>CP136067.1:51627809-52938519 GCA_032622095.1 Siphonodentalium dalli
TCAAATTCATACACGTTTTTCTCTAATGATATACCATGAATTAAATCACATTTGGTGTCGTGTGCGTCACGGATAGCAAGCGGATATGCACTATCATTGATAAGATTGCTATTCGCCGATATCCACATATAAGTTATATACAGTCACCCAGGCGATCTCCATATCACGTTTAAGTAGTTTTGGGCGTTCACATTTCACAATCCCGACATATGGTGACCTACTTAAGTCACTTGAACAATTATATCTTCTTAACTGTCATATTTATATGGGGATGGCAATCAGGGCATTCACACAACGAGCTAGCAAAAAGAGATACATATAAGAAGCATTAAACGTATATTTATCATTATATTGAAGAGATACATATATTCGTGCAAACTGAGAGACCTCGAGCCGTCAGAGGATTGCATATATATTATAACAAAATTGAGTCTGCTCCATTCAATACAGTTTCCACAAAAAAGTTACAATTTGTCAAGAGATATGGAAGGCCTGTTCAAAAATAGTAGTCACAGTGTGCAGTCAAATATAGTTTCTTCTGATATACAAGAAAATGAGTTAGTAGCACAAGACTGTTCAGTATCCTCCCAATACTGACATATGACAAGGGTTTTAGAACAGACTCATCGACTGGCATAAACAACTCAAAATCTCGCTCTGTGCCTGGCACATGTAGCTGATATATGTGCGCAGCAACATTTCGTTTAAACTGAGAATAATTAGCCAATATATAGTACCATGAACAGAGGAGCACCTGGAAATTTCTTTCAAACATCTGTATCTTCATGGAGATATGTTAGCCAGGTGTCCTCGAGATCTTAGTCCAACCCACTAGATTGATTGATACATCTCAATATGTAAAACCCAATTATCATGTTTTATCGAACTAATGTGTTTATGATGTCCATGTATCATATTATAACGTCTAATGTATACGCAGTTGTAAATAAATAAATACTTCATTATTGGTGGAACGGATTAATCGCGATAAACAGAATGACAATTGACAAGGTGCGCCACTACTTATATTCCATGACTGTGATGATCATGCTATTTGAATATACAATTTATGAGAAAACGTATAACACTTTAAGCAAGAGCATTTTCTATTACCAACAAATATCCACAGCATACAGATGGTTTCACATCGCATTAACCTGGGCAACGCCGGGTAACCCTGCTAGTATTAATTAAATGCAGTGACAACTCTTGTTGACGAAATCGTTTGCGTTTGTTTATCACCAATAGTTGCGTCCCGAACCAAGATGTAAATATTTATAATTGAGCGTAGTTAACTATGGAGTGGTACGGTCAATTTGTTGGAAATTTTCGACGATGTTACTTAGTAGAATGCTACATTCCTCTAGTTGCCATAGCGCCTGAGTACTTACGTATAATTTTCACGAACCCAACAAGTCCATAATATGTCTTTAATTACTGGTTGGACATTCAAACAAAGAGAACAATTTCAACATAATTACATATGTGGTGTTCCAACTAATATCGTGTCCGGCATTAAATTTCCAAATGTTTATCAAAGTTGGAGGTGTTTACCCAAGCCCTCATGTCTGTGTACTATACCTTCCACCTCATCAAACCCTCCTGTCTGTGTACTATACCTTCCACCTCATCATTATTTTCTATTGTTGATAACGTACATGTATCGATAACAGTTTCATTCTGTCAAATCCACCCCTGGTCAAGTGGTCCTGCAAATATGCTATGATGCTGGTGGTCCTGCTGAATTGCTATGATGCGGGTAGAGCAAACTGATGCCGTTACGAAAAATAACCGTTATTTTTTCTAAAGTTCTAATTTTCGTGGTGTTTGGCTAATCAAAATGTGTTTATGAACCATTCAAGAATATATATATTTTTGAAAAATATAGTCATGCATGCGCTGGGTTTCTA
The DNA here is from genome assembly GCA_032622095.1 of Siphonodentalium dalli. Classification (NCBI taxonomy): domain Eukaryota; kingdom Metazoa; phylum Mollusca; class Scaphopoda; order Gadilida; family Siphonodentaliidae; genus Siphonodentalium; species Siphonodentalium dalli. The sequence continues at coordinate 51,629,720 of CP136067.1, forward strand.
AAACGACGTGAATAAGCATATTGATTATATTCTATTTCCAACAACTAATACAATCATTATCAAAAATATTTCGCAATAAATACGTTTTTGAATGTTTAATACGCATAATGGATTTTCCTGTATACGTTCAGATGTTTTTTTATCGGAACACCGCGAAAAAGACAAAGTAAACAAATATAAAGGTACTTTTTTTTAACAGCATCAGTTTGCCCTAACAGCATCATAGCAATTATACAGGACCCAACCGCATCATAGCACATTAGCAGGACCACTTGAGCAGGGGCGAAATCGTATGATGATTTCTATTTCAGATGGTTTGGGCGCAGTCCGCTAGGGTTGGATGTGGATACACCATGTGTGGGGAGACGGGTAATTTCGTATGCCACTACGCACCAGGGTGAGTTAATCATATATATGGTGGAGATTATTTATGTAGAATTATAGTGTTTTTTAATTTTTGTTCCACAATAACACAATGATAACACCAACAATTATGGACAAGTACATGGAAGGTATGTACAGGAACAGCATGCCATAGTTGAACGTCTATCTGCTGGTCCTGCCAAGATGATATACATGTAGACACACGAAGGTCATCCTCACAATGCTATCCAGGTTCCCAAACGTGTGTAGTTTTACCCAGGATAGAAAGTTGTGATAACGATACGCAGGTCCATTGCCTTAACTTTGCAAATATGATTGCATGTCTGTAGAAATATATCCTGTTTGGTTTTCCAGGCGCTCACCCCATTGGCTGTGACGTTATACTCATGTGTTATTAGTTTTATAATGATGTTACTGTCCGGACTGAAATATGGGGCATACCTTCTGTCAAAACTAATATGCTAAATAGTTGTTTACCCGCTTTGCGAAACATGTGGGGTGCGGCGAATTTCGTGTATTCTATTCGTTTTCGATGCATCTCTGGTCGTATAGGTTACAGTGAAGTAATTATTTCCCATTGCCCTCAGTGTTAACATATAAATGGTCTGCAGCCCTGAGTATCCGCGAATTGTGGTAAATGAGTACATGATAATCAGGATTGGCATCTGCGCAAAGTTTCTGCATGAAAAAAATCATATCGTCGAGCATGGATGTACCTGTAAATTTCGGATTTATAATATATCTCCATATGAATCTGTCATCTGCCATGAGAATAAATAATTGCGCAGTCAAAATTTCATGAACAAAATAGTGACAGTTTTACCTCACACCAAACAAATTCACAGTAGGAACAACGTGCTTTACAATGTGCCAATGTTTTGTTTGGCGTCTGAAATTCAAGAGGAGTGATTGCATGTATTTTACATGACTATTAACAAACCAGGGCCCAGAATGTTTTTAATTCTCTCCTGCAACGTGACCCAACAACCGTTGGAGGGAGCTACCAATCGAATTACTTCAATGTAAACTACAGAAGATTCAGAATCCGAACAACACACAGTACATACATATATACGCACAGAGATGCTTCGAAAACGATGCCGATTGCATGTGCATGTATCGAGTTTGTATATAATTAAGTGTCTCGTGTATTTATAGACGTACATTGTATGTTTACCACCAGTCAGTCGCCTTAACAACAGACGGTAAGAGTTTTATCGATAGTTTCAACAGTTTATCAATACAGCTTCGTAAAAACCCACCATATCAACGGCAACGGTAGTTAGGATCATGAGAGGTGCAAGCTGTAAGTTTTGTTACTTGTGCCATGATCCCTATGTATATATCTTCCTAGATACATTAAAATATGTTTAAAGTAAAAAGTTAGAAGATGCCAAACTCGCCGATTGATGTCGTTGTCCGAGTGTGTCATATCTCGACACTATACCATGAAACATGTATTGGAGGACGATGGTTCATATCACAATGAAACTTCTAGACATCCTTCCGCGCTAGCACTCGTGTCGTATCAACAAACCCATTAACACACTCGTGTCGATCTGTATAAAGATGTTGCTTTTGAAAAAAAGATGCATCTTTATCCATCAATGGTGAAATGGGGTATTCCTTTTCCACCTGAAACAAGATAGCACTCGTGTCGTATCAACAAAGCCATTAACACACTCGTGTCGCTCTGTGTATTTATCGACCTATTGTGACGGGCGGAACTTGACCGGGATTTAACAAAAGCGAGCATAAACTTAGAATTCAAACAGCCTTGGGGCTTTAAGTATTATTTAGTTCTGTCATCAGGATCGAGATTGAAACTTCGTCAAGGGCCATACGCTCGGTTTGCATACATCCAGATACAATTGCACGATATTTTCAACAAAGAATGTCCTATATGTCCTATATGTCCCGCGAAAAACCTTGAATTGCACACATATATACTAATCTTACATATTATATCGTATATAGAAACTGAACAACTATTAAGAGAAGACAAAAACAACAATGGATTTTTATACATTTATAAGTTGAATAATTATAGCATTGTCTTGTTTGTCGCTTTAGGTACCAAGAACAGTTAAAATAGTTAATAATTGCACACAACAATCAAATCACCAAATAGTTTATAGTCTTTTCTCTATTTTGAGATGTAACTTCATTTGTGTCATAATTTTGAGTAAACTTTTTAATTGCATGATATAACATCACACTCCAATATATTACAATGAAGAATAAAAAGAGTGACACCTACTTCAGCCCAGTGAATACCAATGTTGGTATGAAGGCTAGTATGTATGTATGCTTTAATTGTTAACGCTGCAAATTAATGCAGAACATGGATATGTACATATATACAATGGGGTCACTTACATCGTCGTCATCATCACCATCGTCAACATCCTCCTCGTCATCCTCCACTCAAGCATGGAGCAATCAACTGGAAAAATGCCGCAGTATTAGATGGTAGGTAGGGTATTGTGGGCTGTGGACTTATGACCTAGAATTTATCTCAGCTAAAAGTCGTATTGATCAGCAGGCTTGACAAAAATATTCTCAAATATTGAAAATTATTTATGGGTGGTTGTCATTTTAACTGAAAATAATTGATGAAATTTCTTGATTCAAGAACAATAAAGTCTCCTCTCGTGATTTTCATATGCAAATATTACATCATGGATTAATTAACCGGACAATCCTCAGTCAATCAAATCGCTCCAATCCATGAACCTGTAGCTTCATATATATACACTGAAACAAACACTGGGGTCTTTTTCAGTTCTTTAATCTCAATAAATCAATAATCATGATATATGAGATATACAAGATTCAAATACAAATATATGACAAAAGCACATTTAACAGGTACATAAATATATTTTATAGTATATGTAATATTAATGTTAATGCATACATTGAAGGCACATCCACCCAAAAACAGGGTGGATATGCCCGATACTATATATAAGACTATCTATTTATTTGATACTTTGATACCCGCGTCATTTACACAGGAATACTAGTCATAGCGACATGCATATACATAAATGTTGACTTGAGACGATGGGGCACATGAGCCACAGATATAACTTTGAATTTGGAAAAAAAAAGAAAAAAAACGTATGGACAAAATCTGCATTGTATGTTTTAAGCAGCATATAACTTGAGGTCGAAGTTGTGGATGTATTCGAATATAATGTTTAGAATAAAGCCGGGCTTCAAATAAACAGACAGAGACACCGTTGCTAATAGACCCCATCTCGACTGTAGCTTCATATTTTTGTTTATACTGAAACAACATTGATCATAGTCAGGGTTGGGTCAATTACATTGAAATGTAATTAATTACAATTACAATTACATTGAAATATGTCAATTACAATTACAATTACAATTACAATTACTATGATTCATAGTCTTCTAACGTAATTTTCTGTGTGTCGAATTTTCAAAACTGCCGAATAAATATACTAAAACCGAAAACTTGACACTTCATAAATAGTCAAAATTAGTGTCTTATCTTATTAACAAAATTGCACATTGAAGCGATAATGAAGTGAAACGATATCAGTTAAAACATATGTAAAGATTGAAACAAAGACTTTATCACTTTAGGGGAAAAGTACAATATGAAGCAGCTCGTATAGTAACAGGTGCAACCCGATCTGCAAGTAACAAATCTCTCCTCGCGGAAACCGGATGGGAACTCCTCGCCGTACGGTGGAAACGTTTCAAGCTCCGTCTCTTTTACAAAATGATGTCCGGCCAAGCCCCTCCTTATCGGCGAAATATAATTCACCCAACAAACGTTGAAATAACAAATGTTAACACCCGGCAGGATAATTCCATCAGAGCCCCGAAGTTCGATTCCACTTCCTTCAAAAAATCTCAACAATAGACCTCTGGAATAAACTCGACCCGAACGCAACAAGTTACGAGTCCCTTGCACCATTCACAAAGTCATTAAACTGTACTAGAGAGGGAGTACCCCGACATTACTCTGAAGCTATTAACAGGAAAACACAAATTAACCACACCCGCCTCAGACTCAACTGCAGTGATTTCAATTATCACAAATACACAAATTTCATCGCCGATCATCCATACTGTTTATGCGGACAAATCGAGGACAACGACCATTACCTAATGAATTGCGATATATATACATCTGAAAGAAACTCACTTCTCCAGTCATTAAATGATATATGCAACCTGACAACGCATAAGCTTCTTTACGGATGCCACGAATTAACACCCAAAACCAACGCAAAATTTTTCAGAGAAGTACAGAAATACATCTCTAGGACAAAGCGTTTCGCCAACTAAGTTTGTATATCGCCATGTTACATGATCTAATAATATCAGACTTAAAAGAACGAATGCATACTTAGCAATAACTCGCGCGAGTATCAATGCCGTACAGTCCATTGGTACGAGGTCACCGAGTCATTTAAAACACTAAAAACTCATTCTAAAACACCTAAACCCTATCTGACATAACCTTATTTACTACTCTAAGCTCATTTCCTTCCTATTAGACTTATACCGTATATTACCATTACCATTACTGATGATCTATCTCTTCCCATCAACATTGTCAGCAGCAGTTCGAACATGATGCGTTATTATTATTTCCTTTAAAAATAGACTCAAAAGACCCTCTTATATCTCACTTATATATGTGTTTAATATATATATATCTACTAGAAGGTGACCCGACTTCGTGCGGGCTTTGACCTTGAATTGTCTATTTTGAAGGCCAAGGTCAAGTGGGGTCACGATTTGACCCGTCCAAAACACTGCCCGAACAAAAGTACCCGACAAAAGTACCCATCGAAATCCATCCGGTTTTACCCGATTTGACCTTTAATTGATCATTTTAAAGGTCAAGGTCAGGTCGGGGTCACGATTTGACAAAAGTAACCCTATGTATAAAATTTCGTCGAAATCTCATCAAAATTGGCGATTTGACCTTGAATTGACCAGATTTCAAGGTCAAGGTCACGTCGCACGGACAAAGGAATATGCTTATGAGACTCCCCATACGAAAGTACCCCCACATACCAAGTTTAATCGAAATCCCGTGATATTCGGGCGTTTGACCTTGGAATAACCCGATTTCAAGGTCAAGGTCACGTTGCACGGACAAATTAATAGGCCCATGTCACCCCCCGGCCGAAAATACCCCCACATACCAAGTTTCATCGAAATCGGATCGGCCGTTTTCGAGTTCATCGCGAACACACAGACACACACACACAAACAGATCTTCCAAAATATGTAATAGACTAGAAGGTGACCCGACTTCGTCCGGGCTTTGACCTTGAATTGACCATTTTGAAGGTCAAGGTCAGGTGGGGTCAAACACCAACACCCCAAATATGGTGGAAATCGGCCCAGCGGATACCGGGAAATCGGCCCAGCGGATACCGAGATACCCTATGCATCAAATTTCGTCCGTAAAAATCCGCCAGTTTAACCAGATTTGATTTCCACTCAAGTATATAAACGCGCCTCATATACACACGCTCATTAATTATCAAGTTTCAACGTAAAGATAAATTCCCATCGGTGCCCGAGATATCGCCAAGACGTCTGAAACAGTCAAATGCATCGGCCGGTTAAGCGTTAACGTGATCTAACGTTATGACCTCTAACGGCGTCATAGAAGTTACGCATTGTTTTTATCCTGATGGAAGATAGTACCACTTCTTCTTGATAATTGAGGCAGATAACTAAAACGGATACATGCGCATTATATATCGTTGGAAAGAGGAAACACGAAATATTCTCACAGTGTCATTATTATGACTGGCATTTTATTATTCGCGCTGTTTCGAATCGATTTGTAAGCACCGAACTCAAATGAAAGTCCCGTAACACAGCGTAAAACAGATTTGACATCGGCACGTGAAAAGTTGACCTCGGATCTGAAAATTAATATGCCTATGCCACTTCCCGACCGATAGTATCCTCACATACGAAGTTTCATCGAAATCGGGTCGGCCGTTTTCGAGTTTATCGCGAACACACAGACACACAGATACATGCACACACACACACACACAGACAGATCTTCCAAAATATATGATCTACTAGAAGGTGACCCGACTTCGTCCGGGCTTTGACCTTGAATTGTCTATTTTGAAGGTCAAGTGGGGTCACGATTTGACCAGTCCAAAACAGTGCCCGGACAAAAGTATCCGACAAACGTGCCCGTCGAAATTCATCCGGTTTTCCCCGATTTGACCTTGAATTGATCATTTTGAAGGTCAAGGTCAGGTCGGGGTCACGATTTGACCCGTCCAAAACACCCAGTGGACAAAAGTAACCCTATGTATAAAATTTCGTCAAAAACCCATCAAAATTAGAGATTTGACCTTGAATTGACCCGATTTCAAGGTCAAGGTCACGTCGCACGGGCAAATGAATATGCTTATGAGACTCCCCGTACGAATGTAACCCCACATACCAAGTTTCATCGAAATCCCGTGATATTCGGGCGTTTGACCTTGAAATTACCCGATTTCAAGGTCAAGGTCACGTCGCACGGGTAAATTAATAGGCCTATGCCCGTTCCCGACAGAAAATACCCCCACATACCAAGTTTCATCGAAATCGGGTCGGCCGTTATCGAGTCCATCGCGAACACACACACAGACACACAGACACACACACCCTGATCTTCCAAACTATATAATCTATTTTGATGGGATTTCGACGAAATTTGATACGTGGGGTTACTTTTGTCCACTGATTGTTTTGGACGGGTCCAATCGTGACCCCGACCAGACCTTGACCTTCAAAATGATCAATTCAAGGTCAAATCGGGTAAAACCGGATGGATTTCAACGGGCACGTTTGTCGGGTACTTTTGTCCGGGCAGTGTTTTTGGACTGGTCAAATCGTGACCTCACTTGACCTTGACCTTCAAAATGGACAATTCAAGGTCAAAGCCCGGACGAAGTCGGGTCACCTTCTAGTCTATTATATATTTTGAAAGATCTGTGTGTGTGTGTGTATCTGTCTGTGTGTGTGTGTGTGATCGATGAACTCAAAAACGACCGACCCGATTTCGATGAAACTTGGTACGTGGGGGTATTTTCGGCCGGGGGTTAACATAGGCCTATTGATTTGCCCGTGCGACGTGACCTTGACCTTGAAATCGGGTCATTTCAAGGTCAAACGCCCGAATATTACGGGATTTCGATGAAACTTGGTATGTGGGGGTACTTTCTTATGGCGAGTCTCATAAGCATATTCATTTGCCCGTGCGACATGACCTTTAAATCGGGTAACTTCAAGGTCATTTACCCCGCGGGTCTGGAATCTCATCCAAGAATCCATTTAGCTGAAATGATACTTCGTTGTTGCGAAATGGAATCTACCGGTGGCCCCAAGCCGTCAATGTCAACAACATCGAAATTGTTCAACTTTGACTGCGAGAAAATAATTAGTTAAAATTTACCACACAATGCTAATTTATCTTTACGTTGAAGCTTGATAATTAATGAGCGTGTGTATATGAGGCGCGTTTACATACTTTAGTGGAAATCAAATCGGGTAAAACTGGCGGATTTTTACGGACGAAATTTGATACATAGGGTATCTCGGTATCCGCTGGGCCGATTTCCCGGTATCCGCTTGCCCAATTTCCACCATTTTTGGGGTGTTGGTGTTGGAAAATTGCCAGACGGATTTTGACAAAATTTGATAGTGGTAATTGTTTCCAGGGAGTGTTTTGGACGGGTCAAATCGTGACCCCACCTGACCTTGACCTTCAAAATGGTCAATTCAATGTCAAAGCCCGGGCGAAGTCGGGTCACCTTGACCTTGAAATCGGGTCGTTTCAAGGTCAAACGCTCAAATATCACGGGATTTCGATGAAACTTGGTATGTGGGGGTACTTTCTTATGGCGAGTCTCATAAGCATATTCATTTGCCCGTGCGACAAACGCCCGAATATCACGGGATTTCGATTAAACTTAGTATGTGGGGGTACTTTCTTATGGCGAGTCTCATAAGCATATTCATTTGCCCGTGCGACATGACCTTAACCTTGAAATCGGGTAACTTCAAGGTCAAATCGCCAATTTTGATGGGATTTCGACGAAATTTGATACGCGGGGTTACTTTTGTCCACTGATTGTTTTGGACGGGTCCAATCGTGACCCCGACCAGACCTTGACCTTCAAAATGATCAATTCAAGGTCAAATCGGGTAAAATCGGATGGATTTCGACGGGCACGTTTGTCGGGTACTTTTGTCCAGGCAGTGTTTTGGACTGGTCAAATCGTGACCACACTTGACCTTGACCTTCAAAATGGACAATTCAAGGTCAAAGCCCGGACGAAGTCGGGTCACCTTCTAGTCTATTATATATTTTGGAAGATCTGTCTGTGTGTGTGTCTGTGTGTGTGTCTGTAATCGATGGACTCGAAAACGGCCGAGCCGATTTCGATGAAACTTGGTATGTGGCGGTATTTTCGGCCGGGGAGTGACATAGGCATATTAATTTGCCCGTGCGACGTGACTTTGACCTTGAAATCGGGTCATTTCAAGGTCAAACGCCCGAATATCACGGGATTTCGATGAAAATTAGTTTCTAGGGATACTTTCGTATGGGAAGTCTCATAAGCCTCTTCATTTGCCCGTGCGACGAGACCTTGACCTTGAAATCGGGTCAATTCAAGGTCAAATCGCGAATTTTGATGGGGTTACTTTTGTCCACTGGGTGTTTTGGACGGGTCATATCGTGACCCCGACCTGACCTTGGCCTTCAAAATGATCAATTCAAGGTCAAATCGGGTAAAACCGGATGGATTTCGACGGGCACGTTTGTCGCTTACTTTTGTCCGGGCAGTGTTTTGGACTGGTCAAATCGTGACACCACTTGACCTTGAACTTTAAAATGGACAATTCAAGGTCAAAGCCCGGACGAAGTCGGGTCACCTTCTAGTCTATTATATATTTTGGAAGATCTGTGTGTGTGTGTGTGTGTGTGTGTGTGTGTGAGGGAGGGTGAGTGTGTGTTCGCGATGGACTCGAACACGGCTGGACCGATTTCGACCAAACTTGGTACGGACACGTAATTCGACCCGGGAACGAACATGGGCCTATTGATTTTCAGATCCGAGGTCAACTTTTCACGTGCCGAGGTCAAATCTGTTTTTACGCTGTGTTAAGGGACTTTCATTTGAGTTCGGTGCTTACAAATCGATTCGAAACAGCGCGAATAATAAAATGCCAGTCATAATAATGACACTGTGAGAATCTTTCGTGTTTCCTCTTTCCAACGATATATAATGCGTATGTATCCGTTTTAGTTATCTGCCTCAATTATCAAGAAGAAGTGGTACTATCTTCCATCAGGATAAAAACAATGCGTAACTTCTATGACGTCGTTAGAGGTCATAACGTTATATCACGTTAACGCTTAACCGGCTGATGCATTTGACTGTTTCAGACGTCTTGGCGATATCTCGGGCACCGATGGTAATTTATCTTTACGTTGAAACTTGATAATTAATGAGCGTGTGTATATGAGGCGCGTTTATATTCTTGAGTGGAAATCAAATCGGATTAAACTGGCGGATTTTTACGGACGAAATTTGATGCATAGGGTATCTCGGTATCCGCTGGACCGATTTCCCGGTATCCGCTGGGCCGATTTCCATCATTTTTGGGGTGTTGGTGTTTGACCCCACCTGACCTTGACCTTCAAAATGGTCAATTCAAGGTCAAAGCCCGGACGAAGTCGGGTCACCTTCTAGTACCATATATAATAACACGTTAATGAACAGAAGTGGAAAGAAGCGAACAGAAATATGTTGTACGCCTTTACTACACGAAGTATTATTCTACATGTACATCTCTGAATCTATACTGAAAACATAGGGAAGAGATACACCCTCATTATCTATAAACATTTGTTCTTTATGCCCTATACACAATTACACAATGCCATTACCTGACGTACATATACCCACCCTACCTCGCGAGAGCAATAATCGGCTACATGGAACGACAGTAATATCTTGATTAAGGATAGTATATCGTACGACACAATATTATATAAATCAGACAGTCGCTCTCTCGCTGGGTGGGATGAATAAAAACTGATTCCAGGAAACGACTAACATAAGCACACACGCTTGATGTCGAATCCGGTCCCTGATGTTATATTGTGATATGATGTAATTTATGTTGTATTGTTCATGGAATAAATACTGTTTAAACTAAGCGTGGCTAGATTTGGCTAGATTTGACCTAAATCGTCAAATCCATCGCCTGATCAACAGACTAGGCTCTCCTACTCCAAATTCTCAATTGACCTCTCCAGAAATCCTAAAACCGACGAGGAACAATGCAAAAATATAGCTACTCAACATACAAAGACGGCATCAATCCTGAAAAAAGATTGAGTAAGGTATGGCTACGGAAGATTAGAGAACAGGCGGCACAAAACTGTCGGTAGATTAGTGGACTGGGTTGTGTGGGCTATTCCACGCTATACGAGAACGCACTATCGACCACAGCTCAAAACAAGATCAAACACGAATCCACAAATGTTCAACTCAACGCTACTACTTATTATGCTGGGAATACTTTACCTGGTGATCAATAGAAATGATGTTCCTTCACAAACAACATACATTGGCCTGAAATTACACAGTTTACTGCTTAAAAACAAGATGATAGGGAGAAATATACCAAACATCAGTATATCAAGACCACACAGAGTGAGATCATTGGTACTCATCCTATTACTACTAGGCGGTGACATCGAAGAAAACCCCGGGCCAAGACAAGCATCGATATATCCTTGTAGATTATGTCAAGATGCTGTTAAACTGAGACAAGAAGCAGTATGCTGCGACGGGTGCGACATATGGTTCTACCGTACTTGCCTCGAACTAGATCTTGAGGAATACCGTCAACCGGAGCAACCAGCAGAGAATGGCTATGCTGCAGATGCAATAGTGTAAATTGCGACAGCTTCACTTTCCGGAGTTATGAACATGACACATCAATATACCACCCACCAAGTTTCCTTGATCAGACAGGACATAGCTTAAACACATCAACCTTCTTACCTCTTCAAGCTAGCAGTCCAATCGGTTCCAGATCAATTCCAACAAGTCAGATCTCTAGGCGGAAAGGCAGTAAAAATCCAAGAACACCACGGATGGTCCCTATGGCTTACACCATGCGAAGAGTCTGAAAACAAACATCAGAATCATGTCAGTCAACTGCAGAATTGTAAAGAGCAATAAAGCCCAACTAGAAACCGCGATCAAGTACCTCAAGCCTGATATCATACTAGGCTCAGAGTCGTGGCTATGAGGGGTCAAACCTGGTCAACCCACCACCCAAGATGCTGTAAAATCCTCGGAAGTTTTTCCCGAAGGCATCAAGGTCCTAAGAAATGACCGCACCGCCCTGGGAGGAGGCGTATTCGTTGGCACAGAACACGACATAGTTGCCACGGAGAAGATACACATAATCACAAACTGTGAGATAGAATGGGCCTCCATACAAATGAACAACAAAGAACTGTATGTGGCTGTATTTTACATGCCAAAACGAAATTTTGAGTACATCAAGGAACTCCGTAAATCCCCGACAAGCCTAGACAGCAGAAGGCTGATGAACATAATCATTGAATATATACCAAAAAGCCAAACCAGAAATCAATAAAGAGCACCATGGATCACCAAAAACAACGAAGAGGATGCTTAGACAGAAAGCTAGACTGTACAAGAAAGATAAAACATCAGAAGAGGCCTGGGGAATATATCGCAAACATCAGAAGGCCTGTAAAATGGAGTTAAAAAGAGCAGAATGGGACTACATCAATCGAATCATGCTGGATGGTATGTCCAAGATCGAAGAGCTCAAATCATCCTGGGCTTACGTGACAGCCAAACGACAAGATAACATCGGAGTACCTCCGCTTTAAAGAAAAGGCCAACTACTAAACAGCAGCCGAGACAAAGCAGAGATATTAGTGGAACAATTTCGGTCAGTCTTCACAAAAGATACCGACTCTACAAGCCATTCATCAGCTGCAAAAACACCATGGATTGAACCACTAAACATATAACTCGATGCCGTTACCAAACTACTACTAGATGTGAAACAATCTAGGCTCCAGGACCCGATGCCATCCCAAATATAGTGCTCCGTACCTGCGCTTACCACATCGATCCAGGCCTGAAACACATATTTGAAAGGTCCATAGCCACATGAAGCCTCCCAAATGACTGGATCGACGCTAACATCACACCTGTTTACAAGATAGGTGATATACATATAGCAGAGAATTATAGACCCGTCTCCCTTTCTATGGCATCTATACGTTTTATGTGTGATTTCGCTTTATGGTAGAGTTTTATATACACGCAGACGATTACCGCAATCTTATACGTGTTATATACACGCAGACGATTACCGCAAATCTCGGTTGCAGATTTATTCCAATATTGGAACATATCATCTATCGGCACATCATGAACCATCTAGAAAAAACATTAAATCTGAACCAGCTTAAACCATGGATTCCGAAAGGGCCATTCATGCGTGACTCAACTGATCAACAACAGTCAAGACCTATTCTCCTCCTTCGACAATAAAATCCAGACTGACATGATAGTCCTCGATTATAGCAAAGCATTTGATACCGTTCTACACAAAAAGCTACTATAAAAACTCGAGAACTACGCCATAAACGGAAGCATCCATAAATGGCTAACCACCTTCCTCACAAAACGTCATATGAGGGTCGTCGTCGAAGGATCATACTCTCAAAAAGAACCAGTGGAGTCCGGTGTTCCTCAGGGTGATATCCTCGGCCCGTTACTCTTCCTGTGCCATGTAAATGACATACCGGAATGCGTATCTTCACAAACGCGTCTCTTTGCAGACGACTGCCTCCTCTATCGACAGATAACATCACAAAGGGATCATGAAGTAGTCCAGCAAGATCTTAAACATCTAGAACATTGGGCAGACGACTGGTGTGTGCGCTTCAATGCCAAAAATGCCTCGTGATGTCAATAAAATCGAAGACCACTCACATGTACAAGCTTTGCAATCACATCCTGCAAGCAGTCGATGATACACCTTATCTGGGCGTCTCACTATCCAGGGACCTATATTGGGCAAACCACATAAATAAACTGACGAGCAAGGCAAGCAGCACACTCGGCTTCCTCAGAAGAAATCTCCATCGGGCACCACCAAAGAGCAAGCAAATAGCATACGAGACATTGGTAAGATCTAAACTCGACTATGCAGCTGAGGTATGGGATCCTTTCCTGCAAAAAGACATCGATGCAATTGAACGGATCCAGAAAAGAGCCGCCAGATTTATCACAAATGAATGGAGATCCAGAGAAGAAGGAGCTGTCACAGCCATGAAAAAACGTCTAGGACTCCAACCACTCCAAGATGGAAGACGCACCCAGAGGTTTACACTCTTCCGTAAAATAGTGGACGGGAAGTTACCATCTGTCACCATCCATGACATATTAATCGATAGAAAAGTGGGCCGAAAGATCGTTGCAAAATATTTCGAGGGTTATCAGTCACAAAATATTGTGCAAAATGATGAGTGTAAGAACTCAAAACCCTTCAAGCTGATCAATGCCGACACAAAAGAACTTGAACATTCATTCTTTCCAATAACTATTCTATTGATCCAGCCCCAGCGTATTTATATCCGGAAGGATCCTACGCTGAACCAAATGCATATACAGAAAATTACTATTTCTTTGGCTTTGGGGGTAAAAAATATTCGATTCGAGTCGAGGAACCCACCCATCAAAGCTCAGGGTGATTATATATCGATTATATTATTACCACTTTATTTAGAGTTATCCACCTTCATCCGCATCTTCGTCCGTTTGACCACGTGCTTCTGGTCCACAAACAATAGAAAAAACAAACTTCAAAAATCGATATCTAATCACCCTGAGCTTTGATGTGTGGGTTCCTCGACTCGAATCGAATATTTGTTTACCCCCAAAGCCACAGAAATAGTAATTTAGGAGCGTCTGATCGGATTCAGTACCTTTAAACGATGCTAAAGCTCAACAATATATACATTCGGGTCATTATACAAATTGTGTTGAGGACATTTACTATGTACTTTTATCCATGCATGGACATAATTTGGGCATTCACTGGAATTTAAACGGACATGAGTCACTTGCATGAACTTCCAAACTGTGCCTACGAACTTTGGAGGGAACGATACATAGGCCGTTGAATACACGAAACATCGATATACAAGCTTTATATACAGTGCAAAAAAACAAACTAGCCAAAGTTGCAAAGTCATAGCAATGTCCATCTAATGATGTATTTGGAAGTCAATTGTCTCTTACATAGCTGTTGACTAATATATATGTACATAACCTTTTACCTGAATTAGAGTGCCTATGTGACCTCGTTCTGTGCATGGTGAGGAACATCATAAATACATATACATTTGTTCTAACTTGAATATGTCTTACTGTAGCATACATGTATTCTGTTCGTACAACACCATTTCTGTATATCTTCGTTTCTGTGGTCACCGTCTTGCCATTCTATAATACGTATTGTCATGTTTATTTTGTTGCATTTGTGAGAGGGGGATACCTGTTGAAATAACTTGTGCCCCACGGATCCCTTTTGAATATTGTTATATGAATAAATTATATTTAAAACATTCATTTTACCCGTGAATTTCAGGGGAAACATGCCGCCATTCAACAAACCCTATATAAGCGGAAAGAGTTGTGGAGCTTGCCCATCTAACTGCGTCAATAACCTATGTGGTGAGTTGTCCATGTTTTGTCATTTTATTACTCACATAGCATGTTCTATATCTTATACATCATGTCTAACTTTTGTAACCTATCATTCATTGAAGAAAAGTGTGTTATAAATTGTATGCGTGTTCCCTTCGTTAGCCATTCAACTAATATCGAACAAGTTACAACAGTTACTCAACGGAGCCGTTATAATAAAATGTACCCAGTGTTTTGTCAAATCAACTAAACACCTCAAAAAAGTCAATTACCTTTTTATATTTTCGATGTTATATTCAGATGTGGTAATTAGATTGCGATGAAACTTTGGTAAGATAATCTCTTATTATATATTGTTACTAGAAGGTGACCCGACTTCGTCCGGGTGTTGACCTTGAATTGACCATTTTGAAGGTCAAGGTCAGGTGGGGTCAAACACCAACACCCCAAAAATGGTGGAATCGGCCCAGCGGATACCGGGAAATCGGCCCAGCGGATACCGTGATACCCTATGCATCAAATTTCGTCCGTAAAAATCCGCCAGTTTAACCCGATTTGATTTCCACTCAAGTATATAAACGCGCCTCATATACACACGCTCATTAGTTATCAAGTTTCAACGTAAAGATAAATTACCATCGGTACCCGAGATATCGCCAAGACGTCTGAAACAGTCAAATGCATCGGCCGGTTAAGCGTTAACGTGATCTATCGTTATGACCCGTAACGACGTCATAGAAGTTACGCATTGTTTTTATCCTGATGGAAGATAGTACCACTTCTTCTTGATAATTGAGGCAGATAACTAACACGGATACATACGCATTATATATCGTTGGAAAGAGGAAACACGAAAGATTCTCACAGTGTCATTATTATGACTGGCATTTTATTATTCGCGCTGTTTCGAATCGATTTGTAAGCACCGAACTCAAATGAAAGTCCCGTAACACAGCGTAAAAACAGATTTGACCTCGGCACGTGAAAAGTTGACCTCGGATCTGAAAATCAATAGGCCTATGTCACCCCCCCCGGCCGAAAATACCCCCACATACCAAGTTTCATCGAAATCGGGTCGGCCGTTTTCGAGTTCATCGATTACACACACACACACACACACAAACACACACACACAAACAGATGTTCCAAAATATATAATAGACTAGAAGGTGACCCGACTTCGTCCGGGCTTTGACCTTGAATTGTCCATTTTGAAGGCCAAGGTCAGGTGGGGTCACGATTTGACCCGTCCAAAACACTGCCCGAACAAAAGTACCCGACAAAAGTACCCGTCGAAATCCATGCGGTTTTACCCGATTTTACCTTGAATTGATCATTTTGAAGGTCAAGGTCAGTTCGGGGTCACGATTTGACCCGTCCAAAACACTCAGTGTATCAAATTTCGTCGAAATCCTATCAAAATTCGCGATTTGACATTGAATTGACCCGATTTCAAGGTCAAGGTCTCGTCGCACGGGCAAATCAATAGGCTTATGAGACTCCCCATACGAAAGTATCCCTAGACACTAATTTTCATCAAAATCCCGTGATATTCTTGCGTTTGACCTTGAAATGACCCGATTTTAAGGTCAAGGTCACGTAGCACGGGCAAATTAATAGGCCTATGCCACTCCCCGACCGAAGGTACCCCCCACATACCAAGTTTCATCGAAATCCCGTGATATTCGGGCGTTTGACCTTGAAATTACCCGATTTCAAGGTCAAGATTATGTCGCATGGGCAAATTAATAGGCCTATGTCACTCCCCGGCCGAAAATACCCCCACGTACAAAGTTTCATCGAAATCGGCTCGGCCGTTTTCGAGTCCATCGATTACAGACAGACAGACAGACACACACACACACAGATCTTCCAAAATATGTAATAGATATTATTCTATAAATAATGGCATGGTAGGTGGCTAATTTCTGGAATTACACGCCAATTATATGGAAGCAGTCGACTGTCCCAAAATCACGAAATCTCTTACTTCACTGGGTGGTAACAATCTCCACCTAATACGCACACGATTGAATAGCGAAAGATACTTAATCGGGTTTCACGTTTAGATAGCGATTGCTATTCAAAGTCAGTAACAGGTGACAGGAGAGGTTAGGATTACATTTCGTACGAAGCATCCTGAGTTAATCTGAAGGGTGATAACTCTATATAGAACGTACTTTGATGAAATAACAGAGATTCCAAGTTGTATGAAAGAATTTACAACATCACAATTGATCAACTTTAGTCAAATGTAAGTCAAATTCTCCTATTTTGTGGGTGGGCTTGGATGAGGTTATAGGAAAGCTTATTGAAAGCACTTCTGCAGACAGCTCCGTTATTTCGTAAACAATCCTAGCCTCAATCATATAACCTCGTGTGCCACGTGTTTTTACGATTTAATATCAATCGCTATCTAATCGTGAACCCCGATTAAATATCTTTCGCTATCCAGTTGTGGGCATATTGGCTGCAATTTCACGAATGTTGGACATGCGATCATGATCAAATGTCAGATTTCTCGGCCAACGATATAATAGGTAAACCTCTCCTAGGTGACTTGGCACCTGTAATGGGGCAAACGATGTAAGTGAGTAATGGCACTAAACGGTATGACATTCCTCATCGGCCGCAAGAGGAATTTGAAGAATTTTAATCCAGTGTCTACTCAATACAACGAGGACACGGTGGCTCTAAAATTCTAAATGCAGGTCTTGATCGTCTTGTCGTGACATAAGGTTGCATGCGCAATTAAGATGTTATGCATTGGGTCTTTCAATGAGTTTTCTACCCTCATAACGGTTTTTCTTTTCCATTAATCAATAAACATCCACATAAACGGTGCTCACTCGAGCATGCAAGAACACTTCGGGTCTAAATTAGCTCAAATCACCAGTCCTTATACTGATAATACATGTACTATTACTCGACAACCGTATAATACATGTACTATTACTCGGCAACCGTTCTGTATTATTGAGATACAGTGTAATTACGGTGGGAACTCACCGTGGTTCTCCTAGATGTATGGACTATTGTATTCCACGTACCCCGACTGGCAACTTCGGTCAGAATGTTATAGAAAACTACGGAGTATTTCCGAACAAATAAGGTATCAACCTGTTTTTAAAATAAATAAACGACCGCTCGGCCACAGTGTCCCCCGAACCGGTGGCTTCATTTGGAGCGGAGGCTTTGCAGAAGTATACTATATGGATAAGACACTTGTGCATTGTCTCATTACTGACATGCATACAAATAACCAAATCTTTAAAAAAAACTCTTAAAGTCAAAATATAACCTCAAATTGGCACAAAATGAAAGGCACGCGCGGCCTTAATTATCGAAAATATTCATATTTGTTCCAAACACCGTAAACAGAAAAACATTAAAACGCATACAGTTTCGTTCATATATACCATGACCATCGCGTATACAGCATGTTATCATAAAGACATACTCTATTTTACCTAAGCAAGAGCCTGATTGTGTTACAGAAGACCGCACAATGCTACTGTCTAATCACACACAAATGGCATAAACGCTCTTTATTAGTTCCATATCAGGCATTCACCAACAAAGAACGCTCTTTATGTTTACCATCATAATATAAACAAACACCAGAAAAGTTACTTTGTATGCCTTTGTTTACATAACAATGGTCAAACATATGACCATAACATACTGTTTATGTGATATTTCTTATTTGTAAGCGGACAAAGGCTATCTACATTTTGATGTTCTTTCTGTTTGTGGCGGTTTTTGATGGGTGGAGATATTTTCACAGCATGCCCACCGCCAAGGCCAACTGTGTCTTGAAGAAAATTACAAGAGAAAAAGCCCATAACTCTGAGAAAAATCATCGGATCAAACTCAAACTTGACCTGTATCTTAATATGACTGATCCACATAACAACGGTATTTGCAATTAAAGGATCCAAACTTGAGATATCATCCGGAAACCGAAAAAGTGAGAAATTTTCTAAGTAAAACAAGTCGAAAAATGGCCACAACTCTCGCAAAAATTGGCGGAGCATACCCATATTCGAACTTGACCTGTACATATGGCTGATAAACTCACATACCAAATTTGGTTCAGATATGATCACACAAACTGAAGTTATCATCCGGAAACCAGAAAATTACAAGATTCTAAGTAAAAAAGGGCCATAACTCTCGCAAAAATGGGCGGAGCAAACCCATATTCGAACTTGACCTGTATTTTGGTCTGATAACCTCACCTATGAAATTTGCTTAAATTTGATCTAATAACTGAAACTAAAGTTATCATCCGGAAACCATTTCCGGACGCACGCGCGGACGGACGGACATACGGACGCACGGACGCATAGTCCCCCGAATTATTTTTTTCGGGGGACAACTAGCATATGCTCGTAACAGTCAAAATGCTATATTTTGCGTAAGTTTATCATATATTATGTTTTTGTGCATTTGCACTCGCCTCGACCATTTTGAATGCGTGGTACTCACCAACCTCGAAACAACGTGATTCCCAACCGCGGTAATGTGTCACGTGGACCTTTCTTGTTTTAAGATGTTTTAATTGTCCGCCCAATTTTATGAACAAGAAAACTACCTGTCGTGCACAAGTTTATAGAAATGCCCCACCCTTCTGAGCGGATGTCGAAATACACACAAGAACACGTTTAAATAAGGATTAACTGTCATGTGGACTGTTTTTATGGAGATGTAACGGTGAGGTAAGTGGACATAACTTGTGTAAAACCCGAAGGGTTTTACATACAAGTTATGACCACTTACCTCACCGTTACATCTCCATAAAAATAGTCCACATGACAGTTAATCCTTATATTTATATACATTTAGCGAAAAAGCCACTTTTGTAAATTTATTTAAATCGAAAAGTGTATCGTGACAAGATCAGCCCAAAATACCCAATAGCACCCTTGGCAAAAGTTAATAGGAACAATTTCTCTTCATATTGAAACCCGATGATGTATTAAGTCAGTCCTGCGCGAGTCCAAATGCGCCCAAAACATTACGCGTTCGTCTTTCCAAACCTAATGACGTATCGATGGTGTTATTAGCTTGGTGTCATGAGGCGTTGCGCATTCACCGAGAAATAACTGCAACTAGCCACGTGGGCGCCGACCAATCAGAATGCTGGATTTAGTGATGACAACACTTAGTGTGTAAATATATAATTATATTAGTTGTCAATATCAAGCTCAGCAGCTTATTAAAGTGGCCATATTTCCTGACACATGTCTGTCGCAACACTTAAACAGTCTGCTGTTGAACTTGTCAAATCAAACGCCGCCAATATATACTACTGACTCGAATGCATTGTATCCTATCTAACTTCGTCAATCTTCAGACTGTGGTGGGAAGGTTTGCTATAACGATGGTGCACTGGATGTTAATACTTGCGACTGTAAGTGCAAGAAGAGAGACTACTATGTGGGAGATATATGTGAACGTGAGTACCAATACTCGGAGACGGAAACCAAGCCCATACCTGTGTCGCAATTTAAGATGGCGTTGAGGTGACATATCCCCTAACCTTTGGAGGCTTCCCAGGTTCCAGTTGGAAACAGGAACAATAGATTTTATGCACTATTTTTATTTCTAGCAAACTGGACGTCTTTCCTTAAAGGGGTACTTACCCTAATTCCCGCCATTTATGTGACGATCTCCTTTTATACTCAACAGAATATATGCGACAAATGAATGAATTTGATTATTTTCATTTTCATTACTTCCATGGTGTTGGTATCGTTTATATGGACATGGGTGTATTTTGCACTAATCCGTGACTCAAATTAATTAATTTGTTGATATATTCTGTTGAGTATAAAAGGAGATGGTCCCATAAATGGCCGGTTTAGTGCACAGTCCCACTTTCACTCTAGAAAATGATTTATTACGTTAGTCAAATTTAGCTGACATGATATGAGTCGAATTTTTTTTCTATGAAAACTGAATTCTATTGGGTTGTAATAGTGATTCACGGAACTCACAAAAACTGAAAGTGATATTGCAGTCTGGTACACGTGTATAAACTATTAGTTAAAATTGATATAGGACAATGTTTGTCTCGAGAACGAAAATTCTGAAGCGAACACTCCCCAACAATCGAGAGACTAGCTACGTCTCTGAAAAAAACTAACCTCATATATGAAACCCTGCAAACTTAATTACATGTATGTATGGGGCGAAAACATGCAGGAAATATCGTTATTACCTAGGTGGGATTTTGAGTGCTATTTGCACGGTGGAGGACTCGTGTCTTAAACGTGTCTTAAAAGATCTGTGTGTGTGTGTGTGGTGTGTCTGTGTGTGTGTTCGCGATGAACTCGAAAACGGCAGACCCGATTTCGATGAAACTTCGTATGTGAGGTTACTATCGGTCGGGAAGTGGCATAGGCATATTAATTTTCAGATCCGAGGTCAACTTTTCACGTGCCGATGTCAAATCTGTTTTTACGCTGTGTTGCGGGACTTTCATTTGAGTTCGGTGCTTACAAATCGATTCGAAACAGCGCGAATAATAAAATGTCAGTCATAATAATGACACTGTGAGAATCTTTCGTGTTTCCTCTTTCCAACGATATATAATGCGTATGTATCCGTTTTAGTTATCTGCCTCGATTATCAAGAAGAAGTGGTACTATCTTCCATCAGGATAAAAACAATGCGTAACTTCTATGACGTCGTTAGAGGTCATAACGTTAGATCACGCTAACGCTTAACCGGCCGATGCATTTGACTGTTTCAGACGTCTTGGCGATATCTCGGGCACCGATGGTAATTTATCTTTACGTTGAAACTTGATAATTAATGAGCGTGTGTATATGAGGCGCGTTTATATACTTGAGTGGAAATCAAATCGGGTTAAACTGGCGGATTTTTACGGACGAAATTTGATGCACAGGGTATCTCGGTATCCGCTGGACCGATTTCCCGGTATCCGCTGGGCCGATTTCCACCATTTTTGGGGTGTTGGTGTTTGACCCCACCTGACCTTGACCTTCAAAATGGTCAATTCAAGGTCAAAGCCCGGACGAAGTCGGGTCACCTTCTAGTCTCCTATATATTTTGAAGACCTCTGTCTGTTTGTTTGTTTGTATGTTTGTCTGTATGTTTGTCTGTATGTTTGTCATTTATACAAATCTACGATTCTCGACCGATCGGGACCAAACTTGGTACGTGTGTGTAGTTTGACAAGGCGGTGGACGTTGTCGTATTTGCGAGCCCGTGCGGCGCCCGCTTCGCGCATGCGCAGACGAGATCTCGGAAACGGGTGGAGCTATCGACTTGAAATTTGGTATGTGAATGTATCTTGCCCCGGATACGAATTTTATCGGGTCGCCGAGCCCGTGCGACGCCAGCTTCGCTCATGCGCAGACGAGATCTCGGAAACTATACAAACTATTTTTCAAATAATATACAATGATATACTGTATGTATACACTTGTAAATATGTTATACCTATTGTGTTGACAACCCAAATTATTATGTATCAGTGTTATAACGGCAATTGGGAGAGGGGGTTATGTATAAGTGGATCGCACTTGTCCTCCAATCCCAATGCCAATCTGTATTGTTATATACTTATTGGTAATAAATATGTTTAAACCAACGGGTGGAGCTATCGACTTGAAATTTGCTATGTGAATGTATCTTGCCCCGGATACGAATTTTATCGCCGAGCCCGTGCGACGCCAGCTTCGCGCATGCGCAGACCAGATCTCGGAAACGGGTGGAGCTTTCGACTTGAAATTTGGTTTTTGAATAGCCCGGACAACGTCGGGCTCATCGGCTAGTCTCATATATATTTTGAAGACCTCTGTCTGTATGTTTGTTTGTCTGTCTGTCTGTCTGTCATTAATACAAATCTACGATTCTTGACCGATCGGGACGAAACTTGGTACGTGAGTGTAGTTTGACCAGGCGGTCGTCGCTGTCGTATTGGCGAGCCCGTGCGGCGCCCGCTTCGCGCATGCGCAGACGAGATCTCGGAAACGGGTGGAGCTATCGACTTGAAATTTGCTATGTGAATGTATCTTGCCCCGGATACGAATTTTATCGGGTCGCCGAGCCCGTGCGATGCCAGCTTCGCGCATGCGCAGACCAGATCTCGGAAACGGGTAGAGCGATCGACTTGAAATTTGGTTTTTGAATAGCCCGGATGAATAGTCCGGACAACGTCGGGCTCATCGGCTAGTCTCATATATATTTTGAAGACCTCTGTCTGTATGTTTGCATGTTTGTCTGTATGTTTGTCATTTATACAAATCTACGATTCTCGACCGATCGGGACGAAACTTGGTACGTGTGTGTAGTTTGACCAGGCGGTGGACGTTGTCGTATTGGCGAGCCCGTGCGGCGCCCGCTTCGCGCATGCGCAGACGAGATCTCGGAAACGGGTTGAGCTATCGACTTGAAATTTGCTATGTGAATGTATCTTGCCCCGGATACGAATTTTATCGGGTCGCCGAAACCGTGCGATGCCAGCTTCGCGCATGCTCAGACCAGATCTCGGAAACGGGTGGAGCTATCGACTTGAAATTTGTTATGTGAATGTGTATCTTGCCCCGGATACGAATTTTATCGGGTCGCCGAGCCCGTGCGACGCAAGCTTCGCGCATGCGCAGACCAGATCTCGGAAACGGGTGGAGCTATCGACTTGAAATTTGGTTTTTGAATAGCCCCGACAACGTCGGGCCGGGTAGAGCTATCGACTTGAAATTTGGTTTTTGAATAGCCCGGACAACGTCGGGCTCATCGGCTAGTCTATTATATATTTTGGAAGATCTGTTTGTGTGTGTGTGTGTGTGTCTGTGTGTTCGCAACGAACTCGAAAACGGCCGATCCGATTTCGATGAAACTTGGTATGTGGGGGTATTTTCGGCCGGGGGTGGCATGGGCCTATTAATTTGTCCGTGCAACGTGACCTTGACCTTGAAATCGGGTCATTCCAAGGTCAAACGCCCGAATATCACGGGATTTCGATGAAACTTGGTATGTGGGGATACTTTCGTATGGGGAGTCTCATAAGCATATTCCCTTGCCCGTGCGACGTGACCTTGACCTTGAAATCGGGTCAATTCAAGGTCAAATCGCCAATTTTGATGGTATTTCGACGAAATTTTATACATAGGGTTACTTTTGTCCACTGTGTGTTTTGGACGGGTCAAATCGTGACCCCGACCTGACCTTGACCTTCAAAATGATCAATTCAATGTCAAATCGGGTAAAACCGGATGGATTTCGACGGGTACTTTTGTCGGGTACTTTTGTTCGGGCAGTGATTTGGACGGGTCAAATCGTGACCCCACTTGACCTTGGCCTTCAAAATAGACAATTCAAGGTCAAAGCCCGGACGAAGTCGGGTCACCTTCTAGTCTATTATATATTTTGGAAGATCTGTCTGTGTGTGGTGTGTGTTGTGTGTGTTCGCGATGAACTCGAAAACGGCCGACCCGATTTCGATGAAACTTCGTATGTGGGGCTATTTTCGGTCGGGGACGGGCATGGGCCTATTGATTTTCAAATCCGAGGTCAACTTTTCACGTGCCGAGGTGAAATCTGGTTTTACGCTGTGTTACGGGACTTTCATTTGAGTTCGGTGCTTACAAATCGATTCGAAACAGCGCGAATAATAAACTGCCAGTCATAATAATGACACTGTGAGAATCTTTCGTGTTTCCTCTTTCCAACGATATATAATGCGTATGTATCCGTGTTAGTCATCTGCCTCAATTATCAAGAAGAAGTGGTACTATCTTCCATCAGGATAAAAACAATGCGTAACTTCTATGACGTCGTTAGAGGTCATAACGTTAGATCACGTTAACGCTTAACCGGCCGATGCATTTGACTGTTTCAGACGTCTTGGCGATATCTCGGGCACCGATGGTAATTTATCTTTACGTTGAAACTTGATAATTAATGAGCGTGTGTATATGAGGCGCGTTTATATTCTTGAGTGGAAATCAAATCGGGTTAAACTGGCGGATTTTTACGGACGAAATTTGATGCATAGGGTATCTCGGTATCCGCTGGACCGATTTCCCGGTATCCGCTGGGCCGATTTCCATCATTTTTGGGGTGTTGGTGTTTGACCCCACCTGACATTGACCTTCAAAATAGTCAATTCAAGGTCAAAGCCCGGACGAAGTCGGGTCACCTTCTAGTAATAATATATTTGTGTATTCGCATGTACAACGCATTGTATGTAACTTGCATCTGTTGAACAAATAAACAATATTTAAACCAATCTAAATGTCTGAAAATAAATATGTCAGGAAATTGACCATTTGTTACCTGTCATCTTTTTTTTCTTGCCATTGGTAGGACGCGTCAATGCAGTGTGATATGCTCAATACTCCCGAACAGTCAACGGCTGCGGACACACGTACCACCAGTAGCGATGGCATAGTAGGTGTCACAATTTATTATGGTGGAGTTTGGTGACAATTGTGTGACAATAATTCTGTGCCATAGCACAGTTTCCGCACAATGAGTTGACTGGACCAATTAACCCATTGCGTTTCACCAAGGTTGATCTCTGATCTTTACGGTTTGCTACATTGTATTCTTTAAGATGTATATAATTGCACGATCGATCGTCCACAATTGTGTTTGACCGTGGCAATCCCTCATTCACTCACATATCATGCACGTATAGTATTTTATTGATATGAACTCACTACTCACTCACTCACTATTAACTCACTCACTATTAATTTCATGCGTATTAAGACAGTTCCCCAATTGTGTATTTAATTTTGCGACGTTTAGTTCTACGCGTAATTCAGCTAACATTATCATGTGGGCCGATGAAGCTGTGTCGGAACTGTTTGGGGGAAATGCCGCTGAAAGAAAGTATCTGTAATAAACAAAGCGAACAATATACACAGGGACCAAAACAAGAAAAATGCTAATCATAACGAACTTTGGAAGACTCATTGTGAGAATATGCAGAGGGCGACATGGCTAGCTATGGCATATTAATTGTGTCGACCAATTGTCACCAAAGTCCACCATAATAAATTGTCACACCTACTATGCCATAGCTACTGTGGTACGTGTGTCCGCAGCCAACCTTGGTCCAGTGGAAGACAATTTCGAATCATAAAATTGGGAACATCAACGAATTGTATCCTGATGACGAATCACATGCATTTCAATCATAGTGATTGCCTCTTGGTGATGAACGGTTGATTCAAATGATGCCACGGCTCATCACGATGAGCACCATCATCTTGCTAAAGTGCGTTATTAACATTTAACAGCACTGATAATGCGTTAACCCTTTACCCAACAGAAGGGCCCTGTGCCAATGCATTCTCTTATATATGCGAGTCGACCATAGGTCGCCTCGCATATATAAGAGAATGCATTGGCTTAACACATTAAATATTATAAAATTGTTGAAGAATGTAAGAAAAAATGGTAAAAAGTGTTAAAAAAAGTTTTTTTATAGGCCAATGCATTCTCTTATATATGCGAGGCGACCTATGGTCGACTCGCATATATAAGAGAATGCATTGGCACAGGGCATAACTGTAACTATCACAATGTGGTCAAGGAGCCGATTCCAATGATATCCATATTTGTATGGTTCTATTGAGACAGACCGAAGATATTTTAGGCTGTTGAAGCTTTATTTGGCCGGTTTTGGTCGGTTTGTTGGGTAAAGGGTTAAGGACATTGTGGCCGGATTCGCCATCTTCATTTTAAACCCAGTTTCAGGACACTCCGCGGTTTAAACGGCGTTTGACAGCTAAAGCGTTTAAAGTCGAGACCGAACGCCAAAGTGACGGAATCGTGAATTCAGTTTCACATTGGTCCAACCAGATATGGGGCTAATACTATAAACGTCTACGGGCGTAATTTACAAGACGGTAACATTTCGAGTACTATAATCGGAAATAATAAACGTAGTATACGTGTACTTTTATGGTGGGATATTTACACGGCATTTTCGTGGAATCAAACGTCATGTTTACGGTATTTGCGTATTTTAAAATAAACGTGCCGTAAATGTCACGTATATTCGATACATGGAAAATACGTGATATCGCCATATCCGCAAACCTCACTTTTTTCCAGTGAATATATCAACGGCATTATAGCAATGTGTTATCGACAGCTTGATGATTTTCAACACAGTTTCAACAAAGCTTCGGTACAGTCAACGTAGTATGTACATAGTTAGGTGTAAAAATGTTATATTCGTCTTGATAGGGATAAGCCAATTGCTGACCATTTCGGTCTTCCAGGGCACTCGGTATATGATTTGAATGCGTATCTCTTTGTGGATAGAGGTCGATACAACTAATATCTAATAAGTGTGGATTAATTGATTCAAAGAATAAAAGAATATGAACATTGCAACAGTCCCAAAATGGTATAAACACTATCGCAAATTCCACCGGCGCCATTGTTCTCATTTGTGTACGTCCATACGTCAGCACGAAATAGTACACAATGTCAATTACTTCCACACTATATTCAACTGTCTCGAACTTTTGTGGAAACTGTTAATTCCTCAATTTATCCCACAGGGTTAGAGTGAAAGACAACAACTGGAATGCGTTCATACCTACCTGTTTAGAAAAACGTTAATTATTTACAGGAAGCCAATACAATAAATGTAGTATTAAGAAATACAACATGTGGGTGACAATTTTTTGAGGCACAATAATGTAGGCCAAAAGAGTGCAGACAAATGTGTATTCCCAAAACAAACAAAAACAAACAAACGAGGAGGGAGGGAGGGTTTTCAAAATAAGCGACCGCCTTCGCCGATAAATTTATTGGAAAGAAAGATAACACAACCACTTCGCGCATCCCTTCCGACAAAAAATATAGTTCCCACGATTCTGCTCTGTGAATTGTTGCCATTCGCAAACTAAATAGCATTACTGCCAAAATACTTGTACTTTATAATTATGTTTTAATTTCGTCTAAGTACTTCCCAACATCAGTGTATATCTTACTTATCTGAAATGTCATGCGTTATGGTGTAGTGATCTATGCCAGTGGAAGATCTCGCTACCAAACATGTTTGTGTTTGTACACAATTTTGGTTTTAATTCACGCATCTGGTTAACCCATTGGGATAAAATACGTCGCTCTTGTACGACTATGTTATGTACATGTAGATTATGCTAAATATATATATATATATATATATATATATATATATATATATATTGTCATTGATAAAGGCGGTGGGCCGAAAGCTACGAAAACAGAGAGCATTGTTATTTATTGTGAGAATTTAGTGTCCAGACAGTTTGTTCAAAGGAAGAATGTATAATTCAGCAATTTTTTCAGAAAATTGAAACCGTACCGATCGTACCATTTCAGAATAAACAACGTCCGAAATACACAAAAGTATAAATATACGTCCGAAATACACAAAAGTATAAATATACGTCCGAAATACACAAAAGTATAAATATACGTGCGAAAGACACTGTAAACCTATGGAAAGAGTTCAGATCGAAATGTTATGTTTTGGTGTTAAAATGTGTTTTTGTATGGAGATAACTAATTGACGTGCTAAATCATTTTCACCAGAATATGTGTGTATAAGTTATAACTATATATATATATAGAAGCCATGTATGCACTATTCCGGCCATATCATGCAGCGGCACACGCAGATCAAATGTGCACAATCTACACTGTAATTCATTTTGAATACAGCGATGAATATGTCCGTTTCCCAATGAAATTCAAACTTTTAAACATTCGTGTGGCTATTGAATATATTATTTGTCGTATAATGGTTATAACGTGAGGCCTTCACATATCACGCCTTTCTTTGCAGTTGACTGTGCTATGAACGTAACGGATCCACCGTATCCGTGTGACAGTTACAAAGAATCATATTGCCTCCAATTTATGAACCTGTCTCCTGAATGTCCAGAACTCTGTCAGCAGTGCTACGGGTCGGGTAAGTGGACTTGCCAATCAACCAATGACTTATATCGACACATAAGCTTCAAACCTTGAAATAGACATGGTACAATAACTACTCGCTATCGCACCTTCTGGGAATCATCATATAGCAATAACCACATGCAAGACCAGTCATACGATAATGATTAGATATAAAGAAATATCTACTCGGGGTCACGATTAGATAGCGATTGATATTCAATCTGGGTAACAGGTGCCACGCGATGTTTATTCTGATTGTATTTAAAAATGGGTATTCAAATTTAATCAAATGGGGGTGTTTATATTGACTAAATGACCGAGATTTTTTAAAAGGGCGTTTAACTGAAGAATTGATATAAAGAGCGTTTGAAACTGTTTCAGATAAATCCGTTGTTTAGTCTAATGTACGTTCTATATTGTGTTTTTACCATTCCCATTAACTCAGGAAGCTCATTTAGAAATACAATCCTAACATCGCGTGGCACCTATTATTCAGATTGTATACCAATTAATATAGAATCGTGAATCCCGATTAAGTATATTTCGCTATTCAATCGCGTGCGTGATTGGTGGCAGGACATGCATGTAAACTGTATAGATGAGTCTGTATAAAGTTCCGTTCCGTAACTCCACTTTCGTTGACGAACATACTCATGTAGAGTTACGGAACTTGACAAAAGGAATATCCGTAAACTCAAACTTCAATCTTATATAATAACTTATTGTTTCCCTCTGAACCATGTAAAACTAACACCTGCGTTATCTGCGTTCAGGGGCGACAACTACAACAATGGAGCCTCAGGATAAAACGATTCATTTGGTCGACAGAACTTATATACATGGAACATTCAATGTTAATGATGTGGGAAACAAGGTCACAACCAACGGGAGTCCAGATGGATCAAAGCCGCAGAATTCTGAAAAACTTGCAAGTAAGTTTCTAAATAATAGATATTTAAATCATTCAAAATTAACATAATTTTAATGGACCTGGTACATGTCCTAAAATGGCCGTACCAATCAGAATGATGTAGGCAGTCTGACATAACCCGTTAAGATCATATCCGCATTAATCATTTAGCTATAGCAATATAGTCTTCATATTGCCCCGGGTAAGGTAGGAAACGACCCGGCGTTGCAGTAAAACGCTATTTATGCGATAAGATGACTCTGTTCCAACGATAATGATACCATGAAAGTCGTTAATATAACAATATGTGATTCGAGTAAAGCTCTATTCAAGTGGAAACCAACATGAATTTTAAAAAGTAGGATTGTGACAATGCTTTGGTGCGTATCGTATCGTAGTTTATAGTACCTGGCTCAGACACTCCGCTCACTGTTCCGACCAATTCCAGGACGTCACGCTTCCGCCGCCGGGCTACATATACACCGGAACGTTGCGCCTTAGCGTAGAAGAGGCTGAGCGCTGTGAACGAATCCAATCGTATCGTTGCGCTGTACGGCTATTCCGTTAGCTAACTGATTTACAGTGTTGGACGTGTGCAGAGGGCCTCAGATGGACGGTTTAAACATATTTATTCACCAAAAATAATATGGTGATGGGATTGGAGGACAATTAAGTGCTAGCCACTTAGATGGACCTCCTCTCTCGAAACAACAACATTAATAAAACGTTACATTAGCAGCATGGTAACAGGGCATATACATATATAATAGAGTATACAACAAATGTTTTATGTTAGTGGTAATCCCCCCTTTAACCCAAGTCTATATTATCAGTTTTTATTTTCTCTCTCTCTCTCTCTCTCTCTCTCTCTCTCTCTCTCTCTCTCTATCTCTCTCTCTTTCGTTCTCTCTCTCTCTCTCTCTCTCTCTCTCTCTCTCTCTCTCTCTCTCTCTCTCTCTCACACATATCTCTATGATCGTTTGTTGAACTTATTATCTGAACATCTCCTATTATTATGGGATAACTACTCATCACCAAATATACTTTAGTGCATATACATTTATACATATATAATAAATTATACAATAAACTTTTGTATATTTTGATCAGTTTTTATTTCCTCTCTCTCTCTCTCTCTCTCTCTCTCTTACTCTCTATCTCTCTCCCTCCCTCTCTCCTTATCTCTCTCCCTCCCACTCCTTCCCTCCCTCTATCTCTTTTATAGAGGCAATAGAGGTAGTGAGCGGTGGTTAAATGTGCATATTATATTTTGATCAGTTTTTATTTCCCCTCTCTCTCTCTCTCTCTTATTCTCTATCTCTCTCCCTCCCTCTCTCCTTATCTCTCTCCCTCCCACTCCTTCCCTCCCTCTATCTCTCCATCCATCACCCCACCCTCTCTCCATCCCCTCTCGCTATAACTCTCCACCTCCCTCCCTCCCTCTCGCTCTCTCTCTCTCCACCGAGCTTGTTTCAATGATTGACTTGCAGGATTTTAGAAGAGTCGAACTGTGTTATGTCCTTGATGGGGGATTTGAGCAGCATCTGTTAGGTCCAATAAATGCCAAATGCCCCGAGCGGAGATAAGTTTAAGCGAGAGCGTTGGCTACATATTCTATTTATGCATCACACAAAACTTTCAATTTGTGAGGGAAAGTTTTCGCCTTCGTAAGTGTTTAACGTTACTTCGGTAATGCCCATTTATGAGGTCAAACTAATTAGTATTCATGACGTAGGCAAACCGGGGTGCAGCTTGGAGCGATATAGTTCGTTGGTATGTTTTAGTTATTCTATGTTGGCGTTATATTGTCCAATGGTTTATAAATGTTTTAGAACGAAAACACATATCCGTTTACGAATTTTGAATGAATTGCGGTAAAGTGCAAACGATAAAACGTCCCACATCACAATGTATTTAGGCCGGTTGATGTCCCTATTTACCTGCGCAATTTGCATATAAAATTACGTCATGAAAGTAGTACCTACCTAATAAAGCTACGTTGACCTAATAAACTTGACACAATAAACTTAACGTGTATTGGGCAGATTTTATAGAGGCAATAGAGGTATAGTGAGCCGTGGTTAAATGTGCATATTATATTTTGATTCATACATCGGATACGGGACCCCGGTGGTTTAATTGGTAAGGTGCATGGGGTACCAGGCTAATATCAGCCGTTCAGCCATGATGAACCTTGTTCGAATTCAGATTTGTTATCGACGCAAGGGGAACTTAACATTTTTTTTATTGAGGAAATAAATATAACAAAAAGATCAGACAGACAGACAGACATACGTAAACACAAGCATTAAAGTAACGAAACATTGAGACGTATTATATTCTTCACTTTTTCACATGTAAAGAGATAAATAGATTGTTGTTCGGTTGGCAATTGGGTGACACTACCAATCAATGAATAGTGTCATGATATACAGTTATATAGAGTTAAGTTTGGCGCAGATAAATTCGTGCTCAACTTTTTGATTATCGAGTTTAGAAACTAATAATGTAAATTTGAGAGATAGCTCGTGTTCCGGGCACTATGTATATAATTGTGATATTCGGGGTATATACATGTATAAAGTTTGTTGGGGATATCAGCAAGTCAATCAGTTTTCTGATTAATTACATTTTCTAAGGATAGCCATCGTTTTTTAAACTCTTGATATCGCACGTTGCTTTTGGATGTGAACTTGTCGCATTCAAATTTTAAATTCAATTCAGTGAGAAATGCCTTTATTGAGAGTTTGATCGGGTCAAATTTAATCATATATATATACCTTTAGCCCAAGTAGAAAGTAATTAATGAGAGCATTAACTTGACAATGATTAAGCCAAAAAGCATACATGGTTGGTAATATATATAGACACTTGATTTTTTTCAACCAAGACTGAAGTTCGGTTATGAATCGATTTGTGTGTGAAATGTTTTCTTGAGTATTTTCGCATCGATTACATATGTCATCAGCTCTTATGTCCGCTATCTTCAGAATTGTGTTCGTCGAGAGGATTCTCGTATTAATTCTATATTGGGGGCATTGGAGTTTCGTGTCAGGTGTGGTAGCAAATGGATTGCGAAATATATTGTCTCATGATTGGGAGTCTTCTTTTTCCGAATTCCATTTTTTACATGAGTTTGGCAGCCGATTCCCAATTGACAGGGTTAGCTGAAAGAGTTGAGAAGGAAATCGTGGGACGGGCTGATTTCGAGAGTTTTTAAAGGATATATATGTGGCGTTTTAGGCTAGCTATAGTGATGCAATTAATAGAAATAGTGATAGCCTTAAGGGAGTCAGGGTTATGAAGTTCCCCATTGGCTTTGAACAGATCGTTTATAAGATATGATATATGCCTGCATTTCTCCACGAATTGATAATTGGGGTTCCTTCCATTCTAATGTTAGAATTATTCCATAGGGTCGCTGACATGGTATTACCATTTTTATCATCTATGTTTATGATTTTTCACCAAGAGCTGAGAACATATCTCCAAATTGGGTTAGAATTTTTGTTTAAGTTTCTTTTGTCAGGAACTTGGCATCATATGTTAGGTACAGGGGTCATCGATAATGGGTCTTTTATGAGAGCGGCCAATTTGATTTATTACATATTAGACGTCTCAGCCATGTGATTTTCATTGAGTCGCTAAATGTTCCATGTTGACAATGTTCAGTCCTCCTAGGAAGTAATCAAGACATAATTGTTTCCATCGTACTCTGTATCGTTTCGGGTTCCAGATAAAATGGAATAAATTGTGTTTAACTTCTTAACGATAGCATCCTCTGGGCTGGGGAGAGACATGCATATGTGGATTAGCTTTGGAAGAATAGTGTCTTGGTGACAGTTATTCTTCCAATTAGACTTAATGCCCAGTGACTCCATATCTTGGTAAGTCGTTCTATTTCGTCCAATAGATAGATAGATATATACTTTATTGCGCAATCGCTATACGGATACAGGATATGGCAAAGAAAGAAAAAACTAAAATATATACATAAACATGCAAATAAAATATATGACTAGAATATTTGTGCTGAGTGATTACAGTGTTATTGTCGTAATATTTCGGCTTCAATTAAATATTTACTTAGAGCTCTGCTCAGTTGTTTATCATTAGATTTGAATATTTCTTGAAGCTTTTGGCGCTCGTCTAACACATCGTAATTTGATATCACATTTTTCGCGTAACTGCTAAAGACTTGCCTAGGATTGTTGTACTTAGTGCAGTGTAATAAAAAGTGAGACTCATCTTCGATAGGTTTATCTTTAGCGGGAATATTATGACTACATTGTTTGCAAGTTCGTTCCTCTACGGGGATTGGATTAGGTTTCACATGTCTGCCTATTTCTATTTCTAGCTTGTGCGATCTTGTAACAAGTTTCGATATTGGACGTCTTTAATTTCGAGATAACGTTGTTAAATAAGAAGCCCTTGTTTCAAAATCTGCTTTGATTTTTCCCATAAATTCTAATTTACTATTTTCTGCACTTTACTAGAGTAGTTTGACATAATTTTTTGAAGATCAGTGTCGAAATTAATACCCAGAAGGCTGAATGTTTTTGAGTATGATATGTTTTAATCTTGACACATGTTTGATTCATAGTTTGTTCTTGGTCCTATCCATGCTGTCTGAATTTCTCCGGGTTAATTAGCAGTCCCGAAACCCGAGCATATAAGTCAAATTTTGAGTAAGCCTCGCGTATGATAAATTTAGTTTTAGTTTAAAGCCGTAAATCCTCATATAGCTCTTAGGCTTAATTTACATCAATACATATATAATGATGATTAGAACATAGTAAGAAATATCAATTATGTACAATGAGCTGCTCATCTGGCTACCATCAGTGGATCGGATGATACACACGTTGAAACAGATGCGTTTTAAGTTTAGATGTGAACATTTTGAGCGACTGGGGTGCCCTCAAGTGAGCAGGTAATTTATTCCAGAGAAATGGTGAAGCCACGGAAAAGGCCCGGCCACCAGCTGTTACGAGGTTACCCGGTACAAACACAAGGCTGTGAGAACTTTCAGATCGCAGAGGCCGCGGAGGAACATATCGAGAAATCAAGTCTGCCAAGTATGATGGGGCCTCGCTATTCAGACACTTGTGCGTTAATTTCAAAATTTTGAATTCAATCCGTTCCCTCGGAGGTAACCAGTGGAGCTCGCGCAATAATGGCGTGACATGATCATATTTACGGCTCATAAAAATAACTCGTGATGCAGATTTCTGCACATTTTCGATTTTGTCCAAGATAGACTGGTTGCAGCCGTACAACAGAGAATTGCAGTAGTCCAGACGACTTGTAACAAAGGCATGTACTAGCTGTTTTGTGGTCTCGACGTCGATAACATTCCGCACCCTGCTGATATTTCTAAGATGGTAATACGAGGACCTGACACTTGCTCGATGTGTTTTTCAGCAGACAGGTTTTCGTCCAAGAAATATCCGAGGTTGCGGACCCTGCTGGATGGCGAGACAACACTGCATGCCTTCAATATTGAGACTATGTTTAGAACATTTTGAAAGTTGCTGTCGCAAACCAATATATATTATTTCAGTTTTATGGGCATTCAATTTTAAGAAGTTGATTGTCATCCATGATCGAATATCAGCGACACATCGTTCAAGCTTATATTTGGTAGAACTTGCAGAATCAAAATCCGGCTTAAAATGATTATACAGTTGTGTGTCATCCGCATAGAAGTGAAAAAATAATTCATGTCGTCTAATGATGTCGCCAAGGGGTAGTACATATATAGTGTAGAGCAACGGCCCCAGCACTTATCCCTGTGGAACGCCGAATTTAAGAGAAGCTGCTTTCGATGTGGAAACGGAAACGGCAACCCTCTGTGTACGGTCGTGTAGGTAGGATCGAAACCAGTCCAAGGCGGTCCCGACAATCCCAAGACGATCGGAAAGTCTGTTTAAAAGGATAGCGTGGTCGATCGTGTCGAACGCTGCGCTTTAGTCGAGGAGCACGAGGCACGATACCTGTTGTTTGTCCATGGCTTGCAGTATGTCATTCTGCACTCGCAAAAGCGCAGTTTCAGTACTGCAAAATGACCTATACGCGGACTGGAAGACTTCTGCTGAACCACCCCCTTTAAGGTGGTCGCGGACTTGCTTGGCGACCTCACGCTCAATAACCTTCGACTTTCATTGTCATGGTTATTTTGTCTTATGTGTCATTTTTTGGCGAAGTCAATAACACTCTTTGAATTGAATTTTCATCGCATATGAACGTTGTGTTTTATACTCTGAACCACCGAGGACTATTTCTTTAATTTTGTCATGCTGTCGGACCAACACTGCTAACACCTCCGCACAGAGAAGAAAAATATAAGGGGATATGGGAGCACCCTGTCGACAGCCACGTCCTAATTTAAAACTTTGTGATATGTGACATTAATCAGGATGGACGAACTAGCGTCTTCATACAAAATGGCCGAACTATACTATAGGACCAGGACCGGGGGATCAACCTGACTCGTGTATATGTGCAAGTACATACATGTACTGTACGTCAGTTGCTCTCCGGTGGTTGATAGTTCGTCCACTTGAAATTAACCCTCTCTCTGGGTTTTTCCCCAACCATATATGACAACGTCGTGGTTATTATTTTCTTGCGCCTGCAAACATCGCACCGCACACGGTCACATCATTTATTGTGAAAGGAAAAGGTCACTCCCTGCCACCTATCTTACATGTATGCTCAAGCTGATCGACGAATGACAGGTATATAAACTAAATATTCGTTGGTCGCTTAACCATTCGCTAATTCGCCAAAGCGAACAGAAACATATGAGAGAGCTTGGTGGTAGTTCCTGTCTTTCGGCTGTCCGTTTCGGAATATAACAGTTCCCGAGTGACGAGCGTTCGAAGAAATAAGTTTGCAAAGTTGATGTCAGAGAAATAAATATTCTCATTTACTCGTTTGATTGAGTTTTATTTGTTTGTTTGTCGCGCATGATTCAATGGCCAAATATTAGCTCTGTCCAGTGCCAAATCGAATAACACTTTTGCAGGAATGTCCTTTCTAAATATATTTATTCGGATCAATGTGTGGTCAATGGGCATGCACATTAAAATGTACCAGAGCTAAATAACCCATGACATGGGGTCAAGGCTGAATGCAGTTGAGACAGACCTATGGATATCCTGGTTCGTATACATCGGCAAGTTTGTCAACGATTATTTTGGCGGCGTGATTATCCTGCATGTGTAATCTCGTTACTCACTGTGGGTTACTCACTGTGGGTTACATATAACGAGGAACACATGTGAATATATATTACCGAGCACAAATTACAACTGACGTTTGGACATTGTCTGTTTTGTGCCGGAAGTGCATGCAACTATCGGTTATATTCCAACCACGCTTCGAAATCTTGCGCGTTTAATTTCGGAATGAGGAAGAGATGTGCTTCAAGGATTCCATTAGGTTATTTCCGCTTGAAATTTCATTCCAATGGAGATAATAAGTTTCAACTGACCGTCAGTTTCGCATGAGTATCAGTCTAAATGAACACAATGAAATAATGAGGTCATAGAGTTGACACGTGTTTTAATGGAGAATTGATAAAAACCATTGACATTTGCTTCAGTGTAGTTGTACACGTCCGTTGTAAAACGGTCGTATTATGCAACAATTTCGTCCGTCCTCCATCATCTTCAAATGGTTTCCGGACGATAAATTAAGTATTCGTTTTCCGATCGATTCAGAGCTTTGTGTGTAATTTAATCACAAGAAAACAAAGTTCATGTTCAAAATTTGCCTTTGTTTGACAGAGCAGGCTGACAATACGCGTTCAATGTTGATTTTGAATTCAGTTTGGGCCAAAACACTTAAAGGCACGTGAGGCCTTAGTTGTCGAAAATATTCATATTTGTTCTAATCACCGTAAACAGAAAAACATTAAAACGCATACAGTTTCGTTCATATATACCATGACCATCACGTAAACATCATGTTATCATAAAGACCTACTATATTTTACCTAAGCAAGAGCCTGAGTGTGTTACAGAAGACAGCACAATGCTACTGGCTAATCACACACAAATGGCATAAACGCTCTTTATTAGTTCCATATCAGGAATTTACCAACAAAGAACGCTCTTTATGTTTACCATCATAATATAAACAAACACAAGAAAAGTTACGTTTTATGCTTTTGTTTACATAACAATGGTCAAACATTTGACAATAACATACTGTTTATGCGATATTTCTTATTTGTATACGGACAAAGTCTGTCTACATTTTGATGTTCTTTCTGTTTGTGGTGGTTTTTGACGGGTGGAAATATTTTCACAGGATACCCACTGCCAAGGCCAACCGTACCTTTAAATACAATTGTTGGCTACTATATATGTACATGTATAGACATCCAAATTGCAAACCCACCGTCTGAGTGTTCCATCGAATCCCATACAAAATAAATTCACAAATCTGTTGTTTTTGGGCAATTTTATCAAATGTTTCAATTTGTTTACCTTCTCCTTTCAGGTGGTTCAAGTTCTCTTGACACGACACTCCATGCGGTGGGCGTTATCTGCTGTATTTCCATTGTGCTAATTATGGGACAGCATTCAATATATGGTTAATATTACGGACTATCGATACGAGATAATCCGATCTCGGTTATAGACGATGCTGATTTAAAGATGCCCCGTCCTATTTGAAACCATACAACTACCTTGTGTCGGGTAACAATAACAGAGCAGCTATGATATTGTTTCCAAAATCGGTACAGATAACTGTAATATAGTTTTTCTACTCGTTTCGGCGTATTTTTTTCGGATGCTTTGTTGATTTTTGCAATGCGTGTGTGAAACTATTTTTTTTTTTTTAAACTATTGATAGAGATTGCAATGCAAGTAATTTTTCATTTTTATTTTGCTGATGAGCGAAAAATTGGTTTTGGGAATTCTGTATAATTGGTATCGAATCGGACGGTGCATATCAATCTATCCCTCTTACCTCTATTTGTCGGTGTCACCCGCACCACTGTAGTGATGTCATAATAGGTGTGCTGCCTTACTGTGGTGCAGTTTGGTGACAATTATCCACCATAGTTACATGTACTATGGTATATTCAAATATGTCGTTCGTAGCTCTACTTAATGTCTGCCTGGACACATCAGTACTCTAGGTCTCGCGAGTGGTTTATTTCTACTCAACAGACGTTGTTACATTTTTCATGCTCATATAAAAGTTTATTTGGTAGGTTGGAGAGTTTGTTGGATCACTCATGCAAGTCACTCGAGGAACAGAGATAAACCTGCATTTAATGTATATCAATTAGCATGGACTGTGTGTGTATCAGCTTATTAACGCCCTCGGGTGTATACTGTCCTAGAGATTATAGATAGCTATGGTTCGCTGGGCGTTTTGTTTATAGATAATGGTTTTTTCCGGTTGTGACAATTCGCAGTAGGTCCCTTTTGCGGAGGTCTATTTGCGGAGGTCCCCGAATTCGCGGAAGTCCCCTAAAATGGTCGAAATATGTTGATTTTAATGAGGGAACGGGTGCGTATATGTCAATTGATACGCATTTTAAACAAATAACGACACGATCATCATAATAGTGGTTTGTTCTATCAATCATATCATCATCATCATAATAATACGGAACAAGTCTTGCGAATTTTCGTCCCAATAACATTATTTGCAATGCTTGTTTACAAATATATGTATCGTCATTCGATATTTACTTGTGAGTCACTTTTAACATATTGCTTGTCGTCGAACTCGTATTTTATATAATAGAAGAATGCGTCTATGTACATTTTGAATTGATCGAGTGTTGGAGCCTCAACAGCGAATTCTGGCAGAGAGTTCCAGCTATTTACCACCCTCTGCGTGAAGAAATATTTTCCAATGGCCTTGTTAACAATGGGCATCTGTAGCTTTTTATTATGTCCTCTTGTTCTTCCTGGTGAATGTCTTTCTAATAGGTCACAGGCATTGATATTGTAATGAACATTCAACAGTTTATATACCTCGATTAGATCTCCTCTAAATATTCCATATTTTAAAGACATCAGATTGAGTCTTATCATTCGGTCTCGGTAGCATAGAGTTTTGATTTGACGAACTTCTAGTTTTCTTTGTATTTCTCTAACACAATGCTTTGATATTTGTGATGTGGGCTCCATGCAGAGTTACAGTATTCGATGATAGGTCTGACCATGCTTATGTAGAGCGATTAGAAAGTGTCGATGTCCAAGTTCGTGAAAGTTCTGTTGACTATGCCGATTATTTGAGAAGCTTTATTGTTTTAGGATATTGTAGGAAGGCTAATCTGACCGTGTCAAATTGAGCTATAGCGATGGGATATCTCGCATGACAACACATTTCGGGTTTTAGTGGGGTGCGTATTCGCTGGATGTCTTATAGTTGCAGTTGACTTGCAGATGACTTATTGAATGAACATTTGTTGCACGCTCCGACTTCCTTCATAGAATGCATCAAAATACTATATGACGGTATATTCCGCATGGGGTGGATTCCACCAACGATGAAAGAAGGAAGAGTCATTCCGTTATACAAAGGACCGACTACTCCTGATAGTTACCGTGCTATAACACTTATATCGGTCCTATACAAACTATTCGAGTCCATTCTGTTGAGCCGCCTTCTTCAAAGTCACCAAATGAAACAATTTCCGAATGCACAACAGATAGGTTTTCAGAAAGGTATCAGCTGTTCGATGACGTCATTCATTCTCACGGAATCTGTATCATATGCCAAAGACGATAACTCCAATTTATATGTTGCCTTCCTTGACTCCAACAAAGCCTTTGATAAAGTATGGCACACTGGCCTCTTATACAAATTCATTCAGCTCGGATTTTCGCCACACCTTGTCAGTTTGTTGGAGAACATCCATTCGGATGTGACTAGCAAAGTACTATATGACGGCCGCATGTCGCAAAGTTTCAAAATACTGCAATCTACTCGACAATGTGGCGTTTTGTCGCCTCTCTGCTATCTCGTCTTCGTAGACGACCTACTTAACGATCTAGCAACTTCTCCATACGGACTAAGAATCAGTAATATCTCATGTGGCGCTCCTACTACTGCCGACGACATCGGCCTTCTGTCGCTATCGAAATCCGGTCTCGACTCCTTGTTGAACATATGTGTGCAATATAGCAGGCGGTGGCGTTTCGAATTCTCCTCAACGAAGAGCAAAATCGTTGTATTCAACGAGAATAAAAACTCATATGACCGCCCGGGAAGGATATAGAGGTTGGCCAATCAAACTATTCAGGAAGTTACAGAATGTGCCCATCTTGGTTTAATTTAGGACAAATTTGCGAAGCATGTCAATTCCGCCTCGTCTGTGTCGACAAAAATGAGGAATAACTTTTTCAATATCATGGGTAACAAACTTATGAAATCCACTACACCCATCACCATGACAAATGTCCTCAAACTGTTGTTCTACCGAGAGCTCTTTACGGTGTCGAGGTGGTTCCTTTTGATCAAAGTTCCGCCATCACCATTATGAACAAAGCCGACAGAACATGCCTCAAATACGCACAATCCCTCCCAAAACGAGCGTCAACTAGGCTATCGCTAGGTCTTCTTGGATTTCTACCAATTGAATATCAACTGCATATCAAAACACTTTGCTTCCTGGGACGTCTAATCCATCTACCGTTCGACCATCAATTACCATTACGACTGTTTCTCCTGAAAGCACACCTGTACAGACTATACAATCGCTCCAGTGGTTTTGTCCAGGAAATGTTCTCCATATTAGCCAAATACGATCTTTTGGACTATTTGAACGACTACCTGGACCATGTGGTCTTCCCAAAACTGTAAACGTGGATAACTCTTGTGAAGGCAGCTGTCAGGGGAACGTTCATTTCCTCGTGGCAGACCAAAGTTTCGTCTGATCCATCCTTGCGAATTCTGTAGAAAGTTCACCCTAATCCCCTATCAAACTGGACAGTCTGGAAACTTCTCCATGGAAAAGCTTACATGTCGAAATATCTCGAAAACTTAGTACTGCTTCTCAACAGGACAACTTATGCCAACAATTTAGTGTGTCATCTCTGCAACGAAGTGTACTCGAACGAAATCGACCACGCCCTGTTCGTATGCTCTTCTCCAGCCGCTCTCATCATCAGAAACTCTTTTTGGGAAGGGATTATCTCTCGTTTCGACATACCCGAATATTTTTACCTTACGTCGTTAGCCAAAGATGACTTGGTAGCAACCCTCCTCGGAAGTTCTCTGGAAACCCTAACAGAACACATATCCCACTGCCTCAAGGAACTAGTACTATATTCTGCGAAGTTCCTGTACGTTCTCAGCACAATGATCAGGAATGGCGTACAGCAACCCGTGTCACGTCCATTGTAATTATCTTCTCATCACCCACGCATGTTGTAACGATTAACTTTCATATCTATTGGACAAATCGGATTTTCCTGCAACAAAAGCTGCAGTGAACATTCAAGTGCATATATGCTTCACTCTCGTGGTTTCCAACACATCTCCATACTTGTATATAACGGCCCACCACACTGACCAGGGGAGCCCACTTTAATCCAACTGTAATTATATGTCATGTATATCGATCTCTCCTATACTTGGAGGTAATAAAGATATCTCTCTAGGTATGAACAATGGCTGGGCCATGCACTCTTGGCGGGAACACAATGCCTCCGATTTTTGATCCGCATTTAGAAGCTTTCTGGTGTGGTGAATGAGATACCTGCAGTAATAAGCCGTATTTTTTGTAATAATTTGAAGGAATACTAGTAGTTGTTTTAACGGAATTCTGAGGCGGTGCATTCATGTAACCAATATATTTTATATTATAATTTATATTTATGGCTAATAATATGATCTTGAGGGCGTTACCATTTCTGATTATGGTTTTCTTGGTTCTATAATATTGGGGAATGTCACGCACGATTGGGTAACACTTCGAGCGATCTAGTTAATTCGTTCCACAAAGTAAAAATAATATTTCATAAAAGATAACGCTGTATCAGGGCGCGTTGAATAGACATCAACCGCCCGTGTGACGTATTGAGTTAATGTACCAGGCAGACTCACAAGCGACATATCAAACTGTACTATAGTAATTATTAAATCCCACCATACATAGTATTAAAGGGGTACTGTACACTAAATCCGGTCATTTATGGGACCATCTCCTTTTATACTCAACAGCATATATTCAACAAATGAATGAATTTGAGCCATGGATTAGTGCAAAATACACTCACGGGCTCTATGAACAATGCAAACAACATGGTAATTATAATGAAAATGATTTTATGACTCCAGTCATAAATTAATTTTCAGTATAATTGCCATGTTGTTTGCATCGTTCATAGAGTATATGATTGTATTTTTGCACCAATGCATGGCTCAAAGTCATTCATTTGTTGCATATTATGCTGTTGAATATAAAAGGAGATGGTCCCATAAATGGCCGGACATAGTGTATAGTACCCCTTTAAGTATAAATTAAAGCCATATCTACTGCATGGAGTGTAGATCAGAGGAAGCAAGGTAGAGTTTCACTAGATTAAATATGAGCAATCACAAATTCGAAATGGAGAGAGGAATGCACAAACAACCTCCATTACCAGTCAAAGATAGAATGTGTACGCGTTGCTCATCGAAACAGGTCAAACATGAATACCATTTTGTGACGAAATGTGTTGCTTACCAAGATTTATTCGAAAAATATTGTACACAGTTAGCTGCTGCTTTTTTCATGATTTTTTAGATCTTCCGAATTTTGAAGGTTGGCGAGTTTGTTGGATCACTAATTCAAGTCTATTGAGGATCTGTGATAAACCTGCATTGGATTTACCTTAATTAGCATGGACTGGGAGTTGTGCAGTTTAGTTCTATGGTATTGGGGATTCACGAATCGGTAGTATTCTGGAATTGTTACTCGTTCGGCAAACCGGTGTATTATCTCGAAAAGGAAAACAGTATGTCTAGGTTACAAACAGGTAACTATTTCCCATAGGGCCAGTGTTAACTACAAGTCCCGCCGGCGATGGGTTAAGACTATGTGAACTTCAAGTGGTCAATTTCCCCTTAGAACGTTATCCGATAGACCAGCCGGTGACAAAAAACACGCCCTTTTCGTATTTAAAAAAAACGATAATCATGCATTACCACAACTACCACATTTAATGCACAAAACTACGCAGCATAAAACTACCCAGGCCCGTTCCGTAACATCGGCACCCCACCAGACTCTTTCTGCAAGGGCATCTAAACAAAAATTACCGCCATCTTTATATAGTCTATAGTCTATAGTCTGTTCCCGCTTAGGGAATTTTCCCTCAAAGATAATTAACCAATTAGTAGCCATATTTGTTTTGTGCTGACTCGAGGGTCCCCCACAAAATTCAAGAAGTGTAACTCTATATAATTAGTTGCTTGTTGCCTGTGTGCGTGTTGAGTATAGACACCAACCGATTGTGGGAAATAATGAGTTATGAGCCAGGTACTGATGCTGTCATTTCTGTAGCGTGAAAGTAATCAAGAAATTAGGTTATCGAGAAATAACCGTAATGGCAAAGTGTGTGGTAATACTATTGGTAAATTGTTAAAACAGGAATGCTTATCAAGGCGGGGGGGGGGGGGGGGTCGGACAAGAATTTCAGGCACGTATGGCATTTTTTCCCTTTCGATCATTTTTTGTACCCACCCACCCCCACCGCCAATTTTTTTTCCGTTTTCGACAGTGTTTTCCGACCATTTTTGGACACCCACCCCCCTTTTAACACTAAAACAGAGATTTGCGGGGGGGGGGGGGATTCACTGTAAACAGCTGTATATGAATTTATGTGAATACTATTTGTCATGGATGTTAACATTGACA
Organism: Siphonodentalium dalli; assembly: GCA_032622095.1. Taxonomy (NCBI): domain Eukaryota; kingdom Metazoa; phylum Mollusca; class Scaphopoda; order Gadilida; family Siphonodentaliidae; genus Siphonodentalium; species Siphonodentalium dalli. The sequence continues at coordinate 51,674,643 of CP136067.1, forward strand.
TGTAAATAGGAACGAGTCATTTTGGGGTCATTCGGCCAAAAAAACATGGCTGCCAGCGGCCATCTTGGATTTCAAAATTTGCAACAAAATACAACACAATAACTGTCTGCAGTCAGTTTACCAGTTAGAATTACATTATTTCTCTCATTCAAAGTGGTTTTGAAGCACAACTCATTGCCAAAATACTATAAAAACAAGCAGGACATTTTTTTTTTAGTTGCGGAAAAAAATTGCTTGTTGGTGGCTTTGACCACCCACCCACCCCGGCATACGTGCCGGAAAATTGTTTTTCACCCCCCCCCCTCCTCATCAAGGGTCTCATTGTGTATATATGGAAAGAAGAGACATTCTAAGTCAGAAGGACATTCAGCAACCTCACTTCGTTTCCAAAAGCCCACCTCTTCAAGAAATATGTTCTAAAAAACAACTGCTCGTCGATTCAACGCGGCCCGGAACGTATTCATGTTCAGAAGCATCTCATGGTGGATTTATGATTACATGTATTCTGAAATGTTGTGATAAAAACAAAACAAATAAAATAGTGTTTGAATGAAGACCTTTATTTCATAATTTAACCCAGATCATGCCATGAATCTCTCCTCTGGCTAACGCCCATATAGATCATCATATTCCGCCAGTAAAAAACATGGGAACTTTTTGAAGTTTTGACAGGGAACCTTATCAAGACGAAAAAATAATGCGGGAATATATTTCTTAGTTGTTTCTTTCCTTAGTCATGTACTTCGCTGTAGGTGCAGGTTCCAACTCAAAATTACATGTTTTTCTGTGACTTTTGTGAGCCGCTATCGCAATAAACATTGAAATAATTACCCAGGAGAAATTCCATAATGTTAAGCGACGCAAAGCAAAATCGCTCGCAAAGTCACTTAAATCGTGATATTTTGAGTTGGGACCTTCACTTTCAGTCAGTTACAGTATTAAGGAACAGATAATAACTAAGAAATATATTACCTGCGTTATTTTTTTTACTTGATAAGGTTCCCTGTCAAACTTCAAAAAGTTCCCATGTTTTGTACTGGTGGAATATGATCTCTACGGGCGTTAGCCAGGGTAGAGATTCATGACATGATCTAAATTTAACCACTCGCAGGGATCCGTTATAACGCAGGTTCTCGCTTACACAATGTCCATTGGTCGACAAGTGACATACATACATGTACATGTACATGAAAATATATGCCACAATAGCTATTGTCACCATACTGCGACACAGTAAGGTAGCACACCTAGTATGGCATCGCCAATGTGGTACATATATATATATATATATATATATATATATATATATATACGTCCATGTTACACCAGGTATTATCGTTCTTGTATGTTAATGACATTACATATTCTTGGTTCCCCATGTGTTGTTCAATGGTGGATTGGGCTTTAGAAAAGTGTACTTTATCAAATGAAACAAGCTTAAGCTGCTTGTTTAAACAAGTTAGCTAACTTGTTTAACAAGTTACTAACATGTGTCAAACATATGGCAGCTATGAAACTCAACAGTCCGTCGAAGGGGTGTGTAAAATTACCGCTGTGTGTTCACAGCGCGACAAGCCGATCGTCAAACCCATGAACCATCCGGCTCCAGGCTGGGTGTTTCGATATAAAATCTTGCCAGCCCCATACACACACGAGCCGACAATAATTGATTAGTTCAAAAACAACCAAGAGGCTAAGACTTTGATGCCAGGTTTGACCCGCAAGGGTGGTGGCCATCTTTGGTTGATTGGTTAGGCTTTCGGGGTGTATCGAGAAAAATAACTTGCGTTTGGGCCAACATAGTCTCATTTGACAGAAAGCTCCCAAGGGATCGAAGGGGTTGAGAAATGACATGGTTGCCCCATTGCCACACTTGGGTGGATGGTGGCTTTTTGGGGTTTTTTCGACGGTATCCTGGGTGCATCTACAATAACCCCTCAGCTTGTTAGACCGGAATCGCATATTTTTCCTAGAAATGGCATATTGGCACTGTTCTAGCGGCTATATTGGACATCGGTTGAGATGCTGGGTTATCGCTCGAGATATCTTGTCAGCCACCTTACACAACCCATTCAACAACTTACATAACTCGACCCCAGGGTCGATGTTCGACAACACAATGGGTTGTATGATGGCTGAGCCCCTTCCCTTGTGCGATTTCGGTTAAAGGAGACTATGTTGGCCCCACGGAAATCTATTTTTCTCGATATACCCGAAAGCCTAACCATGCATTCACATAAAGATGACCACCCACACTTGCGAGTCAAACAGGGCATCAAAGTCTCAGCCTCTAAATTGATTTTGGTCTAGTAAATTGCCGGTTCGTGTGTGGGGGCTGGCAATATGTTATTTCAAAACACCCACCCGGGTGCATATGGAGCCTGATGGTTGATGGGTTAGACGCTCGGCTTGTCGCGCTGTGAAAAACGACACCGTCCAAACACTTTTGAAATTCCGTACCCGCAACCACCATGACTTACAAATCGAATCTGGGTTAACTCAGATTATTGCGATAGACTACATGTATGTACTCTATGGTACACACATAGGGGACGAATTCCACGTAATATTGCAAAGCCCGTGTTTAAAAGACCTGCGTGTCAAATACATACACAAATACTATTATTGTAGACCAAATACCATCAAATTAAGCGAACTTTTTAACTGTAAATGACGTAATATCTTGAAAAACCTTTCTTTCGACGGGTCCTGATTTTATTCAAAAACTACTATATACTATACACGTGATACATTAAAATCCGACATTTGCACAACCATGGGCTGTTCTGCTACCATACTATGCTCAATCAACTGTTTTATTAAAATATGTGTAATTTTCACCGCGCATCACTTTTGTAATTTGCACGCAAATGATATGCACTGTTAAATTGTATTCCACCACGCTCTATTGTGTCATATTTGACGATTTGAGTGAATAAATAATTGAATTGAATTGTGAACACACAGCTGCAATGTAACACACACCCATCGACGGACTGCTGAGTTTCATAGCTGCCATATGTTTGACAGATATTGTCCAAATTTAAATAAGTTAATAACAGAAGAGGAGGTGGCGGTTCTACGCTGCCATATAACGTAAACAAGTTAGTACCAGAATAGGAGGTGACGGTTCTATGCTACCGTAGTTAACAAGTTAAACGAATAATAATCAGTTGGAGCATTTACGTATGTACAGTAAAACAGTGAAATCGGTGATTATGTTAAATCCCTAGGGAGTATGCCGGTCAGGACATGGCACCATATATAAGAATATGAGCACACCCTGAATGTGGAACTGGTATCAATTCAGTTAATATAGGTTAAGTACGCGTACGTCAGCCAATGTACTTACTGGTCCCCCGAGATCACGTCAGCTGTCCTCGTTTTTTCAGACTACGACAAAGATGATTTTCTACGAATCAAATGTATATATTAGCAATCACAAGTTAATCCGCGTTCATCTGGAATTATTGGAATTTCATTTGGTGCTGAGCAAATTGCAATTGGTGCTGAACAATAATAACCCAATGAAATTGCAATTGAATATTGTGTGTTGTATGTCTGCATTGTATGTAGAAGCACATTAATGCATATTGTGTATGTATGTGGGTATTTCAATCATGCCAATCACTCTCCACTCTCTCTCTCTCTCTCTCTCTCTCTCTCTCTCTCTCTCTCTCTCTCTCTCTCTCTCTCTCCGACTCAAAGAATATTTCTATGACCGAGAAAAAATTATACAATATAGGTCTTAAAGGTGTTACCATTTATTTCAACCCAACTATCAATCAGACCTATACGGCTACACTACTTTACCTACAAGATGACTACCAACACCAAGAACAGCCGACCAGACTGGAGATTATTTAGACCGAGACCGAGACCGAGACCAACCGAAGGAATATTGTTCAAATCCTCAAAAGCGTTCAACTTGGACACCCCCGGCTGGTCTTAATTTGAAACTGGACAATTATATTGATACTGTGCGAAGTAGAGTTAAATCGGAAATCACGTCACATAACCACAAACTGTTAACTAATTTGAAACCTACTGAGAAAAAAACCATTTCAAGCTTAAAAGCCAATCGTGATATCACCATTAAACCGGGTGACAAGGGTGGTGCGGTTGTTGTTCAGAACACTAGTGACTACATAGCAGAAGCTAATCGCCAACTCGATGACACAAACCATTATACAAAATTGGATGCGGACCCTACTGATGCTTTCCAATGTGAACTCGCGGACCTCATACAATCGTTGCCCGAAAACGACAGACATCTCGTTCGTCCGGCCGTCGTTCAGACACCCCGCATTGGAACATTCTACACACTTCCTAAGATACATAAACATGGTGTCCCATGCCTTCCAATTGTATCAGGGTGTGGAACTATCACTGAGAAAATTTCTAAGCTGATAGACGACGAACTCAAACCTATCGCGCGATCTGCTCACAGTTATATAAAAGACTCCACTGTCTTTCTAAACAAGATTTCCAGCATTGATGATATTGATGAACAAACTTTACTTGTAACTCTCGACGTAAAGGCATTTTATTCTAATATAAATCACGTGGATGGAATACAGGCTCTGACACGATCGTTACTCTCAAATTCTGGAAACACCTCAATGGCCACCGAAACCATCGCTAAATTGACCGAATTTATTCATAACCACAACTACTTTCAGTTTAATGGAGATATTTTTCTACAGAAATTGGGAACCGCGATGGGCACTCTCATGGCCTCTCAGTTCGCCAATATATATATGGCTGACTTTAAGAAAACATTCTTGGACGATATTGAGCTAAAACCTAAAGTTTATTTTCGGTATATAGATGACATTTTCATCATTTGGGAGCACGGTTTGTCAGAACTTGAAGAATTTTATGACAAAATTACCAATGTTCACCCTAACCTAAAGTTTACCATGGAAAAGTCTACAGAGACTATCAGCTTCTTGGATTTCAACTGATGGGAAATTAGAAACTGCTGTTTATAGGAAACCAACTGACAATTATAATTACTTACATTCTACAAGTTTTCATCCGGATCATAATAAGATATCTGTTATGTATAGTCAGGCTTTACGTTACCATCGAATCAACTCGGATCCGAACATTCTCACACAACAAATCTCCAAATTAAAATCGGAATTCGTGAAACTCGGGTATGAAAAGCGAACTGTGGAGAAGCAGACAACTAAGGCGCTTCCAATGATAGCTTATAAATGTTCTGACGTTAAAGAACGCGTTCCGCTTGTTGTGACACATCACCCCTCAACTAAACTAATGAGACTCATTCTGGTTCAGTCCCAGCATATTATGGACGGAGATGATCTACTTCAGAACATATTCAAGGAGATGCCGTTACTGGCGACTAGGCAACCACCTAACCTACGACAGATGCTTGTTTCTAGCCAATGTTGGTCGTCTAATCTTTCTATCGGAACCAAACCGTGTAACACTCCAAGATGTGGCACATGCCAACTAGTATCTTCGGATACTATTAGTTCTAAGGACGGATATCCGATCATTCCGAATGGTCTATTCACCTGTCGAAGAACAGGTGTGGTATACATCTTAACTTGCTCACGATGCCCGGATGTTCACTACATAGGAGAGACTGGACAGCCGTTATGTAGACGAATCACTGGCCACCGACAGAATATCAACAACCACGACGATTTGCATGTTGCGAACCATTTCTGCCTTCTGCGCCATTCTGTTAAGGACATTCGTGTCCAAGTGATACAGGGAGGACTATCGGACCTTCACAGTCGCAGGATTACAGAGCAAAAATACATTTCAATGTTTGACAGTTTCAATTCCGGTATCAATAGAGATGCTGGATTCATGTCCGCGTGGTTGTAGTCTTAGTGTGATATCTTATTGCAACTAACATGCAGCTATATACCTTTCAATTGTACCTATACACTAGGTCCTAATTTATATCTACTAGAATTTGGTAACCATCAACTTGTTTACCTGGGATACAACGTCATCACGTCATCATCAACGCTTCATGTAGTTTTAACGTTTCTTGTCTCATTTCTCGTTTGTCTATAGTTATTACCTGCCCCTTAATAATGTACGCCATGCATTGTAGGTGAAGGGCCCAACTCGAATTTGCACGATTTAAGTGAATTTGTGAGCGATTTTGCTTTCTCCTGGGTAATTAATTCAATGTCTATTGCAATATCGGCTCACAAAAGTCACAGAAAAAGCATGCAATCTGGAGGTGGGACCGCCCGTAATGTGAAGTGGATTATTGAGGAACACCTACTAACAAAGACATAATATTCCTGCCTTGTTTGTTCAATGTTATAAAGTTCCGTCAGAACGGGTAAGAATACCAAAAAGTTCCCAGGTTTTGTGCTGGTGGAATATGATTCTACGGGCGTTTGACAGAGTATAATTTCATGACATGATCTATAGTATAGGTGTAGATGTCTGTTATGGATGCACCTGCATTTGATTCCATTGCATGATTGTACGCATACCAAAGTATGAAACATACCCCGTTTTGAAATAATGTCTCCCTTTATGACACACACCACCCCACCCCGCCAACGGGACCGCTGCACCTCGAACCATGTGCATACTATGTATTGATTCTTATGTTAAACATTTACTCTTGGGGGGGGGGGGGGGGGTCTTGCACTGTTACTTTTTTGTGTCAGTGGGTTGCATACAGTATGGGGACATGGAAATACGTTTGGATTTTATTTGTGAAATATATACATTAACTATGCGATACCACATATATGTGTGGACGGATTGCACACGGGGAGGTACTTATATTGGAATTACGCCGTATTGTGTGTACGTGTAGCACCGGTGCTACGTTTGGTCTCGGTACTACAGTACTGTAGCTGATGAGAGTTGACCGTCACAACTAAAGTAAACTAGTGATAATCGAGTGATATATCACTATCTGGTTTCGGTTCCCTACAATCATTAAACAACTACTATTAATTAGTCACCTGTTAGAAATTATGAATCACTTTGTATAAGTTGTAGATTTATGTATAAATCGATGACATAGATTTGTTCAATTTCTGCGCCAGACTGTGTTTACGTTATGTTAAGGCTGTGCGCGCGCGATCATAGCAACGAAATTACGGTACGCTGCGGTAACGGCCCTTCGACAAAATATTTCAATCATCACAAAAACACATTTGTGGCCTCTCTATAGGCCGACAACCACCATAATAGTGATAAGCATATTCAAATCATCATAAAAAGTCAACTTGTACACTTTTCCCCAGAAATGCTTCTAGGATTTCATTTATCAGAAAACCCGACTAGTCTATATGTTTGCCCGTACTTAAGGTGTTGAGAATAAAGAATATTGAATTGAATTGAATTGACGAGGTGGATGCACTCTATACTGGCAAAGCGATAACTGTGTCATGTGGGCGGAGTTTTATGTCGAATCTCGAGTCACGAAGTTACAGATCGTTAAAATGTAAATACTTGTTATTGTATAGAACACTTAATGTTTTTCTGTTATACGAATAAATGTCAATGAAGACAACTTTTATATCAGGCGCGGTCCTCCGCTATGGCAATTGATGACAAAAGAAACTATTCAGTTTATCGTCGTCCATACATAGCGTTATGTTTCCGATTGATGTGTTGTGAAGGTGCGATCATGGTGGATCCAGAATACATGTATCTATTATACATATCCGACAAACATACTGGCCTACATGCATTTACTTGCTTCCTTGGTTTCGATATAGTATACATCACACATGTGGTTGCGTTGGTTTCGATATAGTATACATCACACATGCGGTTGCGTTGGTTTCGATATAGTATACATCACACATGCGGTTGCATTGGTTTCGATATATAGTATACATCACACATGCGGTTGCGTTGGTTTCGATATATAGTATACATCACACATGCGGTTGCGTTGGTTTCGATATAGTATACATCACACATGCGGTTGCATTGGTTTTGATATAGTATACATCACACATGCGGTTGCATTGGTTTCGAGATAGTATACATCACACATGCGGTTGCACTGGCTCATTGTGATGTGGTCATTGTTTTTACCGGGAATTCATTGAAATTGGCGCATGGTCTCCCCGTTATGGCGAATAATAAGGCAGTTCATAAAATAAGTTTTATGCTTATTCTTACCACTTTGAATATTCTTGAGAGATATTCGTGGTGCAAGAATGACATTCAGTAATAATTCTCATATAAAAGCAGGAAATTGGCTTATTACATACAATTTTGAATTTTTATCATTGATGAATGATTATGCCATATATAGGAAATGCTTAACTTATTATATAAACATTTCTCTCAATAAATAGGGCTCCTTCTGCACTTTTATTTATTTCTCGTCTGCTGTATTACTTAAAAGGGAACTGTTAATAAACTTAGTTGCTCAGTAAAATAAACTATACCAGTGTCATAACGTAGAATTAAGGTTACTAAAAACGAATCATATTCGAAAACACCAACTTATAGCGTAAAAATCGAGATTTTAATGCCTTTTTGACGTCGAAAATACTAAGGAAAAAATAAAAAGCCACTCGCCAGTTTTATGTGCACAAAGAAGCGTGACGTCAACGTTGGAACGCAACTTTTTTTCGGATGAGGGAATAAGACGTAAACATGTCCACGTGTTTTCTCATTTGTTTTGTTAATGGCGACTTACGATACAAATCTACTATTTTCAACAATTTGGACATTTAGAAAGTATTGATGACTGAAGTGTGTAATCATATAATATCACGGAGTTGTGCTAGGACTATACGTTGGACGCTATTTTGAGAATTTTCGATGAATATTGTGAATTGGATTTTCGATTCTGGAGGTTGACGTTTCGGAATTGAAACAAATTGACACTTTTATCGACAGATTTATGTTTTAGAGGAATGTTTATCAACCAAGTGTCAAAATTATTGGACTGTAATGTGCATAGAACATCTGTCTGCAGTTTTCAACAGATTCTTGGTGGAAACAGATTCTAAAACTACGATGGCAATTTGTGAAGTAAATCACCTATTTTCGATGTTTTTTTCCGATGGTAATCCGACGTGGGCCGTACTCAACAATGCCAACAAGGAGCTGATGCTGAACTCTTCCAATTTGATGATTATTTATTATAATTAATAAATATATTTTTTACCCATTTCGCTTGTATATATTCTCCAAAATCAGTTGGACAAGTGTAGGTGAACAACCGATATACATTGTACAATAATAGCCTGATCGAGTTAAAATAGATTCATTGATCGGTCTTCCTGGCACATTGCTCACCGTTGTATTGTAAGAGTGGAGACCTCTAAATTTCTTGAACATTGAAATTCCGTTTGTTTAAGAATTTGTAGATGTTTATATTGAATATTCTCAGTAAATAATTATTCCGTTTGTTTGTTTCAAAAGAAATCAGAATAATTGTTTTTGTTTGCAAGTACTAGTATTGGTTGAAAGATAACTATAGAACAGTTTAGATTGACTCACCTCTTACCAGATGCATGCTGATTGTGGAAGACCGATTGGTCTATTTAAGCACTTCCGGGCTATTATAGATCACTCGGTGATTCACCCAGGTTCGTTGGATGGCTCAAATGATGTTTCCTAAGAAATTCCTACCATGGCCGGTTTATATATACCCTTAATTTGAACCACACAGTTGATTGTTTCGTACCATATTTTTTGTCATTTCACACCATATACATTTGTATGTTTCATTGGTTCCCACAAATGGTAATTGGTCATGCGTATGCAGCGTACCATGTTAACTTAATGAAAGCGAACATGTTTACGATTTAAAGTTACTTGATGATGACAACCCGACAATTACATGTAAACATATTTCTTTCTTTTTTTGCGAAAAAAATTTAACAAATTGAAATTGTGGCAACAAAGTTAAAGATACATAATCCGAATTAACGCTTGCATATTACTATTTCCTTGGCTTCGGGTGTAAACATATTTGATTCGAGTCGAGGAACCCACCCGTGTTGAACAAAATGTTGATAAATAACAGGTTTTGGGCAATTGTTTACTATTGTTGACTGGTTAGCATTTTTTTTGGGCCATTAATCGATTCTGATAACCGAAGCGGCATTTCAAAAAAATGTTTGTTGTTGGAATCTGATAATATGGAACCATCGAATCGGTTTGAGTACCTTTAATGTTATTTAAAAAAAATAATACGGTATTTACTCAATGGTACAAATTGTCGAAATGATACATGTACTGGTATGAAATGTCCAGAACCCTGGTGCGAAACATCTCTATGTCAAACTTCTATGGCACGAAATGTCCAGCAACCTATTGGCTGTTCAGTCCATTGCACATTATGATTTATTTCCAAATAAAGGTAATACTAAATATTAAAGCAGCGTTTAGTATTAAGTTCAATCTTGAATAATTGTACATGTGATATAGTCACAGGGGCTTGTTGTAAAGAAAACAATTAAAATTGAGGGTGCCACTTTATCAAACATTAAAATGCATCAATATTCTATTGATATACAGGTACATGTAATGCTTTACAAACGCATGTTTTTGTATATATATTTTTACTTGTTTTCTTAACAAGCCCCTGTGGCCTCAGTTTAAGTATAGGAAGCCACGACTTATCTGCGAAAGAGCTAGGGATCTCTTGTTCACTCATTGTGTGAGCACCCCTTGGAAGGAAGTTTCCTACTGATGGCTATATCGGTTAAAAATTTGTTCGAATTTTTGCTCGGTACGGCTTGTTATCAAATTACATTTGTACATGTACTTACCGTAGGTGAATATCACTTCAATTTGCTTTAAATTGAGTAATATAGTTTCTGGACATCACCAATCAGAGTAATATGATTTCATGACATCACGGATCCGAGTAATATGGCTTTACAACATGGCATAATTCTATTTCACTGTTAAATAATGCATAGACAATGATATTTTGTGATGTCACTCATTTGAAAGAGTTGTCAATAGTACACTGTTACTAAGAGCCAAACTACATGTGTAATTAATGTTATGGATAGGGTATTACTTGGTTGGTTTGATATTATAGGCCTGATTTCAACCCTCGGTAACCTCATTTCAGCCTTCGACCTTCGATGTCAGGCTGATAGTGATATGAGGTTACCTTATGCTGATATCAGGCCTAATATCAAACCAACCAAGAAATGTCCTCTAATTATTATATACCTACAATGTAGCAGGGTTACCAGTCGTTGCCCAGGTTAATGCTCCCACTTTTGTTTCTCTGACCCCAATACCATCACTGTAGACATTTCTAATCTGCACCATTATGATGATTATCTTTCTCATAAGAAAACAAATTAATAGATACGTGTAGGGTATTACATGTACTTGGTTGGTTTGAATATATAGGCCTGATTTCAGCCCCCTCGGTAACCTCATATCAGCCTTCGACCTTCGATGTCCGGCTGATAGAGATATGAGGTTACCTCAGGCCGATATTTGGTCTAATATCAAACCAACCAAGTTATATCCTCTAAATAGTATGTAACTAGCAGGGTCATTACCCATGTTAATGCAGTGTGGTATTGTTTTGCCCCTCCCACTTTTTGTCCCTTACCCCTATACCGTCAAGCGCTGTATACATTTCTAATCTGCACAATTATGTTGATTATCTTTCTCGTAAGAAATTGCCCCTGTTAGACCCCTTTGGAGCCATCTAGAAGGTCCCTCGTGAATCGTGAATTAATATAGAATAGACATTCACAAATATAGGTATAGATAAAGATTTGTTAAGAAGTTCCCGGACCCCTGTGGTTGTAAATAGAATGCACTCAGCGATTCTGACTTCAAACTTGTGCTACCTTCTAATTTACATGTACCGGTATAGTACCTGTAGTATTGCTTGATAAGTTGATAGACATGTGGTGATTTGATTTGGGTTGAAAGATTAGAAAATCAGCCCCCCCCCCCTCTCAATTTTCATTTAAGGAATAATCTTGGTTTTTAATGTAATTACAGTTTAAAGATGGTCTATCTCTCCCTAAACCAAGTTTTATATGCAGCAGTTTCCTGAAATATGTATGAAATATTAAAAATAATAAATATGAATTGAAAACCCCTGTCCGGAAATGCTTCTATCTGACAATATTGATTTTATTTTATATTTTCTGGTATATTAGATACATACACATGTACAACTAATTTGGGATATTTTACAGCTCGCAAAAATGTTTGGAGTGTAGCAAGTGGGAGAACTCTATCTGAGATCGCCTGAAAGTTTTATGACATGACGGTTTGTTGTTAAAATAGTAACGAAAAATAAGTCCCAATTGATAATCACATTATATAAGAAATTGAATGCCCTCTTAGTGGTGAACATCTACATGTATACCAAATTTCATTGAGATCCAAGCAGTTTAATATTAGCACTACTGTTCAAGTTATGCCATGAACAGACATCAGACGGATGGACAGACAGGTGCAAAACAGTATACCCCCCTTTTTTTTAAAGGGGGTATGAATATCGATAATTGATATAAGCATTTCCTGACATGTGTCTAACACAGTCTTCGACTCTATTTTATTATTTTATACCCTGGGAATTATAGAAAACATATTTAGGAAGCTATAGATATAAATCCATCTTCAAATGCTGATCACAAACTGATATTAAATCAGTGTTTGTGATTCAGTATAAAGCCTTTAGACTCTACTGTTCAGACTATACTGTTTACAGCTACCGGTATAATCTTGTGTGCCAAATACTAACTGCAGGGTGGAATATTGCGCATGAAGATGGATAATTCTAAAATAAAGTGGTAAAAATAACTTGATTTTAGAGTTATCCAACTTCATCCGCAATTTTGACCGAGACCACCTTTTTGACGGCGTGTTTTTGGGCCACAAACAATAGAAATAATAAACTTCAAAAATTGATATCTGATCACTCGGAGTGTTGATGAGTAGGTTCCTCGACTCGAATCAATATTTTTTACCCCCGAAGCCAAAGAAATCGTAATTTAGGAGCACCTGATCGGATTGAGTACTGTTAAACAATTATTTTTGTGTCTAGACTTGATTATAATGCAAGTTTTCGCAATTGACATGCTTAAAATTGATATATGCATGGGAAAATGTAACCATCGTTGTCTACATGCCCCGTGTGCGCAACATCTCAAATGAAAAATCCAGTCTCTTGTACTAGTATTTGTAATTAAACTATTTGTATACATTGTAGCATTTGTTATTTAAATTTAGAACAGAGCCATAATTTTGTCTACATGTGCAGATCTACATGTATGGTAATAAGGCTTATAAGCATCGTGCAGGGTTGATTTTTCTCATAAAATTAATAAACATACAGGTACAATTATTTGGCATACAAGAGTATGCACTTTGGTGGAGTCTGATGATGTTAGATGCTGATAGTCTAAAGGGTCAGTGTCTGGTTGTTCCCCTTGCAGAGGAGATATAAATAGGTACACGACATTTTGGATCGTCTTAAGTTGTTTCGTACCATATTTTTTGTAGTTTCGCACCATATTTTTTGTAGTTTCGTACCTTATTGTTTGGTCGTTTCACACCATGTTGGAAATCAATTCGTCTTTTCATACCAATGATACCATATCACTATACATGTACGTGTATGTCACACCATAGGGAAACAAATAAATGATTTTCTGCAAAGTACGAAATAAAAAAAAGTAACCACAAAATATGGTATGAAACGACCATGGTATCGGATAGTGAAATAATGAAGAAGTCACTATAGTTGTACATCATTTATATGGTCACAATATATATAATGCAACGTGAAAGTTGATATGACATCTGTTCTGTTCGACTTCAGGTGTACTCAATTTCTACTCCGGCAATGTTCAGAATCCTATCCATTGATATCCAACGAAACTGGTATGAAGCGTCTAGAACTTAGAATCCATATTAAATATAATTATAAATCCTTCAGACATTCAGTGTTACCGATCTCCAGAATCAACAACTGACTGTTCAAGGCGGTTCCACTCAATGGTCGTTTTTAAGAAGTCATCGTAATGACTAATGAGTAATGTACAGTGCTAGTACGCAGTAGATCGAACGATTCTCTGATGGTGCTGTTACTTACTTGTTACACACCTCCTAAGTTCTCCACCAGATATTGACAGACACACACTGGGGACAGTAACAGTACTAACACTCACACTGACAGTGAATGAGTGGATAGGCCTACTGGTAGTCTACGGGATACTAAAGATAGAGTCAATTTTGGACTAGCCTACTGCACTGCAGTACTCACTGTACTGGTAGTGATGCAGTCCTCAAATTTTGTTGCTTTATTTTCCTTGTCTTCTTCGAATTTGTGTTTAGACTTAGATGTATAGAATTGTAGAATAACAATCAATTATCATGACAATCGTCGTCAACAATGAATGACATTGATCGATTCAATGATTGTTGACACTGTGACTTGGTGAATTTAAATTTTAAGTCTCGCTGTCCTTGCGCGACTGTCTTCGTCGGCTGGTTCGTGTAAATATGGGCCAATATTCAAACGCAAGCCATCAAAGGCATCTTCAGTATCTGCCATAGATGCAGTATCCCCCGCAACACGTACTAACTCGTCGTCATTTTCGTGATCAGAGTCACTTTCAGACGCGGAAATGCTGTGTGCAGAAGCCATTTTTCGTAAACAGTTCGTCTGCGGAGGTAAGTCCCACTTTGACGTCACGGGTTTTGCGGTCACGTGACTCGAGCAAAATCAGCTAAGAAATAATAATCGATTTTTAAAAGTCGCTAAAAACACGTTTATCGATAAAATTATATCTAATTTTTTATTGGATGTTATATTTGAACCTTATTCACACCAAACTAGCCATATAACATTGAAATAATAAACATTTAACAGTTCCCATTTTTACTTAACATACCTCCAAATGAATAATAGACTGTACCGATGTACACTTTTAACTGGCTGGGATAATTTATTCAGTATAGAAACGGTAAATATGTGTGACCGTGTGACGCAGAGCGGGTCAACAGTTGTCATAACAACACCATACTCTTCGTGTGAATTTGCATATTGCACCATTCGATCACCGGCACTAGCATAGAGGAACATCGGAACAGCCGGGGTACTGGTTTAACTAGTATGCTAAGAACGGAGTAAAATACATGAATGTAGGCGTTATACGTGTCTATATTATCCGAATGAATCCATGACCATACTGGTGTATATTCCTCATTATATAAGTAAAGCCCGTGCATATTAGCACCACATAGTTTCTAAATTATTGAGACGGCACATTTATACAACTGATGCGTTGGTTACTGCCAAACTACAAAAGCGCATTTGGGCCATCCGAAACACCACCGCACTTCCAAATATACAAATACACAACTCGTTATAACGACTTGTTTTTATTTCTACAAGTCGTTAAAACGACTTCCGAAACTCGTTAACGACTTGCAAGTCGTTATAACAAGTTGTTGCAAGTCGTTATAACAAGTTGTAAGTCGTTATAGTAGACTTGCAAGACGTTATAACGAGTTGTTGGAAGTCGTTATAATGACTTGAAAGTCGTCAGAACGAGTTGTGTATTTTTATATTTGGTGGGTGCGGTGGTGTTTCGGATGGCCCTTGAGTGCTTTCGTAGCAAAACTGGAAAAAGAGGCAACTTGATCGGGAGACTGCTTGCTAAATATGTTGAATTGTTCAAGATAAAATAAGATAATTTAAGCATTCCCCAATACTATCTGATATGACATCAAAACTACAATTTGTAACTGTTCTACGTGTATGCCAGAATACAATATGATCAGATACCGATGGAGTTGTATTATGTTTTGAAATGTTTGTCCTGGTTTGTCCCCAAAATATCTACATGATGGTCTATGATAAAGAACGTTTATGATACCAGAATCCATTAAATGGGTACTGTACTCAAATGATTTGTTGATTCCTATATTATCTGCTTCGTATATTTCAATTATTTGACGGTCTGCTGAGTACGAAGTAATGTTACCGATGGAAGATATATAATCCGGAATGCAAAAATAGAACGCTCGTCATCGATATATTTTTGTAGTTTTCAGAAACATGACGTGTCAAATAAATGTTATATTATATGCATAATGGTCCCATATACTCATTAATATTATAGTATAGTCAGTGAGTGGCTTGAATTAACGCATTGTATCAACATGTTTTGTTATATGATGTGAGCCACCCGTTGCTCAATCCACTCTCCGTCAATTAATTGTATTACGTCTTGTACGTTGATATTCGTAACTTAGTTTATGGCTGGAGCCATAAAGTAAATCTAAACTTAATTGTTAAATTTGAAAATCGACATTTGGTCACAAAAACTTCACATGAATGGGCACATTATCACAGAAAACGTATAACTAATCTAGCACTTACAGTGTTTGTTGTCTCCGGGTTAGTATAAAGAGCGTTTTCTATTCTAAAGTGGAACACTGTTAAACACTGACAATGAGAACCTATCACTTCTCTGTATTGATCAGCGAGCCTTGTCACATTAAACTTGGGACTCCACATAGGACATAGTCATGACGTACCCCGGTTTAACTAACTTACGTTCTCGGCCGGCTCCAATTGTTTACACACAATCTCATTATATCGAGGAGGCTGCGACCCTTGTTTGTATAGTCGAATATTGCGACGGAAACAAGAAGTTGTGATGAAATATAAATGAAATTATCCAATGAGTTCCCTTCCGCGCTACAATTACTCGTTGTCTGATTATATCGGATACATCGGGTTATAGCAGCCAAGCCCTGATGGCCCAACTTACAACAGAAGAGCGTCTAATAATAGTTCGACTATATCATGACGTCACCACAGGGGATCCGAATGCGGATGAATTCCGCGTCACTTGATGTTAAATGTGTAAGGAGGATCATGTGGTCATCCAAGCGATCTCTATATTAATCAAGTATTAATTTTATCTCACAATTGCTTCATTTTCCAAATATGATCAAATATATGAGGTAATGTCATGGCAGTTTCCGATTCCATAAACAACCAGCCGTGTCCTAGAAGCCAGTTGCGACTTCCTTTGCGAAGAGTTCATTCCACTGGCAATTCAGTCCGATGCCCGTAACATGAGTCTAAAATACACAGCACATGCAAACAACAGGTCACATTGCACAGAACACGAAGAAGATTGCCCTCTTCTTAGATGGGTCACATCCATCCTTATATTTGGAATATATAGAACTAGTTTTACCATTGTTGCGGACGACTATATAATCACGGCTTAGTGTGATACCCCCCCCCCCCCCTCAACGACTGGGTCCGCTGATCCCGGAGTCCCGGTGATATGCAGGAAAACACACGTCGAATATAACATAATTAAGTTAACCGGACACCTGTAGCGCTGAGGGGTGCCCCAGAGCGGCCGCCGATGAGGGGGTGCACAAGAGTGGCCGCCGAGAAGGGGGTGGTCCAGATTGGTAGTCGCGGAGGGTCCCAAACCAGGCAACCTATTTCGACAGAACAGTAACACGGTGAGCGAATGTTCCGAGTTCTTAGCTTTTAAGGACAGTGTGGTAGGCGAAGGTATGGTAGGCGATGGTGTATCTGGGTTCAGATACACATGCATGTTATCCGCGCACATCCGGATCCAGATTTCGGAGCTGCATTGTTGAACTGTCCAGAGAAGTTCGAACACACACGATATTTCGCGGACGAAGATGATGATCGGCCACTGCACCGTGGTACTGGCTAATCGAAGACGATTCCGCGATGTTGTCAGCACTCTGATATGGCGCACCACATGTCTTGTCAATCTAATTGTTAAATTTTGTAATAGGAGGTTCTTTTTTATTAGGGATTTTGGAATGGACCCGTGAAGATATGAAAGGGCAGTATGTCCTCCCAAACAACCCGCTTTGGTAATTTTGGAGGGGCAAAAAATGGTTTAACAATTTGACATGACACGATGAAGATAATTATCTGGACATGTTTTTTTCATTATTATTATTATTATTATTATTATTATTATTATTATGTTTATTCGACTTTTGTCCACTCTCAAGGAGGATATATGTGGGTTTGTATTGACTGTCAGTTAAAACTGTAACAATACAACCTAATCTGTCTTCATAGATGTTACCTTTCTGAGGGTTCTCGATGTTCCTACTAGGGCTGTTACTGGTATTAGTTTGAGCCAGTTAGACAATTTTTTGCTTATGGCGCCTGTTGCTCCGATGACAATTGGAACTATAGTTGTCTTTAAACCCCACATTCTGCTTATTTCTATCTGCAGGTCAACATTTGTTTAACCTTCTCGGTTTCCTTCTTTACAACATTGTAATCACTGGGGATTGCTATATCTAACAGCAGACACGTTCCATTGTCTCGGTTTTTAACGATGATGTCTGGTCTGTTACACGATATATTGCGGTCTGTATGGACAGGATCGTGATGTTGTCCTTTGTTGTTACAGGTGGTAGACGATATTCATACCACGCCTTATCTGTGGTGATGTTATAATGTTCACAAATGCGCCAATGGACATACCGAGCAACGTTGTTATGTCGCTCGAGGTAGTCAGTCGGGGCGAGCAGCGGACATGCTGATATGATGTGCTCAACCGTCTCAAGATGTTTGTGACACACCCGACAAGACTAGTAGGGTTGACCTTCTGTTTCATGGTTTTGCATTCGTAATACCTGGTCTTTATTGCTTGGTCTTGTGCACCTATTATATGGGCTTGTGTTTCAGCTTTTAGGTCAGCGCAGCAAAGCCATTGATATGATGCTGCCTTGTCGATGTTTTCATCCTCCACACACAAAGCGTGCTGGCCATGCTGAGGTTTACTTTCTAGTCTTGTTTTCCGTTTTTCTTATATTGTATCTCGTAGTCGGTTTTTTAATGTTCTATCTTGTTCAGTTGCCGTTTCGTCAGTTGCTATTTGATTAACTATGTCATGATCTTCTCTTATTTTTGCTGCTTGTTTGGTTATTGAGTGTTTGTTCTTCGTATTTTCATATTTCTCGACTGCTTTGGTGTTAAGGTCCCATGATGACTTTATGTATTTGTCAAGTCCAACGATCGATGTTTTGAACGCTGCTTCTATTTCAATCTATCCTCTACCGCCTTCTTTTCTGGGCGTGTAGAGCCTTTCTACATCTGCTTTCCTGTCATTAACCCCATATGCGGCTAACAGCTTTCTGGTTGTGCGGTCTATCTGTCGCAATTCGCTGGAGAACCAGTTCAGAACACCAAAGCTATATGATAACACCGGAACGGCGATGGAATTTATAGCTGTTATTTTATTTTTGGCTTTTAGTTCTGTCTTAAGTACCTGGCGTATTCTTCTTTTGTGCTCCTTTATCACTTTGGTTTCCATTTTTCCTTGATCAACTTCTGCATTTTCTTCGACACCTAGATATTTGTACGCACCGCCTTGTTCTAATTCTTTTATTTCTCCGTCATGTTGCAATTTTATATATCCTCTCCTCACGATGTTACCACCTATGCATGATATATTTGCGCATTTATCTAGACCAAATTGCATTCTAATATCTCTACTGAATTCATCAACTTTATTATCTGCGTTTGTAGATCTTCATCGTTCTCTGTATACAACTTAATATCATCCATATATAGTAAATGGGATATCTTAGTTACACCAGTTTGTGTCTTCATCCGATATCCCACCTGCATTGCATTCAGTTCTGAGCTCAAAGGAAACAGACTGATGCAGAATAAGAGCGGAGAAAGCGAGTCACCTTGGAATATGCCGCTTTTCACGTATATGTCCTGTGTTTCAAGGGTGCCGTCTTGGTATTTGAGGAATAATCTTGTTTTCCATTGTCGCATTGAGCTTCTGATGAAATTGACTACGATTGGATTGATTTTATACATCTCCATAGCTTTGATGATCCAGCTATGTGGCACGCAGTCAAACGCCTTTTTGTAGTCAATCCAGGCCATGCTGATGTCACTCTTAGATTTCTTAGACCTATCCATCAACATTCGGTTTACTAACGGTTGGTCCTTGCACCCATATGAACCCTTGATGCATCCATTTTGTTCTTCTGTGATGCTCTTGGTAACCAGCAAGTGTTTGTAAATTCTCTCAGCCAAAACAGATGTAAGCATTTTGTATAATGTAGGGAGACACGTAATAGGCCTGTAATTTCTAGGGTTATCTGTGTCAGTTGACTTTGGAAGCAAACTTGTTTTCCCTGTCACTAGCCATTCTGGAACTCGACTGGGAGTTGCAATTAGAGAAGTAAAAAATCTTGCTAAATGTTGGTGACTAGATGTGAAAGTTTTCATCCAAAAGTTGTGTAAGCCATCAACCCCAGGTGCCTTCCAGTTATGACTTTTCTTAATTGCAATTTGTACTTCTTCTAATGTAATCTCGTGCCAGTGTTGCTCAGTTTTATTTGCATTTAGTTCTGTCTGTTGATTTATCCATTCGGAACTCTCGTTATGCTTTTCTTCTCTCTCCCAAATACCTCTCCAGAATGCCTCAAGTTTCTCTTGTTCAGGTGGTTTGGTCACATCTTCTCTCTTATTATTAATGTCTCGGTAGAACGATTTAGAATTTTGGTTAAATGTTCTGTTCTGTTCGTATTGTTTTGTTCGTTTGTCATACCGTCTTATACGTTGTGATTTTGCTTGAATTGTTTGCTTCAGAGTTTCGATGACTTCTTGAAGTTTCTCAGAACTATTGATGACATACTTCTTAAGTATTCTTCTTTTTTTGTTTTCATTTGTTCTGTTTTTCTCAACTTCCGTGAGGATTGACACATCTGCACGCATATTTTTTTTTTTTTTATTTTATTTTATTTTATTTTATTTTTTTTTTATTGGTGAAGTAGATATAACAACAAAAACATGAGACAGACATACATACACACAAGCATTACATTAACGATACATTGATACATATTATATTCTTGCACTCACTTTTGCACGCTCCCAAGTGAATTTCACTCGGGCTATACTTTCTCACTGGCGACATTAATAAAATCATGCTTGAATCATATAGTTGAATCTTTCTTTGTATTCGACCTTTCCATTTTTGTTCCCTTTTCTTTCTGACTTTGCTGTTTCTATCTCTTATTTTAATATCCAGTCGTTCTACGACTGCTCGTGCTGATGCAAATATAAGTGTATTTACCTCTGTTATGTTCATGTTACCATCGAGGTAAATTATTTCGATTGCATTATTAGCCAGTTTGAGTTCTTTCTTTGCTCTTTTATTTTTAACAATCTTGGGTATATTGTCTCTGTTCTTCATGTCCTTTTGAATTTCTTGTTCGTATATTCTCTTGATGTTATCAATATATATAGTCAGTTCTCCGTCTATCGCAGGTGGTGTTTCGTCTTGTCTGCTTGTATTAAACATGTCTTGAGGCTGGTCCTCGGTATTCATGATACCTTCAGACTGATTCGTATCTAATTTATTTTAATTGCATTGTGTACTATCAGGCAGGTCTTGTCCTAATATATTCTCCCCCGATCCAGCTATGTTTCTGTCACAATCGGTGTCTATTATTTGTGAGGCAGGTGTCGATTATTATTATTATTATTATTATTATTTCCTTTTAGCTTTTTACTTAGTTCTTTCTTCTTTTGCTCGTGATGTTGTTGTCGTTGTTGATGTTGATTGCGCTGTTAGTTGCATCTTTAACTTGTTTGGTGATCTTTTCGCTGAGTGATATTGTCTCCACCATTCGGTCCTCACACGCCTAGGCCTGTATGGTGGCTTCCTCGCAGTACTTCGTGGTTGGCGCTGATTGTAGAATGGAGACGGCGGAGGTACTGCTGGTGTTGTCGCTGGTGGAGATGGAGGACACCGGGCATTGGTGGTATTCCGGTGTCCGTTGTGGTAAGGTGTCCATCGCCACATCGAAGACAGCGGCAGGGGTGGCTGTGGTGATGTCTGTCTCCCCTGATACACTGACTGTGATCACGGGCAGGATGTGCCATCTGGGCGTCTCTCGGATAGCTCCTGTCTGTCGGGAGCTTCAGTGGTAGAGGGCTAGTACACGTCAATCTTCGAGGCCGCATGTTAAGGAACAGTCGGTAGATCAACAGCTGCCTACTTCTTTCTCCAGGGGTCTTTGTCTTCTTCTCCCCTTTCTCAGTTCTGGTGGTGATATCCCTGCGCCGAACCGTGGGGCTCTGGTGGTCTCCAGCTGCTTCGGTTATGTACTCCACAGATAGATGCAAGAAGCCTCCCTTAGTATGGTGTAAGTCCAACTAAGGGTAACCACAACTCGCAATCTGTCCAAAGCGACGACCGATGCAGAGGGGATTAAATCCATAATCCTCTGTCATGTCCAAAATCACTCAGCCCGAATCGCTCGGGCGGCTAAGACTTTTCGGACAATACACATAGCATTAATGCGACTTGCCCGCTCCACTTCCAAGTGGCGAATGAAAGGTGCTTCTCAATGGAGTGTGACATTTATATGAATGGCGCGGGCGTCGCTGTCGATTGCGCCGAACGTCAAATCAGCTGTTTCTTTTTTTATATACAAAAATAATCATAACACCATCCAATGCAAACTAATTATTGCCAGATCACACTTTTCGCACATGTGTATCTAGTAAATATGACAAATGATATTTGACATCGCAGTTACACGCATGTCTGTGGGATAGCAAGACATACGTTACATTATGGAGCACTTTGGCGATAAAAAAAACTAAAATGGCACAAAAAAGCAATCTTCTATATCAGAATGCAGAAAAAAATAACATGTATTTTGCAACGGCCGTCGTTGTTGGTGTATGTAATGCTAACAAAAATTATATTATAGAATGGAAACAGCATTGGTAACGTATTATTAGACGCACATGACCTAAAGCTGGAAAGGATTTCTTGACAAGGTTAGTATTCCGCATGACAACAGCTGTGGACTTGAGGAATACAACGGAACAATTTGTTTGTGTCACTGGTGGTGGTTGTAAAAAAAGAAGACTTTTTCAGATAGGTGGTTAAAGCATTAATCGAGTTATTTCGATACAGGAAAACAAATCAAAAAGCGAATACTATGTGTATTTTGGAGCCTAATCTTCGCTGAACTAATCTGGTGAACAGTTTGAAAGATGAATATGACGTGGGAGCCAATAAATCAGATGGGAATTATGATCTTTCACCAGGGTTAGATCTGTGACTTCGCCTTCCTTTTACAGAGGCAGAGAATCTAACTGGTGAATTATTGATAGAGCACAATTTCCACACATGTGTATCAAGTACAGTAGCAGACAGATGATACTTGACATCGCAGTTACACGCATGCCTGTGGGATTATGGAGCACTCTGGTGATAAAAAATGAAAACGTCACATTTTAGAATTCAGAAAATAACATGTATTTTAGATGGGCTGTCGTTGTTGGTGTGTGTTATGCTAACACAAACGGATTACGAAAATCACTCAACGTAAAGCTGGAACAAACATTGCTTGACAAGATTGTCATTTCGCATGACAGCAGCTGTGGTCTTGAGAAATACAACTGAACAATTGGTGGTGGTGGTTGGAAAAAATAAGCCTTTATCAGAAAGTTAGTTAAAGTATTAATCAACCTATTTCGAAACAAAAAGCATGCGCGTAACTATGATGACAAATACCAACTGTCCGATATTGGACTTGATACACATGTGTGACAAGTGTGATCTAGTAACAATTCACCAGTTAGATTATCTGCCTCTGTAAAAGGAAGGCGAATTCATAGATCTAACCCTGGGGAAAGATTCTCATCTCATAGCAAGAAGAAGCCTTTATCAGTAAGGTAGCTAAAGTTTAATCAACCTATTTTGATACAGGAAAAAAACAAAGAGCGAATGTCATTTGTATTTTGTAGCACAAAATTCGCTGAAAACAAAAACAACACACATAATATTTCGAGGATCTGGTGAGCAGTTTTGACAGATGAATGTGATGTGGGTGCCAATAACTCAAATGAGAATTTCCATCTTTCACCAGGGTTAGAATAATGAATTCGCTTTCCTTTCACAGAGGCAGAGAATCTAACTGGTGAATTGTTACTAGGTCACACTTGTCAAACATGTGTATCAAGTCCAATAGCAGACAGATGATATTTGACATCACAGTTACACGCATGCCTGTGGGATAGCAAGCCATACGTTATATATGTAGCACTTTGGTGGGTAAAAATCTGAAAACGTCACATTTTTAGAATTAAGAAAATAACATGTATTATAGAGGGGCTGTGGTTGTTGGTGTGTGTAATGCTAACACAAATTATAGCATTGAATGCAACAGCAATGGAAACGGATTACGGGATTTACTCAACGTAAAGCTGGAAAAAAAAACATTGCTTGACAAGATTGCTATTTCGCATGACAGCAGCTGTGGTCTTGAGATATACAACTGAACAATTTGTTTGTGTCACTGGTGGTGGTTGAAAAAAAAAAGCCTTTATCAGTAAGGTAGCTAAAGTTTAATCAACCTATTTCGATACAGGAAAAACAAAGAGCGAATGTCATTTGTATTTTGTAGCACAAAATTCGCTGAAAACAAAAACAACACACATAATATTTCGAGGATCTGGTGAGCAGTTTTGACATATGAATGTGATGTGGGTGCCAATAACTCAAATGAGAATTTCCATCTTTCATCAGGGTTAGATTTATGAATTCGCCTTCCTTTTAAAGAGGCAGATAATCTAACTGGTGAATTGTAACTAGATCACACTTGTCACACATGTGTATCCAGTCCAATAGCGGACAGCTGATACTTGCCATTACTTTTACGCGCATGCCTGTGGAATAGCAAAACATACGTTACACTATGAGCACTTTGGCGATAAAAATATTAAAACATCACAGAAAAGCATTCCTCTATTTTTAGAATTAAGAAAATAACATGTATTATAGAGGGGCTGTGGTTGTTGGTGTGTGTAATGCTAACACGACTTATAGCATTGAATGCAACAGCAATGGAAACGGATTACGGGATTTACTCAACATAAAGCTGGAAAACAACATTGCTTGACAAGATTGGTATTCCGCATGACAACAGCTGTGGTCTCGAGAATAGAATAGAATAGATTAGAATATAATTTATTCAGCAATGTATATCAACAATAATTAATGTAAACAAAATATTTTTTATAACAATATACATTACAAGGAGGTTACATGACCATACAGTCGTCTTCCTGCTTCCTCCCATGGAAATTAATTCTTTTCTGACTCCAGCTCCTTGACCAATCTAATATATGTTTGTTGGAGATCTTTCATAATCATATCCTATATATAATGTATGTAGAAGTAAAAGGTAAAGACGCTGCATTTACAAGTACTATTGAATATAGTTTTATATTTATGATGTATTGACTGGTGTATTGACTGATGAGATAGACATAATTTACAATAAATATGCTTTAATGGAAATGGAGATTGTTAATCTACATTAAGATTAAGATTAATAGTAATCAAGGTTAAGGTTAATCCATGACATCTGGATAACAATCCCGACAATACAAATTTTTACATTGGACCCTGTCTGGATATGATTCAAGTTGTTCCTGCATAATATGTCTTTTGAAATTAGAACGTGGTAAAAGGGATCTCAAGGACACATCAACGATTCTCCATTGTTTGGAAAATTTGTAGCGGAGGCCTATCACTGAATGCAGTTATAGACATAGTTTCGTATGTATTTGGGGAATACAAATGAACAATGTGTGTCACTGGTTGGAAAAAAGAAGCCTTTATCAGAAAGGTAACTAAAGTATTAATCAACCTATTTCGATACAGGAAAAAAACAAAAAGCGAACATCATTTGTATTTTTAGCACAAAATTCGCTGAAACAAACAACAAACATAATATTATAGCATCTGGTGATAAATTTTGACAGATGAGTGTGATGCGGGATTAATAAATCAGATGAGAATTTCCACCTTTCACCAGGGTTAGATTTATGAATTCGCCTTCTTTTACAGAGGCAGAGAATCTAACTGGTGAATTGTTACTAGATCACACTTGTCACACATGTCAAGTCCAATAGCGGACATATGATATTTGGCATCACAGTTACACGCATGCCTGTGAGATAGCAAGACATGCGTTACATTATGGAGCACTTTGGAACGAGAACGCCACAGAAACGCATTCTTCTATTTTTTTGAATTCAGAAAATAACATGTATTTTACAGGGGCTGTCGTTGCTGGTGTGTGTGTGTACTGCTAACAAAAACGATACCGTTGAATGGAAAAAGCATTGGAAACTGATTACGAGACACTCAACGTAAATCTGGAAAGCATTGCTTGACACGATTGGTATTCCGCATGATAGCAGCTGTCGGCTCCTCGGCGGCCACTCTAGGGCACCCATCCTCGTGGCCACTCTGTGGCACCCCCTCCTCGGCGGCCACTATGTGGCACGAAACGCTCTGTGCCGCCACTCTGGACACCCCTCATCGACAGGCACTCTGAGGAACCCCCTCTTCTCCTCTGCCGACAATATGCGGCAAGAAATACCGATCCCCGACACTATGTGATGGTAATCCTCTGCTGGTACTCTTGGACACACATGGCTCGACTGACACTCTGGGGCACCCCATCATTTGGTACTCTGTGGCACACTGGCTCGAACGGCACTCTGGTGCGCCCCCTCAGCTGGCACGAAACACTGGCGGTGGTCACCCTTGGGTATGCATCCAGCTTTTCTTGCCCCAGAATGTCGACCAATACTACTGGCAAAAGTAGTTTTGCAAATCGATAGAGGAGAAATTATTCGCTTACGTCGCCAATTCTGGGTAGATTGAGGTCTATTAGAAATGCGAGGGCTTTGGTGTTGACAATTTTGTGCCACTTATATCCTATAATTGGCCCCGCATGACATCTGGTGCTGTTTACGTCCGTGAGTGAGATTTGAATATCTATTAGGCGAGGCTCTGCCAATTCAAATAGATGCCAAATCTCCCGAGCGGACAGAAAGGCCGGATTCGTCATCTCCAGTTGAAATCAAATTACACATTTACTAGGCGTTCCACATGCAGCAGGCGGGAGACCGGTTATTGGCACGCCCTCAACGCGAGCAAATGCACGTTTATAACAACACTCGTTTTATAATGAATCAATTGTGACATGATAACACTCAAGCCGACATTCTCACCTTAGACACGCTGTCAATCGAGATTATTGACTGATCCCCCCATTAACTGATTGTGTAGCAATTATTAACCGCGGCCCCAGAACAAAGACAGAGTCCTCATTTCAGGACCTTGGAATGATATTGCAAGTGTCTCCAGTGCAAACAAAGTTATCCATTAATTAAACAAATACCCCATACACTGTACATATAATCAAAATATGCTCAATATCTTCATTGTTGTTGTCACTGTCGATAGAACGCTGCAAGTACTATTGTTTTAGCTCGACGAAAATGAGACACTTCTGCTAAACCATGGACTGGTTGGACCGGGCTTAAACCACAGATGACGAATGTGTCACCCTAGGTCTCAGTCTCGAGTTTAAACTATGTATGGTTTTTAGCTTCAAACGGCGGTTAAACCTAGACGTTTCCGTAAACCAGGTTTCAACTTGAGATGACGAATCCGGACAAACAGGTTAAATCACGGCATTAGCATGGGTACATATTTAATGTATCCATCGCACAAAACTTCTCATTCGCGTGGACGACATTAATTTACAAAAGTGTTTCGTTCTTTACTTCCGTAACTCCCATAACTGTATAGCTCAGTGGAAGCAAATAGCCTAATAATTATTTACGACGTGGACACACGGGAGTTCTGACGAAAAAGAAACAGATATCTTAAACTTGTTTTAAACATTCAATGTTGTAATTGTTTATAAATATTTCAGAACGAAAAATAAAATTGCTGTTTTTCATATTTTTTGTCTCATTTTCAGTGATTATAGACGCGAAAACATTCCGAATCATAATGACGTCATTTAGGCTGCTTTGTGTTGCCCCCTCTCCCTGCGTAATGTACATAAATAATTACGTCACGAAAGTAGTACTAACCTATGTTGATAAAACTACGGCCGTGCGATGGTTGTCTATACGTTACGGACATGTGAATGGCGCCATATGATTTTTTATCCTACATGATCAGCCAAAATCGGAAAGCGGGTATGGATTTGTTCCGGTTAGCAACCGTTGTTAAAGCGCGGAATCGGCAATGGACCAACGAGATGGAAATAAAAATGGCTACTTCACAACTTCCGATGAATTATCATGTATTTAGGCCTAGGCCTATTAGTTTCATAGGACGATTATTGTAATATAAACCATTTCTATACTAAATGGACTTTCCCAGCCAGTTAAAAAGTGTACATGGGAATGATATACTATTAATTTAGAAGGATGTTAAGGTGATCAAATCAGACGACAGATAAATAAAAGTGCACATAAAGCCCTATTTATTCAGGGAAATATTTAGATAATACATATGGTCGTGTTTTGAACTTACGTGTTGAACTTATGATCTGAACATTTCCTATAGGATAACTGCTCAACAATGATGCTTTAGTATAGAAAGGGTTAAATCACAGCATGTGGTGCGCCACTACGTACCACGTATGGTCATATTAAGGCTACGATGACTTCATAACTTTAACAGTTATCGACCAGCTGTATGTGTAGGCAGTGGATGTAGTGAGATAGATAACATTCATTTATGTTCTCTTTTAACTATATTGGGCAGCTAGCTACACGTATAATAATGCATAGTGCGCGTCGCTATATGTTTGGTTAGACTTACATATATTGCTATTTCCAATGAAATTCTAAATAGTTTACTGTGATTACTTTACCTTGGGGCAGTTCTTTTTAAATATATAATTGACGTCGTCGTCAAAGACGGGGTCAGCGTAATGAGTTTGTATTCTCCAGGGACAATACCGATGTTATTATCGAACGTTTTAAAATCTCTGTATCCCGCTGTATTTCACAATATTAAAGCAATGGATGTGCGGTAAATAATAAACATATATATATAATTATAATAACGTTATTTAAATCAACGGCATATACATACAAAATACATACACATATACGGAAATAACTTAACGAAGACTTTTATCCTATCATAGTTTGTTACACAATAGTCATCAAAATCGTATCTCATATTGGGTATCACAGGTGGGTATCTAAGCGATCTTTGAATTCGTCGAGGTTATGTGAGTAAGATTATTCCAACTGTTTAAAATTCGCTGCGAAAAGTTCAAAAATATAGGATAGAAATATGTACATATAGTGCAGATCAATATACACGACAAAAACGCTGCGAAAAGAAGTTCATATATATAGGATAAAAAATATATACATGTAATGGCGATCATTATACACTACAAATGCGGCTTGGGATGTGGATCATTCAATCCATTCTATTCCTACCATGCAATCAAATCAATGGCACTTGATTGCTGGCTATCGGGACGGTACCCACTTGACAGTTACCATTGTTTCATCACCGTGTGCGTTCTGCTACTCACAAAGAGTACAATACTGATCTCATAATGTAATAAATTCCCACAACGGCCCATCGCCTAACAAAGTTTCCACTGTGGCACTGACGCGCTTGTAGAATCCGCTGTCCGTGGGCGATCCATAAAAAAATAAACCTCATAATAGAGCCGCGATTGGTCGCTCTTGCTCGCTTCTAGACTTCGATCCGAGGCACACAGGTGATTGGCCGAAGAAGCTTAGTGTCATCTCATTTCAATCGACGACAATCAAGAACCAGTGAGGTCTTTAAGATTTCTTTTCAACTGTACACTCAAGTTAATCGGGACAACTGTACGCAACATCGCTACTGGGACAAGGTCGTGCATAAATTTTATCAACTTAACAATAATTTCAAGTTTAAGCACACACATTTCTTACGTGAAGATATGAGAACCGCATTGAGCAAAACTTTCGGATATTTTTTCTTGGTTGTTTTATTGACATCATTGTTTGTTTCTAACGAGGGTAAAGCATTCCGGATGCCGTCCTATCTGCTGAGAGCTTTCGCTCAATCAGGGTAAGTGACAGTATTCCTGTGTGAATGACGCGAGTGTATCAAATAAATATTAGTCTGTATATAGTAACGGGCACATCCACTCTGACTTGGTCTTTATCTTTTTATTCAATGATTTTTTCCATGATTTTATTATGTTCAATGATCCCATATCAACAACGTTGCGATATTCGCAGTACTGACGAATAGGGAAGAGTTTCATTCGCACCTAAAGGTTTCATAACATAAGTTTTGAGTGGATATGCCTTCAATGAATACATTAACATTACATATACTATTATATAATTATGTACCTGTTAAATGTGCTTCTGTCGTGTGTTTGTATTTAAATTTGTATATCTCAGATACCATGTTTATTGGTTTATTGAGATTAAAGAATTGAATTATCATAAATATGATCGGATGCTAACATATACGCACACCATGTTCTCCGTGAATCCCACGGGACCAACCTAACTCCTATTACTCATTATTATCCAAATTTGTTTCAGTATTGAACTATCCCTGTGATTATTGTAACTAATTACAATTATTAATTGTAATTAATGTGTTCATCGGTTAGGGGAAAATAGCATTTTATAAATTTAAATTACGTCCCATCATCATTGTTCTTCCTACTGTAAACCTTTCACATATGTTCAATTTGTTTTATCCAAGTGTGTCCACGGACGGACAGACGGACGGACCGATGGGCGGCTAGACAAGCTGATTCCAGTATACCCCACCTCACAACTCGTTGCATGGGTATAATTAGATACACGTAACTGATGATGTAATAAACCATGTCTTGTATAGAAATATATTATATTATCAGAGGATAACGATTGTGTCATGAACTCTTAGCACCAAATTGCTTATGACCTCCATGTCCATGAAAGCCGTCCAAAGCGCACATCCAATTGTTCACATTGGTTGAAATTTACAAACTATGATATTCCGAATAATCAGAAAAGCAGAGATGGAAGATAATATGTCTACGAAATGTGGCACTTCTTCCTATTAATTAGTTACTTCCGTCTGCTATTCCAAAATATTCACGTCTTAAACGAAAATTCAATGCATATGAATGAACCTAAAATGATTAAACCGTGTTGTTTGACTTGGATTGGATTGGGTTATAAATTGCTTCTTGTGTTGTACGTGTACAAAACTACTTGTGTCACAACGAGACGACCGACGGTGAGCCGTGATTAAATTCCAGACTTGTCCCTAATATCAGGCGACTTTTGTCTGATCCTACTGGGATATGAATTATTTTTGTACGAAACATACACTGATCACTGGAGTCCCTAATATCAACAAAACATTTGGAAATATAACATCTATTTGGCGCTTTTTAAATTAATAACTATGTCCAAATGATAAATAAACATTTTGATACATAACATCTACTTAACGCTTTTAAAATTAATAATTCTATCCCAATGATAATGTTAAATATGTTTCTCTCCTGCAACCACCAATTACTCATTCAAGCTCAGGTGTGGACCAGAGACACCACTTTAAATCACGCACATGTTTTTGTATATACGTTGGTTATATAATTAGGCATTGATCACCACATCTGCACCAGGGGTTGTCAGGAAGACAGTCTCCTGGTGATATTATGTACCACTATCCTTATATTGTAACTGTTGTAAACATAATTATATGTCTGCATTATATCGCCAAATAAACAATCAATCAATAAACATGGCATGCATTGAACTGTCTTCATATAGACTCCTTTAGTCCCCAATGTATTGATCTGGTATAGTGAACGCCATCCGGAAAGAACTCGTTGAGAAAAACGAGTCTGCTAACTTGACTGCGGGTCGGTGTGCGACAAACACACTCGATAAGCCTACTAAAATACATTTAAAAGTTAGAAAGGTCATAACGACAGCAGTTGGAAAGTTCACATTAAAAAAAAACATTTATTTAGATTATCCTCATAACCTACATTACCAGAACATTAATGCATTATGTGGAGTTTTTATATTAAGTTTTGAATATTTTTCCCATATTTCATCGAAGAATGACTCACGATGCGCCCAAACGGAGATTTGGTAACTATAATGTGTATTGTAAAGTTGATGCTTTCCAACAGAATAATAATCCAAGAATACCCCACACAAACCAATAATAACACTCCACCCACGATTCTTCTATGGTCTACGGGGTAGTGTAAATGCATGTGGATGATCTAACATGTAGCTCTGCATCTGCATGCTATTTTGGGAGTGTGAGTATCAGCCTGAATGGTGTCGCTGTATCGCACTCATTTCGTTCGTATAGGTAATGTTGAAGGCCTCAATTCACATCTTCGATATTCCTGTTTATGTAATGACATAATTATGATACTGCAGTACATAACATATTTGCAAACCACATCTAGTATGGGAAGCCTCCTAGCATTATCCCATGGCATCAAGAAAAGCAGTGATCACAGTTTGGCTCAAGACTGATACCTACCTATTACGATCCAATAGGTATAAATATAGGCATAATTTAACAAACAGCTATGCCAAACAAAAACTGAGGACAGATAACATTTCATAGCTGTATACATGTCCATCATA
This sequence comes from Siphonodentalium dalli, assembly GCA_032622095.1. Lineage (NCBI taxonomy): Eukaryota > Metazoa > Mollusca > Scaphopoda > Gadilida > Siphonodentaliidae > Siphonodentalium > Siphonodentalium dalli. Next base: position 51,707,164 of record CP136067.1, read on the forward strand.
CGCCACATATTTATGAGGAAAGCTGAACAGCTCCTTCCCAACACACTGAGCTTAGATCAAACATATTTAATCACACAAATTGTTATCGACTGTACAAGGGCCTTGAAACAAAGGACCATAAAACTATACTTAATCTGGAGGAATTAGCAAGAAACAACATTTACTACACAATAACGACGGCCAAATCAGAGCGATGGCAAGGTTTATAGTCCGGGGACCAGTCAGGTTTATTTGGTGGGATAAACTAGTACATTGGCTATGTAAATTCGCACTAGGTAATGCGTATTAAAAAGTTAGTAATCGTTGAAAATTCATAACTGAAATTTACAAGGAAAATAGATATTTATTGTGTCCAGATTTTGAACATCAAACAAACCTCAGGCATTTATTAGATGTTCGTAAAATGTTTATAATCCTTTTCACTCGTAACTACAAAAACTTCTGGGACAAATATCTAGTTCATGCACTGCATGAGTTTCCGGTAGCAGCTATCCGAAATTCTGAAGTGACTGTTTATATCTTACAATAGTGAAGAAGGTCCCACGCCCACTGGCTCATTAGTTCACATATATATATTCGATTTGGTGGAGAACAGGGAATTTTTTTTTAAACCGGGAAGGGTTGAATTTAAAGGCACGGGTGGCCTCGCGGTTGGTATGCTGTTAAAATAGTCCACCCGTTAAAGGCACATGCGGCCTTAATTGTCGAAAATATTCATATTTGTTCCAAACACTGTAGACAGAAAAACATTAAAACGCATACATATATACCATGACCATCGCGTAAACAGCATGTTATCATAAAGACCTACTATATTTTACCTAAGCAAGAGCCTGATTGTGTTACAGAAGACAGCACATTGCTACTGGCTAATCACACACAAATGGCATAAACGCTCTTTGTTAGTTCCATATCAGGTATTCACCAACAAAGAACGCTCTTTATGTTTACCATCATAATATAAACAAACACCAGAAAAGTTACTTTTTATGCTTTTGTTTACATAACAATGGTCAAACATATGACCATAACATACTGTTTATGCGATATTTCTTATTTGTATACGGACAAAGTCTATCTACATTTTGATGTTCTTTCTGTTTGTGGTGGTTTTTGACGGGTGGAAATATTTTCACAGGATACCCACCGCCAAGGCCAACCGTGTCTTTAAAACTACCCTAAACAGAAAGAATATTAGAATAGTCTTATATAGACATATTTTGTTCTTATACAAATCATAGATATCGTGTAAATAGTATGTTAATGTCAAGTTCATACGTCTTGTTATGTAAACAAAAGTCAGGTTAATTCACGTTTTTGGCTTTTGTTTACATAACAAAGCATCCTAACTTGACAATACCATACTATTTATTGGTATGATTGGTATAAGAATAAAATATGTATATATGTTAATATTCTTTCTGTTTATGGCAGTTTTAACGGATGGTAGGCCTACTATTGTAACAGCAATACCATCGAGAAGGCCATCCGTACCTTTAATGAAGTGTCCATTATTATTTTAATACTATCTTTTCCTTCAAAATAAACCAATGCTTGAACCTGATAAATGCTCAAACTGTTCGATGAATCTAATAATTTGAGGACGTATTGGAGCTTCAATTCTGGAAGTTTCTGAAAACATTTCTATGACCATCAATGTTGAAATTAGCCATATCTGCGCTAGCTTAAGGGGAAGACGCACGTTTTGCATAAATCCAGCCAAAATGAGAGGAGATTTTCAAAAATGAATTTCTCTGGAACTAACTGGCGAAACATCTAGAATTTCACATATAATGCGATGATATTCACCGTAGGTAGAATCTGAACAATTATTAAGAGACGACAAAAAATGGGTTTTACTACATTAGAGAGGTTGAAAATATTATTTTCTTTTTTGTCCCTTTCGGTACCAAGAACTGCTAGAATAGTTAATAATTTAACACAACACTCCACTATCATGGATATATGAACTGCTCTTTTGAAAACAAACTATTTTACAGACGTTCTTGGTACCTGAAAACTGAAAATTTAAATATTGTTCATGCCATAAAAGTGAATTAAATAAGGTTATAATATCCGATGGTTCGATGGTTCTTAAATATAGTGCCGCCATAATCACTTTTACGAAGAAATTCCAGATAAATTTTGTGAATATCCATTTTGAAATATCAGGAACTTTTGGCAAAACGTGTTGAATTGTTGAACATATATACCATGCCTCGAAAAGTTCGATATGTCGGTCCAAACCTGCATGCAAATCAGGCTTTATGTAGACAACAGCCGCCATTCTATATAGTAAACAGTTGCCAATCGAAATCGACCAAAATGAACCTTTGGATTTCTATCTTATCTCTTCCCGACACCACTTCCAACAAAATATTTTAGGACACTTGTTTTGAAGGCATGTTTGCAATATCATTCCATAAAACACAAGCCAAACAGCTGGTGTTAACCATTTTTCACTCAGAAGTATTTTGTATGCTAGAATTGTAATAGCATACAGATGCTGAAAGCATACAGTTCTAAAAAATAGCCACGTTTGTCCCAAATTCGTGAAAACAAATATTTTTCCCATTGACAGCTCATGTTGACTGATCCCTCTCACTGAACGTTATAGTCTTGTATCCCCCGAATATTTCAGGCCAAAGATATACACCATTTTAAACCCTTCCCTGACATAGGGAGCTTCGCATATATAATAGTTACATTGGCCTAACAATATTTAACTTGACCTTTTAAGCCAGCGTAATCTCATATACGAGAGGCTCTCTATGGGAGACTCTCATATATAAGATAATACACTGGTACAGTATATTTAATACTGCACCAGCGCGGCTCCCGCCATGAAACGCTCAAACCTTCTGTTTACCAATTATGAACTGTTCAGATAATAAGTTCAACAAACGGCGTTTGAACAATTCCCACCAATTAGTAAAGAAAGGGTTAAACGCGAAATGACTAATCCGATGTATGTGTTGGTCAGTTAAGAACCCGTGTCCAAAATATTCGAAACCTTTTTCAAACGATCAACTACACAAGAAATTGCTCGCCTTTGTCATACCCCCCCCCCCCCCCCGTGAGTCGAAACAGATGGATAGATATAGAGCATCTACAATGAGTCCACGGTTTATAGCGATTTTACAAAACGAGTCCAGTAAATTAGGTCTGGACCGAGCCTTTGGCGAGGTGCAGACTGAATTTACTGGACGAGTTTTGTAAATTCCGCTTAAACTGGGGACGAGTTGTAGATTATATGTATTGGTTACAATCAACTAAATATTTCCCATAGGCGACAGTGTTAGGGTTAAGCCATCCCCGCGATTCATTGCCCTACTGAGCCAAACTTTAAATACTTTTGCGTGTAGAACTCCATGTCGGACATAAGTTGTCAAAAAAGAAATGGTGCCTCACCATACTTATTCCTGGAAATAAATTGGCATTTCCACAACTACCCCCTTTTGTGCACAAATTTTTTAATATAGAAAAATACCCCCACCCCCTACCAAATTTGGCGACCAATGAAGCCGCTTGACGAACAATCCCACACAAAAGGCCGAGGAATTAACATAGCCTATGAATTTCTGTTTTCTTTCACATTAAACAACCGAAGATATTATACACCATTCAGCTGCCGGTATTTTTTTATGCTGACTCGAGTTTCCCTACACAAATGCCAAGGGGCATAATTTCATGTATTTAGTTGCTTATAACCTATAACATGGTCCAAAATCTCGAAAAAAGATACTTAAATCAACAAATGGGATGCGAAACTAACACCGGCTTCGAGAAGGCATGTGATGACGTTTCATGTAACTACGCGTTGTTTGCCCGCGTAAAGAAATAGTTCCAGATAAATAAAGACTCTTTGTCGTATTTAATGGCGTCTATTTAATGACAAAACTTTCAATCTGTTTATTCATTATCGTTTGTTGGAAAAATATTGGAAGCCATAGTATTTTGAGACGTAACGTGCGGAATGTAAACAGACCACAAACCAAAGTCAAATGTCACCTGGCACTATTTCCTGTTATTAAACGAACGTTTAATATCACAATTTATAGAGTGGGTTTATTGAATGGAATAAGGGTAGGAATATGTAATAAATATGAAAACATCACCATCATCAAAAACTCCCAGAGAAGTCTTTCGATTTTTCGTCCCGATGAAAACTTAATAGTAATACAACAGCAAAAGATGCACCAATGTTCGTTGAATGCCAACATCGTCAACACATATGTTGTCTAATAGAAAAGAAGATTCTGAAGAACAGTCTGGAAGATTTGATTACATTGAGATCGCCTACTTGTATAACAAGTCCCGGTAATAAATTCCAGTGCTTGGTGACACGTTATGTGACGAAGTGTTTATGCGCGTCTTTTGATAGCTCTCTTTCTGTAATGTCAAATAGCGTCCTCTCGTACATGGATGGCTTATTACGTAGGTATGTTATATACTCTGGAATTAATTGCTAAAGTGATGTAAATGTGTAGTCGTCTTCAAACGTACGTATAAGAGGGGCAAATGCTATTTGCCTTTTCAGGGACAATAGCATCGCTAGGGCTTGGCAAAATACGTCCATGTTAATTTCAACAAAGGACCATAACGCTGGTGAAATTTAGCGGGCGGAACCCATATTGGAACTTGACCTTTATATTGGGCCATTAAACTCACAAACCCAAATTTCATTCCATTCAATTCAGACTTACTAAAGTTATCATCCGGAAAAGAAAATTGAGTGCAAATCCAACAAAAGGGTCGTAACTGGTGAAAGTTGGCGGGTGGAACCCGAATTTGACATGGATTTTGTGTTAGTACACCCACATACCAAATTCCATTGCAATCAGTTGAGACTATCTAACGTACAGCCTGAAACTAAAACAGCCAACGGGCGTCCCTACTTACGACGATACACTTGTGGGTTTGTCGCTATTGTTCTCCGACTTGTGGGGTGAAACTCACAAGTCAAAACATCCTCGCGAAAATACGCACATAATCTACCTATAATGTGAAATAGACACATAATTGTGATTATTTGATTCTGAAATAATCAGATAATGGACTCATACCCGTTAGTTCGTTTTACGGCGCGGGCCACAGGGTTTTTCATTCATATATATAAAACTAAGAACTGGAAAAGGCACAAGGGATAACTTTCCAAAGCAGATTCCAGACTATACTCCATTCCGACTCCACCTGGGTCCGAATCGGCATCTCCAGTTTAGACCTAGTTTAAACTACCAGTTTAAACTGCGTTTAGTAGTAAAACCAAGGTTTTCTCCACCGCTGGGACGACATAGATTTGGTCGATTGCGTTACCTGTGGGCCACACTTGTCCAATTGCCTGTTTATTATCGCTACTTGTCAATGCATTGTCCGGTCACGCTATATAATCTCCTAATCAGGGGCCTGTTTCATGAAGCAATGTCATAAGATTATCTTAAGATGGACTTAATCTAAGATCTAAGGTGGATCTTATGATGTAACTTTTCCGTTTCAAGAACACGTTTCACAAAACAAGATTAAGTCCTACTTAAGTAGTAATTTAAGTTCGCGCGCTTTTAGACTGGCTCTCGACAATTTATTACAGCTATGCACAGAAAATGTTGGTTCTGTGTGTGTTATATGCCTAGGTACAGTGTCTGGTGACAGATACTAGGGCGTGTCTAAGAATAATTATGATATTTTAATGCAAGGGCGATAATCAGTATAATGACTGGTGCATATTTAACTGCACGAGCGCGCCTTTTAACTGTGTTTTCGCGTCAGACCCCATCCACACATAGCTGCATGCTTCCAATGCCTATTTTATACAAACGTATCGAGCTCAAATATATTATTTCAGTTATTAAAGGGACTTATACATCCTAACTCAGAATGTGAACCTTCACACATATAACATGACATTAAGGCGACGCGAGACATATGTTCGCTCCTTTCAATGCTGATATTGGGTTCTAATACATTATACGTCTTTGAAGCATCTATAATACCAGGAAACCGAATATGTCGCCACGACGGCATACACATACAATACACCACAATGGAAGCACTGAGCTAAACGCTCTTTATTGATTGCCAACATTCATGGAATACTAACACAAAACGTTCTTTATTTATATTGCTATAATGTGAATAGGACTTCATATCGTGCTCCAAATAGACTTATTTCCAATCTGAGACATACTTGTAGAAGCCATATATAATTGATGTTAGTGTCATTTGCTCTGGTTCTGTTGACAAATGTGCTAAAAGCCTGTTATAATTAACAAACTGCGTATGAACTTCGAAAGTACGTTACGTTGAACGACATTCTGCATATATGTTTTAATAAAAACCAAATCAACGACTTCTAATAAAGAGCGTTTATGATTAACAACACGTGAACAGACGGCCGGTTCACAGGCCCCTGGGGAAAATTACTAAATACCAATATAGACTATACCACTGGTATAGTCTATATTGGTATTTTAGTAATTCCCCCAGGGGTATGTGGGCCAGTTCACAGTGATATTATATGTTCTTCCGCGGATCCCGGTGTGCCCGCGCGGTCCGTATACTATATACATGCTATATATCTTTTTATTTCATAGTTAATAGATTATGATAATACACATAATAGTAATAAAATAACACATATTATGTATTATTATTTTGTTGATATATATACGGGGTACATATACAATACATTTTTACAATAAAATTATAGCATAATAATATAGAAAGGCAAGTAAATAATAATAATAATAGCTGACATAAGCATTTATAAAAAAAAACTGAGTATAAATCATTCACTATTATCCTCGATGTGAAAATGTTCGGACTAATTGTCTCAACATGAGTATTGTCTACAGTGCGATTGGGTGATTTGAATCGCAAATGATGTTCAACTCTATGTAAATAATTTCGTTTTGTTACAGCAATTAGAAATGTATATATAGTCCGGTCTTGGTGGTTTACAGTTAGTAGCGGACACCCCGCCAATCTTGCAACCACTGGCCACGTCACTGCTATAGCTTACCAGTTGGTTATTAATTACTACCATTTCTGAAACACCCCTCCGTGCTAGCAAGGTGTTATTCAGTTAAATGTGTTTATAATAATATATACATGAACTATATCCCATCCACATTTCGGACCAACTGCGGATCACAACGTAGGTCTTAACTTTAAGATTATCTTATGACACCTCGCACCAGTCTTAAAGTTAATACCAAAGTTAAGACCATCTTAGGTTAAGACTTTGTTCGTAAAACGCACTTATGACTGAAGTTTGAACTTATGACCATCTTAAGTCCCAACTATGTCATAAGTTGCCTTCATGAAACAGGGCCCTGGGGAATAACCCGTGCGCTTTGAGAAATCACGACGAATGCACAGTCTGTTGTATAGCTGTTAGATATTATCTAATATCATCGACGAACATGACTTTTGGAACTCAAAAATATCTCTTGAGGGCATGGGTGGGGGCCCGCCACAAATACCCCACAGAAACACCACCACCCCGGGGGTACCATCCGGACGGGTGAAAATGGGGTATGGACCATTTTTGAGAACGGGAAGGATTTCGGCGAATTTGACGGCTGGGTGAATGGGTGGCTCGCCCAAAATACCCGATAGAAACATCACCCCTCACCCCGGGATAACAGGGGTATGGTCCATTTTCGAGAACGGTAAGGATTTAGGCTAATTAATTTGGCAGCAGGAGTGGGTGTCACGATCAAAATACACCATAGAACCACCCCCTACCCACACCTCACCCAGGGGGGGGGGTGCCACCGAGGAGGTGGAAATTGGATATGCACAAATACCGAATAAAAATACCCCAACCCTCACCCCCGAGGAAGGGTACATCAAATAACCCATGTAAACACCCCACCCCTCACATCCGGGCGGGCTGGGGTGGGTTACCACCGAGGGGTGAAGATGGGATTTGAACGAGAACTAGAACGGTACGGTCGAGAACGGTAAGGATTTCGAACAATTTGACGACAGGGGTGTGTGGCCCGCTCCAAATATCCCATATAGACACCATACCTTCATCCCTGGATGGTACCACCCTGCTGGGGTGAAAATGGGGTATGGAGCATTTTATTCATTATTCGCAAAAACATGCCTCTGTTGGTCAATATTACGGCATGTGTAGGTGGCCCGCCCCAAATACCCCATTTAAACATCCCCCACCCCTCACCCGGGTGTCGGAATGGGGTATGGACCGTTATCGAGAACGGAGGATTTCGGCCAATATGACGTCATTGGTGGGCGGCCCGCCCTCAAATATAGTCCATATAAACACCCCCACCCTCACCGCGGGTGGTTCTACCCGAGCGGGCGAAAATGGGGTCCGGTGTGTGCGTTGGGGTGTTTCTATGGGGGGAATTTGGGATGTGCCACCCACCGTTCTTGAAAATGGTCCATACCCCAATTCACCCCCCCCCCCCGGGTGGTACCCCCGGGTGAGGGTGTTTCTAGGGGGTAGTTGGAGCGGGCTACCCACACTGCTGACGTCAAATTGACCGAAATCCTAACCGTTCTCGAGAATGGTCCATACCCCATTTTCACCTCCTGGGGTGGTTCCCCCAGCGTTCAGGGGTGGGCTGTTTCTATGGGACATTTGAGCGGGCCATCAATCCATGCCGTCAATTGGCCGAAATCCTTACCAGTCTCGAAAATGGTCCATATCCCACGTTCACCCCGTCGGTGGTACCCCCCCCCCCGGATGTGAGGGTGGTGTGTTTCTATGTGTTATTTGGGGCGAGCCACCCACCCATACCATCAAATTGGCCGAAATCCTTACAGTTCTCCAAAATAGTCCATAAAAAAAAAATCCACCCCCTCATGGAGGCAATTACCATCCCCGGGTGAAGGCTGGAGTGTCTCTGGTGGGTATTTGGGCGGGCCACAAACCCATGCGTCAAATTGACCGAAAGAGACCTTTTTGTGAATAAGGAATCAGTTTCAAAAGTCATGTTCGTGTCTAACGTGTCAATCTGATCATTCCGATCCCGCCATGCTCTCAGCCGCCAAACCGACATCCGAACGAGCGAATTGCAAACAGACATATATAGCAAGAAATCATCCATCACACTGACACATATTTTGTTAGAATTTATCTCATAAGTACCGACATCGCCTCCCCGAAATCCACTAAGACTCTCCTGTGTGTACATTGAGTGACAAACGCCCGCGCATAAACGCCTCCCCCAATTCAAAATAAACTCTCCCATATACGCGAAGAAACAACATCAATACTGGGCGGAAAAAATCGGCCGAATAATTAAACCCAAAAAACTAGGTTTTAGTAAAACTTGGGGTAGGGTGGTTTAACTTTGATGTTTTTTCAAAGTATATTTAAAGGTATATTTTCGAGACGAGACGTATGGTACGTATAAATCATATATACCTAAGCTTATACTGATGATTATATAGCCAATTCACCACTAACAATTAGTAATATTACCATATCTTTATCACGTCAATAAAACCTAATTTCAATTGAGATCGAATTCCACAACCTTAAACTGAGTTTATCACAAAACTGGGTTTAACTACTCTAAAACCCAGTTTCACTCCCATAAAACCTAGTTTAACTACAGTAAAACCAAGTTTAAATCCCACTTAAACCTAGTTTAAACTGGCGTTATACCTGGTCTAGAATAAAACCTAGTCTAAACCAGAGATGCCGATTCGGACCCAGGTATTGTGCGATGCTGTAATAGGACACATCTCGGAGGTACGCAACATCGTGAAATTACTAGGTTAATTTCGAGATTAAAAATTACATGTTGCTTTAATGCGCATCTGATTCGTAAAACATTTATCCACAGAGAATGTAAACGCGGCAGCGTATAACCACCGAACTACTTTAATTAATGTCTTCATTAATCACCGTATAAACTTGACTAATCAACTTATATTTCTTGGATCGATATGATTGCAGGGTTAGATGTTGATCCCATTCTAACTTAACTTACTTACATTCCGATTCTGAATTTCATTCCATTTATTTTATATCATTTCGTTGATTTGCATAGAGCAGCACCATTTGAATGACTCGTAGTGTTAGGGCATCAAATTGTTTGATTGATTTATTGCAAAGTCACATATAACAGTGAAACAATCAAAACGTATATACACTAGGTAAAAAATTCGCGTATCACGTTCATCATTGTTCATTCCATGTACGTACACATATACAGTACATCATTATATATAAATCAGTAATTAAATTATATTACACAATAATAGTTGATAAACTTAACAAGTAGGATAATTACGTGTGTACACCCATGCAGTAAGACACCTTCTTAAAAGCACACATCGGGAATGGTATTTGTTAAGGTATATGAGATGTGGTGACAGTATTGACAAGAACTAATTTGTCAACAGCCAGATATCGTAGGATAAGCATTTAATGCCTCAATTGGCCTTCATTTGCCTATGTGTTCTACAGCAAACAAAATATTAGAAGGAGCATGCATATTAGACGAATGATTCGTATGTGTGAATATTTATCCGCCAAAACAAAAAAACGAAATTCCATATTTATGACAATGATTACACTCAAGCAAGGTTTTTTTTTTCATTCATATATATAAATAAGAACTGGAAGAGGCGCAAGGGATAACTTTCCAAAGCAGATTCCAGACTATACTCCATTTCCGACTCCAGTAGTTCATAATTACTGATTGAACGTCAGCCCGCTCTAAGAGTGAATCTGATTGGCTGGTGTTATAACGATTTTACGTGGCAGCAAAACCGCGTTGCTCCCATGCACTTACTTATGTTTACGTGTCGGTTTAACTGTTTCATTAGTTTTAAACACTACTCCACATGTTTGGGTTGAATTTGCGGGGGAAATTTTTGAAAACTAAAATTGTGTTCTTGTCACACATATTGGCACCACATCCCATAGACATTAATATGCACATAAAAGTCCGCTAGTTCACACGTCCTCCCGAATAAATTTATTTGACCAGTGGCCTTTATAGCAATTTGATTCTGGGAACAATATTTGAATAAAACGTTGCATCCAACTGTCTATGTTGTTAAAACATTTGATTAGACCCACTAATAAAACCAGATGTGACTTTTTGTGGTGCGTTGGGTGGTTTAGGAGCAAAGAAGTCGAAATTTCTGGTCATAAAGAAAATATTTCTGCAAACAAAACAAAATGTTTACTCCATGGCGAAACTTCGGAATTAAATAGTTTACCTGTATTTTCCATTACATACTTTTCGACTTGCCGATTAGTTTGTTGTCCGGATGATAAGGCAAGTTATGATTATCCGATAGCTTTCAAATTTAGTATGTAATGGAAAATACAGGTAAACTATTTGATTCAGAAGTTTCGCCATGGAATAACTCCACCAGAAATGGTCACACAAGACCCAAGTTCAAGCTTGGTCTGTATTTCCATGTGATTAATCCACATACTGGTCTTCCTTATATGAAGGCCAAATACCAAGTTTCATCAATCAAATTATGACGGACGGACAATTCATCAAGGTCTGAGTATCGAAGTACATGTAGGTCGATAAACACAGAATATACAATCCAACAAAACTTAAAGAAGCGATAGAGAATGTTGCCTCAGAAATAAGAAGAGACTTACAAAACACATTAAATCATTCCGGATGGCAATACGAAAGCGTTAAGAAGAGACTTACAAAACACATGAAATCATTCCGGATGGCAATACGAAAGCGTTTTAAACACATGAAATCATTCCGGATGGCAATACGAAAGCGTTTTAAACACATGAAATCATTCCGGATGGCTACATGAAATCATTCCGGATGGCAATACGAAAGCGTTTTTGATTGAAAACTTCTACTGAATATCTGCCATTTCGGTTTGTCTTTTGAAAACAAATAAAATTACGTTAATTTTATTGGGTTTTTTTCTTAGAAATCCAAGGGTGCCAGTGAACATAGGATACAAATTAGAAAACATACGAATTAGTTCCGGGAATATGGTTTCTAATTTGTACCCCATATGTACCATACATGGTACCCTGGGATTTCTAAGGGCAAAAATAAAAGTGCCCAAATGTAACATTAACGGATAGGTGTAAGTAACCAGAAGTAACAATGTGTACCCTATGTAGCAATAGGTCTGAAATTGGTTCCGGAAAAAATGATTTCTAATCTGTACACAATGTACTCTTGCATCTTTGGATTTCTAAGGAAAAAAATAACAGTAACCAATGGAACATTAGATGATAGTTAAAGTAACCAGAAGTATACCATGTGTTCCCTATATGTACCCATGGGCTGTACATTTGTTCAGGGAATATGCTTTATAATTTGTACACAATGTACCCATGTATATATCTTGGGATTTCAAAAGGAAAAAAACCAATGTAACATTAACTGATAGGTAAAGTAAATACCAGTAACCTTGAGTTGGCCCGTGTACCAATGGGCTGTAAATTAGTTCCGGGAATATGTGTTCTAATTTTCTACACTTCTAAAATATAACCATGCAATGTACCCGACGTAGATAACAAAAGGATTTAAAAGTTTTGTATTTTGCTGTGTACCAAAATTAGACATAAGTTTCTGGCAACAACATTTATCCCACAGGGTTAAAATAAAGACAAACAATGGAATGCGGTTTTAGCTACCTGTTTAGCAAAACATAATTACAGGAAGCCGATACATGAATAATAATAAAAACAATTAACAATTTTTGAGGCGCAATAACCGCCGCCAGCAAAAACAAACCCCGAAAGGGGGGGCAAAGACATCAACCCTGTGTGCTCTCCAACAACAACGGAAAATGGGAGGGAGGGAGGGTTTTCAAAAATTGTTGACCGTCTTCTTCGATTGATAAGTTGGAAAGAAAGTTGACACCGACCGCGCCGCTCACCCCTACGTGTAAAAATATAGTTCTCCCAATTCCTGCTCAAGAGTTATCCCAATCGCTTCAAAAATGCCCAAAATGAGAGCATGGATCTGCAAAACCTTGGAATTTATGGTGATATGTAAGAGCCGAAAGTGTGGAACGAATTGCTCTATAGGCATACCCCTGGTTATACAAAAAGGCTACGAACAAGGATACTGTGCGCGTGCTTGCTGGGAAAGGCCGGGCTGAGATTTGCCGACAAAAGGCTACGTACTGATCCTTTGTTTTTCTGTACAACCGATGTGTGCGGTCAGCTAAGCTGTCATGGATGAGCTGGTCTACTGTTTGAGCCAAGTGCGCAACGCATAGTCTGCTGGTACTGGTGTGGGTTGTTCCGCGGCATGGGGGGTAGGCCCGACGAAATTCCTTAAACTGAAATCGACTGATGCTATCGCATGGAATATTTTGACACCCCGGGACATGACGAGCGCGGAAATGGATATTGTAGACTAGACAAGACAGGACCAATTGTCGCAAAAGGCATAAGATCGAAGTGTCCTTCGTAGTCTGTTTATTTATGACTGTGACTATTGCTTCGTTATCGCAAAGAAAAAGAACTTTATGGTTCTTAAGTTTTGGCCCCCATATTTTAATTGCAAGTAAAATTGGGTACAATTCCAGCACAGCAATGTTCATCGACCCCTCGGCAGTCTCCCAGGGGACAACAAACCACTCACTTCCAAAAATGGCCCCACAACCGCGCGATGTTGAAGCATCAGTATATAAATTGATAGAAACATTAGTGATCCAAGGGTCTTTGAGAAAAAGGGACCGGCCATTGAAAGAGTTTAAGAAAGCCATCCAAATTTGCAGATCTTTTTTAACGCTTTGAGTTAGTCGAAGTTTATGATGGGGGAAACGAACCCCTAGCGTTAAGTTAATCAAGCGACGAAGGAAGGCGCGACCAGGGACCACTACCGAGCAAGTAAAGCTGAGTAAACCAATAAGAGATTGTAATTCCCTGAGAGTAACCTTATGCCTAGCGAGGAAAAACTTTATAAGGCTTGAACATTTGGACAATTTCGCTTCGGGTAGGCGGGCCGATTTAGAAGGTACATCAAGTTCTATCCCCAAAAATATAATTGTCTGAGTGGGGGTAACCGTTTTTTCCCCGGCCAAAGGGACCCCAAGGTGTGCGCATATTTGGAGTGCTTTCGCCAAGTTGGTCCGACATTGGTTCTCACTAGAGGCGAAAATCAAAAAATCGTCTAACACGTGTAAGGTCTCAATCCCATTATTTCTGAATATCCAAGCCAAAGATGTGCTGAATTTTTCGAAAATAAAGCAACTAGAACGACACCCCATGGGGAGGCACTTATCAAAATAGTATTTGCCCTCCACTTGCATGCCCAACAATGGATAGTTGCTTGGTTTGACTGGGAGTTGTCTGAACGAATTTCGTATATCAAATTTCGCTAGGAAGCAACGATCTGTCATGTCGCGTATCCTCTCAATGGCCTGTTGTATAGTTTGGTATGAGACCGAAGCGATCTCTTCTGGAATGCCATCATTAATGGAGTCCCCCTGGGGAAAAGAGAGATGGTGTATCATTCTATACGTTCCCGGCGTAGATTTCTCGACAACCCCCACTGGGGAGACTACAAAATTGTCGAATGGTGGGGCATCAAATGGGCCCTGAATACGCCCCGCATTAATTTCATCAGTCAACTTCCCTTGAACGATCCCTGGGTAATCATTGGCCGATTTCAGATTCGGAGAGATGTGAAGGCTGGTACAAGTAGAACCAATGTCGAACCCCTCCTCGAAGCCCATAACCACATATTCCCGGTCTATGGTGTTATAACCACTACTAGTAAGCAGGGCCGCTAGCCTTCCCACGTGGATTGGAGTTGGAAGTTGATTGCCCGCGCCCCCGGGGTGGCGCAGTAGTGAACGTCCCCCCTGTGTTGACCCCTGCCTCGAAAAGAATTGGGCGGTACTGATGCTGCCCTACTCGGGATTGAACACCTGGGCGCCCCCGCCCGATGGGAGCCACTGCATAGGAAGCAATCATGCCTATAGGGGCACGCGCCAAATTCGCAATATTGCCCATTATGGAACTTTCGGCAAAATCCAAAGGGCACCCCATTCGGTTGAGATGGTGGAATTCGTCCCGTCTGAACCAATGGTGTAACGCCTGCCACTCCCAATTATTTCGCTCTCATGAACAGTTCCCAATTCCAAGTGTCCCATGTAAGCCCAATATTACTCTGTTTCAATTGTCGAAAACTTTTGTCATAAAAGGCCCAATTAAGGCCCATCTTGGCCAGATAACGGATGTTGGATTGATATTTGATCATAGAAATGGCCAGCGTTGGATACTTCTCGAAGTACACTGACATGTATACCTCGTACGCGTCGACCCACCGCTCGATTGATTAAATGCGTTTGGGTTCAGGTGGTAATGATGCCAAAACTCTACCGACGGAAGTGTCCACCCAGCTAGATCGGCCGGTGCCTGTATTTTCTGCACTGGGGAGTAAATGAGAAAATTCCACATATTCGTGGGCCCATATTTTACGTTTTGTCTTGGTGGAAACTGAAGATGAGAGCGGAATGGATTGAGATTGAAAAGTTGGCCCCACGTCTAACCCCCCCCCCCCCCCGAAGAAAACAGAAGAAGGTTAGCATTGCCTCGCTCAAGCGTAGGAAATGGAAACCCTCCCCCATGGCTTTGATCCGAGTCGGAAGTAGATCCATCCGCTATACTGGAGATCGAAACGCGACGTCTCTTGGCCCGGTGCGCCTGGGAAGAGTGAAGGGCAACGGGTACTGGCGAGACAGGACTAGAGATACCGGGCGGCGAGTGCAAACCTGATGATTGTTGAAATGATGCGCGTCCTCGTGTGGATGGTCGACCGCGCGGGGCTGTGTGCCCTCTTGGAGATTGACCGCGGGTGCTGGTAGAAGCGCGTCTTCTGTGAACTGGGGATGCCGAGCTATCGCTGTCCCGAACAAAGCGAAGTGATGCGCGACCTCGTGTGGCAGGCATAGCCGCGTGCCTGGCTGTGGTACTTCGCGAGCGTACGCTGGCCCGTGTGGGGCGGGTTGTAGATACTGGGCTGGACCGGTTCCTAACTCTTATGCGGCCTGCGCTCCTGGTGGTCCTTGCGACTGAAGGGGATTGACCCTTGCCTCTTCGTGGCATATGGAAACTGATAGCTGAAAAAAGAAAATTACACCACGCAGTATGGAACCTTAACTCAACTGAATAGCCTGTCGTACCCCGGAGTGCCAAGGCCCGGGATGCGGAGTAACCGCCGTATTAAGTTAACACTGGTGTATGTACTGGACATGGATAGGTATAGCTCAAATTTGAAGTTAACTCTGTAAATTTGGTTCGGTTATTATTGAATTGAAGTGTTGAAGCACCGGTTGCACCCGGGTGAAGGAAAGTGAAAGCCAGCCAAAGGTTATGCACTTGTAGAGAACGTAGATGTCAATTGGCACTCCAGGACACCAGGCTGGCAGCCATGCAAGAAATGTATGGACCATTAACTGGTAAACATTCATGAATAATAACAGCGGAGAAAATGTATACCCACGCTGAAAACTTATTGGGCGAGTCCGAAGAGTGTAAATATTCCGCAGGAAATTGCCATACGGCTAATATCGGATAAGATCGGACGTTAACGAACGAGAATTGGTTAATTGCACGATAAACAAGTCAAGAAGGAGGTCCTGCAGGGACGTAAATTTTTTATTGAAGTTGTCCAACAACCACGCGAAAGCCTTTAATGCCGCCACGTACAACGACCGTCGGAGACGCCAGGAATGTTTCGTCCTACCGGGATGGTCATGGGCACGGTTGCCGCGCTGTGAAGACTCTTATAAAGCCGAACGTGTAGAGTAAAATAATGACAGAGCGATGGTGGGATAACCTTACTGCCCCGCGCGAAAACCATAATATATCACCAAGAAGAATACTGGTTGGTCGACATGACTTGGCCCGTCACCGAATTTAACGGGGCGACAAATAGAAAAACGAGTATGGAACGTTCCCGTGCTATGGGCCGGATTTACGGAAATTAAGTCGGGATAAAGATGCATGCACGGTCTGTATGGCTGTACCTACATACATTGTATACTATTAATCAGTAATTATATGATCGACCAGCGAGCCTAGTTGCTACATTTAGAACGCGATACACGTCTTATGAGAGACCATCAGCATATAATAATATAATACCAGGGAAGGCTACCCATATTCCCTGGCATGAAGAGATAAAAAGAACTGAAGACAGTCTATACAAAACGTTAATGTGGAGGGACCATCAGCAGTAAAAGGAATGATATCGAAGGCAAGTTGACATCGATCACAAGGTAGAAAGCATGCTCCAGTGGAAAACATGCGTGCATCATCTGGCCCTCCATAGACAATAATAAAGCCAAAATGCGGGATGCACAACAATAAAGTAATAAATAAACGCGAAAGAAAATTGCATGCCACGGCAGTGGAAACCATGCAAGGGTGCATCATGTGATCTCTCGAAGGTTAAATTTGGAAGCGATAGAGCAGACTCTTATGATCGTCGTGTGACAGAATGAAAACTGACCAAAGTAATCTGGTACAAAATGCAGTTATGCTAAAAGTTTAAAGCTATATAGTAGGCTTGTATGAACATCGTGCTACATATATACGTATGTCAAATAACAAAAGTAATCATGTATAAAATACAACAAGAGCGTCACCAGAGCGTAACAAAATACTCCCTGTAGCCATTTCGAAATGTATGATATCGCAAATTAAAATGATACCGTGGGCTTACATTGGCATTAATTCTAAAATTGGCCTTAACTCTCGTCAAAATAATTAGCTAGAGCCTATATTTGAACTTGGCCTGTAATTTCGGCTGGGAAATACTCATACCAGCTTTGATTCCGATCAAATAATCAAAGCTGGAGTTATCGGTCGGAAACTGAAATGTTATGAAATTGGTCAAAATCTAATTTGAAAAATGGGGCCGTAACGCATGTAAAATTAACTGCGTGGAGCCCAGCTTCGACCTTGACCTGTAACGTTGACTGGGAAATACGCGTACCAACTTTGGTTCAGATCAGCTAATCCAATCTAGAGTTTTATTGGTCGGAAACCAAAATGGTAACGGACTGTCAAATTCTAAGTCGAAAAAGGGGCCGTAACTCTTATAAGAATAATTGGACGGAACCCGTCTTCGAGCCTAAGCGGTATCTTTATATGGGAAATACCCCTACCGACTTTGCTTCAGCTCAATTAATCCAAGCCGGAGTAATCGATCGGAAACCAAAAATGTTACGGACGGACGGACAGACAGACTACATGATACAACCAAGATTATGCAGGGCGAACAAAATTGCTAAAATTAGAAAACCACTCACCGAAATAAATATTACTAGCGATTGTGGATGGAATGCCCCACAACGTCAGAAATGGTTGAGGTAGTGAAGCATCGCCCCACGGATACCCCAATAATATTTATTGATCCCTCTCTCGTTGAAATGTATCCCGTCGCGCAGGAAATGTTGGACGGCCCTTTCCAATCTGGGCTGACGCCAGAGCAGAGTCCTTGGACGAACGTCTGTGTAGGTTTGTAACATGACGTTGGTCTGTGTGATTCTTTTATTGAGGAGCTCCAAAGTGACGCACGAGACAGCGAAACGACGCAACAGTTTCGTGCGGTGAAAAAGTTTGTTGACTATGATACAGGAGACGCCATACTTCTCTTTGAGGTCATGGAGGTAATCATCAATTTCCCCCGACCCACCTCGGGCCCTATTTTACATAAGTCATTAGCCCCCACTTGCAATAATACCAGGTGGGGCTTAAAGTGTGTGAGGGTATGGCAAACGCCCGCATCCGCTCGCAAATTGCCTACGGTAGCCCCCGATCGACCGACGAATCGAACGCACACATTTTGGGATTTTCCGGAGCCACGTGTGGCGTGCGTGGATAAATTCAAGTTTTTAGCAAAATTATGCCACTGTGGCCCACCATGATATAAATGAGCACCGAATCTATTGACGAAAGAATGTCCCAGAAAAAGTATTCGAACCATACTGAGCGAAGACAAAAGACGAAATGTACCTGTTCAAAAATTGTTGACCGTCTTCTTCGATCGATAAGTTGGAAAGAAAGTTGACACCGACCGCGCCGCTCACCCCTACGTGTAAAAATATAGTTCTCCCAATTCCTGCTCAAGAGTTATCCCAATCGCTTCGCGGCCTAATTAACATTTTTCCCAAACTCTCGCGATTCATGATTATGTTGTCAATTTGTCCAAATTCTTTGTCGCTTTATTTTATTGCTTACTTCTTTGGAATTCCATGCGGTATGGCGTATTGGTAGCGTAGTGATCTATCGGTGAAATATTTCGCTACCGAACATGTTTGCGTTTCTAAAAGTTTCTGGTTTAAATCTCCGCATCTGTTTAACCCTTTGGGATAAAATACGTCGCTCTTATACGACTATGTTTTAAGTGTCACATTCTTGAAATGTGTGTAGTGGCTGCATAGCAAATATCATGTTGATGTAACGAAATAAGTATATGTATACCGTGATTTACCGGGGTGATCTCGCACCTACAACGTGTTCCAAATGGTACGAAATATTTTGGCTTGCATTTTGCGGTCACTTAGATGTATGTGCACTTCCAATAGGAACCATTCTGAGCACATTACAAAACAAATATAATACGTGCATTTGTTGTACCTACTCATCGACCATAGAACTATAACTTAATCATATGGGCCTTGGCTCAATCAGTTAGGGTACAACTCCAAGCCGTTTTGCCATCCAGCGCTAGCGATAAGGGTTCAAATCCACATGTTTCCATCGTCCACCTTGTAACTCGAAATCTTTAACTGGTGGAGTTGCCAGTTACTCGGCGATGGTCGGTGGTTTGCCGCACATGGCCGACGAGTTTATCAGCCAATGAAATCACTGTTAGACTAGCTGTAAGTGGGCGGATATCCGCCACCGCTAAAACTGGCAATGTCGTGATATGGCCTCAGTTTCTGAAAAAGCGACATGAAACCCCAATCGATCAGTCAATCAACCAATTAATAACTTAATCAACAATTGGTATGTTGGAGCTGATTAAAGCATTCACTGGCGACTCTCCCATCTGTACCACACATAAACCAATAATGGCTGGTGACAAACGTACCACACTGACGGTGTCACAATAGTTGTGTTGCCTTACTATGGTGCGATTAAGTGACAATTTGCCGTCATAATTATTATGTCATAGTTAGTTATGTCTCTCGTCAATTGACCCTACCGCAATTAACTGTGTGAGCCAATGAGATAATTGCATTATACAGCCTGGAGCAATGGTCGCTTCTGCGAACAGGCGGTTAGACAAAAAGACTCATTTTACCGGCTTACTCTATGTCGCTTTGATTTTGTTTTGTATAAAATAGTATTGGTTTCATGTAAGTTGACACAATATAATAATATAACAGTAACAGAATGCGAAAGCTTCGCCCTATGGGCTTTTTTGATTAGTAAATTATGAAGGTTGTAAATGTCACGCTGAGCTAGAGAAGTGACAACTGGAAATATGATGAGGGGATTAGGAAGTGCTAGATAGGCTTATTAGTTAAAACTATCAAATCAAACTATGTACGCATTTGAGATAATGGACAACATAGTGTTGTAATCTCCAAGGGATTATGTGTTGGGGAAAGAGGGACACTAAAATGGCTAAAGTATATGACAGCACCTGTTAAATTCACCTGTTGTCGATTAATACAGGCTGATTATGGCGCCTCTTCCTGGTAGCTTTCGGATTTGTGATGGTTAGATTTGGTACATTATACAACATTTATTGGTATATTTTGTGAATAAATGGTATTCATGGCATGTATACGTGGACTTACATACACAAACATTATGACAGACCAATGGAATATTAGGGAACTGTGATATGAAAAATAATTTCTCAATATACTGAAACATGTGTGTTCTATGCGCGTAATGTGCCAATTATGAAGATTATTAATTGTTATTATAACATTTTTATTTTTTTAATTTAAATGTCTTTATTAATTCCTTAGATATATAAGTCACGTTTTTACATAGCCCATACAAACCCACGTGGCGGGGATAAGGGCGTTCTATGTCTATGGAATTGCCCCCACTTTCTGTATAGGCGTGGTATTTTCAAATTCTAAATTAGTGACTAAGGAGTTAATAAAGAAAAAAACAAATATCAGATGCTTTGGTGTATCGGGAAGGGTGGTGGGCTGCTACGTACGTATAGATAGATAGTTTAGTCAAAGAGGTTGAAGGCGATCGATGACAAAACCATCTCCATGTATGATCAATACGTTCACGTTCATACGTCCATTATAGGATCCAATATTGCCCATCTATTAGAATATGTATCATTATCCAGAAAAAAACAATCAGTTATCCAGAAAAAAACAATCAATTATGACATGGAACACTTTTTGATACCAGTATGGTGCATCTTCGAAAAAGTACAAAAAACTGACTACAACGGATGAAAACATACAAGTCCTCTAATTTTTATCGAAATAGGGAAATTGTATGGTACACCATCGATAAATTGATAGATCGTGTGTCTATTGTGAAGAGATATATTATAATAACATTAAATATTTAGTATGTGTTACATATCCAGCTTGACAAGAACAGTGAATATCCGAAATTATCGAACAAATTTAGATATAACGTTGACAATCCTCAATTTGTGTATTGATATACTGATTATCTTTGACAAAAAAAAAAAATTAAAATAGACGTCGAATGGTTCATTAGTAATTGTTCACATATACTTTTATTCTGAACTGCGAGTAATATGTTATTATTTAACTGCTCTTTTTTAAATTGAAGAAACTGTGGAATGGTCCTGCTCGCAGTGTTTATGGATCCTGATTGCAGTGGTTGCAATCTATGAAATGGTAACGACTGCATGTGGTCTTGCGTCTAGTGGAAATTCTTGTGTTATGACTATATGGCATTGGTTTAAACATATTTGTTGCAACAAAAGTTACAAGGGATTGGGACAAAAGTTATAACAACTTGATGCAGCCCCTTTCCCAACAATATATAAACAATTGTTTACTTGAGTAAAGTCCATTAAATTGATTGCAGACCACCGTCAGACAGTACCCTTGCCACCTGCAAGACATCACCATTGAAATTTTGGAAGCGCGGGATTTTGGTGGGAGTTGATGTTGTTAAGTTCTCTTGAGTGACGTCTTAGATCTATCGGTAATTCCAAAGGCAGGTATTCTTGAGATGCCGTATCTTTATAAAAAAAAGACGATAAACAGACCTACAAACAAGTACTTTGACAAGAATTAGCTAGAAATGGGAAAAAATCAGTCGAAACTATCAGATTATTTCCATGAAATATCAGCAATACACTAATATGATATTTTGCAAGCAAATACGTCTTTAATTTGTCTCATTTTGTCGCCTATTTGTGTGTTTCATATTGTTTTTTTTCAAGTATCGTATCGTACTCTCTGTCGGTTGCGAAACAGTGCGAAATGTTTAATATGCTAAAACAATAAACCTCACGTGAGATGGTTAGTAAAAGTGATCGCTATTACTCGAGTAAAGCCCATTACATTGATAGCCGACAGTACCCTTACCGCCTGCAGACAGTATTATTTGGAAGTGCGGGTTCCCTGCGAACGTTACAATTGCCAATCCGTGGCCCTCGATTTTGTGATCCAGGGGGTCGTTGGCCATCAAAAGATGAATAAATTCGATTCACTATCTATTGAGAAGTACACATAGTGGGTAGTCGATGGACGATGAATGTGAAACATCCAAGTTTTTCGGTTTATTCGTCCAATAGTGAAAATGTTGATAAAAGTCTCATTTTATCAACCAGTACGACTTATCTGTTTGTAAAAAATATAATTGGTCATCTGCGTTAATTATATGAAATTCCCTATAGGAATAACTCACCCATTATATATATGCCTTGTATCCTTATATATGTTCGCTGATGACAATTCGTGATATCTTCTAAAGGCTGCCTGTGTGATTGGGGTCCCCTGCTAACGCGTTTGCATAGTACCACAACCACGGGTACCTCGCTGTACAGGACCGGTTCACATGGGGTGAGCACGCGGTTGAATTGTAAACGATTCACACAAAGCAGTCAGGAAAACTGGTCTCCGCTAACGGCGACCCCTCACTGCGTGTTGAGTCGTAATCATTTTTTGACCCACTGGCGGCGACCCATCATTATATACGATGTTATACGCTACCACAGGAAATCTGTTTAAAAAGTTGGGCCATGACAGTGCTTGAGATCTCCTCTCTGTCTGCTGGTACAGCTAACATTGTTAACAAGAACTACAACTCCAAATAAGCGACTAAATAACGGAGCTGTCTGATAAATGTTACAACACCATAAGTGAGCAACTTCGGTCTGACAAGTCAAATTCACCTATCAGGTGGGTGAGCTTGGGCAAGTTGGGGAGGTTGGTGGACGCTCTTTAAAATAACTTCTACTGGGAAAAGTCTCTTTAAAAAAAACTCTTTAAAACTGTTAACATTGTTAGCGGTCCCAGCAGGCGGAGATCAGATCTAAAGCAATAACGATCAGATTTTGTTGGCGCTGCCAGGCCTAACATTGTAAGGATGTGGTGTTGGCGCTGCCAGGCCTAACATTGTAAGGACGGGGTGTTAGCGCTGCCAGGCCTAACATTGTAAGGATTGTGTGTTGGCGCTGACAGGTCTAACATTGTATGGATGGGGTGTTAGCGCGGCCAGGCCTAACATTGTAAGGATGGGGTGTTAGCGCGGCCAGGCCCTAACATTGTAAGGATGGGGTGTTAGCGCGGCCAGGCCTAACATTGTAAGGATGGGGTGTTAGCACGGCCAGGCCTAACATTGTAAGGATGGGGTGTTAGCGCGGCCAGGCCTAACATTGTAAGGATTGTGTGTTGGCGCTGCCAGGTCTAACATTGTAAGGATGGGGTGTTAGCGCGGCCAGGCCTAACATTGTAAGGATGGGGTGTTAGCGCTGCCAGGCCAAACATTGTAAGGATGGGGTGTTAGCGCGGCCAGGCCTAACATTGTAAGGATGGGGTGTTAGCGCTGCCAGGCCTAACATTGTAAGGATGGGGTGTTAGCGCTGCCAGGTCTAACATTGTAAGGATGGGGTGTTAGCGCTGCCAGGCCTAACATTGTAAGGATGGGGTGTTAGCGCGGCCAGGCCTAACATTGTAAGGATGGGGTGTTAGCGCTGCCAGGCCTAACATTGTAAGGATGGGGTGTTGGCGCGGCCAGGTCTAACATTGTAAGGATGGGGTGTTAGCGCTGCCAGGCCTAACATTGTAAGGATGGGGTGTTAGCGCTGCCAGGCCTAACATTGTAAGGATGGGGTGTTGGCGCTGCCAGGTCTAACATTGTAAGGATGGGGTGTTAGCTCTACCAGGTCTAACATTGTAAGGATGGGGTGTTAGCGCGGACAGGCCTAACATTGTAAGGATTAAGTGTTAGCGCTGCCAGGCCTAACATTGTAAGGATGGGGTGTTGGCGCTGCCAGGCCTAACATTGTAAGGATGGGGTGTTGGCGCTGCCAGGCCTAACATTGTAAGGATGGGGTGTTAGCGTGCCAGGCCTAACATTGTAAGGATGGGGTGTTAGCGCTGCCAGGCCTAACATTGTAAGGATGGGGTGTTAGCGCGGCCATGCCTAACATTGTAAGGATGGGGTGTTAGCGCGGCCAGGTCTAACATTGTAAGGATGGGGTGTTGGCGCTGCCAGGTCTAACATTGTAAGGATGGGGTGTTAGCGCTGCCAGGCCTAACATTGTAAGGATGGGGTGTTAGCGCTGCCAGGCCTAACATTGTAAGGATGGGGTGTTGGCGCGGCCAGGTCTAACATTGTAAGGATGGGGTGTTAGCGCTGCCAGGCCTAACATTGTAAGGATGGGGTGTTGGCGCTGCCAGGCCTAACATTGTAAGGATGGGGTGTTAGCGCTGCCAGGCCTAACATTGTAAGGATGGGGTGTTAGCGCGGCCAGGCCTAACATTGTAAGGATGGGGTGTTAGCGCTGCCAGGTCTAACATTGTAAGGATGGGGTGTTAGCGCGGCCAGGCCTAACATTGTAAGGATGGGGTGTTAGCGCGGCCAGGCCTAACATTGTAAGGATGGGGTGTTAGCGCTGCCAGGCCTAACATTGTAAGGATGGGGTGTTAACGCTGCCAGGCCTAACATTGTAAGGATGGGGTGTTAGCGCTGCCAGGCCTAACATTGTAAGTATGGGGTGTTAGCGCTGCCAGGCCTAACATTGTAAGGATGGGGTGTTAGCGCTGCCAGGCCTAACATTGTAAGGATGGGGTGTTAACGCTGCCAGGCCTAACATTGTAAGGATGGGGTGTTAGCGCTGCCAGGCCTAACATTGTAAGTATGGGGTGTTAGCGCTGCCAGGCCTAACATTGTAAGGATGGGGTGTTAGCGCTGCCAGGCCTAACATTGTAAGGATGGGGTGTTAGCGCTGCCAGGCCTAACATTGTAAGGATGGGGTGTTAGCGCTGCCAGGCCTAACATTGTAAGGATGGGGTGTTAGCGCTGCCAGGCCTAACATTGTAAGTATGGGGTGTTAGCGCTGCCAGGCCTAACATTGTAAGGATGGGGTGTTAGCGCTGCCAGGCCTAACATTGTAAGGATGGGGTGTTAGCGCTGCCAGGCCTAACATTGTAAGGATGGGGTGTTAGCGCTGCCAGGCCTAACATTGTAAGTATGGGGTGTTAGCGCTGCCAGGCCTAACATTGTAAGGATGGGGTGTTAGCGCTGCCAGGCCTAACATTGTAAGTATGGGGTGTTAGCGCTGCCAGGCCTAACATTGTAAGGATGGGGTGTTAGCGCTGCCAGGCCTAACATTGTAAGTATGGGGTGTTAGCGCTGCCAGGCCTAACATTGTAAGGATGGGGTGTTGGCGCTGCCAGGCCTAACATTGTAAGGATGGGGTGTTAGCGCTGCCAGGCCTAACATTGTAAGGATGGGGTGTTAGCGCTGCCAGGTCTAACATTGTAAGGATGGGGTGTTGGCGCTGCCAGGCCTAACATTGTAAGGATGGGGTGTTAGCGCTGCCATGCCTAACATTGTAAGGATGGGGTGTTAGCGCTGCCAGGCCTAACATTGTAAGGATGGGGTGTTGGCGCTGCCAGGCCTAACATTGTAAGGATGGGGTGTTAGCGCTGCCAGGCCTAACATTGTAAGGATGGGGTGTTAGCGCTGCCATGCCTAACATTGTAAGGATGGGGTGTTAGCGCTGCCAGGCCTAACATTGTAAGGATGGGGTGTTGGCGCTGCCAGGCCTAACATTGTAAGGATGGGGTGTTAGCGCTGCCAGGCCTAACATTGTAAGGATGGGGTGTTAGCTCTGCCATGCCTAACATTGTAAGGATGGGGTGTTGGCGCTGCCAGGCCTAACATTGTAAGGATGGGGTGTTAGCGCTGCCAGGCCTAACATTGTAAGGATGGGGTGTTAGCGCTGCCATGCCTAACATTGTAAGGATGGGGTGTTAGCGCTGCCAGGCCTAACATTGTAAGGATGGGGTGTTGGCGCTGCCAGGCCTAACATTGTAAGGATGGGGTGTTAGCGCTGCCAGGCCTAACATTGTAAGGATGGGGTGTTAGCTCTGCCATGCCTAACATTGTAAGGATGGGGTGTTAGCGCTGCCATGCCTAACATTGTAAGGATGGGGTGTTAGCGCTGCCAGGCCTAACATTGTAAGGATGGGGTGTTGGCGCTGCCAGGCCTAACATTGTAAGGATGGGGTGTTAGCGCTGCCAGGCCTAACATTGTAAGGATGGGGTGTTAGCGCTGCCATGCCTAACATTGTAAGGATGGGGTGTTAGCGCTGCCAGGCCTAACATTGTAAGGATGGGGTGTTGGCGCTGCCAGGCCTAACATTGTAAGGATGGGGTGTTAGCGCTGCCAGGCCTAACATTGTAAGGATGGGGTGTTAGCGCTGCCAGGCCTAACATTGTAAGGATGGGGTGTTAGCGCTGCCATGCCTAACATTGTAAGGATGGGGTGTTAGCGCTGCCAGGTCTAACATTGTAAGGATGGGGTGTTGGCGCTGCCAGGCCTAACATTGTAAGGATGGGGTGTTAGCGCTGCCATGCCTAACATTGTAAGGATGGGGTGTTAGCGCTGCCAGGCCTAACATTGTAAGGATGGGGTGTTGGCGCTGCCAGGCCTAACATTGTAAGGATGGGGTGTTAGCGCTGCCAGGCCTAACATTGTAAGGATGGGGTGTTAGCGCTGCCAGGCCTAACATTGTAAGGATGGGGTGTTAGCGCTGCCAGGCCTAACATTGTAAGGATGGGGTGTTGGCGCGGCCAGGTCTAACATTGTAAGGATGGGGTGTTAGCGCTGCCAGGCCTAACATTGTAAGGATGGGGTGTTAGCGCTGCCAGGCCTAACATTGTAAGGATGGGGTGTTGGCGCGGCCAGGTCTAACATTGTAAGGATGGGGTGTTAGCGCTGCCAGGTCTAACATTGTAAGGATGGGGTGTTAGCGCGGCCAGGCCTAACATTGTAAGGATGGGGTGTTAGCGCTGCCAGGCCTAACATTGTAAGTATGGGGTGTTAGCGCTGCCAGGCCTAACATTGTAAGGATGGGGTGTTGGCGCTGCCAGGCCTAACATTGTAAGGATGGGGTGTTAGCGCGGCCAGGCCTAACATTGTAAGGATGGGGTGTTAGCGCTGCCATGCCTAACATTGTAAGGATGGGGTGTTAGCGCTGCCAGGTCTAACATTGTAAGGATGGGGTGTTAGCGCTGCCAGGCCTAACATTGTAAGGATGGGGTGTTAGCGCTGCCAGGTCTAACATTGTAAGGATGGGGTGTTGGCGCTGCCAGGTCTAACATTGTAAGGATGGGGTGTTAGCGCTGCCAGGCCTAACATTGTAAGGATGGGGTGTTAGCGCTGCCAGGCCTAACATTGTAAGGATGTGGTGTTAGCGCGGCCAGGCCTAACATTGTAAGGATGGGGTGTTAGCGCGGCCAGGTCTAACATTGTAAGGATGGGGTGTTAGCGCTGCCAGGCCTAACATTGTAAGGATGGGGTGTTGGCGCGGCCAGGTCTAACATTGTAAGGGTGGGGTGTTAGCGCTGCCAGGCCTAACATTGTAAGAATGGGGTGTTAGCGCTGCCAGGCCTAACATTGTAAGGATGGGGTGTTAGCGCGGCCAGGCCTAACATTGTAAGGATGGGGTGTTAGCGCTGCCAGGCCTAACATTGTAAGGATGGGGTGTTGGCGCTGCCAGGCCTAACATTGTAAGGATGGGGTGTTAGCGCTGCCAGACCTAACATTGTAAGTGTGGGGTGTTAGCGCTGCCAGACCTAACATTGTAAGGATGTGGTGTTGGCGCTGCCAGGTCTAACATTGTAATGATGGGGTGTTGGCGCTGCCAGACCTAACATTGTAAGGATGGGGTGTTAGCGCGGCCAGGCCTAACATTGTAAGGATGGGGTGTTGGCGCTGCCAGACCTAACATTGTAGTATGGGGTGTTAGCGCGGCCAGGCCTAACATTGTAAGGATGGGGTGTCAGCGCTGCCAGGCCTAACATTGTAAGGATGGGGTGTTGGCGCTGCCAGACCTAACATTTTAACAGGTTTACGTTGGCGGCACATAACATTGTAAGGATCAGGTGATGGAGGATACTCTTCCTGTTTTTATAAATACTTGACAGTGTTATTACGTAATTTGAGAAAATTATGTCATTTTCTATTAATAATCTGTTCCGTTCCACGGGTGTTATTGCGAATTGCGGGATTTCGCGAAGCACAAGCGCGAATGGTGAGTAGTTAATATCATTTCTGTCGCTCCATCAATAGATAAACTATAGGATTATTGGAACATTTGTCACAGGTAATTGTACTGATAATACGTGACCCGGTAGCTAAATACTTCTGTGTTTATGAGTTATGTATGACGACGTGCGTGTGGCATGGTTGATATTTGTATCTGGAATTTTCACCTGACCTAGTATCCACGAGTAAAGCGCCATAACTACAATAATGCTCCGAGCTATATGTATACCATACACGTTAGTAAAAAATGCTACGTGAAGCTAATACGCTCTCGTATGCCTACATACGTCAGTCGTGTGTTAAAATTAAAGACTTTAATTGGGTATACAGGTGTCCCGGAAACTCATTAAAGCGCTAT
The DNA here is from genome assembly GCA_032622095.1 of Siphonodentalium dalli. NCBI lineage: Eukaryota > Metazoa > Mollusca > Scaphopoda > Gadilida > Siphonodentaliidae > Siphonodentalium > Siphonodentalium dalli. Next base: position 51,736,231 of record CP136067.1, read on the forward strand.
TTGCAAGAATATGATGATCTAGGCTGGCTGGCACATAGACAGCCCTCAGAAAGCTGTGTTGTTCGTCCGACTTTTCGTCCGTTAGTCCGAAACGATCGGCGGTTGGGGCATTTGTCAAATGGAAACTCAATCTAAAATAAACGCAGGAGTGCAGGGTGATTCGCCAAGTTTAATTATAATTACATCTGCAATTGGCCATTAAGGGACTCAAGGAACTCGCATCGGGTAAATTTGCAAAAATATATATAAATCTGTGAAAACAGCACCACTAAGAAGAACATGGAGAAATAGAAATACTTTGTTCTTATATTCATTATTGATAGTTCTCCAATGACGAAATTTCGCTAGTTGAAACCATTGTTCTGTTTTACAACAGAGGTGTGTCAACAAACATCACTAGTCTTGCAATAAGTTCAATTTTTTAGTCTGAATATGATTTTCAGAATATTTTTCCAATGCTTTTCCAATATTGTTTACCGTCATGTTGTGGTTAATCTTTTGTATCTTATTGGACTTTAATCAGTAATTTCACTGTGACAGTGATGTTTACATAACAATGGTTTCGATATGAGAAAACTCGTTAATGGACAGCTATTTATAATCAAAATAAGCCAATATACAGCCAATATATTGCTAAGTGTACTTGTTGATGATAGTTGTATTATTTTAACTCAGTTCGAAGGTCTTTAGTCTCTGCAACTTTAGATCCTAATCAAAAGGACCTTCAGTGTTCGTTATTGATCAAACTCTGCTCGTTAATGTTGGGCAATTAAAATCATGTCTAGTCAATGGCTGGTGCCACATGTATCGCATGCAGTAGCAATGACATAATATGTGTGCTGGCTTACTATGGTGGAGTTTGGTGACAATTGGTGATAATAATTAGTATGCCATAGTTAGTTATGACGCTCGTCGATTTACTCGCCCAATGAGTCACATGATCCCAGAAAAAAAATTGACACCACCCCAATAACACTTAATCCTATAGAAAGGTATCCAACTAGGCCTAATTTTTTATAATTTTTTCGAAGTCCACAAACAGGTTCAAAATACACAAAAACAATATTTGTTACATAACTGCCTCATATATAGGTAGAAAGATATTTGATTACTCTTCAATATAATGTATCCCGTGTAAAAATTGGTTCAGAAAAAACTCTGGTTATGAGCACAAGTCTGACGCAAACCGGCTGTAAAATTTCACTTGTTCGATATGGTGTCCGCTAAACTGTGTCAAAGAGATGGATTTTTACACCGACTTACGCTTCAAAAACACACTCAATAGTAGGTAGAATATATATATATTATACGGAAGAGGAATAAAATACACCCCAGGTACTCCACAATACGAGCTTTAGTCTACATTCCAACTGAGACATACTTGATCAGAAATGTTAGCTGCATTGTGTTCCCGCAATAAAATCTTCAAGAATGGCCCAGCCATTGTTCACACCTAAATATCGAAAGCAATTAACGCCGTCATAAAAGTTACATATACTGCAACAATGAGACATCCGCGAAAATACATCCTTCAAAATGCCTTACCGGTACGCAATCTAGCGAGTTCGTTATTAATCAAAGTTACCCCATACCTCCTATGACATCGCCAGATCAGCCTCGCAGTTATATATCCTAGCTGGCATAAAGACGGCCATTGTCACCAAAGTGTATCATAATAAATCAACATATATATTATGGCATCGCTACTATGGTATGTGTGACACAAGCCAACCAAGACAGGATTTCGTGTTGTACATAGCATTCTTCTAATACATGCATATGTGAGAAGCAAGTCGATGTAAACATATTTTAGTATTCCATAGAAATAGACATATATAATAAGCAACAATAGTGTGTTAATAATTGGTGGAATAATTAAGTGGATTAATTTGGCATAAAGAAAAGGATTCTGAATAAAACTCATATATGTTAGTGTTGTGTGAACCTAATCATGAGGATTTTAAGGATGCGCCCCCATCAAAAAATCTCAATATCAAACTATCAATTTGAAGGGGAAAATCATTACTCTCTATAGCCAATGTATATGCTATAGTAATATAATGCTGATGTAAATATATAGCCGTATGACACTTGATCAAGTTATAATATGACAGTAATTGAATGATAACACCTTTATAGACTCATTAGTGTAGTATAGACTAATGAGTCTATAAATGTGTTATCATTCAATTCATGTCATCTTATAGTAATATAACAACACCTGTTTACCCTCATACTATGATATTATGTTCTAATGACGTAACATGGTCCTCAAGCAGTCTCGCCTCCAGAACTGGCGATGAGGGTTCAAATCCATATGTTTCCGTCATGGATTTAAACTTTGTTACTCGAAATAGTTATCTGGTGGAGTTGCCAATTACTCACTAATTGCCGATAGTTTGGCGCACATGCTCGACAAGTTTATCAGCCAAATACACAATACAATGCGTATCAGCCATTGAAATCACCGTTTGATTAGCCTTAAGTGCGAGGATTTCATCCATCACTTAAACCGGCAATGTCGTGATAAGGCCTTAGTTGCTGAAAGCGACATTAAACCCCAATCAATCAACTAATAATGTAAAAAAAAGTAGCTTTAAAAACCAAGAATTTTTTAGGCGGTCATTTGAGAGTTTGACAGGAAATATTTGCAAAGAACGCATTGCATTATGCAACTAGGAGTTATACTATGTCTACTATTTTCGCTGTAAATAGTTACCAAAACAATATCACGAGCAATCGAGTAATGACAAATTCATAGACTTGATTCAAAGTGAAGACAGAAGCACTGATACATCTTGCTATATTCATGAAATCAGGATTGACTAAACTAAAAGCAAGCCTTGTTGATGACAAAGACAGCGACTATGGCGGAGATGATGATGACGATGGTGATGATTATGACGATAATGATGACAATGACATGCAACCGCGATAACGATGATGGCAACGGGTTGACGATAGCGACGAGACGATGATGACTATGACAATGATGAGGGTGATTGTGATGCTGTTGACGTCGTGGATGATGATGATGATGATGATGATGACCATGACGATGATGAGGATGATTATGATGTTGTTGACGTCGTTGATGATGATGATGATGATGATGTTGAAAATGATGATGACGATGGCGACGACGAAGACGATGATGATGATGATCCCGTAACACATTAATACACCCCATTCAAATTTCCAAATTGTTCCAGATGTCGGTTATTATTATCAGGAAGACAGTATGGGTTTATCAATACTTATGGAAACATGGTGATTGCATGACTGAAACAAAATAACCGTGGGATAAAGTCTGGCTGGACTGGCATCCTGACGAAACATAAATTGTCATGCAAAGCATGTGGGTTCGTGTGTTCCCATAACACGTTTAATGTCATACGTATCTATCAATATCTACCAGCTAGAGCACACCAGTCATACTTCCTTTCTGACTATGTTACCGCCTGTGTACTAGTCTGTGTTTCTATATTTAGCAAAAATGGCGAAATCCGATCGCTCCAAAATCAAATTTTGTATTTGCTTTGAGAACAAGTCCCGCACTAAAACATAATGACAGAATGGAAAATCAGAGCGGTTGTTTTGTTGACGATTTTCGTAAGCTGCTCGTCAAAATTGCAGCAAATTAGAACTCTTGTGTTTGATTTGCTGTGCGAGTTGTGACACGTGTGTTTTGACTTTTGTGTTGATAAAATAATTCGGGAACAGACCGTTTTGAAATATAGTTCTTCGGTTTTAGTGGGACTTTTCAAACTTAAGGTTCAAAGTTTACACGATATTTTTTGTGCTTAACAAGGACAGCATGTTGCTCTGTTCGCTGTATATCTTAATATCGCGTAAGTCCACCAAATGTGTGTAAAATGTCGCCGATAGCAGCGGTCTTACCGAGTCATCAATGGAGTTTGCGTAACTATGACGTTATTTCTCAATATGTATTTACGTCAGCTCACACACGGGTCATAAACGCTAGTACTACCATACTATAAGTTGATATATGTTTATAACGCAGACCGTCGAGGAGGAAATGGCCCTCCTTTATAATAGAATAAAAAACATTCGGAATAGCGAACCTTCGGAATAGAGAACCTTCGGAATAGCGAACTTTCGGAATAGGGAACCTTCGGAATGGCGAACTTTCGGAATAGAGAACATTCGGAATAGAGAAGCTTCGGAATAGCGAACCTTCGGAATATCGAACCTTCGTAATAGCGAACGTTCGGAATAACGAAACTTTGGAATAGCGAACCTTCGGAATAGAGACACGACCCCGATTTTAAACATACAATTTGACCGGTGTGCGTTGGTCGCTAATACGGGTCGCTTCGGTTTGGGTGATGTAATATTAGGGCATATGTATGTTTATATTTTCAGTCTAAATTATACCCCGTGTTCCTGCCTGACTATGTGTTATAATGGTTATGTTTTCTAATATGTTAAGCTGAGCTCTCAGATCGGATGAGTAGTGTCTTTGTCGTATAGGAAGTATGAATGTCACAAAAAGAATGTTGGTGCATTGGGGACTTTCTATTAAGAAGCAAGATCAAGCTGACGTATTTATTGGGCTATTATTGCTCGTAAGAACGTTGGCATTGTTACTCCTCACACGATCTTGAATAGCGGAAGTTCTGTCATGATAACATGCTACACAGCCGATTTTACTAAGACGGATAAATTGGCTGAGTTGCCCCCACAGGGAGTGGCAGATGTGCATACAACTTCAAAATATAATTGATGGGTAAAAAGTGCAATTAGTAATTCATTTGGGATTGAAAATATTCTATACGTGTCACTCTACTAATAATTAATTTTTCACGAGGAAGACATATCACCAGATAGCTTATTTGCTAGGTTGTCTCCTTTTGAGTGCACGACATCCCTTCTACCATCATGTACCATGTGGAATGATAGTCATTCGGCAACAACACTGATCCTTCGTCGGTGATTAAACGGACATGGCTCATTCCATCCTCCAATTTGGATCGACGGATACGATAGGTCGATAAATAAACGAACTATTGATATGCCGGCTTAATATGACAAAGTCACAGCCATTTTTCAGCAGTCTTCAACTTTTCGCCAGAAGTCAAACAAACGCTCTTTATTACTACCATATCTGGAATAAACTACCACGAAACGCTCTGTTCTGTTCCATGTCGTGCAAATTTTTTTGGAACCCAAACACCGTATTCACAGTTGTATTTTTCATTGCTTCAATGCGTCTTTTTTGGGGTTACAGGATGCTCGTAGAAAGGTAGTTAAGATATTTATCGACCTATTTCGATACTGAGAAAAATTCAAAAGCGAATAATATTATGTGTATTTTGGAGCGCAAACAATCATGTGGCTTTAAGGGCTGTCTTCGCAGCAGAAAAGTTGGCAAATCGTACAAAGAATGTGGTGATGAACACAACAGATTTGTATTGGAATGGACACATATTGTTGCAACAGTTAAGTTGCAGCGACATACATGCACAATCTCCAAGCTTCAAATTCCACAAATTGATTTCGGAAAATATATCCTCTTAAACGTACTCCGGTCATTTTAATCTAAAATAACATGCAAAAGTAATTTGGTGATAGGGTCATATATAAACACCTCAAAATAAGTAATTGTTTGAGTGAGCACTGTTTGTGTGGTTGTAGTGATTCATTCAAAGTAACAAAATCGTTAATATTGTAGAAAACTCATCCAAAAACTCATGTGAACTTTATAGTTTAGTTCCGCGTGTAAACCTGAGCCATGACAAGACATGGTGGCACCGTTCCCTCGTAGACCATGCCATGAATATCCACTCTGGCTAATATATATATCTTTATTGCCTCCAGTATTGAAGATTTAACAAAAGACATAGGGTACATGAATGTAACATATATACAGTTAGCAATCAAGAAGTAATGAAAAGACAGACAAGAGAACAAACAACTGAGGAAAAGAATATCATTCTATTTGTATGTACATGAACACGAGCTTACATATCACATCAACGGACAACGCACGCCCTCTCGACCGCGCCCGTACGCATACACAATATAACACATTACGTAGACACACACAACCGTACATACATACGTTAGGATGTAATGTCACAACAGCACTTCATCAAGCTCATTCACAGAGGGCAAGAGCATAGCATTGTCGTTTCCCCCACCTATCCACAAACACATATATTCAAATCAACCCACAGACATCAGACAATTTCATTTCACGCACTTGCTCACCACCAATCACGCGCTCGCTTTCTATTGCATGATTTGCAGTTATGAGTTCAGTTCTGGGAACTTTTTGAAGGTTTGACAGGGAACCTTATAAAGTCGACAAAATAACAAGGTGAATATATTTCTTAATTATTATCTGTTCCTTGATAATGTACTTCACTGTAGATGAAGGTCCCAACTCGAAATTGCATTCTTTTCTGTGATTTTTGTGAGCCGATATTGCAATAAACATTGAATTAATTACCCAGGAGAAATTCCATAATTGTAAGCGACGCAAAGCAATATCGCTCACAAAGTCACTTAAATCGTGAAATTTCGAGTTGTGACCTTCACCTACAGTGATGTTCATTATCAAGGAACAGATAGTAACTAAGCAATATATTCCCCGTGTTATGTTTTCACTTTTATAATGTTCCCTGTCAAAACTTCAAAAAGTTCCAAGGGTTTGTACTGGTGGAATATGAGCTCTACGGGCGTTAGCCATAGTATAGATTCACGGCATGATCTACATTCCCTCATTGCAATGAATAGACACTGTATTCAAGACTTCCATGGTGATGCCTATTGTTACGCCGAGTTATGTAGTAACTGACGAGTTTTGTGGTAGCTCACGAGTTATGTAGTAACAATCGACGAGTTTTGTGGTAGCTCACGAGTTTTGTAGTAAAATCGACGAGTTATGTAGTAATTTGGGTTACAAGTTTTGTAGTAAAATATCGACGAGTTTTGTAGTAAAAAAAAAGATAACGAGTTTTGTAGTAATACTCGTCGAGTTTTGTAGCAACAATTTTCAGTCAGTTTCAAAGGCGGGTTTGGACTTAATAAAATCGTATATAGTAAATGCAATGTTTTTTTTTGTGTAAGTGTTTGTGTGGTGGACGTTAATGACGTTGTAGCTCAACTTGATGTTGGTCCCTCGTCACTATACTGCGTCGTTTCTCATCAGATCTGAGCCAAACTTCGTACCTAGAAGTACTATGCCATGTTATTAACTTGAACCTGGCCCCCCATTACGTCAGACGTCGCGTCCCATTTCTTAATACCATGTTGTATTGGTGAAATAGAATAAAATATCTATCTTGGTGGAAAACCAAATGTGGTTCGTCATTTTTCTCTCAGTGCATAATGGATTCGTTAGCTTGTTTTTTTACTACAAAACTCGTCGATATTTTACTACAAAACTCGTAACCTGAAATTACTACATAACTCGTCGATTTTACTACAAAACTCGTGAGCTACCACAAAACTCGTCGATTGTTACTACATAACTCGTGAGCTACCACAAAACTCGTCAGTTACTACATAACTCGGCGTAACACCTATTCATATTGCAGTAGATGAGGAATGTCATATCGTTTGGGGTCATTTTCCTTTGGTGTCATATTTGTCATATCACAAAGGAGAGGTCCACATGCCGTTGGCCGACACTGAACATGATCAAATGTCCAGCATACTCGAACATGATCCCTCTTAGTGATCCCAGTAATTTTGTGATTTTTGGGAAAGTCGACTCTTACTATTAAATTGGTGTTCATTCAAGGGTGTAGCCACTCACAATATTATTAGTTATAATATATGTTGGTAAAATATAAGGGAATATCTTCGGAGTGTAATATACGAAACCGATTTACCGTTATTAGAAGAGCACCACGCACAACGCCGAAAATCGCCTTCTGCAACAATTCGATTACTGCATGGCACTCAATTCAATTCAATTTATTAGTATTCTGATCATCAAAATAGATATAACAGAAACATATTGCAAAAATTGATGCAAATATAATTGTTGCATGGACACACATGTGGATATAATATAAGTTGTATACAGTAATAGTGACTTGATATGTATATAATTATATTTATCTGATATATATATCGGTTTACTGTTGTGTTCGGTGTTATCGGTTTCGTGTTCGGTTATTGGATATGGATTTTGAATGGTTGTATATAGGAATTGAGCCTCAAGACGACTCAGATTGTACTACTTTTAGCGCATTTCGTATGAATAATGATAAATTTCTCAATGTTTTCTTGTTATGGGTTCTGAAAAGTGTGGCTAATTTCAATACATTTGGCCTCTTATAGAAGAATGGCTTAAGATACTTTTCTCTTGCGTATGCGAATATCCGAATGAGCGGCGGTACTGGCTCAGTATTACTTAATATCCCCGTTAATATTGGAGCAGTATTTGTGCACCCTTATATGTATACATTTATTTGCCTCTCTCGTGCATTTTATTTTCTCTCTTCCCCTTTTTGCCCATATCTCTCACTCTTAAAAATCACAAAATGTAATATAATCTGGATTTTGGACAACAAACGTAGTGATTCTAGCAAAAAAAGTGTTTCTATTTCACGATGTTAGCTCTAGTTGTGATATGTTAACCCTTTACCCAACAAACCGGCCAAAACCGGCCAAAACCGGCCAAAACCGGCCAAATAAAGCTTCAACAGCCTAAAATATCTTCGGTCTGTCTCAATAGAACCATACAAATATGGATATCATTGGAACCGGCTCCTTGACCACATTGTGATAGTTACAGTTATGCCCTGTGCCAATGCATTCTCTTATATATGCGAGTCGACCATAGGTCGCCTCGCATATATAAGAGAATGCATTGGACTAAAAAAAATCTTTTTTTAACACTTTTTACCATTTTTTCTTACATTCTTTAACAATTTTATAATTTTTAATGTGTTAAGCCAATCCATTCTCTTATATATGCGAGGCGACCTATGGTCGACTCGCATATATAAGAGAATGCATTGGCACAGGGCCGTTCTGTTGGGTAAAGGGTTAATAGTCGTTCGACGTTTCAACATAAATGCGTATATAGTGAGCGTAATGTTATAAAATATGTTTGTAAAATAAAAGAGAGTACCTTCCAAAAAGTGTCATCGCATTCTGACTACCACATCTGAATATATCATTGAAAATATTATGGTAAACTGTTTTGATGTATTAAAATATAGGCTCATTATGTACAATGAACGCAATATTATCTATTATGTTTTATCGTATTTGATCTGATTTGATGAGGTTTTTTTTCTTTAATTTGAATTATAATATTTATAAAATCAATCATGTAGATTTCAATCGTTGAATTGCTTTATTCTCTGATCCAATTAAATAACATGAATGGATATTGAGAAAACGAAATTATATACAAAAGATTGACAGATTAACGAAAAGTATTTACGCACAATATATACAGTGACGTCCAAAACGTCTTCACCGTCAACTCCATCATCATCATGTTTATTATCATTATCATCACCACCACCATCATTATCATCATCGTCGTCGTCGTACTCGTTGTCGTTGTTGTTGTCATCAGCATCGTCGTCGTCATTGAAACATCATCGACATAATCATCATTAGCATTACGTCACCATCGTCATCATCATAATCATCGTCGTCCTTCTTGTTAACACTTATCATGTGGTCGCCACCATAATCGCTTCATCGTCATCATCATCACCACCATTCACAACAACTAAAATAACAACAACCACAACTATATACTTTAAAGGTACTCAACCCGATAAAACTCCTCTCAATTACTATTTAAATGGCTTCGGGGGTCAAAAATATTTGATTCGAGTCGAGGAAGTCACCCATCAAAGCTCAGATTTGTTAGATATCGATTTTAGAAATCTATTATTTTTCATTATCGGGAATACTATCTGGCCCAGAACTCAGTAAAAATTGCGTTAAAATTACCACTTGATTTTAGAGTTATTCATCCTTGTCTGTTTGAATAGATTTTGGGTACACATCCAGAGCAGATTACGGCAGTTATTAGTACTAATCTCGAGAACATAACAAATTTGAAAAATCAATATCTAATAACTCTGAGCTTTGTTTGATGGGTTCCTCGACTCGAATCAAATATTTTTTACCCCCAAAGCCAAAGAAATAGTAATATAGGACCCTCTGATCGGATTGTTGTTGTTGGAATCTGTTGAGATGGGGACCCTCTTTACGAGTTGAGTACCTTTAATCACTGGCATCCAACTTAAGGTTAATCAGTCGGATAAAAACTTTACGTCTTTCAAATTTAGTATGTCGTCTCGAATATCAATAGTCGCGTGTTCAAAACTTGTAAATTTCTTCGTAATGCAAAAGCAGTGTTCTCTTCGCTATTTGAGGGACTGTGCAGCGATTTCCGATGGGAATATTCCCTTCAGCACAATACACTGCGGTGGTTCAGGCAATGACACGGCTATACTCATTAGAGACTCGAGAATGTTTTGAGAACAGTATAATTATCACCCTCTGTAAACATCTTCCGACTGGCGATGTTTTGCGACAAACATGTGATGTTTGGCGGCGGTGGGATCAGACCATATGGTTCGATATCTCCAAGGATGCATTTTCAAATTCAATACAGACCATTACAAAACTCGGAATATGATATTCAACACACCCTAATGTCAATTCTCCAAAATCGAGAAAACAATCATACGTAATTAATTGAGACTTCAGAGCATAAGTTTGAACCAGTATTGATTTCAAGTCCTTGTGGCGAAGGCTGTGTTAATTTGCACAATGTCGTATCGATAATATCATGTTGAGGTGTATTGTGCCTCGTCATTTACAAATGTCGGCCGTGCACCAATGTAGACTGAAGAGGTGGTTGCATCATACATCCATGAACGAGATGCGTGGGTGTAAACAGGTTTTATTTAAACATGTTTAATGTCAAATAATGTATGTAAAATTAACTACATGGTGTATAATGGATTGAATGACAAAATCTGAAAAACTTAGATGAACCTCCGCTCTATACATCATATATATATTTAAAATATATTAACAAATTAGATATAACAGGCTTTGCTGTGATGGTATTAGGTGTCAAATAATTGATAATAACTTGAAATTGATTACATCTGATTAGTTAAAGAATCAAAGAAATGGTGATGGGTTGTGTTTACATGTGACGGGAATATTTGAGTGCGGCATAATCGTATAGGATGGTTATTAAATATAAAATAGAGATGATGTCCGGTTAGGAAGACTAATATATGGGAGAGGGATCAATCTGCTCAACAGTCATAAATGCTATGTCTAAGATAGCAATACACATTTTTCAGCAAGTTTTGCCAACGTGGGAGGGGGTACTGTAATTCAAATCTATGCTGAGACATTATCTTTGGCATTGATCCCATCCATCATATTTTATTTTCAACAGAAATGTTAGGTGTTATCAAATGTCTGTACTTTAGATTCTTCGTACAATTCATCAAGAGTTATGCCCCTTGTTTGCACACACAAAACACTTAATTTTACCCATTTTTTTTTACTCATATTGACCATTTCCAGCACAAAAACAGACCATGACAGAGCGAATGTCAGTATATATAAGCTACTACCACCTGATAAAGTTATGTTAGAGCCGAGAAATATCTGAAATTGAAACCAAGTTATCGGAGCAATTTAAAAAAATGTCCCGTAAGAGCAGATGACAGAATTCAGGGGAGAGAAATCGGACTATTTTCATATAACCATACACACAGATTTGTCCTCCACTGAATGCGAAAATCATGTTACGTATCCAAATTTTTCATTTTTTTATGAACGTTCCCAGTAAATTCAAACAAGTAATGTCACATTTAACACAAGCTACACAGGCTGTTATGCCCCCAGATATTTATTTTTCTCTTTTTCAGATCCCCAACAACCAAATAAATCTTGTACTCCTACCTAAGATATGATAATTTGATAAGCAAGTTCATACTGTTCAAATTTTCATTCAATATTTACTGAAACAAAATTTAGACCAAGATCTGAACATGTTCCAAATGTTTTAACTTTCTACTAAATGGTTTCTCCGACGCAGTTATAACAATATACTTTGAAATGGTATGTTATTCATCTGGACGGGCTTATTGTTCGCGTATGGGCTGTGTGATTAGTTGCAATTTCCAAATAAGTTTAATCACTAACTCGCGGCAATATTGGATCCATCCACCCCGACTTTTTGAAGGTTTGACAAGGAAGCTTATAAAGTCGAAACAACACGAGGAATATATTTCTTAGATGTTATTTGCAACTTGATAATGAACTTCACTGTTGATCGAAGTCCCAACTCGAAATTGAATGATTTTCTGTGACTTTTGTGAGCCGATATCGCAATAAACATTGAATTAATTACCCAGGAGAAATTCCAAAATTGTAAGCGACGCAAAGCAAAATCGTTAAGTCACTTAAGTCGTGAAATTTCGAGTTGGGACCTTCACCTACAGTGAAGTGCATTATTAAGGAACAGATAATAACTAAGAACATATTCCCAGCGCTATTTTTCTTCGACTGTATGAGATTCCCTGTCAAACCTTAAAAAAATTCTCTTTTTTGTACTGGTGGAATATGATCTCTATACGGCCGTAAGCCAGAGTAGATATTCATGGCATGATCTATAGTTGTGCAGTTTCCGAAAGCCTCTCATGGTATTGGTCTTGTCATGTGATATTAGGAGACAACGCTCGAAACTCAAAGGTTGCCGTCAGAATCTTTGCATGTTAATTATGTCTTCTTGTAACGAATGTGTAAAGTTGAATAATATGGAATAAGTAATGTTTACAACGACACGAACCCCTCTGTTGTCGTCTGTTTATGACTTAAACTGTTCGCGTGTGTAGAGAACATCATTCCATGTGGATCTGCTGCATCCGCCATAAACTGCCGATCACAAATTACGATCTAAGACTATCAAAGCTGGAATATACCTTAAAGGCACGTGCGGCCTTAATTGTCGAAAATATTCATATTTGTTCCAAACACCGTAAACAGAAAAACATTAAAACGCATACATTTCCGTTCATATATACCATGACAAAGGCGTAAACAGCATGTTATCATAAAGACCTACTATATTTTACCTAAGCAAGAGCCTGATTGTGTTACAGAAGACACACAATGCTACTGGCTAATCACACACAAATGGCATAAACGCTCTTTATTAGTTCCATATAAGGTATTCACCAACAAAGAACGCTCTTTATGTTTACCATCATAATATAAACAAACACCAGAAAAGTTACTTTTTATGCTGTTGTTTACATAACAATGGTCAAACATATGACCATAACATACTGTTTATGCGATATTTCTTATTTGTATACGGACAAAGTCTATCTACATTTTGACGTTCTTTCTGTTTGTGGCGGTTTTTGACGGGTGGATATATTTTCACAGGATACCCACCGTCAAGGCCGCACGTGCCTTTAACGCTATGTGTGGTTTAATTATTAATAACAGTTTATGAACCTACGTGTTTATTAATAAAGCTAATGAACTTGCAGAAGTGACTTCCTGTCCATATTATCTCAACTGAGTTCGTCGTAAACACGCACGTGTCCTCACAAAGTGGGATGAAAACTATAGAATAGAACTGTTGGATATGCTGAGACAGGCTGTTCTCCAGAAAACCAGCACATTATCTGCTTGTAATAGAACTTGTTGTAGGTAGATAATCTGCTTAGAATCGCTTTATTTTGAGTCGATGATATGCTAAAAATTAGAACATTTCAGTCACATTATCGACTCATAATGAGGCGATTCTAAGCAGATTGTGTACACACAATGAGACAAATAAGCCAACATATCCTCCCGTAAATACGCACATAATCGACCTATAATGTGAAATAGGTACATAATGCGATAATTTGACTCTTAAATGAGCAGATAATGGACTCATGTCCGTTATTTCGTTTTATGGCTCTGGCCACAGTGAAAACATATGTTAAAGAGCGCACAACAGAAAGTCGTGAGTTGGCTTATTTGCCATTGTCCGCACATGATATGCTTAGAAATTTATCATTATGAGTCTATAATGTGACTAAAATGCTCTCATTTTCAGCACGTTATCAACTCAAAATTGTTTGATTCTAAGCAGATTATCTACTTACAACCAGTTATATTATAAGCAGATAATATGCGGACTTTTGGGAGAACGCGCTGAATATGCCAACTCACGACTTTTCATGTGTACGCTCTTTAACAGGTGTTTTCACTGTAGTGCGCGCCATGAAACGAAATAACGGGTAAGTGTCCATTATCTGCTTATTTCAGAATCAAGTAATCACATTATCTACCTACTTCACATTATAGATCGCTTATGGTCGTATTTTCGCGAAGATATGTTGGCCGAGACACCGATATTTTTAATGGATATAAAGCCTGTGTAAATCGTTCATTCGATGTCTGATTTTTCCTGCACATATACGCCATTTATATACTAATACATTATGTAATACGCTATGGACATATTGTTGTCTGAAATAAAGTATAGTATCGTTTATGTATATACCAGAATGAGTGACGGCACTCCAATATGATGTGGTCATATATACATGTATGAGCGCGTTAAACATCATTTATTATCGAAATGGCAATGTTGCGATCTGAATAGCGCATTGGGATGTCGCTCAACTCAGATCAAGCTTCGGTCCCGATGTGTGCCATGCATGTCAGGATAAGAACCCGCGTCAGATTGCGACGATAGTATCTGCGACCTAACTGCTCGGTAACGGGGACATCATTCAAAAGGAAGCCCTTTCGCCGAGAGTTGACGTGGGTTCGAAGGGTAATTCAGAAAAGATTACATTTACCGTTATTAAAAGATCACAACTCACAACGCCGAAAACAGCATTTTGTAACCATACAAGATTACTGCATGGCACTTGCGTATGCGTCTCTATCGACTCAGTATGACTTAGTATCCCGTGAAATTTGGCGTATATATAGTGGTTGTGCACCCTTACGTACACATTTATTTCCCTCTCTCTAGTGCATTTTAGTTTCTCTCTTACCCTATTTGCCCATATATCTCACTCTTAACAATCACAAAAGAAAAAATAGGTAACATAATCTGGATTTTGGACAACAACTAGAGATGGGCCTGTCCCAGATGGGACTGAGGTATACTCCCAGTATTCAACATGTTATTTGAATGTAGTAGCCATTACTGTATATTGGGCACTGAAATTATGTGAACAGGTAACCCTAAATCCCCTAAGCTCTGACACTAATCTAGAACATCTTAACCCTTAATCCTAATCCTAAAACCTATTGACTGAAAAATGTAGGAATAAAAGCTCGGACAAAATTATGCATTTTGAGAAGATTTTGTAAGTTGAAAAAGGGGGCTAACTCCACCAAACATAAAAGCTCGGACAAAATTATGCAAGTTGCGAAAAAGGGGAAAAAGGGGGAATAACTCCACAAAAAAAGTCGGACAGACGTCATAATCGCAGGTGAACAGGTTCCCATGGTACTAAATATCAGTGCCAAGATTAAAAAACATTGACCTAAAAATGTAGGAATAAAAGCTGGGACAAAATTATGCATGTTGCAGACAAATTTATAAGTCGAAAAATGGGCATAACTCCACCAAAAAATGTCGGACAGACGTCATAATCGCAGGTGCACAGGTTCCCATGGTACTAAATATCTGTGCCAAGTTTTTTAAAAATTGACCTAAAAATGAAGGACTAAAAGCTCGGACAAAATTATACATGTTGCGAAAATTTTCTAAGTCGAAAAAGGGGGGATAACTCCACCAAAAAAAGTACGACAGACGTCATAATCGCAGGTGCACAAGTTCACATGGTGGTTGATGTCTGTGCCGTGTTTCACGGAAAATGATCATAAAATGACTGAGAACAACTCAGGACAAATTTGTGTCCACGGACGGGCGGACGGACGGACGGACAAGCTGATTCCAGTATACCCCCCCCCCCCGCACACAACTCGTTGCGGGGGGGGGGGGGTATAAAAATAGTGATTCTATACAGCAACAAAGTTTATCTATTTCACCATGTGTTGTTTATTTGTAATATGTTAGTAGTCGTTCAACGTTTCAACTTAAATGCGTATATAGTGAGCGTAAAGGGCACCACAAGACACATTTCTAAATACATTCATTGATGTCATTGAATGCTCTCTGTGGTAAATATTGTCATCGGAGATGTGAAATCACAATGTTAATGAATACCGATATCTTTTCTTCGTAGCTTCGGTTTGATGCATTATTACGTTTTGAAACCACGGGTGTGCGTTTTAACTGAAAGCCATAATGGTCAACGGATGTAGCTCTTTATGCTCATTCCGGTTTTGTATTCAACTCTGTTGGAGCTAATGCACACAACCTCCGCTTGGGGGTCGCTACCATGTGAAACCCATTTAGATTTTAGAAACTGAACTATTCGATGTTATATGTTTACATTTCCCGGCCACTCGTTGTGACGAAACGAAGAAAGAGATGCCATTGTTGTGTTTGTACGTCATATGACGATATAGTGCTGACCACAATGGGGGTGGTTCAACTTAATGGGTGAATCACATGAAGTCCATTATTATCAATATTCATCGTCCCTACCCGTGGATTTGTCTCGTAAAAGCCTAAGTAGGCGTTCGTGCCTCACTTTGCTTTTTTTCTAAATAAGGGCATCAATATCGAATGAACTAGTAGCTGTCTTTGTTAAACGCCCACTGATCTATACGCACAATCAATGGCGGATGCGACTAAACGTGTATGATTTCTAACCGAGTTACCACAAAGTTATAACGAGCCGAAACGATGTGTGACATGTATGCGTTTAGTGAGGCACAGAGCCATAAATATATAACTGAAGATGATCCTGTCGAAAACGTTGGCAATTTTCCAACTCCTGGGCGAGTCAAAATTGTCTAAATTCCACTTTTGACATAAATACATTATACTTTTCAGATACGTATGATGATTTTTTATCTTTGGCCATTTTTGAAACCCACCCACCCCACGACTCTTAATATTTTTCCGTTTTAGCAAGTTTTGTCCGACCATTTATCGACACCCACACCCCAGAAACACGAAATCCAAAATTTTCGGGAGAATGTTATAATTTACACCGCTTACGGGTACAGGTTGTTGCACACATGTGATTAGCTCAGATTGCCATGCAGTGATTGTTTATGCATTTTATTTTACGAGCGACCTAGACTGACATATACCGGGTATTTAATTATTTTACAACAAGAAACAATATAATTATACTGATTGTCTAAAGGCAGTTTTTATGTTAAAATTACATTATCTTTAAGTTTTAAGGCCAAATATAGTTGAAAATATGGAGGAAATTTTTTGTTCAGCTTTGGTTTCCCATAGGCGACAGTGTTAACGTTTCAGCCAAATTCACTGAATTGAAGCCTGCAGGCCATATCAGTGATGTTTACCCGGCTAGATTGACACCAGTTGATCACGAAAATGGGAGAAAAATCATAGGTCATGTGTTTACTTTTTAAAATAAATCCCCAAGTGTACGACAGGGCTATCCCACAGCCAAATTTGATCTGGACAAATCCAGAACTACAGCAGCTAGTTAAATACATTTCCCGCTCATAAAAGTCCATTCCCCCATTCATTCACCAGTTTAAATTATTTAGATATGATGTACAAATCAAATAAACGCGATGTCATCCTTTAATAACGTGTCGCATGTATCAGGTGAAGGTCATTCTTCAGTTACTTTCACCTTTAGCATTCCACGGTGTACTCGTTCCCCGACTCTAGAACACATTTAGCTCCCTGATTCCTATATATATGTATATGCGTAAAACACAGCGTTTCTTATAGTATTTTATCCAAATATAGACCTTACTGAAACCAAAAATGGATTATATCGGGCAGTAGTGGTTTATTTTTTCAATATGAGTCATCCTGAAAATTTGTGTCAATCATCAAAATAAAGCCAAAAAAAAATGATTTTTTTTTCAATTTTACTAGCTGATGCATCTCGTATAACTGAAGTATGCCCTTATATACCATAATATTACTAAATTGAAGAGGAAATGTTAATATACATTTTGAGAGGGATATCTTGTCCAATTTTAACCCTTTTCGTGCAGAATTTGGCAATTTATAATGAAGATTATAATAAAGATTTACCAAAATTAACAGAAAATTAAAATTAAAAATACTTTAATAGCAATATAAAGCAACAATAAGTCAATTGAAATATCTAAACATAATGATACAACATCAGACAAAGCCTCAGGCATGAAATTTGACCAGATGACAGGGCATACTGTCTGTTTAACAAACCTGCCGTGACAGTCTTGCACGACAGTAACTCTAGTGGTGATGTCATCACCCCCACTCCCACTTGGGGTGGGGCTACCATTCCCAATAAGGCTACAGGGTGTCGGAAGCTTAATTAGGTCAATTTCCGCCTTTTCCCAATGGGGGGGGGCTAACACTCCTCAAAATTTTGGGGAGGGGGACTTCAGACCCTCTGACCCCTTAATGGTACCTGCTGTCCATGCAAAACTCCCAGATTTATCACTTTCTTTGTTATCTACAGGCGAATACATGCGTTTCTTCTTTAAATCTGTCCAAAATGTGGTCCCCAAGTGTACGACAGGGCTATCCCACAGCCAAATTTGATCTGGACAAATCCAGAACTACAGCAGCTAGTTAAATAAATTTCCCGCTCACAAAAATCCATTCCCCCATTCATTCACCAGTTTAAATTATTTAGATATGATGTACAAATCAAATAAACGCGATGTCATCCTTTAATAACGTATCGCGTGTATCAGGTGAAGGTCATTCTTCAGTTACCTTCACCTTTAGCATTCCACGGTGTACTTGTTCCCCGACTCTAGAACACATTTAGATCCCTGATTCCTGGACATTTCATATACATATGTTGTGGCCATTCAGATACATGTACCTCGTGTGGGTGGTGCGACATGGAATTTGATCTCCACGCACTGTTCAATCCCGTGCAATCCTCATGAAATCAATTGGTGTGGTATTCGTCACCTAGCGCTTCCATACATACACGTAAGGTGAATTTCCTATCGGAATACTGGGTATTTATCCATGAACCAGTTTGCACCGGCAATTTGTGGTTTCTAGTTCTGAATATTAGGAGGGTCAATAAAGCGCTGTTGTCATCTAAGGATATATACTTCGATCTTCCGAAGTTCGGTTTTATACATCTATAAAACGCGAATTTGTTTGATGTATCCAAAGACGAATACCATTCGGTTATGTATGCGCCCATGAGTTTCTGTTTTACAGCACAAGAAAATATTTTGACACTACTCACTGATTTTTTTCTGCTTTTGGGTCCTCATTATCACCCTCCTCATGCATGCGTGCCCGGACAAAAATGGTAGTATAGAAGAATTAATAATACTGTATTTGAACTAATTTCAAAATTATGTAGAATTTGGTTTCGTTGCAAACACAGAACCAAATTAAAATATTTTTGCCAAATTGTCTTACAATTTGCCGAACGATATCGAGCTGACATTTTATAAGGGGATTATAGAAAATAAAGTCTTTTGAGTTGGCAGAAGGCTATTTTAACGACTTCCGTGCATGGTTGTTGTTTCATACATTTAAGCATATATTATGAAAGAAACACTTATCAATTAAGAAAATCGAGGTAATCTTTTTTGTCTTTCTCATGATTGCAATTTGTCTACAAGCTGTGTAAATTGACACCAGAGGACAACACATATACATCCAGACAGTACATATCGTAATTTTGAATATTTGTTGTTTCTCCATTGTATTATCAAGAAATAATAAACCAATCACCTGCAACAACGTGTGGGTACCTCAAATCACACATCACCATCACACACAGTATATACAACGTGTGGGTACCTCAAAGTAAACATCACCATCATACACAGTATATACAACGTGTGGGTATCTCAAACCACCCAAAACATCACCATAATACACGGTATATACAGCAATGCCCTAATTAAACGACACCTTAACCACAGCAGAATTATGGGTAATTTTTCAGGATTTAGTCGGAAATATGGCTTGTTGCCATTCAACGGAAAGCTCTCAGTGTTAATGTTAATGCTATTTTTTTTATATCGATGTTGATTCCCATTGGTTTAGACATTCCAATTAAATGTGTGGTAATCATCGTTTACTTACCATTGTAC
This sequence comes from Siphonodentalium dalli, assembly GCA_032622095.1. NCBI lineage: Eukaryota > Metazoa > Mollusca > Scaphopoda > Gadilida > Siphonodentaliidae > Siphonodentalium > Siphonodentalium dalli. The sequence goes on from CP136067.1 coordinate 51,756,424, forward strand.
AGGAGACAACGTTCACATGTAGGAGATCCATAACATAACATAACATAACATTTTTATTGACATAATACACCCACGCGGGGCAGTTGTCATAATACAGATAATTTAAACACACTCAAGTGAAGACAATTTCATATAAAAAATATATATAACATGTATTTGTAACTCAACACTATATTCTCAATTATTTTCAGAAAACTGCCGAACCATGTTACAGATCAGATCGCATATGCTCGGGTGTTCAGCCTTCATGAGGAATATGAACTTTTCTATTTCATCAAAGTTTACGAAAATTGGTTGGTGAACTCCTATTTCAGTGAAAAATCTCTTCCGCAAATGGTTATGTTTTTCACATCTCATTATAAAGTGTTCTTCCGTTTCAATTTCATTTGCTTCACATTTTTTACATATGCGTTTCTCGTAAGGTATTTTTGGCTGAGCGTGTCGCCCAACCTCTACCTGCAACTTATGATTGCTTACTCTAAGCTTACTGAAACACGATCTCGTATAAAAAATTACCATTTTTCTTGCAAGTAAAATTCAATAAATCAATAACAGTATAACCTATTAAGGAGTCGAATAATTAGGGCATTACTGTATAATGAGATTAGCCGCCTGGGTCTTATAGCCACCCTAAACTCACTGCACTGCTTCTGAAATGCGGCTGTATAAGGGCCGTTCAGGACACGTGTGGTTTGAGTGAACATTCAGTTTTAAAATACTTCCTACTTTCTTGTGGTATTAAAAAAATAACTTGCCAACTATTTTCGCAAATACAAATAACTTTTGCCAACTGAATTAATGTTTTGCATTCTGCAGATTTAAGCCCCGGTTCCATATCCCCGATTTTCCACCCCGAATGTTCCCGAATGACTCCCGAATCATAATTTAGCAAAAATCGTGGAGTAAGTTCGGGACGAGTCGGTACAGTGAATTTTTACCCCCGAACATGATCGGGGATATCGGTGCTATCGGGGTCGATTCGGGACGATTCTGGGCCCGCTCCCGACAGTTTTGAAATGTTCAAAACTATCGGGAACCAAGCCGAATCGCTCCCGATTTGTCAATCATCGGGAGAAATTCGGGAGCAATTCGGCACCTATTCGGGAGTAGTCGGCAGTATTCGGCAGTATTCGGCAATATTCGGGTGGATATTCTGGAGTAGTCGGCAGTACTTATTCGGTAGCTTATTCCCGAATTCGCCATGTGTGGCTGCTTTTATACTGAGATCCGGTGTATCAGCAAAATTCGGCATCGATTCGGTACCAGTTCGGCATTGATTCGGGGTATTCGGCAACAAGTCGTTAGTAATCTGGGTAATTCGGCAGCTACTCGCACGAAATTTCGGTATCAGTTCGGGATAATTCTTTATCATTCGGGAAGAAATTCGGAAGCATTCTGGAATACTCGGCAATGTTCGGGACGATTAAATTTTGTCATCAGTTCGGCGGCTTTTGGAATAAAACTCGTCCAGAATTCTCTCGAATGCTGCCGATTTGGTCTGGTCCCGAATTGGTGCCGAATATACTAATTCGGGACAGAAAATCTGGAATATGGAACCGGGGCATTAGGAACAGTTACTGTCAGCGCGAACAAATATTAATTAAAGCGTGGATTTTGCATTAATCTCTCAGTTAACTCCTTATATTAAAAGGTAAAAAAAATTATCATATGACGAAGGATGCATTGAAGATATATCGCACCCGATACGACCTGGTATTACACCTCTTTAGTTCTACCATATCAGTTAATATACTATATAACACGGAACGCTCTTTTCTCTTCAATGTCGTGCAAATGGCTGGGTTTGTGGGAGGGGGAACACAGTGTTTATAGTTGTATTTTTCATTACTTCAATGCGTCTTTTTTGGGGGGTTACAGAATGGTCGTAGAAAGGTAGTTCAGATTTGTATCGACCTATTTCGATCGCTGGAGAATAGTATGTGTATTTCGGAGTGCAAATCGACGTGTGGTTTTAAGGAACGGGTATATCATTATTTAATTGTTATTCATTTGTTTGTATACTTACTTAGTTCATCGCTCAGTTGTGTTTTCATTGTGACATGTTATAATAATGGCATCACATAGAATAAGCATTGATGAGGTCAAGGAGAACCCAGCCATGGATTTTTCTACAATATATGAGGAACTTCTAAAACATACCAATGATCCAGACGAAATATCCCCCGAATCACCATTTGATCTTCATGATCAAAATTGTCAATATCTATCTCCCTCAGAATTTAAAACCAAATACGAACACGCTAACAATAAAGGGCCAAACATCTTAAACCTCAATTGTCGGAGTTTAAGTGCTAACTGGGATAAATTAAATAACTTTCTCTGTGAACTTCAACAAGAAAAGAACATATTCGATATAATAGGACTAACAGAAGTATTCAAAATACACACAAATGGTCTAGATTTCTCTCTAGAAGGTTACCACCCTCTCCTATATAAGACGAGAACAGAGACCGACGACGGAAGAGGGGGCGTGGCAGTTTATGTTAATGACAATTTACCATATAAAATTAGAGACGATCTCACAATTTTTAATGCTCACAAATTTGAATCTCTATTCCTGGAAATATTTCCCGAAAAAAATAATTCTTACATCATCGGTTGTATATACAGACCAAATACCGCGCCCTTAGCTGACTTAGACGTATTCCAATCGTCGATTGAAAACATATTAGGTATTGTAAACAAAGAGCACAAAAAATGCTATTTATTCGGTGATTTCAATATAGATTTATTAAAGTTCGGCACACATAACAAAACTGAAAAATTCGTCGATACAATGTTCTCAGAAGGGTTTTTACCATCCATTACCAGACCTACTAGAATAACTGAATTATCAGCTACTCTAATAGACAACATTTTCTCAAATAACGTTTTGAATGATAACGAATCGGGTATAATAATTACCGATGTTTCTGATCATTTGGCATGTTTCTACATGCATGGGACTAAATCACCGGCGCCACTTATGAGCTCTACGCGTGATCGGCGAGTTTATTCACAAAAAAATATGAACTTGTTCAAACAAATTCTTACCACATCATCGTTTGATGATGTATACAATTGCCAGTGTCCAAACGAATCATACAACAGATTTATTACAACGTATACCGATGCATTCCATACAGCCTTCCCAGTAACTAATACTCACATCCCTAAAAGATTCATAAAACAAAATCCTTGGATCACTTCTGGAGTACTAACGTCTTCGCATACAAAAAACAAACTATATAGAACGAAACTAAAAAATCCAACCGATCTAAACATAAAAAAATATAAAACATTCTGCAATATATATAATAAAGTCATCAGGAAGAGTAAATCGCTTTACTATAAGAATATTTTCAATGAAAACAGGGGCAACATGAAAGCCACTTGGAAAATCCTTAGAAGTATAATCAGCAAGAATAAATCATCAGTCATACCACCAAACGAATTCATCAACAACGGCGAACGCATATCTGACCCAAAAGATATTGCATCCCATTTCAATTCATTCTTCGTTAATGTTGGACACAACATAGTCAACTCGATACCTCATACTGAAAACTCACATGTAGATTATCTTACGGGCCATTATCCACATATTTTTAAACTTCTCCCTACAAATGAGCAAGAAGTAATCCTAACAGCATTCAAAATAAAACCAAAACATACTCTTGATTTAAATAATATTTCCAGCAAACTTATGAAAGTAACAATTAATGAAGTAGCACAACCACTAGTCCACATAATTAATCGTTCATTCAAAGTGGGGAAATTTCCAGATGACATGAAACTGGCGAAAGTTATTCCAGTCTTTAAAAAGGGCGATAATTCTAATTTCAATAATTATCGACCGATAAGTATACTTCCTATATTTTCCAAAATTATGGAAAAAATAATGGCCATCAGACTCAGAGATTTTCTTAACGACAATGATATATTGTACGAACACCAGTATGGTTTTCGTAGCAAACACTCAACCTACCATCCAATAATTCAACTCCTAAGTTCAGTTGCACAAAATAATGACCAAATATCTAGAGATTCAACATTAGCATTATTCGTTGATTTTTCGAAAGCATTTGACTCTATAAATCATGAAATACTCTTATCTAAACTATCCCACTATGGAATTATAGGTCTTACAAACGACTGGTTTCGTAGCTATTTAGTTAATAGACAACAATGTGTATGCTTTAAAAATACCCTCTCTGAAACTTTAGATGTTGGTTGTGGAGTGCCCCAGGGGTCAATTTTAGGACCTCTTCTTTTTCTAATTTACGTTAACGACATGAAAGATGCAACCACCCTCTCGCTACTTTCATTTGCTGACGACACAACCCTATATACATATGGTAATAACACACATGACTTAAAAGCGTATATGAATACCGAAATAGCAAAATTCTTCGAATGGTGTTGTGCAAATTATATACAAATAAATCCTTCAAAATGTAAATATATTCTCTTTCATCCTATGAACAACTCGCATAGGGGCGATAATCTATCACTTAGGATCAACAACACCGAAATTACACAGGTTGGTAACACGAGACACGAACAATCATTAACATATTTAGGTGTGAAATTGGATGAAAATTTGAAATTTCATCATCACATAAATCATGTGTGCGCTAGAATTGCCAGCGCAAATTATAGTCTGAATAAAATTAAGCACTTCTTACCACGCGAAGCACTCAAATCGTTATACTATGCAATAGTTCACAGTCATTTGATGTATGCTATACATATATGGGGAAATTCGAATAAAAGTGATAGAGTATTCAAACTGCAGAAAAAATCCATGCGCATAATAAACAATAAAAAATACAATAGTCACACAGATCCGCTATTTAAAACAAATGACATTTTAAAATTTAATGATATCTATACCCTGCATTCAAATCTCATTGTGCATGACTGGTTTCATGACCAGTTACCAAATTCATTTGAAAATTTCTTCACAAGTTCCCAAAATGACACGCGACAAGATGGTATGCTCAAATCTGGGACACCGAAAAGTGTCTTCTCGGAAAACTTACCAGAACACTATCTTCCGAAGATGTGGAATTCCCTGGACGACAAACTAAAACGTCTTCCAACACGAACAATGTTCAAAAATGATTACTCTCGAAATAGGCTATCTTCATATCAACTGAATCCCAAATGTACATACAAAAATTGTCCTGACTGCAACGATGTGTAATAAGTAGTATAATATTCGTATAGCGATAACTGACATTGTATAACAAGAGAGAATGATAGATAATACAAGTGCAACATCACCCTATCGCAGGAAATACATGAATGTATTATTCGAATGCCTTGTCCGACCCATTGGTTAACGCAGTCGGAGTATGTTCGGCCGCGCGGAGCGGGCGAGGACCCAGGGGGTGGGGGGAGAGCAGTGGCAAATTTTTCGTATATTAGTAAACTAATATATTAATATATATATGCGGGATTATTTTTGGAGAGCTCTTTGGCATTGGTTAAACAATTATCATTCTCCGCTGGCCTCATCCACATATCCATACTCCACATGCTTGTACTTTACATACCATATCACAAACTGAGCGATGAACGGTGAACGACAAACGAATTATACTATTATTTATTAAAAAACAGACATTTATATACCAATTTTTAAAGTTAACAAGACAAAACCTAGATAAATTAAAATTATTATTACATGTATAGTTATATTACTTTTCAACGGGGACGGCAGGTAGACAACCTTCTTGGTTATGCTGTCCCCGATAGCTCATTGAATGTTATACTATTACAATGTGTATATAATTGTAAATATCATATGAATGAGTTATGAATAAATAATCATAGTCATAGTCATATATTACCAGCGTTATTTTTTCAATTTTATAATGTTCCCGGTCAGAACATCAAAACGTTCCCAGGTTTTTAACTGGTGGGATATGATCTTTAAAGGCGTAGCCAGAGTGGACATTCGTGGCATGATCTATTACACTAAAATAAGGAAATGTAGGCTGCACTAACAAGGTATACTGTGGCATACCCAACGTGGTACCCTGTTAGATTGTAATATAAAAACATCAACTCTAACCATACCAGAATTTTTTTTCGTTAACATTCACTAAGGGTTCATATACTGGCAGGACTTTTTTGCAGCCATTTTGTCATGGAAAACCAGATGGTTCCAGACTTCATTTTTAAATGTAGCAACTGAACATGTATTACAAGTATTTCTCTATAGATGCATATATACATACATATATATAGCTACATACATATACATACACATACATATATATATACATTTACATTACATTTACATATATACACACACACGCATACATATACACGTTATGTACGTTCTATCGTGATTTAAATTAGTACGGATAATCTTAGCTAATTAAGCCTATCATTGAAAGGGTGTATTCGTACATGTATCTGTAATAGGGTGGTGTATCTCACTGCCTTACTCGCATTACACCTCGCATTCACTGGGTAGGAACTGTAACGACATGAGAAGTACAATTTGCTGTATAGTTCCACATGCAGCGTTGATCCTTGCATATTGCCTTAAAGATACCTCTATGCTTGATTCTTGCGAGATAATTGCATGCTATTTACAGGCAAATTTAAATAGCATCGCTACTTGTTGAACTACATAGTTTTCACTTCGCAAGTATATGTGACCCGCCATATCAAATCCAGTCGGAAGTCGGGATTTTTTTTACCCTGTGCCAATGCATTCTCTTATATATGCGAGTCGACCATAGGTCGCCTCGCATATATAAGAGAATGCATTGGCCTAACAATTTTTTACAATTTTAATAATTTGTTCTTGTATTCTTTAACAATTTTATAATTTCACCCATACAGAGCCCCAGACAAACATGAGCAGACGACACTCTTCTATATGCTTCTATATATGTGTGGGGCTCCATGCAGGGTAATGGATGTGTTTTTATTTTATGTCCTAAAAATTGTAAGAAACATTTATTTAAAAAACATGATAAAAAATTGTTAAGCCAATGCATTCTCTTATATATGCGAGGCGACCTATGGTCGACTCGCATATATAAGAGAATGCATTGGCACAGGGTAAAAAAATCCCGACTTACGACTGGATTTGATATGGCGGGTCACATATGTGTATACTATAGTTAGCTGTGTGGTACTACAAGTGCGTTTTATCAACATTTTAGTATCCGGTTTCTGGAAAGTTGTAGCTTTCTATACCGAAATGCCTGCATAACAAGGCCTGGAAAATTTGTGAGTGGATGTACATACCATAAAGGGGCGTTATACATCTGTTTGAGTGGATGTACATACCATAAAGGGGCGTTATACATCTGTTTGAGTGGATGTACATACCATAAAGGGGCGTTATACATCGGTTTGAGTGGATGTACATACCATAAAGGGGCGTTATACATCTGTTTGTGAGTGGATGTACATACCATAAAGGGGCGTTATACATCTGTTTGTGAGTGGATGTACATACCATAAAGGGGCGTTATACATCTGTTTGTGAGTGGATGTACATACCATAAAGGGGCGTTATACATCTGTTTGAGTGGATGTACATACCATAAAGGGGCGTTATACATCGGTTTGAGTGGATGTACATACCATAAAGGGGCGTTATACATCTGTTTGTGAGTGGATGTACAGACCATAAAGGGGCGTTATACATCTGTTTGTGAGTGGATGTACAGACCATAAAGGGGCGTTATACATCTGTTTGTGAGTGGATGTACATATACCATAAAGGGGCGTTATACATATGTTTGTGAGTGGATGTACATACCATAAAGGGGCGTTATACATCTGTTTGTGAGTGGATGTACATACCATAAAGGGGCGTTATACATATGTTTGTGAGTGGATGTACATACCATAAAGGGGCGTTATACATCTGTTTGTGAGTGGATGTACATACCATAAAGGGGCGTTATACATCTGTTTGTGAGTGGATGTACATACCATAAAGGGGCGTTATACATCTGTTTGTGAGTGGATGTACATACCATAAAGGGGCGTTATACATCTGTTTGTGAGTGGATGTACATACCATAAAGGGGCGTTATACATCTGTTTGTGAGTGGATGTACATACCATAAAGGGGCGTTATACATCTGTTTGTGAGTGGATGTACATACCATAAAGGGGCGTTATACATCTGTTTGTGAGTGGATGTACATACCATAAAGGGGCGTTATACATCTGTTTGTGAGTGGATGTACATACCATAAAGGGGCGTTATACATCTGTTTGTGAACAACATTATAATTATATTTATAGTACAGTCGTTCATGCGTGTCAGATGTCTGTTGGTAATGTGTGTTTAAGAACCATGTCGGTGGGTTTGCTCGGACCAGTCGGTGGTCATCGCGTCGCGAACCTGCCTGATAATGCCGTCGGTTTCTGTCTACCGCCAGTGCTGCCACAACGATTCTCAAGAACTGCCCTTCCGGTATCGTGCCATGCACGGAAGACAATTTCGTATGCCAGATAGATGATGGGAATATCTGTCAGGTGGTGAAGGTCCTATTATATAGAAGAAACGTCCGGTTTCCGGTAGAAATTAAGCAGTCTGGAACCTCTGGAAGCATGCGTTGTGGATCTTATGAGATGTCGATTTGCCCTCGTCGCTAATTGGTTCCTAATTGATCTCACATTTACACTTGACCAGAGTCGTTAGTGTGCGATTAACGATGCGCATTGTATTTTCGTGGAACTTGATGTTGTTGAAATATTACACGAGTCATCAAGATTATAGGACACTTTCGATTTACCATACAATGTATACTATTATGCACGCACATGGGGTTATTCGTGTATTTGTACAGGGGGAAATGTTACGTGCTGGCATTTCCACAGATAGAAACATATATTGTATTTGGACACCGGGCTCGTATTCACCAACTGGGTTTATATTATAATCCAGGTAGTTTACAATTTATACATGTACCGGACGAGATTGAACGCGAAGCTATCTGTGGTCGTCGATCGGAATGACGTTGCGGGGGATTTGACGGCTATCAGTATAATATAATAATATCACCTCCAAAGTTATGATGTATAATAACTGAAGTTATATATTGGAGCTCATTATGTAAAGTATACTAAAATACATTAGAAGCATGCATCTACTAATACATATCACCAGACAGTATAGGTGTGTGTGTGTGTGTGTGTGTGCGTGAGGGGGAGGGTGTGTGGGGGTGTGTGTGTGAGGGTGGGTGGGTGTGTGTGTGAGGGCGAGGGTGTGTGTGAGGGTGTGTGTGAGGGTGTGCGAGTGAGGGAGGGTGTGTGTGTGTGCGTGTTTGTGTGAGGGAGGGTGTGTGCGTGCGTGTGTGTGAGCATGAAAACTGACGCGAAAACACAGTCAAAAGGTGCACCCATACCATGCAGTCACTATACTGATTATCGTACTCCGTTACAATCTACTAATTGCGCTTAGACAAGCCCTACGACCCATCAGAACCAATATTTTCTGCGCATAGCTGTAATAAATGGACCCGGAACAGTCTAAATTCGCGAGAACATAACTTTCTATATACTTAAGATGGACATACGATTATTTTATGAAACGCGTTCTTAATTGAAACGGAAAAGAAACATCATATATATAAGATCCACCTTACATCTTAGATTAAGTCCATCTTAAGATCATCTTAAGTCCTTGCTTCATGGAACTGGACCCTGGTCGGTAGCGACGTTGGCTTTGCATTGTCCGCGAATTCGAGCAAAACAAAAGCATGCTGATCATTTGAAAAATGCTGATCATTTGAAAAATGATCAAACTTGATATGTGCAAGCATGCATTATTGTAAAACGGTATTGTATCTGAATTTCCACCCAACTGGCTTCATTCATATTATTGATTGCGCTGGTGCATTGTTCGCTCAATGCTCCCCTGGCGAGTGCATGGTGATTTGTTTTTGCACATTAATCCGAGACCTATAATAATGAGCACGAACAAACATCTATCGTGAACACATATATACACGGCATTATATAGCCTCATCATTAACCCTTTACCCAACAGAACGGCCCTGTGCCAATGCATTCTCTTATATATGCGAGTCTACCATAGGTCGCCTGGCATATATAAGAGAATGCATTGGCTTAACACATTAAAAATTATAAAATTGTTAAAGAATGTAAGAATTTTTTTTTTAGGCCAATGCATTCTCTTATATATGCGAGGCGACCTATGGTCGACTCGCATATATAAGAGAATGCATTGGCACAGGGCATAACTGTAACTATCACAATGTGGTCAAGGAGCCGGTTCCAATGATATCCATATTTGTATGGTTCTATTGAGACAGACCGAAGATATTTTAGGCTGTTGAAGCTTTATTTGGCCGGTTTTGGCCGGTTTGTTGGGTAAAGGGTTAAATGTGCTACCACAGCTTGAGTACGTGCTACAAATATATATATAACTTGTTTTTGGCTCGTTGTTGAGCAACAACAAGCACCACTTCTCAATATCTAGCTCAGTGGTCTGTGTTTATAGGCTTACTTCAATCTGTGATAATGTCATGAATCTCTGCTTTGGCCGCGCTGTTAGATATATCATATACAACCAGTTCCAAACATGGGAACTTTATATATGAAGTTTTAACGGGGACTTTATAACTTTGAAAAAATAGGCCTTAATATTCCGCGATACTATATTTCAGGCAATTCTTCAAGGATTGTCCACTTATAAATGGACAATCGGTACCTAAAATGGTCATTAATAAATGGACAATCCAACCACGCGTGGCACGCGAGCTTGGGATTGTCCACTAAATGAAGACATGTTTTGTTAATCATGCATGAAGGGCAATAACTGTATAAATAATGTTAAATTGTTAAATAACGGTGATTTGTATGAGAAGAAGTGTTTTTGACGAAATAACGGAGAGATTTGAAGAAGAGTTATTGACGAAATAACGGAAATATTCGAAGAAGTGTTTTTTAAAGAGCGTACCCCAAACCTCCACCAAACCCACCCACCCAAGGGAAGAATTTGACTTATATTTCACAAAAGTTGATCTGTTGTGGTGTTGCAAATTTCTCATACAAATCTCCGTCATTTAGTAAAGGTATATTCTTTATAGAGTTATTAGCGAGTTTGCGATACCCGTCGGACGGGTACGGGTACCGGTAGATCCAGGTAGATCGGTGAAAATCGTCACGGTCATTTGCGTACTTTGAATGCAGCACATAAAGCGATAGGGATTTGGAACGGGTAGATGTATCCCGTTGACTGGTAGTCTTTCGCTAAAGTTTTCTCACTCAAAAGTACATTAGTTATACGAAATAACAGTCAGCTATGCATTAATCTATTTATTGCACGATTTAATTGCCAAATCTCATTGATACATTTGTCATTTAAGCCGTGTTTTATGTTCAAAGTATCGAGGCGGCTTCTAACACTAAGATAACTATGGAACGCCGATTTGTTTACTGACAACTGTCTTCACTCAAGTAATGACATGTTATTTTTTGGGAATGTGATTTGGGGGGGCTAACCCCGGGATTCTCGACATGTTATGATTAAGAGAGTGAGTTGGCGGTGCTATACGCAGTCTCGACACAGGGACGTAATTATAGGGGGTCTCCGCGTTGAGAAGGTGTGTCCACCTTCAAATTCCCAACTATACACCCCCTTAAACCACACCAAACAGAGGTTTGTGCGTAATTCAAATTGTGCACGCCGTTGGGCTCTGATTCCCCCCAACTGATCCTTCACTGTCCTGAATATTATTGTGGACTGTTCTAAATGGATCAGTAGTCTTGTTGCAGAAGTCCTGTGATGGGGGGGGTCCACCTTGCCGACCATGCAGTACGAGAACAGTTTTGTAGATATGAACCTGGAAATTGCAAAATCATAACATCTAGTGGTCTAACACCAGGCAAATTCACGCCCTGGTTTGTTTTTCACAAATCAATGATCAGTATTGACGAGCCACTGAATGTGGTTAGACCAAGGCATACAGGGTCGACCATGGTTCGGTCTGGTGTGAGAACGTTTTGAAATCTGAACATGAAAATTGATAAATTATTGACTTTCCTCAAGCTTTACATTTGTTGGATATTTCCAACCTGCTGTTGACCATATAGCCCGAATGTTTTTCTACCAAAAGTAGGAATATTTGCAAATGTTGGTCTAAATCTATAAAAAAAAATCCGCACTAATACATTTTTGGAAAATCAAACTGAATGACAGAATAATTTGAACGTATGTTTTGGTGTGTTAGGTATATGCAATATCCAACTGTTGACAAAAGTTGGGGTGATACACCCCACCCTCTCGCCACATCCCCTATCGACCCTTTGTGCATAAGTACACCGTGAATGTGTTACACGATTGAATACAACCGTTCAGTTATTGTACCTTATGTGGTGGTGACTGATTTCTCATTTTAATATAGATATTTGACTTTTGAACGGACATGGCGCATTTGAACCCCAAGACTGTTGTATATTGTAGTGGCCGATAGTGACACCAAATACTGATATACACACCTCATAGTCGGCACAATCTTACCGTTATCAGATCGACTTTTAGCTGTTTTCTTTGTTTCGCATAGACGTGAAGCAAACGCTCTTTATTCGAACCATATAATGAATAGTGTACCATTAAACACCCTTTATATTTAACAAGTTTAATTTTTATACGCCCGTTTAAAAAAAAACGGCCGCATTATAGTATTGGTCTGTCCGTCCGGGCGTCCGTCCGTTAACCTGGTTTCCGGATGATAACTTTAGTTAGAGTGAACCAAATTCAATAAAATTGGTATGTGGGTTTATTAGCCGAAAAGTAAGTTCAAGTTCGAATTTGGGTTCCGCCCGACAATTTTCACCGGAGTTATGCCCCTTATTTGACTTAGAAAATCCTTGAAATTTGTTGTCCGGATGATAACTTTAGTATAGTTTATCGGAATGAATCCAAATTTGGTATATTACTTTCTCCCACCAAAACACAGGTCAAGTTCGAACTTGGGTTCTGGCAGAGTTAGTTAGAGTGAACCGATTTCAATCAAATTTGGTATGTGGGTTTATTAGGAGAAAAGACAGCTCAAGTTCGAATTTGGGTTCCGTCCACCAATTTTCACCGGAGTTATGCCCCTTATTTGACGTAATTTGACTTAGAAAATCCCTGAAATTTGTTTTCCGGATGATAACTTTACTAGAGCTTATCGGATTCAATGATAATTTGGTATATTACTTTCTCCCACCAAAACACAGGTCAAGTTCAAATTTGAGTTCCGTCCGCCAATTTTTACCAGAGTTATGCCCCTTTTTTTTACCAGTTTCCGCCGACCCAAGAGAGGGGGTATTTTGCACGCCCAGTGTAGCTCTTGTTCTACCTACATCCGGGTTTAGACCCAGACAAATATCCAAGTTCTTGGGATGAATATTCCCTTGCCCGACCCTTCGAAAGATTCCAACCCATTACCAGTTACATGACTAAATATTCCCCAACTAATATAAGGGGCAATTTCGGTCTTATATCTGACTAAAAGTGCATGCATGTAGGACATTCTTGGACCCTGGGTCTAAACCAACACATTTTACACTGAATAATGGTTGGATTATTAAATTAGCGTAATTGTATATTTGTGCTATCATAACATATTTTCTCAGTCAGAAAATTCCATCTGTTCTAGACGACACTCGAACGGTCTGGGAAATTACTTATGAAAGCTAATTATTGAAAATGTTACCAAAATGAGTCAAAGAAAGACGCCAACCCCTTCCACTTTCGCCTCGTCCCTGGTTAATGCAATCCATTATCCACGCAGATGTCCATCATATAACCATAACAACAAGTATAACGTCGGCCAAGAAAGCGAAGCGGATAACAATTTCTCTACATCATATATATTGTGCTGCAATTGGCTCACCATACACTACCCGTCGATATGCTTAATTCTACCCGTAAAACAGTTTGCGATTTCAAAACGTGTACCGGTACGGGTAGCTACCAGTACCCGTACCGGTACCCGTACCCGTTTGAAATCGCAAACTCGCTATTACCCTTCAGATTTAATAGGAAGCTAACATGCAGGATTATCGATATATGTCGTGATTTAGTGGACAATCGCAAGCTCGCGTGCCACGCGTGGTCGGATTGTCCATTTATTAAAGACCAGTTTAGGTACCGATTGTCCATTTATAAGTGGACAATCTTATGCGCATTAGGTGCTATATTTGACAGTCGACGAATGTCCCAGTTCGCGATTGCATGATATAGGCGACTTTGTGAGTCGATTTCACAATAAACTTTGAATTGATTACTTGGGGATTGATTGTATAAGTTACGAAGAGCGAAATAGGCTCACAAAAGTCGCCCAAATATAGATCCGTGATCTACTTCAATCTCATGAAGAAAATTTTAAAAAAGGACAATGTACATGAATGGGCCTTTACAACCTTCAACGGACTGCCAACATCCGTCAGTCGTTTGATGGACACAGACAAATACTCATTAGAAAATGCTCAATTTATCTTTATGTTCGAGCATGGACACGACTGGAGGGTATCCGGTGGTGGTGGGGTGTCCAACTTTGAATTTCCAATTTGCAATTAAATTCACTTGAACCAAACGGAATTTCAAAGGCTCCGAAATTACATTTTGAGACAATTATGACCAAAGTTTGGGTGAGACACCCCAACCCACATGGTGACTTTGTCCGAGCGAGTGCTGACTTGGAAAACATTGCTTGTGATAGAATATGAACAGCAAGTCTCCGAACTGAATGCTCTTAATTCGTGGGTTTATTGGCGAACAGGGTCAGAGAACTTAACAATGTGGATTGTTAGAGATGCCCTTCGGACACGGTATCTCATGAATTAGGGCGGTGATTGATTCATTGCCAAAGACCAATCCATCTTGTTAAGAGTTTTTCTGGTCGCCTGCAGGCAGTCAAGCCAAATTCGCAAGCGTTCACGCACGCCAATGACGGCTGTTGTGTCACACTAAAATCCTCCCAATGTACCTGTACCGACTCGCGGCCTCTTAACCCTTTACCCAACAAAACGGCCAAAAACGCTTCAACAGCCTAAAATATTTTCGGTCTCTCTCGATAACACCATACAAATATGGATATCATTGGAACCGGTTCATTGACCACATTGTGATTGTTACAGTTATCCCCTGTGCCAATGCATTCTCTTATATATGCGAGTCGACCATAGGTCGGCTCGCATATATAAGAGAATGCATTGGCCTAAAATCTTTTTTTAACACTTTTTACCATTTTTTCTTACATTCTTTAACAATTTTATAATTTTTTCTTACATTTTTTAACAATTTTTATAATATTTTTCTACATTCTTTGACAATTTTATCATTTTTAATATGTGTTAAGCCAATGCATTCTCTTCTATATGCGAGGTGACCTATGGTCGACTCGCATATATAAGAGAATGCATTGGTACAGGGCCGTTCTGTTGGGTAAAGGGTTAATTGGCGCAAATGAAGGTCCTGATGCACCAAAAGCATCAATCTCTACCTGAGCGCACCAGTCATACTTCCTTTCTGACTTTGTCACCGGCTGGGTATGTGGTTCTATATTTATAGCACAGTGTTTTTCAGCCAAAATGGCGAAAACCGATCAGCCCAAAGTCAAATTTCCTATGTGATTTAAGAACAATGCCCGCACTAAAACTTAATGACAGAATGGACAATAATAGATGTAGTTTTGTTGACGATTTTCGCAAGCTACTCGTCAAACTTGGAGCGAATTAGATTCGATCTCTTGTGTTTGACTTACTAAGCATGGATCTTGTCGTGACAATGTCGTCCATCCATGTGCTTTTAGACTGTTGTGTTGATAAAAAATAATCGGAGATCTAAATCACACCGTTTCTCAATATAGTTATCTGGTTTAACTGTTACTTTCCAAACTTAAGGGACGAAATTACACACATTAACTCTTATCAATGTAGGCCTACTCTCCCACTACAATTAGTTAAAGCTGGTATGCAAATGAGCTCACCCCACTATCAACAAAAAAAACTATTTTTGGAGGGTTTAAATGAGCTTAATTTGATGGCGGTCCCTTAATGCAAATTATCTTACCGTTCTACCTTTCAGATGCGTAAAGAATCCATCAAACAAAGGGATTGTGTCGGTTTTAACCTATAATATCAGCATGCGTGGGTAGTTTGTGTCTACACTGGTGACGTTGACACGTTTACTTTTAAATAAAATTGTTATAGATTTTGCCCGTCATTCATTCTTATTCGAATGTTGATGTTAAAGTCATTAGCTTCACTCCCGGTGGGTATATATTTCATGTCAGACAGAACTGTCTCCGATATACCATAAGAAAGGTCATAAAAAACTAGAAATAAAACCCCAAGGTTGCATATTATTGATGCGGTATTCGCCCCGTATTAAATTGTTGAAAACTGCGGTCAGAGTAAGAAATCTTCTCAGATACAACCACATTTTCGGCGCGAATCATCGCGTGGAGGTCATGGAATTATATTCGGAAGAAATCGGAACCGCCCGAAAAACGACGATCGGCTGGCACGCACGGTTAAGAGAACAGCCAAAACAATAGCCGACATGTCGATAACCGAAAGTAGATTCAACAAAACACAAACTAGATAATGTGATTATGTCTTGATTTTTGCATCGATATCTCATGTTTTCTAATTGAAATGTCGAGAATTAATTGGCAACTAACAAAGTGTACACACTGTGTATATGTTATATATGGATTGTTTGCAAATTTAGGCGTGAATGGGTATTCGTGCACAGCATGCAAAATACGATTGGCACACCTCCGAACCGATCAGCTGATCCAGGTCGTCATGCTTCTCATCGATTGAAAATAAACAAATCGGGGAATTCCTGCCCTTCTTATCAAACGTCAACACATTTGGTCGAATTTAAGATGAAGTTATCTGCAATGGCATTATTGACTTATGTAAATGGAAATTATTAGCAATATTTCAAACGCAGAGAGTGCATGAACCACCGATCGATCTATAAATTATAATAGCCCAATCGGGCTGAACTAGATCGATTGGTCTTCCTGGCATAGTGGTTGCTGCTGTAAGAGAGGGAACTCTAAATTTCTTAAATATTAAAATTTTGTTTGTTTTCAGATTTGTACAAGTTTATAATGAATATTACTAGTAAAAAAATATACCATTGTCTTTCATTAGTTTCAAAATAAATGAGAATTTTTTTTAATTGGTAGAAACAGCTGGTCGAAAGAACAATTTAGAGTACTCCCCTTATCCCAGATTCACTTTATAGTAGCTAATTACACTTAAGCATAAATTATCTATGCTTAAGCATAATTAACTTACGATCAGCGTAATACATTTGAATTACGCTTGAGTGTAATTGGGTTCATCAGCTATCTCACCTCTATGGGAGGAAGCCAAATTAACATTTAATTAATAATTGAGCTAAAGCCCCCCCCCCCCCAATCAAGGAATCTCTAATTACACTTAAGTGCAATAAGAATATTTCTTATCGCGCTTAAGTGCAATAAGAAGATTCCTTATTGCGCTTAGAGATTCCTTATTGCGCTTAAGTGCAATACGATATTCCTTTTTGTGCTTAAGTGCAATAAGATATTCCTTATTGTGCTAAGCGCAATTAGATATTTCCTTATTGAACTTAATCGCATGCTTAAGCAAATACCTAACTCCAACTGATTTCCTCTGTCTGAATAATTGAGTCCATCTCATAGTATATGGGGGAGTCTAAACCGATGTTTGATTGATGTCTTATTGCCAGAGTAAATTTGAGTTTAGAGGAAATCGCATGGGAGACAGCCTTTTCAAATATATTATTTATTAGTGTAAATCAATTGCGCTCAAGCGCAAAAAAATATGTGTCTAATAATATATTTGCGCTTTAGCATAAAATTGCCATAAATGTGATCTATTATATGGGAGGCCCTTTTCACATTTATTATTTATTTACGGTTAAGCGCAAATAACCTCTATCATTTGCAATTAAGCAAATAGATCATATTTGCGCTTAAGCGCAAATCATTTGCACTTAAGCGCAAATAAAAATCAATATGCAATGATCCCCCCTGAATTAATTTTACATCGCACAGGCCTAAACACATCACTAAAGTTGATATAGACCATATGAGGGAAACAATCCCCCAGAAACCCCAAGATCTGTTTTATGACCATGGAAATGATATAGATCTGTGTAGGATATGTCTCTTTTATAAAATATACTATATCTCTGGGATGGCGACACAAATTCTTGGGGACAGGGATGCTGATATTATGAAAATAGGGGTTTTTCCACAACTTCAAGTCAATGAGTACACCATATGAGGGAAGCAAACCCCAGTAACCCCTAATTCCCTATTTATGGCCATGGAAATGGTATATATCTGTGCAGGAGATAATAAAATATACATGAGCTCTGGGAGTGAGGCACCAAATCTTGGGACACCAGGGACAGAGATGCTGATATGCATATGGAAATATGTTTTTTCTTCAACTTCGAGTCTGTATGGGGCTATTACTATGGGCCCAGCTAATATAATATGAGATGGACTCAATCATTCACATCAGAGGGATGTAATGGAGTGTTAGGTATTTGCGCTTAAGCGCAAATAAATTGATAGACACATATTTGTGCTTAAGCGCAAATGATTTACGCTTAAGCACAAATATTTGCGCATAATGATTTATGCTTAAGCACAAATATTTGCGCTTAAGCGCAAATAAATAATAAATGTGAAAAGGGCCTCCCATACTATTTCCGCTAAAGCGCATATGATTTGTATTTAAGTATAAATGATTTGCTCTTAAGTGCAAATGATTTACACTTAAGCGTAAATGATTTGCGATTAAGCAGAATCAGAATAAATGTGAAAACGGCTTCTCGTATAATCGCTTAAGCATAATTCATTTATGATTAAGTGTAATTAATCTATCAATGAAAATAAATGACCAGTGAGCTTAAGCGTAAATCAATTACGCTTAAGCACACATTAATCAATTACGCTTAACACACTAGTCATAATTCTATTACTCATAGGAGTAATGCTTTATCTACATCATACAGTTAAGCGTAAGTGAAGTACGCTTTATATGTGTGCATTACACCTGAGTGTAATACATTACGCTTAATTGTAATTCACTTACGCTAATGTGCAATTAGCTAATACATGTGAAAAAGGCTTTCCATTATAGTTATCATCCATCAGAATGAATAGTGCTTACTAAAGCTTGACAACAGAATTTGCCATTAAAAACATTTCATGGCCAATGAGCTAACAAATGTTCTGTACTGGCATATTGAATACCAATTATTTGTACTATTGTACAGGTATAATGTAATTAAACAGTTTTGAGTTACAAAAGTAAGACAACTCTTTCTGCACGGTACTGTGCTTGCGGCCAGATTGATGTAAAAATTCGGTCAATGCGCTTACAATTTTCTATAAATAGTAACATTTTGGAATTATTACCTCTGGATCACTGTTCGATTATAATCTTTGCCACTAACTCGGCCAATGTTCTTCCGTTTGTGATTTCACGTAACAATTCCCTTTCTATTCCTTCCCTGTCGAATTGACTACCGATTGCGATGTCAATTTGTTTTTCGCTTTAATATTCTGATGTGCATGACGCTATTCCAGCGAACGGTCATCCTCCCTAGAAGCCATTTCTGAGAACGAAACCCGATTCAATCCCAATCGAGTCGGAAGTGCTCGGGCATTTCCGTGACTGCACAAGACAACGCATCGGTTTGTATTTTCGTGTTATTATGGTGAGATTAATCGGGACGATTGATGAATATAAATAGTTAGCCGAATGGCCGTATAATGTGTACAAAGTGACTTCAGGATGGGGGATTTCGTGTATCTGAGTTATTTTATTCACTCTTCCCACAGAATGACGCAGGGAACTCAATTGTGAGGTTCAATTTACGTTTCACATCACTTTAATGTTACTTCAATTGTGGCCCCTGTTATTAACTTGTACCATCTGTTACCGTCCACTTTTCCTGTCATCTAAAAATATTTGTTTATTGGAATTCCACGTTCTGATCTGATTGTGGAGTATTCATCTTAATTCCGCGATACTGTATTTGACAGTCTACGAATGTCCCAGTTCGGCATTGCATGATATAGGCGACTCTATGAGTCGATTTCACAATAAACTTTGAATTGATTACCTGGGGATTGATTGTATAAGTGACCGAAGAGCGAAATAGGCTCACAAAAGTCGGGAACACCCTATCATATATGTGAATTTCACAAATTCGTTATTCACTATCATGCTCCCTATATTAAATTTCCTCGTGCTAAGTCCAGGAGGGAGGTTTTGAACCGACACAGGGTCGAAAAAATAATTTTTCGCTAGCTGACCGCCCACCCCACCCTCTGTGCTAATTAGTAAATAAATCAGAATATAGTATGGAACAAAATTATGTCAGACTGGTTCCTTCCAGCAATTACAATTTAGCACATACCAACATGTTAATACAAGCCAAAACAGTGGAATGGTCTTTCGGTATATATAGTAGCATGCTCGGAAGCAAAATCATAAAAACAGTTCTCATCTTTTCACCAACATTGAACTACTTCTGGGTGAACATATAAAGATATGCATTTTGTATTTGGATTTCATCTTATGCATATAACAATCACCTCACAATTCTAATGGTGCATGTGCACATACATGTACATACAATGTCCATGTTGACCAATGGAGTCCGTATGACATCCTAATGGACTCGGCATCATGTTAGTAATTGTCGACTTATACTGTTGACATGTGGATGTCACATTTTGTCATTCAAAATGAGTTTTTTTGGTTTTATATGTAGCCACGAATAGGTCTGCTGGTATATGCCTATTGACTTGAATATCGAATATCAGAAATACTGAGAAAGAATAAGACCTTGATAGCCACCGTGACTGCCTGAAGTATATGGCATGGTATTGAAAGTGGAATACAGGCTATATAATATCATTTTATAACTGGGCCTCTGAAATGAAATGATATGATATGAATTGTTGCTCGAAATAGCTTACATAATCAGTCAACTCGACCAATAACTACAAAGCTGGGGTACATGTACATTTTAGAATACCGGTACCTGAATGCTGGGGTACATGTACATTTTAGAATACCGGTACCTGAATCGGCTACTTTTTTTTTAATTGCCCAATTACGTTGCATTTACTTTTTCAATGCGTTGCCGAATTAATCAACTTACAGAATTTCAACGTAACTTCTACACCATGTCTCCAGAAATGGAGTAAAATCCACCAGAATTGTCATCTGGGGAAATTTTAACCACCCCTATGAGTTGGTGTATGATATTGCAGGACCAACAACACATAGAACTGCCCGGCAGTAACACACGTGAATTATAAACAATGGATAAAGTACGTCATTTTGATCGTAAGCATAAACACTTTACCTACCACGTGATTTGAAAACCAAAATTAGGGCACACATGACATTGAGTCTGATTTGAAACGTTTGGTTTTAAGTTTTGATAGACAGTGATATCTTCTCTCGCTACAGGTATCCGTCTCTCGACGGTGATCCCGCATCCTCACCGCTTACCAAAAGAGAATGTCAGGGATTTCCCTGCATGTACACACATCTCGGAGCAAAGGCTGGCAGACAGTCAATGTACAGGGCGCTGATTAGCTTCATCGACGACTGTGCTAACAGCGCTTCATGCAATCCAGGTGAGTAAAGCATTGACAACAATACAAGAACGTCAACAACAACAACAACCGAACATTCATAACTTATATGTCTAGTTATATCGGCCGTAAGTTTGTTGTCTATACATTACGCACAGGTGTTACATATATCTGTTTCTATTTTATCTAATCCATGAGCTCAAATTTTAAAGACCTTAAGCCGCTTTCACACATGTCCGTTTCTCGGATGCGTTTCCTTGTGTTTCTAATATTTTAACGCATCCGGAAAACGCATCGGTCGAAATAGTAAAGCTAGCCACACATGCTTGTGTATGATTTTTTAGAAACGCAGTCGAAACGCAGCATTTCAAGTCCGAGACATGAAAAAAAAGAAACGCATCCGGCAAACGCACATGTGTGAAAGACCCAGTGATAATATCACTGTTTTGACCGATGCGTTTTCCGGATGCGTTAAAATATTAGAAACGCAAGGAAATGCATCGAAGAAACGGACATGTGTGAAAGCGGCTTAGACACTGGATCTATGACGCTCCGACGCTCTGCTCTGTTCGCCGTCATGACGACGAACACAGTGTCACGACGAAGCCTCATAGAGCCAATGTCTAGTCAACAGCTCAGAGTTTTGATGACGTGTATGGATTTTTTGGGTTTTATCACGTGACTACTTGAATTAAAATATGTTTAAAACTAAACATTCTGAGTTCTCCATTCGGGGATAAGTATACTTGAGTATCTCATCCCCTCAACTTTGCTCACACTTTTCAGCAGTTGAACATTTCATGCCTGAGGCATCATTTGGATTCCAGACCGAAAATAGATTGAAATTGATTTATAGTTTAATTTTCCAACTAATATTTAGTGCAATATATATTATTCAGAGTAAATTTAAATGTAAAATATTTTCCTACTGGCGGTAACACAGATTGAAATCACAGACATCAGTGGGAAATACACAACAATAACTGGGTTCAATTGTTGGACAAAGTTGGAAGGCTTTGGGGTATAAGTTGAAAAATTGCAACCAAAGGGTTCCAAACGAAATTTGTTGGGAATTCTGGATTAGTTCAAGAGGATGTTGCACGTGATTTGAATTTGAAGGCGGAATCCCCAAACGAAGACCCTCTAGTCATGTCCCTTTCCCCACTCATAATGATGTATACAACATATACATGGGTTGTGGATGCAAGGAACCGAGCGGTAAAGGTACATGTATTTACACAGTAGTCAACGAAATATAAATTCAATCTATGTGGCAAATTATGTGGAATGAACTACCACAGGCCTTATTAAAACACTCCGTTAAAAGCCGGGTAAATATGGTTTACAATGCTATACTCAGGTAAAATTAGTAAAGTCAGGAAAATTAATAACATAAAATAATATACAAGTAATACAAGGGGAATGATAGTATGAATCTAAATTAATAACATAAAATAATATACAAGTAATACAAGGGGAATGATAGTATGAATCTAAATTAATAACATCAAATAATATACAAGTAATACAAGGGGAATGATAGTAATACAAGGGGAATGATAGTATGAATCTTAGACGTTCTAGACTAAAGTCTGGTACGTTGTCTTTGGAGCAGTTCAGACTTGATTTAAGTCTACACAAATCTTATAAATCATAGTTCAACCATGCAGGGACAAGAATTTAAGTGTGTTTGTTGGTTTTTTTATATTTAAGTCTAAAATGGAAACAAGTGTGCAAGGTGGAGTCCAATCAATCTCAAAACACTATTTCACAATAGCACATTACACAGCACATTACACAGCACATTACACAGCACATTACAACAGCACATTACACATCACATTATACAGCACATTACACAGCACATTACACAGCACATTACACAGCACATTACACAGCTACAACAGCACATTACACAGCACACTACACAGCACATTACACAGCACATTACAACAGCACATTACACAGCACATTACACAGCACATTACAACAGCACATTACACAGCACAATACAACAGCACATTACAACACATTACAACACATTACACAGCACATTACACAGCACACTACACAGCACATTACAACAACACATTACAACAGCACATTACACATCACATTACAACTGCACATTACACAGCACACTACACAGCACATTACACAGCACATTACAACAGCACATTACACATCACATTACAACTGCACATTACACAGCACATTACAACAGCACATTACACAGCTACAACAACACGTTACACAACACACTACACAGCACATTACACAGCACATTACAACAGCACATTACACAGCACATTACACAGCACATTACAACAGCACATTACACAGCACACTACAACAGCACAATACAACAGCACATTACACAGAACATTACACATCACATTACACAGCACATTACACAGCACATTACAACAGCACATTACACAGCACACTACACAGCACATTACAACAGCACATTACACAGCACATTACAACAGCACATTACACAGCACATTACACAGCACATTACACAGCACATTACACAGCACATTACAACAGCACATTACACAGCACATTACACAGCACATTACAACAGCACATTACACAGCACATTACACAGCACATTACACAGCACATTACAACAGCACATTACACAGCACATTACAACAGCACATTACAACAGCACATTACACAGCACATTACAACAGCACATTACACAGCACATTACACAGCACATTACAACAGCACATTACACAGCACATTACACAGCACATTACAACAGCACATTACAACAGCACATACACAGCTACAACAGCACATTACACAGCACATTACACAGAACATTACAACAGCATATTACACAGCACATTACAACAGCACATTACATCAGCACATTACACAGCACATTACAACAGCACATTACACAGCACATTACACAGCACATTACACAGCACATTACAACAGCACATTACACAGCACATTGCACAGCACATTACAACAGCACATTACACAGCTACAACAGCACATTACACAGCACACTACACAGCACATTACAACAGCACATTACACATCACATTATACAGCACATTACACAGCACATTACAACAGCACATTACACAGCACACTACAACAGCACATTACACAGCACATTACAACAGCACATTACACAGCACATTACACAGCACATTACAACAGCACATTACACAGCACACTACAACAGCACATTACACAGCTACAACAACACATTACACAGCACACTACACAGCACATTACACAGCACATTACAACAGCACATTACACAGCACACTACACAGCACATTACACAGCACATTACAACAGCACATTACACAGCACATTACACAGCACATTACACAGCACACTACAACAGCACATTACACAGCACATTACACAGCACATTACAACAGCACATTACAACAGCACATTACAACAGCACATTACACAGCACATTACACAGCACATTACAACAGCACATTACAGAGCACATTACAACAGCACATTACAACAGCACATTACACAGCACATTACACAGCACATTACAACAGCACATTACAACAGCACATTACACAGAATGCGGCAAGCATATTCTTATAAATAAGTCAGCTAAGTTCAAAACAGTTTAACACCTTATGTAATCACATGTGCGATTCATATTATCTCCAATCAGTTGTCTTCTCACATATAAGGCTTCTAGAACCATAGCCCGGTACTGCCGTGGTAAATTACCTTAATATCGATGTAAACTACCCTGGTATACATACTCTTGTAGAACCAACACATACATACTTACATCCTTGTAAAACTCCTTGCTGAAATACATGGTTGGGTCCATTTCACTAGAGTAAATATACATGGGCGGGTCTACATGTGAGCGTATACTATGGTGACGATTCGCTAGACAAATTTTAGCCGAGAAACACACTGGTAACATTACATCATTTACCTCTTCCAATCACCACGGTAAAAACACGGTTAACTAGAGTCCCAGTGTTTATTTTTATATAAGGGAAGAAGCTAGAATCAGAACAATTTAAAGTTTTTCTAAATGCTCGTAGGCTTAAGAACCCAATATATTTCCTAAACAATATTTAGCCATAACCACAATTGTCGTCTTCGCCTATATGTAGTAATCTGAACTTATATATGATTTATATAGGAACCATGCAATGTAAGAGATAAACCATACCATAATATAAGTGTATTTTACACATTGCGAAAATGAGATATACATAAATGCTTCGGTAATTTAAATTTAAATGGAAAACTTGTCAAGAAGACACAATTTGCATGTTCCCATTACTTACCTTTTCTCGAGTTGAAAATATTGCGCTATTTATCAAACAGTTCGTTGTTTTAACACAAATAATCTGCACATAACCGTTAATAATATTCATGAATATATGAAACTCCAGTTTCTGTGAAACTATATACCATATACCGATGGACCATTCAGAACCATCCAAGATCACTGCATGTGACCATGGACTGAGGTGCACACATTATATTGTATAGCAACAACAGTAAAGAAATATAGACAGAACACAACGCGCATCTTAATCGAGAATCTTTTATCGAATGAGTTGCGGATGGCGCAAGGATATATTTCGCGAGAGCGTAGCTCGAGCGAAATATAACTTTGCGCCGTCCGCAACGATTATGATGCAAGTTGTGTTCTGTATTTATTCTACACCGTTCAGTCAGATTAGTTCAATCCATGAATGTCACTTACATTGTTACTGTAGCTACCTTTATTGTGATTTAAGTCTGACACATAACCAGTAATCATGGGGGGATCACCGGAAGCGGATGATCGACGTAATGTACGTCATATTTCTTGGCGTCAACGTCAACAAGAATAGTTCCGGCTTGTATTCCACTAGAGATATACACTAATATGTATTCAATGGCTGGGATTCCGTTGAATACATGTGCCTCACGTCAATGGGTGTGGAATAAATAAGTAATATTCAAGTATCTCGGGGTTGAAATAGATTTCGAATAGAACGTGATATGATATCACTTCCACATCTAGCATAGCCCAGATCGGCCTAGGGCTACCCACATGTACTGCAACTACGATGTCTGACCGCTACCACCACGTATAAATGTAATGATTTCTGACATTTTTACAATGTTCATTTTCTGTTGAAGGACATCTCATTCTGTAATTTTCAAGCACACACAACTGCCAATATTACGTGAATCTAAAATTGACCATATATTGTTATAGTGAAGTCCGACATCTGATGGCAAAATATGGCGCCTCAATAGATTCATACGCGCTGTTTACCGAATATTAATTATTTCAAACTTAAACGGATGTGGCTCATTCGACCTTCCAAATGTGTACGTAATTTGGAAGGAGGTATAAGATAGGTCGATTAATACACGAAGTCTAGATAATGATGTGTGTATTTTGAAAATATTTCCCTTCAGACTGTCTATCGACCGTGTTTTATTCTTTTAATTAAACCAATTGTTTTCATAATTCGAACATATATCTCATATTGTGAGGGTAAATAGTTGTTGTTATAATACTGTAGCATACATTGGTTATAAAGGATAATGATGTTTTCCTTCAAATTGATTGTTTGAAATTGAGAGATTTTTTGAATGGGAATTTCCATGCAAATCTCCACAGCACTAGTTGGGTGCGAATTTGTGCAGTATTGAGAACAATACATATTTATCTGGCGGGTCGGCATGCAATTTGTTCCATTAGAAGGCTGGTGTATATATATATTTTTAATTTTATATTGAATTTTCCATTTGTAAGTCAAGTGTTGTAATTACAGAAAAAAATTCTCACAATAAATTTATAGCAAAAATTGACAATTTACCAAGCCCAACCGCCAGTTAAATGCCTTGTCTCTTTAATAATATGATTACTTTAGTTCCCAGACAACTGCCTCATATATAACTTTTGCTGCGGAAATCCCAATTCATAATTGATTACTTGACCTCCCCCGTTGATGTGTAATCACCTATAGCTTCCGGTGGCCTGTTGATGACTGACGTCAACCGACTTGGACAATATTCAATTTTCGAGGTTCGACCTATGAATCAGGGACATATCCTGTACGTAATTTTTCATTACTCCATTCGTTCGATTTCTGATAAATTTCTTCCGGTTCTGCTTCCGACATTTTTATCCCAAGAGACCCATGACAAATAACTACGTTCTTCCGCGTCTAATTTTACACCTCTGAAAATGTAATGTCATGGGCGTCTCAATGGGCATTTAAACTCCATGAACTCGTCGGAAGAAATATTGGCACTTCGTCAGGAATATCGCTAGAGTGTGTCCATTGGGTGTCCAAACTGCATCCCCCCTTGAATCAGACCGAAATGTCCAAATCCGGTATATTCCATCAGATTAACAGCCCTTAAATTTTCCATATATTGATCATTTTAGTTCAAATATTTAACCAAAAGTCGACAAATACACATGTAGGATCGAGTTTTAGTCTGAAAACAACGAACGTTGCACAATATAATATACTGCATGGTTGGGAAATCAGAACCATTTCAGCCTGTATTTGGTCCGAATTTTCCAACTAATATGGTGTCAGGCATGAAATTTCCAACTATTCAACATTTTGGTACAAGAGGGGGGGGGGTTCTGTGTATATATTGATCTGCATTACAATCGGGCGTATTGTCATACAACATAATTATCTAAGGTTTTGGGCAACATTGAAGTTGGGCACCCATAATGAAAGTTGGTATGAATATATAGTATACACGAAGTATGGTAACGCCTCACTGCCACAAAATAAAGTGTGTTCGACTATTGGCTGAATGTCATGCAGCCCATCATTTTACTACAATTGCGCTCGATTTGAGTTAAAGCCACATGGCGGTTTGCGCTCCAAAATACACATAATATTATTCGATTTTTTAATTTTCCCTGGTATCGAAATAGGTTGATACATATCTAAAACTACCATTCTACGAGCTGTAACCCCAAAAGACGCATTGAATTCAGTAATGAAAAATACAACTATGAACACGGTGTTTGGGTCCCAAATAAAAAAAACAGCCATTTGCACGAAATGGAACAAAAAAGAGCGTCCCGTGCTAGCCTATTCCTGATATGGTAGAAATAAAGAGCTTTTATCTGACTTCGGGCGAAAAATTGAAAATGGCTAGAAAATGGCGATGACTTTGGCAAGTGTTTTCAGACCATATATGGAGCCGGTATGTCCATATTTGTGTATTTATCGACCTATCGTATCCGTCCCTCCAAATTACATATACAATATTTAAAGGTTTGAATGAGCCATGTCCGTTTAAACTTCTATATATCATACTATCATTTATCCCAACAAAACGTCGGTTATATATATAATTATGCACGCCTACATGCACGTACCGTCCACAGTCACCAACTGTTCGACAAATCATGTGCGTTTTCAACACAATAAAATTAATGTGAGAATTGGAGACATATAAACAGGATATCATATTTCATGGATGCGACGATAAGGATTCACGTATAGCTAAAGTCAAGTATAGTGAAGTATATTTGTATAATTATATGTGATAAAAAGGTCAAATGTGCACTGTATTAAGTAACACCGGTCATACCAGCATACAGGTAATAAGACTGCCACATTTTGACAACATATTTGAAAATTATAATTGGAATGTCGTCATCTTCAATCATTATATCGCCCTCAATTTCTGATAAGTTGCCAATGAGCACACTTAATTTGGCTTCTCTTGAGAGAGATTTCTATTTGATGTGTAGGCATTAATCCCAAGTGCATCCATAATAAAATATTCCATCTCATTTCTAAATGACTATACATGAGCGTACAATCAATGCATATTTGAGACAAAATGTCGGTCGTGGTAGAATCACAGTTCGTACATGATATTTCTCTGTTGATTCCTATTTGGCTTGTCAGTTTGCCAATTGTGATATGGTAGAAATACAGAGGTCCGAATCGGCATCTCTGGTTTAGACTAGGTTTTATTCTAGACCAGGTTTAACTCCAGTTTAAACCAGGTTTAAGTAGGGTTTAAACTTGGTTTTACAGTAGTTAAACCAGGTTTATGGGAGTAAAACTGGGTTTTAGCGTACTTAAACCAAGTTTTGTGATAAACTCAGTTTAAGTTGAAACTAGGTTTTATTAACGTGATAAAGTTATGGTAATATTACTAATTGTTTGTGGTGAATTGGTTATATAATCATCAGTATAAGCTTAGGTATATATGATGTATACGTACCATACGTCTCGCCTCGAACATAGACCTTTAAATATACTTTGAAAAAAATTCAAAGTTAAACCACCCTACCCCAGGTTTGACTAAAACCTAGTTTTTTGGGTTTAATTATTCGGCCGATATTTTTCGCCCAATATTGATGTTGTTTCTTCGTGAATATGGGAGTGTTTATTTTGAATTGGGGGAGGCGTTTATGCGCGGGCGTTTGTCACTCAATGTAGATGCAGGAGAGTCTTAGTGGAATTCGGGGAGGCGGTGTCGGTACTTATGAGATAAATTCTAACAAAATATGTGCCAGTGTGATGGATGATTTCTTGCTATATATGTCTGTTTGCAATTCGCTCGTTCGGATGTCGATTTGGCGGCTGAGAGCATGGCGGGATCGGACTGATCAGATTGACACGTTAGACACGAACATGACTTTTGAAACTGATTCCTTATTCACAAAAAGGTCTCTTTCGGTCAATTTGACGCATGGGTTGGTGGCCCGCCCAAATACCCATCAGAGACACCCCAGCCTTCACCCGGGGGAGGGTAACGGCCACCCTGAGGGGGTGGAGTATGGACTATTTTTGGAGAACTGTAAGGATTTCGGCCAATTTGATAGTATGGGTGGGTGGCTCGCCCAAAATAACCCATAGAAACACCCCACCCCTCACATCCGGGGGGGGGGGGGGTACCACCGAGGGGGTGAACGTGGGATATGGACCATTTTCGAGACTGGTAAGGATTTCGGCCAATTGACGGCATGGATGGATGGCCCGCTCAAATGTCCCATAGAAACAGCCCACCCCTGAACGCTGTGGGAACCACCCGGCCCAGGAGGTGAAAATGGGGTATGGACCATTTTCCAGAACGGTAAGGATTTCGGTCACTTTGACGTCAGCAGTGTGGGTAGCCCGCTCCAACTACCCCCTAGAAACACCCTCACCCGGAGGTACCACCCCGAGGGGGTGAAATGGGGTATGGACCATTTTCGAGAACGGTGGGTGGCACATCCCAAATGCCCCCCATAGAAACACCCCACCCCGGACCCCATTTTCACCCGCTCGGGTAGAACCACCCGCGGTAAGGGTGGGGGTGTTTCTATTACTATATTTGAGGGCGGGCCGCCCATCAATGACGTCATATTGGCCGAAATCCTTACCGTTCTCGATAACGGTCCATACCCCATTATATGGGGTATTTGGGGCGGGCCACCTACACATGCCGTAATATTGACCAACAGAAGCATGTTTTTGCGAATAATGAATAAAATGCTCCATACCGCATTTTCACCCCAGCAGGGTGGTACCCTCCAGGGATGAGGGTAGGGTGTCTATATGGGATATTTGGAGCGGGCCACACACCCCTGTCGTCAAATTGGCCGAAATCCTTAGTGTTCTCGAACATGGTTCATATCCCATCTTAGGGTGTTTCTATTCGGTATTTGGGCGTACTCAATGTCCACCTCCTCTGGTGGGACCCCCCCCCCGGTGGGGGTGGATATGGGTGGGTAGGGGTGGTTCTATGGTGTATTTTGATCGTGCCACCCACTCCTGCTGCCAAATTAATTAGCCTAAATCCTTATCGTCCATACCCCTGTTATCCCGGGGTGAGGGGTGATGTTTCTATCGGGTATTATGGGCGGGCCACCCATTCATGCCGTCAAATTCGCCGAAATCCTTCCCGTTCTCAAAAATGGTCCATACCCCATTTTCACCCGTCCGGATGGTACCCCCGGGGTGGTGGTGTTTCTATGGGGTATTTGTGGCGGGCCCCCACCCATGCCCTCAAGAGATATTTTTGAGTTCCAAAAGTCACGTTCGTCCATGACATTAGATAATATCTAACCGTTATACAACAGACCGTGCATTCGTCGTGATTTCTCAAAGCGCACGGGTTATTCCCCTGATTAGGAGATTATATAGCGACAACAGGTCGCGTGACCGGACAATGAATTGCCAAGTAGCGATAATAAACAGACAGACCACGCCTCCTATTCTTGCAATTGGACAATGTGGCCCACAGGTAACGCAATCGACCAAATCTATGTCGTCCCAGTGGTGGAGAAAAACTTGGTTTTACCAGGGGGGTGGGTGAAAAAATTTCTTCCGGCACATATGCCGGGGTGGGTGGGTGGTCAAAGCCACCAACAAGCAATTTTTTCCGCAACTAAAAAAAATAATTCCTGCTTGTTTTTAGTGTTTTGGCAATGAGTTGGGCTTCAAAACCACTTTGAATCAGTTTGAATGAGAGAAATAATGTAATTCTAACTGGTAAACTGACTGCAGGCAGTTATCGTGTTGTATTTTGTTGCAAATTTTGAAATCCAAGATGGCCGCTGGCAGCCATGTTTTTTTGGCCGAATGACCTCAAAATTAGGCTCATTCCTATTTACATGTCCATGTTAACATCCATGATAAATAGTATGCACAGAAATTCATATACAGCTGTTTACAGTGAATTTCCCCCCGCAAATCTCTGTTTTAGTGTTAAAAGGGGGGGGTGGGTGTCAAAAAATGGTCGGAAAAAACTGCCGAAAACGGAAAAAAATTTGGCGGTGGGGGTGGGTGGGTACAAAAAATGATCGAAAGGGAAAAAATGCCATACGTACCTGAAATTTTTTTTCGACCCCCCCCTGGTTTTACTACTAAAACCCAGTTTAAACTGGTAGTTTAAACTAGGTCTAAACTGGAGATGCCGATTCGGACCAGAGTGTCTGACTTCTGCCGAAAAAATGAAAACGGCTAGTGTTTTCAAAGCATATATGTATGAAGCCGGTATGTCAATATTTTGTGTATTTATCGACCTATCGTATCCATCCCTCCAAATTACGTAGACAACATTTTGAGGTTCGAATGAGTCATGTCCGTTTAAACTTCTATATCATACTTTCATTTATCACATAATTTGGCCATAAAAGCAGTTTCATAATTATCGGTAATAGACACGTTTAATATCATCGCGTGCGATGACGTCACGGCGTTCTTCAAATAACTTGCGATCGCTGTAGTTTATGATTGTTGTTTTCGATGAATATTTCGCGTTGCTTCGGGCTTATTTGATCATGTGATAAAAGGTATCTCAAACTCGTCCTATTTTATACGTAATTTATCAACCTCGTCCTCTAAATTCTATTTGAGCCTCGGTAAACCTCGGCTCAAATCGAATTTAGTGAACTCGGTTGATAAATTCCGTATAAAATAGAAACTCATGTGAGATCCTCTATTTATTCCAACAAAACGTCGGTACGCAATGATACATAAACAGAACTAATAATGGAACAACCTGCATCGTACCATGATTGCATGCATAATTGTACTTCCTGCTTCGTGAGATGATAAATTGATTGGAATTAGAACAGAGTGGAAGCGCACTAAACCATCCCTTTTTGCTGTTTGCGGTCCATTCATAATAACAATGCCCTATATTGACAAGCTTTCCACGATAAACCACTTCTTATAAATGATAGGGGATGGCGGCAATTGGGTTGGGATGACAATTCGAGTATGTATGTGCAGAGACATGGATATATTAACTGTTTATACTATGGAAGAATATGGCTATGCGGCTAAATTTAAATAGACACGTCGTGCCTACATGATATTCTGTTGGCATTCATCATTTTTTTCTAAGAAACGAACTTTACCCCTTTTACGCCACACTTAGCTTAATTGCAATTAGAGGATGCTGTCTGTAGTGCGTTCTGGCCTTTCATGTGACCGGATGCCATTCGGGACCATCATAGAAATAATTTGTCGTTAGACTGTTTATCTTTTATATATATCTTATATCGATGGTTTTTGGTCACCCGATAGTGCCGGACAACATCTTTACAGAGCTAATTATTTAGTAAAACCCATGGTATTTATACTTACAGATACATTGCCATATGTAAATGTTTGTTACATGTAACTCAAATTTACTACACCACACATTATTCACAACATATAATAGTTTTTTTCTAAAATCTATCTCTTGTACTTGTCAGTTTTGTTTATCCAAAGACCATTAAAACGTATTTTTTATTTATCTTAACATGTTATAATATATACAAGGTGACATGTTGTCTCATTGAGACCTAATGAGATCAGCATGGTACGAATATTGGTATCTCGTTAATTCTGATATAATTGGGTATAACGCAATTGATTGGAAAAGTTCTTCGTTTGTGTATTGGTGTCATATGATTAACAGTGGGTGTCGTGGACCGGAGATAAGACATGTAAGTAAGAACAGGATAGAAAGACATGTAAGTAAGAACAGGATAGAAAGACAGGTAAGTAAGAAGAGCATAATGGGAGGATATGCAGTATATCCTGACACCGGTTGTGGGAAATGTGTACTTTAAAGGTACGCAAACCGATCAGACGGTCCCCATATCATCAAGATACAACAACAACATTTCTTCAAAATACGCTTTAGTTATCAGAATCGATTAATTACAACAAAATAATGCTAACAACTGTCAACTATGGTATAAAGTTTCCCAAAACGTGTTATTTATCAACAATTTGTTCAACGAAATATGGCCGTATTATTACTGGAGTATCACCAATTTTGTCCGAACACGTCGTTTTGACGAGTGTTTTCTGGGCCACAAATAATTGCACATCTCGAGAAATAACAAACTTCAAAAATCGATATCTGATCACTCTGAGCTTTGATGCGTGGGTTCCTCGACTCGAATCAAATATTGTTTACCCCCGAAGCCAAAGAAATGGTAATTTGGGAGCGTTATTCGGATAATGCATCTTTAAAGACATGGTGTGTACTTATTGTATTGATCGAAGACATAGTGTGTACTTATTGTATTGATCGAAGACATGGTGTGTACTTATTGTATTGATCGAAGACATAGTGTGTACTTATTGTATTGATCGAAGACATAGTGTGTACTTATTGTATTGATCGAAGCTGATAAATGAGTACAGTCACACTCTGAGAAACAATTTTCAAATTTATTTCCCCGGAGAACCTAATACCAACATAGAACCCAGCAATTTCATTTGGGTCCATCTGGAACCAAATCCTAAGTTTGGTTCTTCGTAGAACCCACCGAATCCAATGTTTGTGTGCGAACACGACCAACATAACAGAAGCTTAAAAGCCCACTTAATTTTCAAACCCCCAGATATGCCATATTATACACTACTTGAAAGAGCAAGCTCCAAAACATTGTATTATCAACTTATCCGGTGTAATAAACTGTGAACATGTTGTTTTTGTTGAGTTATTGACGTGTTTTTCAGCTGGATTGTAGTTCAAATTGTTTTATTTTCAACGGAGGGGGAATAACTCTAAATCTTAAAGATAGTTATTCCCCTATTCGAATTATGTTACATTCTGGGAGTCAAAACGGATGTAATGTTTCTTATGATTTCAGCTGTTTTCCATTTCTCTATGGGCATCTTCTGGGACACAGACGTTTCAAATGGTGATGAATTATAGTATTTTAATCATAATTTTATGGCATAGATTGTTATTAAAACCGTATATCAGGCACTATTAAAAAAAAAAATCAGTGACTCGAAAATTAAGTGGGCCTTTAAATTTCTTAGTCTAAAATTTAACAATCTGTCGACGCATTTGGGGTTAAGACAATTTGAGGGAGACTAGATCTAGCGTCATTCCTGTGCGTAGACTGTTTTCCATTCATATTTATACTCTAATCATTGGATTGCTGACGAGGGTAACTCGTGCATTCCTCGTGTCACAAATAGGAGAAAGAAAGTATGGAATAATATTAACTTAATCAATATAATTCTATATTTTCTTCAGACATCAGAACGTCATCGGTGTCTATTCGGTGAACCAACATCGTGTGATATCAATTGTAAACATTATAACGTATTTACGAAATAAAGAACATTCAGAAACGACACCTCACGCGTACTTCATTTCTGGTTCTATTTAACCTCCGCTCTCCCAGCAGGTTTCCCATTCTTTTGAAAACCCCTTGAGCATCAGACCGTTCCTTAAAAAGTGCTCAAAGTTGTGAGAAATACTCAGGTATGGTGATCAAATATAGACATGGCGAATACTCTTGCTCAAAGATATTTACAAATATTATATCCAAATTGACAACACACGCCGTCAGTCTTCTTTATTCATTAAATGCAATGACTCTTGGTGCGAGATCGTTTTCGTTAGTTTATCTCCGATAGTTGCTGATAGTTCCGTCCCGAATCAGGAAGTAAATATTGACAATTGAGCGCAGTTCGGACGATGTTTTATATGGAGTGGTATGCTCAATTTGTTTGAACATTCCTCCAGTTGACATAGCGCCTGAATACTAACTTATCAGTTACAGGCACGAACAAGTCCATAAAATGTCTTTAAATTCACTATATTCCTTGAATTTAGCCAGATTGAATGTTTTCTTTCAAAGTTATGAGATAAGAACCCATCTACATATGGGCATATGAGATAGGGATCCATTTCCACATGGGAACAATATGTGTATGTCATTGTACAGCTTGTTCTCCAGAAAACCAGCACGTTATCGGCTTGTAATTTGTTTTAGGTTCATAATTGGCGTAGAATCGCATCTGTTGAGTCCATAACGAATGGAAAATGAGAGCATTTTACTGCCACTATCGACTTATAATAACTTTTTATAAGTTCATTATCGGCGGATTATAACACGAGTAAACCAACTCACGACTTACCAGATGTACGCTCTTTATAAATGTGTGTCCACTGTGACCCATGCCATAAAGCGGAATAGCGGATATAGGTCAACTGTCGGCTTATTTTAGAATAATCCAAAATGAACATTATGACGTGATTCGCCAGTTAAGATTGGAGCGGGCAAGTCTCATTAATGCTTTTCGTCTTGTCGATGTTCTTGTTGACTGGTCTCGGATCTCCCGTGAGTTGTGTGGTCGTCCTTCGGGACTTAGCCGCCCGAGCGATTCGGTCTGAGTGATTTTGGCCCCAGCAGAGGATTATGGGGTTAATCCTCTCTGCGATGATCGCCGCATTGGACAGATTGCACGTTGTGGATACCCTTAGCTGGACTCTACACCAGGTTAAGATGGGCTTCGTGCATCTGTCCGTAGAGTACAGAGTTGCTGGATCGAATACTAGGAAAGCCTAGTACAGCTGCGACCGAAATAAATAAGAACTATTTTCGTCGACGCAGGGATGCTAAGCGGATGGCCGAATGGAAAAGGAGGAAGTCAGCTGATGAAGAGCCAGCAGTTCCTTCACCCTCGGTCATGGAACAAGATCATCCCTCCACCGCCAGTGTCCGGACAGCCCGAGAGAGGACCGAGTAACAATCGGACCACCCCTCCCCCACTGGAATGCTGACTGATGTCACACTGACAGCTGCTGCTGATGCCGTGATGGAGATAGAGAATTAATTCATCCGACCGGAGTCATCGATCCATCGCCACCACGACCATCAGCACCACCACCACCACCACCACCACCACCAACAACAACAACAACAACAGTTCTGGTTCCATCTCAGGGGAGCAGCTGTCATATATTTCAGCGGAGCAGTGTGTAGAGATTGTGGCAAGATCGGCAGCCCTTATGAAGAAATCTGAAGAGACAATAGCCAGATGCGAAGAACAAGAACAGCGTGAAGATATCTGTCGGTCTCAACCACCACCAACAACATCAACAACTGAAAGACAAAAACAGGCCAACAAAAAGAAGAAAACGATCTTTTCATCCACCATTTCACCCTCATGTTAAATGTCTTACCATTTCATGGTTCATCCAAAACCTCCAAAGTGGGTTGTAGGAAAGGGCATACTGCCCTTTCAAATCCTCCCGGGGGCCCATCCACAAATCCCTAATGAATATGAACGTATGTGAATATTATAGGTCGATTAAGAACCTATTTGCGCGAGGATATGTTGCATTGTAGGATAAAAAAAAACAAATAAACAATATAATAGCTTAAGGGTAATTCGTAAGATTGTGTCTGCGGTCCTTGAAGAGTGCTTATATATTGCTAAAATTCAGTTAGGCACGAGTGGGGAATTTATAAAACTTGCCCTCGACACAGAATAGAGTGGTTTGTGCAAAGTAAAAACTCAAAAACAATTTGATGAAAATACTGGCATGTCGATATGGAGATTTATGTTCATGAATCGTGTGACTGTGTGGGGGATATAGAGTGGCACTGAACTGCGATTGTAATGCGTCGGGAAGACAGTTGGTAACTTCATTTTACAGTCCACTCGGTAACGACATTGCAGGAGTGTAAATTCTTGAAAATTTAATTACTGTTGTTCGGAAACAGAGTTAGAGGTAGGAGAGGAGAACGTTTATAGATATTCCTGTCTCCCAGCGTTCGTGCACCACTTAGACTGCAAGGAATGTGTTCCGGAATGGGCACTATTGATCTTTTATGTACATACGGGGATGGGGGGGGGGGGGCATAGTCTTATCTCACACAGCCATGGAAGTGATCTTGTGCATATACAAATATAACATATCATAACAGGGAAAGTGGACACATTGTGACCAATTGCAAACTAGTAGCATTTTCTATTGTATTTGCAGGGCGACGACGGAAACGATCCATTGACCAGATCAGAAGGCTACGAATCAGTGACGTGGTCCCACAAGGCGACGAGGAGTAGCTCCTTAAGGAAGCCGATCTGCACCACTGGAATAGTTGGGAAATACATTCATAACATTGGTATAAGAGACATGTATTCGCTTGCAGTTCACACAACCTTTCCGGCAAACAAAGTGCAGTAGAAACATGTCAATACCAACGAACTTACCCATGACATATGTCGTGAGCATGTGCTTCTGAGTGTCATTGATGACCCATTCAATTTGACACGTAACTAGTCAAAATGCTATATACTAATCCCGCTTCGGCGACACCAATTTAATTTGTTGGTTTACGAACCTGCCGACATTTTTTTTTTACCGAAAATGCACACACACAAAATTTAGTATATATATATATATATATTTTGTATGGTTGTCCATGGTGTTCAGTTTGTATAAGACTTCTTACCGAACAGTTATATCAGTCACTACAAAATGGGGGGGGGGTGAGACTAATTGGAATATAAATGTGTTGGTTTTATTTATTTTGATTTGCAATAAATGATTTCAAGTGAATATATGAGATTTGCATTCATCAGTGAAATCGCCAAACGGTATTCAAGACCTGTCTGAGTCCCCCTCCCTCCTCCTCCAAGAGCCCCCCTTTATGTTCGTAAACCAACTAATAAAATTGCCGTGGCCTTAAAGGTACTCAATCCGATCAGACGGTCCCCATAACATCAAGATACAACAACAATAACATTTCTTTAAAATACGCTTTATTTATCAGAAATCGATTCATTGCACCAAAATAATGCTAACCACTGTCAACTATGGTATCAAATTTCCCAAAACGTGTTATTTATCAACATTTTGTTCAACGAATAATGGCCGTATTATCACTTGAGTATCAAGGTGGATTTCTCGACTCGAATCAATTATTTGTTACATCCGACGCCAATGAAATAGTAATTTGTGAGCGTTAATTCGGATTCTGCATCTTTAAACGTGATAAAGCTGTCTCTTACGGAAATCGACATCTGATCATCATACCCTTCCACGAATAAGGTCAGGTTTGGTTCCTTTATTTTCTGTAACAATATCATATTAGACACCTTTGGCATAATGAACTACTAGTGATAAGAACTACGAATAGGGTACTACGTCACTAAATGTGTGTTCTTTCTGTAAGTTGTCGTTTTGCCATACCCATATATAGATACGATTACGGTTTCCTGCTTTCAACATAATTCAAAAATGCATAATTTAGCACAGGTGCGTGTCGTTAAAAACGAGTACCAATATAACTAAAATATATGTAAATTAAATACGATCGCGCCATTTTAACAAAGTCATCCTATTGATATCAATAGCGATACGTTTTTTTTTAAAGTGGCCCTCTCGTTTTTTAATTTAGATTTTTTTTATCTATATTTTGTACTCGTTTTTAGCGATACGTGCCTGTGTCATGTAGTAATAAGTTAGAGATCTCTTTTCTTGTCCCAGTTGTGGGGGTTGACTCCTGAAAATGTATTCTTAAATACTAATCGCCATGTGGCCTTAATTTATATATCTAACGGACAATCAAACCATGTATCGCCGTGAAACACGAGACTCTTTGCACGCAATCATCGAGCCTACCACTGACCTTTCGACCCGATAAGATAATAACTTGCTAACGCATACAAAATAGTCACGGACAACAGAATAGTATCACCTTACTGTGAGTGGCAAGAAGTTTCTCGCAAATGGACACGTAGTCTCAATTCTGCAAACAGCTTTTCTGGGACCGTCTGAAAAATTTATGACTACTATATTAGCTAACTTACTAATCGTAATTCTGATCAGCAGTAGTTCATGATGCCAAATATGTCTATTATGCGACAAATAGGATGTGAAATATGTGATGTATTTGCCGGTCATACCGAATGTGTATTATGGACGACACATTCAATGAATCATTGATGCTAGTATACATACTGTGCCGTATCTGTATTTCACGTTTTAATCATGCATGATAATGGGATTTGGACTAACTGACAAACACAATATATCTAACAGGAGAACATTGAACTATGCAAATTTGTCTCACATCTCTGGAATATTGTGTGAATATATACACCTTCTACCAACGGTCATTGTCAAATCAATTATGTACATTGTTGTGGGATCTGATAAAAGTTACAATGTTTGAACAGTGTTTGAAAAGATGCTCACACAAAAAGGGAAACGGTGGGTCCGAACAAGTATGAATCTGCGATTTTACAAATAACAAGAAACCCAAAGTAAAGTAACACCCTATAGTGACAACTATTATTGAGCCTAAATGACGTATATGTCTGATTACTGATGGTTTTATGCACAATGCCTGTTTTCAAACTTCTGCACACAGGCGACTTTCACGCTCTTTATTTCTACCTCATTTACTAAAACTAAATATAGAAATTAAATTCGTAAATTTTCAAAAAAATCTCAATTTCAAACTATCAATTTGAAGGAAAAAAAATCATTATCATTTATAACCATGCAATGTATCATATAGTACTATAGCTACACCTATTCACCCTCTCAGTATGAGATATACATTCTAATTATGTAAAAAAAAAAGTGGTTGAGTATTTATGTCTGTTGAAAACGTGGTTGAATAATATTTTTGTTTATTTGTTTTGGTTCTTCACACGACAAAAAACGTAGTTCTGCAAATGGCCACCAAAAATCTAAAATAAGCAATAAAAATGTTTTATTTATTTTCTCGCACACATTCATGATTTGAGACAGTAAACTGAGCG
The DNA here is from genome assembly GCA_032622095.1 of Siphonodentalium dalli. Lineage (NCBI taxonomy): Eukaryota > Metazoa > Mollusca > Scaphopoda > Gadilida > Siphonodentaliidae > Siphonodentalium > Siphonodentalium dalli. Next base: position 51,797,624 of record CP136067.1, read on the forward strand.
CATACCCTAGTTGGCTTAAATTCATAAGCTATCGATAATTAATGCAGTGCGTTTGCTGCAAATATGTCCTGACGAACTCTCCAATGTCAGCCTTGAAAATTGTTGTTTTTATTTTTATTTTGTTTAAACAACTTTTTACATACATACATGTAGAACGTATCTATCATAATGTGAAGGTGAATAGGTGTTGTTATAGTACTATAGCATACATTGATTATAGAGGATAAACATTGTCCCATTCAAATTGATAGTTTGGAATTGAGATTCCTTTTAATTTCTCCTTAAATATCAGGCCGCGTTTACACACTCGAAAATTTGCTAAAGTTTGCAGGCATATCAGAGAGCTATGTGCCAGAAAACGAACTCAAATATGATTATTAAAATTTACAGTTAAGTACGTGAGAAATAAAACCAGTGGTTCCACCTGCAGCGAGGCTATTAACATTTGCCTGTAAATATCATGAAATTACCTCGCAAGAATCAATCATACAAGTATTTAAAGATAAAGCTTAGTAGCACCGTTGCATGTGGAACTACCGAAATTTTACTTCTCATGTCGTTAGCTTTGGTGAAGATGTATTTCACACGCGTGTTGTCGTTCACTTCTGGCATCATATTGTTTTCTATTCGTGACGAAATGCCTGCAAAAAATACCATGCAAACTTGCCAGTGTGCGTGCATGTGAATGTAAAACTATGATCTGAAAAATCCGCGGCGAGAATGGAAACCTTTTTATCACTTCTATCATTTTCGTTTAGATATTTTCGGATCATAAATATACATGAAATTAAGCAGGGGGCTTGTTAAATCTCCCATCACTGTCCTATTTGAACTAATGTAAATCCAACCATCCATTGGTCTGGTTATTTCAGAGGGTCTGTATTAGAACTGGAAGTGAAATCATTGAAAGGAGCAGTGTTAAATCTGTTTGATCAAATTATACCATAAATTTATATCAAATTTAAAGCAAAATTGCACCTCGGGTGCTATAACACTAAACGGAAAATGTCAATTTGTCATTTCGATACTCTTTTTGAAAGCAGTCATGATGGCAAATCTCCATAAAAAATTTCATTCCGATCTGATAGCCAATGCGTGAGATATCTGCCCGGACGGACAAAATTACAGCTATTTCCAGAAGAACAAAGAAGGATAACTCTATAGTGGAAAACACCATTTTTGCCCCTTTTTTAAAAGCAGTTATGATGGCGAACTTCCACACCAAATTTCATTCAGATCCAATAACAAAGGGATGTGATATATGCCGTGTGCGGAGTCGCGGACGGACAGAAAACCAGGATTTTCATTTATATATACAAAGATGGAGAACTCTAGAATAGAAAATGAGAAAAACGTCATCTGCTCCTCTGTTTAAAGAAGTCATGATGGCGAACCTCAGTATCAAATTCCATTTAGATGCGATAACCCGTGGTGAGATATATCTCTGCGGACAGGCAAAAACCACTATCTCCAGAATAATAATGGATAACTCTAGAACGGAAAACACAAACATCATACGACCCTCTTTTGAAAGCAGTCATGATATAAGTTACGGACAAAATCCTGCATATCGCTTTAACTAATCGTCGCTGAAATTTATTTAATTTGTTAAGATCAATGAGTCGTCTGTGGCCATTAATGTATGTAACGTCACAGTGACGCGCCATGGGCGTTGAACATCAACGCATTGAGTCAATGGCTAATCACCAGAAGTAGGACAACTTGTTGAGTTTGATAGTTAAGTTATGAGTCTTTAGAATTCCTCAAATATATCGCATGCAGGTTTTGGTACATGGCACTATGTCTTTAAATTCGTAGAAAATGATTTCCGACAGATATAACATTTCTTGGCGCCAAAATACACCAAAATTATCCCCCGAGGCGACAGAGTTTTCTGAAAAACAAGATGGTGGATAAGCACCTAATATTGATTTCATATGGGGTCACTGACCTAATATGAATTCATATACCGTCACTATTTATCGACGCTGATTGGTTAATCGCAAGAGCTGATATAATAATGGTAAATCTCCATACCAAATTTCATTCAGATCCGATAACCCATAGCTGAGATATATGCCCAGTCGGACAGACAGACAGACGGACAGACAATGTCAATACAGTATACCCCCCATATTTTCTTCGCAAAATGACGGTGGTTAACAAAACAATATTGGTACAGCACATCTCATAGGGTTACCCTGCATTTAATTTGATTTTAATTACTTAGATGACAACACACACACAAACACCAGATATATTGCTCTGCCCATTACGGTTGTTGTTTATTCCAGATGTCAGAAAATATAAAACCTCCATTGAGGGTGTGTATACAGGAAAAGGCTGAAATGCTTATTGTTGACTGCAAAGTAAAAAACCTTCTGGTATGAGAGGTGGGTGGGATGGGTTATGGGGACATGGTGTGGATATGGTTCATGTGGGGGAGGGGGTGACATGCAGGGAATGTTTTAATGAGTCTCAGTGATTTGATTAAAGAGAAATTTGTTAAGTCCCCTAACTCAGCCCCTTTTTGACAGGTTGCCGCATTTGAACATATCTGGTTCCCAATCACCCAAAGACGATCCACACCAATTATAAGCTAAATAGGCCCGATGGATCTTGAGATGTTTTAAGAAATACTATGGAGGGAAAGAGTTATCTCCCTGGTTCTGATCCCATTAAAAAAAAAATCTGAGTCCCCTTCACATAAGGATCATCTACACCAAATATGAGCCCATTTGGTCTTATGGCTCTGGAGAAGATGTTTAAAGAATTGTTGATGGACAGACGGATGACGAACGAGGAGTGACGACTATAGCTCCACCGGAGACTTCGTTTGAAGTGAGCTAAAAGGACCAAATTCTCCAAACATCAAATAAAGCCTAGCAATTGTACACCCTTATCGTGTTTCGGGGATCAAAATACTACAGCAATGCTCCAAATAATCTACTCCTTAACCCCAACTGAATTATGGGTAATTTTTCAGGATTTAGTCGGAAATATGGCTTGTTGCCATTCACTTGAAAGCTCTCACCGAGAGCTTTCCAATGAAAGCTCTCACCGAGAGCTTTCCAATGAATGGCAACAAGCCATATTTCCGACTAAATCCTGAAAAATTACCCATAATTCTGCTGTGGTTAAGGGGTAGATTATTTAGAGCATTACTGTAGGTCGATGAATACGTGGATACTTTACACAACTTTCAACATATAATTCATCTTGTCGGTTGTTCAGGAAATATAATGGAGACCTTTCGCAAAAATCACTATTACGATTACGGATAGGATATAATGTCCTTGTAAGGTTGACACCATCACAATTTACCTACGATGTGTAATTGGTGAGACGGCATATGACCCACTATATTAAGTTACACATATACTTGATGGAAAAAGTAGTGTGTGTCTCTTTCAGATCCCATGTGCTTATCCGTGTGTAATACAGCACACGGATAATGTTAGAGCGTCCCCAAGCAGGACCGATGGCACATCCTTAACACATCTGCACATAATTAAACTGAGTGGGGATATATTTCGTCTCACATAAGAACCCCCGTGCGTAAAGATTGAATTTTGGCCTTATACTGGCAGGATATTTCCATATCCGTAATCGTATTCGTGATTTTGCGAAAGGTCTCTATAAGCAGACGACAGTCGGACGAAATGATAACACAAGTGCAGAAGGAACCCAGCTGTTTTGTGGGAAATGTTCAGAAACTAAGTTCAAAATACGGTCTATGGTAATAAATGTCTTTAATGTGTTAGGCATACAAATCACCATCTAATATAATATATAGATATAAAATTTATAATAGGCTGTCAATTCACAGGCTACTGTAACACAATCGGTTGTCTCTTAATTACCCAAAACCCTTCCATGACTGGTGCTTACTGAAATTTTTCGAAAACCGTGTGCCATTGCATTCTCTTATATATGCGAGTCTCCAATAGGGAGCCTCGCATATATAAGAGAATGCATTGGCATAACAATATTTACCTTGACCTTGCTAGCCAATGTATTCTCTTATATATGCTAGGGTCCCTATGGAAGACTCGCATATATAAGAATATGCACTGGCACAGAGTCTTTGATGTCACACCAGCACTGCTCCCGTCATGAAAGGGTTAAGCTTCTACATCGAAAAACATTATTTGTGTTGGTCGCTCTTCCAGAAAGCACAGATGCGTGAAATATTTCCAGACAGCAGCCTCACACGTGTTTGGAAAGATGCCAGTGTTGTTGATTTCAATTGACTGACCAATGAAAATGAAGTTTCTCTGCAAATGGGTGTGTGATTGACAGGTACTTGTTCCCGGGACAGAATTGTTTGGTCGCAAGACATTATCTAATTTTATGGAAATATATCGGGGAATGTCAACATTTTTTATCACTATTGGGATTAAATTATAAGAAATAACTCTTGTTCAGATTAAGTTTATGAGTTATAACCAAACAGTTTGAAGACAAATTTACTGTAAAATGTCCTACCGTGTTATAGAATTTGTCTTCAATCCTTTTTAGAATAACTGCATAAACTTCATTGAAACAATAGTTATTTCTTAAATAACTAAAATGGCATTTTTACTATGCACTCAAATCACACAGAATTAATGACATCGAACATATTTTGATAGTTTTTCTATAATATATAATACTAGCAGGTTAGCCCGCCACTGGCATGGTTCGTCTCATGGCTTTGTTCGAAAAAGCAATTGCAACAGCTTCCGAGACACGTATGCTGCACCTAGGTGTAAAAGTTTTACCCGATTTGACCTTGAATTGATAATTTTCAAGGTCAAGGTCAGGTCGGGGTCACAATTTAACCCGTCCATGACACTTCCCGCACAAAAGTACCCCTAGGTAGCAAGTTTGATCGGTTCGAGTCTATAAAGGACACACACATATATATCATTTGTGGGTACCCGTTTCAAGGTGAAGATCACCTCTGAGCCGGGGCGGAAAAACTGACCCGATGAAACTCTCCCCCGTTCCTAGGAAGGCCTAAGTACATAAGAATCACACAACACGCTCATGTCTGGATACAGTCATGCTCACGCGTGGACCCAGACGTAAGAATCACATTACACGCATACGCTCTTTATCAACGACACTGCGGATATGAAGGGATATCCAGGAAATATAGGTATAGATGACAGACAAACAATAATGCAAGTGCAGAAGGATTACTTGAACATTTGTTGAACTTATTATTTGAACATTTCCTAAGTTTTCAATAAGTATTAGTAAATAAAGGGACAAACATGACTGTTAACAAAGTCAGAGATGACTGTGGTCCAAAACAAAAATCCTTGAAACAATCCCCCTGTGATATTTAAACCACAATTTTCTATGCCTAAGTACTATTCATTACTGGTTTTGATAAAGGGGGGACTGTACCCTAAATCCAGCCATTTACGGGACCATCTCCTTTTAAACTCAACAGAATATATGCAACAATTTATTGAATTTGAGCCATGGATGAGTGCATGCAAAATACATGTACACTTGTGTGCACTATGAACGATGCAAACAACATGGTAATTATAATTAAAATTAATAAAAATGCTGGAGTCATAAATTAATTATAATTACCATGGTGTTTGCATCATTCATAGGGCACACAAGTCTATTTGGCACTCATCCATGGCTCAAATTCATTCATTTGCTGCATATATTCTGCTGTGTACAAAAGGAAATGGTCCCATAATTAGTGTACAGTCCACCTTTAAAAATTGTACATATCACAAAAACATGATGCCCAACACTGACAACATGGCGAAACAAATTAGCATAAACTCTCATACATGGTAATCTTGACAGTGGCAAAAAGAAAATTGATTGAAATGCAAATATTTTTATCCATGAAAATTCGGTAAAAAATATTGAAATCCCAGAATTCAGGGAATTTCCTGAAAACTTTCATCTCTGGACAAAGTGCTCAACAGTTAATTATGTTGAGGGACCAACTGGAACCAGTGAGACAACTAGTCACAGACCATTGCTAGTGAGGGTGCCTGACTGATTTGCAGAATCTATAAAGAAAAGTTTTGGTGCACAGCCTTCTGCAGATAGTATTAGAAATAAATAACAGATAGCAGTTGCTGACAACTTTAATAGAAAATCCTATAAATTAAGAAATATGTACAAATGAATTTATACAATTTTCTGTTGAGATTTCAAATTATAGTCCAGTGAATTGATGAGAAAAATGCCAAACCTGGAACTGATTGCAATTGAATATTGCCCACTATAAACATCATAATAACAACTAACAGGAATCAAGAGAATTGGTGAATTTTACAGGAAAAAAAAGTGCGAAAATTTCGTAAAATATTTAGAAATCCATACAATGAAAAACACATTTTGATTAAGAATATTTTTGGTTCCTTCATAATATTTTGCATAAAGTAACTATTTTTTGTGAAACATTTAGTGAGAAAATTACTAAAACAGTGCAAAATGCCTTAATTTTTCACTACTTTTTAAAATACTTTACCATAGAATATGGATTTTAATTCAATTGTGACTCCGAAATTAGATAAATGCCTAATTTTGGAGGCAGATAACTCAAAAAATCTGGGAAAGGTTTTCTGTTCTGTAATCAGGATGGTGAAATCTACAAAACTGGTCTAAAAGTTGAAGAAACTATGAACTTGAATTTTGTTTTATAAACATCCCCAATAAAGCTGTAATTGAATATTTTACCAATCATGATTTTTTTGCAAATTTATTTCCAAATATTTTCCAATTTCACTTTTCTTGATTCTTGTTGATTTTTAGCATGTTATTTATTGTGGGGTTATGTACTTATTCCCACAAATAAAAATTCTTTTTCAATTAGTTTTGGGTAAAATCATACTATAACTGCACTGGACTATCATAATGTGCGGGTTTTGGGTGGAATTTTCAGCAGATTTATCTCACAGATTAAATGTACAATGAAACGGTGAGGATGTTCAGCAGATCTCAGATATACAATCAGAAGTGACATTTAACCATTTCATGACGGGAGCTGCGCTGGTGCAGCATTAAACATCCTTTGCCAGTGCATTCTCTTATATATGTGAGTCTCCCATAGGGGAGCCTAGCATATATAAGAGAATGCATTGACACAGGGTTTTTGCAAAATATCTGAAATCTCCAGTCATGGAAGGGTTAATCGCTAGCCAACCTTACAATAATGCCTTGTAATTACATGTGATCGTTATGTTCCAGGATCAAATAGGTTGATTAAAGACATAACATGCTTCTATATTTCACTACATCAGACTGATATTGTAAGACTCAGTTGCTGCACCAATTTATTAAACAATTACTGTCAAATTATTCAACGGCATTGGATGTTCCATTCCATAAATAGGATCTACAACAAGTCCCCAGTTTATAGCGTAATTTATAAAAACGAGTCCAGTAAATTAGGTCTGGAGCAAGACTTTGGCAAGGTGACCCCCCCAAGGTGCAGACCTAATTTACTGGACAAGTATTGTAAATTCCGCTATAAACTGGGGACGAGTTGTAGATTCTATTTATTACATGATCCAAAACCTTGATAAAACATACTTACAAATGGGACGTGAAAACTAACAACGGCTTCTATAAGGCCTGCGATGACGTTTCAAGTAACAATGCATTGTTTGCCCGCGTAAAGAAATAGTCCCAGATAAATAAAGACTCTTTCATGCATTTAATGGCATATATTTAATGAAATAACTTTTCAAACTCTTCACTCGTTAAGAGTTTTGTTGGAAAAATAATGGAAGCCATAGTATTTTGAGACATAGAGTACGGAATGTAAAAAAGACAAAAAATCGGAAGTCAAAGGTCGCCTGGCACTATTTCCTGTTATGAACGAACATTTAATATCACAATTTATAGAATGGGTTTATAGAATTGAATTAGGGTAGGATCATGTAATAAAACATGGCATAAAACACTAAGCAATAATGTAAACAAACAGTCCTTCGTTTGTCCCAAACAAATCATTGATAAACAGACAGGAATGATTTTGCCAACAAGAGCCACTTTATTTAAACGTACTTAAACCGATTTGATGGTCCCCATATAATCAGATTCCAAAACAATAACATTTTTAGAAATGCCGCTTCAGTTATCATAATAAATTAATTGCCCAAAAATAATACTACAACCTGCTACCACTGTCAACTATAGTATAAAATTGCCCGAAACGTGCTATTTATCAACATGTTGTTCGACGAAATTTGGCCCTATTATCAACAGAAAGCCTCTTGATTTTAGAGTTATCCATCTTCATCTGCAATTTGGTCCGAGACCGTCGGCTCATCGACTGGTCCACTAATAGTTCTCGATGGTGAAAAATAATAAATTTCAAAAATCGATATCTAATAACTCTTGAGCATTGATAGGTGGGTTCCACGACTCAAATCAAATATTTTTTACCCCTGAATACAAATAAATAGTAATTGAGGGGCGCTTAAAATGGATTATTCATCTTTAATTTATACAAAACAATGGAATTTCTGTGCTTGCTGATACAAACTTTATTAAAATACCTGCATTGAGCAATTTTATTCAATGTGAGCCGCAACACAGTGTTTCAATTCAAATTAATATATTAAACAAAAATTATGCAGAAAAAACTACTGCTATCTATTTTTATACCAAAGGAGTGTTCTTTATTGTTGTGCACTACAAAGAAAATTGGACCAATTTTGAAGAGATACTTTCTTTAAAATCCAATAAGTATTTCCAAGTTATGCAGTCTGTATATATAAGTATTTTATGTATTTTTTCACCTATAGTGATCACAAGAATATATCAAAAGCATGGTTTTACAAGGCTTAATTTGAGGATTGAAGACGTAATAATAATAAGCCACTTCAAAATGATATGCAGTTATGAAGAGGTGAATGATTGTGTGACACGGAGGGTACAATGATAGGCACAGGTGAGACAATGAACTTCTTATACCCAAGCCTGAGTTTAGTGTGCCTGTCATTTGCAGAATGAGGTCCCCAGAGGGTGAATTTGGTGACGCTATCACACATAGCGGGCTAGCATCACCAATTCATCCTCTGGGGACCTCATTCTGCATGGCCTAATCTGCTTCGGGAGACAAAGACTCAGATTGAAATTCCCAAATGGTGAATATTGTGATGTACACCAATTGCGAACTTCGATTATGCAATGTGTCGTCTGCCAATTTGGGGGTATAGAAAACTAAACTAAAAAAGAAATAGAATCTACCGGTATGTGAAGAAGTTTATATAGAAATTTTATAATAAAGAAACTTTCCAGAGAAGATGAGGCCTAAGCAGAATGAGGTGCCCAGAGGGTGAATTTAGTAATGCTAGCCCGGACAACATCACTAAATTCACCCCCTGGGGACCTCATTCTACAAATGACAGGCACACTAAACTCAGACTTGCTTATTCCTCAAATATATGCAGAAACGACTAGGCTGTTTCCGATTCCGTATCCTTGAAGGCAACAAGCCTTATCCTCGATGTCAGCAGCGAATGCACGGGCTGTGGAGAAACTCACTTCCTTTCTAAAAAAAAGTTATTCACATGGGCAATTGGCATAAATTATTGTATTACCTTTACATCGGGCACATACATATTCCAATCAAATACATACATTTCAAATCAAATGATATATATATTTCCGGTGGCAATGACTTTTGAAAATTTGGCTGCATTCAATGAAAACAGCAATGTTTTGATTCAGCACGCATGCACAAACATGACATTAACCTACACACTGAATTGTTGATGACGTAATACTTCGCAGTGATGGATAACAACGTCAACTGTTCAGTGTTCATTAATTCCATCAACAATTTAGTTCATCAGAAAGGGGCAATATGTCCTTCAGGCTGAGGCCAAATAAAAAAGACGTGTGTGCCTGCCCTTATTCCAGCACCCCTGACCGTTTTTATTTTATTGATTTTGCAAAATTAGTATGCATCCGATTTTATTTTCTGTGTAAACCAATTCATTTCTGTGTAAAACAGACACATCATGTGTACTATTAAACCGGAAATTATACCAAACTTCAATTAGGTCACAGCCGAATCAAATTTATGTTTGCATATTTTATTTTTTTTTAAAACAATAAATTACATTATATTCTAATATTATGTACTTAGTTTTATTATTTTATAGTACATTAAAAACGAAGTTTAAAATAAAATGAAAAATTAGAATAAAATGAAAAGCCACCCTCCCGCCCCTATTTTTTCTTGCATGTCATCAGAAACACAAGTATATCATGTTTGGCCTAAATCAAAAGAAACAGTTTTCATGGAATACAAACAATTTTCAAAATGAATGAATAGAAATCAAATAGCTACCCATTAGCAAGCCGTTATCAAAGAAATAACCCTTTGAACCCTAACCTCTGGTTTAACAAATGCGCTGCTACATGTATTGGCATATCCTATACATGTATAAAGATACTATCACCTAAACAGTAAGGGAACCTTCACTCTTAGAAGTAAACACCAGGGACAAAAGGGTTCAGGATATTTTTGAACACCATTAACCCTTTACCCAACAGAACGGTCCTGTGCCAATGCATTCTCTTATATATGCGAGTCGACCATAGGTCGCCTCGCATATATAAGAGAATGCATTGGCTTAACACATTAAAAATTATAAAATTGTTAAAGAATGTAAGAAAAAATGGTAAAAAGTGTTTTTTTTAGGCCAATGCATTCTCTTATATATGCGAGGCGACCTATGGTCGACTCGCATATATAAGAGAATGCATTGGCACAGGGCATAACTGTAACTATCACAATGTGGTCAAGGAGCCGGTTCCAATGATATCCATATTTGTATGGTTCTATTAAGACAGACCGAAGATATTTTAGGCTGTTGAAGCTTTATTTGGCCGGTTTTGGCCGTTTTGTTGGGTAAAGGGTTAAAATAAACATGAGCTGCCACACACATACAGCAAACCCATTCAGCAGCTACTATAAAATACTATAATCAACACGATGTCCGAAACGTAAATAAAGTTGTTGTTCACAACCTGCAAATTTCGTGTAGATTCTTAAGTAAATATGGATTTAAGTGTTGAATGGGAAATCTTAAAGAATGGTTATTGGAAGCTTGGTTTAATGGTCTGGTTGAAGAACTATAGAGTGAACTCAAAAAGCTCTAGACTAACACTTTTCATCAAGGGGGAGAATAATCAATAGTGATGGGAGTCTATTGAAAAAGACACTCAAAGGCAAAGCCTTGACACAGTCACTAATTGAATACTTTTAAAGAAGTTTTCCAATTTCACATATTGAATGATATATAGATTAGCATATAAGATGTATGCAGCGTATTAGCATCTTAAAGTCACCACCAACTTCTTACCTGTCAAGCATAAAAGGTTGCTTATTCCCATATGAGCCACAGGACCACTATTTTGGCAGTGTCAATGACAAGTTGAGACATGCATTATTTATTACTAGTATATTATATCGAACACTGAATTGAAAAAATATAAGTCTAATCTTGTCACAATTTTTGCCACAAATTTTGAGACCATTTCTCATAGTCAGAATATACACTCTACAGTGATCCCTTGAGAAAGATCATGGCAGCATTATTGTGGTATATGATTTTTTGAAAAATCATGGTTAACAAAGATATTTTGACAAAATTATACAAATGTCTTCAACGAAATGTGGAAAACGAGTTGTTTATCTGCGATCAAAACGTTAGGAATCGACTACCAAAGAAGCCTATGAAGGCATTACCAACAGAATTAAGATTATGAGCTCAAAAGGTTTTTGACCAATGTCAAATCAATGGACCTCATGGTCAAATTGGCCAGCTGATTAAATTGGAGCTGCGAAAAATAAATACATGTGTATTCTTTTCGCTTCCTTAATAAGCACAGTGCAACAATTATAAAGCTGTACTTCCACCCACCCCCAACTACCAAGATATCAACTAGTTGATTCACACTGGACTGTGAAGGACAGCATATTTTCACAATCAACCATAGCAGAACATGTGATGGAGAAGTGTTGGTCGGCACAATTTTTCACCACATTGGGAGTATGTTCAGAACTGTGACTTGACGTCATCGGCTGATTTCCAATATTGCTGTGCCAAATAAACTAATTTTTTCAATAATCGACCGGGGAAGAGTTTTTTTATGTTGTCATTAACCAGTTTGTTAAACAAATTATAAGGAAAGTTTCAAGCATAAAGAAAATTTAATTCCCTCCATCAATATAATGATTTTGATGAATAAACTTCAATAAAGTAAAGGAATCTATCTAAAATCAGACAACAATTATGCATCAGGGAAAATTCACTCTAATTTATATGTGGACATTTTGGGACATAATTCAACCAATTCTTTCAATTCAATATAGATATTGTGAAGGATAGAATACATTTAATATGTCAATAAATTGTTTGGAAATATTTAATTTGGCAAAATCCACTTCCAAAACGAGGAAGTTGATTTGGTTGGGAGTAGTGACACGTATGACCTGTTCCACTATTACTGTGAAGTATTGGTTGATTGACCAGGACAGATCCGTCACAGAATTGTGCTGTGCCGAAAGCAAATCAACCAGGCCTCTGACAAAGCTAGTCCTTTGAATGATAACATTCATGATTCACTGCTCTCCTACAATTGCCCATTGGTGACTTCCTGATTCATCATAGTCCATGTTTCCTTCGACATAAGCCTGCATGGTGAAATCGCTAGGGATTATACTGGTTTACGTCAAAGTGTGGTTGCCTTATATAGTGGACTTTCAAGTGTAAATCACCCACTCATCTAAAATCACAAATGAAGGTAATAACATGTCGAAATTGTGAAAGCAACTGGGTTTATTCCTTAGAAAACATATTTTTTCTAAACTCCACAAGAGTTTGTCAACAGAAAGTAGTAATTTAATGTGAAAAATATATTTTATCCCAATGTTTACATAATTTCAAAAGAATACAAACACATTTGACCTCGCAAACTTTGTAACAGTTCAGGTCTTATCTAGACGTAAACATACAGATTAAATGCGAGTTTACTCCTACATGACACATTCTTGAGTAGTTTAACACATCAGTCAGATTATAACACATCATTATGACCATAAGATACATGTATCTGATAAATACAGTATTTTGTGCAAATTTGTATGATAAAGTTGATTCAAATGGACGAAAAATCCCACCTGGATCTTGGCACAACGTCCACTATAAAAGAGTAATACAGCCATACTTTGACGTAAACCAGTATTATCCCTACAGATTTCACAAAACATCAACTACATTCAATATATAACCTAGTCGTCAATGCTGCTTGTAATCAATGTCACCCACTGCGGTCCACTATATCTTAGTCATCATCACTGTCATCACTGTCGTCACCTGCAGCCTTCTGGTACCCAAATATGGTCTTCTTCTGGTTAGTTTCTTCGTCTTCTTCATAATCTATAACTTCTGAAAGACAAGACACTCTCATTTCCCATTGTTTTGTTTAAATGACCAAACTAGATAACAAATGTAAAAAGGGCTCAATTTGTAAAATATCATGCTGTGTGATGTATTCCCAAATGGGGTACATGTATGGACTTACTTCAGCGCAATCAGTCTGTTGTTATTGATTTCGAGCACTCACAATTGAGAGTGTTGGTAAAAGATTCATTTTGAATGTTTTAAACGGACATGGCTCATTCAAGCTTCCAAATTCTGTCAAGGTAATTTGGAAGGAGGTAAAGATAGGTTGACAAATACAAAAAATATCGATATACCGGCTTCACATGATCTGAACAAGAGGTGGCATCAGAGATGCTGTGTCTCGTTTTCGGTGCCTTACCGCCGGTGGCTACCGCCAATTGGTGTGCATCAGTATCGGTAGACTAATTAATAGGTAAAATCGAAAAATGACTAATTAAGGGCCATAACTCCATCAAATTTTATCGGGCCAGGCTGGTTTTCGAACTCGTCCAGGATATTATTGGAAGACACTTATATACCAAATTTTAGTTGAATCGGATGACGTTTGTTGAAGTTATCACGCTAACGAGCTCAAAATTCGTGAAAAATGACTAATTAAGGGCCATAACTCTATCAAATTATATCGGACCAGGCCGGTTTTCGAACTCGTCCGAGATATTCTTGGGAGACACCTACATACCAAATTTCAATCAAATCGGATAACGTTTGTTGAAGTTATCGCGCTAACAAGCTGAAAATTTGTGAAAAATGACTAATTAATAAAAGGGCCATAACTCTATCAAATTTTCGGACCAGGCCGGTTTTCGAACTCATCCGAGATATTCTCGGGAGACACCTATATACCAATTTCAATCAAATCGGATAACGTTTGTTGAAGTTATCGCGCTAACGAACTGAAAATTCAAGAAAAATGACTAATTAAGAGCCATAACTCTATCAAATTTTATCGGACCAGGCCGGTTTTCGAAGTCGTCCGAGATATTCTTGGGAGACACCTAAATACCAAATTTCAATCAAATCGGATAACGTTTGTTGAAGTTATCGCGCTAACGAGCTGAAAAATGACTAATTAAGGGCCATAACTCTATCAAATTTTATCGGACCAGGCCGGTTTTCGAAGTCGTCCGAGATATTCTTGGGAGACACCTAAATACCAAATTTCAATCAAATCGGATAACGTTTGTTGAAGTTATCACGCTAACGAGCTCAAAATTCGTGAAAAATGACTAATTAAGGGCCATAACTCTATCAAATTTTATCGGACCAGGCCAGTTTTCGAACTCATCCGAGATATTCTTGGGAGACACCTATATACCAAATTTCAATCAAATCGGATAACGTTTGTTGAAGTTATCGCGCTAACGAGCTGAAAAATGACTAATTAAGGGCCATAACTCTATCAAATTTTATCGGACCAGGTCGGTTTTCGAACTCGTCCGAGATATTCTTGGGAGACACCTAAATACCAAATTTCAATCAAATCGGATAACGTTTGTTGAAGTTATCGCGCTAACGAGCTGAAAATTCGTGAAAAATGACTAATTAAGGGCCATAACTCTATCAAATTTTCTCGGACCATGCCGGTTTTCGAATTCATCCGAGATATTCTTGGGAGACACCTATATACCAAATTTTAATCAAATCGGATAACGTTTGTTGAAGTTATCGCGCTAACGAGCTGAAAATTCGTGAAAAATGACTAATTAAGGGCCATAACTCTATCAAATTTTATCGGACCAGGCCGGTTTTCGAACTCATCCGAGATATTCTTGGGAGACACCTATATACCAAATTTCAATCAAATCGGATAACGTTTGTTGAAGTTATCGCGCTAACGAGCTGAAAATTAAAAGGGCCATAACTCTGTAATAAATGTGCGGACGAACCCGATTTTTTGTCTGCAGCTTACGTGCATGGATATGTACTCACACACCAAAATTTTTTAATCCGTCAATAAACGGTTGAGTTATAAGCAAAACACTTCGCCCGCCCGTCCGCCCGCCCGCCCACCATCCCTCATCAAACTATAAGTCGAGTTTTGGAAAAAAACTCGACTAAAAATACTTCCCATGGTCACAGCCATTTTCCAGCTGTTTCAAATTTTTCGCTCAGAAGTGAATCAAAAACCCTTTATTTCTACAGTATAAGGAATAGACGAAACGGAAAGCTCCTTTTTGTTCCATGCCATGCAAATGGCTGCTTTTTGTTTGGGACACAAACATCATGTTCAAAGTATTTTTTATGACTTCAATGTGTATTTCTGGGACATATAATGCTCGTAGAAAGGTAGTTTTAGTATTTATCGGCCTACATGTATTTCTATACTGGGAACAAATTTAAAATTGAATATTATAAGGTGTATTTCGGAGCGCACAAAGTGCTTGAAACAATGTTAGATTTGTGCAGGGTCCTGTCCATTACATTTCTCCACTACACAATGGCCAATACATCATCGGCTCAGCATAGAGCCCGAAGCCGCCATCGCACGCCGCCGCCGCCAGCCATATTGGCCACAAGCCGCCGCCAGCCATATTATTTCTAACGCCAGCCACATTTAAAAATCTCCGCCGCCGGAATTGTAAAATGGCTGAGCCGTGTGCATGGGCTTATATGTCAAGCACAACTGTGCTGTGAATCGCAAGAACTAAACCGCATTGCCTAATATGGACACGGCATGGTTGTTATATTATCAGAACACCTGGCCCCTTAATGTGGAATAGACTATCCCAATGCATGCTTTCATATAACTGAATGGGCGCATCCATTCGGTATTGAAAGGGTTAAAATATAAATTGTTTATATCGACAACACCCAGTCTCAGACATCACTGGCATTTGTCAATATATACACATAAGAATAGAAAATAGTTTGAAATATTATATATCATTACTATCAGGTTCATCATTCAATGATGCATGCATATATCGCAAGATGGCAGTTATGATAGCAGTATGAAGACGACAGAAGTCCCAATGTAACTACTTATACCGATTAGATGGGGAAACTACATAGTATATCCATGCCAGTCCTTCGTGAATTTTCGCCATAATGGAAAAGCCCAACATCAAAAGATCACGTGTGGTCTGGAATTCTACGGGTTCACCACAAATGCTAAAAAACCAGCGTCTATAACCGGTAACAGGGGATTAGGAACATTTCGGAAACGAAAATACGCTAAATGATAACATCTCAGCCGGCTGAGCCGCCATATTTCGTCAGCCACGAACTTCGTGATTGAGCCGGCTTAGCTAGCTAACCAGCCACGAAAATCGGTTGAGCCAGCCATGAAAACTATTTGTCGTGGCTTCGGGGTCTAGCTCAGCACAAAATATAATGACATCATTTAGCCTATTTTTGTTATTGAAAATCTGTCTTTTAACATATCTCAACATTATACCTTATAAATATATAAATCCTTTTTTTAAAACATCTAACACAAGTGAAGGTTTCACCACATTCCATGCTTGGTGGCGCCTGTGTAATCCCTGGTGATGTCAGAGGTTATAGAGAAGAACCTCAGAAAACAATCAGAAAATAAAAAGCAGAATTTATTTTTGGTCCTGTGACATCACAATTAAATGAGGAGAACACCACTTCATCTCAAAAACTTGTGACATCACACAAGTGTCACCAAGCATGAACGGTGAGGAAATCTTCAGCGTTGCCAAACTGGTGTTTCATATATTATAAATAGGATTTGCATATTTCAAAAGAAATATTCAGTTGTTACATTTATTAATCAAATTAATTAATTTTATTATCACTGATTCCTATGGAATATGCCCAAATAGAGCATGAAATATATATCGAATAAAAATGTCCCCAATGAAGGTGGCAGGTTTGAAGGATTCATGGGTATCAGATCACTATACTACAAACTGTTGGAGGAATTGATTACACCTAAATATGTTGCACATCTTCAATGTGTCGAGAAAGGGTCAATAACTCTATAATAAAAAACATAAAACATTTCTATGTTGAAAAATGGCAACAATTCCACCAAAATGACTCTGACTGAACTAAAAATCGCAGGTTCCCATGAGCACTGGTGCCTGACCGAACTCAAAATCCCAGGTGCGCAGGTTCCCATATGTGCCAAGTTTAAAAAATTTTACTGGAATATGACGGAATACAGGCCTAGATAAAAGATGCGTACCAGGATGCACGATTCAATGTCAAAAAAGGGCCATAACTCTGCCAAAATTAGTCTGACTGAACTCAACATCGCAGGTGTTCAGGTTCCCATGCTGGTTGATATATGTGCCAAGATTTTTTTTAAATTGACCAGAAAATGACAAAACAGACTCAGAAAAAAGTTCCGAACAGATGGACACACACACAGATGGACGAGGGTCATTAATATACATGTAGTCTTTCAACTATTTGACAGAATGTCGGGGGACAATAATCAATTTATAACTATGTGAAATATATAGTCCCGGAGAGAAGGGCAATCAAGAAATTATGATGATAAGTTATATTTTATTCTTTGTTTGGATTGGGTTGTCTTCGGTTGGATTGGATATGCGGCTGAACAGGACCCTGGCTCTTACGGACCCTGGCTCATATGGACCCTGGCTCATACAGACCACCAGCTGATACGGATCCTGGCTCATATGGACCCTGGCTCATACACACCACCAGCTGATACGGACCCTGGTTCATATGGACCCCGGCACATATGGACCTCAATTAAATATGCAATTTTACTTAAATTTAACTTTTCTAAACTCATGTTTGAATTTTTACTTTCCGGTTCTAATTTATATTTATTAATTCTAGATATCATTTGGCTTCGTCAGGAGGTTATTGGCTGCATTGAACCTGAATGTTCCAGTTTGATACATCGGGTTTGTGACACAGGTGGAGTTATAAAACAATTATTGTTTATTCTCGTTCACTACCGTCGTTCATTATTCGACACTCGTACTCATTTATTTCTATGTGATTATAAATTGAAATTTTTGTAATTTCATTTATAATTCTTTTCAGGAATAAGCCAAGATAAATACCGACAACCCAAATGCCTTGGTACACCGTTTGAGTTCAGCTACCAATATTGCTGCTCACCGACTCAACCAGACTTCACTTGTTCCACCATCCATGCATCTACCGATACCTCATGGCAAACATGACCGGGTCCAATTGAGAGCGTAGCATACGTCATCGGGTCCAATTGAGAGCGCAAGAGCGTCCATACCTTCAGACTTATATTCATATTTTTTTTATTTTAGTATGTATGTTGTCTGTATTTTAATTTTTTTTTTTTTAAAAGTTAAATATAAATAAAATTATATATTTTAATTGAGGTCAATATCAGCCAGGGTCCGTATAAGCCGGGAGTCCATATAAGCCAGAGTCCATATGAGCCAGGGTCCATATGAGCCAGGGTCCGTATGAGCAAGTGTCCATATCAGCCAGCATTTGGTTGGATTGTCCCTGGTCGATTGGATCGCATTTTTTCCCTGGGTCAGCCAGTCCTATTCCCAAATATGCATGGCTCGGTTGTTACAACTTCATAAATTCGTTTTCAGGTGACAGGGTTTTTATCACCCACTGTACCAACAGTATAACACTCAGTCTCATATTATAGTACTGAGAAAACACGTACAAATATTTATCAATATGAAAACATTCCAGCTTGTATTAAATATATGGGAGCGAGTAGTATGTATTTAATGGTGACGATACCGCTGAATATGTGGAGTGTTATGTTGAGTGAAATATATATATATACATAAACACATGGTGTACACCCAAAGTTCATTCACATTGGTAGATTAGTGAAGAGCAAGAGCGTCCATACCTTCAGCCTTATATTCATTACATTCATAGTTTGGTTATTTTAGAATAACCAAATAATAATTTTGTTTTAAGCCTTACAAACATATTCACCAATAATACAAGTCTTAAACACCAATGTATTATTATATGGACCCCCGGCTTAAACGGACTCCAATTGGGTCGTAGCGTGATCAAATTTGTTTTGATTTTAGATTCTCCATTGGCTTGTGACAATAAATGGTGATCAATTTAACATGATAAAATTCTCTCTTATTTCTCCGTGACATATCTTATCCTGATGTTAATGGTAAGTTTATCTACCCCATTTTCAACTACTACCTGCACTCCCTTTCCCTTTCTCTTTCCTATCCCTTCATCTATAAACTTTATTATTCGGACCATACAGAACCAAACCCGTCTGCTATACCCCAATGGTATCTATTGGGGTAACATTTATTTACTGAGGATAGGACTTAACAAAAGCCCCCAAGCTTGTTGCCCAATCCTCGTTTGAACACTTTACGATTATATGTTATGTATTTATTGTTTGTAATTATGTTGTTTAGTTCAAATAAAATATTGTTTAAACCAAACGGACCCTGGCTAATATGGACCTCAATAATACAAGACTTAAACACCAATGTATTTTTCCATGTGATGATGATTGGAAAATAACTCTCTTATTCCTCCGCCAATAATACAAGTCTTAAACACCAATGTATTTTCAGGAGAATATGTTTGTAAGACTTAAAACAAAATTGGTTCATTTCCCCTTTTTTCCATGTGATGATTGGCAAATAACTCTCTTATCCTTGTCAACTTTAGACATGATTTGAGATGTTTATATAATAAAACTCACTTGATTTTCCAAGCCGTCGTTCCAGAACTATAGTGGGGAAACTGTCTGTGTTGCCTAGCTCCTCAAACCCAATTATCCTGCAAAAATGATAAATAAATGTATTCAACAAAATCGAAACTATAGATAATATTGTTAACAGTGGTGCAATTGCAGCAAGCTTAATGATCCTCCCCACTCCATCCTCCACCAATAATACAAGTCTTAAACACCAATGTATTTTCAGGAGAATATGTTTGTAAGGCTTAAAACAAAATGGTTCATTTCCCCTTTTTTCCACGTGATGATTGGCAAATAACTCTCTTATCCTTGTCCACTTTAGACATGATTTGAGGTGTCACATGACATTCTCGGTAGTTTCTACACATTATCAATTAGGCCAGATATTAAGTCTCATCGCTATCAATAGAAATGAATCGTAGCCGTCATATTGTTATGAGAAAAGTGTCGCACAGTAAATACCTCTCTATTTCTATTAGATGACTAAATTATATATTTTAAATATATAACTCTCTGAATCTATGTCACGTCGCTGACACCATGTTCGCCAACTAATCAAGTAATGGTTGTCATTGCTATTTTCGCAGAAATAAAACAACAGTTCTATTGCTTATTATTGTGAGGTGTTGAATGCCTATTGTTGTATAAAGAACCTTAATGGTGTGAAGCCAGTTGTTGTTATAAGACAAGAGATAGTTTACGACACATTGCCTAACTGACATGCCATCACTGGTACATCGAATTATAGGACAATGCATTTCATCTTACATACCGCCTAATCAACAAAAATAATAATCATTATAATATAACCAGTGCGGAGATTAAAGTTTTTGATAGTTAATAATCGCCTTTGTACAACCATCACCATTCAATCAATGCTCCCCTTACAAAATAAATCCGGGCTGTCATCATATAATGTATTTGAAGTATGAAAAGTGGTGAGCGCATAATGTCACTTGAATATCGTTCACTTGCTTCTGGTCAATGTTATCGGTACGCTATTTGAAATACTGGAACATTCTGGTGGTCATTTTGTTTCTTGATTTTTAAGGTCAAGGACAAACAAATTGGACTGGCACCACGGCTAATTTTATTCATCGTACCTAAATTATGTCAAATCACTAGGGACTATTCACAAATGGTCGTCATGTAATAAAATGAAAGTGTCAATGACACTGTAGCTCAACTTGGAAAGGATATATTTTTTGCTGAGCAATGAATAAAATGATAAAGAAGGAAAGCCAAAAAGTTACAGTAAAGGTCATGTATCGTGTGGATGAAATTATTTTCATTTCAAACATTTCACCAATAAATGTGGGCTACAGGGTGTGCAGATGGATTCAAATTTGAAATCCAAGATGACTGCTGGCAGCCATGATTTATAACGAATTTCAGAAATAATTGATAGCTCCAATCTAGAGGTCACCCTGAAGATCCATGTGAAGTTTGATGATGATTGGATGCAGACCCCACGCTAGGAGGCGACTCGGGCGAGAATTTCGCCCTCGGGCCGGCGAAGTCGCCCTCGGATGTCCGCAAGGCGAAAACGAAGTCGCCTTCCAAATTTGACAAAACTAGCTTAGGATTTACGGTAATTTTACCGGTGAAAATTAGACTCGTTTCTGCTCGTTTTGCAAAAAATATATATATAGTCTCAAGTTCTCAACTGTTCCAACGAGGCATTTTATTTATAAATTATACATGGTGTACCCTATCCACATATTCTAATCAGATTGGGTGCTTTTGGAAATGGCAAATTGCGCTGAGCAACGAAGTTTATGATGAGCTACTGGTTCGTTTTAAAGAGACTGGAATTTAGACCTTACTTAATTTGTTCCGTCGGGTCATTTTGTAACCGCAAATTGTATAGCCATACATGGTTTCCACTGCTCATGCAGTAGCCAAAGTGAACAAATAATACTGTCTTTGAAACTAAAACATATCTATGAATTTTCACTTTTACAAAAGTAGTTTGTGTCGGATTCCGTTTCCCAATTCAACTTTTAACTTTTTGGAATTGCATTTTATTTTGTTTACAACAAGAACACGTGCTTGCTTACTATTAAACACAGAGGTTTGAATGTGCATTGGAAGTACTTAATTTAATGTTCTTAGTTAAATCAAAGATCTACATAATAAACTATTACTATCCAAACTCGTTTAAAAGGATTAATTTGTGTCAAAACTATGTGTTTGCAAATTACAATTGTTGTCAATCTATCGCTCAGACCACGTGCTCCGCGTATATACCGGTACGTCTGTTAACGGTTGCAAATTAATTGCATGTAGGCCTACTTCGTTACAATGCAGGTATTTAAATAACCTGCTGGTGCATATTATAAGCTCAACTGGTCTCTGTTAAGAACACATTAACCACTATTGTGACACGGCTATCAAACTCGTCAAGTTTATTGCTTTAATCAGATTATCATCAGACAACACTGACGGTCGTGATGATGGTATTCAACAATATACTCTTTAGAAACAAAATTAAAAGCTTTTGCACCTCCTTAATTAGTCCTTATTGTTGTTTATTTTAACGGACACCCACATTACAGCAGTGGCCAAAAGCCATTTCCAAAAATTTAAATTTATAATAACAATTCAGATATTAAAAGTTATGAAGTAGACAATTAATTTCTTCAGATAAAAGTCAACAGTTTAAAAAAAAATTTAAGTTATAAATTTAGTTAAAATTTTAGATTATCAATCTATAAAGGTGCTATACTTGTGTTGTATCTTGCTAAATATGTTTTATCTTGTTGTTTTATCTTATTTATTGATGTGCAGATAAATAAAGCGAATTTTGAAAATTAGTACTTAAGTATATTTTTTTATAAGTCTCCCTATTCTGGCTCAAGTCTCCCTAAAATCTGCAGAGGGAGACTTCATTTCTCCCTGTTTTCAATACCTAGCTTGGACCCTGATTGGATGAGGGATGTGGCCTGTAGGGTGTGCCAAAGGATTTAGTCAGGCAAAAAGTAAAATCCAAGATGGCCGTTTTTTTTTCTTTTTCGGAAACGATCAATGGCTCCCATCTAGAGGTCACCCTAAAGATCCATATGAAGTTTGGTGGCAATTAGAAGAGGGATGTGGTCTGTAGGGTGTGCCAAAGGATTTAGTCATGCAAAAAGTTAAATTCAAGATGGCTGTCGGCGGCCATGTTTTTCACCAAAAATCGCTAAAATTTGTTAGCTCCCATCTGGAGGTGATCCTAAACATGCCTGTAAATTTTCACAACATTTCTCCAATAAATGCGGGCTGTAGGGTGTGCCGATGGATTCAAATTTGAAATCCAAAATGGCTGCTGGTGGCCATGTTTTTATCTAGTGATCACCCTGAAGATCCATATGAAGTTTGGTGATGATCGGATGGGGGATATGCACTGTAGGGGGTGCTAAAGGATTTAGTGATGCAAAGAGTAAAATCCAAGATGGCTGCTGGTGGCCATGTTTTTCACTGAAATTCGTTCAAATTCTCAAAATCCCTAAAAACAGACAAACTAAGTCTCATAACTCTCATATAAAAGATTGGACAAATCTTGTTTCCGAACTCATTCGATATATTTGTTGCAATAGATACAAAATATGAATGAAATCGATTAACGTTTGAGTTACCGCATTACAGTCTGCGTTCGTCCAGATGCCCCGACGACTGCCCACCCGCCAATAAATATATACATGTATTGCAAATTACCTGTCTACTGTGATGCCATTGGCAAAGCAATATATTGCTGGTAAAACCTGTATCTTCAGCTTTTCCACTAAGAATTTAGCTTTTCCCACATTGACCTTAGCAAACTTTGTTTCAAAATACTTCTTTGCCAGCGTCTGAAATTAAGTAAAGTTTAGATTAAACATATTTTAATGCCTTATATTAAGAATAATATACAACAATTGGGATGGGGAAATAAGTGCCCTCAATTAATTACTTCTTGTTCCCTGATTGGTAAGAAACAGCACTAATGTTATCTGTTATTCTCATAATTTCTGGTGGACTAAAATAAATATGGTTTGGTTTTTCATGACGGGAACTGCGCTGGTGCAGTATTAAAGATCATGTGCCAATCCATTCTCTTATATATGCGGGTCTTCCATAGGGAGCCACTCATATATAAGAGAATGCTAGGCCCAAACTCCATGCAGCGGCCTCTCCGTTATCACTGCGATAGATCACTGCCACAATGATGGTAACTTGCAGACTGATAATTCTATTTGTTAAGTATCGTCGGAACTATATTTAGTCACCTACCGGTATTATCTTATTTTGACCACCACAAGTTTGCAATAATGGTAATTCTTTCGGTATTGATAAGAACAATACGAACTGAGCCACATACACACAATTTAATCCTAAAACATAAGAACTAAGATCATGTAAGAAATCCTTACCAAATGTCCTTATGGCAATGGTATCTCAGTGGAGCAATGAGAGATAACTCTGTCTGTGTTAGGCTAAGAAAATGCATTGGCACAGGGTTTTCGAAAATTCCAGGAAGATCTGGTCATGTAAGGGTTAAACCAAGGTTCTTTGACCACAATAAAGGTATACACAGGGAACTGCTCTTATGTGTTATTGCAGTCAAGTTTGTTCCAAGTGATATGGTATAAGGATAGTACAAGAGGTCAGATGTATCAAGTGTTCTCATTTAACAACAAAAGTGAACCTTAAAATATCAATCAATTACACATGAGTGGTTCTGTGATAATTATGTGCCCAACCAACATACATGTACATGTGTCCCATTCAATATTATCTGAAGATTTTACCATATTATTAATAATAATATTCTCATCTTATCATAATTAGACACACTTTTTTGTTAAATTTTGAATTGCGTTATTGACCGAAATGTCATACATGTACGGTATATGTCATGTGTCTCAATTTACCCACACGTGTGTGAATGGCTGAGATATAATGAAACAGACTACTACACAGAATTAGAATGTTTTCCATAACAGGCGTGTCATTACTGTTTTTCTAACAATCTAATTTCTTTCAGTTCACACATATATAGCATAACTGTTGCACCAAATACTGTGCAACTGTGAACAATGAATTTCTTAACAGAGATCTTAAATAGGGCCCTGCGAATCGATTCAATTCCATGCGATTCGGAATCTTTCGTCTGATTCAATTCAAAATTGGCTGTCCCGATTCAACTTGTATCGAATCACTGGCACCAGTTGTATTATCATTATGGTAACGGATAACGTTGCTTTTTCATGAAGAATACTGAAGAGAGCTTATGATACCAAGGAAAGACCACACATTACAAACACTGAAGAGTGAGCTATACTATATAGACTGCCGATGCATTGAATGACTTATGAAACTGAGCTAGCAAAATTTCATATATATGTCGAACTTCAGCAACGTGAATACTTACTGACTTCATTATTGCTTCTGATACCATTTCGATATTCTATAGCCGAGATAGCCACAAAGAATGCACACTTAATTGGTTAAATGTAAATTTGATCCATTAATGGATTATACTAGTAATTTACATAATATACCGACGATCACAGGCCTTTAGATTAGGCTAATTTGGGGACATTTTGGGGGACCGAGGTGGTGGGTTTGCGAGGAGGGGGGTACCCCCTAGTGACTATTGGGGGTACGGGGTTTTCCCCGGGGAGAATTTTGTTTAAAGTGAGCCTAAAATGGGGGCTGTCTGGTTGTTTATGAAGCATATGAAAGGTGAAAGAAATGAACCAATGGCCCCCATATCATTTCCTGGCAACTTGGGCTTGTTTCAGCATTCAGCAAGTTATATTACCCTTACATTTTCAAGTTTTGTAGGTCACAATTTATTGAATATTGGGAATATTGGATCATTTGACATCAACAAAGCCATTTTATAGATGTATGGTGCTTGAAAGTTCACCAAGCAGTCCACCAACACACTGTTCATGGGTATTTCCAATTAAAATTTAATATAATCTAACTACATGTATATGTGAACCTGAAAAAAGTTAGAAAGTTGATTTGTTGTGGTCAAATGAAGCAATATACACACACAAACAGGTCATAAAAAGGGTGATTTTGCGGTGACATTTTGTCAAATGTGCCTTCTAATTTGGGGACATTTCTATAATTTGGGGACATCGGTAAACGCTGTGAGTTGTGGGGAATATTAAGGCCTGGATCACTTATCGTTGTTACAAAGTTAGTAAATTGATACCGGTACAGCTATTCAGTCAAGCGATATCGACATCTATTGATACGTCTGATGTAATTCATCATTAGGCTGATTTGATTCGAAATTTTATCGAAATGAAAATGCCCGATTCGCAGGGCCCTAATGTATTTACCGGCAGGTTCTAGTTACAACATGTTTTATAATACAAGAATTGCATCTGAGATACAGGGCCGAGTTGAGGTATACATGTAGCTGTGCCAAACATGGGCTTGGATTGAAAAGGCATTAATTGTAACTTGCTATCATACACAACACTGTTGAGGAAGTTTGACATACCAAATATTCCCCAGCAAACCGACCTTGCCAAAGATAACACTATGGTGCTATCATGATAAAAATTCACTAATCAAGGGCAGTAACTACGCCAAACATACGCGGACCACATCAGTTTTCGACTCGATCAAGACTTTGTTGAGCAAGTCACATATACTGAGTATCAACAAAATCAGTTGATATTTGTTCAAGTTATCGCACTATCGCCATCTGTTACTGTATATCATTTTGTTGATGATACATGTACTCTACCAAATATATATTGTAACATCTCTGTTAGCTTTATCCCACTTTAAACTTAATAAAAACTACATTAAGTAATATTATAAATTCTGTAAATGACAGAGTCCCATTGAATTTATTGTCAAAATATATAAAACTAGCAGGTTAGCCCGCCACCGGCGGCGTTTGTCCGAAACATGACATTTTATGACATGTTTATTTTTTAATATTAATTAAATGTTTTTTAAATGTAATATATTTTTTTTCTGAATTTTTTCCGAAACATGACATTTTATGACATGTTTATTTTTTAATATTAATTTAATGTTTTTTAAATGTAATATTTTTTTTTCGGAATTTTTTTTTGTTTCTGGCGGAAAAATTTACCCGATGAAATCCCCCCTTCCTATGAACGATATTGGGTTTTTCAATATTTTACCCGATTTGACCTTCAATTGATCGTTTTCAAGGTCAAGGTCATGTCGGGGTCACAATATATAATTTGTGGGTACCCATTTGAAGGTTAAGACTGACCCGATGAAAAATTCCCCCGTTCCTAGGAACGACAGACATAAGAATGTTTCACACAATGCGACGTCGACGATCCCCGTGTGTTTTTACACTTATATACGAAGTTTGAGCTCACCTAGGGCGGAAAAACTTACCCGATCCGCGTTCTTAGGAACACAACACGCTCCGCGTTCTTAGGAACACAACACGCTCATGTCTATACATGCCCAGACCCAGAAGAGGTATGATTTTTTTTAACCTGCCCGTGGCCATTGAGCAGCCCCTGATGGTCAATAGTCCCCGCAAAGTTAATCCCGTCGTGAACCCCATCCTCGCAAAGAGCGGACAGTCAATTAATCCCGTCGTGAACGCCATCACCAACGCGACGTAATTTTGTTCTCCCGTATACGTTTGCGTAAATACGAAATTGTGAGTGTTGGTTTGTAACCGGGATTTCTGAGAAGCATTATGCCTATAACTACCCCCCTAAGCCCTGACCTAAGTGTCATACATACTATAACAATGATGTTGTAAGAGTACTATGGCATCCATTAAATCTCCCCGCATAGGAAACCACTCAATGTTCCCGTATATCTCTCTGCAGATGCTAATAACGTTGAATGGTAAACAGACGCTCTTTATAGCGATGCGTCAAAAACAAACGCTCATTAAATAATCACTTGATAACCCACGCCGTGCCTTTGCGGTGATTTGGGAGTGGATAAAGGGTGCTCAGAACTTCTCCAAAACGCGACAACTACGGTGTTCGTGGGTTTTTACCCTTAGATGGGAAGTTTGAACTCAATCGAGCCAGCCGTTTTCGATTCTATAAAGTACACACACACATATATATATATATATACGGAAGTCTCAAAATATATAGTACTAGAAGGTGACCCGACTTCGTCCGGGCTTTGACCTTGAATTGTCCATTTTGAAGGTCAATGTCAAGTGGGGTCACGATTTGACCAGTCCAAAAACACTGCCCGGACAAAAGTACCCGACAAACGTGCCCGTCGAAATCCATCCGGTTTTACCCGATTTGACCTTGAATTGATCATTTTGAAGGTCAAGGTCTGGTCGGGGTCACGATTGGACCCGTCCAAAACAATCAGTGGACAAAAGTAACCCCACGTATCAAATTTCGTCAAAATCCCATCAAAATTGGCGATTTGACCTTGAAGTTACCCGATTTCAAGGTCAAGGTCACGTCGCACGGGCAAATGAATATGCTTATGAGACTCGCCATAAGAAAGTACCCCCACATACCAAGTTTCATCGAAATCCCGTGATATTCGGGCGTTTGACCTTGAAATGACCCGATTTCAAGGTCAAGGTCACGTCACACAGACAAATTAATAGGCCTATGCCAGTTCCCGGCCGAAAATACCCACACATACCAAGTTTCATCGAAATCGGTTCGGCCGTTTTCGAGTCCATCGCGAACACACACACAGACACACAGACAGACAGACAGATCTTCCAAAATATATAATAGATAGACTAGCCGATGAGCCCGACGTTGTCCGGGCTATTCTAAAACCAAATTTCAAGTCGATAGCTCTACCCAGCCCGAAATTTCAAGTCGATAGCTCTACCCGTTTCCGAAATCTGGTCTGGTCTGCGCATGCGCGAAGCTGGCGTCGCACGGACTCAGCGACCCGATAAAATTCGTATCCGGGGCAAGATACATTCACATAGCAAATTTCAAGTCGATAGCTCAACCCGTTTCCGAAATCTCGTCTGCGCATGCGCGAAGCTGGCGTCGCACGGGCTCGGCGACCCGATAAAATTCGTATCCGGGGCAAGATACATTCACATAGCAAATTTCAAGTCGATAGCTCCACCCGTTTCCGATATCTCGTCTGCGCATTGCGCATGCGCGAAGCGGGCGCCGCACAGGCTCGCCAATACGACAACGTCCACCGCCTGGTCAAACTACACACACGTACCAAGTTTCGTCCCGATCGGTCGAGAATCGTAGATTTGTATAAATGACAAACATACATGTACATACAAACATACAAACAGAGGTCTTCAAAATATATATGAGACAACTGCACCGCATCGAGTATTCCCCACAAACGTGGCTTTTCAGCAGCCCTCTCAATTTATATTTTTTTGCTTTGGCAGTCGCTACGGCACCCATTGGGTGCAGTTTGCTTCAGAAAATGGCTTCGGCATTGCTGATTGCCATAGCCAATTCTGAGGGCTAATTTCAGTGAGGTGTACCCAGTTCATCGATGTGAAGTTTGATTTGGGTCCTGCGAATATTCAATGTTCGATTCGTGAATTGATTCGGTCTTGATATTCGATTTGCTTTGGTTCAAAAATATTGTCATTATTCAGATTCAGTCATGCTCCACATTGATTGCTGTGGTCTTTATTACTGGGAAGTCTGGAATGTGAACGTGCCACACGCAAAATACATTTATATGGTTCTACTCATAAAATGACAGCTGTCGCGTGAGAGTGTCCTACTCGATAATTTGCAAATCTAACAAAAGTTGCTCGGAGATCAATGACACAGGAGGAGTTTTCCGAGAGTGTCAATAATACAATAAAACGTGTGTTACAAACTTTACAGCATTTTGTTTAACTTCATAAGTTACAATATAATATATGGAATCACTGTCAATCACACCACTACCTGCTTAATTTTTACTTCTCCACAGCCCCACACTCCCCATTTACCATGGCATAAAATCGCATTATTTTCATTCCCGTTAACAATTCTGTGCATAACTGCTGGCTACAATAATTTGATTGTATCGAATATCAGGCAGCTTAAAAAAAATGACTAGCAATCTAGCATATCTGTTCATTTGTTTGGCAATGATTCCGTTGTTGGGACAACTTTTATTGATGTACTATTTTTTAAATCACCGTTTTCAAGCAGTCGCTATTTCCAGTTGACGCATGAGATCATTTGACAGTCGAAAGTATGATTAGTTATGACTTTCCGATGAATGGCAACAAGCCATATTTCCGACTAAATCCTGAAAAGTTACCCATAATTCTGCTGTGGTTAAGCAGTCGATTAATTAGGGCATTACTGTACATTGGAATCGTTTATTTTTATTCATCTGGAGGGGTTTTCAGGAAATTTGAGCAGATGACAGACATCTAAGAACTGATAATACAACTGCAGAATGATTTAATGGGGAAATATTCAGATAATAAATTCAACAAGCGGCTGGATGTTTGTTGAACTTTCCCCGAGAGCTTTCCGATGAATGGCAACAAGCCATATTTCCGACTAAATCCTGAAAAGTTACCCATAATTCTGCTGTGGTTAAGCAGTTGATTAATTAGGGCATTACTGTATACTATTGTAACTGAATTGGAGAACCCATTTTAATAGAACTTACCTTCAGATGATCATCCAGAATGGAACATCGCCGGAAATCCTCATGAAAGAAATGGACGATACACCTCTTTGTTGAAGTTGTCAAGTCTAAAAATTCTTTATCATCCTTCAACTCCCTAGAAGAAGAAAAATCACAGATTTTTGAAAGTTGTTATTTCTCGAAATGTGTTATTATTTGTGGCCCAGAAAGAGTCGTCAAACCGATGGTCTCAGACAAAATTGCGGATGAAGATGGATAACTCTAAAATAAGTGGTAATACGGCCAAATTTGTTGATTCTCAAGTGATAATACGGCCATATTTTGATGTTGATAAATAACACGTTTTGGGAAATTTTATACCATATTTGACAGTGGTTAGCATTACATGTATGTTGTCGTAGTTAATCAATTCTGATAACAAAAGCATATTTTGAAGAAATGTTGTTGTTGTTGTTGTAACTTGATGTAGGGACCCTCTGATCGGATTGAGTACCTTTAAAAAGCCAATGATAATCTTTTAAAATAACAATTATAGAAATCTGATCATGCAAATTTCTTTCCCTGAAGGAAGAAGACTTTCCCCGAGATGAATAGACAAGTGGCTTGCGATTGGGTTCTACATTCTGCACCGCTCCAACTCAAGCTGACGATATGACACTTTTATCACTAACACCGTCCGGTTTACAGCGTTTGTGCGACATAGGTAGCTCTTTCAGTAAATGAAAGTGTCAATGACACTGTAGCTCAACTTGGAAAGGGAATAATTTAATGTATTACAGTCAATGGAGCGATTAGGAATGTGGAAAGTTGAATGTCTAATACTAGTTTATAGACATGAAGAGAAAAGTAAAATCCAAGATGGGTGCTGGTGGCCATGTTTTCGGCCGAATGACCCCAAAATGAGTAGTTCCCATCTACATGTCATCGTTAACATCCATGACAAATTTTATGACGATCAGACTAAACTTCACTAAAGGTACGACCTGTAGCCCGTGCTAAAGAATTTAGTCATACAAAGAGTAAAATCCAAGATGGCTGCTGGCGGCCATGTTTTTTCGCCAAATGACCCCAAAATTACTCGTTCCCATCTACATGTCAATATTAACATCCATGACAAATTTCATGATGATCAGATGAACAGTACGACCTGTGGCCCGTGCTAATGGATTAAATTTTGAAATCCAAGATGGCCACTGGCGGCCATGTTTTTTGTCCGAATGACCCCAAAATGACTCGTTCCCATCTACATTCCAATTTCAACAGCCATGACAAATTTTATGATGATCAGACTAAAGGTACGACCTGTAGCCCGTGCTAAAGAATTTAGTCATACAAAGAGTAAAATACAAGATGGCTGCTGGCGGCCATGTTTTTTGGCCGAATGACCCCAAAATGACTCGTTCCCATCTACATGTCATTATTAACATTCTTGACAAATTTTATGATGATCAGACTAAAAGTACGACCTGTAGCCCGTGCTAAAGAATTTAGTCATACAAAGCGTAAAATCCAAGATGGCTGCTGGTGGCCATGTTTTTGGGCCGAATGATCCCAAAATTACTCGTTCCCAACTACATGTCAATATTAACATCCACGACAAATTTCATGATGATCAGACAAACAGTATGGCCCGTAGTCCGTGCTAATGGATTGAATTTTGAAATCCAAGATGGCCACTGGCGGCCATGTTTATTTTCCGATTGACCCCAAAATTAATCATTCTGGTCTAAATGTTGATGTCAACAGCTATGACAAATTTCATAATGATCCGACCAAAGGTACGACCTATAGCCTGCATTGTTGATGCGTTACGTACACACGCACACACGGACGACAAAGCCATGGCAATAGCTCAAACTTTACAAAGTAAAGTTGAGCTAAAAATGGAGATTTATATACAATCAGGATAAGTGCAAAGTCGTAGTCTTTAATGAAAGCTGTTCTACTCAGAAATCTAGAAAGACCACAATATGGATGCTAAATGAAAAACAAATTCACGAATCAGATTGTGTCACCCATCTCGGCATTCCTCTTGAAAAGAAAAATCTTTCAAACACCCTAACCGAGAGCATCTGTAATAAAATCAGATCAACATATTTTATGCTTAGCAATGCTGGAATGTATGCTGGTGGATTAACCCCACTCAGCTCGAATACCTTGTATAACACAATCGTTCTGCCACGAGGACTTTATGGGTCCGAATTCTTATGTGGTATATCTGCCACGAACGCACACTCACTGGAAAAAATTCATCGCTTTTGTTTAAAGCAAATTCAGGGACTCCTGTATAGAACAAAAACGGATGTTGTTCTAGGGCTTCTCGGAACTGCACCGATCTCATCAATTATAGACAAAAGAAAGCTAAGCCTCTTTGGTTGTCTCTGTAGAACAGATTCTGATAAAGCCTCAAAACAAACTTTTCTATATCGCACCGAGAGGCATATGAATGGGTACACAGCCATTCATTCCTCGTTCATTTCAGAATTAACTGCCATTCTAGAGAAATATGATCTTATATCTCATTTATCGTCCTTTGTTGAAACAGGACACTTTCCTTCGAAGGACACGTGGAAACAATTAGTGACTCGCCAAATATCATATGTTCACGAAGAAGACTGGAAAACCCGTCTTGCCAGTGATAACTCCATGCTCAACTTTGCAAATAATTATACCTCTCTGAACATATCCCCACTCTGGTACGCATGTAGATGTTATCCTAAACATAAATTCGAATTTCTGGAAGCATCAAAGTTGTTGGCAAAAGCAGTCTCCCAGGAGGAGGGGGCGTGTCAACTTTGTGGCAAACCATATGACAATATAGTAGAACACGCAGTCCTCGATTGCTCCAGCATCAACGAAGCAAGAAATGAAATATGGTGCAACCTTCTTCAACATTTTGACATACCTTGCTTCATTGAAATAGATAATTTGTGCACAATTGATCAACTAATGGTGTTTCTGTCTTGTATACCATTGCATGTTGTTGAAAAGATAAGTGACCTTAATTCATTTGTCCTGTTCACAACATGCAGTAGTGTTAAAATGTGGAAACTCTATCATAAACGCCTTAAAGAAATTACAGATGCGAACACGATGACTGTCACGTGACGCATTACTCCACGATCTCTATATTGTCCCTTCACTTTTCAATATATAAACACCCACAGCCCTTCTCCATCCACCCCGTCCACATGCGATCCCAAATATCGATTGGATCTCACAAAGCCTTATATAAAGACCACAATGTTTATTGATCTACCACAATGAACGAGCAGCTTTAAATAATTATTGTGGACAAAACGTTGATCCATGTATTCTAGTCAAAATGGTTAAACTGTCTCAAATTCTTACTGTATCTGACCAAAAATATTCATGTATGCTCTTCTTTTCAAGTCAATTGCCCGCCATGACTCCATTTACACATGCGTGTGTGTTCGAGTGTATGCACGCATGTACTGCGAGCGAGTGTATGTGTCTATGTACACGTGTGTATGTATATGTGTATG
The DNA here is from genome assembly GCA_032622095.1 of Siphonodentalium dalli. NCBI lineage: Eukaryota > Metazoa > Mollusca > Scaphopoda > Gadilida > Siphonodentaliidae > Siphonodentalium > Siphonodentalium dalli. The sequence goes on from CP136067.1 coordinate 51,831,790, forward strand.
CGTGTGTGTGTGTGTGTGCGTATGTAGGTACATGTATGTACATGTATGGGTGTGTCTACAAGGGTGCGTGTATGTGAGTATTTGAGAGCGGTTGTGGTGTGTGAGGGTGTGTGCATGTGTGTTATTTATGCGTGGTGTACATGTATATACGTTTGAATTTCTTCGTGTTAAATGTCTGTAAATACTAATTATAATTGTATTGTGTTCATGTTCATTATATGTAAGCTCTCTGTATTACGGAGGAAATAAAGGTATATATATACTATTCTAGTGACCATCCATTATAATAACAAAATGTGAACAAGGGGTGCGCATCGGAAGATGGCACTTTTCGAGTTTGTTTGCCTGAAAGAGTGGATTGTAGCAAAGGAATTATTGGCAGCCATGTTTTTTAATAAATTTCGGGAAATGAAAGTGTCAATGACACTAGCTCAACTTGGAGAGGGGATAACTTCACTGTGGGTGGACAGAAGTTAACTTTGGTTTAAGGTAAACTGTTTTAAAACAAGATGTCTACTGGCAGCCATATTTTTCATCAACTAGAGGTCACCCCGAAGATCCATATGAAGTTTGGTATTATCGGATGAGGGATGTGCCATGTTTTTTATAACATTTCGGTCAAAATAAGAGGCTCAAATATAGAGGTCACCCCGAAGATCCGTATGAAGTTTTGTGACGATCAGATGAGAGATGTGGCCTGCAGGGTGTGCCGAATGATTCAGTTATGCAAAGAGTAAAATCCAAGATGGCTGTTGGCGGCCATGTTCTTCATCGAAAATCGTTCAAAATCAATAGCTCCCATCTACAGGTGATCACAATCAAGCCTGCAAAATTTAAAAATGATCGTCGGGCTGCAGGGTGTGCCGATGGATTCAAATTTGAAATCCAAGATGGCTGCTGGCGACCATGTTTTTCATCAAATTCGGAAAAATTTGATAGCTCCCATCTATACATTAGGTCACCCTGTAGCTATGTATGAAGATTGGTGTAGATCGGATGAGGGATGCGGCCTGTAGGGCATGCCAAAGGAAATTGTTGATGCACGGATGACGGAAGCCAACCCATGGCAATAGCTTTATGTTGTAAAGTTGAGCTAAAAATGGAGGCTCCCATCTATAGGTCACCCCGAAGATCCATATGAAGTTTGGTGACAATTGTATGAGAAATGTGACCTGTAAGGTGTGGTAAAGATTTAGTCGAACAAAGTATAAAATCCAAGATGGCTGCTGGCATCCATGTTTTTAACAGAATTAGGAAAAATTGGTAAGCACCCATCTAGAGGTCACCCTAAGGCAGGGTTTCCGCTACCACAGCAGGCCAGCCATCCAGCAGCTTCATTCCCCTCCCCAACCTTGACTTAATATGGGTCACAAAATAGCCACAGACCTACCGGTAGCTCAGTCCCCTTTTTACACGGGACGAGCGATCACCGACACTGATGATTAACATATTGCAAGGAATTCTACACTTGGTGCCTGAACAGACATGATCAGTAGCGTGGACCACATGCACAGTTGTCTAGTATGTCTACACCATTCTGGGTAACGCTTTGTCGGCGAATGTTTAGTAGTAATCAGCCTCTCACATTTTAATTTACTGTCTATAAGTCCCAACTTTCTGACCCACTATTTCCCCTCAAAATGCGCAATATACATCGGTAAGTCATTAGGGGGGCTGAATTATGAGCTACAACGGTGAACACAGGTAAGTTTTGGCAGTCACTGCGACGAACAGTGCAGACCTTTTTCCTCAAAACAAGGTCTGTATCAAAGAAATGTTTAATTAAAAATAAAACAATTAAAATATTAATAGTTAATATCAATGTATTTATTTCCTATCCAATGAATAAAAAATTATCCAATATACAAATCCAGCATGAGGTCATCTCCATCTGATTTTATAACAAATTGTTTTGATCGGTACTGTGAACAAAATACAAAGAAAGCAGGCATGTTGAACATGTGGATAGCCCGTGATATGAGCTCTGCTCATGACGAAACTAACACCTGTTACTGCCAGGCAGTATGACAGTGTGTCTTTTGCCAACCTCGGTAGTCTTTGATGTTGGCTTTTAATAATGCTACTGTTATAAAAGTGGTTGTATCCATTGTATGCTGTTGTGCTTACATGCTTTTAGTTCATTAACTTGAGATCTAAGAAAGAGGATCTGTTTTAATTTGCTTTCTATACGAAGCTTCAATGTTCCTGTTTGTTGTCTCAAGTGCAATGAAATGGCTACTTTTCAGAGATAGACATCCAAATTTTCTCCTGACAGAGCGTCTGGTATGTGCTTCCCAAATACGACCACATTCCCCCAACCCCAAGCGGAAACCCTGCCCTAAGGATCCATATGAAGTTTTGTGATGAACGGACGAGGGATATGCTCTATATAGTATCATGCTAAAGTGCTAAAGGATTTAGTGATGCAAAGAGTAAAATCCAAATGGTTGCCGACGGCCATGTTTTTCATCGAAAATCATTCAATTTCGATAGCTGCAGCCATCTAGAGGTGATCCTAAACAAGCCTGTAAAGTTTAAAAACAATTTTCCAGTAAATGTGGGCTGCAGGATTTGCTGATTGAAATCCAATATGAAGTTTGGTGACAATTGGAAGAGAAATGTGACCTATAAGGTGTGCTAAAAGATTTAGTCAAACAAAGTGTAAAATCCAAGATGGCCACTGGCATCCATGTTTTTAACAGAATTAGGAATAACTGGCGGTAAGCACCCATCTAGAGGTTACACCGAGGAACCATATGAAGTTTGGTGATGATCGGATGAGGGATATCCTCTGTAGGACGTGCTGAAGGATTTAGTGATGCTAAGAGTAAAATCCAAGATGGCTGCCGATGGCCATGTTTTTATTAAAAAATCGTTCAAATTTTACAGCTCATATCGAGAGGTGACCTTAGACTCATATACCGAATATCGAAGTTTGTTTGAGCTATCGCGTTAACGGTCGCGATAGATTAAAATCGTTAATAATGGACAAACTAAGGTCCATAACTCTTGTACAAAAGATTGGACAAATCTGGTTTTCGAACTCGAGCTAGATATTGTTACAAAAGACTCATTTAATAAATACCAATTAAATCCATTGACTTTTGTTTGAGTTATTGCACTAACAGTCTCGCACCCATCTGGATACCTGCCCACCAACTTCGCCAAATCATAAGTTGAGTTTTCGAAAAAACTTGACTAAAATACAACAGGTACTACCATACCTATCATTGTCTGATAAAATATATTAGATAATGTCTCTTTGATTGTATTTAATAATAATATTGCAGTCCGTTTCTCGTGTTTTTTATTGCTACAACATAATAGCCAAATATGAAGTAGTGCATTAAATTTTAACCCTTTGTCTATTAAATAAATACTCATCCCTTAGGAAATGTTCAGATAATAAGTTCAACAAACGAACACACATATACTGTAGGTTGTTTGTTAAACTTATTATCAGAACAGTTTCCTCCAATAAAGAGCACTCCTTCTGCAGGTCGGGCCTATGGTACATTCAAAACGAGATTTATAGCTCATTTCGTCTATCATAGCCCGCATGAGCTACATTTTTAATGTGATTTATACGTCTCATTAGATTTTGGACACTAGCACGAAAAAGCAAGATAACAATTGACTTTCGTTAGTCGGGTACCACTATCATGTCTACAAATAAACAATAAACTCAATGACTCACCACGGCGGCTTACATGAATATACATGTACCTTTTGAGCAATGCAAAATTAACCTGGTTTGGATCATTTACCATTAGAAAGGGTAAGAAAGAATCATAAAAATATGTTTATCCGAAATGAAAATCTTCATCCAACTTTCATAAGATACTGTTCACAATATGTAGACAATGCCGCTTGTAAGCTCAAATCTGATAGGCTGCATTTATGCCTGGCTTTGTGGTACATTCTTAATGAAATTTGAAAGAAAAATGCACCAGTTGGAATGTATGGGAACACACATTAACAACCATGACATAAACCACACATGTTTCAGTGAGGTACATCGATTATGAGTGTTGAAACCTGAATATTTATTTATTATGATATTCCAGGTATCAACTAATCAGCATTGTGAAAAGCACACATAGACTGCATTCATCCCAGCCATTTCACACCATTCCTTTGAATTTGAGATTGTGATCTCTCATGCTTCCGTGAGGAATATTCTCTTGACGGCATTCGCTTGATATTTTCACAAACAGTCCCCTCCATGTGAAGCTTATTCACTTTATCAAATCATGGTAAGACACATCGATTGAATGTTCATGACCTTCATAAATATACCACATGTGAATACAAATGCCGAACTTTCTTATTTTTCTAACAAAATCTGATATTTTCGCAAAACATGGTACCATATGCCTACAGGTCTTAATTAAAACATTGTTAATTACACTTTAGCTTTGCTATCTTGCTTTTTCGTGCTAGTGTCCACAATCGATGAGACGAGCAAATCACATTAAAAATGTAGCTCAATCGGGCTATGATAGACAAAATTAGCTATGTACATGTAGCTCATTTTAGATGTGTGCCCGACCTGATCCGTATGTGTATTATCTGTCATCTGCTAAGATTCTGCTTATATTACCTGTAATTTCCGCCAAATCAATAGTTGGCTGACCATTCCAATGTACATTTTTTTGGAAGGAGAATCCATTTAGTAAAAAAAGAGTTAAATAAAATGAGATACTGATGCACCAGCAACTTTTCATGCTAAGACATAATGTTTGTACCGTATATAAACAGTACATTGTGTCATTATCACTGTAGGGAACTTCTTTGTGGATTCTGAAAAAAGTGAAGTTTTCCAACAGTTAACCCTTTGATCAGTGAATGGATTCTCCTATCCAGTTTTAAGAGTACAAATAGGAATGGTCCATTAGTAAGGAGGGTCAGATACCTTAAACATATGACAGGCAATGAAAAACTCAGGATTAATTTACAAGTACCTACTATAAAAGTACAAGCCTGCAAATAGTGTGTCTGTCATTTGCAGAATGAGGTCCACAGAGGCTGAATTTTGTGATGATATCCCGCACAGCAGGCTAGCATCATCAAATTCACCCTCTGGGGAGCTCATTCTGCTTAGGCCTCACTTTCTGGGAAGTATCTATAGCCTCAGAGGCCTAAGCAGAATGAGGTTCCCAGAGGGTGAATTTGCCTGCTATGTGGGATAGCAGAACTAAATTCACACTCTGGGGACCTTATTCTGCAAAAGACAGACACACCATTTCAAGGCTTGGTACTGGCATACAAGAGAATTACTTGTGAATTAACTCACGTGAATTCCCCATGGCCTTTTCCACTCAAGCCGCTGAGTTGTATGGCATGCTGCTTGAACTCTTGTAGTCTTGCTTCTCGGATATATGATGGGATTTCCTCATTCTCTAGTTCATCCAAAAGTTCCTAAATATGAAATCATCAAGACATCAACATTATTAACACTTTCATGATGGCAGAAATGCTGGTGCGGCATTAAAGATCCTGTGTCAGTGCATTCTCTTATATATGCGAGTCTCCCTTAGGGCACCTCGAATATATAAGATTAATGCACTGGCTTACAAGGTCATGGTAATTATTGTTAGGCCAATGTATTCTCTTATATAAGCAAGTCTCCCTATGGGAGACTCCAATATATAATTTTACTCCATAATTTCAATGGAGCTACAAGTACAATAAAAGGTCAGCCAACCACAGTGTCCCCCGAAAACGTGGCAAGTAGATGGTCGCTTTGGTAAAGAATTTTTTTTTTAAAGTCGATGGCCGCTTTGTTAAAGAAATTAAAAAAAATGTTGAAATGTTCTAAGTCGAAAGGGTTAATAATTCCGTAAAAAAATAAGTTTCAAATATCTACGATCAAAATGTAGGAGGAGTTGATTACACCATGAAGGTACCCTCATACAGAAAATTATAAAAAAAAAAATTCAAAGTCAAAAGGCCCATATCTCTTGGAAAAATCATTGGATCAAACTCAAATTCGAACTTGACCTGTATTTTGATATGAACGACCCACAAAAAAACAGAATTTCCAATTAAACAATTGAACAGTCCAAACTTGAGTTATCATCTGGAAACCCCCCGAAAAAAGTAGAAAATTGAATTTTCCAAGTCGAATAAAGTCCATAACTCTAGGAAAAATCATCGGATCAAACTCAAATTCGAACTCAACCTGTACCTTGATATGGCTGATCCACACAATTTGCAATTAAACGATCCTAACTTGAGATATCATCCGGAAACCGAAAAAGTGAGAAATTTTCTAAGTAAAAAAAAAGTCGAAAAAAGGGAAATAACTCCATAAAAGAACATCAGATCAAACCCAGAATTGCAGAGCAACTGTGTGCTTGGTTGAGACACCTACAGACCAAGTTTCAATCAAATCGGATTGTCACTACTGGAGTTATAACTCCGGGTGGACGCAGCATGGGACGCACACATGCACGGACGGAGCTGATTACAATAGTCCCCCGAAAATAAATTTTACGGGGGACAATGAAAACTGTGAATATACATGTAGATCTACTTGGCCATGATGTACATTGTAATACACAAAGTTACACCTTACGACTCATCAATATCTTATTTTATATGTAAATTTATTGATTTTGATTACATTCTACATGTACATGGTTTACAGGTTGTCCATTGAATCTTAAGTTTAAATCGATGAAGTGACATACATTTATCAACTTTTGATCAATAATCCAAACTGTAGTTATCGGTCGGAAACCAAAAATGTTAATGGACGAACAGATCCCCCTCCCAATGGACAGATTACTAAATGGATGACTAGATGGACAGACAGACAGAAAAGACAAACACTTATGCTCCCGAATTTTGTTTTCGGGGGCATTAAAAGTCAGGTTAGGGAGATAAACTGGGTAATTTTCAACAACAACAGCATGTGGTAGGCTTTGTATTCATGTACACAACACATTTTGGTAACAGTGTGCTTTCTAGGTCACGTGACATCAAAATTTGTTGCTAGTTTACGAAAAAAGTTCAAAAAACAATTTAAAGTTCAAAAAACTATTTTTCCCAGATATATATACTTCCAGAACGCATCCTATTTCCCATACTTTTGACCATAAAAAAGGGGTCTACTAGGAGTAGCTTTTTACGAGAAAGATAATGGTCGGGGTTAGAATTTTCTAAAGTGACGCCGTTGTTGTCAGGGGCAGAAAAGGGGGAGGGGCAGAAAACAAATTTGTCGCCGATTGCCACAAAACTTATATATAATCATCCCCATAATATGAGGAATCTAATGGCGTGGTTTAAATATGGCAAAAGTCGCGCCGTTCGCGTCAAGGGTGCCCGGAAGGGGGGGGGCAGATTTTTTTTCTGTCGCGATTGCCACGAAACTTACATATCCCCATGATATGAAGAATCCAACTGTGTGGTTTAAATATGTCAAAAGTGGCGTCGTTTGAGTCAGGGATGAACGGAAGGGGAGAGGGCACCAAAATGATAAAACTAATTTTAGCGCCGATTTCCACCAAATTGATATATATTCTTCTTCATGATACAAGGAATCTAATTGTGCGATTTAACATTGTTGTTTTTGGATGAGAGATTGGGAGGGGGTGGGCACTAAATTTGATAATAAGACTCCGATTGCCACCACACTTATACAAAATCATCCCCATGGTATGAGGAGTCTAATGGTGTGGCTTTTATCTGTCCAATGTGCCATCATTCGAGTCAGGGTTCCATTGAAAGGGACGGGAGCACCAAAATTGATGCACAATTTTTTTAGCGCCAATTTCCACCAAATTGATACACGTTCTTATCCATTATACGAGGAATCTAATCGTGATTTAAAGACGCCATAGTGGTGCTGTTTGGGTGAGAGATGGAGAGGGGAGGGATTGGCACCAAATTTGATAAAAAAAATTATATCTATATGTTTAGTGCCGATTTCCACCAGATTGATACATATTCTTCTCCGGGATACGAGGAATATTATCGTGTGGTTCAGATACACAAAAATGGTGCCATATGGGTGAGAGATATGGGGACCTTAAATTAGATACGAATTTGTATACTCGCCAATTTACACCAATTTCATATATATGCATCTCTAATCTCTAATGAGTATTAGTGTGTGCAGCTTGAGTCCGAAATAGGGACGGGAGGGTCACCAAAATATTTTTAGTACCAATTACCATCAAATTCAGACACGTTCTTCTCAAATGATACAAGAAATAAAATTGTGCTGTCTGTCTGTCTTTTTGTCTGTCTGTGTGCGTTCTATATATAACTTCACGCGGTACAATCGAGATGGCACCAAGACGTTCTAAAAGGGGTAACTTTTTACAAGGAAGATAATGGTGCGGGTTAAATTTTTCTAAAATGACGCTGTTGGTGGGAGGGGAAATTTTAAAAATATGGTGAAATAGTTTTGTCGCTGATTTCCAACAAACGAATACATAATCACCTTCGCAATATGGCGTTGTTCGAGTCAGCGTTGCATCAACAATTGATTTAATAAACCAAATTCCACCAAATTCATACACGTTTTTCTCTGATGATATACCATGAATTAAATCACATTTGGTGTTGTTTGCGTCACGGATGGCGAGCGTATATGCACTATAATTGATAAGATTGCTATTCGCCGATATCCACATATAAGTGATATACAGTCACCAGGCCATCTCCATATCATTTTAAGTAGTTGGGCATTCACATTTCACAATCCCGACATATGGTGACCCACATAAGTCACTTGAACAATTATATCTTCTTAACAGTCATATTTATATGGGAATGGCAATCAAGGCATTCACACAATGAGCTAGCAAAAAGAGATAACTAGAAGAAGCATTAAACGTATATTTATCATTCTATTGAAGAGATACATATATTCGGGCAAACTGAGAGACCTCGAACCGTCAGAGGATTGCATATATATAATAAAAAAATTTAGTCTGTTCCATTCAATACAGTTTCCACAAAAAGGTTACAATTTGTCAAGAGCTATGGAAGGCCTGTTAAAAAATAGTGGTCACAGTGTGCAGTCAAATATAGTTTCTTTTGATGTACAAGAAAATGCAGTTAGTAGCACAAGACTTTTCAGGATCCTACCAATACTGACATCTGACAAGGGTTTTAGAACAGACTCATCGACTGACATAAACAACTCAAAATCTCGCTCTGTGCCTGGCACATGTATCTGATATATTGGGCAGCAACATTTCGTTTAAACTAAGAATATTTAGTCAATATATAGCACCATGAACAGAGGAGCACCTGGAAATTTCTTTGAAACATCTGTATCTTCATGGCGATATGATAGCCAGGTGTCCTCGAGATCTTAGTCCAACCCACTACATTGATTGATACATCTCAATATGTAAAACCCAATTATCATCTTTTATCAAACTAATGTGTTTATTATGTTCATGTATCATATTATAACGTCTAATGTATACGCAGTTGTAAATAAATAAATACTTCATTATTGGTGCAACGGATTAATCGAGATAAACAGAATGACAATTGACAAGGTGAGCCACTACTTATATTCCATGACTGTAATAATCGTGTATTGTGATGCTATTTGAATATACAATTTATTAGAAAACGTATAACACTTTAAGCAAGAGCATTCTCTATTCCCAACAAATATCCACAGCATACATTTACCTGGGCAACGCCGGGTAACCCTGCTAGAATATTATATACACAGCAGAAAAAAAAATTCTGCTACCGCTGTCCTTCCCATGACGAAAACGAAGCGAGAGCACTTACATGTATTTCAGAAGACTGGTATAATTGCATAAGTTGGGATTTTCTCAAACAAAATGTTATTGTGGGATAGACCTATGTCCAGTTACACTTTTACATACCCATAATTTAACAGAGAGGGGAAAGGTTCTAAATATACCTTCATGTTGAATAGTTCAATATTGTCATGGAATCAATGATTACATTGACCATGAACATTTTGACAAGTGCGAAGAGTGCAAACCTTAGCACCCTGGTACCGTGAAATATAAATTACAGGTGCATATACGGTATGCCATGATACGGGTGCGAGAGCAATCACTCCCATCTCCTGGGAAGGACTGCTAGTGCAGTCCTTACTATTCCCCACAACTCACGGCGTTTACCGATGTCCCCAAATTATAGAAATGTCCCCAAATTAAAAGGCACATTTGGCAAAATGTCATTGCAAAATCGAATAAATTTTACCGCAAAAAAAAAAATCATTTGTAAAATATGCTGTCGGAGTTCAAGGCAACGCGCCATAAACAATGTGTGAAACCGAAAGTTAATTTTACTCTTTCTGGACTTCTGACCTATGACCTCTTGGGCCTGATGAGGTTTTCCGATTGACTTTTTATTGTTTCTTTGCATTTCCCCTGGCGGGCTTGATGGGGCACTGCTGTATATATAACGTAGTGTTAGAATAAGGACATCCAACATTACAAACTTTTAGCACACTAGTAGTAGTGTTCTATTAAGAATACACGAAACGGATCATGCAGGTTTTCTGAAAGTAAAATATTATAGGTTGCAAACTGCACGAATCGGCCGGTAATGTAACCAGCAATTACACACCATTGTTTCATTGAGAAATGGGTGACCGAGGTGCATAACGTGCATGCGGCACGTATCGTGAGCTCTACTAAAAACACTGGTTACTGCTATAGTACACTTGACTGCGATAATTCAATAATTAATTTGATGTCCAGTTTTTAATATTGCCATCACAAAAGTAATTGTATCCACTGTTGCTTGCGCTGCTTACATGTACATAGTACTACCCTGCTGGACAAAACAAGTGTCCATTGGCACCGCAGTGTATTTGCCGTTCAGCCACGGTGTCAGAGTTTGTAACTGCAGTTGAGCACCGCGGCTGAACGGCATGTACACTGCGGCCAAACGGCAAGTACACTTTGGCCGAAAGGCAACTACAACGCGGCTGAATGGCATGTACACCGTACTTAGATTTCTGATTTGTATCATCTTTTTTCAGTTTAATGAATGTACACCGCGGCAACTACACCATGGCTGAATGGCAAGTACACCGCGGCCCAACTGTAGTTAGCCGGTGGAGCTGCGGTGTAGTTGCATTTTGGCCGTGGTGGCAACGCTAACCACACCGCGGTTAAGTGGACACTTGTTTTGTCCAGCAAGGTATATGATTTTAGTGTTTTATTTAAAACATAGTAGGTTTTCTAAAACCTAGAATAACACACGAAGTGTTTAATTAACCCTTAAACATTGATCTCTGTTTATGGTATTAACATTCCGAATAGTAATTCAAGAGGAATAACTCTATCTTAAAGTCAAAGATTATACCAACAGAATGTATGCAAACATAGATAAATTTGAGCCATGGATACAAATGCACAAATGCAAAATACACTCATACAGGTGCTCTTTGAACAATGGAAACAACAAGGTAATTTTAATGAAAATGAGTTATTCGTAAAGCACATGAGTGTAAATGGCACTCATCCATTGCTCAAATTTATTCATTTGTTGAATAAATCCCGTTGGATATAATATGAGATGGTCCCATAAATGGCCAAATTTAGCGTTCAGTACCCATTTAAAACATCACTTGTGCCTAGTTTAGTAGTTATTAGTTCAAAATAAAGGAAATACTGATGCTGCTGTGTAAGTTGTAACACATGCAAGTAATTATGTAATGACTTTTAGATAAGAATAAGGACATCCAGTCATCCAACATTACAAAAGATAACAACACAACACCGAGCTGTCAGATACATCTTCAATATTTACAACTACCCAAGCAGCCCCACAAACATGTTAAGCATTCTCAAATGGCCTACTCTTTATAGCAGAAGAAGAGACTTCTCCTCTGTTATTCTCTTCCATAAATTCCGATATAACCATGTAAACATCACTGACTCTGCTCCACTAACACCCACACGAGACCACAAACTTCTCCACCCCTTCTATCGACCAAAATACCTCAGCACTTCCTTCTATCCTCGAACAATTTCTCTCTGGAACAAAATCCCAACCGACACTGCCTACCGTATATTCAGGACGCATCAATGTTTAAGGGCAAGCAGGACTCCTCCACAAAACCACCACCAGCCCGATCACCATAGTGCCAAAAGAATGGTATATAGAACTCAAATGCTCTGATTTTAATAATAAACAAACAAACAAATCTATAACCCATGTAATTATCTTTTATTCATGCGTCCCTTAATAATCCTCAGTTGATTGAGGGCATGGGGTATACTGTAGATGTAGAAGCTATACAGTCAGTTTAGGTAACCCAGGACCCCCAAAATGTCCCCAAATTAGCCTAATCTAAAGGCCTGGCTAGTGCTACCCAGTAAAATAACACCACATTTTGGTGTCACGTGACCAACAAAGCACACTTTAACTGAATCGAAATGTGATGTGCCCATGAATACACATGAAAAGGTTGTAGTATGCCGCGGTCAAGTTAGTTAGGAAAAAATTGGGGTTCCCAGCTTCCCTATAATTTGCCTAGTATAATTAGTATAAATCCTTTAGCCCTAAAAAAAAAAAGTTTGTTTCCGCTAACCCGACTGACCCTATTTTAAACCCCAGACCCTAAACTTGTTATTGCCATTGCAAAAAAAAAATCAAAAAAAAAATTATTTTATTTTTCAATTTAGGTCCCAATTCATACCATAACAAGATGCAAAACATTTATATATATATATATGTATATATTGACATAAGAAATTTAAGTTTACAAAAATATTTAAGTTTAACAGTTGGAATCATACTGTAAAGTATGTTTGGCTTTATCTAGCTTTCATCTGTGAAAACTTCAAATAGTTTCAGTTCAGGTTTATCCAGCCTTCAGTATTTCAATTAAAATACAGTACAGGAACATTAACAATTTGATCAAATCAACCTGATTATCAGGTGGGATCTCATAATACCAAATGAAAAATTAACATTGAGATTAGTACTATAAATAGTAATTACTAACTTAATAGACATTGTTTCTGTACTACATGTAGTATATTATGTATGTGTCTCACTTGAATTTTATAAAATAGCCTATTATATGAATTAGAGTGATAATGGTAAGTCTCATTTCAAGCAGGATAAGCATAATCCATTGAACCAAAAGATATCTGACAATAACTTATAAGCATTTCCAATCCATACATACATAAAAATTTCCAAAGTTATGCTTGAGAAACTTGATCAAATTGACCTCTCAGTAAAATTCAAAATTCTGACTCAAAGTGCCCTAGAATAAGCTCTAAATGCAATGGATTTTCAAAATTGTTCCAGGGAGAACCAAGGAGAACCCCCACCATCAGGAGGGGGGTCACCCCTCCCAAACCTTCCTCCGCTCAGGCGTTCGGCTTATGCCTTCGGCATATCATTGCCCAAAAACAGGTGTCCCCAAAAAATACCTAGATCCTTCACTGAATGCGGAGGAGAAGGTAGTGTTGTGAAGCCATCATTAAGAGATCAGTACAAGACGGTCACTCCAATATGTGAACAGTACAGTGGTGCTGGACTGACTCCTGTTGTCGCCAGATCATATTGGAAATATTAGGATTATCAGACTATATTAGTATATACATGTAGACTAGTATATATGTAAATATTAAAGCATATATATGTAAGATTGAATTGGAGTTTCTAGTTCCTCTGTCATCTGGGTTAACCTGATTGGGGCTAAGAAGTGCATAGTTTGGGTTATTGACAAGTATTATTTAGTTATTTTTAAAGATACTGAAAAAAAAAAGTTAACAAAAACAAAAAAGTGTTAAACGGCTAAAGCCTACCTACCTACCCTAATTTTTTTTCAGCTCGTTAGCGGAAACAAACATATTTTTTTTTTAGGCCTTATAAACATGATTGTTTACTCTCGGGCTCCAAATAAACGTGCAGACCCAAATAATAGTGCAGGGGGGGGGGGCTTTCATTGAAAATTAATAAACGTGCAGATCGACCCAAATAATAGTGCAAGGGGGGATTTGCAGCAAATGTTTATAAAAACAGTGAGGACGTGAAATTTTTAAATTTTATACATACATGTAACTCGGCAAGCTTTTTCTTCTCCGCAAGATTATATATATATTTTTTTTTTTGGACAAAAAGTGTCCGCCATGTTTAAATTCTCACGGGGAAACAACAACAATTTTTACAGAAATTTCCTAAAGACAGTGCGTAAAGAGGCCCCAAAGTTTTATTCTACATCCATTTTTAATTATAGACTAAGCTTCCCAACTATAAAGTAACATTTTATTACACTTTCAATGATCAAAATATTTTATAAACCTCTCATAAAATTGTTGGATTATGGCAGTATTGAGTATTTTATTGAGATCATTAAAACGAAAATATCTGGTGCCTAAATGGAGCCCCACACTGCCACAGTAAAAAATGTGTATTCCGGTAAGCACGTGGTGCGTCCCCCTAATAATGAGCTAATCGTAATGAAACGTGCGCAAACGTCATGGATACACAGCTTAATCAGAAACCGATGGGTCCACTTTTAAAGGCATGCGGGGAGGGGAAATGTGTATTCTGGAAGAACATGGTGCGTCCCCCTGATAATGAGATAATCCTAACAATCACGTGCGCGAAAGTAATGGATACACGGCTTACTAGTCTGATGAGACCACTTTCAAATGAATGCGGGGAGGTAAACACCTGGCTCGCCCTGCTATTTTCATTTTTAGGAATTCCTCTCAAGCGAGTGACGTATTGACTAGTCTATAATAACTGTCAAACTGTTTCCCTATATTTGAAGTGAAAACATGCTTTACAGTGGTATAACTTTCACTTTGTTGATGAATCAGACGGTTCACTTTTGGTACAAATTATTTTACTGAAAAATAAATAAACATGCAGACCCAAATAAGCAGCGTATAGGGAGGAATTTTCGGGTCACTATGAATACCGAACACAACCGAACACAACCGAACACAACCGAACACAAGTCAAAACTAGAATGCACTCAGAGAGATGCCAACGTGCGCAAAAATGTAATAAAAAATAATTAAAAAATAATTTCACTGTATTTTACTCAATTTATTTAATTTAATTTAATGTTAGCAAAACAAGACAATTACCATTTCTAATTTCATCACAGATAAAAGGCAAATTACTATATTAATCATTTAAGTAATTAAAACCAATTCCATGTTGCCTAAAGGATGAGACTTTAATATCGATTACATTTTATTTTTTTTCAGCGGCATATTTTCATTTACATTTTCCGATAGTCAAAGTTGACCAAAGGAGCAATTATAAGAAATAAGTAATACCATAAATTTGTGTAAATATTGATAATATGCAACAATAAAATCAATAATTAATCAACAATTAATCAATAACGATCATGTTATGTATTAATAAACTCTTCAAACGGTGTCAACAAATGCGTTTTGTTTTGTGTTACGTCATTCGTCGTATTTGACCCGGAACTCGGTTGAAGGTTAGGCTATTCAGCCTATTGCGTCGAATTACGAAATCGCGTTTTGAATGTCTCTATTCCCGCATGATTAAAAGAGGTCTACGCACGAACCAAAAATGATAAAACTTCCCAATTATAAGTAAAAATACCCAAATGAAGGAGTCTATGTAGGTCCCGAAGGAGTCTATAGACTCTTTGATGTAGAGTGCTGATGGAGAAAATGTAGGTCGATCTATTTTTGTCAGAACTCCGACGTATTTTGACCTGGGAGAAAAAATCGAAACCGAGGCTCACTACGATCATGCCAGTTTTAAATAGAGAAACAGGGAATCCCGACAAATGGCGATATCGGCGACAAACAAATAATCATAAACAACACATAAAATAAACATAGCAAAAACGCGGCACAGTAAAAATGTCAGAACGCCACGAGGTGTTACGTCGGTTTTGGTGACGTCATGGAGTGAAACGGAGTAGAGTGACACCAAGGTACGAATCTGTCTGATCGCCATACTGTTGTGCGAGCGCACGTAATAAGGGTTAAAAGACGGAAATATATGAAATAAAGTTTATAATGATGTGTGTGTATATGTAAGCTAGTGATATGTGAAGTTTGATGCAATTTGGCCGATTAAAAGTTACGTTAATGAAAGTTTTATGTAATTTCACGCCGAGTCAGAGTCCGGCGTGATGGCGGCTAGCTCTATGAATACCGAACACAAGTTCAAATAAGCCGTATATAAGGGAAATATATTAAATAAAGTTTATAAAGATGTGTGTGTATATGTAAGCTATTGATATGTGAAGTTTGCTGCAATTTGACATATTAGAAGTTTAGTTATTGGTAGGTTTGTGTACAATATTAGCTGTCATCACGTAAACCAGAGTTCGGCAAAATGGCGGCTGACTCTATGAATACCGAACACAAGTCCAAATAAGGCGTATATAAGGGAAATATATGAAATAAAGTTTATAAAGATGGTTGTGTATATGTAAGCTAGTAATATGTGAAGTTTGGTGCAATTTGGGCGATTAAAAGTTATGTTATTGGCAGTTTTTATAATAATTTTACGCCGTACACTCTTGTGTTCGGCATGCATTCACTGCTAATAAATTAGCTTACAGGCAATCAGTTGGCTGGCTACCACCAACACAGGATATTTTGTGTTATTGTCTCTTTGTTACTGAGTTGTTTTGACATACAGTTTGTGTTATTATGACTCCCCTCACAGTTGAGGTGATACCACCTGTCACAGAGAGCACAGCCTATACTGCGAATCTCGTGACATGATGCATCACAAATGCCACACGGATACAACACGGTTGAAGACTTTGATGAACTTGAAGTCATTGTTTCAGATCGAGGATCGAATGAAATTTTCCGAGTCCAATTCGTACTTATACCCTGCATATGACACCATCAACTCATTTAATTATCACCAATATATTGTTTATTCAACCATTTTGGTTTCTATGAAACCTGCGAAACCTTGCTTGAATATCACTGCATGTCAAAACATCCCTGAAATCTTTCCGGTAATCCAGAGTAATCCACGATCGCACATCGGTAATTAATCAACAACAAAGGCTCTACTGCGCAGTGCCAGATGTTAGGGGAAATTAATTATCACCTGTCAGTGATGTCTTAATCATCCCTTATTTCGACTTGTGTTCGATATTCATAGAAATCCTCGTCGAACCCTAGCTTGCGTGCCGACTTCACATGCCACTAACTTACATATACATACACATCATTATAAACTTTATTTTATATATTTCCCTTTTATACTTGTGGTCAGTATTCATCTTGCCGAACTCTGGTTTGTGTGCCGACAGGTAATATTGTACATAAACCTACAAATAACTATACTTTTAATCGGCCAAATTGCATTAAACTTCACATATCACTAACTTACATATAAATACACATCAGTACAAACTTTATTTTATATATTTCCATTATATACGCCTTATTTGAACTTGTGTTCGGTATTCATAGAGTTAGCCGCCATTTTGCCGAACTCTGGTTTGCGTGCCGGCAGCTAATACTGTACATAAACTTACAAATAACGCAACTTTCAATCGGCCAAATTGCATCAAACTTCACATATCACTAACTTACATAGATCTACACACATATCATTATAAACTTTATTTAATATATTTCCCTTATGTACGGCTTATTTGAACTTGTGTTCGGTATTCATAGAGCTAGCCGCCATCACGCCGGACTCTGACTCGGCGTGAAATTACATAAAACTTTCATTAACGTAACTTTTAATCGGCCAAATTGCATCAAACTTCACATATCACTAGCTTGCATATACACACACATCATTATAAACTTTATTTCATATATTTCCGTCTTTTAACCCTTATTTTGACTTGTGTTCGGTTGTGTTCGGTATTCATAGCACAGTCCCTAGGAATCACTGTTAGTTGAATAAAATATTATTTAATAATATTAAATCAATATATTATAGTTAGTTATTATATTAATATATATACCAGTTTGGCAAGTAAAAATTTTGTGTTCTGCATTTTCATTGGTAGATGATTTGAACGAAATTACAAGAGTACAAATTTTTATGCCACACAAACATTCTCGCTTTCTGAGTTTATATCATCATATTCCGTATTTTTTTCTTGAAACGCTGGTGTATTCAGATTGTTTCTATCTTTACCCACTTACCAGAAAAATGTCTGTTAGTTCCTCGAATATTCATTCAAGTCCAACTCTCGGGGATTCCTAATCATTTCTGAGAAAACCACCCAATCTGTAAATAGTTCGTTCGCGTATAGCCAACCGGTGATAATCCGAATAAAAGGGATTACGGATGTGAGTAAACAGACGTCGGGTGTGTTAAAACTGGCTCTGTTGTACACTACTAAGTACACATTTTAACTCTGACATTCTCATTACTAGAGAAATGTAGAAATGACCATCTCAAACTAATATATCTATATATTTTCAAGTAGGGCCCTGGGGGTGGTTGATATCTTGAGATGTGAAAGCAAATTTTATATTCCAAGCTCCC
Organism: Siphonodentalium dalli; assembly: GCA_032622095.1. Lineage (NCBI taxonomy): Eukaryota > Metazoa > Mollusca > Scaphopoda > Gadilida > Siphonodentaliidae > Siphonodentalium > Siphonodentalium dalli. The sequence continues at coordinate 51,850,252 of CP136067.1, forward strand.
AGTTAACTCCGCATCTCAAGAATGGCAATGGGAGATAACTCGTGCTGGGTTTGGCTGCAAAAGTAATGTGTAATAGGGAACTGGATTGATAACTTCCCGTTTTAAACAATTTTGCAGAATTACGTCACTTGATAATTTAGCCGACAGTTATTCAATGTGAATATTGGATGGAAAATTACGATTTATGTACAACTCAGACAAGGTACAGTTGATATGACCCGACGAGCACATTAAGAACAATTAACTTAATTGTCACATGTCAAATGTGGGGAGATAAATGCATTTTTTTCGAACGAAAAATCGAATTGTTCGTTTTAGTGATAGAGCACAGGGGGTGGTCTGCAGCCAATGAGGTGATGATTTACATAATAACAAAATCTGAAGTTGCCTAACTGTAGCTTATATCTATATAGTAGAGGTAATATATCTAGATCTATTTGTTATATTTTAATCAAATTTAATATTACATGGACAGTGATTCCTAGGACTGTGTTCATAGTGACCGGAATTTTCCGCCTGAAATAATAAACGTCCATGCACGTTTATTTGGAGCCCGAGAGTAAGATCATGAAAATGGGGCTTATTTTTTAAATTATTCAATGACACATCAACTGTGCTCCAAAAAGCCGAGTTGGTATTGGAAGGTTTCCATGAACTAAATGACTCAATCGCCATGGTAACCTCACTAACAGTAACACTAACACCGGACCGGTCAAAAATATTCGAAATTTTGTTGAGCAGGATTTACAAAGAGAATATACTCGTCTTCAAGCTAATAATAATATACACATATTAAGTCACTCAATTGGATAAGAAACGCGGTCCGTATAGTAGTAAACCCCAACGACAAATTAATGGAGCAATATACCTCTTCTGCGAGAGCTTCATCTTTTAAAATGTTCCGCGCTTGTTCGACAGTTGTGGAGGCGGCCATTGCTGTTCGCAGTATCTCAAAGTAACACACTGTGGTCATTATATTCTAGCAAACCATATTTTACGGACGCAAAATACACAGGAATGCAATTTAAAAACAAGAGTTGCACTTCGAATTCCGCTTTCGTCGAGATTTTTTTAAGTCAGCTGCTATTTTGAGTCTATATTTTTCAGTATGTATATTATTTCTGGTTCTGCAGCAGGTTCAATGAAAAACAAAGATGGGTTGGCACAGTGGGAAGGGGAGAAACTCCTTTGGGTCATTGGTTGAATTTATCTTTTTTGTTAGATTGGGGCCTATATTGTAAAAAAAGAAATCATTGAATTTTCTGCAATTTAGTTTTTACCACCACGAACGCGTAATGTTTTGGGCGCATTTGGATTCGCGCAGGATTGACTTAATAAATCATCGGGTTTCAATTGTTACTGTTAACTTTTGCCAAGGGTGCTATGGGATATTTTGGGCTGGTTTTGTCACGATACACTTTTCGATTTAATTACATATACAAAAGTGGCCTTTTCGCTAAATGTATATAAATATAAAGATTAACTGTCATGTGGACTGTTTTTATGGAGATGCAACCGTGAGGTAAGTGGTCATAACTTGTATGTAAAACCCTTCGGGTTTTACACAAGTTATGACCACTTACCTCACTGTTACATCTCCATAAAAACAGTCCACATGTCCAGTTAATCCTTATATGATAGTATCATAGTAATGTTGTTTGGCCATTCTTATTAAGGATATTAATATGTTTTAATATATTATTTGTACCTTTCATTGTTAATTTCATATTCGTTTTCTATTAAGTTTCTGTATAGTTTATTATTTTAACTGAATTAAAGGGGTACTGTACCCAAGATGTTGTTGTTGGTTTCTATAATCCCCGAGTCGGAGAATAATGTAACAACTTTTCAATTTTTTGAAAGTTTGTTGAGTACGAAGTATTGTTACGGATGGCAAATTTACCGGAATGCAAAAATACAAATTGTCGTTGTCGAGTAATTTTTGTAAAGTTTTCAACCAAATGAATCAAATAAACATTATATTATATGGTTAGTAGTCCCATATACTCATTTAAGTTAGTGTACCGTCACTAGTCAATGAATGGCTTGGGTTTTCTCCCCGTATAAGCATAATGTTTCAAACGATCGTGTGTGCAATTGTTTTCCTAATCCGGTATCCCTCAATTATAATTTGATTACGTTTTGTACACGGAAATTCGAATTTTAAGAGACGCCATTTTATGGCTGGAGCCATAAAATCAATTTATATTAAATTATTAACTTTTAAATTATTAAATTTTAAGATAGCCTATTAACCTGAGCGTTTACAGAATACATCTTCGACTCAAATTACTTATATTTCTATATAGTATCGATAATAGATCGTTGTTATCACCGGGAATTTATTGAAAATGGCGTACAGTACCCCTTTAAGTATTCCTGTTGTTATCCAGGGATTGTTATTCTGAGTTCTGATTTTCTTTTTGTATTTAGGAAAGCTATTGGTTAAGCGTTCCTTGTATTATTCTCTGCGCCTAAGTTATATAGTACTAACGTCTCCCATTAGAATATAATTCATTTTCTCTTTGGATATCTTTGACATGATAGATTCCATTTTCTCCATAAATTTCTCATGATCTGAGTTTTGGGGTGGTGTGTGTATATATATATACATACTATTGTTTTTTCCCCTTTGATATCTTCTAATATGACGAAAATGCTTCCCAAATAGTCAGTGTTGATGGTTAAGTCAAATCGGATTTAAGATTTTTAACGATGATCCCCAGATAGCATGACTATGTTGGGCCAACGTTGGCATAATGTCGGCACGGTTGGCATTAGGTTTGGTTGGGTTGAGGTTGTTGACCCTTGGTTGGCCCAACATATTTCTCCCAACCGTTGGAAATATAACGCATATAAGTTATATAGCGGAGAATACTTATTGACATGCATAGTAGTTTCTCACAAACTTGCACCAGATAGTGACATGGTGGCTGATGATGGTAACTGAATTGTGAACGGATTATTGGATGCATTTTGAAAATTATCATTCAATGTAAAAGGGTTTGTTATAAGTGCTTTTATATCTGGTAGTATGAAAAGGGCTTCTTCTTCAATGTTGTTCAAAGGGAAGACTTCCTGGACGCAATGATAGCAGAACCATGGAGATTTATCTTCATCAAGCTTTTTCATATCAGTTTTTGTCAACTCAGAGCATTTCAAATGAATCCACTGGTCGCTCAAGTCACATCCTAGAGAATCTTGATTGTTTCTTACTGATTCGGTACAGGTTGAGCCGTTGCGCATGGATATTTTATCGGCGTTTCAGTTTGTTGTCGAGGTGTGTTGGGGAGGGGGTTAGCTATTACATGGATGAGAGTAGAGTAGAAGAGAGCAGCGTGGGGGAGGTGCAGTTGGGTGAAACAATTTTTTTTTAAAAAGTCAATAGCTGACAGCCAAAAGGATCACTTATCTATTATACATTATCTATTTTCGAAGCTATGCGGGTTGTGAGCCAAATTTATGAAATTTCAAAGTTTCAGGAGTTATAATTATCTTTCTCTCTACTTTTATGTTGTATACATACATATGCGGGTTGTGAGGTTTCACCGGATTTGGGCGGTTTTGTTTGTTTCTGTTCCAAAGTTTTGATTTTGAACTTTTTGAATTTTTTTTTATAGAAATTGTAAAATATGTGAGACCAATCATTGTAGACTGATGAGGGTAATTCAATTTGATGTGTGATCAATTAATTTTGTTGTTAAACATACTTTGGTGTCAACCCCTTTATCCCTCAACCAAGCTGTCTGAAAAAAAATGGAACTAGTATTATATGCACAAGCTCACTACCATATGGCTGTGCTGGTGTATACAAATTTGTGCATTTTACTCTTCTTTCGAGTTGAGCCATGGGTCAACTAAGCGGAACATATCATAAACAGAACATCTACACTTTTGTGTTGGATATGGTAATTATCTCGTGAGTAATGAAAAAAAACCTCTTTTTTTTGTCATCACTCATGAGATAATTCCCATATCCAACCAAAAAATACGTCGTCTGATATAAATAAAATACATATTTAAAAAAACCTACCTAATTAACGCTCGCAAATTACTATTTCATTGGCGTCGAGGGTCAAAAATATTTGATTCGAATCGAGGAACCCACCCATCAAAGCTCAGAGTGATCAGATATCGATTTTTGAAATTTATTATGTTTCACCACCGATAATTTTAGTGGCCCAGAACAGGTCGACGAGAAGACTGTCTCGGATCAAGTGCGGATGAAGATATGTAACTCTATAATCGAGCCACGTGGCTTTTTGTTTGTGTCAGATATTTGACAAACCGACAAAATTTCGTTGAACAAAATGTTGATCAATAACAGGTTTTGGGCAATTTTATACTATAGTTGACTGTGGTTAGCATTATTTTTGGGCAACTAATCGATTCTGATAACTGGAGCGCCATTTAAAAAACGTTGTTATTGTTGTTGGAATCTGATGATATGGGGACCATCGAATAGGATTGAGTACCTTTAAACAAAACAATCATTGAATCGTTATAAGCATTACATCGATATTTGAAGGATGATTATCACATGCACACTTATAGAACAAATAACGTAGGTGACGTAGATCCGACCCTCTATATGCACGTGCCCGTATACCTAGCTGTACCCGGATACAATGGATATAATGCTACGTGTCTGCGATAATATGTCGCATCAGGTTCCCGATAAGATAAGCTTTGGTTTCACGACTTATGCGTCGGCTTTGTGATTGAATGCAGCTATATAAGCTGATAACACTCCAGCATGCAGTGCCAACATTATATGTGGAATTAATAATATGTACTTGTCATTTCTCACAATCGGTAAGTGTTAATTTGCAAAAGTTGGTTGTTTTAATATTGCCCAAAACTATATCGCCCACCGCTCGATTAATTCAAACTTCGTGTAATTCGTAATCTAATTCCGTTTATAACTATACCAGTCACAAATAAAGAGCGTCCGGGTCACTGCATGATGTGTGGAACGTTGAAGCGGTTAATGAATTTATTTCTATAAATTCGTTCAGTCGTTTATATAGAGCACACATCTATATTAAATGTCATCTATATCTTCCCATAAAAAGTGTTATACAGTTTCCAGGTATAAAATAATAAATGTGAATCGAAGACCCCTGCCCGGAAAAGTTTCTATCAATTAATGTTGATTTTATTTAGAATTTTCTGATATAACACATACGATCAATTTGGTGTACTAAAATGGTAACGAATAAATGTCCCAATCGATTATCGCATTGTATAAGAAAATATGGATATAATTTTTATCAATATTAATTGATATATTTAAGCGTTTCCGTTTCTTCGACTTTATTATTGTATACCCTGAAACTATATCTAACACGTATTCATGAAGAGATATACAATTTTAAAATGATAAACGATCAGAACCTTCCATCTCAATATCACTAGAAATGTCTCGTTGGCGTAATATAACTTCCGAATGGTACGACCACAACACATATAGAGAATGGAGTATATCCCTTATAAAAAAACCTCTTGTAAAAACCGGCCGATAAACCATGGTTTACAATAAAAACAATCTGGTAAAAGTCGGGTAAACCATGGTTTGCAATGATTTACTCGGGTAAAAGCCTTGTAAAAAAAACCATGTAAAAATGACATATCATTGTAAATTCCAAGTAAATGATGGTAAAGTCAGGTCTACAATGATATACTCTGGTAAAAGCCATGTAAACGGGACATACCCTTGCAAATTCCAAGCAGATCGTGGTAAAGTCAGGTTAACAATGATATACTCTGGTAAAAGCCACACAAAAGCCATGTAAACGGACATACCCTTGTAAATTGCAAGTAAATAATGGTAAAGTCGGGTTAACAATGATAAACTCTGGTAAAAGCCATGTACACCCATGTAAAAAAAGAAGACATATACCCTTGTAAATTCCATGCAAATAAAGGCACGGTGTACCCCACTTGACTCTCGTAAAATGCTGATGAAACAGGACACGCATGGGCAGGGACGTGGCTAGAGGGTCTCAGTTTGGGGTGTACGTCCACCTTGGAAAATTCCAATTGCACCCCCCCCCCCTTGAATCAGAATCAGACCAAACACAAGTTTTGCTTAATTCGATTTGTACCCCCGCCCCCTTGATCCTCAGTGCTCAGGCCTCTATATTCCCGGTAAGAGAACATTCACATATTTTTAACCTGAAAAAGTTAAATATTGTTTTGTATAGCAGTTTTGTATTGGTCACGGGGGAGGGACAATGACACACCACGGTTCGGCCCGGTGTGCGAAAATTTTGAAATCTGAACAAGAAAATCGCAAAATCCAAGCATATGAACTAGCCTCAAGCCTTCCTAGAGTTGAAATTTTCCAACTGACGACAATTCCAATGACAATGTTGACCAAATGTATGACAATATTGTTTTCTTAAATTAATTAGTAGTTTTTGACTGGCCACGGGGGAGGGACCAGGACACAAGCTTTCCAAGTGTTGGAAATGTCCAACCTGTCACCCTGATGACCATTTCAGTCCAAAATTTTGACGAAAATATACAAATATTGGTCCAAAAACAATTAATTCCCCCCAATAAATTGTTTGAAAATCAGACTACAAGAACATTTCCAACTAATGTTTTGGCAGGTATGAAATTTCCAACTGTTGAAAATTTTGACCAAAGTTGGGGGTGAAACCCCCTCCCCCCCCCACCCCCCCCCCCCACAACCCCCAACCCCTGTCGCCACGTCTCTGCGCATGGGTTAAAAACATGTCAATCAGAACATGGTGTAGTAAATCACTTCTTCTGGGGAAAACGCTCTTTGAATGTTTGTATTATTTTTTCATTTTTTAAAAATAAATCCGTTATTTAGTCAATATAGATTTCTTCTAGAAAAAAACGCTTTACTTCAAAAGTGGTCAGTTACTTCAATACGTGGCGCTATTTATATTGGTTGGTTCCAGTCAGAGATGGAATTTGTGAATAACTGAGTTCTACATGCTCTATTATTAATGTTATGTGAGATTTAATACCAAATGTCATCCTTTGATTTCAAATGAGGTGAGGTAATGCCATACAATACTATACAAGTGATACAAGGGGAATGCTAGTATGATTCTTAGTCCTATTTCTATACTGAAGTCTGCTATGTTGTCCCTGTAGCAATTCAGACTCACATTGCCGATCCCACAAAACGTATTTCAACCAGGGACAATAATTTCGGTGGGTTGGGTTTTTGTGCAGAGTCGGCCTAAAACGGTGTCAAAATAATTTAGAGCGTTTTGTTTTTATCGAAAATTATAGATGGGGCCATTTGGCGTATGGTGATGGGTTCTTGTTGGCTACAGTTGCGATCAAAATTTAACATTGAAAACCCTATGGAGACTCTCGTATTTGGGATAAATGGCGCCTTTTTTGTACATGTGTATGATAATATGTGAATTGAAATTTCTCAAAAATACTATGTATGAACCTCAGGCGTAGTTTTGAAAAATTCGGATGTGGTCAGATTATTCTCACTGACTACAGTTTCGATCAAAATTTAACATTGAACCTAAGGAAAATAGTTCGTTATATGAACTTTGATAGTAGTATCACTAAACGGCCATCACGCACTACTATATCAAGACAAGACAATCGCGTCTGACCTACTATACTGTAACTATCAGTAATCTAATTCATGCAATAGTCGATATAGTTATGCTTCTAGATACAGGCAAAATTATGTGTAGAATGGTTTGCAATGACCCCGATATCATACAGTCTGGTGCATGTTGAGCCAAAGAAGAAAATATCACAAGACTATAGTTTTTTCACAATGTTACTATATAGTAAAGAATTGTTCTATTGATACATGTTGTCAACTGACTGGTGCTGACGCCAATTGTAGATCATAACGAGTTGTAATGTGACAATATACTAACAAATTATACTCCATCACCATCGTCATCACACATGCATCCAGCGATTCTGTGTTTACTATAGCTACCTCATCCATTCTATGATACCGTTCTACCTTTATATGGTGCCCATTCATATTTATATGGTGACAATTCACCTTTATTTGGTGTGCAAATAATTCATGACTTTATAAGTTGCCCACATGATGAGCACTGTTCTCAATGGGGTGCATTCATCTTTATATATTGTCCATTTACCTTTATATGGTATGTTTTACATTAAGATGATGACACCTGTTCTCTATATGATATGCATACGTCATTGTACGATGTGGTTCGACCTGTATAAAAATGGTGTCCATCCATCTTTATATGATTTTCAATTGTCGTCGTATGGCGTGGAAATGTATTTATATGGTATCCATCCACCTTCATGATGATATACCACACCACACAGACCATGCGCACAGCATATAAAGTCGTATACACATCACACATAGTCGTATGAACATCATATAAAGAACAGCGGCCATAATCATAAATGGTCACCGTATACAGATGCAGCTAATTGGACACCATATAGGTAAATGGACACCATAGAAAGGTAAAAAATAAGATATCTATAGGTAAATACACACCACAATAAAGGTAAATGGACAAAATATAAAGGTGATTGGATACCACATACAGGCGAATGGACCCATACATGTGATTGAGAACCATGTAAAGGTAAAACACACCAAATAAATGTAAATAGACACCATATACACGTAGACACCATACAAATGAAACACTACACCACATAAAGCTAAAACAACACCATATAGAGGTAAATTGACGCCAAATAAAGATGAATGAAAACAATTTAAAGTAAATGGGCACCATATAAAGGTGAATGGACACCCTATACATGTAAATGGACACAATATGAAGGCAAATGGACATCATATAAAAGTAAATAGACACCATATAGGCGTGAATTGACATCACAGAAAGAACAGTGCTCATAATCATAACTTTGAATGGACATCATATAAAGACATTTGCACACAATAAAAAAGTGAATGGAAACAATAGAAAGGCGAATTGACAACATAGAAAGGCGAGTTGACACCACAGAGAGGCGAATGGACACTACAGAAAGACGAATGGACATAATAAAAAGACATTTGCATACCATATAAAGGCGAATTGATATCATATAAAGACATTTGCACACCATATAAAGGCGAATGGATAGCATAAAAGACATTTGCACATCATATAAAGGTCAATGGACACAATATAAAGGCGAATGGGAATCATATAAAGATGAATGGACACCATAGAAAGGTGAACGGGCACCATATAAAGGTGAAAGGATACCATATAAAGGTGAATGTATGCCATTTAAAGGTGAGTGTGCGCCATATAAAGGTGAATGGACACCATATAAAGGCGGAAGGGATATCATAAAATGGACGACAACTCCATACGACAGCTAGGGCCGCCCATACAAAACACATACCCTCCAGGGGCCTATGCTATAGAATACAATTTTTGTAATATCAGCGTTAATTTGTGATTTACTAATTTTGTAATACATATTTTGTGTTATATAGTATTCGACTGTATTTCTATCAGTGTATTTCTTTCATTGTAGATTGAAACTCAACATATGCCCAAAACTCTTTATATGCAAAATACATTGACATGTAATGACTTATATGATCTTTTTGGCGAACCATCTATATACCGGGATTCACTTGACCGGAAAATCTTTACATTTGGTGGAGAAAAAGGGGGCCTGAAAGTTTCATCTGTTCATGTTTTCATAGTACTCGAACGCTACAGCTTTGTAATATGTAAAAATTCGCAATAAGGAATGATAAAGTACTGGCTAAGCGGGTTCTATAGTACAGCAATAATACCATTTTTGTGAAAATTCATTATTAGATTACAACTGCACAGGCTACATTATTGAGTTTTCACGACGATTATCCGTGCGGAAAATGGTGAGTGCGATTAGCTGGGTACATGTTCTTTGTAATGCGGTCACGGAATCTCAATTGTTAACCCATTGAGATGGTTTACGCTCAATGGATTTGAAAGGCGATAGCCATGTCAGCGGCCTAGATTTTAATTATGAATGGAATTAAAGAGTTACAGTTGTCGGGCTCGGGTTCAAAACGTATATCTATAAACGATCTTTGTGCGAAGGTACACGGATACTCGGTGAATCGGGGGTGGTGGCATTTCGTGTTGAAACAGTTACTGATAATTTCAGGCTAAGTTGCGTTAAGAATCAGTGGACCCCAAATATTTACCATGACATTATGTAACATATTTGAACCGCATGGCATTTGTGTGCTCAAGAAGTTTGCGTTCACCTTGTGGTCAAAACAATTTAATTTGGCCAATTGTGCCGCACAGAATGTTCCACGAGTGAATTTTTAGAAAAAAACGGGGTCCCCGGTCCTTAACTTACCAATGTAGTAGTGCGTGTTGGTTATAACCAAATGTCATATGTTTACCTAAATTCAGCCGCTTAGTTGGGTTGGTATAAATGGAAGGTACTGATAATTAGGTATAGTTTAAGTAGATGGTTCTATATATATGTTTTAAAATCGAGGTTGTGTGTCCCCGGAGACCCTGGACGGGGGAGTGTTGGTCCACATTGGAATTTCCAAATGAACACCCATCCTTTACACAGGTCGAAAATACCAAGTCCGAGAACAGCCATCGCACCCCCATCATGGGTTGAATTTTTCCAGCTGCATGTTACCTCAAACTTTTCCAACTATTAAGGTCTAGATGTTCCCACTAATATATCAGCCAGACAAAGCTAGCTAGACAAATTAGGTTCCATCCTTGGTAATATTGCTATATAAAGTTGATGTGGCCATTTGAACGGCAACCGATGTGTGTGTTTGTGTTTGCCGACCTTTTTCGACAAACCGTTAATAAACATGTAACATAAAACATCTGAAAATGGTAAGTATTCCACGCGATACTGAAAATATTACTTTTCATCGTGCGCAATTGTGGTCAAAATAAACCAAGTATCGGAAACTAGTCACACATAATGTACCTTTATTCATCAACTAAAGGTTACACTGGTGTAAATAAGGTTCCGAGTGACATCTAGCAGATGCGGGAGGAATATATAGGAGAGAATAAAATAGACACTGGGCCCTGATTGGTCAATAGCCTTGTGTGCTTTTCACATAAAAAAATCATCACACCTCTTCCCTATGATTTCCCATAGGTAAAATAACCATTGGCACAGGAATTAACCCTTTGTAGTGCAGTTTGAATATTTTGGTGTGGTCTAAAATATGACTGTATTTTTTTATGCGGTTCTGACACTAGTTACGAAAACATAAGATTTAAAGGCGAATTCCCTGCTAGACAGACATGATTTTTTTGTGTAAAAAGTTTCCCAAAATGTCAATTTTTCAGATTTAAAGAAAATTTTGGACCCAACATTTATATTGCCAACACTATACGCTAAAACGTTAGCACTGAGGCCTATGGGAAACATTTACACCAGTGTAACCTAAAGGGAAAAAATAGCTTTTTATCATTTTTGATTCCTGGGAGTCACTTTAAAGCATTTGAATGCATTTTACAGAGCCTGGTCTTTCAGTCCAATGAATATCTCATGCTTGGTGTGGCTATTCTTGCTGCTGATGTCTTCTTTCACTTACATCAGCCAAAAAAATAGTAAGATTTTTCATAAAAAATACCAATTTTTCAAGGTATTTTCAAAAAAATTCAAGGTGGTAATAGTCACATGATAATGCAAATGACCCATAACATGAGCATGTCAACGACACATATATCAATTGTTATAAGAACCTAATCTAACAAGTATTTTGGATTTTATAGCCAGTGATATACAGATATATATCATAAAAGTGTGTCATTTCCACTGGTGGGTATGGTCATTTGAAGGTTAATAGCACTAAAACTTGGACACATTTAAGAAAATGCTTCAGCAATTCAAAGAGAGCATATCTTTATTCAACTAATTCAATATACACCCACATCCAGTTATCTTGGATCACCCTTGCAGACCTGAAAATGTCATATTTTATTCTTCAATGTGCTGATAATGTCATGCGCTTGATGCTCAGCTGATCAGATCTGGACTCAATGACCTCACATCACCAGAAGTTCTCTCATGGAAAGAATATTGTACAGTCTTCCATAGCTGATCCAAGTTTGCAACACCAGACCCCTAAAACTGAGTGAAAATGGGGCCTGAACATGACTGGTGGTGGAAAATTGTGCCTTTTTGATGAATAATTTGTTAAAGGGGGTGGGGTTAAATTGTGTGTGATAAATAAAGAACCATAGGGGTGATATTGTTTTTGAACACATTTTTTCCATTGATGGGCAATTCTGAAGAAATGTAGGGAGTTACAATTATTCCGCGAACAAGCGTGCTATCGCTTTAGGTTACACTGGTGTAAATAAGGTTCCGAGTGACATCTAGCAGATGCGGGAGGAATATATAGGAGAGAATAAAATAGACACTGGGCCCTGATTGGTCAATAGCCTTGTGTGCTTTTCACATAAAAAAATCATCACACCTCTTCCCTATGATTTCCCATAGGTAAAATAACCATTGGCACAGGAATTAACCCTTTGTAGTGCAGTTTGAATATTTTGGTGTGGTCTAAAATATGACTGTATTTTTTTATGCGGTTCTGACACTAGTTACGAAAACATAAGATTTAAAGGCGAATTCCCTGCTAGACAGACATGATTTTTTTGTGTAAAAAGTTTCCCAAAATGTCAATTTTTCAGATTTAAAGAAAATTTTGGACCCAACATTTATATTGCCAACACTATACGCTAAAACGTTAGCACTGAGGCCTATGGGAAACATTTACACCAGTGTAACCTAAAGGGAAAAAATAGCTTTTTATCATTTTTGATTCCTGGGAGTCACTTTAAAGCATTTGAATGCATTTTACAGAGCCTGTTCTTTCAGTCCAATGAATATCTCATGCTTGGTGTGGCTATTCTTGCTGCTGATGTCTTCTTTCACTTACATCAGCCAAAAAAATAGTAAGATTTTTCATAAAAAATGCCAATTTTTCAAGGTATTTTCAAAAAAATTCAAGGTGGTAATAGTCACATGATAATGCAAATGACCCATAACATGAGCATGTCAACGACACATATATCAATTGTTATAAGAACCTAATCTAACAAGTATTTTGGATTTTATAGCCAGTGATATACAGATATATATCATAAAAGTGTGTCATTTCCACTGGTGGGTATGGTCATTTGAAGGTTAATAGCACTAACACTTGGACACATTTAAGAAAATGCTTCAGCAATTCAAAGAGAGCATATCTTTATTCAACTAATTCAATATACACCCACATCCAGTTATCTTGGATCACCCTTGCAGACCTGAAAATGTCATATTTTATTCTTCAATGTGCTGATAATGTCATGCGCTTGATGCTCAGCTGATCAGATCTGGACTCAATGACCTCACATCACCAGAAGTTCTCTCATGGAAAGAATATTGTACAGTCTTCCATAGCTGATCCAAGTTTGCAACACCAGACCCCTAAAACTGAGTGAAAATGGGGCCTGAACATGACTGGTGGTGGAAAATTGTGCCTTTTTGATGAATAATTTGTTAAAGGGGGTGGGGTTAAATTGTGTGTGATAAATAAAGAACCATAGGGGTGATATTGTTTTTGAACACATTTTTTCCATTGATGGGCAATTCTGAAGAAATGTAGGGAGTTACAATTATTCCGCGAACAAGCGTGCTATCGCTTTAGGTTACACTGGTGTAAATAAGGTTCCGAGTGACATCTAGCAGATGCGGGAGGAATATATAGGAGAGAATAAAATAGACACTGGGCCCTGATTGGTCAATAGCCTTGTGTGCTTTTCACATAAAAAAATCATCACACCTCTTCCCTATGATTTCCCATAGGTAAAATAACCATTGGCACAGGAATTAACCCTTTGTAGTGCAGTTTGAATATTTTGGTGTGGTCTAAAATATGACTGTATTTTTTTATGCGGTTCTGACACTAGTTACGAAAACATAAGATTTAAAGGCGAATTCCCTGCTAGACAGACATGATTTTTTTGTGTAAAAAGTTTCCCAAAATGTCAATTTTTCAGATTTAAAGAAAATTTTGGACCCAACATTTATATTGCCAACACTATACGCTAAAACGTTAGCACTGAGGCCTATGGGAAACATTTACACCAGTGTAACCTAAAGGGAAAAAATAGCTTTTTATCATTTTTGATTCCTGGGAGTCACTTTAAAGCATTTGAATGCATTTTACAGAGCCTGGTCTTTCAGTCCAATGAATATCTCATGCTTGGTGTGGCTATTCTTGCTGCTGATGTCTTCTTTCACTTACATCAGCCAAAAAAATAGTAAGATTTTTCATAAAAAATGCCAATTTTTCAAGGTATTTTCAAAAAAATTCAAGGTGGTAATAGTCACATGATAATGCAAATGACCCATAACATGAGCATGTCAACGATACATATATCAATTGTTATAAGAACCTAATCTAACAAGTATTTTGGATTTTATAGCCAGTGATATACAGATATATATCATAAAAGTGTGTCATTTCCACTGGTGGGTATGGTCATTTGAAGGTTAATAGCACTAAAACTTGGACACATTTAAGAAAATGCTTCAGCAATTCAAAGAGAGCATATCTTTATTCAACTAATTCAATATACACCCACATCCAGTTATCTTGGATCACCCTTGCAGACCTGAAAATGTCATATTTTATTCTTCAATGTGCTGATAATGTCATGCGCTTGATGCTCAGCTGATCAGATCTGGACTCAATGACCTCACATCACCAGAAGTTCTCTCATGGAAAGAATATTGTACAGTCTTCCATAGCTGATCCAAGTTTGCAACACCAGACCCCTAAAACTGAGTGAAAATGGGGCCTGAACATGACTGGTGGTGGAAAATTTTGCCTTTTTGATGAATAATTTGTTAAAGGGGGTGGGGTTAAATTGTGTGTGATAAATAAAGAACCATAGGGGTGATATTGTTTTTGAACACATTTTTTCCATTGATGGGCAATTCTGAAGAAATGTAGGGAGTTACAATTATTCCGCGAACAAGCGTGCTATCGCTTTAGGTTACACTGGTGTAAATAAGGTTCCGAGTGACATCTAGCAGATGCGGGAGGAATATATAGGAGAGAATAAAATAGACACTGGGCCCTGATTGGTCAATAGCCTTGTGTGCTTTTCACATAAAAAAATCATCACACCTCTTCCCTATGATTTCCCATAGGTAAAATAACCATTGGCACAGGAATTAACCCTTTGTAGTGCAGTTTGAATATTTTGGTGTGGTCTAAAATATGACTATATTTTTTTATGCGGTTCTGACACTAGTTACGAAAACATAAGATTTAAAGGCGAATTCCCTGCTAGACAGACATGATTTTTTTGTGTAAAAAGTTTCCCAAAATGTCAATTTTTCAGATTTAAAGAAAATTTTGGACCCAACATTTATATTGCCAACACTATACGCTAAAACGTTAGCACTGAGGCCTATGGGAAACATTTACACCAGTGTAACCTAAATAACTCACCAACTGACACATTGCCATATCATTCGCATATATCATTAGAGTAATTTCCCTTGACAAAATCACAAATGTTTAGATGTGCGTTCAACGAACGGTTGTCGATAGTACTCGATTTGCCGTCTTTTTGTGATTTACAAGAAATCGCGTTCGCTGTTAGATTACAGTGGTCTATAGTACTCGACACCTTCTGTATGGCTCAAAGAAGCCTGCTATTACAAAAATTGTATTCTATAGTATAGGCCCCCGATGTATGCATGATATGCTCTTGACAGCGATGATGACGGAGTATAGTTTACCAGTGTATTTATCACATTACACTTAACTCTTAACTAGGGGGTTAGTTCACCATCAGTTAATAACAAGAAAACCATAGTCAGAAATGGTAACGCCACCAAGATCATATTATTAGCCATAAATATAAATTATAATATAATTATAATATAAAATATTATTCATTAGTTAGCGCTAATATAGGCGCTAACTAATGAATAGTATTATTTGATTGACTTGTTAAATAACATATAATAAATATTCATCTTATTCACAACTTTAAGGAGTCCTTCTGGCACACGAGAATATTTATCGCCGTTTGATTTGCACCAAGTGAACTCGGCGCATATTTAATTGATAGAACATACCTATATTATGATGATCGTGTCGTTATTTGATTACAATACGTATCAATTGACATATACGCACCCGTTCCCTCATTAAAATATACATATATCGCCAATTTTAGGGAACTCCGCGAATTCGGGGACTTCCGCAAAGTGACCTCCGCAAATTGGGACCTACTGCAAATCGTCGCACCCAATGCAATTTGTAAACAAATACGATTGACATGCGTTTTAACGAGGTGAGCTTTAATTACATGAAAGAAGCAATGCCACATAAACTATTTGTCATGGACTCAGCCAGTGTGCCATATATCTGTGTCAACTAAGGTCGCTTGTTAATTCGGAAAATCCTATTGAAAATGAAAGTAGCCTACAATTTTGGGAATTCCGCGGCAGATTCAGAGAATCTATACCATTGAAAGTGAATGTACGATTCCTGGAATTCTATCAGATATCGCGACTCTGTTCGTCTTCGTGATCATAGGTTATAAAGGGCCTATATGACCACGAAAACGAGTCGAGTCACGATACATCCATCGGTACAAACACATTGTGTATACGATACAATTTTGACTTGATGACCAGAAAATAAAAGATAGCGGTTACTCCAACAGAACAGGCATGCGCACTCCAATTAAAACTACCCATAATTCACTTCACTACACCAGGGGCTCCCAATGGGTTATACATTATTTTCAGGCTATCAGATTATTTATATTTTCAAGAACATATTATTACACCGGTGACTTTAAGTTTACAATTTCAGCCCGTCCTGACTCTATCGGTACGACTGAGTCATATTTTCAAGAACATATTATACACTGGTGGCGTTAACTTTACAATTTCAGCATCTACGTGATTCTATCGGTACGATTGAGTAAGGTACAAAATACCTAATCTCCCAGAATGCATTCGCCCATTGGTCCACATATTATCAAAATCTCAAAAACAACTTACACATGTGGCGTAAATGAGGGATGACACCAAGGGATAATAAAAGGTCAGCTTGCTAAATGTTTTCATTAAGGATCTATCAATGAACAATGACATGGAAAGGCTCAGATTTAAATAGTTCTATTAAAAATCATTTATTCAACCTGATATAAATGAAAACATGACACTAATAGATTCTTCAAATAAATGTAAACTCTTCACTTAACTCTTCAACAAAATAGACTATCCAAAAAACCATAATAAAATAAAACAAAGGTGTTAAAACAAACTTTGCAACGATATTCGGTATATGGGTCTAGGATTACCTCTAGATGGGAGCTGTCAAATTTGAATGATTTTTATAAAATGAAAAAATGGCCGCTGGCAGCCATCTTGAATTTTACTCCTTGCATCACTACAATCTTTAACACACCCTGCATAGCGTATCCCTCATCCGATCATCATTTTTAAAACAAACATGGCCACCAGCAGCCATCTTGAATTTAAATGTCAATCCATCAGCATACACTAGCTACAGCCCACATTTATTGGATAATTGTTTTTGAATCGTTACAGTCTATTTATAATAAAAAATAGGAATGCTTCTATAATCATTATACGGAACATCCATCAGATAAGATCAGGAAAACTGAGTAAAATAGTCATTTGAATCAGTTTGGAGGGGTGGGTCCCTATCCAAGAATAGGACAAAATAAAAATTAGGGGGTGGTGGGTACCCAGAGTGCGGAAAAATAAAAAGGCGCCTAGCGTCCTGATTTTTTCCGTGACCCCCCCGATGCACGCGCTTTGTACTGGTGGAATATGATATATACGGGCCTAACTAGAGTAGAGATTCATGGCATGATCTACACCTACGTCTGACACCAACCAAACATTTCCTGACAATATTCCAGCAATTCGATATACTCTGGTCATGCAGTCAGGTCTGGTGGTTATTGGTGATTTTCAAGTTCTACACATGCAGAGGATCTCTATATAATGAATCGCAATTGTATACGAAATTTATTAACAGACATGACAATTGGAACTTATTCCCTATTCCTTATTCCTTATTTTCAAAAATGTCGCTTTCGACCGATTTGACGGCATGGGTGGGTGGCCCGCCCCAAATACCACCTAGAAACACCCCGACCCCCCACCCATCACCCCCGGGGGTGCCACCCCGAGGGGTGAAAATAGGGTATGGACCATTTTCGAGAACGGTAAGGATTTCGACCGATTTGACGGCATGGGTGGGTGGCCCCACCCCAAATACCACCTAGAAACACCCCGACCCCCCCCCACCCATCACCCCCGGGGGGTGCCACCCCGAGGGGGTGAAAATGGGGTTTGGACCATTTTCGAGAACGGTAAGGATTTCGACCGATTTGACGGCATGGGTGGGTGGCCCGCCCAAAATACCACCTAGAAACACCCCGACCCCCCACCCATCACCCCCGGGTCCATACCCCATTTTCACCCCCTCGGGTGGCACCCCCCGGGGGTGATGGGTGGGGGTCGGGGTGTTTCTAGGTGGTATTTGGGGCGGGCCACCCACCCATGCCGTCAAATCGGTCGAAATCCTTACCGTTCTCGAAAATGGTCCATACCCCATTTTCACCCCCTCGGGGTGGCACCCCCGGGGGTGATGGGTGGGGGGTCGGGGTGTTTCTAGGTGGTATTTGGGGCGGGCCACCCACCCATGCCGTCAAATCGGTCGAAAGCGACATTTTTGAAAATAAGGAATAAGGAATAGGGAATAAGTTCCAGTTGTCATGTCTGTATTTATTAACCGAGTGTACTAAATTCGATTCGAGCCGAACTTTAGCGAGGCTTGAATCGAGTTTAGTGGACGAGGTTAATAAATTTCGTATAGAATTGCGACGAATTTGAGATCCATTTTTATCACATAATCACATTTTAGCAAGGAAAACGATATCGAAACGGCTGGGGTTAAACAAAATTAATATTGATTTCCATATAACGACCAAAGACGAAGTAGACACCTGCAAGAAAAATATATAATTCTATTTTAAATGTGTCTTTTCATGTTGACAAAATTTATAAACCCATGTTTATCTCACACTAAATAACCCATGCAACACAAATCGAATATTATAATTATATTCTAATTAACATAATAATAAAGTTTCGACATTGACATCGACATCATTGCGCTAAGCTATTACGTCACGATGTCTTCCGATAATACACGCGTGTGTATTACTAAAATATGAGGCCGGGTTTAGGGGTTAATTATGTGATAACATGTAATAATGATTGAACCCAACTTAACTTTAGGTGTAGAATTCCAGCACGTTTTTATTTTATTTTTTCTCTGCATGTACCTCTCGGATCGAGTTATGAAAGCTATATTATCCGTTTTCTAATAGGAATGATTCCGTTGATAACTGCACTTACTGTCGAGGGTCTTTGTGCCAGTACACCACGACGACGCCAACGGGAATTATTTGTGAAGCGTGGTGAATCTTGGAAGCACATTGACCACACTGGCTTAGAAAAAGGGAAATTACCAATAGAAGGTAAGCAAAAAACAATGTGCTCTATATTTTGTGAAACGACACACCTTCATTTCAATTGAACAGGTCGATCTGGCCAACTTGCGTATATACGGGTATTGGTTGCAAGTTTTATTTATGGGTGAACGAAAACCGCGTGCAGACAGGGGGGGGGGGGGTGAACAAAAAAATCCGGCACGTATGCCGGGGTGGGTGGGTGGTCAAAGCCACCAACAAGCAAATTCCCTGCTTGTTTTTTAGTGTTTTGGCAATGATTGGGCTTCAAAACCACTTTGAATGAGAGAAATAATGTAATTCTAACTGTAAACTGACTGCAGGCAGTTATCGTGTTGTATTTTGTTGCAAATTTTGAAATCCAAGATGGCCGCTGGCAGCCATGTTTTTTTGGCCGAATGACCTCAAAATGACTCATTCCTATTTACATGTCCATGTTAACATCCATGATAAATAGTATGCACAAAAATTCATATACAGCTGTTTACAGTGAATTTCCCCCCGCAAATCTCTGTTTTAGTGTTAAAAGGGGGGGGGTGGGTGTCAAAAAATGGTCGGAAAAAACTGCCGAAAACGGAAAAAAATTTGGCGGTGGGGGTGGGTGGGTACAAAAAATGATCGAAAGGGAAAAAATGCCATACGTGCCTGAAATTTTTTTCCGACCCCCCCCCCCCCCCCCGGTACAGATGTATAAATGTCGCCGGGAATTCACTCCACTATAGCTGCAGATATAAACTACAACACGAATCAGGTTGAGTATATGGATCCACGCTTAATGGGATTATACATCCAGCAAGTCTGGAAATCTAAACTGCGCCTGTCATTTGCAGAATGGGGTCCCCAGAGGGTGAATTATTTAGTGATACTATCCCGCACAGCGGGCTATAATCACCAAATTCACGGGGACCTCATTCTGCTTAGGCCTCTTCTTCTGGTAAGTATCTATAGTCTCAAATTAACATTGTTTTTGTTACTTTTTCTCATCTGGGAAGTTTCTATATCCCTAATTTGCAGAAGGTAAAATGCGTAATCGAGTCGACTACTGTGAACATCACCAACTTTAACATAAACTATATACAATATTCAACGACCTCCCGACTAATATACATGACGTCTTATTCAGACCGGTATTCTCAAATATATATACTCTGGCTACACCAGTATAGAGATTATACTGCACCCGTTCAAAACCGGAAACTTTATGATATTCCAAGCTGCTCTTACGGGGAACTTTATATTTTATATATTTACACACTAAGTGTTGTCATCACTAAATCCAGCATTCTGATTGGTCGGCGCCCACGTGGCTAGTTGCAGTTATTTCTCGGTGAATGCGTAACGCCTCATAACACCGAGCTAATAACACCGTCGATACGTCATTAGGTTTGGAAAGACGAACGCGTAATGCTTTGGGCGCATTTTGACTCGCGCAGGATTGACTTAATACATCATCGGGTTTCAACATGAAGAGAAATTGTTCCTATTAACTTTTGCCAAGGGTGCTATTGGGTATTTTGGGCTGATCTTGTCACGATACACTTTTCGATTTAAATATATTTACAAAAGCGGCTTTTTCGCTAAATGTATATAAATATAAGGATTAACTGTCATGTGGACTGTTTTATGGAGAAAACTGCCGAAAACGGAAAAAAATTTGGCGGTGGGGGTGGGTGGGTACAAAAAATGATCGAAAGGGAAGTTATGTCCACTTACCTCACCGTTACATCTCCATAAAAACAGTCCACATGACAGTTAATCCTTATTTGTATTTATAACAGATTACAATAAATTATTCTCACTTCCATTATCACTTCAATTTAATCCACGTGTGCCTGTGTGTGCGGGAATACAAATACTTCCTTGTCGAGACAGGGTTTTTACGACAATAAGGTAGTATACTTTAATCATAAGCTTTCAATCCATGGAATATATTGTAAAACAATTAGCTGCCACAACTTTGGCATTTAGGTTATTTCTCGATAACTAAATTTCTTGATTACTTTCCCGCTACACAAATGACAGCAGCGCCGAGTGACCACCTCTATACCGCATGCCTAAAAATGTACATGTAAACTATTCGATGCTTCGTACTATTTAACGTGAAATTTCGGTTTTGCATCATAATTCCTTATGGTGTGACTGTATTGGCATTAACCGTTCACTTTAAATAGTGGAGATGCAATATTGCTCCCCGATTTGCTTCTTTTGACGTGCACTATTTAACCACCCCTCCAAAAGGCTATCTTGCCTCTCAACAGGAGGGTTAGCAGCCGAAGAACAATTTGTCCCTCAACGGGTGTCAAGTGCATCCCTGTCGAAGAACACAATTTGTTACTCGGTGGGGTGGGGGGGGGGTCAAGTACCTCTCTGTCGAAGAACAATTAGTATACTAGACGGTAATATTCAGTGCACAAGTAACCAAACAAATGAACAAGATGGAACATTTTGCAAAGAAATGAAACACTGAAATTAAAACTAACAAGGGTTTGTGCCACCGCGGTCGAATACCAATCCCAATTGCCACTGCAGCTGTCCAGTGCCACGCGATGCGTGATCAGTTGTTATTCCGTCGATATTAATATTGTCGTATATTATTTATTTATTGCTATTGCAATTGGGAGAAGATGTCACTGTATATAGGTGGAAACACTTTTTACCTCGCCCCTTTCGCTCAGATACGACATGCATTGATAAAATAAATATCAAACTTGATGTTAAATGGGCATAAGACCTTCGCATGAAATGGGTAAATGGGCAAACAGTATAACAGTCTGTAAAAACATAACTAATAAGAAGAACATGAAGATATGAATAAATTAACTTTGTCCTGATAATAATTATTAAAAGTTCTCCAATAACGATATTTCACGTATTGAAACCATTGTTATGTAAACAAAATGTTACAGTCAGTTCTCAACGGACATCTGAAATCACGTATATAGTAAGTTCACATATTTCAGTCTGAATATTATTTTCAAAATATTTGTTCAATATGCTTTGACCTTTTACAATGTTTAATGTAAAGTTTTGATTAAACTTTGGTATCTTATTGAACTAACTTGACATTGATCGCAATTCGGGAATGCCACTGTAATAGTAATGTTTATACATAACAGTTAGTTATTTCAATATGCGAAATTTATCTCGTTATAACAGGTTATAAAGAGAGTTATTTTAATATTGAAAATTAGAAGAAAATACTTGTTGATGATAGTTGTTTTACATATATAATCAGCCTCATCATTTATTGACGGAACGAGTCACTCTGACTCAAACTAATCGCGTATATTCATATAAAACATTTACATTAATATTCGTCATAATAATTGCCAGTATACATCTAGGTTGGTCGTTAATAAAATGCATTTTGAGTTCAAAAGCTGCTAATCCGTTAATAACTTAACAAGTAGTAAGATGGGTCTCGTTGACTTCAATCGTAAAATTGGGCATAAGTGTATTCTGAGTATGTTAGTACTATAGTACTATATATTTGAGAGTCGTTGATAAAAATGGGCGTAAGTATATTTGCAGTGTCATTGATAAAATTGGGCATAAGTATATTTTGAGTATGATAGTGTTATAGTATATTTCAAAGTCATTGTTAAAATTGGGCTTGGGTATATTTTAACTAATAAGTTGGTTCGTCGTGTATATATACGTGTGAAGTTGTTTTTGTGTGTGTGAAGAATACTGTATTTTGACCAATTATATATTTACGATTAAATGGCTGAAGCATCAACCAAATAATCTCAGCTTAATTCACCTGGCTTAGCCAAATTATTTCGTAAAGCTTCAGACAGGCTTTGAGGGGATGGATTAGATTTACCACCATCTGATTTGCTTTGATAAATCAAATACTTATACATCGAATTTACTACCATCAAAACTACAGACACCACCATATTATTTTTGTGAATTTAATACAAGATTCAGACAAAATGTTTCGCAAAGGTTTATACAGGCTTTGGGGATGGATTAGATTTACCACCATCTGATTTGCTTTGACAATGTGGGGAGGTGACATACATTTGATAACCATTGTCCAATCTATTATACACATGATATCTCCCAACCAGATGTTGTCCAAACACATGTGGTCAGACTTCATGAATAATTATTTCTTTATAATCATTTAATCATGATTTGAATTCTTAACAATATTATTCATGCGTGGAACCTACCCCCTTATTTGTTTGCTGAATATTCATGGTGACAGCAGTTTGCATTGTGACCTGTAATAATATATACACAATGAACCAACTTTATAGTTAAAATATACCCAAGCCCAATTTTAACAATGACGTTGAAATAAACTATAACACTATCATAATCAAAATATACTTATGCCCAATTTTGTCAATGACACTCCAAATATGCTTACGCCCATTTTTATCAACGACTCTCAAATATATAGTACTAGCCGATGAGCCCGACGTTGTCCGGGCTATTCAAAAACCAAATTTCAAGTCGATAGCTCTACCCAGCCCGACGTTGTCCGGGCTATTCAAAAAGATACATTCACATAGCAAACTTCAAGTCGATAGCTCTACCCGTTTCCGAGATCTGGTCTGCGCGTGCGCGAAGCTGGCGTCGCACGGGCTCGGCGACCCGATAAAATTCGTATCCGGGGCAAGATACATTCACATACCAAATTTCAAGTTGATAGCTCCACCCGTTTCCTAGATCTGGTCTGCGCGTGCGCGAAGCTGGTGTCGCACGGGCTCGGCGACCCGATAAAATTCGTACACGGGGCAAGATACATTCACATACCAAATTTCAAGTCGATAGCTCCACCGTTTCCGAGATCCCGTCTGCATTATTGTTCCCGTATATCTCTCTGCAGATGCTAATAACGTTGAATGATAAACAAACGCTCTTTATAGCGATGCATCAAAAACAAACGCTCATTAAATTATCACTTGATTAACCACCGCAGTGCCGTTTTTGTGACTGAGAGTGGAGAACGGGTGGTCTGAGCTTCTCCAAAACGCGACGCCGACGGTGTCCGTGGAATTTTACCTTTGGATAGGAAGTTTGGTCTCGATCGGTCAACCCGTTTTCGATTCTATAAAGGACAGACAGACAGACAAACAGAGGTCTTCAAAATATATATGAGACTATAGTACTAACATACTCAGAATACTCTTATGCCCAATTTTACGATTGAAGTCAACGAGACCCATCTTACTACTTTAATATTGAAAATAAAAATTATTTTCAATGCGGAAGTTTGCCTCTGGTGCTTGTTTTCTTTTATTGCCAGTTCCTTGCGAAGTATTTACTGGCTTGTCAAGCGTTTCTTAGGATATTCCTATGTAGATCTTTTTGTTGCTTGGCAGTTCAGATTTCTCGCGGTTGTATTTGATTGCTTCGTGCATGTATATATACTTGTATTAAACGTTTCGTTTTTCACATGAATCCAATTCAAAGGCCTTACGTCCCTTTAATATATTCAGATATAGTAAAGCCATGGCGCATGCCAAAGTCGTGTTCAGCAAATGGTACGAAGAACGACATGACTTCCCTGGAGCAGGGTGAAACATTCGGCGAAATGATGAATAAGACAAAAGAAACAACGAATAACTTATGCAAGAACATCTGTGAATCATATGGACAGACTCTTAAGAAACGTATGAGTAACGCAGTGGCGAACGAAAGAAATTGCACCACAGCAGAACAAAGGCGCCAAATGGCAGGTATGAGGACATGTTTTGAGTATATATTTCTCAATCTCTGAACAAAAGTAGGTTTATACTATATCCATTCATGATTTAATGTCAATTTTCGGGGGACTATACGGTATAACGATGGGAATTTTTTTATTTGCTCTATATATATATACTAGCAGGTGGACCCGACTTCGTCCGGGTTGTTTCCCCTCTGCTTTTCTGCGAATTGCGCGATTTGACCTTGAATTGTCCATTTTGAAGGTCAAGGTCAGGTGGGGTCACGATTTGACCCGTCCAAAACACTGCCCGGACAAAAGTACCCGACAAAAGTACCCGTCGAAATCCATCCGGTTTTACCCGATTTGACCTCGAATTGATCATTTTGAAGGGCAATGTCAGGTCGGGGTCTTGATTTGATCCGTCCAAAACACTCAGTGGACAAAAGTAACCATACATATCAAATTTCGTCGAAATCCCATCAAAATTCGCGATTTGACCTTGAATTGACCAGATTTCAAGGTCAATGTCATGTCGTACGTGCTAACGAATAGGCTTACGACACTCCCCATACGAAATTATCCCTAGACACTAATTTTCATCGAAATCCCGCGATACTCGGGCGTTTGACCTTGAAATGACCCGATTTCAAGATCAAGATCACGTCGCACGGGCAAATTAATAGGCCCATGCCACTCCCCGGCCGAATAAACCCCACATACCAAGTTTCATCGAAATCGGCTGGGCCGTTTTCGAGTTCATCGCGAACACACACACACACACAGATTTCCCAAAATATATAATAGACTAGCCGATGAGCCCGACGTTGTCCGGGCTATTCAAAAACCAAATTTAAAGTCGATAGCTCTACCCAGCCCGACGTTGTCCGGGCTATTCAAAAACCAAATTTCAAGTCGATAGCTCGTATCCGGGGCAAGATACATTCACATAGCAAATTTCAAGTCGATAGCTCCACCCGTTTCCGAGATCTCGTCTGCGCATGCGCTACACGGGCGTCGTACGGGCTCGCCAATACGACAACGACGACCGCCTGGTCAAACTACACACATGTACCAAGTTTCGTCCCGATCGGTCGAGAATCGTAGATTTGTATAAATGACATACAGACATACAGACAAACATACAGACAGACAAACGGGGGTCTTCGAAATATTTATGAGACTAGCCGATGAGCCCGACGTTGTCCGGGCTATTCAAAAACCAAACTTCAAGTCGATAGCTCCACCCGTTTCCGATATCTGGTCTGCGCATGCGCAAAGCTGTGTCGCACGGGCTCGGCGACCCGATAAAATTCGTATCCGGGGCAAGATACATTCACATAGCAAATTTCAAGTCGATAGCTCCACCCGTTTCCGAGATCTCGTCTGCGCATGCGCGAAGCTAGCGTCGCACGGGCTCGGCGACCCGATAAAATTCGTATCCGGGGCAAGATACATTCACATAGCAAATTTCAAGTCGATAGCTCCACCCGTTTCCGAGATCTCGTCTGCGCATGCGCGAAGCTGGCGTCGCACGGGCTCGGCGACCCGATAAAATTCGTATCCGGGGCAAGATACATTCACATACCAAATTTCAAGTCGATAGCTCCACCCGTTTCCGATATCTCGTCTGCGCATGCGCGAAGCTGGCGTCGCACGGGCTCGGCGACCCGATAAAATTCGTATCCGGGGCAAGATACATTCACATAGCAAATTTCAAGTCGATAGCTCCACCCGTTTCCGAGATATCGTCTGCGCATGCGCGAAGCGGGCGCCGCACTGGCTCGCCAATACGGCAACGATAACCGCTTGGTCAAACTACACACACGTACCAAGTTTCGTCCCGATCGGTCGAGAATCGTAGATTTGTATAAATGACATACAGACAGAAAAACAGAGGTCTTCAAAATATATAGTATAGACTAGCCGATGAGCCCGACGTTGTCCGGGCTATTCAAAAACCAAATTTCAAGTCGATAGCTCCACCCGTTTCCGAGATCTTGTCTGCGCATGCGCGAAGCTGGCGTCGCACGGGCTCGGCGACCCGATAAAATTCGTATCCGGGGCAAGATACATTCACATAGCAAGTTTCAAGTCGATAGCTCCACCCGTTTCCGAGATCTGGTCTGCGCATGCGCGAAGCTGGCGTCGCACGGGCTCGGCGACCCGATAAAATTCGTATCCGGGGCAAGATACATTCACATAGCAAATTTCAAGTCGATAGCTCCACCCGTTTCCGAGATCTCGTCTGCGCATGCGCGAAGCTGGTGTCGCACGGGCTCGGCGACCCGATAAAATTCGTATCCGGGGCAAGATACATCCACATAGCAAATTTCAAGTCGATAGCTCCACCCGTTTCCGATATCTCGTCTGCGCATGCGCGAAGCGGGCGCCGCACGGGCTCGCCAATACGACAACATTCACCGCCTGGTCAAACTACACACACGTACCAAGTTTCGTCCCGATCGGTCGAGAATCGTAGATTTGTATAAATGACAGACAGACAGACAAACATACATACAGACAGAGGTCTTCAAAATATATATGAGACTAGCCGATGAGCCCGACGTTGTCCGGGCTATTCAAAAACCAAATGTCAAGTCGATAGCTCCACCCGTTTCCGATATCTGGTCTGCGCATGCGCGAAGCTGGCGTCGCACGGGCTCGGCGACCCGATAAAATTCGTATCCGGGGCAAGATACATTCACATACCAAATTTCAAGTCGATAGCTCCACCCGTTTCCGAGATCTCGTCTGCAGTATTGTTCCCGTATATCTCTCTGCAGATGCTAATAACGTTGAATGGTAAACAAACGCTCTTTATAGCGATACGTCAAAAACAAACGCTCATTAAATTATCACTTGATTAACCACCGCAGTGCCGTTTTTTGTGACTGAGAATGGAGAACGGGTGCTCTGAGCTCTCCAAAACGCGACGCCGACGGTGTCCGTGTGATTTTACCCTTGGATAGGAAGTTTGGTCTCGATCGGTCAACCCGTTTTCGATTATATAAAGGACATACATACAGACAGACAGAGGTCTTCAAAATATATATGAGACTACACACACGTACCAAGTTTCGCCCCGATCGGTCGAGAATCGTAGATTTGTATAAATGACATACAGACATACAGACAAACAGACAGAGGTCTTCAAAATATATATGAGATTAACAGGACCCCTTAATCAGGAGTGATAACCCGTCCAAATAAATATAAACGGGTTATTCCCATCCACCCGACAGCCAGCAGTTACATAATTAACAAGCCACGATACGATTTTATTAGCTAAAGTTATCATGAATATTATGATGTTTAAAGGCACGTGAGGCCTTAGTTGTCGAAAATATTCATATTTGTTCCAATCACCGTAAACAGAAAAACATTAAAACGCATACAGTTTCGTCCATATATACCATGACCATCGCGTAAACAGCATGTTATCATACAGACCTACTATATTTTACGTAAGCAAGAGCCTGATTGTGTTACAGAAGACAGCACGATGCTACTGGCTAATCACACACAAATGGCATAAACGCTCTTTATTAGTTCCATATCAGGAATTCACCAACAAAGAACGCTCTTTATGTTTACCATCATAATATAAACAAACACCAGAAAAGTAACTTTTTATGCTTTTGTTTACATAACAATGGTGAAACGTATGACCATAACACACTGTTTATGCGATATTTCTTATTTGTATACGGACAAAGTCTGTCTACATTTTTATGTTCTTTCTGTTTGTGGCGGTTTTTTACGGGTGGAAATATTTTCACATGATACCCACCGCCAAGGCCAACCGTACCTTTAAGCTGTATAATACAGAATATGGTAATACATAAAATACGTGACGCATATGCGAGTTGTGGGAGGGGTGGGAGTAGCTATGTACTTTCAGTGGGAATTGTGGCGTGGTGTTATGGTGGTTCTAATGAGGTTTCCTTTAGCAGAATTGGCGAAATCTAGAGTAAAGCCGCATGAAAATTACTAGGGGTGGGTGTTGTATCATAGGGGTAGTGTGGGGGATTGTGGTTCAATGAAGTTTCATTTTGACATCAGGGGCAAAATCTAGAGTGGTACCACATGAGAAGGGGTGTATCCATAGGGAGTGTTGGGGTATATAATATGCCCATATTGTAGGATTGCTCAGCTCTCTGGCAGCAAGTGGAGCGAACAAGTCAGATTTTATTTGGCTCTATTAGTTCCTTGCATTGTCAGAGCGTCGGTACGAGTGATTTGAGCGGTCTGTAACCTTAATTGGAAGCAACCGCCCTCGTGCTGATGCCGGCGAGTGAGACGGTTTTGGATTAGGCTTAGTGCGACGGACAATGGAGCTAATCCCTGACGCCGCGTTAGCAGCGATAGAGAGATCTCAAATTGCGGATATTGTTAGCTGGAATCTCCAGTCTAACAGAGGCTATTTGACTCTATGCGTTGAATTCAGGACGGGAGATGCTGGAAACCAGAGATCTTCCACCTGGAGCAAGACCAAGACCAGCCGTACCATGAAAGAGGAGCCTCCTAAGAAAAAGACACCAGCTCGAAGGAGAAGGGCCGCAGCCAGACGGGCGAAATGGAAGAAGAAGATGGGGGCGACCGTTGATCGACCGGTCACCCCTCCCCGTGTGGTTCAGCCATCCAGTGTCACAGCCGGTAGGCCGGAGTTGTCTGAGAGACGCCCAGACGACCCGGCCTGCATGGAGACAGGTGACATCAGACCAGCTAGCAGGGACTCCGTAGATCTGCCGGAGGTCCCTGCTGTCGGCACAGAGACGAGCGGAGACAGGGACGCGGATACCACCCCCGATGTCCCTGCCGCCAGTTTCGACGTGGAGATGGAAACACCACCCAGCCTTTCTCCACCAGGGGCGGATAGCACCATCTCCGCCCCTCCGACGCCGAGGTATGACGTGAAGCCGGCGTCGCCAACACCAGATCAGGTCGACCAAGAGCGTGATGTAGCTATGTACTTTCAGTGGCGATTCGTGAACACCACGCAGCAGGAATGAAATATCCAATCACCAACCGCGATTTCTTCCTGATGAGGGATCACCATATTTACAGAGGACCTGACGAGCTGGACCCTGCAATAGGCATCTACAAAATTGAAGGAGAGAATGTACTCTGTTCTAAACACCCTCCTCGACGGGGAAAGCAGGAAAAAACAGAAGAAAAATCCAGTTCCGACTCAGACACAGCCACAGCATCAACAACAGCAATAACAAACCGACGAAAAAAGAAAGCCAACAAGACTAAAAAAAAAAAAAATAGATCATTTTCATTTTCATCTCACCAATCTCATGTTAATGTAAAACCATTACATGTATCCTCATTAAATTTCAAGTGGGTTGTAGGAGAGGG
This sequence comes from Siphonodentalium dalli, assembly GCA_032622095.1. Taxonomy (NCBI): domain Eukaryota; kingdom Metazoa; phylum Mollusca; class Scaphopoda; order Gadilida; family Siphonodentaliidae; genus Siphonodentalium; species Siphonodentalium dalli. The sequence goes on from CP136067.1 coordinate 51,880,846, forward strand.
GTTCCGCCCCTTTCAAATCTTCCCGGGAAAGTTTCACAAACCCCCCATAGTAGGGATTGCTCAGCTTGGCCCATAGTTATAGTCCATATCAACTTAAGAGAATGTTTGTTCCCACTTGCCCGGCAGTGTTGAGCACCGTTGCGAGGTTGTTGTTTCAATCGCAATTTACATTTCCCCTATATATCGCGGTTACATATATAAACTCACGGCTCAACCTTGATATGCTATCACTGAGTTTGTTCACTATATATGAATTGTGGTCAGTAACGACTAGCCAGTGTGTTATATACATGTATGATGAAATATTTCTCATTTTAAATCATCTCATTTCAGCATGGTTATAATTTATGCGCAAGTAAATTTGCGTTACATTACGAATGGTAGAGGTGGTAAATATCTTATGCTGTTATTTGTTTGTTTAGAACCCAAACACCTTGTTCGTAGTTGCATTTTTCATTATACTTCAATGCGTCTTTTTGGGTTACAGAATGCTCGTATACATATATAGGAAGCTAGTTAATAATATATGTATCGACCTATTTCTATATGCCTGGACAAATTCAAAAAAAATTCAAAAGTGAATAACATTATTTGTATTTTGGAGCGCAAACCGCCATATTTTAAAAATAAATACATATGTAACATTAATGTTAGTATAGAATTGTGTAACTAGATAACGCTCTTTATCAAATATCCTCTATGCGACAAAGAATATAGGCAAAATAATGTGACCATAATACACTCTTTGAGTATAAGACAAAGCATGTGCCTTATTTCATTCACATAATTATATTAATAACCCATTCCAAACCTACATGTAGATATAATAATTATATGAGACAAACGCTATTTAAGTAATGTTTTAGCTTTCCATCGCTGGTTCCCATCCGAATATATACAAGATGATAGACTTCATCCAAAAGAGCAAGCCTACCAGGAAGCCATGCTGATCATTCAGCTAAGTGCTGGTGGTCGACTTATGCCGGAAGATATACAGGAAAATCGGCAATTAACTGGTACATTTCAAACGTGTTTTCAGAGAGGGTGAAACATGGTATTACGTCATGTTCTCTTATATATTAATTAAAATGTGTGAAATTTAAATTGTCGCGTCTGCTACAATTTTGTCGGGTGACTGGGATTTCTCCACCAAACTAAAATATAAACTATAGTCGGCATCTCTATGATGTACCCGATTATGACACCTTGACCCTAAACAATACCTGCCGGGTGAACGGGAAGACTCCATATACCCCCCCCCCCCCATCTTGCCTTTTGTTTTACTTATCCCTTTTTTACTAAATACTCACTGATGACAAGATACAAGATGTTTATTGCAAAACACCCCAATTCAGTTGCACAATGGTAATACTGGTGAATAAATACATTAAATTACATGAAAATACATTACATTAATATATAACTATTTTTATCACATAATTTGGCCATAAAAGCAGTTTCATAATTATCGGTAATAGACACGTTTAAAGGTACTCAATCCGATAAAACTCCTCTCAATTACTATTTCAATGGCTTCGGGGGTCAAAAATATTTGATTCGAGTCGAGGAAGTCACCCATCAAAGCTCAGATTTGTTATATATCGATTTTAGAAATCTATTATTTTTCATTATCGGGAATTCTTTCTGGACCAGAAGATAGTACAAAATTCGTTATTATTACCCACTTGATTATAGGGTTATCCATCCTTGTCTGTTTGAATAGAATTTTGGCGTAAAATCTCGACCATGTTACCAAATTGACGGCAGTTATAAGTACTCATCTCGAGAACATAAGAATTTTCAAAAATCAATATCTAATGACTCTGAGCTTTGTTTGATGGGTTCCTCGACTCGAATCAAATATTTTTTACCCCCAAAGCCAAAGAAATAGTAATATAGGACCCTCTGATAGGATTGTTGTTGTTGGAATCTGTTGAGATGGGGACCCTCTTTACGGGTTGAGTACCTTTAATATCAGCGCGTGCGATGACGTCACGGCGTTCTTCAAATAACTTGCGATCGCTGTAGTTTATGATAGTTGTTTTCGATGAATATTTCGCGTTGCTTCGGGTTTATTTGGTCATGTGATAAAAGGTATCTCACACTCGTCCTATTTTATACGTAATTTATCAACCTCGTCCTCTAAATTCTATTTGAGCCTCGGTAAACCTCGGCTCAAATCGAATTTAGTGAACTCGGTTGATAAATTCCGTATAAAATAGAAACTCATGTGAGATCCTCTATTTCTCACATTACTGCTCATTGTGCATAAAAATTTATCTAAATCTGAAAGATCTAAAAACTCAGGAAGAGCATTGGCTAACTGTGTAAAATATTGTTCACGTAAATTTAGAGTCATATTTCATAACAAAATGGTATTCATGTTCAACCTGATTATTTGAGCACCGCGTACTAGTTCCATCTTTGACTGGTAATTGAATGCTGTTTGTGCCTTCCTCTCTCTATTTCGAGATTATATATATATTCCGAGATTATATATATATACCGTTAAAGGTACGGTTGGCCTTGGCGGTGGGTATCCTGTGAAAATATTTCCACCCGTCAAAAACCGCCACAAACAGAAAGAACAACAAAATGTAGACAGACTTTGTCCGTATACAAATAAGAAATATCGCATAAACAGTATGTTATTGTCATATTTTTTACCATTGTTATGTAAACAAAAGCATAAAAAGTTACTTTTCTGGTGTTTGTTTATATTATGATGGTAAACATAAAGAGCGTTCTTTGTGGGTGAATTCCTGATATGGAACGAATAAAGAGCGTTTATGCCATTTGTGTGTGATTAGCCAGCAGCATTGTGTTGTCTTCTGTAACACAATCAGGCTCTTGCTTAGGTAAAATATAGTAAATATTTATGACAACATGCTGTTTACGCGATGGTCATGGTATATATGAACGAAACTGTATGCGTTTTAATGTTTTTCTGTTTACAGTGATTGGAACAAATATGAATATTTTCGACAACTAAGGCCTCACGTGCCTTTAATCTGGTAAAACTCAACCTTGCTTCGGCTGATTTACACTCCAGTAGATATGGTTCTAATTTATACTTAATCTTGAAAAGCTGTACATACGTAATTTGTTACCGGCTGATGATTGCTCGTCATCGAACATAGCATCACCAAAGCGTTCAATTTGTTCATGCAGTCTCCAGCTTTTTCAATAGCTCTTTCACTTGAAATTCTTTCGATTTATCTGTGTTTGAAATGTCTATATATCTCGCAATTTAGTAATAAAGATTTCCAACCCGGCGTAGAAGTAATCGCTTGATATTCAACATAGCAATCATTACCATGCAGGTTCAGATAATAAGCTAGTTCAACAAACCATGTACGTTAATACTTACGTTAATAACGTAAATGAACAAACGACCATGCATAGTTTGTTGAACTTATTATCTGAACATTTCCCACCAATTAATAAGAACCTTCGGCAATTGTATTTTTTTTTCTGTCGTCTGCTCATTTTCCCTGAAAACCCCTCCAAATGAATAATAGAAGAATAGCTGGCTCGTTAGCCTCACATCTAAAAATAGAATCTTTGGGGTCTAAAATTGGTTGTACTAAAATATTCCCAAAATATCAAAAACCCAAAAATTATTTTTCCAAATAAAATTTCAAAACTTCCAAAATTTATTTTTTCCAAAAAATTTAAAAACTTCCAAAAAATTTCAAAACCCTAAAATTTCCAAACTTCCAAATTATCAAAACCCTCAAAATTATTTCTCTAAAAAAAGTTTAAATAAAAAAATTTATAACGAGTTTTCGGTTTCTGATAAACTCGATATTAAAAAATGTCGAATGTTAAATTATTTGCGTGTAATATCTTTCGTTATTTTTTGTTCAAATATTTTTCATGAATTTATTAATCGATGTTTAGAAATAGCTTTATTGGACATTGTGACCATCGATATGAATGCATACATTCCAGTGTTTTATCGGACGCAGTTCATATAATTGTCATACCTGAAAATACACACTATTACTTTTACATAAATAATAAAGAGCGTTTATTCTTTACACTCTCTCTATCCCATATGACAGGTGTGTATTATCGTGAATTATTGGAAGTATTGAGACTAACGGTCGAAAATTGTAATGTGAAATTAGAACCCTCCAGAATGAATTGTTCGCTGTACACGCAATCACACGCGACATTGATGGTAACAATGTCGTGTGTCACACCTTTGCTTTACCAAATGAATTATATTATTTCCCCACAACATTACGTAATAACCCCTTATCATTCCATTCACACTTACGATCATATACCGAAACTACAGGTAGCACCGATGATGTAACATTATATCACTGCTATTGTGCCAATGATAGGTTCAGACATGTTCCATGTTTAGAAAAATAGATAATCTGCAGGTGTTCACTTGACAAGAAATTTTGTACACTCAATCACAGACCAACGTGATAATACCAGCCCACACCTAACCCCCAACATCCACCAAACACATTCACATCACTTACCAAAACCAATGATGTTATAAGAACTGTAGGTTTTTATAATATTATAGCTTGCAGTGACATCCTGGTAATTCATTTACAACAGCCATAACAAATGTTTACTTATCATGTATATAAGAACTGTATAGCTCCTAATAAATAGGACACAGTGAACACAAAAAAAATGGGTCCAATTAACCATAGCTCCATACCATTTGAACCTTGTTCTAGTATTTGCATCACCGGACCAACTGGTTCTGGTAAGACGAGATGGGTCTACAGATTCCTGCAAAATCTTAATGGAATGTATTCTAGAGATCCACCTAAGAAAATAATGTACTGTTACGGTATTTATCAAAATTTCTATGATGAAATTGAATCATCAATCGAAAATTTGGTCATGCATCAAGGATTACCTACCCAAACAGAAATCGAAGAATTTGCTGACGGTAAACATAATATGTTAATATTAGACGACTTGATGCATCGCATTATTGACCAAAAAGAGATTGAAACACTATTTACGCAGCAAACTCATCATCGCTGTCTTTCGGTGCTGTTTATTTCACAAAATTTATACGCACAAGGCAAGGCTGCGAGAACTATAGCCTTAAACACAGGATATCTAATTTTATTCAAAAATTTGAGGGATGGATCACAAATTTCCACATTGGGTAGACAATTGTATCCCGGTAAATCTAAAGTACTCATTGAGGCATACAAGGATTGTATGAAGAAACCATTTGCGTATCTTATAATAGATATGTCCCCCTCACACTGAGGATAAATACAGGCTACGAACAGACGTGTTTCCCAACCAAGACCCTATAATTTACGTACCTACTACGTAATAAGAAGGGGACAGTATCGGAGCTGAGTCGCGACGATAAAATGAGTCGATTATTACGTAATGAGTTGAATTTTGTCAGACTATTGACATCAACCCAATCAAGATCTCAACGAAACGCATTATTGACATCGATAACTAATAATCAGTTGAAAGTTCTGGTTGAAATTACGATCAATTTACTACATGATAGTTTAACAGTTACAGTTCAACAAAAAGCTAAATTACGGCGATATAAATCATTTTATATATTCTTGAGTGATAAATCTGTGAGTTTGTTGAGGAAAAGAAAAAGTGTGAATAATCACTCAACCGCCATTACTTTGATGTTGAACATCGTTGAACCTAAATTGAAACAGTTTTTGTGATGGAGTCTGTGAAGAAAACTGTTTTGATCCCGTATGAAAGATATATGAGGTACACTGAAAAAAGTGAACACAAAAAAGTTTCATCGGAGTCTAACATTGAACACAGCGACATCTCGGCAAACAATAGTAGCCCTTCCGATGAAATGGATAAAGAAATGGACCCGATGAATAATCAGATTGTTAATACAGTTCAAACGACTGAACCTCAGGATGCAATCCAAAAATCAGAAGTTAACACATCGAAAAAGACACGTACCAAGCAAAGAAAAAAGAAAATAAGAGGGGTTAAGCGTGAAATATCTAGACCTCCTGGTATAATCGCCGGTAAGCTGACCAAGATAAAGAAGAAACGTTGGCTATCACTGTGAACAATATGGCCGATTGGAAAGATTATTTGAGTTCAATTTATTTTAATCCGGGTCACCCCGCATCGTACTCAGGAGCTACAAAGTTGCATCAGACTGTAAAATCTGAAAATAAGCACAACATTTCCAAGCGCGAGATTGTGACGTGGCTACAAAATCATGAAAGTTATTCCCTGACAAAAAGTGTTAGACGAAAATTCCCGAGGTCTCGTGTTATTGTAAACGCTTCTGACAGTCAATGGGATGGAGACCTCATGGATATGAATGATGTTTCCAAAGACAACGACAATTACACCTACGTGTTAGTAATGATTGACATTTTTTCTAGGAAGTTATGGTGTGAAGCTATAAAGAGGAAAACTGCAATTAATGTGATCAATGCTATGAAACATATATTTGAAGGTGGAAGAACCCCGCGCGTCCTCCGAACGGATCGCGGTTCGGAGTTCACAAACAAACGGGTCAAAAGTTACCTAAAGGGTCTTCATATATCTCAAATTTTTACTCAAAACGAAATGAAAGCCAATTATTCGGAACGGGTCATAAAAACTATAAAGCAGAAGATTTCGCGTTATATGATAAAGCATAATAATGCTAGATATATCGACATTCTACAAGATATTGTGAAAAGTTATAACCATACAATACATCGTTCGTTAGGCACCACCCCTGACTCCATAACTGTTGAGAATGAAGATGAGTCTCGTCTCGATCAGTGGTTAATAAGACAGAAGGGAGGTGTTAAAAGTAAATTGAAGAAAAAGTTCAAATACAATGTAAATGATATCGTTAGAATATCACACACCAAAACAGTTTTTGACCGAGAATATTCTCAGAAATGGACTGGAGAGTTGTTCAAAGTGACTAAGAGGTTTTACAGGCAGAACATACCCTTGTATACATTGACAGATTTCTTGGATGAAAACATTGAGGGTGCTTTCTACGAGTCAGAACTTCAAGGGGTGCGCGTTGATGACGAAACAGTTTACAGAATAGATAAAATTGTCAAAAAGAGGAAACGAAAGGGTCAAACTGAAGTCCTGGTGCACTGGCATTCATGGCCTGACAAATTTAATTCATGGATTTTAGAGTCTGATGTCGACAGATATCAAAATTAATAAGAGCAAGCTATCCGAGGGGAGGAAACCATTACAATCATGAATAATAGAACAGATACCTTGACGAATATGTTTCAAACAGAACGCGGTCGTCTACATATGAATCTCCTTAAATGGATAGGAATTACGATTATGGTAATAACTCTGTCACTATCGGTTATAATAGTTCCAAAGAAGATACCACGTCAGACGGGGGACTATGAATTACGGCATACGAACGAGTCACGCCCCCATGATTACGAACAACACCCCTGTGGGTTCGTGAAAAAGTGGACAATACGATCAAACATTACTGTTACATTATGTAATAATCAAGGGCGCATTTATACACGCATTAGGCGAGTTGTGAATAACACTCCCGCGATTATAAGTATTCCGTATAACCAGTGGTCTGCCTTCAAGTATATATTCAGTGATGTTGATAAAACTATAAGAGAAGAGATGAACATTGATTCTCATTTGAAACAAAATAGAAACTAGTCATATGGATAATTATTATCTGTACCTGACTAGCGACGATTCCATAGATAAATATCCAGATAATCGTCCTCTCGACTTCACAATAGAGTTACCTGGTGTATTAATATTGGAAGGGGCGTGGTTATGTTGTTTGAAAGACATAAACATAACTGACCATATAGACACGGATTTATTATATATTTGTTCGGACATATGTGGAGAATCAATAGCCTGCGACACATCATACCCCATCCTCCGGGTTATAAAGAGAGACACACGTGATACGAGTCATTGGCGGAGTTTTGAGGACTCATTCTACATAAACGTAAGACAGGATAAACTTCAGCGTCTCAGGATTTTTATAAGAGGCGATAAACTTTCTAAAATAAATGCAGAAAAAAGAGTGACCTGTACACTACATCTGAAGAAGAAACATGTCGATCACGTATATTCCAGCCGATATTGAAATGTGGCGAAAACATTTCAGGAACATGATTAATGGGAAGTTAACGCCAGATAATGAGGGTCGCTACTTTATTGACAAAACTCAAAATAGCGATAGTGAAGAAGAAGAAGACGTTCTAAAACCACATATTAACGTAGTGATACCCATAGCGCAAGCGATTGAAATGGCCAAAGCAGAAGTTGCAGAAAATAAGTTGACACAAGCACGTAAGACGTCAAAAAAAAACAATAAGAGGGTGTTACCTAACGATTTGGCTCATAACCCTAAGAAAGTGAAAACCAGCACCTGGTGGGATAAACCATGAATGAATACAGAGAGTACCATACCTCTAAATTGGCATTATTTGAATCGCCCCCGGTTGACAGCGGAATACAAGCGACAGAATGGATAAACTACAGACCCGTGAATCAGCTGACAGACACTGCAGCTTTAGAGTTCAATATTCCCGCCATGGCCACAACCTACATGGACCTCAAACGGACATTGCTACTTCTCAAACTCAAAATAACCAAGCAAGATGGTTCGGCTCTAACCGTTAATGACGATGTGGGTCTGATAAATGCACCCCTACATTCAATATTTTCGCAGGTCGATTTGAATATACAGCAAGTTCCCGTGAGTCAAGTCGGTCCGAATTATCCATACAAAGCATATTTCGATGTACTCTTAGAAACTGAACGTAAGGAACAGCTACATGGACAAGCGTTCGAAAAGGACACGGCAGGTGGTATGGACCTGGCAGATTCGAAAAGCGGGAACTCTGGCCTGTATTACAGGTCCAAAACAACCCGTACTAGTCAAATAATGGATATTATGGGATCAATTCAGCTTGACTTCTTCCAACAGGACAAATTACTACTAAATGGTCTCCCGCTCACGTTAAAATTCTGGCAGACGAGAGATGTTTTTAGACTGATGTATGCGGGAACCACTGAGACATACAAGTTGAAAATACAGGAAGCTAATTTGAGACTAGCCACTGTGAAAGTTAACCCCGGTGTATTACTCAGTCATACTGAGTCACTCAAGAAAAAGAACGCGTGTTATCCTTTTTCAAAATCTATCATAAAGACGTATACAGTGTCAAAAGGTGCATTCAGTTTGGGAGAAGATAATCTATTTCAAGGAAACGTACCCAGTAGCTGTATTATTGGCTTAGTATCATCAAAGGCTGAAAGCGGTTCACGCGATAAGAACCCGTTCAACTTTGCGACTTTTGGATGCAACTTCGTCGGATTTTACGTCAACGGGCAGTCTATGCCCGCCCAAGCACTCCAACCGAACTTTACCAGTAAGGAATATGTAGAAGCTTACAATACGATAATAAAAGATGCGAAACGAAAAGCCGTTCATATTACTTATGAGGATTATGCGAAAGGTTATTGCATATATCGGATAAACCCCGCAAGGAATTAATCACCACAGGGTCATACCACACAAAGGTCACACACGCCTCGAGATTAAATTCTCATCGGCTTTGAAAGACAATTGTACTGTAATCGTATACGCAAAATTTCCTGCCGTTCTCAAAGTTGACGAGAGTCGTAAAGTTTGCATTGAATAATGAATACACGCGGACTCATGAGGGCGATAAATAGTTTCACAAACCATAATGAGATAGATGTTTGTCCCATAGACAAATTACCTCTTTATATCCAATATCCCCGGATGTATATAGTTAACACAGACGAGAGTAGCCAACCTGGACGCCACTGGATATTGATGACATTCCAGGAACATAACGTATCAGAGTTCTTCGACCCTATGGGATTAAAACCCGAGTGTTACAACGGACGATTTAAACACGTGTTGTTATTGAATGGACCTCGTTACGAGTGCAATGCTTACAGATTACAGGGTTCTAATATGTGCGGTCCCTATTGCATATACTTTGCATTCTATAAACTGTGCGGATACAGTCTAGAAAATATAATGAGACGTTTCAGTGCCAATAATTATATGTATAATGATTTAATTATTAAGGATTTTATGTTGAAATATATTCTGTAAACGCTCTTCATTAGCGACAACGAGATAAACACTCTTTAAATTATATTATGTATATAAATAAAATATTGTAAATACAATCATTTATCGTTCTTATATTATCATATGTATGACTGGGAAAATATATATATATATATATATATATATATATATATATATATATATATATGACTGGGTTGAGAGGGGTGGGGGTGGGGGGTCTGTGGAGAGAGTCCGGTGAGGTGGTATTAGGTCTGTTGTCAAAACAAACAAAAAAAATCTATTGTTTTTGTTTGTTTCGTCAAAAGCCTAAAAAAACAAAGGTATGTGAGCCATCCCCCCGAATGAAAAATATAGATAATCGAGACATATATATATTTATTCTGAAAGTAATTCAAGTTCACATATGGTAGGATATACAATATTTAACATCTGCTTTTCACTTTTAATGCCCGTAATCACAATTTTTCCATTATGAAAGCATGTAAAATGTATTTTCTCACGTCTGAACATTGCCGCAGGGAACAGCTCTAATTCGTAAGAACATTCCATAAGTTTCACTAAAATGTTTAAGTCAAGTTTTCCATTTAACTGACAAAATGCAGACATTGTCAAAATTTTTATGGAATTTAATCTCACTCGCCAACCACATTTTTGAATATGTCGAGCGTACCGACGCAATCGAACTCGTGTCTGTTTGACACTATCAGAAAGCCCGTTAACAACGATTTTACCCGTGTTAAACACGAGGCAACATCCACCGAATTTAGAGTGTTTCCATACAACTCCGCTAAACTTTTTGGAATTGTATTCAATGTTCGAACAGCCGAGTGTCAAATCCCTTAGATTAATAGAACAGTTCAAATCTGCAGAACATACGACATTAGTTATTCGTAGCATCATAGGAGTAATGTTTAGATCAATGTCTGCATCCGGTTAATCAAACACGTTCTATCGCCGTTGGGGCAGCATTCCATACATCTTAAAGATCCTTCCTGGTTTTGGTGATCGTCGGTCAAATAGCACTGCACAGTCTGATCAATTTCAGGAATATTAGCACACAGGACGAATATAGCTCCAACTAGTTCTTCAAATTGGTCGAATGTCAGAGATATTCCGTATTTGGTTGCACACAAATCATCTGAATGTTCAGGCAGCCAATACCTGCGAATGTCAACACGCGGGATGCCGCTCTTTATCGTAATGAAGAAATTCCCTCCGATATGACGTCTCATGAATACATCGTCTTCACCGGTACGATAACTGACCACTTCTTGATGTATATCTGCTAAGTAAGATTTCAACTCTTTGAATCTCCTTAGATTTAATGTTATTCCAGATTTTGTCGGAAATTTATGGCCCGCCGAACTTTCACCGCACTCTCGTATGTGTATATACAGATTTCCCTGGAATCGGCCGTCAAATAGGAAAATGTCATTTCCTAACGGGGCCAAGCATTGTGGATGGAACGCCCTCTCGTTGGTTTCAGTCCGTTGGTTTCCTTCAACATCGGGTTGATCAGTCATTGTTTTTTTATTTTGAACCTGGAAAATAAGAAAACAAAACATTACTTATCAGTTACACATCGAGAATACAAAAGTCCGAAAGGAGTCCGCTCATGCGTTTGGTGGATGTGGGGGTTTGGGGGAGGCCCGCCCGCCCCGCCCGCCCGCCCGCCCTGGGGAGGGGAGGCCCCGCCCGCCCCGCCCTGGGGAGGGGAGGCCCGCCCGCCCGCCCTGGGGAGAGGGAGGCCCGCCCGCCCGCCCGCCCGCCCTGGGGAGGGGAGCCCCGCCCCCGCCCTGTCGCCCCTGGGGGGAGGGGGAGGCCCGCCCCGCCCTGTCGCCCCTGGGGGGAGGGGGAGGCCCGCCCCGCCCGCATACTCAATAAGAATAAGAAAATTGAGTCATTCAGTCAGTTCATTATGGAGAGAATACTACCCGCAGAAATACTGGAGAAAATATACAATCAGCTAATTGAAATGTCAACTATAAATCCAGAAATAAAAAAACAACTACTACACAATTGGTTTATAAGAGAAATTAAAATAATACTGAAGAATATAGATGAAGGATATTTTCCTGTACAACGATTGAAATCTTTGATTGAGAGGTCTGAATTTGAAACTGATTTCTTACAAGATATATTGAATCAAATGTATTCAAATCGCTGGGTATTTAGAGGCGTTCCTAAAAACAAAATACATGACATTCGTGAACTTATTGGAGATAACTTTGTGAGATTTGCAGAATACCGAGACTGGGTTTTCAATCAGAGAAGTTTTGAAGAAGTGACAATAATTCATGGATATATCATTCTCCGTGAACCGGGTACACTGTTCACGATTGAACAAATACTTAACAGCGGCGTGATTTTGGATTACATTTCCACAAGTAAATCGAAATATATTTCAGAATTAGAGAATGAATTAATCTGGTCATTCGGAATAATCTGGAATTATGGTGACTCTTCGTTGAGAAAATAAAAAAAAAAGAGTTGTTTTTGGTTTAAGTATAAACCAAAAATGAGATTGTACTGGAGGTAAAAATGTAATGATAGAAATCATAATTCATAACTAACCTGTATAGAATATTTCACACGCACAGTATAGGACTACCGAATTTGTAATTGTGAATTGGATCGGGTAGCATTTTATAGATCGAAAAAATGGACACCTTGGATAAATTGACCAATGACGGCCATACGTTTATAGTAATACGTGTTCATACACGCTCGATGTTATCTAACATCGAACGTGTTTGAACGAGTCTTAGTATAATCCGATAACTACCATCGATCGAATGTTTACACTCTCATTACAACCTTGATCAAATATAGACGATTAAATTATATATATATTACGTACCTCGTTCAATATCCATATGGCAGTGTATCCATGTTATCCAATCGTCTGCGTTTGGTATAAACAACTCGGTACTGTTTGTCCTCAGATCTGTACTATATCTTTCTTTTTCCTTTCGATCTGCATATTTTCCTTGGATTGGTTGTGGTGATGGGCACTGTGCTTCCAGATTCTAACAGCTCTTTAATCGTCTGGAAATTGATGAACTGTGAATTTTCAAAGTTCAAAGAGAACCCCCGAACTTTACACGTCTCTTTAGCTTTATTTGTTCGATAAGCGTAATTCTTGGGGCCTCCAGAAACAAATTCTTCGATGTATTCGTCCGGATCTAGCTCGCTGGTGAGTTGGCCCAAATAGTCGCCCAGTGGGGGATTAATTTGATCCTCAGTGCTGCTAAATACACAACTATCCGTGTCGTAATATAATACTCTTCTGTCCAAGGAATGAATAACTTCATATAGCATTAATCGAGCGTGACACGTCGTGAATGTGGCCAAATATATGTTATTCGCTGCTCCACAAGGCACACAGTCTTTTCGATAGGTCCACTCCATTTGAAGCATGTCATCAGTTATGACATGAAAATTTTCCATTTGTTTCATTGGATTTGAAATCAGCTGGAATAGATTGTCTTGTTCCGATTCATGGAAATACTCGGTCTGCTTGAAATTCTGGTTTTGGCCTAACTTCCCCCAAAATGAGTTGAGCATGAGCTTGCTGATTTGCCTCAGTCCTGGATTCTTTTCGATGCTTTCTCTGTCCAGTAATATACCTTCGTTGTCTTTATACGATGTGATGTATTTATCCATGTCTTCGTTAGATTTTATCCAATCCGGAGGACCGCTAGCCTGCTGCTTGAACTTTAGGAATGTGTTTATATATTCCGTGAATAATCCATTTTGTTGGCTATAGTCTGACGTTTCGGTCCAGTGGTATATTTCATATATTTTGAGAATCTTGTATCCCACTTTGACAGCTGTCTCCAGTTCAGGAATACACCAAACGCCGGTAATGGCTCTCTGTTGGCACGTACACGTGCAAGGTCGTTGATTTTCATTATCAGCACAAGTCCTGCACAGTGGAAACTTCAGTTTACCTTCGGATCGATACGGTAATACGGGGTGATAGAGTCCATTAGGTGGTAAAATCTTGACTTGCGCTATTCCGAAGTAATCCTTAAGCTCGGTAATGTCATCGCCCAAAATGATTTTAGGGTGTCCAATCGGATAGCGAGAGTATTTGAGCACACTTGGATACAGCGACGTGAAATCAAAATAGTGTATTTTCTCACCAACGGCAGCTTTGTAGTGTAATTTAGTTGCATTCGTTCTGCCGCCGAAGAAACTGTCTCTAGGCTCTAGCCGCTCAACAATGTCTAAACTAGCGATGAAGTCACGAAGCTCCGGATTAGTCTTTCGAGCAGCGACGAACTCGTGTTCCCAAATGCACACATATTTCATGCCTCGACTTTCTATAAACTTCTTCTTTTTCTGTGTGAGTCCGTATAATTCATTAGGTGTCTGGTTGGTTATCGGATTCTTGACTATGTCTCTGTCGTGACTCAGACAAAGTTCACATCCATGGAATTGACAGCCGTGAAATTCGAATGCCGTGTTTAATTCTTCGCAATAGCCATCCAATCTGTATTTTGCATCATCGAGTTTCTTTTCACGGCCGTTCAATGCGTGAGTTATGTGAACTTTGTCTTTGAACATCATCCATTCCAGCCATTGAATAGAACTTTTGCTGTATTGATCTTTATACGATGTCTTGGGGATTCGAGCTATCTGGGATTTGAGAAATTCTTTCTCACGAATTTGGACGCCGCGTTCATCTTGAAGTTTTGTGTCTTGAACCCATTCACCTTTGTATAAAATAGACAAGGTTCCATCTTTACATTTAGCAGGAAGCCACGTTTTCCCTTCAGTACTTAGACGCACTCTCCATTCCTCGTCGACGAATTTCGTTCTGAATATACCCATACATACCGATGCGATTGTAACGTATTGGAATGGATCAACCGCACCGACCAGTTTGAACTTCATATCGCCAGAAAACTCGTCAATTACGGGTTGTATATTTCCAGTCGCATTCATGATGTGGGTTCTGAATTTTATGCAAGCTTGTCTCAAAATATTGACATCACTACGACAATAATCCGATAATTCTTTCTTGAAGATGAAAACTGCATTTGTTTGAGCAGCGTGCCATTTCGTGAAGTCTTTTCGTTCAGCCACACTCATATAATCAGCGCCGTAATATTTGGCATCCGGATAGGGTCCTTCATAATTCTGGTTGGCTGATTTATTGAAAAAGTGCGGGAACCATCCTTTTTTCTCGCCATCAAGACCGAAAGTTTTCGGTAACAGTGCCAGCTTCATTGGTAGAAAGCTGAGACTGTCCAGTACTTTTATATGAAGATCTTTTTCCACGTATAGGTACATCAATTTGGATCCATTATATATAACTTTGGGTCTCAAGGATTGATCAATGAGATATTCCATGAGAAAATATCCATCGTAACCCTTGAAGTTGTGAGCCAGTGCTATGAACCCTTTGTGTTGTTCCGAGAATAACCATTTTCCAAACTTTTCACCGGTATCAGGACCGCTAAATATAACCTCTCGGAGTCCGCATGTATCCGAACATAAATTTCGGTCACTCTTCTTTTTCTTCTTCTTGTCATCACTGTCGATACACGCATCACATAGAGGTCCGCAATTTCTACAGTTCGGTTTCACTTCCAACGATTCATGCATGCATTCGTAGCAAGCTGTTTGGGCGACGAGGAAGTTCGGTGTATGCTGGACTTTTCCGCACCATGTTTTTAAACAGTTCTGAAAAGTAATAATTGAACGTTTTAACCTCTAGCTTTATCGATAATAAAAAACAAAATAAAACGTCAACACTTTGTTTAGATAATTATTTAAAAAAAAAAATGTTTTGGTATGGGTTCAACGTTAATAAAGAGCGTTGACGTATTACTATTGTTCGTTGGTTGATCCTAAAAAATTACTCGTTCCAATCTACGTGTCAATATTATAAATGCATATCATGATTCGACATATAGCCTGTATAATTGTCGATTCAAGCACGCAGCTATCAAGTTCAATAAAGTTAAAACAATTATATATTACGTTAGTTCACTATATAACAATTACAAATCTCTTTTCACAAAAAAAATATGCTACACATTTTCAATGTGTCAAGAATTAAAAAAGTTAATTACTCGATTTAACATCTGTGACTCAGTTGAATTTTAATATTGAGACCCTTAACTTTGGTCGAATTCAAGTATGTAATTGTTATATGGTAATATAACACGCGAGGTAACAGCTAAAAGAGCGTTCAGCGATAATCTAATTTAAAAAAAATGAAAGAGCGTCTCTACTTATGCGCGCCTTTAATAAAGAGCGTTACGTTATCGTGATTTCGACTGTAATGTGTTACATATATATATATATTACAATTAGGTTACGACTCACCTGACACTTAGCACATTTCTTGCATATATGATCCTCTTTACAGTCCTGGCAATCCTTTGTATGTAAAGGTGCATATCCTTCAGAACATTCCAATATATCATGTTGAATGGTTTCGAAGTCGAAGAAACAGAATTTAGCTCTTTCATCATCAGTAACGGGAGGTATGGCCCTCACATAGCATTCGTGTGGTCCCATTGTGTATTTGTCACACGATCTACAAAATGTTTCTCCGCACACGTGTTGATTCGGACGTCTTTTCCGTCTCTCCATGACTTTTGTACAGTCCAAGCATTTCCACCATTTTTGACAAGGCGCTGTAGTTTCTCCCGAAGCTTGATTAATAGGTTTTGCTTTATGACGCACGAAACATTGATGAGACATACACGTCATATTACAATCTGAACAATGTTCTTTGTTTTCACTTTGTTCACATTTATCGCTTTTGCACACGAAACAGGTGTGTTCACAATAATGCTTTCCTTTGTTTGAATAATGTTTTAAACAATGCACACAGAAATATGCATCGCTAAAGAATCCCGTTATGGATTGTATAGCGTGGAAATGTTCATTAGCAGTGAGATATAAATATATCACGGGTCTTTCTATACCGTCTGTAGGCGCGCTGGTAATGAATTTATTACCCAGTCTAGCACTGATGACTAGTATTGTCAAATTCAGAGTGTCCTCGAATGCTTTTAGATCTGCTAAACTGGCCGGTCTGTCTGTTGATACACCTGCGATGACACTAATTGCTTTGGCTAATTTTCCTTGCTCCGTGCGTTTTTTGTACGTCACATTTTTGTAATAATTGATCGGTACTTTTCTGTATTCCATGATGAGTTGTAAATTATTTCTGGTTCCTCTATTCTGTGTTATTTCCAGCCATTCATCAGGACTGCAAATATTTAATTTACACCAACATGTGGCGATAGCCCGTGCCATACACATATTGTCGGTGTTTTCAATCGTAACGATCGATGTTTTATTTCTTAGATTGTTACTTTCATGATGTAAAGCCGTTATCCTCCTCCGTGCTCCGCCTTTAGGTAACTCGATGGTGCCTATATCTATGTGGAAACTTTGATTAACAGTCAGTGTTTGATTACTGTTCAAAACGAGTTCGATTCTGTCAATCACAGTGTTAGCATTTAACGTTTGCAACGTTTGTAACGGAACTACTATAGGGTTGTCCAAACTTTCATGGTGAATGATAACTCTGCCAAGATCATTGTCAGCCAAATTTCCACGAGCTCTTTGAATAGTGTCCTCGAACATTGAATGCAGATTCCTGTATATGTCGATTAACTTTTTCTCTTTGTAAATTTCATCTAATTTGATTTCATATGTTCTCTGTGTTGCCAAATTGTTTCCGAAGATTCGTTCACTCCTTTTGCGAATGCTATATCCAGTTATTTGAATATCAGAACTGCCGGCTGTTTGATTGTCTGATTTTACAGCTCCTTCTTCGTCTTCTCGGTTTTGTAATCCTGATGGTCCAGCTGTACCGGGTTGTGAGTTGTTAACATCATTTTTAGACGCATCATCTTCTCCGTATCCGATTTGGTTCGGCCATGGGTCATCTCCTGAACAAAGCGTAGATGCTTCAATTATATCTTCATCCAGTTGATAAGCTACGATAGCCTTGTCGTATTCTTCGATGTCTTGCAGAATACATTCTATTTCATAAATTTCATCCACTGTCAGAGGTGTCATTATTTCTTCAGCCATTTTTCGAGAAGTCCTGAGTAGTGATTACAGCGGCGTATATTCACTATATGGAATACAGCTTAGTAAGCTATATTTTTATACCATAAAATCCCGAACATATGCAAGCACGAATGACGTAACATTATATAAGATTATATATATATGAACGTAATGTATGAATAGGCCGATAATTGGTTTTGTACGGACGAGGCAACATTAGTTGTTTAACTGGTTATTATTACGTAACCCTGTGTTCCCCCCGCTGAGAACACCTGCAGATTATCTATTTTTCTAAACATAGAACATGTCTGAACCTATCATTGGCACAATAGCAGTGATATAATGTTACATCATCGGTGCTACCTGGAGTTTTCGGCATACAAAATGATCGTAAGTGTGACTGGAGTGATAAGGGGTTATTACGTAATGTTGTTATAACAATGTGATCAAAGCAATTTGTATAATTGAGTGTCTCACGACCTGACTTAATATGTATGCATGTTTTATGGATAACTAATTATCGCGTGAATGACACAGTTTATCAACCTTAATTGATACTAACTCGTTTTGTTCTAAATCGATTTGTTTTCTGAATACCATATAGCTGTGACCGGGGAAATAATATAATTCATTTGGTAAAGCAAAGGTGTGAAAGACACATTGTTAACACCAATGTGGCGTGTGTGATTGAGTGTACATCGCTCATGTTCCATGTAAAAATGGCTGAGATTAAATCATCATTCATTCAATATGACAATTCATTCTGGAGGGTTCTAATTTCACATTACAATTTTCGACCGTTAGGGATTCAACATAGTACATTTGAATACTTCCAATAATTGACGAAAATACACGCCTGTCATATACTCAATAACTTCATATAGAGATAAGTAAAGAATAAACGCTCTTTATTATTTATGTAAAAAGTAATGGTGTCTATTTTCAGGTATGACAATTATATGAACTGCGTCCGTTAAACACTGGAATGTATGCATTCATACCGTTGGTCACAATGTCCAATAAAGCTATTTCTAAACATCGATTAATAAATTCATGAAAAATATTTGAACAAAAAATATTACGAAAGATATTACGCGCAAATAATTTAACATTCGACATTTTTTAATATCGAGTTTATCAGAAACCGAAAACTCGTTATAAATTTTTTTATTTAAACTTTTTTTAGAGAAATAATTTTGAGGGTTTTGATAATTTGGAAGTTTGGAAATTTTAGGGTTTTGAAATTTTTTGGAAGTTTTTAAATTTTTTGGAAAAAATAAATTTTGGAAGTTTTGAAATTTTATTTGGAAAAATAATTTTTGGGTTTTTGATATTTTGGGAATATTTTAGTACAACCAATTTTAGACCCCAAAGATTCTATTTTTAGATGTGAGGCTAACGAGCCAGCTATTCTTCTAATAATAAGCCATTCCAAGGTATGCTTGTATAACTTGGTGGGAGAATCCATTCAGTATATAAAAGGATTTCAGATGTTATAACGAGAATCAGATCACATCGATGCACATAATATATAATTTTTCAGATTGTGAGGAGATGACTTATGAATTTGTATGGATTCCCGGCGTCAAGAAGTGCATTTACGTTGGAAACACACAATATGCAAACAAAACACAAGCTGAGAGAAAATGCAAACAGATTTCGATGAAATTGCTTCAGGTGGAGAATCAAGAGGTTTTGAATGCTATTGAGCCAAACTATCGTGAGTCTCAATGTTGTATCCTGCAATAACTATTGCATTTTTATATTCTATAATTTGGTGGAATATATATGTACATAATGTAAAAGGACCAACCTATATTTTTGTTTCCCGCGGCGCATCGGGATGTAAAACAAAATCTGAATTGCTACAACAGCACTGTGAGCACATTCCAATCACAATTTTTTCGGTCACCCGGGGAAGCATGCTCAAAATAGAAAATCATTATCAGATCTCCGTGTACTGTTACATCGGAAGTCATGACGGTATTGTGATGGTTCAGGAATGATATTGTACGGTTCCTTGTGATTAAAATTATCCTTTTCGGGACAGAATAACACAAAATTATAGATATCTTGAATGCATTAAACTTTCCCCGAAAGAAGTCCGTTTTACCGATTCGTGAACGTTAGATCACAGTTAAATAGGAAATAGCGAGTTATCGTGTAATTATCAACATGTAATCAAGCCATGTAGATGTAATTCCTTTCTTTTTGGTGGCACATCGAGTGTACGTGAAACGCATTCTGAAGACGAACACTGAGCATAAATTATACATGTGTTATTCTTCTGTAAAATAGCTGAGAAATTATCCCGATAGGTGTTGATAATTTTGGGCAGTTGCCTCATAATCACAACTTGTGCGTGTTACGGTTCTATTTCAAGCCAATCACGGCTGTTACGGTTCTATACAGGAGATTTGTTCGAACGAGTTCTGCCCTTTGGGGAGAATATTGTTTTGTGTATTTGACATCATTCATAGAACACACGAGTGTATTTTGCACTAATCCATGGCTCAAATGCATTCATTTGTTGCATGTATTCCATTGAATATAAAGGAGATGATCTCATAAATGACCGGATTTAGTGTACGTTTAAATGGGGAGAGAATCGACCAGATCGCGAGAGAACCCATCAAGACAAAACAAATTCTAGATGGCTCAAAAAATGAGTTTTATCTGTCAAAAACTCCTGAAATGGTTTTATTTTTAATCAGAAGGAACCGTTAAAATAATTCCTGAACCATCACAAACTGGCAATAGAATGACTTCCAATGGAACAGTTCATACAGAGAGCAGCATAATTCCTACCACAGCGGCACATATTTCAACTGTATCAGTGCAATTGAGGGTCTTGGGAATGGCAGACTCATACATTTGTCATTGCCTTTAAAGGTACGGTTGGCCTTGGCGGTGGGTATCCTGTGAAAATATTTCCACCCGTCAAAAACCGCCACAAACAGAAAGAACAACAAAATGTAGACAGACTTTGTCCGTATACAAATAAGAAATATCGCATAAACAGTATGTTATTGTCATATTTTTTACCATTGTTATGTAAACAAAAGCATAAAAAGTTACTTTTCTGGTGTTTGTTTATATTATGATGGTAAACATAAAGAGCGTTCTTTGTGGGTGAATTCCTGATATGGAACGAATAAAGAGCGTTTATGCCATTTGTGTGTGATTAGCCAGCAGCATTGTGTTGTCTTCTGTAACACAATCAGGCTCTTGCTTAGGTAAAATATAGTAAATATTTATGACAACATGCTGTTTACGCGATGGTCATGGTATATATGAACGAAACTGTATGCGTTTTAATGTTTTTCTGTTTACAGTGATTGGAACAAATATGAATATTTTCGACAACTAAGGCCTCACGTGCCTTTAATCTTGCATAATTTTGTTGTCACTTTAGAGTTAGATGCATGTTTTGACCAAATTTCCTGGTATTTAAAAATGGATTATCCCCAAAATCTGTCAGGAATTTTTTGTGAAATTTGGTACAACCGATTATTGTGACACAAGAAACATCGGCCCATTGGATATTATACCTCATTTACTTAACTTTTATGGCATGAACAATATAAAAAAAATCACTGTGTTAAATTAGATACCAGGAACTTCTGTAAAATAGATTTTGTGAGTCTCCCCATCACCAATTACTACCTGTAGGATGTACAACAGACCACGCCATGCATCTCTACTCTGGCTGATGCCCATATAGATCATAGATCATATTCCAAACCTTGGAACTTTTTGAAGTTTTGACAGGGAACCTTATAAAGTCAAAAAAATAATGTGGGAAATATATTTCGTTATTATCTGTTCCTTAATAATGTTCTTCACTATAGGTATTTCTCCTGGGTAATTAATTTGATGTTTACTGTGATATCGGCTCACAAAAGTAAAAGAAAAGCATGCAATTTAGAGTTGGGACATACACCTACAGTGAAGTACATTATTAGAGTTGGGACATACACCTACAGTGAAGTACATTATTAATGAACAATAAACAACTAAGATATATTTCCCCCACATTATCTTATCGGCTTTATAAGGTTCCATGTCAAAACTTCAAAAAGTTCCAAGATTTTGTACTGGTGGAATATGATCGCTATATCGTTAGCCAGAGTAGAGATTCATGGAATGATCTACCAGTACAGTGGACTTACACATAATTCTCTTTACAGTATCGACCTACTGGGTTTATGGGTTATATAAAGACACGAATACAAATGGAAAGGATGATAAAAGTATTAAAATCTTCACCAACTTCCCTTCAAACGAATCTTGGAAAATAGGAGAGCCCTGCTGTGCCATTGGACCACACCAATCGGATCCGGGAAAACTCTACTTTCACGATTATAAATGTGATCATCATGGGCTCAACTACATTTGTCAGTTCTGAACATAAATAACAAAAATGGATGACACAATGAGGAAGGCAAAAACAACCATTTTGTTCATTGTCCCGGCAACTGACAGCCTAGTCCAAGTTACCTTTGACGTTAACCAACTAGTGTAATCCGTAGGGATAATACTGGTTTACGTAGAAGTACGGTTTACTTACTCTTCTGTAAAACAAGATGCTATATTTAACAGAAAGAGTGATGATGTATTACAATCTAAATGCTGTGTTAAAGGTACTCAATCTGATAAGGACGGTGCCCATATCATCAAGATACAACAACAACATTTCTTCAAAATACGCTTTATTTATCAGAATCGATTAATTGACCGAGTGACTGTGTCTGACGACCATAGGTACTGTCCCATATGTTTACCTGTAAATAAATGTTGACAAGTTCATTAAAGGTAATCAATCTAATCAGCTCCCCATATCATCAAGAAACAACAACAACAACATTTCTTCAAAATACGCTTTACTGATCAGAATCGATTAATTGCAACAAAATAATGCTAACCACTGTCAACTATGGTATAAAATTTCACAAAACGTGTTATTTATCAACATTTTGTTCAACGAAATATGGCCATATTATCACTTGATTATCACGGAATTGACCATATTAACACTTGATTTTAGAGTTATCCATCTTCATCCGCCGCAATTTTGTCCTAGACTGTCCGTTTGACGACGTTTTTCTGGGCTACAAATAATTGCACATCTTGAGAAATATAAAATTCAAAAATCGATATCTGATCACTCTAGAGCTTTGATTGGTGGGTTTCTCACTCTAATCAGATATTTGTTACCCCTGAAGCCAAAGAAATAGTAATTTGGGAGCGTTAATTCGGATAATGAATCTTTAAATTACGCATTAATTAATGCCATGTAATTAGGAGCGACCTCACAATTGATCAGTTTGATTACATCTGGAGAAGAACCGAACTGTTACGAAGTTCGTGAGGTATTGTGATAAAACATATATTTCACATTTAATTACTGCTTTCAGTTGACAGCGCTTGTGGGGTATAGAACAAATATAGTGTTTTCTATGGAATAAACCATGTTACTTTCACAATTGTGAATTACCTTCACTGGTGATTTTTTAGATGAGTGGGCGATTTACTCTTAAAGTATATGTCCGCTATAGAGGAGTAAGACAATCATATCTGGACATAAACCAGTATTATCATTTCCAATTTCACAAGATAGTTTACGTCGAAGGAAACCGACTACTAACCTTCAGTGAGATGTAAATGCTTATGTTTTAAACATGTCTATGTAGGACATATAACCATGCAAGAGTCCATGTCTATCACATGTGTGCACAGGCATGTAACATACATGACTATTATACATCTGGGTGCTTATGAATAAAGATTGATTTTCTCTCACGCTGACATGAGCAATGGCGTTTTTTCTGATGCTCGTGGGCAACCAGCATGCTCTAATCTTTTATAGCGGAATACACAGCGAGTGGTTGCACTGATCACAGCTTACATATGAAATCGCAAACTGATAAATTAAGTGGCTATAACCAGGTCTAGCACATCATCAGTTCTGCTATTATAGTTATATTCAACTACCATATTATTGAACTATACAAAATCCACATTTGCTCTGTTTTTGCCAAAACGATAGGGAAGTGCAACTTTGCACACTGGCAAAAGAAAATGAAAGTATCAATGACACTGCAGCTCAACTTGGGAAGGAGTTAAAAAAATTTGCTGAGCAATGAATAGAATGACAAAGAAGAAGGAAAGTAAACTAGAGCCTAGAGGTCACCCCGAAGATCCATATGAAGTTTGGTGATGATCAGATGAGGGGTGTGGTCTGTAGGGTGCACCAAAGGATTTAGACATACAAAGAGTAAACTCAAAGATGGCCACTGGCGGCCATGTTTTTCAACGAATTTCAGTCAAAATAGGAGGCTCCATCTAGAAGTCATCCTGAAGATCCATATGAAGATTGGTGGTGATCAGATGAGTGACGTGTTCTGTAGGGTGCACCAAAGGATATAGTCATACCACGAGTAAATTCCAATATGACCACTGGTGGCCACGTTTTTCAACAAATGGCAGTAAAAATAGGAGGCACCAATCAAGAGGTCACTCTGAAGATCCATATAATGTTTGGTGATCATCAGATGAGGGATGTGGTCTGTAGGTTGTGCCAAAGGATTTAATCATGCAAAGAGTAAAATCAAAGATGGCATCCATGTTTTTCATCGATAATTGTTCAAATTTGATAGCTCCCATCTAGAGGTGATTCATGGAGACTTTTACCTTTATCTTTCATTCACTTACCAGGAATGTGGTACTGCTACACCAGCTAACCCCGTTTTACAACAATCTTCCCCATATCTTATTTTGGATTATGCCCCTTTCATGTATTTCAAATAGACAAGCCTGCAAATAGTGTGTCTGTCATTTGCAGAATGAGGTCCCCAGATGGTGAATTCAGAGACGCTATCCTGGAAGGTGGGCTAGCATCACAAAATTCACCCTCTGAGAACTCAATCTGCAATGGGAAACCTAGGATCAGATTGAATTTCCCCCAGTTGAAGTTGGTGATGTTCACCCATTAGTCACCTCGATTATGGATTTTATCTTCTGCAAATTAGAGGATACAGAAACTTCCCAGAAGGGTAAAAGTTACTAAAAACAATCTTAATTTGAGATTATATACTTCCCAGAAGATGAGGCTAGCAGAATGAGGTACCCAGAGGGTGAATTTGGTGATGCTAGTCCACTCTGAAGGATAGCATCACTAAATTCACCCTCTGGGGACCTCATTCTGCATATGATCTCCTGTGTTATTCATCCGTTTGTACTGAAATTTTGAACAAATTGAGAACATGGTAAATGCGGAACATTGTGGAAGTTAATTACCCCCATGGTTTTCTAACCTTCTTGTGAATGTTGCTTGATTGAAAATATTACCATTTTTAAAAACCACACATTCAACTTTGACGCTCAACAACGTCGCAGGTTGATGGGTTAACTGGGTGATCAGTGTTTGCTAAGTGCCCGATCCACTGCATTCACTCGAAAGGATCTCTGCCCCGTAAGGTGGACCAGGAAAAAAGTACCGCCTTCAATAAATCTATGGTGGTACCTCTTTCTTGGTCCATCATATGGGGCAGGGATCCTTTCGAGTGAATGCAGTGGATCAGACATGGGAGTGGTTCAAAATCGTGCCCCTTTGTTCCAAAGCAGGTGTCTTGAATGATGGATGTTTCACCAAATGTGATAAGAAAACTCTACCATATTTCAAGAAACAGTACTGGCTATGGGAAAGATCGCTTCACATAGCCAGTTTCTTGAAAATGAGTTTTCTTATCCCATTCGGTGAACAAAGCCATTGTATAAGACTTTCCTTACAGAGGGAGGTGTTTGGCTCCAACAGATCTAAGGCTTGGTTTGCCATACAGGGCATCATTCCATTATCTAGAGTGAAAACAGAGGACCAGATATGGAGGTGGTTCAAAATAATGCCCCAAAATTCCCACAACGTGACAACTGGTGAATTTGAAGAAAATCCTAAGCAGTAATGAAGCCAGTGACACTTAACCAACACTGATCAACCAGTTACAGTAATGCCCTAAATAATTGACTCCATAATCACAGAAGAATTATGGCTCATTTTTCAGGATTTAGTCGGAAATATGGCTTGAGAGCTTTCCAATGAATGGCAACAAGCCATATTTCCGACTAAATCCTGAGAAATTACTTATAATTCTGCTGTGGTTAAGGAGTCGATTATTTTGGGCATTACTGTAACCAATCAACTCGTGATTCTGTTGAGCATCAAAGTTGATTTTTGAAAATGGCAAATTTTCCAATCAAACAACATTCAGGATAGAAAACCCTCGGAATAATTAACATCGACAATGTGCTGCATTTATCACGCTCTTAATTCGTTCAAAATATCGATACGATCAGGTGAATAACACACACAGGGTATTACATGAGAGGTGCATAACTCCATCAGAAATGGTTGGACCAGACCCAAGTTCCATCTTCACCTGTATCTTCGTGTGATTAACCCTTTACCCAACAGAATGGCCCTGTGCCAATGCATTCTCTTATATATGCGAGTCGACCATAGGTCGCCTCGCATATATAAGAGAATGCATTGGCTTAACACATTACAAATTATAAAATTGTTAAAGAATGTAAGAAAAAATGGTAAAAAGTGTTACAAAAAGATTTTTTTTAGGCCAATGCATTCTCTTATATATGCGAGGCGACCTATGGTCGACTCGCATATATAAGAGAATGCATTCAATGCATCTCTTATATATGCGAGGCGACCTATGTCGACTCGCATATATAAGAGAATGCATTGGCACAGGGCATAACTGTAACTATCACAATGTGGTCAAGGAGCCGGTTCCAATGATATCCATATTTGTATGGTTCTATTGAGACAGACCGAAGATATTTTAGGCTGTTGAAGCTTTATTTGGCCGGTTTGTTGGGAAAAAGGTTAAAGGTACTCAATCGGAGTCAATCCTATTCGATGGTCCCCATATCATCAGATTCCAACAACAACATTTTTTTAATCCTGCTTCAGTTATCAGAATCGATTAATTTCCAAAAAATAATGCTAACCAGTCAACTATAGTATAAAATTGCCCAGAACGTGTTATTTATCAACATTTTGTTTAACGAATTTGGCTGGATTATCAAATATCTAACACCCAACTCCACTTGATTTTAGAGTTATAAATCCATCTTCATCCGCAATTTGATCCGAGTCCATCGGCTTGACAAATATTTGCCAGGCCACCAAAAATTACATATCGGAGAAATAACAAATTAAAAAAATCTATATCTGATCACTCTGAGCTTTGATGGGTGGGTTCCTTGAGTCAAATAAAATATTGTTTACCCCCGAAGCCAAAGAAATAGTAATTTGGGAGCATGAATTCGGATTATGCATATTACAAACCAAATATGAAAGTTATTGGATAACTATAACTCAAGATATCATCCTGACAACAAAATAATCAGCAAACTCCAAGTCGAAAAGGGTAAGAACACTGTTAGAAATGGTCGGACTGGATCCAAATTTGATATTTACCAAGACTTTCTCATAGGAAGACCATAAACCAATCTTGATGAAATTTTGTCAAATAATTCTAGGTAAAAATGGTTGAACCAGATCTAAATGCGAACTTGATCAGTACTTTCTCATATGAAGACCATGTACCATATTTGATAAAATTCTGTAAAATATTACTCAAGTTATTAACCTGACAACAATCTTTTTGGACGGATGGATGGACAAGGCTTGGTGACCATTTCTATAATCTCACTTTAAAGATACGGGCGGCGTTGGCTGTGGGTATGCAGTTAAAATATTCACCTCCGTCAAAAACCGCCATAAACAGAAAGAATAGTAAAATGTAGACAGACCTTGTTCTTATACCAATCAGAAATATGGCATAAACAGTATGTTATTGTCAAATGTTTTTCCTTTGTTATGTATACAAAGGCAAAAAACGTTACGGAATCTAGTTTTTGTTTAAATCCGGATATGGTAAACATAAAGAGCGTTATTTATTACTGTTTATTACTATATGGAAATAATAAAGAGCGTTAATATATCATTTGTGTGTGATTAACCAATAGAATTGCGCTGTGTTATGTAAACAGAAGCAAAACTTCTGTAACACGAGCAGGCTCGTGTTTATGTACACATCGTACGTTTATGTACACCATCGTATGTCTTGACGACAATATACTATTTAAGCGCTGATTATGTTTGGCATATGACCAAAACTATATATATTTTAATATATGTTAAGTTAGACGGATAAATAGTTTATTAAAATAAACTTTTCACCCCCAATTTCATTAACAGGCATATATTGATAACAATTCCTCTTGCTTTACAAAATGTTTAATATGCAGATGACATATTTCAAAATAAATATATCTAAAACAATTGGAATTCTACACAAAAAGAACATAACACTTAGTATTTAACACTTTCATGACTGGAGCTTTGTGAAAACCCTGTGCCAATGCATTCTCTTATATAGGTCTCCCATAGGGAGGCTCGCACATATATAAGAGAATATATTGGCCTAACAAGATTTACCTTGACCTTGCAAGCCTGTGCATTCTCTCATATATATATGCAAGGCTCTCAATGGGAGACTCACATATATAAGAGAACGAACTGGCACATGAACTTTAATGCTGTACCAGCGCAGCTCCAGTCATGAAAGGGATATACAGGGTTTCCACTATGGGGTCAGGAAGTCTCATTTTGAGTAATTCACCCAAGCCAATTTTCCACCAGGCCTGTAATTATGGTGTCGGACATTTGTAGAAAGAGGTCCCCAGAGGGTGATTTTAGTGACACTACCCTGAACAGTGGGCTAGCATCACCGAATTCATCATCCGGGGACCTCAATCTACAATTTTTCATCATTTGTTATTATTTTTCACAATTTTTTACAATTTTAATAATTTTTTTCTTATATTCTTTAACAGACTTATGTTGTAGGTTTAGTGCCAGGGAATCTTACGTTTTTCATGGGCATCAAAATTATTACTATGAATACTTGGTGATAGTTTTGAGTTATAACATGCCCCTAAGGTTTTATCCAGTAAAATAAAAAATAAAAAAATAAAAAAAACGATTTTACAGACCGTAAATTAGGGCCGGTGAGATCAGCCCCTGGCACTGAAAGGGTTAACTAAATATTTATGTTTGGCTGAAACTTGGAATATACCACTAGATGTCTAATGACAACTGGCTACATCACAACCCTTAGAGGAAACTCTGGTATATTGTAAATAACAATGGCAATTAGTTACATACTATTAATTAAACATTCAAATCGTTTATCACATACAACAACAACATGAACATGTCATCAATCCATCAGCTTTCAAAACCTCAGTTTAACAAAGCTCTCAAATCGCTCAAACCTTTACATGATTATCACTATTGTTAACACATTCAGACGACCATGATTCAATCATAAGTGGAGGAGACAGGCCCCTAAAAAATTGTGCATAGTTTGTTCACACGAGTATGATGTCGTCGCAGATGAAGATATTGTAGGTTCTTCGTAAGCCATGGTTAATCACGCGATTGACAACTCTAAGATCTTTCCATCTACGATTTTTACGTATACACAACTGCGATTACGTCGCAAGTGGAGGATTTCGCATCTAAAATCAAACAGTACTTGATATTATTTTTTTACTCGCGATCTTGTCGTGAGCATGCGCAGTCCAACTACCGGTTACTACATACGACAGAAATAATTCAACTTACGATTGAATCAGGGTCATCTGAACGTTCACTTACAAAAGCCGAGAAGTGAGAGAGTAACCCTTTCATGGCGGAGCTTCGATGGTGCAGCATTAAAGATCCTGTGCCAGTGCATTCTTATATATACATAGGGAGCCTCGCATATATAAGAGAATGCACTGGCTTAGAAGGCCAAGGTTAATATTGTTAGGCCAATGTATTCACTTATATATGCGAGGCTCCAATGGGAGACTCAAATATATAAGAGAATGCATTGGCACAGGGTTATTCTCAAAATTTCAGGAAGCTCCAGTCATGGAATGGTTACCTTTTTCTTTACTACATGGATTCTCTTGGCAATTATCAATGTATACATTGGAATGGTCCATTATTCATTTGGAGGGATATTCAGGAAATATAAGCAGACGAGAGACAGACAAAATGATAATTATAAGATTTCAGAAGTATTGCTATTCATTGGAGGGAAATTTTCAAATAAAAAACTCAACAAACGACAAATGGCCTATGGCCGTATGTTGAACTTATTTTCTGAACATTTCCTGAGGGAATTTCTCATCAGTGAGTATTTAGTAGAGAAAGGGTTAAATCCAGACAGTTATTTTCAACAGGTTCCAAATTAAAGATATATTATGTACTTATTCAGGTGCGTGTAACTAGTAAGTTGGTATTCAGGCACTATGCCAACTGGAGGAATATAGCATTCTAGTAACATTGCCGAAAATTTCAAACAAATCGACATTACCACTCCAAAGAAAACATCGTCTGAACTACGCGCAATTGTAAATATTTACTTCTCAATTCAGGACGCAACTATCTGCGATAAGCTAACAAAAACGATTTCGCCATCGAGAGTCACTGTATTTAATTAATATATAAGAATGGCAGTGTTTGTTTTCAATTTGGATATAATATTTGTAAAAATTACTACTTTGAGCAAGATTATTCTCCCTACCGGAGTGTTTCACACCACTTTAAAGATACAAGAATTTCACTTGAAATATTTTTCAAAGGACAAAGTAAACAAATCAACTAACAGTTATTTTATATGATATTCCGTTGTGGAATGGCACGCTAATTCAAACAAACTCGTAATTAAACAGGTCTGGCACATTCCAAATTCAACTATTATTGTTCAATATGGCTATTTCTATTTAACATGTTCGATAAAAGAGGCATAACCTAAAATCAGATGATACAAATATACCTGAAGAATAGTGTTAACCCCTTTCGTGACTGGAGCTTACTGAAATTTTGCGAAAACCCTGTGCCAATGCATTCTCTTATATATGTGAGTCGCCCAAAAATACATTGGCCTAACAATATTTGCCACGACCTAACAAGCCAGTACATTCTCTTATATATACGAGGCTCCCTATGGGAGACTCACATATATAGGAGAATGCAATGGCGCAGGGTATTTAATGTTGTGGATTGACACGCTAATTCAAACAAACTCTTTGTTTACTTTGTCTATAATCACAGTTGCTACAGTTATGCCGACAGCTATCTCCCATTGGTGAAATACTTATAATATAATTTGATGATACTAAATATATAAGGAAGCATAAGCTGCCAAATCAGATTTAACAACATAATCCTAGTGTTATTTCATTTGCTATGTTAAAAAATAATGAGATTCTAGAAACCCTTTCAACAATGGATATTTTCTATGTCAGCTTTTAATAAGATTGTTAGGGCATGGTAAAATACGCATGTGGTAATTTCAACAATGGGCCATAACTGAGGTGAAAATTGGCGAGCGGAACCAAAATTCAAACTTGACCTGTATTTTGGGCTATTAAACCCACAAATCAAATTTCAGTCCATTCAGTTAAGACTTACTAAAGTTATCATCCGGAAAAGAAAAAAAGCGAACAGACGGATGGACGGCTATACAGACCAATAACATAATGCGTTGTTTTTTTCAACACAGGAGTATATAAATAATCCAAACTGGATTTATTGGTCAAAAGCCCAAAATATTGATGGATGGACAGATTACATAATACAATGTTTATTCCAACGGGCATATAAAGAGGGTTTTAGCCATTCTCTAAGTCACTCTGAGTCTTTCGTAATCTCATCGACTTGTCATTCGCAAAAGGCATGAGATCTTATCCCAATTTACATCACACTGTCTTAAGTAAATCATTTAGATTGGACTA
Organism: Siphonodentalium dalli; assembly: GCA_032622095.1. Classification (NCBI taxonomy): domain Eukaryota; kingdom Metazoa; phylum Mollusca; class Scaphopoda; order Gadilida; family Siphonodentaliidae; genus Siphonodentalium; species Siphonodentalium dalli. The sequence continues at coordinate 51,912,857 of CP136067.1, forward strand.
TTTCATCTTAGTGTAAGTTCTGATTGGCAGTAGTTACATGGAATCCCAGGGGTCGTAAATAGACTCTCCAAGAGAGGTAATCAGGCCCACTACTGGAATTACCTAACCATAGATGTCAATTTTCCAGATATATAGCAAATCAGATATAATGCTAAATAAATAAATATACTGTGTTCTCTGGCACCTCTAACCACTGTAAAGAGATTACTCAAAATTGTATTTGCAGTTTTGACCCAAATTTTCAAAAAGTTCAAAACTCTTCAGATTCTATAATTTATTCACAATTAGAAATTTAGATAGGTTTCTGACATAATGAGTAAAAGGCGTTGGAGAATAGATTTTATACATTGCTTCGAAATTTGTAGGATTTTTTACTAAAAAATTACCCATACATCCATTAATTTCTAGAATTCTTGGGGAACAACTATTAAAAATGAAAACAAATTAGCCTCCCTCCCTCATCCAGTTTCCCGTAATACTTGACTAAGAAAACAGGTCTAACATATATGTTTGCATTACCTGATAGTGATAAATATTAATCCTTTCTTTAGTCAATAATAATTGACAAGTAATTCCCTTGTTCAGATAATAAGTTTAACAAACAGCTGAACTTATTGCAGGAACATTTCCCACCTACTAAAAGAAGTCCTTCTGTATTATCTGTTTCTCTGTCTGTTGTCTACTTATGTTTCCTGAACACACCTTCAGATGAATAACAGACCATTCCATGTACGATATTATAACTGATGGAAGAGTCCATTTAGTAAAGAAAAGGTTAAAGAGTATTCTAACTTAACTTTTAGGCCCAAACAAAATTATTTGAGTCTCAAAAGAAAAATAATTCTGAAGGGATGATTTTATTTTAATTTTTAATGTTTTTTTGTGCACATCGTAAGCATGGATCATGATAGCTTCCACCATGATATCTAGTAATATTTCAGAAAATGTAGAGGGAACTTTGTTTTGCATACACATTCATAAGCTTTCCGATGAATGGCAAAAGCCATATTTCCGACTAAATCCTGAAAAGTTACCCATAATTCTGCTGTGTTTAAGGAGTCAATTAGTTAGGACATTACTGTAACAATTACATTGTGCTACCAGTATACCTGTATGACATAGGGATTACCAATAATGTTCTAACGCCCGTGACTATTCACAATTGTTATTGTTGTCAATAAATTGACACCTCTCCATTATAACATGTGATCGTAAATTTCCTCCAGTGCCTTTCAATTGTTTTGGAGTTACAATTTATTTTCCAGACTATGATGATTGGCTAATCATTTTCTTCAATGAAGTCATCTACTTAATGTTCTATGTCACTATGCATATACATGATAGTCAATCTATCAATCAAAGGGATATGTTAAAGATACGGGCGGCGTTGGCGGTGGTTATGCTGTTAAAATATTCAGCTCTGTCAAAAACTGCCATAAACAGAAATAATAGTGAAATATAGACAGACTTTGTTCTTATACCAATCAGAAATATGGCATAAACAGTATGTTATTGTCAAATGTTTTTCCTTTGTTATGTAAACAAAAGCAAAAAACGTTACAGAACCTGGCTTTTTTTTTTAGATCCGGATATGGTAAACATAAAGAGCATTATTTGTTACTGTTTTCCTGATATGGAAATAATAAAGAGCGTTTATATCATTTGTGTGTGATTAACCGATAGAATTGCACAGTGTTAAGTAAACAGAAGCAAAACTTCTGTAACACGAGCAGGCTCTTGTTTACGTACACCATCGTACGTCTTGACAAAAATATACTATTTACGCGCTGATTATGTTTGGCATAAGAACAAAACTTTATATATTTTAATATTCCTTCTGTTGATGGCGATTTGAACAAATATGAAATTTCTGCAACGAACGCCGCCCGTGCCTTTAAGAGTTCATGTAAGTTGCAAATAATGCTCAATACATATTATATATGGATGTTGTTTTTTCTGTCATAATATCATAAATCAAAATAAAACGTCCCATGCTGGCCTGTTATTTCAAAGCAGCGGTGTCCGAGACTCAAATAATATTTTTTATTTGGCTTTAGGCTTCTTTCCATTTTATTCCACACCCATCGATACGAGGCACATGTATTCAACGGAATACGAGCCATTGAATACATATTAGTGTATACCTCTAGTTGAGTACATGCCGGAACTATTCTCGTTGACGTTGTCGCCAAGAAAGATGACGTACATTACGTCAACGATCCTATTCGGGTGATGCCCTGAAAATTACTGGTTATTCATCAGTTAAATCACAATAAAGGTAGTGCTAGTATCAATGAAGGTGACAGTAATGGATTTAATTTATATGACACAACGGTCTAGAAGAAATACAGAACACGACTTGCATCATAGTCTCGAATCTTTTATCGAACTACCGTACTGACCCGCGTTTAGGCCCAGGGGGGCCTTTGTTTTATTTGAGCTCAAAAATCCAAGTGGGCTTAAACTCGAATATGACCCTTTGCAAACCAAAAATCCCAAGAAATCGGGAGAGTAAAACTGAAGAAATGGATCCAAAAAATAAAGTCGATCCAACAGAGATTCGGGGAAATATACACGGCTTATAGATTAAATAAAGTTAAGTATAAGTTACTTTGAGAAAGTATTTTTTTCATTTTGATGTGTATATTAAAATATTAGCAACCACAACGCGCAGGCGCGTTGTTGCTTTTCAAGTTTAGGCGTGAATGACGTCATTAATTTTTACAATACCATGAAACAGCATTTCGACGCGATGAAAATCCGGACAAGAAACATGGGTTAAAAATCACGTGACTTCCGCTTCGCTTTCGCACAGAATCATGGGAACAATAATATCCCAAAAAGAAACGGTGACACAGAATCGGAAGTGGACCAACGGGATTGTTATAAAATTAACAACTTTAGTTTTTCTGAACAATTCCTACGTGATTTTGGCCTATAGATTAGTTTCGTTTGACCAATTTCGTTGGTTAGCTGAATAAAATCAGCGAAGACGTCATGACATGGTCCATGACGTCATTTGCGTCATTTGGTGTTGTGGGCTAGAATCCAGAAAAAATTGGTCTCCGCAGGAAACACTGATTTCACATCAGTATACTAGACTTGGTTGCATTTATAACCGTTTTCGCAAAAGATATATGCGAAAATAGCACAAGCAAACGTGCCTGCTTCAGAATCAAATTACCACAGTTGATTAGCCAAGGATGTACCCTTTCCAACAATGTATAGCACGACATCGTGTGTTGCGCCGATGTTTACTTATGGTGTTTTGTAATAACGATCCCGCCTTAGCTGCGTGTAATTTTCCTCCGTACAAATTGCTTAGCGAAAAATCCCCCTAATAGGCGGACAACATATTCAATAAGTTCCCGTCTCGCAACGATTTGGCCTCACAGACATATCAGCCGCTTATCAATTCCTTCGAGATAAATGATTGAACCAATCTACCCTAACAAGGGGGATTTTTTCACGGTTGTATGTCGCGCGAATAGTATTGGCTGGCTGCCAGGTATTCACACTCAACATCGGAACGCGGCTTATTATTTGAAATCATTTGTGAGCAGTGGTGGCAGCGGGGAAGTCAAATTATATGTCCATCATAACATGGGTCGCCTTCGTTGGAGAAGTAGGAATTAAGCCTCAACCAAATTTGTTGTCAAGTTGACGTGGGGGGCTTATATGACCTTGACCTTGACCATAAAACGACCTTGACCTCTGTTGAAAGACATCTCACTTAAAGGGCCATTTTGCTAGATATGTGTTGCGATGTACGCGCTCATGTCAATATTCAGAGGCCTTTTATAGCTATCCTTTAGAAATATACCGGTATCGAGGCTCCTACATACGCGAGTCTGTATGTGACGAACAGAAACATGGGAGTACGATATCAATTTAAACTTGACCTCCATAAAGAATCTATTATATGTTTGAGGAAAGTTTTGGTCTGTGCGTGTGGGTGTGTGTGTATGTGTGTGTGTGTGTGTGTTTCCGCGATGGAATCGGAAACGGCTAACCGATTTTGACGAAACTTGCTACGGGTATGTAGTTTGACCTGTGGACTAACATGGGTATATCCGTTTGCCCGTGCGGCGTCACCTTGACCTTCAAATGACCTTGAACTCAAGTTCTCCGCTGAGCCGATTTTCACCAAATTTGGTATGTGTGGGTAGTTTCAGGCGCTGAGCAATTTCGTCACACCCGGATGCCCGTGCGGCGTGAACTTGAGATTTTAAATGACATTGAACTGTATCTGGGTATCCACTGGGCCGATTTCCACCATTTTTTGGGGGTGTTGGTGTAGATGGGGATGCCAACAAATTTCGTCTCACCAACATGCCCGTCAGACAGGTACCCAGCTAAAACCTAATGTATAGTTTGTGACTTTTGTCTGTTAGCTATGGCCGGGAAAACTTCCGGACGGATTTCGACGAAACTTGATACCTAAGTGTACGTTTGTCCGGGAAGTGTTTTGGACGGGTCAAAGTGTGATGCTTGATCTTCAAAATGGTCGATTCAAGATCAAATCGGGTAATAGTGGCGGATTTCGACGATATTCGATAGCTAGGGATACTTTTGTCCGGGCAGTGTTTTGGACGGCTTAACTCGTAACCCCGACCTGACATTGACATTCAAAACGGTAAATTCAAGGTCAAATCTGGTCAAATTTCGCATAACTAGATCCGACGAAGCACCGCGTGTGGTTGCCCCGTTACGTGTCTGGCGGCCATGTTTTTCAACGAATTTCAGTCAAAATAGGAGGCTCCATCTAGAGGTCATCCTGAAGATCCATATGAAGATTGGTGGTGATCAGATGAGTGACGTGTTCTGTAGGGTGCACCAAAGGATATAGTCATACCATGAGTAAATTCCAATATGACCACTGGTGGCCACGTTTTTCAACAAATGGCAGTAAAAATAGGAGGCACCAATCAAGAGGTCACTCTGAAGATCCATATAATGTTTGGTGATAATCAGATGAGGGATGTGGTCTGTAGGTTGTGCCAAAGGATTTAATCATGCAAAGAGTAAAATCAAAGATGGCTGCCGGCATCCATGTTTTTCATCGATAATTGTTCAAATTTGATAGCTCCCATCTAGAGGTGATTCATGGAGACTTTTACCTTTATCTTTCATTCGCTTACCAGGAATGTGGTACTGCTACACCAGCTAACCCCATTTTACAACAATCTTCACCATATCTTATTTTGGATTATGCCCCTTTCATGTATTTCAAATAGACAAGCCTGCAAATAGTGTGTCTGTCATTTGCAGAATGAGGTCCCCAGATGGTGAATTCAGAGACGCTATCCTGGAAGGTGGGCTAGCATCACAAAATTCACCCTCTGAGAACTCAATCTGCAATGGGACACCTAGGATCAGATTGAATTTCCCCCAGTTGAAGTTGGTGATGTTCACCCATTAGTCAACTCGATTATGGATTTTATCTTCTGCAAATTAGAGGATACAGAAACTTCCCAGAAGGGTAAAAGTTACTAAAAAACAATCTTAATTTGAGATTATATACTTCCCAGAAGATGAGGCTAGCAGAATGAGGTACACAGAGGGTGAATTTGGTGATGCTAGTCCACTCTGAAGGATAGCATCACTAAATTCACCCTCTGGGGACCTCATTCTGCATATGATCTCCTGTGTTATTCATCCGTTTGTACTGAAATTTTGAACAAATTGAGAACATGGTAAATGCGGAACATTGTGGAAGTTAATTACCCCCATGGTTTTCTAACCTTCTTGTGAATGTTGCTTGATTGAAAATATTACCATTTTTAAAAACCACACATTCAACTTTGACGCTCAACAACGTCGCAGGTTGATGGGTTAACTGGGAGATCAGTGTTTGCTAAGTGCCCGATCCACTGCATTCACTCGAAAGGATCTCTGCCCCGTAAGGTGGACCAAGAAAGAAGTACCGCCTTCAATAAATCTATGGTGGTACCTCTTTCTTGGTCCATCATATGGGGCAGGGATCCTTTCGAGTGAATGCAGTGGATCAGACATGGGAGTGGTTCAAAATCATGCCCCTTTGTTCCAAAGCAGGTGTCTTGAATGATGGATGTTTCACCAAATGTGATAAGAAAACTCTACCATATTTCAAGAAACAGTACTGGCTATGGGAAAGATCGCTTCACATAGCCAGTTTCTTGAAAATGAGTTTTCTTATCCCATTCGGTGAACAAAGCCATTGTATAAGACTTTCCTTACAGATGGAGGTGTTTGGCTCCAACAGATCTAAGGGTTGGTTTGCCATACAGAGCAAGATTCCATTATCTAGAGTGAAAACAGAGGACCAGATATGGAGGTGGTTCAAAATAATGCCCCAAAATTCCCACAACGTGACAACTGGTGAATTTGAAGAAAATCCTAAGCAGTAATGAAGCCAGTGACACTTAACCAACACTGATCAACCAGTTACAGTAATGCCCTAAATAATTGACTCCATAACCACAGAAGAATTATGGCTCATTTTTCAGGATTTAGTCGAACATATGGCTTGAGAGCTTTCCAATGAATGGCAACAAGCCATATTTCCGACTAAATCCTGAGAAATTACTTATAATTCTGCTGTGGTTAAGGAGTCGATTATTTTGGGCATTACTGTAACCAATCAACTCGTGATTATGTTGAGCATCAAAGTTGATTTTTGAAAATGGCAAATTTTCCAATCAAACATTCAGGATAGAAAACCCTCGGAATAATTAACATCGACAATGTGCTGCATTTATCACGCTCTTAATTCGTTCAAAATATCGATACGATCAGGTGAATAACACACACAGGGTATTACATGAGAGGTGCATAACTCCATCAGAAATGGTTGGACCAGACCCAAGTTCCATCTTCACCTGTATCTTCGTGTGATTAACCCTTTACCCAACAGAATGGCCCTGTGCCAATGCATTCTCTTATATATGCGAGTCGACCATAGGTCGCCTCGCATATATAAGAGAATGCATTGGCTTAACACATTAAAAATTATAAAATTGTTAAAGAATGTAAGAAAAAATGGTAAAAAGTGTTAATAAACGATTTTATTTAGGCCAATGCATTCTCTTATATATGCGAGGCGACCTATGGTCGACTCGCATATATAAGAGAATGCATTGGCACAGGGCATAACTGTAACTATCACAATGTGGTCAAGGAGCCGGTTCCAATGATATCCATATTTGTATGGTTCTATTGAGACAGACCGAAGATATTTTAGGCTGTTGAATCTTTATTTGGCCGGTTTTGGCCGGTTTGTTGGGTAAAGGGTTAAAATAAACATGAGCTGCCACACACATACAGCAAACCCATTCAATCGGAGTCAATCCTATTCGATGGTCCCCATATCATCAGATTCCAACAACAACATTTTTTTAATGCTGCTTCAGTTATCAGAATCGATTAATTTCCAAAAAAATAATGCTAACCAGTCAACTATAGTATAAAATTGCCCAGAACGTGTTATTTATCAACATTTTGTTTAACGAATTTGGCTGGATTATCAAATATCTAACACCCAAATCCACTTGATTTTAGAGTTATAAATCCATCTTCATCCGCAATTTGATCCGAGTCCATCGGCTTGACAAATATTTGCCAGGCCACCAAAAATTACATATCGGAGAAATAACAAATTTCAAAAATCTATATCTGATCACTCTGAGCTTTGATGGGTGGGTTCCTTGAGTCAAATAAAATATTGTTTACCCCCGAAGTCAAAGAAATAGTAATTTGGGAGCATGAATTCGGATTATGCATATTACAAACAAAATATGAAAGTTATTGGATAACTATAACTCAAGATATCATCCTGACAACAAAATAATCAGCAAACTCCAAGTCGAAAAGGGTAAGAACACTGTTAGAAATGGTCGGACTGGATCCAAATTTGATATTTACCAAGACTTTCTCATAGGAAGACCATAAACCAATCTTGATGAAATTTTGTCAAATAATTCTAGGTAAAAATGGTTGAACCAGATCTAAATGCGAACTTGATCAGTACTTTCTCATATGAAGACCATGTACCATATTTGATAAAATTCTGTAAAATATTACTCAAGTTATTATCCTGACAACAATCTTTTTGGACGGATGGATGGACACGGCTTGGTGACCATTTCTATAATCTCACTTTAAAGATACGGGCGGCGTTGGCTGTGGGTATGCAGTTAAAATATTCACCTCCGTCAAAAACCGCCATAAACAGAAAGAATAGTAAAATGTAGACAGACCTTGTTCTTATACCAATCAGAAATATGGCATAAACAGTATGTTATTGTCAAATGTTTTTCCTTTGTTATGTATACAAAAGCAAAAAACGTTACGGAATCTAGTTTTTGTTTAAATCCGGATATGGTAAACATAAAGAGCGTTATTTATTACTGTTTATTACTATATGGAAATAATAAAGAGCGTTAATATATCATTTGTGTGTGATTAACCAATAGAATTGCGCTGTGTTATGTAAACAGAAGCAAAACTTCTGTAACACGAGCAGGCTCGTGTTTATGTACACATCGTACGTTTATGTACACCATCGTATGTCTTGACGACAATATACTATTTAAGCGCTGATTATGTTTGGCATATGAACAAAACTATATATATTTTAATATATGTTAAGTTAGACTGATAAATAGTTTATTAAAATAAACTTTTCACCCCCAATTTCATTAACAGGCATATATTGATAACAATTCCTCTTGCTTTACAAAATGTTTAATATGCAGATGACATATTTCAAAATAAATATATCTAAAACAATTGGAATTCTACACAAAAAGAACATAACACTTAGTATTTAACACTTTCATGACTGGAGCTTTGTGAAAACCCTGTGCCAATGCATTCTCTTATATAGGTATCCCATAGGGAGGCTCGCACATATATAAGAGAATATATTGGCCTAACAAGATTTACCTTGACCTTGCAAGCCTGTGCATTCTCTCATATATATATGCAAGGCTCTCAATGGGAGACTCACATATATAAGAGAACGCACTGGCACATTAACTTTAATGCTGTACCAGCGCAGCTCCAGTCATGAAAGGGATATACAGGGTTTCCACTATGGGGTCAGGAAGTCTCATTTTGAGTAATTCACCCAAGCCAATTTTCCACCAGGCCTGTAATTATGGTGTCGGACATTTGCAGAAAGAGGTCCCCAGAGGGTGATTTTAGTGACACTACCCTGAACAGTGGGCTAGCATCACCGAATTCATCATCCGGGGACCTCAATCTGCTATGGGAGACCTAGACACAGATTTAAGTTCCCAGATGGTGAAGATGGTGCAATGCATTGTGTTGTCTGCCAATTTGGGGATATAGAGAAACTGAACTAAAAAAGAAATAGAATCAAACTAAAAAAGTAGTTAATTTGGTAATAAAGATACTTTCCAGAGATAATGAGGCCTGTGGAGGGACCTCATTCTGAAAATGTCCGGCACCATATTTTCAGGCTGCCTGATCATTGTTAACTAATACAGTAATGCCCTAAGTAATCAACAATGGGCCATAATTCTGCTGTGGTTAAGGAGTCGATTACTTAGGGCATTAGTGTACATGTATGTAAGTAGAAATTACTTCAAACTAGCCAGCGGATGAATGTCTGATGTTAGCATGTGATGGTAAATCAAGAATATTTCATGGGATAGTATCAGGCATCAACATTAATTTAAAATTATAAAATGTTATCCCCGCTTGAAATAGTAACATTTTCAGCATGATTAGTTGGCCCACAATGTCTGTGCCATACAATTTCAACCTATTTTTTTTCAGATTCACGATGTTCAAAACACATAATTAGGGCCGGGAATCCTTGTCTTATTATCATATATTTTGGGATTTAAACGGATGTGACTCATTTGAACCCCAAAATTAGTATACATAATATGGTAAGAGTTATCTCAAAATATACTTACGCGGGAGATATCTGAACAATTTTTTTTTTATAAATTTGAGATTGTTTTGTTTGTGCCAGTCAGTGGTCACACAAAAATTGCACCTGTAGACCATAGGAAGAAAATCTAGACCCGTCGTCCCTCTGAAACATTTATGGTGCTACATAATTTTGGTGATAAAAACAAACAGAATGCAATGAGTGAAATTTTAAAATAATTTCCTGTTAAGGTAACCCAATGAACTTTTGCCGGACAGTCAGTTTCCGAATCCAGAATTTCAATGAATACATTTAATGGCTTAACCCTTTCAGTGCCAGGTCCGATTTTTGTATCAACCCATATACCCTGTGCCAATGCATTCTCTTATATATGCGAGTAGACCATAGGTCGCCTCGCATATATAAGAGAATGCATTGGCCTAACAATTTTTCATCATTTGTTATTATTTTTCACAATTTTTTACAATTTTAATAATTTTTTTCTTATATTCTTTAACAGACTTATGTTGTAGGTTAAGTGCCAGGGAATCTTACGTTTTTCATGGGCATCAAAATTATTACTATGAATACTTGGTGATAGTTTTGAGTTATAACATGCCCCTAAGGTTTTATCCAGTAAAATTAAAAAAAATTAAAAAAAAGAAGATTTTACAGACCGTAAATTAGGGCCGGTGAGATCGGCCCCTGGCACTGAAAGGGTTAACTAAATATTTATGTTTGGCTGAAACTTGGAATATACCACTAGATGTCTAATGACAACTGGCTACATCACAACCCTTAGAGGAAACTCTGGTATATTGTAAATAACAATGGCAATTAGTTACATACTATTAATTAAACATTCAAATCGTTTATCACATACAACAACAACATGAACATGTCATCAATCCATCAGCTTTCAAAACCTCAGTTTAACAAAGCTCTCAAATCGCTCAAACCTTTACATGATTATCACTATTGTTAACACATTCAGATGACCATGATTCAATCATAAGTGGAGGAGACAGGCCCCTAAAAAATTGTGCATAGTTTGTTCACACGAGTATGATGTCGTCGCAGATGAAGATATTGTAGGTTCTTCGTAAGCCATGGTTAATCACGTGATTGACAACTCTAAGATCTTTCCATCTACGATTTTTACGTATACACAACTGCGATTACGTCGCAAGTGGAGGATTTCGCATCTAAAATCAAACAGTACTTGATATTATTTTTTTACTCGCGATCTTGTCGTGAGCATGCGCAGTCCAACTACCGGTTACTACATACGACAGAAATAATTCAACTTACGATTGAATCAGGGTCATCTGAACGTTCACTTACAAATGCCGAGCAGTGAGAGAGTAACCCTTTCATGGCGGAGCTTCGATGGTGCAGCATTAAAGATATACATAGGGAGCCTCGCATATATAAGAGAATGCACTGGCTTAGAAGGGCAAGGTTAATATTGTTAGGCCAATGTATTCACTTATATATGCGAGGCTCCAATGGGAGACTCAAATATATAAGAGAATGCATTGGCACAGGGTTATTCTCAAAATTTCAGGAAGCTCCAGTCATGGAATGGTTACCTTTTTATTTACTACATGGATTCTCTTGGCAATTATCAATGTATACATTGGAATGGTCCATTATTCATTTGGAGGGATATTCAGGAAATATAAGCAGACGACAGACAGACAAAATGATAATTATAAGATTTCAGAAGTATTGCTATTCATTGGAGGGAAATTTTCAAATAAAAAACTCAACAAACGACAATGGCCTATGGCCGTATGTTGAACTTATTTTCTGAACATTTCCTGAGGGAATTTCTTATCAGTGAGTATTTAGTAGAGAAAGGGTTAAATCCAGACAGTTATTTTCAACAGGTTCCAAATTAAAGATATATTATGTACTTATTCAGGTGCGTGAAACTAGTAAGTTGGTATTCAGGCACTATGCCAACTGGAGGAATATAGCATTCTAGTAACATTGCCGAAAATTTCAAACAAATCGACATTACCACTCCAAAGAAAACATCGTCTGAACTACGCGCAATTGTAAATATTTACTTCTCAATTCAGGACGCAACTATCTGCGATAAGCTAACAAAAACGATTTCGCCATCGAGAGTCACTGTATTTAATTAATATATAAGAATGGCAGTGTTTGTTTTCAATTTGGATATAATATTTGTAAAAATTACTACTTTGAGCAAGATTATTCTCCCTACCGGAGTGTTTCACACCACTTTAAAATTACAAGAATTTCACTTGAAATATTTTTCAAAGGACAAAGTAAACAAATCAACTAACAGTTATTTTATATGATATTCCGTTGTGGAATGGCACGCTAATTCAAACAAACTCGTAATTAAACAGGTCTGGCACATTCCAAATTCAACTATTATTGTTCAATATGGCTATTTCTATTTAACATGTTCGATAAAAGAGGCATAACCTAAAATCAGATGATACAAATATACCTGAAGAATAGTGTTAACCCCTTTCATGACTGGAGCTTACTGAAATTTTGCGAAAACCCTGTGCCAATGCATTCTCTTATATATGTGAGTCGCCCAAAAATACATTGGCCTAACAATATTTGCCACGACCTAACAAGCCAGTACATTCTCTTATATATACGAGGCTCCCTATGGGAGACTCACATATATAGGAGAATGCAATGGCACAGGATATTTAATGTTGTGGATTGACACGCTAATTCAAACAAACTCTTTGTTTACTTTGTCTATAATCACAGTTGCTACAGTTATGCCGACAGCTATCTCCCATTGGTGAAATACTTATAATATAATTTGATGATACTAAATATATAAGGAAGCATAAGCTGCCAAATCAGATTTAACAACATAATCCTAGTGTTATTTCATTTGCTATGTTAAAAAATAATGAGATTCTAGAAACCCTTTCAACAATGGATATTTTCTATGTCAGCTTTTAATAAGATTGTTAGGGCATGGTAAAATACGCATGTGGTAATTTCAACAATGGGCCATAACTGAGGTGAAAATTGGCGAGCGGAACCAAAATTCAAACTTGACCTGTATTTTGGGCTATTAAACCCACAAATCAAATTTCAGTCCATTCAGTTAAGACTTACTAAAGTTATCATCCGGAAAAGAAAAAAAGCGAACAGACGGATGGACGGCTATACAGACCAATAACATAATGCGTTGTTTTTTTCAACACAGGAGTATATAAATAATCCAAACTGGATTTATTGGTCAAAAGCCCAAAATATTGATGGATGGACAGATTACATAATACAATGTTTATTCCAACGGGCATATAAAGAGGGTTTTAGCCATTCTCTAAGTCACTCTGAGTCTTTCGTAATCTCATCGACTTGTCATTCGCAAAAGGCATGAGATCTTATCCCAATTTACATCACACTGTCTTAAGTAAATCATTTAGATTGGACTATTTCATCTTAGTGTAAGTTCTGATTGGCAGTAGTTACATGGAATCCCAGGGGTCGTAAATAGACTCTCCAAGAGAGGTAATCAGGCCCACTACTGGAATTACCTAACCATAGATGTCAATTTTCCAGATATATAGCAAATCAGATATAATGCTAAATAAATAAATATACTGTGTTCTCTGGCACCTCTAACCACTGTAAAGAGATTACTCAAAATTGTATTTGCAGTTTTGACCCAAATTTTCAAAAAGTTCAAAACTCTTCAGATTCTATAATTTATTCACAATTAGAAATTTAGATAGGTTTCTGACATAATGAGTAAAAGGCGTTGGAGAATAGATTTTATACATTGCTTCGAAATTTGTAGGATTTTTTACTAAAAAATTACCCATACATCCATTAATTTCTAGAATTCTTGGGGAACAACTATTAAAAATGAAAACAAATTAGCCTCCCTCCCTCATCCAGTTTCCCGTAATACTTGACTAAGAAAACAGGTCTAACATATATGTTTGCATTACCTGATAGTGATAAATATTAATCCTTTCTTTAGTCAATAATAATTGACAAGTAATTCCCTTGTTCAGATAATAAGTTTAACAAACAGCTGAACTTATTGCAGGAACATTTCCCACCTACTAAAAGAAGTCCTTCTGTATTATCTGTTTCTCTGTCTGTTGTCTACTTATGTTTCCTGAACACACCTTCAGATGAATAACAGACCATTCCATGTACGATATTATAACTGATGGAAAAGTCCATTTAGTAAAGAAAAGGTTAAAGAGTATTCTAACTTAACTTTTAGGCCCAAACAAAATTATTTGAGTCTCAAAAGAAAAATAATTCTGAAGGGATGATTTTATTTTAATTTTTAATGTTTTTTTGTGCACATCGTAAGCATGGATCATGATAGCTTCCACCATGATATCTAGTAATATTTCAGAAAATGTAGAGGGAACTTTGTTTTGCATACACATTCATAAGCTTTCCGATGAATGGCAAAAGCCATATTTCCGACTAAATCCTGAAAAGTTACCCATAATTCTGCTGTGTTTAAGGAGTCAATTAGTTAGGACATTACTGTAACAATTACATTGTGCTACCAGTATACCTGTATGACATAGGGATTACCAATAATGTTCTAACGCCCGTGACTATTCACAATTGTTATTGTTGTCAATAAATTGACACCTCTCCATTATAACATGTGATCGTAAATTTCCTCCAGTGCCTTTCAATTGTTTTGGAGTTACAATTTATTTTCCAGACTATGATGATTGGCTAATCATTTTCTTCAATGAAGTCATCTACTTAATGTTCTATGTCACTATGCATATACATGATAGTCAATCTATCAATCAAAGGGATATGTTAAAGATACGGGCGGCGTTGGCGGTGGTTATGCTGTTAAAATATTCAGCTCTGTCAAAAACTGCCATAAACAGAAATAATAGTGAAATATAGACAGACTTTGTTCTTATACCAATCAGAAATATGGCATAAACAGTATGTTATTGTCAAATGTTTTTCCTTTGTTATGTAAACAAAAGCAAAAAACGTTACAGAACCTGGCTTTTTTTTTTAGATCCGGATATGGTAAACATAAAGAGCATTATTTGTTACTGTTTTCCTGATATGGAAATAATAAAGAGCGTTTATATCATTTGTGTGTGATTAACCGATAGAATTGCACAGTGTTAAGTAAACAGAAGCAAAACTTCTGTAACACGAGCAGGCTCTTGTTTACGTACACCATCGTACGTCTTGACAAAAATATACTATTTACGCTCTGATTATGTTTGGCATAGAACAAAACTTTATATATTTTAATATTCCTTCTGTTGATGGCGATTTGAACAAATATGAAATTTCTGCAACGAACGCCGCCCGTGCCTTTAAGAGTTCATGTAAGTTGCAAATAATGCTCAATACATATTATATATGGATGTTGTTTTTTCTGTCATAATATCATAAATCAAAATAAAACGTCCCATGCTGGCCTGTTATTTCAAAGCAGCGGTGTCCGAGACTCAAATAATATTTTTTATTTGGCTTTAGGCTTCTTTCCATTTTATTCCACACCCATCGATACGAGGCACATGTATTCAACGGAATACGAGCCATTGAATACATATTAGTGTATACCTCTAGTTGAGTACATGCCGGAACTATTCTCGTTGACGTTGTCGCCAAGAAAGATGACGTACATTACGTCAACGATCCTATTCGGGTGATGCCCTGAAAATTACTGGTTATTCATCAGTTAAATCACAATAAAGGTAGTGCTAGTATCAATGAAGGTGACAGTAATGGATTTAATTTATATGACACAACGGTCAAGAAGAAATACAGAACACGACTTGCATCATAGTCTCGAATCTTTTATCGAACTACCGTACTGACCCGCGTTTAGGCCCAGGGGGGCCTTTGTTTTATTTGAGCTCAAAAATCCAAGTGGGCTTAAACTCGAATATGACCCTTTGCAAACCAAAAATCCCAAGAAATCGGGAGAGTAAAACTGAAGAAATGGATCCAAAAAATAAAGTCGATCCAACAGAGATTCGGGGAAATATACACGGCTTATAGATTAAATAAAGTTAAGTATAAGTTACTTTGAGAAAGTATTTTTTTCATTTTGATGTGTATATTAAAATATTAGCAACCACAACGCGCAGGCGCGTTGTTGCTTTTCAAGTTTAGGCGTGAATGACGTCATTAATTTTTACAATACCATGAAACAGCATTTCGACGCGATGAAAATCCGGACAAGAAACATGGGTTAAAAATCACGTGACTTCCGCTTCGCTTTCGCACAGAATCATGGGAACAATAATATCCCAAAAAGAAACGGTGACACAGAATCGGAAGTGGACCAACGGGATTGTTATAAAATTAACAACTTTAGTTTTTCTGAACAATTCCTACGTGATTTTGGCCTATAGATTAGTTTCGTTTGACCAATTTCGTTGGTTAGCTGAATAAAATCAGCGAAGACGTCATGACATGGTCCATGACGTCATTTGCGTCATTTGGTGTTGTGGGCTAGAATCCAGAAAAAATTGGTCTCCGCAGGAAACACTGATTTCACATCAGTATACTAGACTTGGTTGCATTTATAACCGTTTTCGCAAAAGATATATGCGAAAATAGCACAAGCAAACGTGCCTGCTTCAGAATCAAATTACCACAGTTGATTAGCCAAGGATGTACCCTTTCCAACAATGTATAGCACGACATCGTGTGTTGCGCCGATGTTTACTTATGGTGTTTTGTAATAACGATCCCGCCTTAGCTGCGTGTAATTTTCCTCCGTACAAATTGCTTAGCGAAAAATCCCCCTAATAGGCGGACAACATATTCAATAAGTTCCCGTCTCGCAACGATTTGGCCTCACAGACATATCAGCCGCTTATCAATTCCTTCGAGATAAATGATTGAACCAATCTACCCTAACAAGGGGGATTTTTTCACGGTTGTATGTCGCGCGAATAGTATTGGCTGGCTGCCAGGTATTCACACTCAACATCGGAACGCGGCTTATTATTTGAAATCATTTGTGAGCAGTGGTGGCAGCGGGGAAGTCAAATTATATGTCCATCATAACATGGGTCGCCTTCGTTGGAGAAGTAGGAATTAAGCCTCAACCAAATTTGTTGTCAAGTTGACGTGGGGGGCTTATATGACCTTGACCTTGACCATAAAACGACCTTGACCTCTGTTGAAAGACATCTCACTTAAAGGGCCATTTTGCTAGATATGTGTTGCGATGTACGCGCTCATGTCAATATTCAGAGGCCTTTTATAGCTATCCTTTAGAAATATACCGGTATCGAGGCTCCTACATACGCGAGTCTGTATGTGACGAACAGAAACATGGGAGTACGATATCAATTTAAACTTGACCTCCATAAAGAATCTATTATATGTTTGAGGAAAGTTTTGGTCTGTGCGTGTGGGTGTGTGTGTATGTGTGTGTGTGTGTGTGTTTCCGCGATGGAATCGGAAACGGCTAACCGATTTTGACGAAACTTGCTACGGGTATGTAGTTTGACCTGTGGACTAACATGGGTATATCCGTTTGCCCGTGCGGCGTCACCTTGACCTTCAAATGACCTTGAACTCAAGTTCTCCGCTGAGCCGATTTTCACCAAATTTGGTATGTGTGGGTAGTTTCAGGCGCTGAGCAATTTCGTCACACCCGGATGCCCGTGCGGCGTGAACTTGAGATTTTAAATGACATTGAACTGTATCTGGGTATCCACTGGGCCGATTTCCACCATTTTTTGGGGGTGTTGGTGTAGATGGGGATGCCAACAAATTTCGTCTCACCAACATGCCCGTCAGACAGGTACCCAGCTAAAACCTAATGTATAGTTTGTGACTTTTGTCTGTTAGCTATGGCCGGGAAAACTTCCGGACGGATTTCGACGAAACTTGATACCTAAGTGTACGTTTGTCCGGGAAGTGTTTTGGACGGGTCAAAGTGTGATGCTTGATCTTCAAAATGGTCGATTCAAGATCAAATCGGGTAATAGTGGCGGATTTCGACGATATTCGATAGCTAGGGATACTTTTGTCCGGGCAGTGTTTTGGACGGCTTAACTCGTAACCCCGACCTGACATTGACATTCAAAACGGTAAATTCAAGGTCAAATCTGGTCAAATTTCGCATAACTAGATCCGACGAAGCACCGCGTGTGGTTGCCCCGTTACGTGTCTGGCGGCCATGTTTTTCAACGAATTTCAGTCAAAATAGGAGGCTCCATCTAGAGGTCATCCTGAAGATCCATATGAAGATTGGTGGTGATCAGATGAGTGACGTGTTCTGTAGGGTGCACCAAAGGATATAGTCATACCATGAGTAAATTCCAATATGACCACTGGTGGCCACGTTTTTCAACAAATGGCAGTAAAAATAGGAGGCACCAATCAAGAGGTCACTCTGAAGATCCATATAATGTTTGGTGATAATCAGATGAGGGATGTGGTCTGTAGGTTGTGCCAAAGGATTTAATCATGCAAAGAGTAAAATCAAAGATGGCTGCCGGCATCCATGTTTTTCATCGATAATTGTTCAAATTTGATAGCTCCCATCTAGAGGTGATTCATGGAGACTTTTACCTTTATCTTTCATTCGCTTACCAGGAATGTGGTACTGCTACACCAGCTAACCCCATTTTACAACAATCTTCACCATATCTTATTTTGGATTATGCCCCTTTCATGTATTTCAAATAGACAAGCCTGCAAATAGTGTGTCTGTCATTTGCAGAATGAGGTCCCCAGATGGTGAATTCAGAGACGCTATCCTGGAAGGTGGGCTAGCATCACAAAATTCACCCTCTGAGAACTCAATCTGCAATGGGACACCTAGGATCAGATTGAATTTCCCCCAGTTGAAGTTGGTGATGTTCACCCATTAGTCAACTCGATTATGGATTTTATCTTCTGCAAATTAGAGGATACAGAAACTTCCCAGAAGGGTAAAAGTTACTAAAAACAATCTTAATTTGAGATTATATACTTCCCAGAAGATGAGGCTAGCAGAATGAGGTACACAGAGGGTGAATTTGGTGATGCTAGTCCACTCTGAAGGATAGCATCACTAAATTCACCCTCTGGGGACCTCATTCTGCATATGATCTCCTGTGTTATTCATCCGTTTGTACTGAAATTTTGAACAAATTGAGAACATGGTAAATGCGGAACATTGTGGAAGTTAATTACCCCCATGGTTTTCTAACCTTCTTGTGAATGTTGCTTGATTGAAAATATTACCATTTTAAAAAACCACACATTCAACTTTGACGCTCAACAACGTCGCAGGTTGATGGGTTAACTGGGAGATCAGTGTTTGCTAAGTGCCCGATCCACTGCATTCACTCGAAAGGATCTCTGCCCCGTAAGGTGGACCAAGAAAGAAGTACCGCCTTCAATAAATCTATGGTGGTACCTCTTTCTTGGTCCATCATATGGGGCAGGGATCCTTTCGAGTGAATGCAGTGGATCAGACATGGGAGTGGTTCAAAATCATGCCCCTTTGTTCCAAAGCAGGTGTCTTGAATGATGGATGTTTCACCAAATGTGATAAGAAAACTCTACCATATTTCAAGAAACAGTACTGGCTATGGGAAAGATCGCTTCACATAGCCAGTTTCTTGAAAATGAGTTTTCTTATCCCATTCGGTGAACAAAGCCATTGTATAAGACTTTCCTTACAGAGGGAGGTGTTTGGCTCCAACAGATCTAAGGCTTGGTTTGCCATACAGGGCATGATTCCATTATCTAGAGTGAAAACAGAGGACCAGATATGGAGGTGGTTCAAAATAATGCCCCAAAATTCCCACAACGTGACAACTGGTGAATTTGAAGAAAATCCTAAGCAGTAATGAAGCCAGTGACACTTAACCAACACTGATTAACCAGTTACAGTAATGCCCTAAATAATTGACTCCATAACCACAGAAGAATTATGGCTCATTTTTCAGGATTTAGTCGGAAATATGGCTTGAGAGCTTTCCAATGAATGGCAACAAGCCATATTTCCGACTAAATCCTGAGAAATTACTTATAATTCTGCTGTGGTTAAGGAGTCGATTAGTTTGGGCATTACTGTAACCAATCAACTCGTGATTCTGTTGAGCATCAAAGTTGATTTTTGAAAATGGCAAATTTTCCAATCAAACAACATTCAGGATAGAAAACCCTCGGAATAATTAACATCGACAATGTGCTGCATTTATCACGCTCTTAATTCGTTCAAAATATCGATACGATCAGGTGAATAACACACGCAGGGTATTACATGAGAGGTGCATAACTCCATCAGAAATGGTTGGACCAGACCCAAGTTCC
Source organism: Siphonodentalium dalli (assembly GCA_032622095.1). Classification (NCBI taxonomy): domain Eukaryota; kingdom Metazoa; phylum Mollusca; class Scaphopoda; order Gadilida; family Siphonodentaliidae; genus Siphonodentalium; species Siphonodentalium dalli. The sequence continues at coordinate 51,933,042 of CP136067.1, forward strand.
ATCTTCACCTGTATCTTCGTGTGATTAAAGGTACTCAATCGGAGTCAATCCTATTCGATGGTCCCCATATCATCAGATTCCAACAACAACATTTTTTTAATGCTGCTTCAGTTATCAGAATCGATTAATTTCCAAAAAATAATGCTAACCAGTCAACTATAGTATAAAATTGCCCAGAACGTGTTATTTATCAACATTTTGTTTAACGAATTTGGCTGGATTATCAAATATCTAACACCCAAATCCACTTGATTTTAGAGTTATAAATCCATCTTCATCCGCAATTTGATCCGAGTCCATCGGCTTGACAAATATTTGCCAGGCCACCAAAAATTACATATCGGAGAAATAACAAATTTCAAAAATCTATATCTGATCACTCTGAGCTTTGATGGGTGGGTTCCTTGAGTCAAATAAAATATTGTTTACCCCCGAAGCCAAAGAAATAGTAATTTGGGAGCATGAATTCGGATTATGCATATTACAAACCAAATATGAAAGTTATTGGATAACTATAACTCAAGATATCATCCTGACAACAAAATAATCAGCAAACTCCAAGTCGAAAAGGGTAAGAACACTGTTAGAAATGGTCGGACTGGATCCAAATTTGATATTTACCAAGACTTTCTCATAGGAAGACCATAAACCAATCTTGATGAAATTTTGTCAAATAATTCTAGGTAAAAATGGTTGAACCAGATCTAAATGCGAACTTGATCAGTACTTTCTCATATGAAGACCATGTACCATATTTGATAAAATTCTGTAAAATATTACTCAAGTTATTATCCTGACAACAATCTTTTTGGACGGATGGATGGACACGGCTTGGTGACCATTTCTATAATCTCACTTTAAAGATACGGGCGGCGTTGGCTGTGGGTATGCAGTTAAAATATTCACCTCCGTCAAAAACCGCCATGAACAGAAAGAATAGTAAAATGTAGACAGACCTTGTTCTTATACCAATCAGAAATATGGCATAAACAGTATGTTATTGTCAAATGTTTTTCCTTTGTTATGTATACAAAAGCAAAAAACGTTACGGAATCTAGTTTTTGTTTAAATCCGGATATGGTAAACATAAAGAGCGTTATTTATTACTGTTTATTACTATATGGAAATAATAAAGAGCGTTAATATATCATTTGTGTGTGATTAACCAATAGAATTGCGCTGTGTTATGTAAACAGAAGCAAAACTTCTGTAACACAAGCAGGCTCGTGTTTATGTACACATCGTACGTTTATGTACACCATCGTATGTCTTGACGACAATATACTATTTAAGCGCTGATTATGTTTGGCATATGAACAAAACTATATATATTTTAATATATGTTAAGTTAGACTGATAAATAGTATATATGCATATATATATATGCAAGGCTCTCAATGGGAGACTCACATATATAAGAGAACGAACTGGCACATGAACTTTAATGCTGTACCAGCGCAGCTCCAGTCATGAAAGGGATATACAGGGTTTCCACTATGGGGTCAGGAAGTCTCATTTTGAGTAATTCACCCAAGCCATTTTTCCACCAGGCCTGTAATTATGGTGTCGGACATTTGCAGAAAGGGGTCCCCAGAGGGTGATTTTAGTGACACTACCCTGAACAGTGGGCTAGCATCACCGAATTCATCATCCGGGGACCTCAATCTGCTATGGGAGACCTAGACACAGATTTAAGTTCCCAGATGGTGAAGATGGTGCAATGCATTGTGTTGTCTGCCAATTTGGGGATATAGAGAAACTGAACTAAAAAAGAAATAGAATCAAACTAAAAAAGTAGTTAATTTGGTAATAAAGATACTTTCCAGAGATAATGAGGCCTGTGGGGGACCTCATTCTGAAAATGTCCGGCACCATATTTTCAGGCTGCCTGATCATTGTTAACTAATACAGTAATGCCCTAAGTAAAGTAATCAACAATGGGCCATAATTCTGCTGTGGTTAAGGAGTCGATTACTTAGGGCATTAGTGTACATGTATGTAAGTAGAAATTACTTCAAACTAGCCAGCGGATGAAGGTCTCATGTTAGCATGTGATGGTAAATCAAGAATATTTCATGGGATAGTATCAGGCATCAACATTAATTTAAAATTATAAAATGTTATTCCCGCTTGAAATAGTAACATTTTCAGCATGATTAGTTGGCCCACAATGTCTGTGCCATACAATTTCAACCTATTTTTCTTCAGATTCACGATGTTCAAAACACAGAATTAGGGCCGGGAATCCTTGTCTTATTATCATATATTTTGGGATTTAAACGGATGTGACTCATTTGAACCCCAAAATTAGTATACATAATATGGTAAGAGTTATCTCAAAATATACTTACGCGGGAGATATCTGAACAATTTTTATTTATAAATTTGAGATTGTTTTGTTTGTGCCAGTCCATTTTTGTTCTATCAGTGGTCACATAAAAATTGCACCTGTAGACCATAGGAAGAAAATCTAGACCCGTCGTCCCTCTGAAACATTTATGGTGCTACATAATTTTGGTGATAAAAACAAACAGAATGCAATTGAGTGAAATTTTAAAATAATATCCTGTTATGGTAACCCAATGAACTTTTGCCGGACAGTCAGTTTCCGAATCCAGAATTTCAATGAATACATTTAATGGCTTAACCCTTTCAGTGCCAGGTCTGATTTTTGTATCAACCCATATACCCTGTGCCAATGCATTCTCTTATATATGCGAGTCGACCATAGGTCGCCTCGCATATATAAGAGAATGCATTGGCCTAACAATTTTTCATCATTTGTTATTATTTTTCACAATTTTTTACAATTTTAATAATTTTTTTCTTATATTCTTTAACAGACTTATGTTGTAGGTTTAGTGCCAGGGAATCTTACGTTTTTCATGGGCATCAAAATTATTACTATGAATACTTGGTGATAGTTTTGAGTTATAACATGCCCCTAAGGTTTTATCCAGTAAAATAATTAAAAAAAAAAAAAAAAAAACGATTTTACAGATCGTAAATTAGGGCCGGTGAGATCGGCCCCTGGCACTGAAAGGGTTAATTAAATATTTATGTTTGGCTGAAACTTGGAATATACCACTAGATGTCTAATGACAACTGGCTACATCACAACCCTTAGAGGAAACTCTGGTATATTGTAAATAACAATGGCAATTAGTTACATACTATTAATTAAACATTCAAATCGTTTATCACATACAACAACAACATGAACATGTCATCAATCCATCAGCTTTCAAAACCTCAGTTTAACAAAGCTCTCAAATCGCTCAAACCTTTACATGATTATCACTATTGTTAACACATTCAGACGACCATGATTCAATCATAAGTGGGGGAGACAGGCCCCTAAAAAATTGTGCATAGTTTGTTCACACGAGTATGATGTCGTCGCAGATGAAGATATTGTAGGTTCTTTGTAAGCCATGGTTAATCACGTGATTGACAACTCTAAGATCTTTCCATCTACGATTTTTACGTATACACAACTGCGATTACGTCGCAAGTGGAGGATTTCGCATCTAAAATCAAACAGTACTTGATATTATTTTTTTACTCGCGATCTTGTCGTGAGCATGCGCAGTCCAACTACCGGTTACTACATACGACAGAAATAATTCAACTTACGATTGAATCAGGGTCATCTGAACGTTCACTTACAAAGGCCGAGAAGTGAGAGAGTAACCCTTTCATGGCGGAGCTTCGATGGTGCAGCATTAAAGATCCTGTGCCAGTGCATTCTTATATATACATAGGGAGCCTCGCATATATAAGAGAATGCACTGGCTTAGAAGGCCAAGGTTAATATTGTTAGGCCAATGTATTCACTTATATATGCGAGGCTCCAATGGGAGACTCAAATATATAAGAGAATGCATTGGCACAGGGTTATTCTCAAAATTTCAGGAAGCTCCAGTCATGGAATGGTTACCTTTTTCTTTACTACATGGATTCTCTTGGCAATTATCAATGTATACATTGGAATGGTCCATTGTTCATTTGGAGGGATATTCAGGAAATATAAGCAGACGACAGACAGACAAAATGATAATTATAAGATTTCAGAAGTATTGCTATTCATTGGAGGGAAATTTTCAAATAAAAAACTCAACAAACGACAAATGGCCTATGGCCGTATGATGAACTTATTTTCTGAACATTTCCTGAGGGAATTTCTCATCAGTGAGTATTTAGTAGAGAAAGGGTTAAATCCAGACAGTTATTTTCAACAGGTTCCAAATTAAAGATATATTATGTACTTATTCAGGTGCGTGAAACTAGTAAGTTGGTATTCAGGCACTATGTCAACTGGAGGAATATAGCATTCTAGTAACATTGCCGAAAATTTCAAACAAATCGACATTACCACTCCAAAGAAAACATCGTCTGAACTACGCGCAATTGTAAATATTTACTTCTCAATTCAGGACGCAACTATCTGCGATAAGCTAACAAAAACGATTTCGCCATCGAGAGTCACTGTATTTAATTAATATATAAGAATGGCAGTGTTTGTTTTCAATTTGGATATAATATTTGTAAAAATTACTACTTTGAGCAAGATTATTCTCCCTACCGGAGTGTTTCACACCACTTTAAAGATACAAGAATTTCACTTGAAATATTTTTCAAAGGACAAAGTAAACAAATCAACTAACAGTTATTTTATATGATATTCCGTTGTGGAATGGCACGCTAATTCAAACAAACTCGTAATTAAACAGGTCTGGCACATTCCAAATTCAACTATTATTGTTCAATATGGCTATTTCTATTTAACATGTTCGATAAAAGAGGCATAACCTAAAATCAGATGATACAAATATACCTGAAGAATAGTGTTAACCCCTTTCATGACTGGAGCTTACTGAAATTTTGCGAAAACCCTGTGCCAATGCATTCTCTTATATATGTGAGTCGCCCAAAAATACATTGGCCTAACAATATTTGCCACGACCTAACAAGCCAGTACATTCTCTTATATATACGAGGCTCCCTATGGGAGACTCACATATATAGGAGAATGCAATGGCGCAGGGTATTTAATGTTGTGGATTGACACGCTAATTCAAACAAACTCTTTGTTTACTTTGTCTATAATCACAGTTGCTACAGTTATGCCGACAGCTATCTCCCATTGGTGAAATACTTATAATATAATTTGATGATACTAAATATATAAGGAAGCATAAGCTGCCAAATCAGATTTAACAACATAATCCTAGTGTTATTTCATTTGCTATGTTAAAAAATAATGAGATTCTAGAAACCCTTTCAACAATGGATATTTTCTATGTCAGCTTTTAATAAGATTGTTAGGGCATGGTAAAATACGCATGTGGTAATTTCAACAATGGGCCATAACTGAGGTGAAAATTGGCGAGCGGAACCAAAATTCAAACTTGACCTGTATTTTGGGCTATTAAACCCACAAATCAAATTTCAGTCCATTCAGTTAAGACTTACTAAAGTTATCATCCGGAAAAGAAAAAAAGCGAACAGACGGATGGACGGCTATACAGACCAATAACATAATGCGTTGTTTTTTTCAACACAGGAGTATATAAATAATCCAAACTGGATTTATTGGTCAAAAGCCCAAAATATTGATGGATGGACAGATTACATAATACAATGTTTATTCCAACGGGCATATAAAGAGGGTTTTAGCCATTCTCTAAGTCACTCTGAGTCTTTCGTAATCTCATCGACTTGTCATTCGCAAAAGGCATGAGATCTTATCCCAATTTACATCACACTGTCTTAAGTAAATCATTTAGATTGGACTATTTCATCTTAGTGTAAGTTCTGATTGGCAGTAGTTACATGGAATCCCAGGGGTCGTAAATAGACTCTCCAAGAGAGGTAATCAGGCCCACTACTGGAATTACCTAACCATAGATGTCAATTTTCCAGATATATAGCAAATCAGATATAATGCTAAATAAATAAATATACTGTGTTCTCTGGCACCTCTAACCACTGTAAAGAGATTACTCAAAATTGTATTTGCAGTTTTGACCCAAATTTTCAAAAAGTTCAAAACTCTTCAGATTCTATAATTTATTCACAATTAGAAATTTAGATAGGTTTCTGACATAATGAGTAAAAGGCGTTGGAGAATAGATTTTATACATTGCTTCGAAATTTGTAGGATTTTTTACTAAAAAATTACCCATACATCCATTAATTTCTAGAATTCTTGGGGAACAACTATTAAAAATGAAAACAAATTAGCCTCCCTCCCTCATCCAGTTTCCCGTAATACTTGACTAAGAAAACAGGTCTAACATATATGTTTGCATTACCTGATAGTGATAAATATTAATCCTTTCTTTAGTCAATAATAATTGACAAGTAATTCCCTTGTTCAGATAATAAGTTTAACAAACAGCTGAACTTATTGCAGGAACATTTCCCACCTACTAAAAGAAGTCCTTCTGTATTATCTGTTTCTCTGTCTGTTGTCTACTTATGTTTCCTGAACACACCTTCAGATGAATAACAGACCATTCCATGTACGATATTATAACTGATGGAAGAGTCCATTTAGTAAAGAAAAGGTTAAAGAGTATTCTAACTTAACTTTTAGGCCCAAACAAAATTATTTGAGTCTCAAAAGAAAAATAATTCTGAAGGGATGATTTTATTTTAATTTTTAATGTTTTTTTGTGCACATCGTAAGCATGGATCATGATAGCTTCCACCATGATATCTAGTAATATTTCAGAAAATGTAGAGGGAACTTTGTTTTGCATACACATTCATAAGCTTTCCGATGAATGGCAAAAGCCATATTTCCGACTAAATCCTGAAAAGTTACCCATAATTCTGCTGTGTTTAAGGAGTCAATTAGTTAGGACATTACTGTAACAATTACATTGTGCTACCAGTATACCTGTATGACATAGGGATTACCAATAATGTTCTAACGCCCGTGACTATTCACAATTGTTATTGTTGTCAATAAATTGACACCTCTCCATTATAACATGTGATCGTAAATTTCCTCCAGTGCCTTTCAATTGTTTTGGAGTTACAATTTATTTTCCAGACTATGATGATTGGCTAATCATTTTCTTCAATGAAGTCATCTACTTAATGTTCTATGTCACTATGCATATACATGATAGTCAATCTATCAATCAAAGGGATATGTTAAAGATACGGGCGGCGTTGGCGGTGGTTATGCTGTTAAAATATTCAGCTCTGTCAAAAACTGCCATAAACAGAAATAATAGTGAAATATAGACAGACTTTGTTCTTATACCAATCAGAAATATGGCATAAACAGTATGTTATTGTCAAATGTTTTTCCTTTGTTATGTAAACAAAAGCAAAAAACGTTACAGAACCTGGCTTTTTTTTTTAGATCCGGATATGGTAAACATAAAGAGCATTATTTGTTACTGTTTTCCTGATATGGAAATAATAAAGAGCGTTTATATCATTTGTGTGTGATTAACCGATAGAATTGCACAGTGTTAAGTAAACAGAAGCAAAACTTCTGTAACACGAGCAGGCTCTTGTTTACGTACACCATCGTACGTCTTGACAAAAATATACTATTTACGCGCTGATTATGTTTGGCATAAGAACAAAACTTTATATATTTTAATATTCCTTCTGTTGATGGCGATTTGAACAAATATGAAATTTCTGCAACGAACGCCGCCCGTGCCTTTAAGAGTTCATGTAAGTTGCAAATAATGCTCAATACATATTATATATGGATGTTGTTTTTTCTGTCATAATATCATAAATCAAAATAAAACGTCCCATGCTGGCCTGTTATTTCAAAGCAGCGGTGTCCGAGACTCAAATAATATTTTTTATTTGGCTTTAGGCTTCTTTCCATTTTATTCCACACCCATCGATACGAGGCACATGTATTCAACGGAATACGAGCCATTGAATACATATTAGTGTATACCTCTAGTTGAGTACATGCCGGAACTATTCTCGTTGACGTTGTCGCCAAGAAAGATGACGTACATTACGTCAACGATCCTATTCGGGTGATGCCCTGAAAATTACTGGTTATTCATCAGTTAAATCACAATAAAGGTAGTGCTAGTATCAATGAAGGTGACAGTAATGGATTTAATTTATATGACACAACGGTCTAGAAGAAATACAGAACACGACTTGCATCATAGTCTCGAATCTTTTATCGAACTACCGTACTGACCCGCGTTTAGGCCCAGGGGGGCCTTTGTTTTATTTGAGCTCAAAAATCCAAGTGGGCTTAAACTCGAATATGACCCTTTGCAAACCAAAAATCCCAAGAAATCGGGAGAGTAAAACTGAAGAAATGGATCCAAAAAATAAAGTCGATCCAACAGAGATTCGGGGAAATATACACGGCTTATAGATTAAATAAAGTTAAGTATAAGTTACTTTGAGAAAGTATTTTTTTCATTTTGATGTGTATATTAAAATATTAGCAACCACAACGCGCAGGCGCGTTGTTGCTTTTCAAGTTTAGGCGTGAATGACGTCATTAATTTTTACAATACCATGAAACAGCATTTCGACGCGATGAAAATCCGGACAAGAAACATGGGTTAAAAATCACGTGACTTCCGCTTCGCTTTCGCACAGAATCATGGGAACAATAATATCCCAAAAAGAAACGGTGACACAGAATCGGAAGTGGACCAACGGGATTGTTATAAAATTAACAACTTTAGTTTTTCTGAACAATTCCTACGTGATTTTGGCCTATAGATTAGTTTCGTTTGACCAATTTCGTTGGTTAGCTGAATAAAATCAGCGAAGACGTCATGACATGGTCCATGACGTCATTTGCGTCATTTGGTGTTGTGGGCTAGAATCCAGAAAAAATTGGTCTCCGCAGGAAACACTGATTTCACATCAGTATACTAGACTTGGTTGCATTTATAACCGTTTTCGCAAAAGATATATGCGAAAATAGCACAAGCAAACGTGCCTGCTTCAGAATCAAATTACCACAGTTGATTAGCCAAGGATGTACCCTTTCCAACAATGTATAGCACGACATCGTGTGTTGCGCCGATGTTTACTTATGGTGTTTTGTAATAACGATCCCGCCTTAGCTGCGTGTAATTTTCCTCCGTACAAATTGCTTAGCGAAAAATCCCCCTAATAGGCGGACAACATATTCAATAAGTTCCCGTCTCGCAACGATTTGGCCTCACAGACATATCAGCCGCTTATCAATTCCTTCGAGATAAATGATTGAACCAATCTACCCTAACAAGGGGGATTTTTTCACGGTTGTATGTCGCGCGAATAGTATTGGCTGGCTGCCAGGTATTCACACTCAACATCGGAACGCGGCTTATTATTTGAAATCATTTGTGAGCAGTGGTGGCAGCGGGGAAGTCAAATTATATGTCCATCATAACATGGGTCGCCTTCGTTGGAGAAGTAGGAATTAAGCCTCAACCAAATTTGTTGTCAAGTTGACGTGGGGGGCTTATATGACCTTGACCTTGACCATAAAACGACCTTGACCTCTGTTGAAAGACATCTCACTTAAAGGGCCATTTTGCTAGATATGTGTTGCGATGTACGCGCTCATGTCAATATTCAGAGGCCTTTTATAGCTATCCTTTAGAAATATACCGGTATCGAGGCTCCTACATACGCGAGTCTGTATGTGACGAACAGAAACATGGGAGTACGATATCAATTTAAACTTGACCTCCATAAAGAATCTATTATATGTTTGAGGAAAGTTTTGGTCTGTGCGTGTGGGTGTGTGTGTATGTGTGTGTGTGTGTGTGTTTCCGCGATGGAATCGGAAACGGCTAACCGATTTTGACGAAACTTGCTACGGGTATGTAGTTTGACCTGTGGACTAACATGGGTATATCCGTTTGCCCGTGCGGCGTCACCTTGACCTTCAAATGACCTTGAACTCAAGTTCTCCGCTGAGCCGATTTTCACCAAATTTGGTATGTGTGGGTAGTTTCAGGCGCTGAGCAATTTCGTCACACCCGGATGCCCGTGCGGCGTGAACTTGAGATTTTAAATGACATTGAACTGTATCTGGGTATCCACTGGGCCGATTTCCACCATTTTTTGGGGGTGTTGGTGTAGATGGGGATGCCAACAAATTTCGTCTCACCAACATGCCCGTCAGACAGGTACCCAGCTAAAACCTAATGTATAGTTTGTGACTTTTGTCTGTTAGCTATGGCCGGGAAAACTTCCGGACGGATTTCGACGAAACTTGATACCTAAGTGTACGTTTGTCCGGGAAGTGTTTTGGACGGGTCAAAGTGTGATGCTTGATCTTCAAAATGGTCGATTCAAGATCAAATCGGGTAATAGTGGCGGATTTCGACGATATTCGATAGCTAGGGATACTTTTGTCCGGGCAGTGTTTTGGACGGCTTAACTCGTAACCCCGACCTGACATTGACATTCAAAACGGTAAATTCAAGGTCAAATCTGGTCAAATTTCGCATAACTAGATCCGACGAAGCACCGCGTGTGGTTGCCCCGTTACGTGTCTGGCGGCCATGTTTTTCAACGAATTTCAGTCAAAATAGGAGGCTCCATCTAGAGGTCATCCTGAAGATCCATATGAAGATTGGTGGTGATCAGATGAGTGACGTGTTCTGTAGGGTGCACCAAAGGATATAGTCATACCATGAGTAAATTCCAATATGACCACTGGTGGCCACGTTTTTCAACAAATGGCAGTAAAAATAGGAGGCACCAATCAAGAGGTCACTCTGAAGATCCATATAATGTTTGGTGATAATCAGATGAGGGATGTGGTCTGTAGGTTGTGCCAAAGGATTTAATCATGCAAAGAGTAAAATCAAAGATGGCTGCCGGCATCCATGTTTTTCATCGATAATTGTTCAAATTTGATAGCTCCCATCTAGAGGTGATTCATGGAGACTTTTACCTTTATCTTTCATTCGCTTACCAGGAATGTGGTACTGCTACACCAGCTAACCCCATTTTACAACAATCTTCACCATATCTTATTTTGGATTATGCCCCTTTCATGTATTTCAAATAGACAAGCCTGCAAATAGTGTGTCTGTCATTTGCAGAATGAGGTCCCCAGATGGTGAATTCAGAGACGCTATCCTGGAAGGTGGGCTAGCATCACAAAATTCACCCTCTGAGAACTCAATCTGCAATGGGACACCTAGGATCAGATTGAATTTCCCCCAGTTGAAGTTGGTGATGTTCACCCATTAGTCAACTCGATTATGGATTTTATCTTCTGCAAATTAGAGGATACAGAAACTTCCCAGAAGGGTAAAAGTTACTAAAAAACAATCTTAATTTGAGATTATATACTTCCCAGAAGATGAGGCTAGCAGAATGAGGTACACAGAGGGTGAATTTGGTGATGCTAGTCCACTCTGAAGGATAGCATCACTAAATTCACCCTCTGGGGACCTCATTCTGCATATGATCTCCTGTGTTATTCATCCGTTTGTACTGAAATTTTGAACAAATTGAGAACATGGTAAATGCGGAACATTGTGGAAGTTAATTACCCCCATGGTTTTCTAACCTTCTTGTGAATGTTGCTTGATTGAAAATATTACCATTTTTAAAAACCACACATTCAACTTTGACGCTCAACAACGTCGCAGGTTGATGGGTTAACTGGGAGATCAGTGTTTGCTAAGTGCCCGATCCACTGCATTCACTCGAAAGGATCTCTGCCCCGTAAGGTGGACCAAGAAAGAAGTACCGCCTTCAATAAATCTATGGTGGTACCTCTTTCTTGGTCCATCATATGGGGCAGGGATCCTTTCGAGTGAATGCAGTGGATCAGACATGGGAGTGGTTCAAAATCATGCCCCTTTGTTCCAAAGCAGGTGTCTTGAATGATGGATGTTTCACCAAATGTGATAAGAAAACTCTACCATATTTCAAGAAACAGTACTGGCTATGGGAAAGATCGCTTCACATAGCCAGTTTCTTGAAAATGAGTTTTCTTATCCCATTCGGTGAACAAAGCCATTGTATAAGACTTTCCTTACAGATGGAGGTGTTTGGCTCCAACAGATCTAAGGGTTGGTTTGCCATACAGAGCAAGATTCCATTATCTAGAGTGAAAACAGAGGACCAGATATGGAGGTGGTTCAAAATAATGCCCCAAAATTCCCACAACGTGACAACTGGTGAATTTGAAGAAAATCCTAAGCAGTAATGAAGCCAGTGACACTTAACCAACACTGATCAACCAGTTACAGTAATGCCCTAAATAATTGACTCCATAACCACAGAAGAATTATGGCTCATTTTTCAGGATTTAGTCGAACATATGGCTTGAGAGCTTTCCAATGAATGGCAACAAGCCATATTTCCGACTAAATCCTGAGAAATTACTTATAATTCTGCTGTGGTTAAGGAGTCGATTATTTTGGGCATTACTGTAACCAATCAACTCGTGATTATGTTGAGCATCAAAGTTGATTTTTGAAAATGGCAAATTTTCCAATCAAACATTCAGGATAGAAAACCCTCGGAATAATTAACATCGACAATGTGCTGCATTTATCACGCTCTTAATTCGTTCAAAATATCGATACGATCAGGTGAATAACACACACAGGGTATTACATGAGAGGTGCATAACTCCATCAGAAATGGTTGGACCAGACCCAAGTTCCATCTTCACCTGTATCTTCGTGTGATTAACCCTTTACCCAACAGAATGGCCCTGTGCCAATGCATTCTCTTATATATGCGAGTCGACCATAGGTCGCCTCGCATATATAAGAGAATGCATTGGCTTAACACATTAAAAATTATAAAATTGTTAAAGAATGTAAGAAAAAATGGTAAAAAGTGTTAATAAACGATTTTATTTAGGCCAATGCATTCTCTTATATATGCGAGGCGACCTATGGTCGACTCGCATATATAAGAGAATGCATTGGCACAGGGCATAACTGTAACTATCACAATGTGGTCAAGGAGCCGGTTCCAATGATATCCATATTTGTATGGTTCTATTGAGACAGACCGAAGATATTTTAGGCTGTTGAATCTTTATTTGGCCGGTTTTGGCCGGTTTGTTGGGTAAAGGGTTAAAATAAACATGAGCTGCCACACACATACAGCAAACCCATTCAATCGGAGTCAATCCTATTCGATAGTCCCCATATCATCAGATTCCAACAACAACATTTTTTTAATGCTGCTTCAGTTATCAGAATCGATTAATTTCCAAAAAAATAATGCTAACCAGTCAACTATAGTATAAAATTGCCCAGAACGTGTTATTTATCAACATTTTGTTTAACGAATTTGGCTGGATTATCAAATATCTAACACCCAAATCCACTTGATTTTAGAGTTATAAATCCATCTTCATCCGCAATTTGATCCGAGTCCATCGGCTTGACAAATATTTGCCAGGCCACCAAAAATTACATATCGGAGAAATAACAAATTTCAAAAATCTATATCTGATCACTCTGAGCTTTGATGGGTGGGTTCCTTGAGTCAAATAAAATATTGTTTACCCCCGAAGTCAAAGAAATAGTAATTTGGGAGCATGAATTCGGATTATGCATATTACAAACAAAATATGAAAGTTATTGGATAACTATAACTCAAGATATCATCCTGACAACAAAATAATCAGCAAACTCCAAGTCGAAAAGGGTAAGAACACTGTTAGAAATGGTCGGACTGGATCCAAATTTGATATTTACCAAGACTTTCTCATAGGAAGACCATAAACCAATCTTGATGAAATTTTGTCAAATAATTCTAGGTAAAAATGGTTGAACCAGATCTAAATGCGAACTTGATCAGTACTTTCTCATATGAAGACCATGTACCATATTTGATAAAATTCTGTAAAATATTACTCAAGTTATTATCCTGACAACAATCTTTTTGGACGGATGGATGGACACGGCTTGGTGACCATTTCTATAATCTCACTTTAAAGATACGGGCGGCGTTGGCTGTGGGTATGCAGTTAAAATATTCACCTCCGTCAAAAACCGCCATAAACAGAAAGAATAGTAAAATGTAGACAGACCTTGTTCTTATACCAATCAGAAATATGGCATAAACAGTATGTTATTGTCAAATGTTTTCCTTTGTTATGTATACAAAAGCAAAAAACGTTACGGAATCTAGTTTTTGTTTAAATCCGGATATGGTAAACATAAAGAGCGTTATTTATTACTGTTTATTACTATATGGAAATAATAAAGAGCGTTAATATATCATTTGTGTGTGATTAACCAATAGAATTGCGCTGTGTTATGTAAACAGAAGCAAAACTTCTGTAACACGAGCAGGCTCGTGTTTATGTACACATCGTACGTTTATGTACACCATCGTATGTCTTGACGACAATATACTATTTAAGCGCTGATTATGTTTGGCATATGAACAAAACTATATATATTTTAATATATGTTAAGTTAGACTGATAAATAGTTTATTAAAATAAACTTTTCACCCCCAATTTCATTAACAGGCATATATTGATAACAATTCCTCTTGCTTTACAAAATGTTTAATATGCAGATGACATATTTCAAAATAAATATATCTAAAACAATTGGAATTCTACACAAAAAGAACATAACACTTAGTATTTAACACTTTCATGACTGGAGCTTTGTGAAAACCCTGTGCCAATGCATTCTCTTATATAGGTATCCCATAGGGAGGCTCGCACATATATAAGAGAATATATTGGCCTAACAAGATTTACCTTGACCTTGCAAGCCTGTGCATTCTCTCATATATATATGCAAGGCTCTCAATGGGAGACTCACATATATAAGAGAACGCACTGGCACATTAACTTTAATGCTGTACCAGCGCAGCTCCAGTCATGAAAGGGATATACAGGGTTTCCACTATGGGGTCAGGAAGTCTCATTTTGAGTAATTCACCCAAGCCAATTTTCCACCAGGCCTGTAATTATGGTGTCGGACATTTGCAGAAAGAGGTCCCCAGAGGGTGATTTTAGTGACACTACCCTGAACAGTGGGCTAGCATCACCGAATTCATCATCCGGGGACCTCAATCTGCTATGGGAGACCTAGACACAGATTTAAGTTCCCAGATGGTGAAGATGGTGCAATGCATTGTGTTGTCTGCCAATTTGGGGATATAGAGAAACTGAACTAAAAAAGAAATAGAATCAAACTAAAAAAGTAGTTAATTTGGTAATAAAGATACTTTCCAGAGATAATGAGGCCTGTGGAGGGACCTCATTCTGAAAATGTCCGGCACCATATTTTCAGGCTGCCTGATCATTGTTAACTAATACAGTAATGCCCTAAGTAATCAACAATGGGCCATAATTCTGCTGTGGTTAAGGAGTCGATTACTTAGGGCATTAGTGTACATGTATGTAAGTAGAAATTACTTCAAACTAGCCAGCGGATGAATGTCTGATGTTAGCATGTGATGGTAAATCAAGAATATTTCATGGGATAGTATCAGGCATCAACATTAATTTAAAATTATAAAATGTTATCCCCGCTTGAAATAGTAACATTTTCAGCATGATTAGTTGGCCCACAATGTCTGTGCCATACAATTTCAACCTATTTTTTTTCAGATTCACGATGTTCAAAACACATAATTAGGGCCGGGAATCCTTGTCTTATTATCATATATTTTGGGATTTAAACGGATGTGACTCATTTGAACCCCAAAATTAGTATACATAATATGGTAAGAGTTATCTCAAAATATACTTACGCGGGAGATATCTGAACAATTTTTTTTTTATAAATTTGAGATTGTTTTGTTTGTGCCAGTCAGTGGTCACACAAAAATTGCACCTGTAGACCATAGGAAGAAAATCTAGACCCGTCGTCCCTCTGAAACATTTATGGTGCTACATAATTTTGGTGATAAAAACAAACAGAATGCAATGAGTGAAATTTTAAAATAATTTCCTGTTAAGGTAACCCAATGAACTTTTGCCGGACAGTCAGTTTCCGAATCCAGAATTTCAATGAATACATTTAATGGCTTAACCCTTTCAGTGCCAGGTCCGATTTTTGTATCAACCCATATACCCTGTGCCAATGCATTCTCTTATATATGCGAGTAGACCATAGGTCGCCTCGCATATATAAGAGAATGCATTGGCCTAACAATTTTTCATCATTTGTTATTATTTTTCACAATTTTTTACAATTTTAATAATTTTTTTCTTATATTCTTTAACAGACTTATGTTGTAGGTTAAGTGCCAGGGAATCTTACGTTTTTCATGGGCATCAAAATTATTACTATGAATACTTGGTGATAGTTTTGAGTTATAACATGCCCCTAAGGTTTTATCCAGTAAAATTAAAAAAAATTAAAAAAAAGAAGATTTTACAGACCGTAAATTAGGGCCGGTGAGATCGGCCCCTGGCACTGAAAGGGTTAACTAAATATTTATGTTTGGCTGAAACTTGGAATATACCACTAGATGTCTAATGACAACTGGCTACATCACAACCCTTAGAGGAAACTCTGGTATATTGTAAATAACAATGGCAATTAGTTACATACTATTAATTAAACATTCAAATCGTTTATCACATACAACAACAACATGAACATGTCATCAATCCATCAGCTTTCAAAACCTCAGTTTAACAAAGCTCTCAAATCGCTCAAACCTTTACATGATTATCACTATTGTTAACACATTCAGATGACCATGATTCAATCATAAGTGGAGGAGACAGGCCCCTAAAAAATTGTGCATAGTTTGTTCACACGAGTATGATGTCGTCGCAGATGAAGATATTGTAGGTTCTTCGTAAGCCATGGTTAATCACGTGATTGACAACTCTAAGATCTTTCCATCTACGATTTTTACGTATACACAACTGCGATTACGTCGCAAGTGGAGGATTTCGCATCTAAAATCAAACAGTACTTGATATTATTTTTTTACTCGCGATCTTGTCGTGAGCATGCGCAGTCCAACTACCGGTTACTACATACGACAGAAATAATTCAACTTACGATTGAATCAGGGTCATCTGAACGTTCACTTACAAATGCCGAGCAGTGAGAGAGTAACCCTTTCATGGCGGAGCTTCGATGGTGCAGCATTAAAGATATACATAGGGAGCCTCGCATATATAAGAGAATGCACTGGCTTAGAAGGGCAAGGTTAATATTGTTAGGCCAATGTATTCACTTATATATGCGAGGCTCCAATGGGAGACTCAAATATATAAGAGAATGCATTGGCACAGGGTTATTCTCAAAATTTCAGGAAGCTCCAGTCATGGAATGGTTACCTTTTTATTTACTACATGGATTCTCTTGGCAATTATCAATGTATACATTGGAATGGTCCATTATTCATTTGGAGGGATATTCAGGAAATATAAGCAGACGACAGACAGACAAAATGATAATTATAAGATTTCAGAAGTATTGCTATTCATTGGAGGGAAATTTTCAAATAAAAAACTCAACAAACGACAATGGCCTATGGCCGTATGTTGAACTTATTTTCTGAACATTTCCTGAGGGAATTTCTTATCAGTGAGTATTTAGTAGAGAAAGGGTTAAATCCAGACAGTTATTTTCAACAGGTTCCAAATTAAAGATATATTATGTACTTATTCAGGTGCGTGAAACTAGTAAGTTGGTATTCAGGCACTATGCCAACTGGAGGAATATAGCATTCTAGTAACATTGCCGAAAATTTCAAACAAATCGACATTACCACTCCAAAGAAAACATCGTCTGAACTACGCGCAATTGTAAATATTTACTTCTCAATTCAGGACGCAACTATCTGCGATAAGCTAACAAAAACGATTTCGCCATCGAGAGTCACTGTATTTAATTAATATATAAGAATGGCAGTGTTTGTTTTCAATTTGGATATAATATTTGTAAAAATTACTACTTTGAGCAAGATTATTCTCCCTACCGGAGTGTTTCACACCACTTTAAAATTACAAGAATTTCACTTGAAATATTTTTCAAAGGACAAAGTAAACAAATCAACTAACAGTTATTTTATATGATATTCCGTTGTGGAATGGCACGCTAATTCAAACAAACTCGTAATTAAACAGGTCTGGCACATTCCAAATTCAACTATTATTGTTCAATATGGCTATTTCTATTTAACATGTTCGATAAAAGAGGCATAACCTAAAATCAGATGATACAAATATACCTGAAGAATAGTGTTAACCCCTTTCATGACTGGAGCTTACTGAAATTTTGCGAAAACCCTGTGCCAATGCATTCTCTTATATATGTGAGTCGCCCAAAAATACATTGGCCTAACAATATTTGCCACGACCTAACAAGCCAGTACATTCTCTTATATATACGAGGCTCCCTATGGGAGACTCACATATATAGGAGAATGCAATGGCACAGGATATTTAATGTTGTGGATTGACACGCTAATTCAAACAAACTCTTTGTTTACTTTGTCTATAATCACAGTTGCTACAGTTATGCCGACAGCTATCTCCCATTGGTGAAATACTTATAATATAATTTGATGATACTAAATATATAAGGAAGCATAAGCTGCCAAATCAGATTTAACAACATAATCCTAGTGTTATTTCATTTGCTATGTTAAAAAATAATGAGATTCTAGAAACCCTTTCAACAATGGATATTTTCTATGTCAGCTTTTAATAAGATTGTTAGGGCATGGTAAAATACGCATGTGGTAATTTCAACAATGGGCCATAACTGAGGTGAAAATTGGCGAGCGGAACCAAAATTCAAACTTGACCTGTATTTTGGGCTATTAAACCCACAAATCAAATTTCAGTCCATTCAGTTAAGACTTACTAAAGTTATCATCCAGAAAAGAAAAAAAGCGAACAGACGGATGGACGGCTATACAGACCAATAACATAATGCATTGTTTTTTTCAACACAGGAGTATATAAATAATCCAAACTGGATTTATTGGTCAAAAGCCCAAAATATTGATGGACAGATTACATAATACAATGTTTATTCCAACGGGCATATAAAGAGGGTTTTACCCATTCTCTAAGTCACTCTGAGTCTTTCGTAATCTCATCGACTTGTCATTCGCAAAAGGCATGAGATCTTATCCCAATTTACATCACACTGTCTTAAGTAAATCATTTAGATTGAACTATTTCATCTTAGTGTAAGTTCTGATTGGCTGTAGTTACATGGAATCCCAGGGGTCGTAAATAGACTCTCCAAGAGAGGTAATCAGGCCCACTACTGGAATTACCTAACCATAGATGTCAATTTTCCAGATATATAGCAAATCAGATATAATGCTAAATAAATAAATATACTGTGTTCTCTGGCACCTCTCTAACCACTGTAAAGAGATTACTCAAAATTGTATTTGCAGTTTTGACCCAAATTTTCAAAAAGTTTAAAACTCTTCAGATTCTATAATTTATTCACAATAAGAAATTTAGATAGGTTTCTGACATGAGTAAAAGGCGTTGGAGAATAGATTTTATACATTGCTTCGAAATTTGTAGGATTTTTTACTAAAAAATTACCCATACATCCATTAATTTCTAGAATTCTTGGGGAACAACTATTAAAAATGAAAACAAATTAGCCTCCCTCCCTCATCCAGTTTCCCGTAATACTTGACTAAGAAAACAGGTCTAACATATATGTTTGCATTACCTGATAGTGATAAATATTAATCCTTTCTTTAGTCAATAATAATTGACAAGTAATTCCCTTGTTCAGATAATAAGTTTAACAAACAGCTGAACTTATTGCAGGAACATTTCCCACCTACTAATAGAAGTCCTTCTGTATTATCTGTTTCTCTGTCTGTTGTCTACTTATGTTTCCTGAACACACCTTCGGATGAATAACAGACCATTCCATGTACGATATTATAACTGATGGAAGAGTCCATTTAGTAAAGAAAAGGTTGAAGAGTATTCTAACTTAAATTTTAGGCCCAAAAAACATTATTTGAGTCTCAAAAGAAGAAAAAAATTCTGAAGGGATGACTTTATTTTAATTTTTTATGTTTTTTTGTGCACATCGTAAGCATGGATCATGATAGCTTCCACCATGATATCTAGTAATATTTCAGAAAATGTAGAGGGAACTTTGTTTTGCATACACACTCATAAGCTTTCCGATGAATGGCAACAAGCCATATTTCCGACTAAATCCTGAAAAGTTACCCATAATTCTGCTGTGTTTAAGGAGTCAATTAGTTAGGACATTACTGTAACAATTACATTGTGCTACCAGTATACCTGTATGACATAGGGATTACCAATAATGTTCTAACGCCCGTGACTATTCACAATTGTTATTGTTGTCAATAAATTGACACCTCTCCATTATAACATGTGATCGTAAATTTCCTCCAGTGCCTTTCAATTGTTTTGGAGTTACAATTTATTTTCCAGACTATGATGATTGGCTAATCATTTTCTTCAATGAAGTCATCTACTTAATGTTCTATGTCACTATGCATATACATGATAGTCAATCTATC
The DNA here is from genome assembly GCA_032622095.1 of Siphonodentalium dalli. Classification (NCBI taxonomy): domain Eukaryota; kingdom Metazoa; phylum Mollusca; class Scaphopoda; order Gadilida; family Siphonodentaliidae; genus Siphonodentalium; species Siphonodentalium dalli. Next base: position 51,953,523 of record CP136067.1, read on the forward strand.
AATCAAAGGGATATGTTAAAGATACGGGCGGCGTTGGCGGTGGTTATGCTGTTAAAATATTCAGCTCTGTCAAAAACTGCCATAAACAGAAATAATAGTGAAATATAGACAGACTTTGTTCTTATACCAATCAGAAATATGGCATAAACAGTATGTTATTGTCAAATGTTTTTCCTTTGTTATGTAAACAAAAGCAAAAAACGTTACAGAACCTGGCTTTTTTTTTTAGATCCGGATATGGTAAACATAAAGAGCATTATTTGTTACTGTTTTCCTGATATGGAAATAATAAAGAGCGTTTATATCATTTGTGTGTGATTAACCGATAGAATTGCACAGTGTTAAGTAAACAGAAGCAAAACTTCTGTAACACGAGCAGGCTCTTGTTTACGTACACCATCGTACGTCTTGACAAAAATATACTATTTACGCTCTGATTATGTTTGGCATAGAACAAAACTTTATATATTTTAATATTCCTTCTGTTGATGGCGATTTGAACAAATATGAAATTTCTGCAACGAACGCCGCCCGTGCCTTTAAGAGTTCATGTAAGTTGCAAATAATGCTCAATACATATTATATATGGATGTTGTTTTTTCTGTCATAATATCATAAATCAAAATAAAACGTCCCATGCTGGCCTGTTATTTCAAAGCAGCGGTGTCCGAGACTCAAATAATATTTTTTATTTGGCTTTAGGCTTCTTTCCATTTTATTCCACACCCATCGATACGAGGCACATGTATTCAACGGAATACGAGCCATTGAATACATATTAGTGTATACCTCTAGTTGAGTACATGCCGGAACTATTCTCGTTGACGTTGTCGCCAAGAAAGATGACGTACATTACGTCAACGATCCTATTCGGGTGATGCCCTGAAAATTACTGGTTATTCATCAGTTAAATCACAATAAAGGTAGTGCTAGTATCAATGAAGGTGACAGTAATGGATTTAATTTATATGACACAACGGTCAAGAAGAAATACAGAACACGACTTGCATCATAGTCTCGAATCTTTTATCGAACTACCGTACTGACCCGCGTTTAGGCCCAGGGGGGCCTTTGTTTTATTTGAGCTCAAAAATCCAAGTGGGCTTAAACTCGAATATGACCCTTTGCAAACCAAAAATCCCAAGAAATCGGGAGAGTAAAACTGAAGAAATGGATCCAAAAAATAAAGTCGATCCAACAGAGATTCGGGGAAATATACACGGCTTATAGATTAAATAAAGTTAAGTATAAGTTACTTTGAGAAAGTATTTTTTTCATTTTGATGTGTATATTAAAATATTAGCAACCACAACGCGCAGGCGCGTTGTTGCTTTTCAAGTTTAGGCGTGAATGACGTCATTAATTTTTACAATACCATGAAACAGCATTTCGACGCGATGAAAATCCGGACAAGAAACATGGGTTAAAAATCACGTGACTTCCGCTTCGCTTTCGCACAGAATCATGGGAACAATAATATCCCAAAAAGAAACGGTGACACAGAATCGGAAGTGGACCAACGGGATTGTTATAAAATTAACAACTTTAGTTTTTCTGAACAATTCCTACGTGATTTTGGCCTATAGATTAGTTTCGTTTGACCAATTTCGTTGGTTAGCTGAATAAAATCAGCGAAGACGTCATGACATGGTCCATGACGTCATTTGCGTCATTTGGTGTTGTGGGCTAGAATCCAGAAAAAATTGGTCTCCGCAGGAAACACTGATTTCACATCAGTATACTAGACTTGGTTGCATTTATAACCGTTTTCGCAAAAGATATATGCGAAAATAGCACAAGCAAACGTGCCTGCTTCAGAATCAAATTACCACAGTTGATTAGCCAAGGATGTACCCTTTCCAACAATGTATAGCACGACATCGTGTGTTGCGCCGATGTTTACTTATGGTGTTTTGTAATAACGATCCCGCCTTAGCTGCGTGTAATTTTCCTCCGTACAAATTGCTTAGCGAAAAATCCCCCTAATAGGCGGACAACATATTCAATAAGTTCCCGTCTCGCAACGATTTGGCCTCACAGACATATCAGCCGCTTATCAATTCCTTCGAGATAAATGATTGAACCAATCTACCCTAACAAGGGGGATTTTTTCACGGTTGTATGTCGCGCGAATAGTATTGGCTGGCTGCCAGGTATTCACACTCAACATCGGAACGCGGCTTATTATTTGAAATCATTTGTGAGCAGTGGTGGCAGCGGGGAAGTCAAATTATATGTCCATCATAACATGGGTCGCCTTCGTTGGAGAAGTAGGAATTAAGCCTCAACCAAATTTGTTGTCAAGTTGACGTGGGGGGCTTATATGACCTTGACCTTGACCATAAAACGACCTTGACCTCTGTTGAAAGACATCTCACTTAAAGGGCCATTTTGCTAGATATGTGTTGCGATGTACGCGCTCATGTCAATATTCAGAGGCCTTTTATAGCTATCCTTTAGAAATATACCGGTATCGAGGCTCCTACATACGCGAGTCTGTATGTGACGAACAGAAACATGGGAGTACGATATCAATTTAAACTTGACCTCCATAAAGAATCTATTATATGTTTGAGGAAAGTTTTGGTCTGTGCGTGTGGGTGTGTGTGTATGTGTGTGTGTGTGTGTGTTTCCGCGATGGAATCGGAAACGGCTAACCGATTTTGACGAAACTTGCTACGGGTATGTAGTTTGACCTGTGGACTAACATGGGTATATCCGTTTGCCCGTGCGGCGTCACCTTGACCTTCAAATGACCTTGAACTCAAGTTCTCCGCTGAGCCGATTTTCACCAAATTTGGTATGTGTGGGTAGTTTCAGGCGCTGAGCAATTTCGTCACACCCGGATGCCCGTGCGGCGTGAACTTGAGATTTTAAATGACATTGAACTGTATCTGGGTATCCACTGGGCCGATTTCCACCATTTTTTGGGGGTGTTGGTGTAGATGGGGATGCCAACAAATTTCGTCTCACCAACATGCCCGTCAGACAGGTACCCAGCTAAAACCTAATGTATAGTTTGTGACTTTTGTCTGTTAGCTATGGCCGGGAAAACTTCCGGACGGATTTCGACGAAACTTGATACCTAAGTGTACGTTTGTCCGGGAAGTGTTTTGGACGGGTCAAAGTGTGATGCTTGATCTTCAAAATGGTCGATTCAAGATCAAATCGGGTAATAGTGGCGGATTTCGACGATATTCGATAGCTAGGGATACTTTTGTCCGGGCAGTGTTTTGGACGGCTTAACTCGTAACCCCGACCTGACATTGACATTCAAAACGGTAAATTCAAGGTCAAATCTGGTCAAATTTCGCATAACTAGATCCGACGAAGCACCGCGTGTGGTTGCCCCGTTACGTGTCTGGCGGCCATGTTTTTCAACGAATTTCAGTCAAAATAGGAGGCTCCATCTAGAGGTCATCCTGAAGATCCATATGAAGATTGGTGGTGATCAGATGAGTGACGTGTTCTGTAGGGTGCACCAAAGGATATAGTCATACCATGAGTAAATTCCAATATGACCACTGGTGGCCACGTTTTTCAACAAATGGCAGTAAAAATAGGAGGCACCAATCAAGAGGTCACTCTGAAGATCCATATAATGTTTGGTGATAATCAGATGAGGGATGTGGTCTGTAGGTTGTGCCAAAGGATTTAATCATGCAAAGAGTAAAATCAAAGATGGCTGCCGGCATCCATGTTTTTCATCGATAATTGTTCAAATTTGATAGCTCCCATCTAGAGGTGATTCATGGAGACTTTTACCTTTATCTTTCATTCGCTTACCAGGAATGTGGTACTGCTACACCAGCTAACCCCATTTTACAACAATCTTCACCATATCTTATTTTGGATTATGCCCCTTTCATGTATTTCAAATAGACAAGCCTGCAAATAGTGTGTCTGTCATTTGCAGAATGAGGTCCCCAGATGGTGAATTCAGAGACGCTATCCTGGAAGGTGGGCTAGCATCACAAAATTCACCCTCTGAGAACTCAATCTGCAATGGGACACCTAGGATCAGATTGAATTTCCCCCAGTTGAAGTTGGTGATGTTCACCCATTAGTCAACTCGATTATGGATTTTATCTTCTGCAAATTAGAGGATACAGAAACTTCCCAGAAGGGTAAAAGTTACTAAAAACAATCTTAATTTGAGATTATATACTTCCCAGAAGATGAGGCTAGCAGAATGAGGTACACAGAGGGTGAATTTGGTGATGCTAGTCCACTCTGAAGGATAGCATCACTAAATTCACCCTCTGGGGACCTCATTCTGCATATGATCTCCTGTGTTATTCATCCGTTTGTACTGAAATTTTGAACAAATTGAGAACATGGTAAATGCGGAACATTGTGGAAGTTAATTACCCCCATGGTTTTCTAACCTTCTTGTGAATGTTGCTTGATTGAAAATATTACCATTTTAAAAAACCACACATTCAACTTTGACGCTCAACAACGTCGCAGGTTGATGGGTTAACTGGGAGATCAGTGTTTGCTAAGTGCCCGATCCACTGCATTCACTCGAAAGGATCTCTGCCCCGTAAGGTGGACCAAGAAAGAAGTACCGCCTTCAATAAATCTATGGTGGTACCTCTTTCTTGGTCCATCATATGGGGCAGGGATCCTTTCGAGTGAATGCAGTGGATCAGACATGGGAGTGGTTCAAAATCATGCCCCTTTGTTCCAAAGCAGGTGTCTTGAATGATGGATGTTTCACCAAATGTGATAAGAAAACTCTACCATATTTCAAGAAACAGTACTGGCTATGGGAAAGATCGCTTCACATAGCCAGTTTCTTGAAAATGAGTTTTCTTATCCCATTCGGTGAACAAAGCCATTGTATAAGACTTTCCTTACAGAGGGAGGTGTTTGGCTCCAACAGATCTAAGGCTTGGTTTGCCATACAGGGCATGATTCCATTATCTAGAGTGAAAACAGAGGACCAGATATGGAGGTGGTTCAAAATAATGCCCCAAAATTCCCACAACGTGACAACTGGTGAATTTGAAGAAAATCCTAAGCAGTAATGAAGCCAGTGACACTTAACCAACACTGATTAACCAGTTACAGTAATGCCCTAAATAATTGACTCCATAACCACAGAAGAATTATGGCTCATTTTTCAGGATTTAGTCGGAAATATGGCTTGAGAGCTTTCCAATGAATGGCAACAAGCCATATTTCCGACTAAATCCTGAGAAATTACTTATAATTCTGCTGTGGTTAAGGAGTCGATTAGTTTGGGCATTACTGTAACCAATCAACTCGTGATTCTGTTGAGCATCAAAGTTGATTTTTGAAAATGGCAAATTTTCCAATCAAACAACATTCAGGATAGAAAACCCTCGGAATAATTAACATCGACAATGTGCTGCATTTATCACGCTCTTAATTCGTTCAAAATATCGATACGATCAGGTGAATAACACACGCAGGGTATTACATGAGAGGTGCATAACTCCATCAGAAATGGTTGGACCAGACCCAAGTTCCATCTTCACCTGTATCTTCGTGTGATTAAAGGTACTCAATCGGAGTCAATCCTATTCGATGGTCCCCATATCATCAGATTCCAACAACAACATTTTTTTAATGCTGCTTCAGTTATCAGAATCGATTAATTTCCAAAAAATAATGCTAACCAGTCAACTATAGTATAAAATTGCCCAGAACGTGTTATTTATCAACATTTTGTTTAACGAATTTGGCTGGATTATCAAATATCTAACACCCAAATCCACTTGATTTTAGAGTTATAAATCCATCTTCATCCGCAATTTGATCCGAGTCCATCGGCTTGACAAATATTTGCCAGGCCACCAAAAATTACATATCGGAGAAATAACAAATTTCAAAAATCTATATCTGATCACTCTGAGCTTTGATGGGTGGGTTCCTTGAGTCAAATAAAATATTGTTTACCCCCGAAGCCAAAGAAATAGTAATTTGGGAGCATGAATTCGGATTATGCATATTACAAACCAAATATGAAAGTTATTGGATAACTATAACTCAAGATATCATCCTGACAACAAAATAATCAGCAAACTCCAAGTCGAAAAGGGTAAGAACACTGTTAGAAATGGTCGGACTGGATCCAAATTTGATATTTACCAAGACTTTCTCATAGGAAGACCATAAACCAATCTTGATGAAATTTTGTCAAATAATTCTAGGTAAAAATGGTTGAACCAGATCTAAATGCGAACTTGATCAGTACTTTCTCATATGAAGACCATGTACCATATTTGATAAAATTCTGTAAAATATTACTCAAGTTATTATCCTGACAACAATCTTTTTGGACGGATGGATGGACACGGCTTGGTGACCATTTCTATAATCTCACTTTAAAGATACGGGCGGCGTTGGCTGTGGGTATGCAGTTAAAATATTCACCTCCGTCAAAAACCGCCATGAACAGAAAGAATAGTAAAATGTAGACAGACCTTGTTCTTATACCAATCAGAAATATGGCATAAACAGTATGTTATTGTCAAATGTTTTTCCTTTGTTATGTAAACAAAAGCAAAAAACGTTACAGAACCTGGCTTTTTTTTTTAGATCCGGATATGGTAAACATAAAGAGCATTATTTGTTACTGTTTTCCTGATATGGAAATAATAAAGAGCGTTTATATCATTTGTGTGTGATTAACCGATAGAATTGCACAGTGTTAAGTAAACAGAAGCAAAACTTCTGTAACACGAGCAGGCTCTTGTTTACGTACACCATCGTACGTCTTGACAAAAATATACTATTTACGCTCTGATTATGTTTGGCATAGAACAAAACTTTATATATTTTAATATTCCTTCTGTTGATGGCGATTTGAACAAATATGAAATTTCTGCAACGAACGCCGCCCGTGCCTTTAAGAGTTCATGTAAGTTGCAAATAATGCTCAATACATATTATATATGGATGTTGTTTTTTCTGTCATAATATCATAAATCAAAATAAAACGTCCCATGCTGGCCTGTTATTTCAAAGCAGCGGTGTCCGAGACTCAAATAATATTTTTTATTTGGCTTTAGGCTTCTTTCCATTTTATTCCACACCCATCGATACGAGGCACATGTATTCAACGGAATACGAGCCATTGAATACATATTAGTGTATACCTCTAGTTGAGTACATGCCGGAACTATTCTCGTTGACGTTGTCGCCAAGAAAGATGACGTACATTACGTCAACGATCCTATTCGGGTGATGCCCTGAAAATTACTGGTTATTCATCAGTTAAATCACAATAAAGGTAGTGCTAGTATCAATGAAGGTGACAGTAATGGATTTAATTTATATGACACAACGGTCAAGAAGAAATACAGAACACGACTTGCATCATAGTCTCGAATCTTTTATCGAACTACCGTACTGACCCGCGTTTAGGCCCAGGGGGGCCTTTGTTTTATTTGAGCTCAAAAATCCAAGTGGGCTTAAACTCGAATATGACCCTTTGCAAACCAAAAATCCCAAGAAATCGGGAGAGTAAAACTGAAGAAATGGATCCAAAAAATAAAGTCGATCCAACAGAGATTCGGGGAAATATACACGGCTTATAGATTAAATAAAGTTAAGTATAAGTTACTTTGAGAAAGTATTTTTTTCATTTTGATGTGTATATTAAAATATTAGCAACCACAACGCGCAGGCGCGTTGTTGCTTTTCAAGTTTAGGCGTGAATGACGTCATTAATTTTTACAATACCATGAAACAGCATTTCGACGCGATGAAAATCCGGACAAGAAACATGGGTTAAAAATCACGTGACTTCCGCTTCGCTTTCGCACAGAATCATGGGAACAATAATATCCCAAAAAGAAACGGTGACACAGAATCGGAAGTGGACCAACGGGATTGTTATAAAATTAACAACTTTAGTTTTTCTGAACAATTCCTACGTGATTTTGGCCTATAGATTAGTTTCGTTTGACCAATTTCGTTGGTTAGCTGAATAAAATCAGCGAAGACGTCATGACATGGTCCATGACGTCATTTGCGTCATTTGGTGTTGTGGGCTAGAATCCAGAAAAAATTGGTCTCCGCAGGAAACACTGATTTCACATCAGTATACTAGACTTGGTTGCATTTATAACCGTTTTCGCAAAAGATATATGCGAAAATAGCACAAGCAAACGTGCCTGCTTCAGAATCAAATTACCACAGTTGATTAGCCAAGGATGTACCCTTTCCAACAATGTATAGCACGACATCGTGTGTTGCGCCGATGTTTACTTATGGTGTTTTGTAATAACGATCCCGCCTTAGCTGCGTGTAATTTTCCTCCGTACAAATTGCTTAGCGAAAAATCCCCCTAATAGGCGGACAACATATTCAATAAGTTCCCGTCTCGCAACGATTTGGCCTCACAGACATATCAGCCGCTTATCAATTCCTTCGAGATAAATGATTGAACCAATCTACCCTAACAAGGGGGATTTTTTCACGGTTGTATGTCGCGCGAATAGTATTGGCTGGCTGCCAGGTATTCACACTCAACATCGGAACGCGGCTTATTATTTGAAATCATTTGTGAGCAGTGGTGGCAGCGGGGAAGTCAAATTATATGTCCATCATAACATGGGTCGCCTTCGTTGGAGAAGTAGGAATTAAGCCTCAACCAAATTTGTTGTCAAGTTGACGTGGGGGGCTTATATGACCTTGACCTTGACCATAAAACGACCTTGACCTCTGTTGAAAGACATCTCACTTAAAGGGCCATTTTGCTAGATATGTGTTGCGATGTACGCGCTCATGTCAATATTCAGAGGCCTTTTATAGCTATCCTTTAGAAATATACCGGTATCGAGGCTCCTACATACGCGAGTCTGTATGTGACGAACAGAAACATGGGAGTACGATATCAATTTAAACTTGACCTCCATAAAGAATCTATTATATGTTTGAGGAAAGTTTTGGTCTGTGCGTGTGGGTGTGTGTGTATGTGTGTGTGTGTGTGTGTTTCCGCGATGGAATCGGAAACGGCTAACCGATTTTGACGAAACTTGCTACGGGTATGTAGTTTGACCTGTGGACTAACATGGGTATATCCGTTTGCCCGTGCGGCGTCACCTTGACCTTCAAATGACCTTGAACTCAAGTTCTCCGCTGAGCCGATTTTCACCAAATTTGGTATGTGTGGGTAGTTTCAGGCGCTGAGCAATTTCGTCACACCCGGATGCCCGTGCGGCGTGAACTTGAGATTTTAAATGACATTGAACTGTATCTGGGTATCCACTGGGCCGATTTCCACCATTTTTTGGGGGTGTTGGTGTAGATGGGGATGCCAACAAATTTCGTCTCACCAACATGCCCGTCAGACAGGTACCCAGCTAAAACCTAATGTATAGTTTGTGACTTTTGTCTGTTAGCTATGGCCGGGAAAACTTCCGGACGGATTTCGACGAAACTTGATACCTAAGTGTACGTTTGTCCGGGAAGTGTTTTGGACGGGTCAAAGTGTGATGCTTGATCTTCAAAATGGTCGATTCAAGATCAAATCGGGTAATAGTGGCGGATTTCGACGATATTCGATAGCTAGGGATACTTTTGTCCGGGCAGTGTTTTGGACGGCTTAACTCGTAACCCCGACCTGACATTGACATTCAAAACGGTAAATTCAAGGTCAAATCTGGTCAAATTTCGCATAACTAGATCCGACGAAGCACCGCGTGTGGTTGCCCCGTTACGTGTCTGGCGGCCATGTTTTTCAACGAATTTCAGTCAAAATAGGAGGCTCCATCTAGAGGTCATCCTGAAGATCCATATGAAGATTGGTGGTGATCAGATGAGTGACGTGTTCTGTAGGGTGCACCAAAGGATATAGTCATACCATGAGTAAATTCCAATATGACCACTGGTGGCCACGTTTTTCAACAAATGGCAGTAAAAATAGGAGGCACCAATCAAGAGGTCACTCTGAAGATCCATATAATGTTTGGTGATAATCAGATGAGGGATGTGGTCTGTAGGTTGTGCCAAAGGATTTAATCATGCAAAGAGTAAAATCAAAGATGGCTGCCGGCATCCATGTTTTTCATCGATAATTGTTCAAATTTGATAGCTCCCATCTAGAGGTGATTCATGGAGACTTTTACCTTTATCTTTCATTCGCTTACCAGGAATGTGGTACTGCTACACCAGCTAACCCCATTTTACAACAATCTTCACCATATCTTATTTTGGATTATGCCCCTTTCATGTATTTCAAATAGACAAGCCTGCAAATAGTGTGTCTGTCATTTGCAGAATGAGGTCCCCAGATGGTGAATTCAGAGACGCTATCCTGGAAGGTGGGCTAGCATCACAAAATTCACCCTCTGAGAACTCAATCTGCAATGGGACACCTAGGATCAGATTGAATTTCCCCCAGTTGAAGTTGGTGATGTTCACCCATTAGTCAACTCGATTATGGATTTTATCTTCTGCAAATTAGAGGATACAGAAACTTCCCAGAAGGGTAAAAGTTACTAAAAACAATCTTAATTTGAGATTATATACTTCCCAGAAGATGAGGCTAGCAGAATGAGGTACACAGAGGGTGAATTTGGTGATGCTAGTCCACTCTGAAGGATAGCATCACTAAATTCACCCTCTGGGGACCTCATTCTGCATATGATCTCCTGTGTTATTCATCCGTTTGTACTGAAATTTTGAACAAATTGAGAACATGGTAAATGCGGAACATTGTGGAAGTTAATTACCCCCATGGTTTTCTAACCTTCTTGTGAATGTTGCTTGATTGAAAATATTACCATTTTAAAAAACCACACATTCAACTTTGACGCTCAACAACGTCGCAGGTTGATGGGTTAACTGGGAGATCAGTGTTTGCTAAGTGCCCGATCCACTGCATTCACTCGAAAGGATCTCTGCCCCGTAAGGTGGACCAAGAAAGAAGTACCGCCTTCAATAAATCTATGGTGGTACCTCTTTCTTGGTCCATCATATGGGGCAGGGATCCTTTCGAGTGAATGCAGTGGATCAGACATGGGAGTGGTTCAAAATCATGCCCCTTTGTTCCAAAGCAGGTGTCTTGAATGATGGATGTTTCACCAAATGTGATAAGAAAACTCTACCATATTTCAAGAAACAGTACTGGCTATGGGAAAGATCGCTTCACATAGCCAGTTTCTTGAAAATGAGTTTTCTTATCCCATTCGGTGAACAAAGCCATTGTATAAGACTTTCCTTACAGAGGGAGGTGTTTGGCTCCAACAGATCTAAGGCTTGGTTTGCCATACAGGGCATGATTCCATTATCTAGAGTGAAAACAGAGGACCAGATATGGAGGTGGTTCAAAATAATGCCCCAAAATTCCCACAACGTGACAACTGGTGAATTTGAAGAAAATCCTAAGCAGTAATGAAGCCAGTGACACTTAACCAACACTGATTAACCAGTTACAGTAATGCCCTAAATAATTGACTCCATAACCACAGAAGAATTATGGCTCATTTTTCAGGATTTAGTCGGAAATATGGCTTGAGAGCTTTCCAATGAATGGCAACAAGCCATATTTCCGACTAAATCCTGAGAAATTACTTATAATTCTGCTGTGGTTAAGGAGTCGATTAGTTTGGGCATTACTGTAACCAATCAACTCGTGATTCTGTTGAGCATCAAAGTTGATTTTTGAAAATGGCAAATTTTCCAATCAAACAACATTCAGGATAGAAAACCCTCGGAATAATTAACATCGACAATGTGCTGCATTTATCACGCTCTTAATTCGTTCAAAATATCGATACGATCAGGTGAATAACACACGCAGGGTATTACATGAGAGGTGCATAACTCCATCAGAAATGGTTGGACCAGACCCAAGTTCCATCTTCACCTGTATCTTCGTGTGATTAAAGGTACTCAATCGGAGTCAATCCTATTCGATGGTCCCCATATCATCAGATTCCAACAACAACATTTTTTTAATGCTGCTTCAGTTATCAGAATCGATTAATTTCCAAAAAATAATGCTAACCAGTCAACTATAGTATAAAATTGCCCAGAACGTGTTATTTATCAACATTTTGTTTAACGAATTTGGCTGGATTATCAAATATCTAACACCCAAATCCACTTGATTTTAGAGTTATAAATCCATCTTCATCCGCAATTTGATCCGAGTCCATCGGCTTGACAAATATTTGCCAGGCCACCAAAAATTACATATCGGAGAAATAACAAATTTCAAAAATCTATATCTGATCACTCTGAGCTTTGATGGGTGGGTTCCTTGAGTCAAATAAAATATTGTTTACCCCCGAAGCCAAAGAAATAGTAATTTGGGAGCATGAATTCGGATTATGCATATTACAAACCAAATATGAAAGTTATTGGATAACTATAACTCAAGATATCATCCTGACAACAAAATAATCAGCAAACTCCAAGTCGAAAAGGGTAAGAACACTGTTAGAAATGGTCGGACTGGATCCAAATTTGATATTTACCAAGACTTTCTCATAGGAAGACCATAAACCAATCTTGATGAAATTTTGTCAAATAATTCTAGGTAAAAATGGTTGAACCAGATCTAAATGCGAACTTGATCAGTACTTTCTCATATGAAGACCATGTACCATATTTGATAAAATTCTGTAAAATATTACTCAAGTTATTATCCTGACAACAATCTTTTTGGACGGATGGATGGACACGGCTTGGTGACCATTTCTATAATCTCACTTTAAAGATACGGGCGGCGTTGGCTGTGGGTATGCAGTTAAAATATTCACCTCCGTCAAAAACCGCCATGAACAGAAAGAATAGTAAAATGTAGACAGACCTTGTTCTTATACCAATCAGAAATATGGCATAAACAGTATGTTATTGTCAAATGTTTTTCCTTTGTTATGTAAACAAAAGCAAAAAACGTTACAGAACCTGGCTTTTTTTTTTAGATCCGGATATGGTAAACATAAAGAGCATTATTTGTTACTGTTTTCCTGATATGGAAATAATAAAGAGCGTTTATATCATTTGTGTGTGATTAACCGATAGAATTGCACAGTGTTAAGTAAACAGAAGCAAAACTTCTGTAACACGAGCAGGCTCTTGTTTACGTACACCATCGTACGTCTTGACAAAAATATACTATTTACGCTCTGATTATGTTTGGCATAGAACAAAACTTTATATATTTTAATATTCCTTCTGTTGATGGCGATTTGAACAAATATGAAATTTCTGCAACGAACGCCGCCCGTGCCTTTAAGAGTTCATGTAAGTTGCAAATAATGCTCAATACATATTATATATGGATGTTGTTTTTTCTGTCATAATATCATAAATCAAAATAAAACGTCCCATGCTGGCCTGTTATTTCAAAGCAGCGGTGTCCGAGACTCAAATAATATTTTTTATTTGGCTTTAGGCTTCTTTCCATTTTATTCCACACCCATCGATACGAGGCACATGTATTCAACGGAATACGAGCCATTGAATACATATTAGTGTATACCTCTAGTTGAGTACATGCCGGAACTATTCTCGTTGACGTTGTCGCCAAGAAAGATGACGTACATTACGTCAACGATCCTATTCGGGTGATGCCCTGAAAATTACTGGTTATTCATCAGTTAAATCACAATAAAGGTAGTGCTAGTATCAATGAAGGTGACAGTAATGGATTTAATTTATATGACACAACGGTCAAGAAGAAATACAGAACACGACTTGCATCATAGTCTCGAATCTTTTATCGAACTACCGTACTGACCCGCGTTTAGGCCCAGGGGGGCCTTTGTTTTATTTGAGCTCAAAAATCCAAGTGGGCTTAAACTCGAATATGACCCTTTGCAAACCAAAAATCCCAAGAAATCGGGAGAGTAAAACTGAAGAAATGGATCCAAAAAATAAAGTCGATCCAACAGAGATTCGGGGAAATATACACGGCTTATAGATTAAATAAAGTTAAGTATAAGTTACTTTGAGAAAGTATTTTTTTCATTTTGATGTGTATATTAAAATATTAGCAACCACAACGCGCAGGCGCGTTGTTGCTTTTCAAGTTTAGGCGTGAATGACGTCATTAATTTTTACAATACCATGAAACAGCATTTCGACGCGATGAAAATCCGGACAAGAAACATGGGTTAAAAATCACGTGACTTCCGCTTCGCTTTCGCACAGAATCATGGGAACAATAATATCCCAAAAAGAAACGGTGACACAGAATCGGAAGTGGACCAACGGGATTGTTATAAAATTAACAACTTTAGTTTTTCTGAACAATTCCTACGTGATTTTGGCCTATAGATTAGTTTCGTTTGACCAATTTCGTTGGTTAGCTGAATAAAATCAGCGAAGACGTCATGACATGGTCCATGACGTCATTTGCGTCATTTGGTGTTGTGGGCTAGAATCCAGAAAAAATTGGTCTCCGCAGGAAACACTGATTTCACATCAGTATACTAGACTTGGTTGCATTTATAACCGTTTTCGCAAAAGATATATGCGAAAATAGCACAAGCAAACGTGCCTGCTTCAGAATCAAATTACCACAGTTGATTAGCCAAGGATGTACCCTTTCCAACAATGTATAGCACGACATCGTGTGTTGCGCCGATGTTTACTTATGGTGTTTTGTAATAACGATCCCGCCTTAGCTGCGTGTAATTTTCCTCCGTACAAATTGCTTAGCGAAAAATCCCCCTAATAGGCGGACAACATATTCAATAAGTTCCCGTCTCGCAACGATTTGGCCTCACAGACATATCAGCCGCTTATCAATTCCTTCGAGATAAATGATTGAACCAATCTACCCTAACAAGGGGGATTTTTTCACGGTTGTATGTCGCGCGAATAGTATTGGCTGGCTGCCAGGTATTCACACTCAACATCGGAACGCGGCTTATTATTTGAAATCATTTGTGAGCAGTGGTGGCAGCGGGGAAGTCAAATTATATGTCCATCATAACATGGGTCGCCTTCGTTGGAGAAGTAGGAATTAAGCCTCAACCAAATTTGTTGTCAAGTTGACGTGGGGGGCTTATATGACCTTGACCTTGACCATAAAACGACCTTGACCTCTGTTGAAAGACATCTCACTTAAAGGGCCATTTTGCTAGATATGTGTTGCGATGTACGCGCTCATGTCAATATTCAGAGGCCTTTTATAGCTATCCTTTAGAAATATACCGGTATCGAGGCTCCTACATACGCGAGTCTGTATGTGACGAACAGAAACATGGGAGTACGATATCAATTTAAACTTGACCTCCATAAAGAATCTATTATATGTTTGAGGAAAGTTTTGGTCTGTGCGTGTGGGTGTGTGTGTATGTGTGTGTGTGTGTGTGTTTCCGCGATGGAATCGGAAACGGCTAACCGATTTTGACGAAACTTGCTACGGGTATGTAGTTTGAGCTGTGGACTAACATGGGTATATCCGTTTGCCCGTGCGGCGTCACCTTGACCTTCAAATGACCTTGAACTCAAGTTCTCCGCTGAGCCGATTTTCACCAAATTTGGTATGTGTGGGTAGTTTCAGGCGCTGAGCAATTTCGTCACACCCGGATGCCCGTGCGGCGTGAACTTGAGATTTTAAATGACATTGAACTGTATCTGGGTATCCACTGGGCCGATTTCCACCATTTTTTGGGGGTGTTGGTGTAGATGGGGATGCCAACAAATTTCGTCTCACCAACATGCCCGTCAGACAGGTACCCAGCTAAAACCTAATGTATAGTTTGTGACTTTTGTCTGTTAGCTATGGCCGGGAAAACTTCCGGACGGATTTCGACGAAACTTGATACCTAAGTGTACGTTTGTCCGGGAAGTGTTTTGGACGGGTCAAAGTGTGATGCTTGATCTTCAAAATGGTCGATTCAAGATCAAATCGGGTAATAGTGGCGGATTTCGACGATATTCGATAGCTAGGGATACTTTTGTCCGGGCAGTGTTTTGGACGGCTTAACTCGTAACCCCGACCTGACATTGACATTCAAAACGGTAAATTCAAGGTCAAATCTGGTCAAATTTCGCATAACTAGATCCGACGAAGCACCGCGTGTGGTTGCCCCGTTACGTGTCTGGCGGCCATGTTTTTCAACGAATTTCAGTCAAAATAGGAGGCTCCATCTAGAGGTCATCCTGAAGATCCATATGAAGATTGGTGGTGATCAGATGAGTGACGTGTTCTGTAGGGTGCACCAAAGGATATAGTCATACCATGAGTAAATTCCAATATGACCACTGGTGGCCACGTTTTTCAACAAATGGCAGTAAAAATAGGAGGCACCAATCAAGAGGTCACTCTGAAGATCCATATAATGTTTGGTGATAATCAGATGAGGGATGTGGTCTGTAGGTTGTGCCAAAGGATTTAATCATGCAAAGAGTAAAATCAAAGATGGCTGCCGGCATCCATGTTTTTCATCGATAATTGTTCAAATTTGATAGCTCCCATCTAGAGGTGATTCATGGAGACTTTTACCTTTATCTTTCATTCGCTTACCAGGAATGTGGTACTGCTACACCAGCTAACCCCATTTTACAACAATCTTCACCATATCTTATTTTGGATTATGCCCCTTTCATGTATTTCAAATAGACAAGCCTGCAAATAGTGTGTCTGTCATTTGCAGAATGAGGTCCCCAGATGGTGAATTCAGAGACGCTATCCTGGAAGGTGGGCTAGCATCACAAAATTCACCCTCTGAGAACTCAATCTGCAATGGGACACCTAGGATCAGATTGAATTTCCCCCAGTTGAAGTTGGTGATGTTCACCCATTAGTCAACTCGATTATGGATTTTATCTTCTGCAAATTAGAGGATACAGAAACTTCCCAGAAGGGTAAAAGTTACTAAAAACAATCTTAATTTGAGATTATATACTTCCCAGAAGATGAGGCTAGCAGAATGAGGTACACAGAGGGTGAATTTGGTGATGCTAGTCCACTCTGAAGGATAGCATCACTAAATTCACCCTCTGGGGACCTCATTCTGCATATGATCTCCTGTGTTATTCATCCGTTTGTACTGAAATTTTGAACAAATTGAGAACATGGTAAATGCGGAACATTGTGGAAGTTAATTACCCCCATGGTTTTCTAACCTTCTTGTGAATGTTGCTTGATTGAAAATATTACCATTTTAAAAAACCACACATTCAACTTTGACGCTCAACAACGTCGCAGGTTGATGGGTTAACTGGGAGATCAGTGTTTGCTAAGTGCCCGATCCACTGCATTCACTCGAAAGGATCTCTGCCCCGTAAGGTGGACCAAGAAAGAAGTACCGCCTTCAATAAATCTATGGTGGTACCTCTTTCTTGGTCCATCATATGGGGCAGGGATCCTTTCGAGTGAATGCAGTGGATCAGACATGGGAGTGGTTCAAAATCATGCCCCTTTGTTCCAAAGCAGGTGTCTTGAATGATGGATGTTTCACCAAATGTGATAAGAAAACTCTACCATATTTCAAGAAACAGTACTGGCTATGGGAAAGATCGCTTCACATAGCCAGTTTCTTGAAAATGAGTTTTCTTATCCCATTCGGTGAACAAAGCCATTGTATAAGACTTTCCTTACAGAGGGAGGTGTTTGGCTCCAACAGATCTAAGGCTTGGTTTGCCATACAGGGCATGATTCCATTATCTAGAGTGAAAACAGAGGACCAGATATGGAGGTGGTTCAAAATAATGCCCCAAAATTCCCACAACGTGACAACTGGTGAATTTGAAGAAAATCCTAAGCAGTAATGAAGCCAGTGACACTTAACCAACACTGATTAACCAGTTACAGTAATGCCCTAAATAATTGACTCCATAACCACAGAAGAATTATGGCTCATTTTTCAGGATTTAGTCGGAAATATGGCTTGAGAGCTTTCCAATGAATGGCAACAAGCCATATTTCCGACTAAATCCTGAGAAATTACTTATAATTCTGCTGTGGTTAAGGAGTCGATTAGTTTGGGCATTACTGTAACCAATCAACTCGTGATTCTGTTGAGCATCAAAGTTGATTTTTGAAAATGGCAAATTTTCCAATCAAACAACATTCAGGATAGAAAACCCTCGGAATAATTAACATCGACAATGTGCTGCATTTATCACGCTCTTAATTCGTTCAAAATATCGATACGATCAGGTGAATAACACACGCAGGGTATTACATGAGAGGTGCATAACTCCATCAGAAATGGTTGGACCAGACCCAAGTTCCATCTTCACCTGTATCTTCGTGTGATTAAAGGTACTCAATCGGAGTCAATCCTATTCGATGGTCCCCATATCATCAGATTCCAACAACAACATTTTTTTAATGCTGCTTCAGTTATCAGAATCGATTAATTTCCAAAAAATAATGCTAACCAGTCAACTATAGTATAAAATTGCCCAGAACGTGTTATTTATCAACATTTTGTTTAACGAATTTGGCTGGATTATCAAATATCTAACACCCAAATCCACTTGATTTTAGAGTTATAAATCCATCTTCATCCGCAATTTGATCCGAGTCCATCGGCTTGACAAATATTTGCCAGGCCACCAAAAATTACATATCGGAGAAATAACAAATTTCAAAAATCTATATCTGATCACTCTGAGCTTTGATGGGTGGGTTCCTTGAGTCAAATAAAATATTGTTTACCCCCGAAGCCAAAGAAATAGTAATTTGGGAGCATGAATTCGGATTATGCATATTACAAACCAAATATGAAAGTTATTGGATAACTATAACTCAAGATATCATCCTGACAACAAAATAATCAGCAAACTCCAAGTCGAAAAGGGTAAGAACACTGTTAGAAATGGTCGGACTGGATCCAAATTTGATATTTACCAAGACTTTCTCATAGGAAGACCATAAACCAATCTTGATGAAATTTTGTCAAATAATTCTAGGTAAAAATGGTTGAACCAGATCTAAATGCGAACTTGATCAGTACTTTCTCATATGAAGACCATGTACCATATTTGATAAAATTCTGTAAAATATTACTCAAGTTATTATCCTGACAACAATCTTTTTGGACGGATGGATGGACACGGCTTGGTGACCATTTCTATAATCTCACTTTAAAGATACGGGCGGCGTTGGCTGTGGGTATGCAGTTAAAATATTCACCTCCGTCAAAAACCGCCATGAACAGAAAGAATAGTAAAATGTAGACAGACCTTGTTCTTATACCAATCAGAAATATGGCATAAACAGTATGTTATTGTCAAATGTTTTTCCTTTGTTATGTATACAAAAGCAAAAAACGTTACGGAATCTAGTTTTTGTTTAAATCCGGATATGGTAAACATAAAGAGCGTTATTTATTACTGTTTATTACTATATGGAAATAATAAAGAGCGTTAATATATCATTTGTGTGTGATTAACCAATAGAATTGCGCTGTGTTATGTAAACAGAAGCAAAACTTCTGTAACACAAGCAGGCTCGTGTTTATGTACACATCGTACGTTTATGTACACCATCGTATGTCTTGACGACAATATACTATTTAAGCGCTGATTATGTTTGGCATATGAACAAAACTATATATATTTTAATATATGTTAAGTTAGACTGATAAATAGTATATATGCATATATATATATGCAAGGCTCTCAATGGGAGACTCACATATATAAGAGAACGAACTGGCACATGAACTTTAATGCTGTACCAGCGCAGCTCCAGTCATGAAAGGGATATACAGGGTTTCCACTATGGGGTCAGGAAGTCTCATTTTGAGTAATTCACCCAAGCCATTTTTCCACCAGGCCTGTAATTATGGTGTCGGACATTTGCAGAAAGGGGTCCCCAGAGGGTGATTTTAGTGACACTACCCTGAACAGTGGGCTAGCATCACCGAATTCATCATCCGGGGACCTCAATCTGCTATGGGAGACCTAGACACAGATTTAAGTTCCCAGATGGTGAAGATGGTGCAATGCATTGTGTTGTCTGCCAATTTGGGGATATAGAGAAACTGAACTAAAAAAGAAATAGAATCAAACTAAAAAAGTAGTTAATTTGGTAATAAAGATACTTTCCAGAGATAATGAGGCCTGTGGGGGACCTCATTCTGAAAATGTCCGGCACCATATTTTCAGGCTGCCTGATCATTGTTAACTAATACAGTAATGCCCTAAGTAAAGTAATCAACAATGGGCCATAATTCTGCTGTGGTTAAGGAGTCGATTACTTAGGGCATTAGTGTACATGTATGTAAGTAGAAATTACTTCAAACTAGCCAGCGGATGAAGGTCTCATGTTAGCATGTGATGGTAAATCAAGAATATTTCATGGGATAGTATCAGGCATCAACATTAATTTAAAATTATAAAATGTTATTCCCGCTTGAAATAGTAACATTTTCAGCATGATTAGTTGGCCCACAATGTCTGTGCCATACAATTTCAACCTATTTTTCTTCAGATTCACGATGTTCAAAACACAGAATTAGGGCCGGGAATCCTTGTCTTATTATCATATATTTTGGGATTTAAACGGATGTGACTCATTTGAACCCCAAAATTAGTATACATAATATGGTAAGAGTTATCTCAAAATATACTTACGCGGGAGATATCTGAACAATTTTTATTTATAAATTTGAGATTGTTTTGTTTGTGCCAGTCCATTTTTGTTCTATCAGTGGTCACATAAAAATTGCACCTGTAGACCATAGGAAGAAAATCTAGACCCGTCGTCCCTCTGAAACATTTATGGTGCTACATAATTTTGGTGATAAAAACAAACAGAATGCAATTGAGTGAAATTTTAAAATAATATCCTGTTATGGTAACCCAATGAACTTTTGCCGGACAGTCAGTTTCCGAATCCAGAATTTCAATGAATACATTTAATGGCTTAACCCTTTCAGTGCCAGGTCTGATTTTTGTATCAACCCATATACCCTGTGCCAATGCATTCTCTTATATATGCGAGTCGACCATAGGTCGCCTCGCATATATAAGAGAATGCATTGGCCTAACAATTTTTCATCATTTGTTATTATTTTTCACAATTTTTTACAATTTTAATAATTTTTTTCTTATATTCTTTAACAGACTTATGTTGTAGGTTTAGTGCCAGGGAATCTTACGTTTTTCATGGGCATCAAAATTATTACTATGAATACTTGGTGATAGTTTTGAGTTATAACATGCCCCTAAGGTTTTATCCAGTAAAATAATTAAAAAAAAAAAAAAAAAAACGATTTTACAGATCGTAAATTAGGGCCGGTGAGATCGGCCCCTGGCACTGAAAGGGTTAATTAAATATTTATGTTTGGCTGAAACTTGGAATATACCACTAGATGTCTAATGACAACTGGCTACATCACAACCCTTAGAGGAAACTCTGGTATATTGTAAATAACAATGGCAATTAGTTACATACTATTAATTAAACATTCAAATCGTTTATCACATACAACAACAACATGAACATGTCATCAATCCATCAGCTTTCAAAACCTCAGTTTAACAAAGCTCTCAAATCGCTCAAACCTTTACATGATTATCACTATTGTTAACACATTCAGACGACCATGATTCAATCATAAGTGGGGGAGACAGGCCCCTAAAAAATTGTGCATAGTTTGTTCACACGAGTATGATGTCGTCGCAGATGAAGATATTGTAGGTTCTTTGTAAGCCATGGTTAATCACGTGATTGACAACTCTAAGATCTTTCCATCTACGATTTTTACGTATACACAACTGCGATTACGTCGCAAGTGGAGGATTTCGCATCTAAAATCAAACAGTACTTGATATTATTTTTTTACTCGCGATCTTGTCGTGAGCATGCGCAGTCCAACTACCGGTTACTACATACGACAGAAATAATTCAACTTACGATTGAATCAGGGTCATCTGAACGTTCACTTACAAAGGCCGAGAAGTGAGAGAGTAACCCTTTCATGGCGGAGCTTCGATGGTGCAGCATTAAAGATCCTGTGCCAGTGCATTCTTATATATACATAGGGAGCCTCGCATATATAAGAGAATGCACTGGCTTAGAAGGCCAAGGTTAATATTGTTAGGCCAATGTATTCACTTATATATGCGAGGCTCCAATGGGAGACTCAAATATATAAGAGAATGCATTGGCACAGGGTTATTCTCAAAATTTCAGGAAGCTCCAGTCATGGAATGGTTACCTTTTTCTTTACTACATGGATTCTCTTGGCAATTATCAATGTATACATTGGAATGGTCCATTGTTCATTTGGAGGGATATTCAGGAAATATAAGCAGACGACAGACAGACAAAATGATAATTATAAGATTTCAGAAGTATTGCTATTCATTGGAGGGAAATTTTCAAATAAAAAACTCAACAAACGACAAATGGCCTATGGCCGTATGATGAACTTATTTTCTGAACATTTCCTGAGGGAATTTCTCATCAGTGAGTATTTAGTAGAGAAAGGGTTAAATCCAGACAGTTATTTTCAACAGGTTCCAAATTAAAGATATATTATGTACTTATTCAGGTGCGTGAAACTAGTAAGTTGGTATTCAGGCACTATGTCAACTGGAGGAATATAGCATTCTAGTAACATTGCCGAAAATTTCAAACAAATCGACATTACCACTCCAAAGAAAACATCGTCTGAACTACGCGCAATTGTAAATATTTACTTCTCAATTCAGGACGCAACTATCTGCGATAAGCTAACAAAAACGATTTCGCCATCGAGAGTCACTGTATTTAATTAATATATAAGAATGGCAGTGTTTGTTTTCAATTTGGATATAATATTTGTAAAAATTACTACTTTGAGCAAGATTATTCTCCCTACCGGAGTGTTTCACACCACTTTAAAGATACAAGAATTTCACTTGAAATATTTTTCAAAGGACAAAGTAAACAAATCAACTAACAGTTATTTTATATGATATTCCGTTGTGGAATGGCACGCTAATTCAAACAAACTCGTAATTAAACAGGTCTGGCACATTCCAAATTCAACTATTATTGTTCAATATGGCTATTTCTATTTAACATGTTCGATAAAAGAGGCATAACCTAAAATCAGATGATACAAATATACCTGAAGAATAGTGTTAACCCCTTTCATGACTGGAGCTTACTGAAATTTTGCGAAAACCCTGTGCCAATGCATTCTCTTATATATGTGAGTCGCCCAAAAATACATTGGCCTAACAATATTTGCCACGACCTAACAAGCCAGTACATTCTCTTATATATACGAGGCTCCCTATGGGAGACTCACATATATAGGAGAATGCAATGGCGCAGGGTATTTAATGTTGTGGATTGACACGCTAATTCAAACAAACTCTTTGTTTACTTTGTCTATAATCACAGTTGCTACAGTTATGCCGACAGCTATCTCCCATTGGTGAAATACTTATAATATAATTTGATGATACTAAATATATAAGGAAGCATAAGCTGCCAAATCAGATTTAACAACATAATCCTAGTGTTATTTCATTTGCTATGTTAAAAAATAATGAGATTCTAGAAACCCTTTCAACAATGGATATTTTCTATGTCAGCTTTTAATAAGATTGTTAGGGCATGGTAAAATACGCATGTGGTAATTTCAACAATGGGCCATAACTGAGGTGAAAATTGGCGAGCGGAACCAAAATTCAAACTTGACCTGTATTTTGGGCTATTAAACCCACAAATCAAATTTCAGTCCATTCAGTTAAGACTTACTAAAGTTATCATCCGGAAAAGAAAAAAAGCGAACAGACGGATGGACGGCTATACAGACCAATAACATAATGCGTTGTTTTTTTCAACACAGGAGTATATAAATAATCCAAACTGGATTTATTGGTCAAAAGCCCAAAATATTGATGGATGGACAGATTACATAATACAATGTTTATTCCAACGGGCATATAAAGAGGGTTTTAGCCATTCTCTAAGTCACTCTGAGTCTTTCGTAATCTCATCGACTTGTCATTCGCAAAAGGCATGAGATCTTATCCCAATTTACATCACACTGTCTTAAGTAAATCATTTAGATTGGACTATTTCATCTTAGTGTAAGTTCTGATTGGCAGTAGTTACATGGAATCCCAGGGGTCGTAAATAGACTCTCCAAGAGAGGTAATCAGGCCCACTACTGGAATTACCTAACCATAGATGTCAATTTTCCAGATATATAGCAAATCAGATATAATGCTAAATAAATAAATATACTGTGTTCTCTGGCACCTCTAACCACTGTAAAGAGATTACTCAAAATTGTATTTGCAGTTTTGACCCAAATTTTCAAAAAGTTCAAAACTCTTCAGATTCTATAATTTATTCACAATTAGAAATTTAGATAGGTTTCTGACATAATGAGTAAAAGGCGTTGGAGAATAGATTTTATACATTGCTTCGAAATTTGTAGGATTTTTTACTAAAAAATTACCCATACATCCATTAATTTCTAGAATTCTTGGGGAACAACTATTAAAAATG
Organism: Siphonodentalium dalli; assembly: GCA_032622095.1. NCBI lineage: Eukaryota > Metazoa > Mollusca > Scaphopoda > Gadilida > Siphonodentaliidae > Siphonodentalium > Siphonodentalium dalli. Next base: position 51,977,938 of record CP136067.1, read on the forward strand.
AAAACAAATTAGCCTCCCTCCCTCATCCAGTTTCCCGTAATACTTGACTAAGAAAACAGGTCTAACATATATGTTTGCATTACCTGATAGTGATAAATATTAATCCTTTCTTTAGTCAATAATAATTGACAAGTAATTCCCTTGTTCAGATAATAAGTTTAACAAACAGCTGAACTTATTGCAGGAACATTTCCCACCTACTAAAAGAAGTCCTTCTGTATTATCTGTTTCTCTGTCTGTTGTCTACTTATGTTTCCTGAACACACCTTCAGATGAATAACAGACCATTCCATGTACGATATTATAACTGATGGAAGAGTCCATTTAGTAAAGAAAAGGTTAAAGAGTATTCTAACTTAACTTTTAGGCCCAAACAAAATTATTTGAGTCTCAAAAGAAAAATAATTCTGAAGGGATGATTTTATTTTAATTTTTAATGTTTTTTTGTGCACATCGTAAGCATGGATCATGATAGCTTCCACCATGATATCTAGTAATATTTCAGAAAATGTAGAGGGAACTTTGTTTTGCATACACATTCATAAGCTTTCCGATGAATGGCAAAAGCCATATTTCCGACTAAATCCTGAAAAGTTACCCATAATTCTGCTGTGTTTAAGGAGTCAATTAGTTAGGACATTACTGTAACAATTACATTGTGCTACCAGTATACCTGTATGACATAGGGATTACCAATAATGTTCTAACGCCCGTGACTATTCACAATTGTTATTGTTGTCAATAAATTGACACCTCTCCATTATAACATGTGATCGTAAATTTCCTCCAGTGCCTTTCAATTGTTTTGGAGTTACAATTTATTTTCCAGACTATGATGATTGGCTAATCATTTTCTTCAATGAAGTCATCTACTTAATGTTCTATGTCACTATGCATATACATGATAGTCAATCTATCAATCAAAGGGATATGTTAAAGATACGGGCGGCGTTGGCGGTGGTTATGCTGTTAAAATATTCAGCTCTGTCAAAAACTGCCATAAACAGAAATAATAGTGAAATATAGACAGACTTTGTTCTTATACCAATCAGAAATATGGCATAAACAGTATGTTATTGTCAAATGTTTTTCCTTTGTTATGTAAACAAAAGCAAAAAACGTTACAGAACCTGGCTTTTTTTTTTAGATCCGGATATGGTAAACATAAAGAGCATTATTTGTTACTGTTTTCCTGATATGGAAATAATAAAGAGCGTTTATATCATTTGTGTGTGATTAACCGATAGAATTGCACAGTGTTAAGTAAACAGAAGCAAAACTTCTGTAACACGAGCAGGCTCTTGTTTACGTACACCATCGTACGTCTTGACAAAAATATACTATTTACGCGCTGATTATGTTTGGCATAAGAACAAAACTTTATATATTTTAATATTCCTTCTGTTGATGGCGATTTGAACAAATATGAAATTTCTGCAACGAACGCCGCCCGTGCCTTTAAGAGTTCATGTAAGTTGCAAATAATGCTCAATACATATTATATATGGATGTTGTTTTTTCTGTCATAATATCATAAATCAAAATAAAACGTCCCATGCTGGCCTGTTATTTCAAAGCAGCGGTGTCCGAGACTCAAATAATATTTTTTATTTGGCTTTAGGCTTCTTTCCATTTTATTCCACACCCATCGATACGAGGCACATGTATTCAACGGAATACGAGCCATTGAATACATATTAGTGTATACCTCTAGTTGAGTACATGCCGGAACTATTCTCGTTGACGTTGTCGCCAAGAAAGATGACGTACATTACGTCAACGATCCTATTCGGGTGATGCCCTGAAAATTACTGGTTATTCATCAGTTAAATCACAATAAAGGTAGTGCTAGTATCAATGAAGGTGACAGTAATGGATTTAATTTATATGACACAACGGTCTAGAAGAAATACAGAACACGACTTGCATCATAGTCTCGAATCTTTTATCGAACTACCGTACTGACCCGCGTTTAGGCCCAGGGGGGCCTTTGTTTTATTTGAGCTCAAAAATCCAAGTGGGCTTAAACTCGAATATGACCCTTTGCAAACCAAAAATCCCAAGAAATCGGGAGAGTAAAACTGAAGAAATGGATCCAAAAAATAAAGTCGATCCAACAGAGATTCGGGGAAATATACACGGCTTATAGATTAAATAAAGTTAAGTATAAGTTACTTTGAGAAAGTATTTTTTTCATTTTGATGTGTATATTAAAATATTAGCAACCACAACGCGCAGGCGCGTTGTTGCTTTTCAAGTTTAGGCGTGAATGACGTCATTAATTTTTACAATACCATGAAACAGCATTTCGACGCGATGAAAATCCGGACAAGAAACATGGGTTAAAAATCACGTGACTTCCGCTTCGCTTTCGCACAGAATCATGGGAACAATAATATCCCAAAAAGAAACGGTGACACAGAATCGGAAGTGGACCAACGGGATTGTTATAAAATTAACAACTTTAGTTTTTCTGAACAATTCCTACGTGATTTTGGCCTATAGATTAGTTTCGTTTGACCAATTTCGTTGGTTAGCTGAATAAAATCAGCGAAGACGTCATGACATGGTCCATGACGTCATTTGCGTCATTTGGTGTTGTGGGCTAGAATCCAGAAAAAATTGGTCTCCGCAGGAAACACTGATTTCACATCAGTATACTAGACTTGGTTGCATTTATAACCGTTTTCGCAAAAGATATATGCGAAAATAGCACAAGCAAACGTGCCTGCTTCAGAATCAAATTACCACAGTTGATTAGCCAAGGATGTACCCTTTCCAACAATGTATAGCACGACATCGTGTGTTGCGCCGATGTTTACTTATGGTGTTTTGTAATAACGATCCCGCCTTAGCTGCGTGTAATTTTCCTCCGTACAAATTGCTTAGCGAAAAATCCCCCTAATAGGCGGACAACATATTCAATAAGTTCCCGTCTCGCAACGATTTGGCCTCACAGACATATCAGCCGCTTATCAATTCCTTCGAGATAAATGATTGAACCAATCTACCCTAACAAGGGGGATTTTTTCACGGTTGTATGTCGCGCGAATAGTATTGGCTGGCTGCCAGGTATTCACACTCAACATCGGAACGCGGCTTATTATTTGAAATCATTTGTGAGCAGTGGTGGCAGCGGGGAAGTCAAATTATATGTCCATCATAACATGGGTCGCCTTCGTTGGAGAAGTAGGAATTAAGCCTCAACCAAATTTGTTGTCAAGTTGACGTGGGGGGCTTATATGACCTTGACCTTGACCATAAAACGACCTTGACCTCTGTTGAAAGACATCTCACTTAAAGGGCCATTTTGCTAGATATGTGTTGCGATGTACGCGCTCATGTCAATATTCAGAGGCCTTTTATAGCTATCCTTTAGAAATATACCGGTATCGAGGCTCCTACATACGCGAGTCTGTATGTGACGAACAGAAACATGGGAGTACGATATCAATTTAAACTTGACCTCCATAAAGAATCTATTATATGTTTGAGGAAAGTTTTGGTCTGTGCGTGTGGGTGTGTGTGTATGTGTGTGTGTGTGTGTGTTTCCGCGATGGAATCGGAAACGGCTAACCGATTTTGACGAAACTTGCTACGGGTATGTAGTTTGACCTGTGGACTAACATGGGTATATCCGTTTGCCCGTGCGGCGTCACCTTGACCTTCAAATGACCTTGAACTCAAGTTCTCCGCTGAGCCGATTTTCACCAAATTTGGTATGTGTGGGTAGTTTCAGGCGCTGAGCAATTTCGTCACACCCGGATGCCCGTGCGGCGTGAACTTGAGATTTTAAATGACATTGAACTGTATCTGGGTATCCACTGGGCCGATTTCCACCATTTTTTGGGGGTGTTGGTGTAGATGGGGATGCCAACAAATTTCGTCTCACCAACATGCCCGTCAGACAGGTACCCAGCTAAAACCTAATGTATAGTTTGTGACTTTTGTCTGTTAGCTATGGCCGGGAAAACTTCCGGACGGATTTCGACGAAACTTGATACCTAAGTGTACGTTTGTCCGGGAAGTGTTTTGGACGGGTCAAAGTGTGATGCTTGATCTTCAAAATGGTCGATTCAAGATCAAATCGGGTAATAGTGGCGGATTTCGACGATATTCGATAGCTAGGGATACTTTTGTCCGGGCAGTGTTTTGGACGGCTTAACTCGTAACCCCGACCTGACATTGACATTCAAAACGGTAAATTCAAGGTCAAATCTGGTCAAATTTCGCATAACTAGATCCGACGAAGCACCGCGTGTGGTTGCCCCGTTACGTGTCTGGCGGCCATGTTTTTCAACGAATTTCAGTCAAAATAGGAGGCTCCATCTAGAGGTCATCCTGAAGATCCATATGAAGATTGGTGGTGATCAGATGAGTGACGTGTTCTGTAGGGTGCACCAAAGGATATAGTCATACCATGAGTAAATTCCAATATGACCACTGGTGGCCACGTTTTTCAACAAATGGCAGTAAAAATAGGAGGCACCAATCAAGAGGTCACTCTGAAGATCCATATAATGTTTGGTGATAATCAGATGAGGGATGTGGTCTGTAGGTTGTGCCAAAGGATTTAATCATGCAAAGAGTAAAATCAAAGATGGCTGCCGGCATCCATGTTTTTCATCGATAATTGTTCAAATTTGATAGCTCCCATCTAGAGGTGATTCATGGAGACTTTTACCTTTATCTTTCATTCACTTACCAGGAATGTGGTACTGCTACACCAGCTAACCCCATTTTACAACAATCTTCACCATATCTTATTTTGGATTATGCCCCTTTCATGTATTTCAAATAGACAAGCCTGCAAATAGTGTGTCTGTCATTTGCAGAATGAGGTCCCCAGATGGTGAATTCAGAGACGCTATCCTGGAAGGTGGGCTAGCATCACAAAATTCACCCTCTGAGAACTCAATCTGCAATGGGACACCTAGGATCAGATTGAATTTCCCCCAGTTGAAGTTGGTGATGTTCACCCATTAGTCAACTCGATTATGGATTTTATCTTCTGCAAATTAGAGGATACAGAAACTTCCCAGAAGGGTAAAAGTTACTAAAAAACAATCTTAATTTGAGATTATATACTTCCCAGAAGATGAGGCTAGCAGAATGAGGTACACAGAGGGTGAATTTGGTGATGCTAGTCCACTCTGAAGGATAGCATCACTAAATTCACCCTCTGGGGACCTCATTCTGCATATGATCTCCTGTGTTATTCATCCGTTTGTACTGAAATTTTGAACAAATTGAGAACATGGTAAATGCGGAACATTGTGGAAGTTAATTACCCCCATGGTTTTCTAACCTTCTTGTGAATGTTGCTTGATTGAAAATATTACCATTTTTAAAAACCACACATTCAACTTTGACGCTCAACAACGTCGCAGGTTGATGGGTTAACTGGGAGATCAGTGTTTGCTAAGTGCCCGATCCACTGCATTCACTCGAAAGGATCTCTGCCCCGTAAGGTGGACCAAGAAAGAAGTACCGCCTTCAATAAATCTATGGTGGTACCTCTTTCTTGGTCCATCATATGGGGCAGGGATCCTTTCGAGTGAATGCAGTGGATCAGACATGGGAGTGGTTCAAAATCATGCCCCTTTGTTCCAAAGCAGGTGTCTTGAATGATGGATGTTTCACCAAATGTGATAAGAAAACTCTACCATATTTCAAGAAACAGTACTGGCTATGGGAAAGATCGCTTCACATAGCCAGTTTCTTGAAAATGAGTTTTCTTATCCCATTCGGTGAACAAAGCCATTGTATAAGACTTTCCTTACAGATGGAGGTGTTTGGCTCCAACAGATCTAAGGGTTGGTTTGCCATACAGAGCAAGATTCCATTATCTAGAGTGAAAACAGAGGACCAGATATGGAGGTGGTTCAAAATAATGCCCCAAAATTCCCACAACGTGACAACTGGTGAATTTGAAGAAAATCCTAAGCAGTAATGAAGCCAGTGACACTTAACCAACACTGATCAACCAGTTACAGTAATGCCCTAAATAATTGACTCCATAACCACAGAAGAATTATGGCTCATTTTTCAGGATTTAGTCGAACATATGGCTTGAGAGCTTTCCAATGAATGGCAACAAGCCATATTTCCGACTAAATCCTGAGAAATTACTTATAATTCTGCTGTGGTTAAGGAGTCGATTATTTTGGGCATTACTGTAACCAATCAACTCGTGATTATGTTGAGCATCAAAGTTGATTTTTGAAAATGGCAAATTTTCCAATCAAACATTCAGGATAGAAAACCCTCGGAATAATTAACATCGACAATGTGCTGCATTTATCACGCTCTTAATTCGTTCAAAATATCGATACGATCAGGTGAATAACACACACAGGGTATTACATGAGAGGTGCATAACTCCATCAGAAATGGTTGGACCAGACCCAAGTTCCATCTTCACCTGTATCTTCGTGTGATTAACCCTTTACCCAACAGAATGGCCCTGTGCCAATGCATTCTCTTATATATGCGAGTCGACCATAGGTCGCCTCGCATATATAAGAGAATGCATTGGCTTAACACATTAAAAATTATAAAATTGTTAAAGAATGTAAGAAAAAATGGTAAAAAGTGTTAATAAACGATTTTATTTAGGCCAATGCATTCTCTTATATATGCGAGGCGACCTATGGTCGACTCGCATATATAAGAGAATGCATTGGCACAGGGCATAACTGTAACTATCACAATGTGGTCAAGGAGCCGGTTCCAATGATATCCATATTTGTATGGTTCTATTGAGACAGACCGAAGATATTTTAGGCTGTTGAATCTTTATTTGGCCGGTTTTGGCCGGTTTGTTGGGTAAAGGGTTAAAATAAACATGAGCTGCCACACACATACAGCAAACCCATTCAATCGGAGTCAATCCTATTCGATAGTCCCCATATCATCAGATTCCAACAACAACATTTTTTTAATGCTGCTTCAGTTATCAGAATCGATTAATTTCCAAAAAAATAATGCTAACCAGTCAACTATAGTATAAAATTGCCCAGAACGTGTTATTTATCAACATTTTGTTTAACGAATTTGGCTGGATTATCAAATATCTAACACCCAAATCCACTTGATTTTAGAGTTATAAATCCATCTTCATCCGCAATTTGATCCGAGTCCATCGGCTTGACAAATATTTGCCAGGCCACCAAAAATTACATATCGGAGAAATAACAAATTTCAAAAATCTATATCTGATCACTCTGAGCTTTGATGGGTGGGTTCCTTGAGTCAAATAAAATATTGTTTACCCCCGAAGTCAAAGAAATAGTAATTTGGGAGCATGAATTCGGATTATGCATATTACAAACAAAATATGAAAGTTATTGGATAACTATAACTCAAGATATCATCCTGACAACAAAATAATCAGCAAACTCCAAGTCGAAAAGGGTAAGAACACTGTTAGAAATGGTCGGACTGGATCCAAATTTGATATTTACCAAGACTTTCTCATAGGAAGACCATAAACCAATCTTGATGAAATTTTGTCAAATAATTCTAGGTAAAAATGGTTGAACCAGATCTAAATGCGAACTTGATCAGTACTTTCTCATATGAAGACCATGTACCATATTTGATAAAATTCTGTAAAATATTACTCAAGTTATTATCCTGACAACAATCTTTTTGGACGGATGGATGGACACGGCTTGGTGACCATTTCTATAATCTCACTTTAAAGATACGGGCGGCGTTGGCTGTGGGTATGCAGTTAAAATATTCACCTCCGTCAAAAACCGCCATAAACAGAAAGAATAGTAAAATGTAGACAGACCTTGTTCTTATACCAATCAGAAATATGGCATAAACAGTATGTTATTGTCAAATGTTTTCCTTTGTTATGTATACAAAAGCAAAAAACGTTACGGAATCTAGTTTTTGTTTAAATCCGGATATGGTAAACATAAAGAGCGTTATTTATTACTGTTTATTACTATATGGAAATAATAAAGAGCGTTAATATATCATTTGTGTGTGATTAACCAATAGAATTGCGCTGTGTTATGTAAACAGAAGCAAAACTTCTGTAACACGAGCAGGCTCGTGTTTATGTACACATCGTACGTTTATGTACACCATCGTATGTCTTGACGACAATATACTATTTAAGCGCTGATTATGTTTGGCATATGAACAAAACTATATATATTTTAATATATGTTAAGTTAGACTGATAAATAGTTTATTAAAATAAACTTTTCACCCCCAATTTCATTAACAGGCATATATTGATAACAATTCCTCTTGCTTTACAAAATGTTTAATATGCAGATGACATATTTCAAAATAAATATATCTAAAACAATTGGAATTCTACACAAAAAGAACATAACACTTAGTATTTAACACTTTCATGACTGGAGCTTTGTGAAAACCCTGTGCCAATGCATTCTCTTATATAGGTATCCCATAGGGAGGCTCGCACATATATAAGAGAATATATTGGCCTAACAAGATTTACCTTGACCTTGCAAGCCTGTGCATTCTCTCATATATATATGCAAGGCTCTCAATGGGAGACTCACATATATAAGAGAACGCACTGGCACATTAACTTTAATGCTGTACCAGCGCAGCTCCAGTCATGAAAGGGATATACAGGGTTTCCACTATGGGGTCAGGAAGTCTCATTTTGAGTAATTCACCCAAGCCAATTTTCCACCAGGCCTGTAATTATGGTGTCGGACATTTGCAGAAAGAGGTCCCCAGAGGGTGATTTTAGTGACACTACCCTGAACAGTGGGCTAGCATCACCGAATTCATCATCCGGGGACCTCAATCTGCTATGGGAGACCTAGACACAGATTTAAGTTCCCAGATGGTGAAGATGGTGCAATGCATTGTGTTGTCTGCCAATTTGGGGATATAGAGAAACTGAACTAAAAAAGAAATAGAATCAAACTAAAAAAGTAGTTAATTTGGTAATAAAGATACTTTCCAGAGATAATGAGGCCTGTGGAGGGACCTCATTCTGAAAATGTCCGGCACCATATTTTCAGGCTGCCTGATCATTGTTAACTAATACAGTAATGCCCTAAGTAATCAACAATGGGCCATAATTCTGCTGTGGTTAAGGAGTCGATTACTTAGGGCATTAGTGTACATGTATGTAAGTAGAAATTACTTCAAACTAGCCAGCGGATGAATGTCTGATGTTAGCATGTGATGGTAAATCAAGAATATTTCATGGGATAGTATCAGGCATCAACATTAATTTAAAATTATAAAATGTTATCCCCGCTTGAAATAGTAACATTTTCAGCATGATTAGTTGGCCCACAATGTCTGTGCCATACAATTTCAACCTATTTTTTTTCAGATTCACGATGTTCAAAACACATAATTAGGGCCGGGAATCCTTGTCTTATTATCATATATTTTGGGATTTAAACGGATGTGACTCATTTGAACCCCAAAATTAGTATACATAATATGGTAAGAGTTATCTCAAAATATACTTACGCGGGAGATATCTGAACAATTTTTTTTTTATAAATTTGAGATTGTTTTGTTTGTGCCAGTCAGTGGTCACACAAAAATTGCACCTGTAGACCATAGGAAGAAAATCTAGACCCGTCGTCCCTCTGAAACATTTATGGTGCTACATAATTTTGGTGATAAAAACAAACAGAATGCAATGAGTGAAATTTTAAAATAATTTCCTGTTAAGGTAACCCAATGAACTTTTGCCGGACAGTCAGTTTCCGAATCCAGAATTTCAATGAATACATTTAATGGCTTAACCCTTTCAGTGCCAGGTCCGATTTTTGTATCAACCCATATACCCTGTGCCAATGCATTCTCTTATATATGCGAGTAGACCATAGGTCGCCTCGCATATATAAGAGAATGCATTGGCCTAACAATTTTTCATCATTTGTTATTATTTTTCACAATTTTTTACAATTTTAATAATTTTTTTCTTATATTCTTTAACAGACTTATGTTGTAGGTTAAGTGCCAGGGAATCTTACGTTTTTCATGGGCATCAAAATTATTACTATGAATACTTGGTGATAGTTTTGAGTTATAACATGCCCCTAAGGTTTTATCCAGTAAAATTAAAAAAAATTAAAAAAAAGAAGATTTTACAGACCGTAAATTAGGGCCGGTGAGATCGGCCCCTGGCACTGAAAGGGTTAACTAAATATTTATGTTTGGCTGAAACTTGGAATATACCACTAGATGTCTAATGACAACTGGCTACATCACAACCCTTAGAGGAAACTCTGGTATATTGTAAATAACAATGGCAATTAGTTACATACTATTAATTAAACATTCAAATCGTTTATCACATACAACAACAACATGAACATGTCATCAATCCATCAGCTTTCAAAACCTCAGTTTAACAAAGCTCTCAAATCGCTCAAACCTTTACATGATTATCACTATTGTTAACACATTCAGATGACCATGATTCAATCATAAGTGGAGGAGACAGGCCCCTAAAAAATTGTGCATAGTTTGTTCACACGAGTATGATGTCGTCGCAGATGAAGATATTGTAGGTTCTTCGTAAGCCATGGTTAATCACGTGATTGACAACTCTAAGATCTTTCCATCTACGATTTTTACGTATACACAACTGCGATTACGTCGCAAGTGGAGGATTTCGCATCTAAAATCAAACAGTACTTGATATTATTTTTTTACTCGCGATCTTGTCGTGAGCATGCGCAGTCCAACTACCGGTTACTACATACGACAGAAATAATTCAACTTACGATTGAATCAGGGTCATCTGAACGTTCACTTACAAATGCCGAGCAGTGAGAGAGTAACCCTTTCATGGCGGAGCTTCGATGGTGCAGCATTAAAGATATACATAGGGAGCCTCGCATATATAAGAGAATGCACTGGCTTAGAAGGGCAAGGTTAATATTGTTAGGCCAATGTATTCACTTATATATGCGAGGCTCCAATGGGAGACTCAAATATATAAGAGAATGCATTGGCACAGGGTTATTCTCAAAATTTCAGGAAGCTCCAGTCATGGAATGGTTACCTTTTTATTTACTACATGGATTCTCTTGGCAATTATCAATGTATACATTGGAATGGTCCATTATTCATTTGGAGGGATATTCAGGAAATATAAGCAGACGACAGACAGACAAAATGATAATTATAAGATTTCAGAAGTATTGCTATTCATTGGAGGGAAATTTTCAAATAAAAAACTCAACAAACGACAATGGCCTATGGCCGTATGTTGAACTTATTTTCTGAACATTTCCTGAGGGAATTTCTTATCAGTGAGTATTTAGTAGAGAAAGGGTTAAATCCAGACAGTTATTTTCAACAGGTTCCAAATTAAAGATATATTATGTACTTATTCAGGTGCGTGAAACTAGTAAGTTGGTATTCAGGCACTATGCCAACTGGAGGAATATAGCATTCTAGTAACATTGCCGAAAATTTCAAACAAATCGACATTACCACTCCAAAGAAAACATCGTCTGAACTACGCGCAATTGTAAATATTTACTTCTCAATTCAGGACGCAACTATCTGCGATAAGCTAACAAAAACGATTTCGCCATCGAGAGTCACTGTATTTAATTAATATATAAGAATGGCAGTGTTTGTTTTCAATTTGGATATAATATTTGTAAAAATTACTACTTTGAGCAAGATTATTCTCCCTACCGGAGTGTTTCACACCACTTTAAAATTACAAGAATTTCACTTGAAATATTTTTCAAAGGACAAAGTAAACAAATCAACTAACAGTTATTTTATATGATATTCCGTTGTGGAATGGCACGCTAATTCAAACAAACTCGTAATTAAACAGGTCTGGCACATTCCAAATTCAACTATTATTGTTCAATATGGCTATTTCTATTTAACATGTTCGATAAAAGAGGCATAACCTAAAATCAGATGATACAAATATACCTGAAGAATAGTGTTAACCCCTTTCATGACTGGAGCTTACTGAAATTTTGCGAAAACCCTGTGCCAATGCATTCTCTTATATATGTGAGTCGCCCAAAAATACATTGGCCTAACAATATTTGCCACGACCTAACAAGCCAGTACATTCTCTTATATATACGAGGCTCCCTATGGGAGACTCACATATATAGGAGAATGCAATGGCACAGGATATTTAATGTTGTGGATTGACACGCTAATTCAAACAAACTCTTTGTTTACTTTGTCTATAATCACAGTTGCTACAGTTATGCCGACAGCTATCTCCCATTGGTGAAATACTTATAATATAATTTGATGATACTAAATATATAAGGAAGCATAAGCTGCCAAATCAGATTTAACAACATAATCCTAGTGTTATTTCATTTGCTATGTTAAAAAATAATGAGATTCTAGAAACCCTTTCAACAATGGATATTTTCTATGTCAGCTTTTAATAAGATTGTTAGGGCATGGTAAAATACGCATGTGGTAATTTCAACAATGGGCCATAACTGAGGTGAAAATTGGCGAGCGGAACCAAAATTCAAACTTGACCTGTATTTTGGGCTATTAAACCCACAAATCAAATTTCAGTCCATTCAGTTAAGACTTACTAAAGTTATCATCCAGAAAAGAAAAAAAGCGAACAGACGGATGGACGGCTATACAGACCAATAACATAATGCATTGTTTTTTTCAACACAGGAGTATATAAATAATCCAAACTGGATTTATTGGTCAAAAGCCCAAAATATTGATGGACAGATTACATAATACAATGTTTATTCCAACGGGCATATAAAGAGGGTTTTACCCATTCTCTAAGTCACTCTGAGTCTTTCGTAATCTCATCGACTTGTCATTCGCAAAAGGCATGAGATCTTATCCCAATTTACATCACACTGTCTTAAGTAAATCATTTAGATTGAACTATTTCATCTTAGTGTAAGTTCTGATTGGCTGTAGTTACATGGAATCCCAGGGGTCGTAAATAGACTCTCCAAGAGAGGTAATCAGGCCCACTACTGGAATTACCTAACCATAGATGTCAATTTTCCAGATATATAGCAAATCAGATATAATGCTAAATAAATAAATATACTGTGTTCTCTGGCACCTCTCTAACCACTGTAAAGAGATTACTCAAAATTGTATTTGCAGTTTTGACCCAAATTTTCAAAAAGTTTAAAACTCTTCAGATTCTATAATTTATTCACAATAAGAAATTTAGATAGGTTTCTGACATGAGTAAAAGGCGTTGGAGAATAGATTTTATACATTGCTTCGAAATTTGTAGGATTTTTTACTAAAAAATTACCCATACATCCATTAATTTCTAGAATTCTTGGGGAACAACTATTAAAAATGAAAACAAATTAGCCTCCCTCCCTCATCCAGTTTCCCGTAATACTTGACTAAGAAAACAGGTCTAACATATATGTTTGCATTACCTGATAGTGATAAATATTAATCCTTTCTTTAGTCAATAATAATTGACAAGTAATTCCCTTGTTCAGATAATAAGTTTAACAAACAGCTGAACTTATTGCAGGAACATTTCCCACCTACTAATAGAAGTCCTTCTGTATTATCTGTTTCTCTGTCTGTTGTCTACTTATGTTTCCTGAACACACCTTCGGATGAATAACAGACCATTCCATGTACGATATTATAACTGATGGAAGAGTCCATTTAGTAAAGAAAAGGTTGAAGAGTATTCTAACTTAAATTTTAGGCCCAAAAAACATTATTTGAGTCTCAAAAGAAGAAAAAAATTCTGAAGGGATGACTTTATTTTAATTTTTTATGTTTTTTTGTGCACATCGTAAGCATGGATCATGATAGCTTCCACCATGATATCTAGTAATATTTCAGAAAATGTAGAGGGAACTTTGTTTTGCATACACACTCATAAGCTTTCCGATGAATGGCAACAAGCCATATTTCCGACTAAATCCTGAAAAGTTACCCATAATTCTGCTGTGTTTAAGGAGTCAATTAGTTAGGACATTACTGTAACAATTACATTGTGCTACCAGTATACCTGTATGACATAGGGATTACCAATAATGTTCTAACGCCCGTGACTATTCACAATTGTTATTGTTGTCAATAAATTGACACCTCTCCATTATAACATGTGATCGTAAATTTCCTCCAGTGCCTTTCAATTGTTTTGGAGTTACAATTTATTTTCCAGACTATGATGATTGGCTAATCATTTTCTTCAATGAAGTCATCTACTTAATGTTCTATGTCACTATGCATATACATGATAGTCAATCTATCAATCAAAGGGATATGTTAAAGATACGGGCGGCGTTGGCGGTGGTTATGCTGTTAAAATATTCAGCTCTGTCAAAAACTGCCATAAACAGAAATAATAGTGAAATATAGACAGACTTTGTTCTTATACCAATCAGAAATATGGCATAAACAGTATGTTATTGTCAAATGTTTTTCCTTTGTTATGTAAACAAAAGCAAAAAACGTTACAGAACCTGGCTTTTTTTTTTAGATCCGGATATGGTAAACATAAAGAGCATTATTTGTTACTGTTTTCCTGATATGGAAATAATAAAGAGCGTTTATATCATTTGTGTGTGATTAACCGATAGAATTGCACAGTGTTAAGTAAACAGAAGCAAAACTTCTGTAACACGAGCAGGCTCTTGTTTACGTACACCATCGTACGTCTTGACAAAAATATACTATTTACGCTCTGATTATGTTTGGCATAGAACAAAACTTTATATATTTTAATATTCCTTCTGTTGATGGCGATTTGAACAAATATGAAATTTCTGCAACGAACGCCGCCCGTGCCTTTAAGAGTTCATGTAAGTTGCAAATAATGCTCAATACATATTATATATGGATGTTGTTTTTTCTGTCATAATATCATAAATCAAAATAAAACGTCCCATGCTGGCCTGTTATTTCAAAGCAGCGGTGTCCGAGACTCAAATAATATTTTTTATTTGGCTTTAGGCTTCTTTCCATTTTATTCCACACCCATCGATACGAGGCACATGTATTCAACGGAATACGAGCCATTGAATACATATTAGTGTATACCTCTAGTTGAGTACATGCCGGAACTATTCTCGTTGACGTTGTCGCCAAGAAAGATGACGTACATTACGTCAACGATCCTATTCGGGTGATGCCCTGAAAATTACTGGTTATTCATCAGTTAAATCACAATAAAGGTAGTGCTAGTATCAATGAAGGTGACAGTAATGGATTTAATTTATATGACACAACGGTCAAGAAGAAATACAGAACACGACTTGCATCATAGTCTCGAATCTTTTATCGAACTACCGTACTGACCCGCGTTTAGGCCCAGGGGGGCCTTTGTTTTATTTGAGCTCAAAAATCCAAGTGGGCTTAAACTCGAATATGACCCTTTGCAAACCAAAAATCCCAAGAAATCGGGAGAGTAAAACTGAAGAAATGGATCCAAAAAATAAAGTCGATCCAACAGAGATTCGGGGAAATATACACGGCTTATAGATTAAATAAAGTTAAGTATAAGTTACTTTGAGAAAGTATTTTTTTCATTTTGATGTGTATATTAAAATATTAGCAACCACAACGCGCAGGCGCGTTGTTGCTTTTCAAGTTTAGGCGTGAATGACGTCATTAATTTTTACAATACCATGAAACAGCATTTCGACGCGATGAAAATCCGGACAAGAAACATGGGTTAAAAATCACGTGACTTCCGCTTCGCTTTCGCACAGAATCATGGGAACAATAATATCCCAAAAAGAAACGGTGACACAGAATCGGAAGTGGACCAACGGGATTGTTATAAAATTAACAACTTTAGTTTTTCTGAACAATTCCTACGTGATTTTGGCCTATAGATTAGTTTCGTTTGACCAATTTCGTTGGTTAGCTGAATAAAATCAGCGAAGACGTCATGACATGGTCCATGACGTCATTTGCGTCATTTGGTGTTGTGGGCTAGAATCCAGAAAAAATTGGTCTCCGCAGGAAACACTGATTTCACATCAGTATACTAGACTTGGTTGCATTTATAACCGTTTTCGCAAAAGATATATGCGAAAATAGCACAAGCAAACGTGCCTGCTTCAGAATCAAATTACCACAGTTGATTAGCCAAGGATGTACCCTTTCCAACAATGTATAGCACGACATCGTGTGTTGCGCCGATGTTTACTTATGGTGTTTTGTAATAACGATCCCGCCTTAGCTGCGTGTAATTTTCCTCCGTACAAATTGCTTAGCGAAAAATCCCCCTAATAGGCGGACAACATATTCAATAAGTTCCCGTCTCGCAACGATTTGGCCTCACAGACATATCAGCCGCTTATCAATTCCTTCGAGATAAATGATTGAACCAATCTACCCTAACAAGGGGGATTTTTTCACGGTTGTATGTCGCGCGAATAGTATTGGCTGGCTGCCAGGTATTCACACTCAACATCGGAACGCGGCTTATTATTTGAAATCATTTGTGAGCAGTGGTGGCAGCGGGGAAGTCAAATTATATGTCCATCATAACATGGGTCGCCTTCGTTGGAGAAGTAGGAATTAAGCCTCAACCAAATTTGTTGTCAAGTTGACGTGGGGGGCTTATATGACCTTGACCTTGACCATAAAACGACCTTGACCTCTGTTGAAAGACATCTCACTTAAAGGGCCATTTTGCTAGATATGTGTTGCGATGTACGCGCTCATGTCAATATTCAGAGGCCTTTTATAGCTATCCTTTAGAAATATACCGGTATCGAGGCTCCTACATACGCGAGTCTGTATGTGACGAACAGAAACATGGGAGTACGATATCAATTTAAACTTGACCTCCATAAAGAATCTATTATATGTTTGAGGAAAGTTTTGGTCTGTGCGTGTGGGTGTGTGTGTATGTGTGTGTGTGTGTGTGTTTCCGCGATGGAATCGGAAACGGCTAACCGATTTTGACGAAACTTGCTACGGGTATGTAGTTTGACCTGTGGACTAACATGGGTATATCCGTTTGCCCGTGCGGCGTCACCTTGACCTTCAAATGACCTTGAACTCAAGTTCTCCGCTGAGCCGATTTTCACCAAATTTGGTATGTGTGGGTAGTTTCAGGCGCTGAGCAATTTCGTCACACCCGGATGCCCGTGCGGCGTGAACTTGAGATTTTAAATGACATTGAACTGTATCTGGGTATCCACTGGGCCGATTTCCACCATTTTTTGGGGGTGTTGGTGTAGATGGGGATGCCAACAAATTTCGTCTCACCAACATGCCCGTCAGACAGGTACCCAGCTAAAACCTAATGTATAGTTTGTGACTTTTGTCTGTTAGCTATGGCCGGGAAAACTTCCGGACGGATTTCGACGAAACTTGATACCTAAGTGTACGTTTGTCCGGGAAGTGTTTTGGACGGGTCAAAGTGTGATGCTTGATCTTCAAAATGGTCGATTCAAGATCAAATCGGGTAATAGTGGCGGATTTCGACGATATTCGATAGCTAGGGATACTTTTGTCCGGGCAGTGTTTTGGACGGCTTAACTCGTAACCCCGACCTGACATTGACATTCAAAACGGTAAATTCAAGGTCAAATCTGGTCAAATTTCGCATAACTAGATCCGACGAAGCACCGCGTGTGGTTGCCCCGTTACGTGTCTGGCGGCCATGTTTTTCAACGAATTTCAGTCAAAATAGGAGGCTCCATCTAGAGGTCATCCTGAAGATCCATATGAAGATTGGTGGTGATCAGATGAGTGACGTGTTCTGTAGGGTGCACCAAAGGATATAGTCATACCATGAGTAAATTCCAATATGACCACTGGTGGCCACGTTTTTCAACAAATGGCAGTAAAAATAGGAGGCACCAATCAAGAGGTCACTCTGAAGATCCATATAATGTTTGGTGATAATCAGATGAGGGATGTGGTCTGTAGGTTGTGCCAAAGGATTTAATCATGCAAAGAGTAAAATCAAAGATGGCTGCCGGCATCCATGTTTTTCATCGATAATTGTTCAAATTTGATAGCTCCCATCTAGAGGTGATTCATGGAGACTTTTACCTTTATCTTTCATTCGCTTACCAGGAATGTGGTACTGCTACACCAGCTAACCCCATTTTACAACAATCTTCACCATATCTTATTTTGGATTATGCCCCTTTCATGTATTTCAAATAGACAAGCCTGCAAATAGTGTGTCTGTCATTTGCAGAATGAGGTCCCCAGATGGTGAATTCAGAGACGCTATCCTGGAAGGTGGGCTAGCATCACAAAATTCACCCTCTGAGAACTCAATCTGCAATGGGACACCTAGGATCAGATTGAATTTCCCCCAGTTGAAGTTGGTGATGTTCACCCATTAGTCAACTCGATTATGGATTTTATCTTCTGCAAATTAGAGGATACAGAAACTTCCCAGAAGGGTAAAAGTTACTAAAAACAATCTTAATTTGAGATTATATACTTCCCAGAAGATGAGGCTAGCAGAATGAGGTACACAGAGGGTGAATTTGGTGATGCTAGTCCACTCTGAAGGATAGCATCACTAAATTCACCCTCTGGGGACCTCATTCTGCATATGATCTCCTGTGTTATTCATCCGTTTGTACTGAAATTTTGAACAAATTGAGAACATGGTAAATGCGGAACATTGTGGAAGTTAATTACCCCCATGGTTTTCTAACCTTCTTGTGAATGTTGCTTGATTGAAAATATTACCATTTTAAAAAACCACACATTCAACTTTGACGCTCAACAACGTCGCAGGTTGATGGGTTAACTGGGAGATCAGTGTTTGCTAAGTGCCCGATCCACTGCATTCACTCGAAAGGATCTCTGCCCCGTAAGGTGGACCAAGAAAGAAGTACCGCCTTCAATAAATCTATGGTGGTACCTCTTTCTTGGTCCATCATATGGGGCAGGGATCCTTTCGAGTGAATGCAGTGGATCAGACATGGGAGTGGTTCAAAATCATGCCCCTTTGTTCCAAAGCAGGTGTCTTGAATGATGGATGTTTCACCAAATGTGATAAGAAAACTCTACCATATTTCAAGAAACAGTACTGGCTATGGGAAAGATCGCTTCACATAGCCAGTTTCTTGAAAATGAGTTTTCTTATCCCATTCGGTGAACAAAGCCATTGTATAAGACTTTCCTTACAGAGGGAGGTGTTTGGCTCCAACAGATCTAAGGCTTGGTTTGCCATACAGGGCATGATTCCATTATCTAGAGTGAAAACAGAGGACCAGATATGGAGGTGGTTCAAAATAATGCCCCAAAATTCCCACAACGTGACAACTGGTGAATTTGAAGAAAATCCTAAGCAGTAATGAAGCCAGTGACACTTAACCAACACTGATTAACCAGTTACAGTAATGCCCTAAATAATTGACTCCATAACCACAGAAGAATTATGGCTCATTTTTCAGGATTTAGTCGGAAATATGGCTTGAGAGCTTTCCAATGAATGGCAACAAGCCATATTTCCGACTAAATCCTGAGAAATTACTTATAATTCTGCTGTGGTTAAGGAGTCGATTAGTTTGGGCATTACTGTAACCAATCAACTCGTGATTCTGTTGAGCATCAAAGTTGATTTTTGAAAATGGCAAATTTTCCAATCAAACAACATTCAGGATAGAAAACCCTCGGAATAATTAACATCGACAATGTGCTGCATTTATCACGCTCTTAATTCGTTCAAAATATCGATACGATCAGGTGAATAACACACGCAGGGTATTACATGAGAGGTGCATAACTCCATCAGAAATGGTTGGACCAGACCCAAGTTCCATCTTCACCTGTATCTTCGTGTGATTAAAGGTACTCAATCGGAGTCAATCCTATTCGATGGTCCCCATATCATCAGATTCCAACAACAACATTTTTTTAATGCTGCTTCAGTTATCAGAATCGATTAATTTCCAAAAAATAATGCTAACCAGTCAACTATAGTATAAAATTGCCCAGAACGTGTTATTTATCAACATTTTGTTTAACGAATTTGGCTGGATTATCAAATATCTAACACCCAAATCCACTTGATTTTAGAGTTATAAATCCATCTTCATCCGCAATTTGATCCGAGTCCATCGGCTTGACAAATATTTGCCAGGCCACCAAAAATTACATATCGGAGAAATAACAAATTTCAAAAATCTATATCTGATCACTCTGAGCTTTGATGGGTGGGTTCCTTGAGTCAAATAAAATATTGTTTACCCCCGAAGCCAAAGAAATAGTAATTTGGGAGCATGAATTCGGATTATGCATATTACAAACCAAATATGAAAGTTATTGGATAACTATAACTCAAGATATCATCCTGACAACAAAATAATCAGCAAACTCCAAGTCG
The DNA here is from genome assembly GCA_032622095.1 of Siphonodentalium dalli. NCBI lineage: Eukaryota > Metazoa > Mollusca > Scaphopoda > Gadilida > Siphonodentaliidae > Siphonodentalium > Siphonodentalium dalli. Next base: position 51,998,249 of record CP136067.1, read on the forward strand.
AAAAGGGTAAGAACACTGTTAGAAATGGTCGGACTGGATCCAAATTTGATATTTACCAAGACTTTCTCATAGGAAGACCATAAACCAATCTTGATGAAATTTTGTCAAATAATTCTAGGTAAAAATGGTTGAACCAGATCTAAATGCGAACTTGATCAGTACTTTCTCATATGAAGACCATGTACCATATTTGATAAAATTCTGTAAAATATTACTCAAGTTATTATCCTGACAACAATCTTTTTGGACGGATGGATGGACACGGCTTGGTGACCATTTCTATAATCTCACTTTAAAGATACGGGCGGCGTTGGCTGTGGGTATGCAGTTAAAATATTCACCTCCGTCAAAAACCGCCATGAACAGAAAGAATAGTAAAATGTAGACAGACCTTGTTCTTATACCAATCAGAAATATGGCATAAACAGTATGTTATTGTCAAATGTTTTTCCTTTGTTATGTAAACAAAAGCAAAAAACGTTACAGAACCTGGCTTTTTTTTTTAGATCCGGATATGGTAAACATAAAGAGCATTATTTGTTACTGTTTTCCTGATATGGAAATAATAAAGAGCGTTTATATCATTTGTGTGTGATTAACCGATAGAATTGCACAGTGTTAAGTAAACAGAAGCAAAACTTCTGTAACACGAGCAGGCTCTTGTTTACGTACACCATCGTACGTCTTGACAAAAATATACTATTTACGCTCTGATTATGTTTGGCATAGAACAAAACTTTATATATTTTAATATTCCTTCTGTTGATGGCGATTTGAACAAATATGAAATTTCTGCAACGAACGCCGCCCGTGCCTTTAAGAGTTCATGTAAGTTGCAAATAATGCTCAATACATATTATATATGGATGTTGTTTTTTCTGTCATAATATCATAAATCAAAATAAAACGTCCCATGCTGGCCTGTTATTTCAAAGCAGCGGTGTCCGAGACTCAAATAATATTTTTTATTTGGCTTTAGGCTTCTTTCCATTTTATTCCACACCCATCGATACGAGGCACATGTATTCAACGGAATACGAGCCATTGAATACATATTAGTGTATACCTCTAGTTGAGTACATGCCGGAACTATTCTCGTTGACGTTGTCGCCAAGAAAGATGACGTACATTACGTCAACGATCCTATTCGGGTGATGCCCTGAAAATTACTGGTTATTCATCAGTTAAATCACAATAAAGGTAGTGCTAGTATCAATGAAGGTGACAGTAATGGATTTAATTTATATGACACAACGGTCAAGAAGAAATACAGAACACGACTTGCATCATAGTCTCGAATCTTTTATCGAACTACCGTACTGACCCGCGTTTAGGCCCAGGGGGGCCTTTGTTTTATTTGAGCTCAAAAATCCAAGTGGGCTTAAACTCGAATATGACCCTTTGCAAACCAAAAATCCCAAGAAATCGGGAGAGTAAAACTGAAGAAATGGATCCAAAAAATAAAGTCGATCCAACAGAGATTCGGGGAAATATACACGGCTTATAGATTAAATAAAGTTAAGTATAAGTTACTTTGAGAAAGTATTTTTTTCATTTTGATGTGTATATTAAAATATTAGCAACCACAACGCGCAGGCGCGTTGTTGCTTTTCAAGTTTAGGCGTGAATGACGTCATTAATTTTTACAATACCATGAAACAGCATTTCGACGCGATGAAAATCCGGACAAGAAACATGGGTTAAAAATCACGTGACTTCCGCTTCGCTTTCGCACAGAATCATGGGAACAATAATATCCCAAAAAGAAACGGTGACACAGAATCGGAAGTGGACCAACGGGATTGTTATAAAATTAACAACTTTAGTTTTTCTGAACAATTCCTACGTGATTTTGGCCTATAGATTAGTTTCGTTTGACCAATTTCGTTGGTTAGCTGAATAAAATCAGCGAAGACGTCATGACATGGTCCATGACGTCATTTGCGTCATTTGGTGTTGTGGGCTAGAATCCAGAAAAAATTGGTCTCCGCAGGAAACACTGATTTCACATCAGTATACTAGACTTGGTTGCATTTATAACCGTTTTCGCAAAAGATATATGCGAAAATAGCACAAGCAAACGTGCCTGCTTCAGAATCAAATTACCACAGTTGATTAGCCAAGGATGTACCCTTTCCAACAATGTATAGCACGACATCGTGTGTTGCGCCGATGTTTACTTATGGTGTTTTGTAATAACGATCCCGCCTTAGCTGCGTGTAATTTTCCTCCGTACAAATTGCTTAGCGAAAAATCCCCCTAATAGGCGGACAACATATTCAATAAGTTCCCGTCTCGCAACGATTTGGCCTCACAGACATATCAGCCGCTTATCAATTCCTTCGAGATAAATGATTGAACCAATCTACCCTAACAAGGGGGATTTTTTCACGGTTGTATGTCGCGCGAATAGTATTGGCTGGCTGCCAGGTATTCACACTCAACATCGGAACGCGGCTTATTATTTGAAATCATTTGTGAGCAGTGGTGGCAGCGGGGAAGTCAAATTATATGTCCATCATAACATGGGTCGCCTTCGTTGGAGAAGTAGGAATTAAGCCTCAACCAAATTTGTTGTCAAGTTGACGTGGGGGGCTTATATGACCTTGACCTTGACCATAAAACGACCTTGACCTCTGTTGAAAGACATCTCACTTAAAGGGCCATTTTGCTAGATATGTGTTGCGATGTACGCGCTCATGTCAATATTCAGAGGCCTTTTATAGCTATCCTTTAGAAATATACCGGTATCGAGGCTCCTACATACGCGAGTCTGTATGTGACGAACAGAAACATGGGAGTACGATATCAATTTAAACTTGACCTCCATAAAGAATCTATTATATGTTTGAGGAAAGTTTTGGTCTGTGCGTGTGGGTGTGTGTGTATGTGTGTGTGTGTGTGTGTTTCCGCGATGGAATCGGAAACGGCTAACCGATTTTGACGAAACTTGCTACGGGTATGTAGTTTGACCTGTGGACTAACATGGGTATATCCGTTTGCCCGTGCGGCGTCACCTTGACCTTCAAATGACCTTGAACTCAAGTTCTCCGCTGAGCCGATTTTCACCAAATTTGGTATGTGTGGGTAGTTTCAGGCGCTGAGCAATTTCGTCACACCCGGATGCCCGTGCGGCGTGAACTTGAGATTTTAAATGACATTGAACTGTATCTGGGTATCCACTGGGCCGATTTCCACCATTTTTTGGGGGTGTTGGTGTAGATGGGGATGCCAACAAATTTCGTCTCACCAACATGCCCGTCAGACAGGTACCCAGCTAAAACCTAATGTATAGTTTGTGACTTTTGTCTGTTAGCTATGGCCGGGAAAACTTCCGGACGGATTTCGACGAAACTTGATACCTAAGTGTACGTTTGTCCGGGAAGTGTTTTGGACGGGTCAAAGTGTGATGCTTGATCTTCAAAATGGTCGATTCAAGATCAAATCGGGTAATAGTGGCGGATTTCGACGATATTCGATAGCTAGGGATACTTTTGTCCGGGCAGTGTTTTGGACGGCTTAACTCGTAACCCCGACCTGACATTGACATTCAAAACGGTAAATTCAAGGTCAAATCTGGTCAAATTTCGCATAACTAGATCCGACGAAGCACCGCGTGTGGTTGCCCCGTTACGTGTCTGGCGGCCATGTTTTTCAACGAATTTCAGTCAAAATAGGAGGCTCCATCTAGAGGTCATCCTGAAGATCCATATGAAGATTGGTGGTGATCAGATGAGTGACGTGTTCTGTAGGGTGCACCAAAGGATATAGTCATACCATGAGTAAATTCCAATATGACCACTGGTGGCCACGTTTTTCAACAAATGGCAGTAAAAATAGGAGGCACCAATCAAGAGGTCACTCTGAAGATCCATATAATGTTTGGTGATAATCAGATGAGGGATGTGGTCTGTAGGTTGTGCCAAAGGATTTAATCATGCAAAGAGTAAAATCAAAGATGGCTGCCGGCATCCATGTTTTTCATCGATAATTGTTCAAATTTGATAGCTCCCATCTAGAGGTGATTCATGGAGACTTTTACCTTTATCTTTCATTCGCTTACCAGGAATGTGGTACTGCTACACCAGCTAACCCCATTTTACAACAATCTTCACCATATCTTATTTTGGATTATGCCCCTTTCATGTATTTCAAATAGACAAGCCTGCAAATAGTGTGTCTGTCATTTGCAGAATGAGGTCCCCAGATGGTGAATTCAGAGACGCTATCCTGGAAGGTGGGCTAGCATCACAAAATTCACCCTCTGAGAACTCAATCTGCAATGGGACACCTAGGATCAGATTGAATTTCCCCCAGTTGAAGTTGGTGATGTTCACCCATTAGTCAACTCGATTATGGATTTTATCTTCTGCAAATTAGAGGATACAGAAACTTCCCAGAAGGGTAAAAGTTACTAAAAACAATCTTAATTTGAGATTATATACTTCCCAGAAGATGAGGCTAGCAGAATGAGGTACACAGAGGGTGAATTTGGTGATGCTAGTCCACTCTGAAGGATAGCATCACTAAATTCACCCTCTGGGGACCTCATTCTGCATATGATCTCCTGTGTTATTCATCCGTTTGTACTGAAATTTTGAACAAATTGAGAACATGGTAAATGCGGAACATTGTGGAAGTTAATTACCCCCATGGTTTTCTAACCTTCTTGTGAATGTTGCTTGATTGAAAATATTACCATTTTAAAAAACCACACATTCAACTTTGACGCTCAACAACGTCGCAGGTTGATGGGTTAACTGGGAGATCAGTGTTTGCTAAGTGCCCGATCCACTGCATTCACTCGAAAGGATCTCTGCCCCGTAAGGTGGACCAAGAAAGAAGTACCGCCTTCAATAAATCTATGGTGGTACCTCTTTCTTGGTCCATCATATGGGGCAGGGATCCTTTCGAGTGAATGCAGTGGATCAGACATGGGAGTGGTTCAAAATCATGCCCCTTTGTTCCAAAGCAGGTGTCTTGAATGATGGATGTTTCACCAAATGTGATAAGAAAACTCTACCATATTTCAAGAAACAGTACTGGCTATGGGAAAGATCGCTTCACATAGCCAGTTTCTTGAAAATGAGTTTTCTTATCCCATTCGGTGAACAAAGCCATTGTATAAGACTTTCCTTACAGAGGGAGGTGTTTGGCTCCAACAGATCTAAGGCTTGGTTTGCCATACAGGGCATGATTCCATTATCTAGAGTGAAAACAGAGGACCAGATATGGAGGTGGTTCAAAATAATGCCCCAAAATTCCCACAACGTGACAACTGGTGAATTTGAAGAAAATCCTAAGCAGTAATGAAGCCAGTGACACTTAACCAACACTGATTAACCAGTTACAGTAATGCCCTAAATAATTGACTCCATAACCACAGAAGAATTATGGCTCATTTTTCAGGATTTAGTCGGAAATATGGCTTGAGAGCTTTCCAATGAATGGCAACAAGCCATATTTCCGACTAAATCCTGAGAAATTACTTATAATTCTGCTGTGGTTAAGGAGTCGATTAGTTTGGGCATTACTGTAACCAATCAACTCGTGATTCTGTTGAGCATCAAAGTTGATTTTTGAAAATGGCAAATTTTCCAATCAAACAACATTCAGGATAGAAAACCCTCGGAATAATTAACATCGACAATGTGCTGCATTTATCACGCTCTTAATTCGTTCAAAATATCGATACGATCAGGTGAATAACACACGCAGGGTATTACATGAGAGGTGCATAACTCCATCAGAAATGGTTGGACCAGACCCAAGTTCCATCTTCACCTGTATCTTCGTGTGATTAAAGGTACTCAATCGGAGTCAATCCTATTCGATGGTCCCCATATCATCAGATTCCAACAACAACATTTTTTTAATGCTGCTTCAGTTATCAGAATCGATTAATTTCCAAAAAATAATGCTAACCAGTCAACTATAGTATAAAATTGCCCAGAACGTGTTATTTATCAACATTTTGTTTAACGAATTTGGCTGGATTATCAAATATCTAACACCCAAATCCACTTGATTTTAGAGTTATAAATCCATCTTCATCCGCAATTTGATCCGAGTCCATCGGCTTGACAAATATTTGCCAGGCCACCAAAAATTACATATCGGAGAAATAACAAATTTCAAAAATCTATATCTGATCACTCTGAGCTTTGATGGGTGGGTTCCTTGAGTCAAATAAAATATTGTTTACCCCCGAAGCCAAAGAAATAGTAATTTGGGAGCATGAATTCGGATTATGCATATTACAAACCAAATATGAAAGTTATTGGATAACTATAACTCAAGATATCATCCTGACAACAAAATAATCAGCAAACTCCAAGTCGAAAAGGGTAAGAACACTGTTAGAAATGGTCGGACTGGATCCAAATTTGATATTTACCAAGACTTTCTCATAGGAAGACCATAAACCAATCTTGATGAAATTTTGTCAAATAATTCTAGGTAAAAATGGTTGAACCAGATCTAAATGCGAACTTGATCAGTACTTTCTCATATGAAGACCATGTACCATATTTGATAAAATTCTGTAAAATATTACTCAAGTTATTATCCTGACAACAATCTTTTTGGACGGATGGATGGACACGGCTTGGTGACCATTTCTATAATCTCACTTTAAAGATACGGGCGGCGTTGGCTGTGGGTATGCAGTTAAAATATTCACCTCCGTCAAAAACCGCCATGAACAGAAAGAATAGTAAAATGTAGACAGACCTTGTTCTTATACCAATCAGAAATATGGCATAAACAGTATGTTATTGTCAAATGTTTTTCCTTTGTTATGTATACAAAAGCAAAAAACGTTACGGAATCTAGTTTTTGTTTAAATCCGGATATGGTAAACATAAAGAGCGTTATTTATTACTGTTTATTACTATATGGAAATAATAAAGAGCGTTAATATATCATTTGTGTGTGATTAACCAATAGAATTGCGCTGTGTTATGTAAACAGAAGCAAAACTTCTGTAACACAAGCAGGCTCGTGTTTATGTACACATCGTACGTTTATGTACACCATCGTATGTCTTGACGACAATATACTATTTAAGCGCTGATTATGTTTGGCATATGAACAAAACTATATATATTTTAATATATGTTAAGTTAGACTGATAAATAGTATATATGCATATATATATATGCAAGGCTCTCAATGGGAGACTCACATATATAAGAGAACGAACTGGCACATGAACTTTAATGCTGTACCAGCGCAGCTCCAGTCATGAAAGGGATATACAGGGTTTCCACTATGGGGTCAGGAAGTCTCATTTTGAGTAATTCACCCAAGCCATTTTTCCACCAGGCCTGTAATTATGGTGTCGGACATTTGCAGAAAGGGGTCCCCAGAGGGTGATTTTAGTGACACTACCCTGAACAGTGGGCTAGCATCACCGAATTCATCATCCGGGGACCTCAATCTGCTATGGGAGACCTAGACACAGATTTAAGTTCCCAGATGGTGAAGATGGTGCAATGCATTGTGTTGTCTGCCAATTTGGGGATATAGAGAAACTGAACTAAAAAAGAAATAGAATCAAACTAAAAAAGTAGTTAATTTGGTAATAAAGATCCTTTCCAGAGATAATGAGGCCTGTGGGGGACCTCATTCTGAAAATGTCCGGCACCATATTTTCAGGCTGCCTGATCATTGTTAACTAATACAGTAATGCCCTAAGTAAAGTAATCAACAATGGGCCATAATTCTGCTGTGGTTAAGGAGTCGATTACTTAGGGCATTAGTGTACATGTATGTAAGTAGAAATTACTTCAAACTAGCCAGCGGATGAAGGTCTCATGTTAGCATGTGATGGTAAATCAAGAATATTTCATGGGATAGTATCAGGCATCAACATTAATTTAAAATTATAAAATGTTATTCCCGCTTGAAATAGTAACATTTTCAGCATGATTAGTTGGCCCACAATGTCTGTGCCATACAATTTCAACCTATTTTTCTTCAGATTCACGATGTTCAAAACACAGAATTAGGGCCGGGAATCCTTGTCTTATTATCATATATTTTGGGATTTAAACGGATGTGACTCATTTGAACCCCAAAATTAGTATACATAATATGGTAAGAGTTATCTCAAAATATACTTACGCGGGAGATATCTGAACAATTTTTATTTATAAATTTGAGATTGTTTTGTTTGTGCCAGTCCATTTTTGTTCTATCAGTGGTCACATAAAAATTGCACCTGTAGACCATAGGAAGAAAATCTAGACCCGTCGTCCCTCTGAAACATTTATGGTGCTACATAATTTTGGTGATAAAAACAAACAGAATGCAATTGAGTGAAATTTTAAAATAATATCCTGTTATGGTAACCCAATGAACTTTTGCCGGACAGTCAGTTTCCGAATCCAGAATTTCAATGAATACATTTAATGGCTTAACCCTTTCAGTGCCAGGTCTGATTTTTGTATCAACCCATATACCCTGTGCCAATGCATTCTCTTATATATGCGAGTCGACCATAGGTCGCCTCGCATATATAAGAGAATGCATTGGCCTAACAATTTTTCATCATTTGTTATTATTTTTCACAATTTTTTACAATTTTAATAATTTTTTTCTTATATTCTTTAACAGACTTATGTTGTAGGTTTAGTGCCAGGGAATCTTACGTTTTTCATGGGCATCAAAATTATTACTATGAATACTTGGTGATAGTTTTGAGTTATAACATGCCCCTAAGGTTTTATCCAGTAAAATAATTAAAAAAAAAAAAAAAAAACGATTTTACAGATCGTAAATTAGGGCCGGTGAGATCGGCCCCTGGCACTGAAAGGGTTAATTAAATATTTATGTTTGGCTGAAACTTGGAATATACCACTAGATGTCTAATGACAACTGGCTACATCACAACCCTTAGAGGAAACTCTGGTATATTGTAAATAACAATGGCAATTAGTTACATACTATTAATTAAACATTCAAATCGTTTATCACATACAACAACAACATGAACATGTCATCAATCCATCAGCTTTCAAAACCTCAGTTTAACAAAGCTCTCAAATCGCTCAAACCTTTACATGATTATCACTATTGTTAACACATTCAGACGACCATGATTCAATCATAAGTGGGGGAGACAGGCCCCTAAAAAATTGTGCATAGTTTGTTCACACGAGTATGATGTCGTCGCAGATGAAGATATTGTAGGTTCTTTGTAAGCCATGGTTAATCACGTGATTGACAACTCTAAGATCTTTCCATCTACGATTTTTACGTATACACAACTGCGATTACGTCGCAAGTGGAGGATTTCGCATCTAAAATCAAACAGTACTTGATATTATTTTTTTACTCGCGATCTTGTCGTGAGCATGCGCAGTCCAACTACCGGTTACTACATACGACAGAAATAATTCAACTTACGATTGAATCAGGGTCATCTGAACGTTCACTTACAAAGGCCGAGAAGTGAGAGAGTAACCCTTTCATGGCGGAGCTTCGATGGTGCAGCATTAAAGATCCTGTGCCAGTGCATTCTTATATATACATAGGGAGCCTCGCATATATAAGAGAATGCACTGGCTTAGAAGGCCAAGGTTAATATTGTTAGGCCAATGTATTCACTTATATATGCGAGGCTCCAATGGGAGACTCAAATATATAAGAGAATGCATTGGCACAGGGTTATTCTCAAAATTTCAGGAAGCTCCAGTCATGGAATGGTTACCTTTTTCTTTACTACATGGATTCTCTTGGCAATTATCAATGTATACATTGGAATGGTCCATTATTCATTTGGAGGGATATTCAGGAAATATAAGCAGACGACAGACAGACAAAATGATAATTATAAGATTTCAGAAGTATTGCTATTCATTGGAGGGAAATTTTCAAATAAAAAACTCAACAAACGACAAATGGCCTATGGCCGTATGATGAACTTATTTTCTGAACATTTCCTGAGGGAATTTCTCATCAGTGAGTATTTAGTAGAGAAAGGGTTAAATCCAGACAGTTATTTTCAACAGGTTCCAAATTAAAGATATATTATGTACTTATTCAGGTGCGTGAAACTAGTAAGTTGGTATTCAGGCACTATGTCAACTGGAGGAATATAGCATTCTAGTAACATTGCCGAAAATTTCAAACAAATCGACATTACCACTCCAAAGAAAACATCGTCTGAACTACGCGCAATTGTAAATATTTACTTCTCAATTCAGGACGCAACTATCTGCGATAAGCTAACAAAAACGATTTCGCCATCGAGAGTCACTGTATTTAATTAATATATAAGAATGGCAGTGTTTGTTTTCAATTTGGATATAATATTTGTAAAAATTACTACTTTGAGCAAGATTATTCTCCCTACCGGAGTGTTTCACACCACTTTAAAGATACAAGAATTTCACTTGAAATATTTTTCAAAGGACAAAGTAAACAAATCAACTAACAGTTATTTTATATGATATTCCGTTGTGGAATGGCACGCTAATTCAAACAAACTCGTAATTAAACAGGTCTGGCACATTCCAAATTCAACTATTATTGTTCAATATGGCTATTTCTATTTAACATGTTCGATAAAAGAGGCATAACCTAAAATCAGATGATACAAATATACCTGAAGAATAGTGTTAACCCCTTTCATGACTGGAGCTTACTGAAATTTTGCGAAAACCCTGTGCCAATGCATTCTCTTATATATGTGAGTCGCCCAAAAATACATTGGCCTAACAATATTTGCCACGACCTAACAAGCCAGTACATTCTCTTATATATACGAGGCTCCCTATGGGAGACTCACATATATAGGAGAATGCAATGGCGCAGGGTATTTAATGTTGTGGATTGACACGCTAATTCAAACAAACTCTTTGTTTACTTTGTCTATAATCACAGTTGCTACAGTTATGCCGACAGCTATCTCCCATTGGTGAAATACTTATAATATAATTTGATGATACTAAATATATAAGGAAGCATAAGCTGCCAAATCAGATTTAACAACATAATCCTAGTGTTATTTCATTTGCTATGTTAAAAAATAATGAGATTCTAGAAACCCTTTCAACAATGGATATTTTCTATGTCAGCTTTTAATAAGATTGTTAGGGCATGGTAAAATACGCATGTGGTAATTTCAACAATGGGCCATAACTGAGGTGAAAATTGGCGAGCGGAACCAAAATTCAAACTTGACCTGTATTTTGGGCTATTAAACCCACAAATCAAATTTCAGTCCATTCAGTTAAGACTTACTAAAGTTATCATCCGGAAAAGAAAAAAAGCGAACAGACGGATGGACGGCTATACAGACCAATAACATAATGCGTTGTTTTTTTCAACACAGGAGTATATAAATAATCCAAACTGGATTTATTGGTCAAAAGCCCAAAATATTGATGGATGGACAGATTACATAATACAATGTTTATTCCAACGGGCATATAAAGAGGGTTTTAGCCATTCTCTAAGTCACTCTGAGTCTTTCGTAATCTCATCGACTTGTCATTCGCAAAAGGCATGAGATCTTATCCCAATTTACATCACACTGTCTTAAGTAAATCATTTAGATTGGACTATTTCATCTTAGTGTAAGTTCTGATTGGCAGTAGTTACATGGAATCCCAGGGGTCGTAAATAGACTCTCCAAGAGAGGTAATCAGGCCCACTACTGGAATTACCTAACCATAGATGTCAATTTTCCAGATATATAGCAAATCAGATATAATGCTAAATAAATAAATATACTGTGTTCTCTGGCACCTCTAACCACTGTAAAGAGATTACTCAAAATTGTATTTGCAGTTTTGACCCAAATTTTCAAAAAGTTCAAAACTCTTCAGATTCTATAATTTATTCACAATTAGAAATTTAGATAGGTTTCTGACATAATGAGTAAAAGGCGTTGGAGAATAGATTTTATACATTGCTTCGAAATTTGTAGGATTTTTTACTAAAAAATTACCCATACATCCATTAATTTCTAGAATTCTTGGGGAACAACTATTAAAAATGAAAACAAATTAGCCTCCCTCCCTCATCCAGTTTCCCGTAATACTTGACTAAGAAAACAGGTCTAACATATATGTTTGCATTACCTGATAGTGATAAATATTAATCCTTTCTTTAGTCAATAATAATTGACAAGTAATTCCCTTGTTCAGATAATAAGTTTAACAAACAGCTGAACTTATTGCAGGAACATTTCCCACCTACTAAAAGAAGTCCTTCTGTATTATCTGTTTCTCTGTCTGTTGTCTACTTATGTTTCCTGAACACACCTTCAGATGAATAACAGACCATTCCATGTACGATATTATAACTGATGGAAGAGTCCATTTAGTAAAGAAAAGGTTAAAGAGTATTCTAACTTAACTTTTAGGCCCAAACAAAATTATTTGAGTCTCAAAAGAAAAATAATTCTGAAGGGATGATTTTATTTTAATTTTTAATGTTTTTTTGTGCACATCGTAAGCATGGATCATGATAGCTTCCACCATGATATCTAGTAATATTTCAGAAAATGTAGAGGGAACTTTGTTTTGCATACACATTCATAAGCTTTCCGATGAATGGCAAAAGCCATATTTCCGACTAAATCCTGAAAAGTTACCCATAATTCTGCTGTGTTTAAGGAGTCAATTAGTTAGGACATTACTGTAACAATTACATTGTGCTACCAGTATACCTGTATGACATAGGGATTACCAATAATGTTCTAACGCCCGTGACTATTCACAATTGTTATTGTTGTCAATAAATTGACACCTCTCCATTATAACATGTGATCGTAAATTTCCTCCAGTGCCTTTCAATTGTTTTGGAGTTACAATTTATTTTCCAGACTATGATGATTGGCTAATCATTTTCTTCAATGAAGTCATCTACTTAATGTTCTATGTCACTATGCATATACATGATAGTCAATCTATCAATCAAAGGGATATGTTAAAGATACGGGCGGCGTTGGCGGTGGTTATGCTGTTAAAATATTCAGCTCTGTCAAAAACTGCCATAAACAGAAATAATAGTGAAATATAGACAGACTTTGTTCTTATACCAATCAGAAATATGGCATAAACAGTATGTTATTGTCAAATGTTTTTCCTTTGTTATGTAAACAAAAGCAAAAAACGTTACAGAACCTGGCTTTTTTTTTTAGATCCGGATATGGTAAACATAAAGAGCATTATTTGTTACTGTTTTCCTGATATGGAAATAATAAAGAGCGTTTATATCATTTGTGTGTGATTAACCGATAGAATTGCACAGTGTTAAGTAAACAGAAGCAAAACTTCTGTAACACGAGCAGGCTCTTGTTTACGTACACCATCGTACGTCTTGACAAAAATATACTATTTACGCGCTGATTATGTTTGGCATAAGAACAAAACTTTATATATTTTAATATTCCTTCTGTTGATGGCGATTTGAACAAATATGAAATTTCTGCAACGAACGCCGCCCGTGCCTTTAAGAGTTCATGTAAGTTGCAAATAATGCTCAATACATATTATATATGGATGTTGTTTTTTCTGTCATAATATCATAAATCAAAATAAAACGTCCCATGCTGGCCTGTTATTTCAAAGCAGCGGTGTCCGAGACTCAAATAATATTTTTTATTTGGCTTTAGGCTTCTTTCCATTTTATTCCACACCCATCGATACGAGGCACATGTATTCAACGGAATACGAGCCATTGAATACATATTAGTGTATACCTCTAGTTGAGTACATGCCGGAACTATTCTCGTTGACGTTGTCGCCAAGAAAGATGACGTACATTACGTCAACGATCCTATTCGGGTGATGCCCTGAAAATTACTGGTTATTCATCAGTTAAATCACAATAAAGGTAGTGCTAGTATCAATGAAGGTGACAGTAATGGATTTAATTTATATGACACAACGGTCTAGAAGAAATACAGAACACGACTTGCATCATAGTCTCGAATCTTTTATCGAACTACCGTACTGACCCGCGTTTAGGCCCAGGGGGGCCTTTGTTTTATTTGAGCTCAAAAATCCAAGTGGGCTTAAACTCGAATATGACCCTTTGCAAACCAAAAATCCCAAGAAATCGGGAGAGTAAAACTGAAGAAATGGATCCAAAAAATAAAGTCGATCCAACAGAGATTCGGGGAAATATACACGGCTTATAGATTAAATAAAGTTAAGTATAAGTTACTTTGAGAAAGTATTTTTTTCATTTTGATGTGTATATTAAAATATTAGCAACCACAACGCGCAGGCGCGTTGTTGCTTTTCAAGTTTAGGCGTGAATGACGTCATTAATTTTTACAATACCATGAAACAGCATTTCGACGCGATGAAAATCCGGACAAGAAACATGGGTTAAAAATCACGTGACTTCCGCTTCGCTTTCGCACAGAATCATGGGAACAATAATATCCCAAAAAGAAACGGTGACACAGAATCGGAAGTGGACCAACGGGATTGTTATAAAATTAACAACTTTAGTTTTTCTGAACAATTCCTACGTGATTTTGGCCTATAGATTAGTTTCGTTTGACCAATTTCGTTGGTTAGCTGAATAAAATCAGCGAAGACGTCATGACATGGTCCATGACGTCATTTGCGTCATTTGGTGTTGTGGGCTAGAATCCAGAAAAAATTGGTCTCCGCAGGAAACACTGATTTCACATCAGTATACTAGACTTGGTTGCATTTATAACCGTTTTCGCAAAAGATATATGCGAAAATAGCACAAGCAAACGTGCCTGCTTCAGAATCAAATTACCACAGTTGATTAGCCAAGGATGTACCCTTTCCAACAATGTATAGCACGACATCGTGTGTTGCGCCGATGTTTACTTATGGTGTTTTGTAATAACGATCCCGCCTTAGCTGCGTGTAATTTTCCTCCGTACAAATTGCTTAGCGAAAAATCCCCCTAATAGGCGGACAACATATTCAATAAGTTCCCGTCTCGCAACGATTTGGCCTCACAGACATATCAGCCGCTTATCAATTCCTTCGAGATAAATGATTGAACCAATCTACCCTAACAAGGGGGATTTTTTCACGGTTGTATGTCGCGCGAATAGTATTGGCTGGCTGCCAGGTATTCACACTCAACATCGGAACGCGGCTTATTATTTGAAATCATTTGTGAGCAGTGGTGGCAGCGGGGAAGTCAAATTATATGTCCATCATAACATGGGTCGCCTTCGTTGGAGAAGTAGGAATTAAGCCTCAACCAAATTTGTTGTCAAGTTGACGTGGGGGGCTTATATGACCTTGACCTTGACCATAAAACGACCTTGACCTCTGTTGAAAGACATCTCACTTAAAGGGCCATTTTGCTAGATATGTGTTGCGATGTACGCGCTCATGTCAATATTCAGAGGCCTTTTATAGCTATCCTTTAGAAATATACCGGTATCGAGGCTCCTACATACGCGAGTCTGTATGTGACGAACAGAAACATGGGAGTACGATATCAATTTAAACTTGACCTCCATAAAGAATCTATTATATGTTTGAGGAAAGTTTTGGTCTGTGCGTGTGGGTGTGTGTGTATGTGTGTGTGTGTGTGTGTTTCCGCGATGGAATCGGAAACGGCTAACCGATTTTGACGAAACTTGCTACGGGTATGTAGTTTGACCTGTGGACTAACATGGGTATATCCGTTTGCCCGTGCGGCGTCACCTTGACCTTCAAATGACCTTGAACTCAAGTTCTCCGCTGAGCCGATTTTCACCAAATTTGGTATGTGTGGGTAGTTTCAGGCGCTGAGCAATTTCGTCACACCCGGATGCCCGTGCGGCGTGAACTTGAGATTTTAAATGACATTGAACTGTATCTGGGTATCCACTGGGCCGATTTCCACCATTTTTTGGGGGTGTTGGTGTAGATGGGGATGCCAACAAATTTCGTCTCACCAACATGCCCGTCAGACAGGTACCCAGCTAAAACCTAATGTATAGTTTGTGACTTTTGTCTGTTAGCTATGGCCGGGAAAACTTCCGGACGGATTTCGACGAAACTTGATACCTAAGTGTACGTTTGTCCGGGAAGTGTTTTGGACGGGTCAAAGTGTGATGCTTGATCTTCAAAATGGTCGATTCAAGATCAAATCGGGTAATAGTGGCGGATTTCGACGATATTCGATAGCTAGGGATACTTTTGTCCGGGCAGTGTTTTGGACGGCTTAACTCGTAACCCCGACCTGACATTGACATTCAAAACGGTAAATTCAAGGTCAAATCTGGTCAAATTTCGCATAACTAGATCCGACGAAGCACCGCGTGTGGTTGCCCCGTTACGTGTCTGGCGGCCATGTTTTTCAACGAATTTCAGTCAAAATAGGAGGCTCCATCTAGAGGTCATCCTGAAGATCCATATGAAGATTGGTGGTGATCAGATGAGTGACGTGTTCTGTAGGGTGCACCAAAGGATATAGTCATACCATGAGTAAATTCCAATATGACCACTGGTGGCCACGTTTTTCAACAAATGGCAGTAAAAATAGGAGGCACCAATCAAGAGGTCACTCTGAAGATCCATATAATGTTTGGTGATAATCAGATGAGGGATGTGGTCTGTAGGTTGTGCCAAAGGATTTAATCATGCAAAGAGTAAAATCAAAGATGGCTGCCGGCATCCATGTTTTTCATCGATAATTGTTCAAATTTGATAGCTCCCATCTAGAGGTGATTCATGGAGACTTTTACCTTTATCTTTCATTCACTTACCAGGAATGTGGTACTGCTACACCAGCTAACCCCATTTTACAACAATCTTCACCATATCTTATTTTGGATTATGCCCCTTTCATGTATTTCAAATAGACAAGCCTGCAAATAGTGTGTCTGTCATTTGCAGAATGAGGTCCCCAGATGGTGAATTCAGAGACGCTATCCTGGAAGGTGGGCTAGCATCACAAAATTCACCCTCTGAGAACTCAATCTGCAATGGGACACCTAGGATCAGATTGAATTTCCCCCAGTTGAAGTTGGTGATGTTCACCCATTAGTCAACTCGATTATGGATTTTATCTTCTGCAAATTAGAGGATACAGAAACTTCCCAGAAGGGTAAAAGTTACTAAAAAACAATCTTAATTTGAGATTATATACTTCCCAGAAGATGAGGCTAGCAGAATGAGGTACACAGAGGGTGAATTTGGTGATGCTAGTCCACTCTGAAGGATAGCATCACTAAATTCACCCTCTGGGGACCTCATTCTGCATATGATCTCCTGTGTTATTCATCCGTTTGTACTGAAATTTTGAACAAATTGAGAACATGGTAAATGCGGAACATTGTGGAAGTTAATTACCCCCATGGTTTTCTAACCTTCTTGTGAATGTTGCTTGATTGAAAATATTACCATTTTTAAAAACCACACATTCAACTTTGACGCTCAACAACGTCGCAGGTTGATGGGTTAACTGGGAGATCAGTGTTTGCTAAGTGCCCGATCCACTGCATTCACTCGAAAGGATCTCTGCCCCGTAAGGTGGACCAAGAAAGAAGTACCGCCTTCAATAAATCTATGGTGGTACCTCTTTCTTGGTCCATCATATGGGGCAGGGATCCTTTCGAGTGAATGCAGTGGATCAGACATGGGAGTGGTTCAAAATCATGCCCCTTTGTTCCAAAGCAGGTGTCTTGAATGATGGATGTTTCACCAAATGTGATAAGAAAACTCTACCATATTTCAAGAAACAGTACTGGCTATGGGAAAGATCGCTTCACATAGCCAGTTTCTTGAAAATGAGTTTTCTTATCCCATTCGGTGAACAAAGCCATTGTATAAGACTTTCCTTACAGATGGAGGTGTTTGGCTCCAACAGATCTAAGGGTTGGTTTGCCATACAGAGCAAGATTCCATTATCTAGAGTGAAAACAGAGGACCAGATATGGAGGTGGTTCAAAATAATGCCCCAAAATTCCCACAACGTGACAACTGGTGAATTTGAAGAAAATCCTAAGCAGTAATGAAGCCAGTGACACTTAACCAACACTGATCAACCAGTTACAGTAATGCCCTAAATAATTGACTCCATAACCACAGAAGAATTATGGCTCATTTTTCAGGATTTAGTCGAACATATGGCTTGAGAGCTTTCCAATGAATGGCAACAAGCCATATTTCCGACTAAATCCTGAGAAATT
The DNA here is from genome assembly GCA_032622095.1 of Siphonodentalium dalli. Classification (NCBI taxonomy): domain Eukaryota; kingdom Metazoa; phylum Mollusca; class Scaphopoda; order Gadilida; family Siphonodentaliidae; genus Siphonodentalium; species Siphonodentalium dalli. The sequence goes on from CP136067.1 coordinate 52,016,388, forward strand.
ACTTATAATTCTGCTGTGGTTAAGGAGTCGATTATTTTGGGCATTACTGTAACCAATCAACTCGTGATTATGTTGAGCATCAAAGTTGATTTTTGAAAATGGCAAATTTTCCAATCAAACATTCAGGATAGAAAACCCTCGGAATAATTAACATCGACAATGTGCTGCATTTATCACGCTCTTAATTCGTTCAAAATATCGATACGATCAGGTGAATAACACACACAGGGTATTACATGAGAGGTGCATAACTCCATCAGAAATGGTTGGACCAGACCCAAGTTCCATCTTCACCTGTATCTTCGTGTGATTAACCCTTTACCCAACAGAATGGCCCTGTGCCAATGCATTCTCTTATATATGCGAGTCGACCATAGGTCGCCTCGCATATATAAGAGAATGCATTGGCTTAACACATTAAAAATTATAAAATTGTTAAAGAATGTAAGAAAAAATGGTAAAAAGTGTTAATAAACGATTTTATTTAGGCCAATGCATTCTCTTATATATGCGAGGCGACCTATGGTCGACTCGCATATATAAGAGAATGCATTGGCACAGGGCATAACTGTAACTATCACAATGTGGTCAAGGAGCCGGTTCCAATGATATCCATATTTGTATGGTTCTATTGAGACAGACCGAAGATATTTTAGGCTGTTGAATCTTTATTTGGCCGGTTTTGGCCGGTTTGTTGGGTAAAGGGTTAAAATAAACATGAGCTGCCACACACATACAGCAAACCCATTCAATCGGAGTCAATCCTATTCGATGGTCCCCATATCATCAGATTCCAACAACAACATTTTTTTAATGCTGCTTCAGTTATCAGAATCGATTAATTTCCAAAAAAATAATGCTAACCAGTCAACTATAGTATAAAATTGCCCAGAACGTGTTATTTATCAACATTTTGTTTAACGAATTTGGCTGGATTATCAAATATCTAACACCCAAATCCACTTGATTTTAGAGTTATAAATCCATCTTCATCCGCAATTTGATCCGAGTCCATCGGCTTGACAAATATTTGCCAGGCCACCAAAAATTACATATCGGAGAAATAACAAATTTCAAAAATCTATATCTGATCACTCTGAGCTTTGATGGGTGGGTTCCTTGAGTCAAATAAAATATTGTTTACCCCCGAAGTCAAAGAAATAGTAATTTGGGAGCATGAATTCGGATTATGCATATTACAAACAAAATATGAAAGTTATTGGATAACTATAACTCAAGATATCATCCTGACAACAAAATAATCAGCAAACTCCAAGTCGAAAAGGGTAAGAACACTGTTAGAAATGGTCGGACTGGATCCAAATTTGATATTTACCAAGACTTTCTCATAGGAAGACCATAAACCAATCTTGATGAAATTTTGTCAAATAATTCTAGGTAAAAATGGTTGAACCAGATCTAAATGCGAACTTGATCAGTACTTTCTCATATGAAGACCATGTACCATATTTGATAAAATTCTGTAAAATATTACTCAAGTTATTATCCTGACAACAATCTTTTTGGACGGATGGATGGACACGGCTTGGTGACCATTTCTATAATCTCACTTTAAAGATACGGGCGGCGTTGGCTGTGGGTATGCAGTTAAAATATTCACCTCCGTCAAAAACCGCCATAAACAGAAAGAATAGTAAAATGTAGACAGACCTTGTTCTTATACCAATCAGAAATATGGCATAAACAGTATGTTATTGTCAAATGTTTTTCCTTTGTTATGTATACAAAAGCAAAAAACGTTACGGAATCTAGTTTTTGTTTAAATCCGGATATGGTAAACATAAAGAGCGTTATTTATTACTGTTTATTACTATATGGAAATAATAAAGAGCGTTAATATATCATTTGTGTGTGATTAACCAATAGAATTGCGCTGTGTTATGTAAACAGAAGCAAAACTTCTGTAACACGAGCAGGCTCGTGTTTATGTACACATCGTACGTTTATGTACACCATCGTATGTCTTGACGACAATATACTATTTAAGCGCTGATTATGTTTGGCATATGAACAAAACTATATATATTTTAATATATGTTAAGTTAGACTGATAAATAGTTTATTAAAATAAACTTTTCACCCCCAATTTCATTAACAGGCATATATTGATAACAATTCCTCTTGCTTTACAAAATGTTTAATATGCAGATGACATATTTCAAAATAAATATATCTAAAACAATTGGAATTCTACACAAAAAGAACATAACACTTAGTATTTAACACTTTCATGACTGGAGCTTTGTGAAAACCCTGTGCCAATGCATTCTCTTATATAGGTATCCCATAGGGAGGCTCGCACATATATAAGAGAATATATTGGCCTAACAAGATTTACCTTGACCTTGCAAGCCTGTGCATTCTCTCATATATATATGCAAGGCTCTCAATGGGAGACTCACATATATAAGAGAACGCACTGGCACATTAACTTTAATGCTGTACCAGCGCAGCTCCAGTCATGAAAGGGATATACAGGGTTTCCACTATGGGGTCAGGAAGTCTCATTTTGAGTAATTCACCCAAGCCAATTTTCCACCAGGCCTGTAATTATGGTGTCGGACATTTGCAGAAAGAGGTCCCCAGAGGGTGATTTTAGTGACACTACCCTGAACAGTGGGCTAGCATCACCGAATTCATCATCCGGGGACCTCAATCTGCTATGGGAGACCTAGACACAGATTTAAGTTCCCAGATGGTGAAGATGGTGCAATGCATTGTGTTGTCTGCCAATTTGGGGATATAGAGAAACTGAACTAAAAAAGAAATAGAATCAAACTAAAAAAGTAGTTAATTTGGTAATAAAGATACTTTCCAGAGATAATGAGGCCTGTGGAGGGACCTCATTCTGAAAATGTCCGGCACCATATTTTCAGGCTGCCTGATCATTGTTAACTAATACAGTAATGCCCTAAGTAATCAACAATGGGCCATAATTCTGCTGTGGTTAAGGAGTCGATTACTTAGGGCATTAGTGTACATGTATGTAAGTAGAAATTACTTCAAACTAGCCAGCGGATGAAGGTCTCATGTTAGCATGTGATGGTAAATCAAGAATATTTCATGGGATAGTATCAGGCATCAACATTAATTTAAAATTATAAAATGTTATTCCCGCTTGAAATAGTAACATTTTCAGCATGATTAGTTGGCCCACAATGTCTGTGCCATACAATTTCAACCTATTTTTCTTCAGATTCACGATGTTCAAAACACAGAATTAGGGCCGGGAATCCTTGTCTTATTATCATATATTTTGGGATTTAAACGGATGTGACTCATTTGAACCCCAAAATTAGTATACATAATATGGTAAGAGTTATCTCAAAATATACTTACGCGGGAGATATCTGAACAATTTTTATTTATAAATTTGAGATTGTTTTGTTTGTGCCAGTCCATTTTTGTTCTATCAGTGGTCACATAAAAATTGCACCTGTAGACCATAGGAAGAAAATCTAGACCCGTCGTCCCTCTGAAACATTTATGGTGCTACATAATTTTGGTGATAAAAACAAACAGAATGCAATTGAGTGAAATTTTAAAATAATATCCTGTTATGGTAACCCAATGAACTTTTGCCGGACAGTCAGTTTCCGAATCCAGAATTTCAATGAATACATTTAATGGCTTAACCCTTTCAGTGCCAGGTCTGATTTTTGTATCAACCCATATACCCTGTGCCAATGCATTCTCTTATATATGCGAGTCGACCATAGGTCGCCTCGCATATATAAGAGAATGCATTGGCCTAACAATTTTTCATCATTTGTTATTATTTTTCACAATTTTTTACAATTTTAATAATTTTTTTCTTATATTCTTTAACAGACTTATGTTGTAGGTTTAGTGCCAGGGAATCTTACGTTTTTCATGGGCATCAAAATTATTACTATGAATACTTGGTGATAGTTTTGAGTTATAACATGCCCCTAAGGTTTTATCCAGTAAAATAATTAAAAAAAAAAAAAAAAAACGATTTTACAGATCGTAAATTAGGGCCGGTGAGATCGGCCCCTGGCACTGAAAGGGTTAATTAAATATTTATGTTTGGCTGAAACTTGGAATATACCACTAGATGTCTAATGACAACTGGCTACATCACAACCCTTAGAGGAAACTCTGGTATATTGTAAATAACAATGGCAATTAGTTACATACTATTAATTAAACATTCAAATCGTTTATCACATACAACAACAACATGAACATGTCATCAATCCATCAGCTTTCAAAACCTCAGTTTAACAAAGCTCTCAAATCGCTCAAACCTTTACATGATTATCACTATTGTTAACACATTCAGACGACCATGATTCAATCATAAGTGGGGGAGACAGGCCCCTAAAAAATTGTGCATAGTTTGTTCACACGAGTATGATGTCGTCGCAGATGAAGATATTGTAGGTTCTTTGTAAGCCATGGTTAATCACGTGATTGACAACTCTAAGATCTTTCCATCTACGATTTTTACGTATACACAACTGCGATTACGTCGCAAGTGGAGGATTTCGCATCTAAAATCAAACAGTACTTGATATTATTTTTTTACTCGCGATCTTGTCGTGAGCATGCGCAGTCCAACTACCGGTTACTACATACGACAGAAATAATTCAACTTACGATTGAATCAGGGTCATCTGAACGTTCACTTACAAAGGCCGAGAAGTGAGAGAGTAACCCTTTCATGGCGGAGCTTCGATGGTGCAGCATTAAAGATCCTGTGCCAGTGCATTCTTATATATACATAGGGAGCCTCGCATATATAAGAGAATGCACTGGCTTAGAAGGCCAAGGTTAATATTGTTAGGCCAATGTATTCACTTATATATGCGAGGCTCCAATGGGAGACTCAAATATATAAGAGAATGCATTGGCACAGGGTTATTCTCAAAATTTCAGGAAGCTCCAGTCATGGAATGGTTACCTTTTTCTTTACTACATGGATTCTCTTGGCAATTATCAATGTATACATTGGAATGGTCCATTGTTCATTTGGAGGGATATTCAGGAAATATAAGCAGACGACAGACAGACAAAATGATAATTATAAGATTTCAGAAGTATTGCTATTCATTGGAGGGAAATTTTCAAATAAAAAACTCAACAAACGACAAATGGCCTATGGCCGTATGATGAACTTATTTTCTGAACATTTCCTGAGGGAATTTCTCATCAGTGAGTATTTAGTAGAGAAAGGGTTAAATCCAGACAGTTATTTTCAACAGGTTCCAAATTAAAGATATATTATGTACTTATTCAGGTGCGTGAAACTAGTAAGTTGGTATTCAGGCACTATGTCAACTGGAGGAATATAGCATTCTAGTAACATTGCCGAAAATTTCAAACAAATCGACATTACCACTCCAAAGAAAACATCGTCTGAACTACGCGCAATTGTAAATATTTACTTCTCAATTCAGGACGCAACTATCTGCGATAAGCTAACAAAAACGATTTCGCCATCGAGAGTCACTGTATTTAATTAATATATAAGAATGGCAGTGTTTGTTTTCAATTTGGATATAATATTTGTAAAAATTACTACTTTGAGCAAGATTATTCTCCCTACCGGAGTGTTTCACACCACTTTAAAGATACAAGAATTTCACTTGAAATATTTTTCAAAGGACAAAGTAAACAAATCAACTAACAGTTATTTTATATGATATTCCGTTGTGGAATGGCACGCTAATTCAAACAAACTCGTAATTAAACAGGTCTGGCACATTCCAAATTCAACTATTATTGTTCAATATGGCTATTTCTATTTAACATGTTCGATAAAAGAGGCATAACCTAAAATCAGATGATACAAATATACCTGAAGAATAGTGTTAACCCCTTTCATGACTGGAGCTTACTGAAATTTTGCGAAAACCCTGTGCCAATGCATTCTCTTATATATGTGAGTCGCCCAAAAATACATTGGCCTAACAATATTTGCCACGACCTAACAAGCCAGTACATTCTCTTATATATACGAGGCTCCCTATGGGAGACTCACATATATAGGAGAATGCAATGGCGCAGGGTATTTAATGTTGTGGATTGACACGCTAATTCAAACAAACTCTTTGTTTACTTTGTCTATAATCACAGTTGCTACAGTTATGCCGACAGCTATCTCCCATTGGTGAAATACTTATAATATAATTTGATGATACTAAATATATAAGGAAGCATAAGCTGCCAAATCAGATTTAACAACATAATCCTAGTGTTATTTCATTTGCTATGTTAAAAAATAATGAGATTCTAGAAACCCTTTCAACAATGGATATTTTCTATGTCAGCTTTTAATAAGATTGTTAGGGCATGGTAAAATACGCATGTGGTAATTTCAACAATGGGCCATAACTGAGGTGAAAATTGGCGAGCGGAACCAAAATTCAAACTTGACCTGTATTTTGGGCTATTAAACCCACAAATCAAATTTCAGTCCATTCAGTTAAGACTTACTAAAGTTATCATCCGGAAAAGAAAAAAAGCGAACAGACGGATGGACGGCTATACAGACCAATAACATAATGCGTTGTTTTTTTCAACACAGGAGTATATAAATAATCCAAACTGGATTTATTGGTCAAAAGCCCAAAATATTGATGGATGGACAGATTACATAATACAATGTTTATTCCAACGGGCATATAAGGAGGGTTTTACCCATTCTCTAAGTCACTCTGAGTCTTTCGTAATCTCATCGACTTGTCATTCGCAAAAGGCATGAGATCTTATCCCAATTTACATCACACTGTCTTAAGTAAATCATTTAGATTGGACTATTTCATCTTAGTGTAAGTTCTGATTGGCAGTAGTTACATGGAATCCCAGGGGTCGTAAATAGACTCTCCAAGAGAGGTAATCAGGCCCACTACTGGAATTACCTAACCATAGATGTCAATTTTCCAGATATATAGCAAATCAGATATAATGCTAAATAAATAAATATACTGTGTTCTCTGGCACCTCTCTAACCACTGTAAAGAGATTACTCAAAATTGTATTTGCAGTTTTGACCCAAATTTTCAAAAAGTTCAAAACTCTTCAGATTCTATAATTTATTCACAATTAGAAATTTAGATAGGTTTCTGACATAATGAGTAAAAGGCGTTGGAGAATAGATTTTATACATTGCTTCGAAATTTGTAGCATTTTTTACTAAAAAATTACCCATACATCCATTAATTTCTAGAATTCTTGGGGAACAACTATTAACAAGAGCTACGCTGGGCGTGCAATATACGCCCTATCTTGGGTCGGCGGAAACTGGTAAAAAAGGGGCATAACTCTGATAAAAATTGGCGGACGGAACTCAAATTTGAACTTGACCTGTGTTTTCTCCTAATAAACCCACATACCAAATTTGATTGAAATCGGTTCACTCTAACTAAAGTTATCATCCGGACAACAAATTTCAGGGATTTTCTAAGTCAAATTACGTCAAAAAAGGGGCCATAACTCTCGCAAAAATTATCGGATTAAAACGAAATTCGGACTTGAGCTGTATTTCGATATATGTAATCCACAAAAAAACGGGTTTTGCGTATAAACATTCCAAAATCGAGTTATCATCCGGAAACCAAAAAACATAAGAAAAACTGAATTTTCTGAGTCGAAAAAGGGGCATAACTCTGCCAAAAATGGTCGGACAGAACCCAAGTTCGAACTTGACCTGTGTTTTGGTGGGAGAAAGTAATATACCAAATTTGGATTCATTCCGATAAACTATACTAAAGTTATCATCCGGACAACAAATTTCAAGGATTTTCTAAGTAAAAAAACGTCAAATAAGGGGCATAACTCCGGTGAAAATTGGCGGGCGGAACCCAAATTCGAACTTGAACTTACTTTTCGGCTAATAAACCCACATACCAAATTTTACTAATTTTGGTTCACTCTAACTAAAGTTATCATCCGGACAACAGGTTAACGGACGCCCGCCCGGACGCCCGCCCGGACGGACGGACGGACAGACCAATACTATAATACGGCCTTTTTTTCAAAAGGGCGTATAAAAATGAAAACAAATTAGCCTCCCTCCCTCATCCAGTTTCCCGTAATACTTGACTAAGAAAACAGGTCTAACATATATGTTTGCATTACCTGATAGTGATAAATATTAATCCTTTCTTTAGTCAATAATAATTGACAAGTAATTCCCTTGTTCAGATAATAAGTTTAACAAACAGCTGAACTTATTGTAGGAACATTTCCCACCTACTAATAGAAGTCCTTCTGTATTATCTGTTTCTCTGTCTGTTGTCTACATATGTTTCCTGAACACACCTTCAGATGAATAACAGACCATTCCATGTACGATATTATAACAGATGGAAGAGTCCATTTAGTAAAGAAAAGGTTAAAGAGTATTCTAACTTAACTTTTAGGCCCAAAAAAAAATTTTGAGTCTCAAAAGAAAAAAAATTTCTGAAGGGATGACTTTATTTTAATTTTTTATGTTTTTTTGTGCACATCGTAAGCATGGATCATGATAGCTTCCACCATGATATCTAGTAATATTTCAGAAAATGTAGAGGGAACTTTGTTTTGCATACACACTCATAAGCTTTCCGATGAATGGCAACAAGCCATATTTCCAACTAAATCCTGAAAAGTTACCCATAATTCTGCTGTGTTTAAGGAGTCAATTAGTTAGGACATTACTGTAACAATTACATTGTGCTACCAGTATACCTGTATGACATAGGGATTATCTATACTGTTCTAACGCCCGTGACTATTCACAATTGTTATTGTTGTCAATAAATTGACACCTCTCCATTATAACATGTGATCGTAAATTTCCTCCAGTGCCTTTCAATTGTTTTGGAGTTACAATTTATTTTCCAGACTATGATGATTGGCTAATCATTTTCTTCAATGAAGTCATCTACTTAATGTTCTATGTCACTATGCATATACATGATAGTCAATCTATCAATCAAAGGGATATGTTAAAGATACGGGCGGCGTTGGCGGTGGTTATGACACAACGGTCTAGAAGAAATACAGAACACGACTTGCATCATAGTCTCGAATCTTTTATCGAACTAGTTGCAGACGGCGCATAGTTACATTTCGCGAGAGCGTAATATCCTTGCGCCATCCACAACTCATTCGATAACAGATTCTTGATTAAGATGCGCGTTGTGTTCTGTCTATGTTTAAATTTTAGAGGCCTTCCTGATTCCCATGACATCTGTCCATTATGAATAATGATGATTGAAGGTAACTTTGAGTTTTATGTTGCATGGTTAGCAGTAAATTAACTAAGGAAATGTTTTCCTTTGTGTCAAATCAGATTGGGTGTCTTTAACCCTTTACCCAACAGAAGAGCCTTGTGCCAATGCATTCTCTTATATATGCGAGTCTACCATTGGCTTAACACATTAAAAATTATAAAATTGTTAAAGAATGTAAGAAAAAATGGTAAAAAGTGTTAAAAAAAGATTTTTTTTAAGCCAATGCATTCTCTTATATATGCGAGGCGACCTATGGTCGACTCGCATATATAAGAGAATGCATTGGCACAGGGTATAACTGTAACTATCACAATGTGGTCAAGGAGCCGGTTCCAATGATATCCATAGTTGTATGGTTCTATTGAGACAGACCGAATTTATTTTAGGCTGTTGAAGCTTTATTTGGCCGGTTTTGGCCAGTTTGTTGGGTAAAGGGTTAATAGAGTACATGTTCAATAATTATGGACAAGTTTGAGACACAGTTTCCCCGTGTTGCAAATATTACCACTTGCAGATTTTTAGCTGTTTTTCTGTCAGAGCTGACACATACAGCGCATCATTGTGCTCGAATGAGGTCAGATCCACAACTTTCTCTCCAATACCGAGTGACTGTGTCTGACGACCAGAGGTACTGTCCCATATGCTTACCTGTAAATAAATGTTGACAAGTTCATTAAAGGTAATCAATCTATTCAGTCCCCATATCATCAAGAAACAACAACAACAACATTTCTTCAAAATACGCTTTACTGATCAGAATCGATTAATTGCAACAAAATAAGGCTAACCACTGTACTATGGTATCAAATTTCCCAAAATGTGTTATTTATCAACATTACTATCACTTGAGTATAAACAAATTTGGCCGTTTTACCACTTGATTTTAGAGTTATCCATCTTCATCCACAATTTTGTCCGAGCCTGTAGGTTTGATAACTGTTTTCTGGACCACAAATAATTGTACATCTCGAGAAAGAATAAACTTCAAAAATTGGTATATGATCACTCTGAGCTTTGATGGGTGGTGGGTTCCTCGACTCGAATCAAATATTTTTACCCCCCCCCCCCCTCCAAGCCAATGAAATAGTAATTTTGGAGAATTAATTCGGATAATGCATCTTTATAAATAGTAAATACCAATGTTCAGAAGAAATTCTATTTGTATGTATCCTTTGTAAACACCATTTTAAAACAAAATCAGTCTATTTATAGTTAACCACTTTAAAAAAAATGTTTTTGGAACAATCATTGAATCAAACATTGCTTCCAACTCTCTATGTTGCTAACACACCTAGTTATATTTTATAAGACACCACAATTATAAATTAGTAAATTCAAAGCCTAACAAGGACCTTAACTCTGGTAAATTGAACAGACCGCAGACATTTTCAAACTGCATATATATTTGAATAATCCATATACAGTAATGCCCTAAATAATCGACTCCTTAACCACAGCAGAATTATGGGTAACTTTTCAGGATTTAGTCGGAAATATGGGTTGTTGCCATTCATCGGAAAGCTCTCAGATAACTCTTTACCCATAATTCTGCTGTGGTTAAGGAGTCGATTATTTAGAGCATTACTGTACCAGATTTGAAAACAATCAGATAACTATAACTAAATTTATCAGTCGAAAACAAAAATAATGGGAAAATTCTAAGTCTAACAAGGACAATAACTCCAGTAAAATGGGCGGATATATATTTAAAATGGGCGGATATATATTTAAAATGGGCGGATATATATTTAAAATGGGCGGATATATATTTAAAATGGGCGGATATATATTTAAAATTGCGGATATATATTTAAAATGGGCAGATATATATTTAAAATGGGCGGATATATATTTAAAATGGGCGGATATATATTTTCCTGTGGGTGATACATGTATAAAATCTGATAACAATCAGATAACTAAAACGAATGTATTCATCCGGAAACCAAAATAGTCTGCAAATTCTAAGTTGACATGGACCATGGACGGGGGATAATTTGATGTGTTTACAGTCAATGGAGTGATTAGTAATGCCGAAAGTTTAAGTAATACTAGATGTCAACATGAAGAGAAAGTAGTATACATGTAAAAAGTTTAAAGGATTCTGCATGTAAGGTGTGACCTGTAGGGTTCTGTAGTCATGCAAAGAGTACAATCCAAGATGGCTGCTGGCAGACATGATTTTCCAAAAATAACGTTCAAATTTGATAGCTCCCATCTATCTAGAAGTGATCCTAAACATTCCTCTTAATTCTCCAATAAATGCAGGCTGCAGGGTGTGCTGATAAATCCAAATTTGAAATCCAAGATGGCTGCTGATGATCAAGTATTTCCCAACAAATTTCAGTAAAAATGGAAGGCTCTCATCTGGAAGTCACCTCAAAGATCCATATGAAGTTTGGTGAAGTCGAATAACAGATGTGACCTGTAGGGCCATGTTTTCAAATGAAATTAAAATTTTTGTTATAGCTCCCATCTAGTGGTGACCCCCGAAGATCCATATGAACTTTGGTGAGAGGGATGTGATCTGAATGGTGTGCCAAAGGATTTAGTCATGCAAAGAGTAAAATCCAAGATGGCTGTCGGTGGCCATGTTTTTTAACAAAATTCAGAAATATTCAATGAATCCCATCTAGTGGTCAACCCCGAAGATCCATATGAAGTTTGGTGACATTTGGATGAGAGATGTGGTCTGTAGTGTGTGTCAAAGGATTTAGTCATGCAAAGAGATAAAATACAAGATGGTTGCTGGCGGTCATGTGTTTTAATGAATTTCGGAAAAAATTGATGGCTCCCATCCAGTGGTCACCCAGAAGATATGGTGATAGCCTGAATTGTATGGTGCTTTCAACTTTCAGTCAATTTGGCAAAGCGATGATGGCTATAGATAACCAAATTAAATTTTATTTGGCCATTTAAAGTGATGTGAAACACTCCGGTATGGTGATCAAATAGAAATGGAGAATAATCTTGTTCAAAGTAGTTATTTTTATGAATATTAATCCAAATTGACAACTCACACCATCATTATGATATCAATTACATGCAATGACTCTCGGTGTCGAAATCATTTGTGTTTGTTTATCGCCGTTAGTTGCATTCCGAATCCAGGTGTAAATATTTACAATTGAGCATAGTTCAGATGATGTCTTCTATGGAGTTGTATGTTCGATCTCTTTGAAATATTCAGCAATGTTAGTAGAATGCTATATTCCCACTTATCAGTTTCACGCACCCGAACAAGTCCATAATATCTTTAAAATAATTCTGGTGGAAACCAGAAAATATCTGAAGATCCTTTTATTACCGAATTGATTCTCTCTTTTAATATGATTACTCACAGAGTTAGAATATTCATCCCCCGCTGCAGCCAGGAGGCGCCGCCTATCCAGAGGGTGAGGCATCAGGACTGACCGTGAAAGAACGGCCTGGGCCCGACTTCCCTGTAGAGTGTGTATCACATTGCAGCTACAAATTTGTTGTGGGTCCGTGTCAGAGTTCACGGTCACAGTCACCATATCACAGAGCTGCAATAAAACACACTTCAAATGTCAGAGTTAGGTCAATATAAACAAAATAGTTTGTTCCTACAAAAACACCTGCTGTTGACAGGTTCTTCAAGCATATTGATCTGTCATGAATAAGTAAATTTATAATACTGTCCATCTCTATTCATCCGACAGAACTCTTTTAACCCTTTACCCAACAAACCGGCCAAAACCGGCCAAATAAAGCTTCAACAGCCTAAAATATCTTCGGTCTGTCTCAATAGAACCATACAAATATGGATATCATTGGAACCGGCTCCTTGACCACATTGTGATAGTTACAGTTATGCCCTGTGCCAATGCATTCTCTTATATATGCGAGTCGACCATAGGTCGCCTCGCTTATATAAGAGAATGCATTGGCCTAAAAAAAAATCTTTTTTAAACACTTTTTACCATTTTTTCTTACATTCTTTAACAATTTTATAATTTTTAATGTGTTAAGCCAATGCATTCTCTTATATATGCGAGGCGACCTATGGTCGACTCGCATATATAAGAGAATGCATTGGCACAGGGCCGTTCTGTTGGGTAAAGGGTTAAGACAACACACAAGAGTAGTACATTACTAAGATAGTAACTAAGAAAAATATTACCCGCATTATTATCTCAACTTCATAAGGTTCCCTGTCAAAACTTCAAAAACGTCCAAGGTTATGTAATGGTGGAATATGATCTCTACGGGCGTTAGCCAGAGTAGAGATTCATGGCATGATCTAATTTATGAACTGCCATAAATAGGTAAATATACAAATACTGCCCAGTGCCCATCCCTAATCTTCAAGACACAAAATGCACCAATGCCTTATTTCTTTAAAAATAAATCACCACCCAACATGTTGTTTTATATAGCAATTAATGTATATTGCATATAAACAGCAACCCTGTTGAAGCCGAGGTTAAATCAAGTTATACATTTCCATGTCTTAATGAGTAATATTGTATCCAAACATCTTTTATTAGATATCTGTGGGTGTGAAATTATGGGAAATTGTGAAGTTCATTACCGTCATTGGTGATTTAAATGAGCGGGTGATTTACGCTTAAAGTCTGCAGTACAACAAGAAGGCAACATTACTTTGACGTAAACCAGTATTATCCCTACCGATTTTCCTAGCTGGTTTACGTCAAAGGACTATATCAATACCTGCCTCCACACAAAAATAATTTGAAATAGATATTAAAATGGAAATATCTGCCTCCCTCATCGCTTTGGAAAAAATATTCACTGAGAAACAAACTATTTTAGCCTATTTGCTATAACTGCTTTTCATAGGTAAAAGTTTTCATGGTCAATTACCAGTCAGAGTACACCGTCAAAGTCAAAATAGAGCTGAACTTGCTTCAAAGCGAACCTTGGTGAGAATATAGCTGCCACATCCTTGATATGGGCCTAAAGATTATTTAAAGCAAGCCTTGACGAGAATATAGCTGCTGCATCCTTCCAGATTATTTACTGCAAAGCCTGCAAATTGCCTGCCATTCGCAGAATGAGGTCCCCAGAGGGTGAATTTAGGGATGCTATCCCGCACAGCGTGCCAGCATCACCTAATTCACCTCTGGGGACCTCATTCTGCTTTGGCCTCATCTTCTGGAAAGTATCTATAGTCCCAATTGTTTCTAACTTTACTTTTTCAAAATATATAATCAAGGTGACTAATGGTTGAACAACACCAACTTCAACTGGGGGAATTCAATCTGATCCTAGGTCTCCCATAGCAGTTGAGGCCTAAGCAGAAAGGTCCCCAGAGTGTGAATTTGGTGACTAAATTCACCCTATGGGGACCTCATTCTGCAAATGACAGACACGATATTTGCAGGCTTGTTTAATTTACTGCTTTCATAAATTTGATATGACTGCCATCAAGATCAAGCCTCGAAATAGTGTGTCTGTCATTTTCAGAATGAGGTCCCCAGAGGGTGAATTTGGTGATGCTAGCCCGCTGTGCAGGATAGCATCACTAAATTCACCCTCTGGGGACCTCATTCTACAAATGCAGGGTTTCCGTTAGTATGGCTCAGCGTCTGTAGGACGGCCTCATTCCCCTCGCAGCTGATCTATTTGATTCATACATGTACCAAAAGTCAGTAGAAATATGTCATAAAAAATCTGGTTGCAACGGGAGTTCGGAGGTTGAACAGAATACTGGTGGAAAAAGCGGGTCAATTGAGCAGTGTGTTACTGGTAATCAAAGCGCTAAAACTACAACGTAATATTTGGTGTGCATTGAAATAGCGACGTTATATACAGTGTAATAAATGTCGCGGTAACATCAAAGAATGTCCGACTGCTGAGATTGCACAGGATTTCTGTGGTTGAAACTACTCACGCTCGGAGATCCCGTGCTATCGTACAATTACATAATTTGATCGAAGAATGCCGAATTGCTGAGTTAGGCAGAGTAGGGATCAACATACGCCAACAGGCAGTTCTCCTACCAAAGGAGGTATATACCTCCGAGATCCCGTGCTATCGTACTATTATAATACGGAACCTGTCCCAAATCAGTCTTTATAGCGGGAATTCATAGTGACAACACCATTCATTTGACCCATATTACATACATGAGGATAAACACAAAAAACATACCACCCTGCCCCCCCCCCCCCCCCCCCCCCAAAGGGCCCCAATATGGAGATAAAGTCAAAGTACGGTCAAGAATAGTTTTGTTGTCCCGCCTGGGTCCCCAAACACAAACAACGGCACACATGTTCCCATTTCCCGACAAAACTCAATTATATTTTATAACATGTTGGCTAAAACTCTATTCTATAGCAGCGGCCATCAGTTGTTGGACTAATACAGACTATTGACAAGCTACGCGTTTGAAAGATTTCGCTACCATTCGTATTTCGCTGCTATAAATATATGCTGCAGATAAACCCTGCAGTATGACGTCACAGCGCACAAATAGTTTTACGATTGAATACATGGAATATATCAGTTTCATTTTCACAGGAGCTACTTGAAATTCTAGGAAATACTTAATTCAATTCTCCCAGCTAGGTATTATTGGAAAATGCATAGATGCTTTTTAGTGTTTAGTTTCATTATACCTGTCAGAATCTTATTGTAAGTTATAAATTTTTAAACGCTGTAACTTGTTCATTTATATAGTCTTCAATCAGATGGCAGTCTTCCGCGCGTAATTATATGATTAATTATCTGGATACCATCAACAGAATTAATGCACCCACGGAAAATGATCGACAGTCGACTTGCGTAATATACGTAGCTTGGTATTGCTTTGTGGGACCCTCAGATGCAAGGAAATTGCTACTTTTCAGTGTCAAATAAATTTGTTTTCGCCCCACGGGACGAACTATGGTCATCCCGTCGCATTATGTGTTTCTCCAATACGGACTCATTATATTCCCCATGGCGGAAACCCTGGCAAATGACAGGCTCACTATATCATGGCTTGATCAAGACAGAACCACACACACATGAGACTATGGTAAACGGTATTACAAGACTATGTTGTGGCCCAATGTTACAATGAGATCCATCAGGCTCGATTTGTAACTTGCCTCATAACAAATGAGTGCGAAATGGTTCACATCCTTCACATGCCTTTATGGTTGTGTATTTATTACGCACCAACAGTCAATACTTTATGGTATTAAATAAGTGTTTCTGTATGGTTTCCATGCTAGTTAGTAATCTACTCAACGCAATATGATGTTGAATTATTGTTGTAGTACCAGTTGGGTTTGTATGCAGGATATAATTTACACCACAGAAGCTATTGGGATCTCACAGGTGCATTAAGGTAAAATTACCGCATAGGCTGAAGTAACGTAATTAAAAGAAAGATAGCTATAAGTGTGTAATAAAAAAGTCCGCTATCGTAGCATACCTGATGACGAACATTCGCATGC
Source organism: Siphonodentalium dalli (assembly GCA_032622095.1). NCBI lineage: Eukaryota > Metazoa > Mollusca > Scaphopoda > Gadilida > Siphonodentaliidae > Siphonodentalium > Siphonodentalium dalli. Next base: position 52,033,084 of record CP136067.1, read on the forward strand.
TTGGCTGTGGGCCGGAAGCTCGCCAGGAAATGCCTTGTCAACGGTTCAAAACACAGACTAGTAAGTGTACCTGAAACAAATCAACTCAGACTGAGTTCAATCAGCAGATTAACCCTATCATACCGGGAGCTGTGCTGGTGCAGCATTAAAGATCATGTGCCAGTGCATTCTCTTATAAATTAGGGTTTAATCCCGGGACCGGGAATTCCCGGGTTCCCGGTAGTCGGTCCCGATTCCCGGGAAATTCAATGAGCAGAACCGGTAATCAAAGCCCCTATATAATTAGCGATATACGTTTGATATTAGATGCAATATATGATTTCTTTTTATAGAACAAAACTTGAATATTAATGTCTGCCCTCACGGAAGCAGGGTCAACAATTTAAAGAGTCATGATTGGCATTGACGCATGCTGCATGCACAGTCGCGTCACTCACGAGTCACTCACTCGTGATAAGTGATGTCCCAGTCGCAGACTCGTTGGTCGCGGGACTCACAGAGTCACAGGATGAACATGGTTGTGTAATGCCATAATGTGCATACGTGACTAACGTGAGGCACATTGAGCGATTTGATTGTCTTTTAATAAGAATGACGCATTTCACGTGCCAAAGGCTGTGAAGTGCATGACGTCAGATTTCTCAGAAATTCAGAATAATTTATTCTGTGCTCACCTGCAAATCGGCTGTGATTATATAACAGACCAAGTTTACCACCGAATTTGAATTTGACCGATTGGCGGGTAGGCAAAATCTATCGCCGGTATGGGAGTACTTTGAGAAAGTGCATCCAGACAAAGCATGGTGCAAAAAGTGCATGAAGCTCCTGAGTGTTACCGGAGGCTCACAGGGGGGCTGTCAAAGCATTTGCGATCGGTCCATGATATTTCCATAGTAAAACGGCCACTGGACCAGAAGTGAAGACTGAAACGTTGCCGCATCAGAACTGTAGACCAAAATTAGTGAAATGTGGGTTGTGAACTTGTGGGTGTAAACAATTCGGAACACAATTCTTTTGTTGTGCAGGATTTGGGTGGTGGGTCCCAGAAAATGCCGGATGAAAACAAAGGGATACCTGCTTTTGTCTCAATAAAAGGTAAACCACCACCATTATGCATAATTCCGATAGTAATTGCCCTTATTTTGGAACACCGGCAACCGTAAGAAACACACAACTATTTTCCGATTACGACATTAATACTATAAGCTCACAGACAAACTGTGCAATATAAGGGGTCTCATCGCTTCAAAATATCAGTGTCATATTATGAAATACTTGCTGACGTTACAAAATTATATACAGCTAACATGTACCGGTATATACGACGGTCTTAGTGATCGATCGTTGTGCGATCTCCTTTTTCTAAGGAAGTACTTCGGTCGCGAAAACAGTTAACTGACTCAATGTGATTAATATCGCGTATTCATCAATTTAGTTATCTATTATGTAACAGCCTAACAGGAAGTCGGAGAATAAAATATTGGACCTTTGTTACAGGTTTTAGTTCGCGAAATTACGCGGTCGGAACTTCGGAAGTTAGGAACTTTGGAAGATGGTATGCTTTTATTTGTTTATTTTGATGTATGTACCTGAAAATAAGTCTGACATAAGAATATAAAGAATATGATATGTGCCCTACTTGTGTTTCTGTGTCTTTAAACCACGAAATATTCAGTTGTCAGTCATTCATGTTGGTCTGTAAATTACCCGGTTCCCGGTTCTGATGTCGTTTTCAGTCCCGTTCCCGGTTCCGCTAAATCCGGGAATATATTAAACCCTATTATAAATGCGAGTATCCCATAGAGAATGCACTGACGTTCAAGGTAAATATTGTTAGGCTAGTGCGTATATGTCTATGGGAGACTCGCATATATAAAGAATGCATTGGCACAGGTTTTTTGCAAAATTTCAGGAAGTTCCAGTCATGGAAGGGTTAATGTGTCAAGGTCCCTATCATGGCTTTGTTATTCCCTCCTAATTCTCTGTGCCACTCATTTGCCAAAACTAAATTTTGCAAATTTTCAATTTCAGCTCTTCTCCTTTAGAATAATAATTTGATAATTAAAAGCAAATTTAGACAATCCGAGATTTATATTTAATTCAAATTAAGTCTAGAAAGAATATTCTAAACAACATAATAGAACCCTATTTTGAAGGTGCTTCTGATGACAAAACTATTTAGCTCCATGGCCCCACAGATGGAAAAATAATGACCATATTCAGACAAATAAAGAAGGATAACTCTAGAATATATGACATGTGAACCACACCATTTGAACCTCTGTTGAAAACTCATTAAAATCCAGTAATATATTACTGAGAAATCTTCGCAGATGAAATGTCAGTCATATGGACGGTTGGATGGAGGACCGGATACATATAGCCCACCCAGTATATTCCCATTCTCTAAGTGAAGCCAGAATCGGTTCTAAACATTTTTCATTTCCGGGTGACTTACCTTCTAGTGGCAGCATATGGATCTTATAATCACCACTGTGCTTCCTTTCAAAGAAGGTGACTCTATCAAGTTGGCCGACTAATAGACCACCAGGACTAAAAATAAACATGGAACATGATATTAATTAAAGACAATCGGGACTAAAAATAAACATGGAACATGAAATTATTCAAATACCACCAGGGCTTAAAATAAACATGGAACATGATATTAATTAAAGACAATCGGGACTAAAAATAAACATTGAACATTAAATTAATCAAAGGCCACCAGGAATAAAAATATTGATAAAAAATTACCTACCTTTTGTTGTCATTCTTACCTCATGACGTCATTTTTTACCTCATTTGAAGAAAAAAAACCCAGCTTATTTACAAAATTAAATTAAATAATCTGAAAAAATATCTGTAATGAATAAGGGATTTCAGGTTGACATAAAATGTAACCTATGTAAACAGTCATCGATCATGTAAGCAGATCATCATAATTTTATCTGGGAGAGAAAAAACACTTCCTTGATTGCGGGATAATCTGTGAGCGATTTTCAATAATTTTCCTACTGCAAATTCAGTATTTGACTGCAGCATAGCCATTATGCTACATGGAGTGACATTAACCCTATCTATACTAAATACTCATTGATGAGTAGTTTCCTTAGGAAATGTTCAAATAATAGTTCAACAAATGGCCATTTTGTTAAACTTATTATCTGAACATTTCCCACCAATGAATAGGAATACTTCTGCACTTTATATTATCTTTTTGTCTGGCTGTCGTCAGCTCAATTTTCCTGAAGATACCTCCAAATAAATAATAGACCATTCCAATGCATACTTATTAACTGAGAGGGAGAATCCATTTAGTAAAGGAGGGTTAAAAATATAGCATAATTACGTGAAAGACTGGCTGTTGCTGGGGCACACATATTGCAGTGAAACACATGGAGCTCGGCCCCCTTCACCATTCAACTGGTTCACATGAGAGTTTGTGTTCCGAATATCATACTCTAGGACCGTTCCATTCTGCATCCCAGCATAGAAACAGTTGCTCTCATCTGCCCTCCATATACAGCTCCAAACTGGCATGGGTGTGTCATAACTGTAACACAAACAGGTCCATAATAAACATTTCATTATAATCTAATTCACGACAAGTTATTTTATTCATGCCATGGTATAGCACTTTTCTTAAAACTGTTAACCCTTTACCCAACAGAACGGCCCTGTGCCAATGCATTCTCTTATATATGCGAGTCGACCATAGGTCGCCTCACATATATAAGAGAATGCATTGGCTTAACACATATTAAAAATGATAAAATTGTCAAAGAATGTAGAAAAATATTATAAAAATTTTAAAAAAATGTAAGAAAAAATTATAAAACTGTTAAAGAATAAAAGAAAAAATGGTAAAAAGTGTTGATTTTTTTTTAGGCCAATGCATTCTCTTATATATGCGAGGCGACCTATGGTCGACTCGCATATATAAGAGAATGCATTGGCACAGGGCATAACTGTAACCATCCCAATGTGGTCAATGAACCGGTTCCAATGATATCCATATGTGTATGGTGTTATTGAGACAGACCGAAGATATTTTAGGCTGTTGAAGCTTTATTTGGGCGTTTTTGGCCATTTTGTTGGGTAAAGCGTTAATTAATATTTAAAGATGCCTGATCTGATTTAACTCCTATAAATTACTTTTTCTATTACTATAAATATTTTATTTGAGATGAGAAACCCACTCCTCAAAGCTCAGAGTCATCAGTTTCAAATTTTGAAATCTGTTGATTTTATCCACCTCAAATATTTGTCAGTGAAAGTCCCAGAAGTCACATTTCGCCATGGCGATCGCAAATTAGTTTTGGAATATAAGATATAAAAGAATCCCCAGCCTTGCACCAGTAATAAAAATTAAGATATCTTGTGATAGATGGCATGTCGACATACATATACTTATTTACTAATTGGAAATAATGTTTTATTCATGCAAATAGACATAGTTATATAACTCCTTGTGTTTACACAGGTAATCTATCATCTATCATATATAATGTCAAGAAAACAGTTATGGGACTTTAAAAAAATATATAGTATTGCGCTTGGCTATGTCGTGAGTTTTTATTGGTAATATGGATAAATAAATCCACTGTTGTTGAAATTGCATTGTTGTTTTTGTAACTGAATGATACGGGGACCATCCATGCAGGGTTTACCCCCCTTGATGATTCGGTAAGACCGCTGCTACCGGTGACATTTTACCCACATTTGGTGGACTTCCGCGATATAAATATATATACTAAGCGAAAAGAGCAACATGTTGGCCTTATTAAGCACAAAAAAATATTGAACAACATTTCATGTAATTTTGAACCTTAAGTTAGGAAAGTCCCTCTAGAACCAAAGAACTATATTGCGAAATGGTGTGAATTGGTTCTCCGATTATTTTATCAACACAAAAGTCAAAATGAGCACGGACAACAACATTCATGGCAAGTCAAACACAAGAGTTCTAATCTGCTGTCATTTTGCTAAGGAGTGTGTGAAAATTGTCAACAAAACTACTGCTCTAATTCTCCATTCTGTCAATAAGCTTTTAGTGTGGGAATTGTTCTCAAAGCACATAGGGGAAATTTGACTTTGGACAATCGCGATCTCGCAATTTTGACTTGAAAAACCAGGAGTACCCAGCCGGTGACAGAGTCAGAAAGGAAGTATGACCGGTGCGCTCTGGTAGAGATTGGCATTCCCTTATATATGCGAGACTCATACAAATAAGAGAATCCTTTGGTCCATGGTTTTCGTAAAATGTTAGGAAGCTCCAGTCATGGCAGGATTTTTCATGAGATATAATTAATGTATATAAGAGAATGCACTGGCACAGAATCTTTAATGCTGCACCAGCGCAGCTCCTGTCATTAAATCGTTTGTAGTCCAGATCATATGAAATATAATTTGTTTGCTGTCACCCGACCCACTGGCCTCACAACACATCGACTCAAATTATGTTTAGTCGAATCAAATTCTTCATTGTAAATTTGTTCAATTGTGTGTGTTTGCAGAGATACAACCATAAAGTGACATATTAAATTCCAGAATTAATCACCATTACGGTAAATCTCAGAGATGGCCAATGTATCTAAAACAGCCTCCTAAAAAAACAGGGGTTGCACATCGATGAGGGTTTCTACCTAAAAGAGTGAATCAAATTGGTTGACATTTGTTCAAATTATTGTTCTAACATCTTAAAAGTAAAACAATTGGATAGGTCGGTGAAAACACGTGGATAATTGACCTATAGAGTATAATGCAATAGATGCCGTTGACCTAAGAGGAACACTCTTTATTGTTCATATATGCCCCTTTAAGTTGTCTGAGATCAACAGCATCTATATCATGACACTCTACGGTTAAATTTATCCACTTGTTTCAATTTTCACTGACCAGATTGCAACAATTTTGTGTATATAATTAATTATTTAATTTAATTAATTATTAGTGCCCTTTTATGACATTTGATTCAACGGGACCAATCTAATAAGATACCCCCCGAGTCAAATTACTCATATGTGCAAACTTTCAGCTCTGATGGTTCATCCATTTCTGTACAAACAATCAGTAGATAAAAGCCAATTGTGACAGCTTTTCAAGATTGACACTTTGTGTCGCTTGTAGTCCCTCCCTTATGTTACGTCACATGAAGGAAGATGAACGATTCAGACTGCATAATCGATAATGTAATATTCAGTCGCATGAATCAACATAACTTCAGTTACGGCGGCCTATTACAAAAAACTTTTGGCAACGTGCTCAGTGGATTAGCGGGCATCGATAATGATTGAGAAAAGTTACACTGGTGTAATCCTTTAAAAATGCTAAAAAGTTGTTAAGGGCCACAATTCAGGTAAAAAAAATGGAACAGACCTGATTTTGGAAGTCAATCGGGATATTGTTGTGAAAGATCCATATACCCAATAATAAATGGAAACGGTTGACGTTTGTTCAAGTTATTGTGCCAACAGCCATAAAATTGCTACAGATAGAAATAAGGACCATAACTCTGATGGGATAGGTCTGATTTATCGGTGTGTATCTGTTGCACATGGTTATAAATTTACATACCAATGAGAGGCCGATCATGATCGGCAGATGTTAACCCATCCCTTGGCGATAAAAATTTACTATGATCGGAATCATAAATGAGAGTTTTGGTGTTGAATTATAGAGTATACTGTATGTACTATTATAGACAAATGTACAAGCCACAAATTATTGGAATTTATGGGTCACTGGCATTTATATAAGAGAATGCACTGGTACAGGATCTGTAATGCTAAACCACCACAGCCTTGGGTTAAATGTGAAAGGTGTGACCTGGACATGGAATACTTGGGTTAAGAGAGTCCAATTTAAGTTTACAATAATAATGTGTCAAATTCTACCAACAATATAGTATACAGATAAGCCACCTCACTGCTGACCCATTAATATCAATCATACAGCAGAGCTGTGAACAAATCACAGGAATTGTTTATGTTGAACACTGACCTCTCTATTAAACCAATAACAATTATAATGACCTCAGACCATCTGAAGATATAACTCTGCAGCACAGATGTCCAAGTCTACTGCTAATATCATGTGATGTTTATTGTTGAATCTTATTTTAAATTAGATACCATAGCCTTCTTTTTCAAATTATTTGCACATTGGCATAAGAGACATCAGAAAATAATATAGCCTTATCAATAGCTAAGTAGTCCAAAGGCATGGCATGGAATTGGTGAATTGGATTTAATGTTGCTCCAAACAGATCTACCAGTACATAACACAAGATTTTGGACCGATTTAAACAAATTTGGTGTGGTGATTCGGGGTACCCTTGGCAGAGTTATAATGGTGTTAGTTTTTCAAATGTTTTTAACTTAAAAAAAAAATTAAAGGAACACATTGGGAACCTTTTTATCAACTTGTATCATAATCATCAATATCTAAATGAAAACAAGTGGTCAATCCGGACATCGACAATATGTGTACCATACTATGGTATAGGTACACATAAAAATCAAAATAAATTAATCAATCAATAGGGGCAAAGAGTGTGTCAAAATAAACCAATATGAAATGAGACATAGTATCAGGAATGTTGAGATGTGTTAATCTTTAACTACATAAATCCATGCAAGTGAATGAGGAGAAACCTGGAGATATAACAGAAGAATGATTAATTGAAAATTAAAATGAGAACATCCCTACAAATGAATAATAGACTATTCCAATTAAAACTTTAGAACTGAATGGGACAGTCCATAGAATCATGAAAGGGTTACAGCTTCACTGCTATGTGGTACCCCGCTGGACAAAACAAGTGTCCACTTAACCGCGGTGTGGTTTGCGTTGCCACCGTGGCCGAACTGCAACTACACCGCGGCTCCACCGGCTTGTACTTGCCGTTCCGCCACGATGTACATACTTGCCGTTCGGCCGCGGTGTACTTGCCGTTCGGCCGCGGTGTAGTTGCCGTTCAGCTGCGGTGTACTTGGTGTTCGGCCGCGGTGTACTTGCCGGTCGGCCGCGGTGTACTTGCCGTTCTTGGAATGATGTTGAAAAACACAAAGAGGGCACCATAAATGAGGCTTGATTGAGGCCATTGTCTAAATACCGTCCGCCAGACGATCTATTATATGTTTGAGGGCTAATCTGTCTGGTGACAAAGTGTGATAATCTTTTAAGTAGTCAACATCCCACCAGTAAACTGTCATAAAATCAAGGTGTCATAATCCACCCTGATTAGAAAAGGCTCCCGCTGTTAATTATTAGGCGTCACGGAAGTGTGATGTTGCCGACAACAGACTCCATCTAGATTTGGCAGCACGTGTCTTTTTGAGAAATAAGCATTGGAATGCCGTGCACACGTAGCAGCCTCATCATTAGAGAATTGAATCACTATCCTGTCATTTAAGACTGATTATAAAATAAGGATTATGGTTTGTTGTCGCATCCTACTTTGAACTGTTTGTTTGCCCATGTTTAAATATTTGTTATTGTGATGTTGTTTTCTCTTGTTCAAATATATTTTGTTTACATTAACTTAAACTATTAACTTAGACTACATCCACCCATGTGGACCTCCTTTTGGAATTTACTGCCGTCCATTGAATGCATAAAAATCTGTGCCAGAATTTTCTTCAGAATGAACAATAAAGAGCGTTTGTGCGTGATAAGGTATTTTTCGCCTGCGAAGGTTTTATGAACCTAAATATTCAAATCCTTTCAACACCGTAGTTACTTTAAAGACAAGACCGCGACAGCATTCCAGTTGACGTTTGGTAAAACTTGAAAGGGAATATCGAGGAGAAAGTGACATGTCACAATCATGTTAACTCAAACAGTTACGATTTAGCAAACAGTGACGATTGCTACAGTCCTCGCGCCCAATTTCTGAATAATGCTAACGTAATTGTAATTCGCGTGCACCTGGCATTTGAGATATACAGATGTGCGCCAAATTTATGGTGATTATCAACCTCCCAATCAAGGGTTTCACTCACTTTTTTGTGGCAATATACGTAAACAATACTTTATAATGAATATATAACAAAATAAAAATTGAATGATGCATGCATTGAATAAAAGAGACTACGTGGTTCGTTTATGTGGATTTGCAGGGTTCGTACACTAATTTTAAAGTGAAATTCCAGTATATTTCCAGTATATTCCAGTATTTTTTTCCAGATTTTCCAGTACGAGTTATCGTGCTTATTATACAGGGTTTCCTCTAGACTATGGTGTCAGGGAATGGTCCCCTTTTAGTGTCAAGGGAATTTATACTCCAGAATTAATTTATATACCAGTATTGCTTTTAAATTAATATATCCATGCCTTACATTTCCACAAGACAGTCATTTCAACAACTATATTGCACACCATATTCATAATAATAATCTTACAGCCATTAAAGCTATTAGTTTTAAGGCCACCATATCAGACCACAAACCACTCCTGGTATCTATTAGCAGCAATATAATACATACATGAAGGTAGACTATACTGGCTGTTCAGTCAGTTGGATGAATGACTACCTTCATGTATGTGAACTTAACCTACCGACCTTGTTTTATTACCAGGAATTACATGCCGTAATGACTGATGTTATTTATATTGCCCAAATAGTTTTGTACATTTTAACTGTTTATTAAATCAACTCATAATTGACAACTAATCCTTGGTGTTGATTGATTCTCTCATATTAACTGGCATATTTATTATTATAACATGGATATGTCACATTCTTCCACTTATGTGTACTCCTGAAAATATTATAACATATCAACCTATAGATGGGAAAATTAGACTGATTTGAACTCACACTCACCTTTGTTTTACATCATTAGTGCAATCATTTATCTGATAAATTTAACTGAACTGAATCATTGGCAACAGACAGGAAATGTCTCTCCTATATAATATTTGAATGAAAACTAATTGTTGATGAACTTGATTTTGAAAACAGTAACTTATGTCAACACTGAACGTATATACATAGATCTGGAACACACTTATTGGGTTTTCATTTGATCAAGCAGTTTCTTGATCCGACTGTCAACATTTGTGACTTCAGTTTGCTTCTCGCTGGCTGTTCGCCGCAAACTATTTGATTGGGTTATCAAAGTTATTTGACGGGTGGCCTCTGCCTTCTCTGCCGTCGAATCTGCTGATTTGATCAAGCTTACGATATCTTGCTCCAGGCGCTTCTTCTTCACTTTGAGATCATCTAACTTGTCGACATCAGCTTTCCTTTTCAGCGCATTCGAATCCAGAACTTTTTTCCGCCTTTCATCCTCGAGAAAGTTCATGTATCTCTGCCTTGCACTTGCAGCGGATAATAGTAGGGCCATGGACATTTTCACACCTGACACACCTCCAGATGCCGCTACGTGATCACAAATTACTCGTTTCGCTATGAATGATCGTTCTTGTAAGTTTTCCTCAGCTATTTCTTTATTTACAGAGAAACCTCGCTCTACGCTCGCTTGTCCATGGGATAACATCAGAACCATTTTTACAACAAGCCACAGATTTCGATAATTTCGTTTTCTCTCGGGTGTTCCATTCATTTTCTCATAAAGCAGCTCGTCCACTCTGTCCTTTAGTGGGTCAAAACTGGTGAATACTGATTCTGTCTGAGCAACTTCAGTGTCAATGAAATTTGTGAACTCAAGGCAGACGACATCACACTTTTCTTCCTTGAGCTTCCCATACTCTACAAGAGCTGACAGCATTTTCTTCATTAACGTTAAGCTTGCGTCCTTTTTAACAAAAGTTCTTGGGTCCAAACACTTCATACTTCTGACCAGCGTATACAAGAGAGGGCTTTTCACTTGCAGTTTTGACACAATTTTCATTATTAACTTCCGGCACTCAACCCTTGTGTCCAGACATTGACGGTCACTAACTTTCTTATTTGAAAGTAACTGTTTCATCTTGTTTTCTGCTGTGAAACCAATGTCAATTTTCCTCATCGGACAGAAGTTTTCTTCTTTAGTTATATCTGGATTCATCATTTCTGCAATTGTAATATTCTCTGTAACTTCTCGCTTGATAAATCTCTGGAGCAAACCCTTGAGTAATTTCCCGAGATCACTAGACAAGAAGGGGAGCATAGGCCTGTCAGCTTGGTATAGTGTCAGAAATGAAGAAATCTGTCTAGCAACTGACAGCATTGAATTGATTTTCACAATGATCAAGGGGTCAGCTGACATGTCCTTGACAACTTCGTAAGATTTAGTCATCATCACTCTTGTGTCTTTGATTTTTTTCTGCTGTAAAGCTGTTATATATATGTTCACATTGTCCCATACCTTCAACACACGCTCTGCGACATGAACGTTCTCAACCCAACGGTGCCGGCAGACTTTGATGGGGAAGAGAGAGCTTCCTGTGAGTTTCATGTAATCCTCTCGCCTCGCGGGAGTATCTTTGAACAGTCGATACATTGAACTAAATAGATCATCCAAACGCCATCCCGACTCTTGAACACCATCTCTGAATGCTCCATGCAACACATGCAAACCACAAGTGCCGATATTTATTGCCGTTTCTCCGGTAAGATTTTTCAGCTGTGTTTGGAAAAGATCGAGGAATTTCAGATTAGCGTTTGGCCCATCCATTGAAACTTGTAAAACACGATTCAACTGTAGCTGTTTGATGCTCTCAGTTATATGCTGGAGAATGTCCTCACTGTATGCATGGCCCATGAATTGTGAAGTGAGGTACCTTGTGGAAACTTGGTTAACATTCCAAAATCTTACATGCACATCAAGTTGTTTGTTTTTCGTTTTTTCGTTCATCGATTCATCAAAAAGAACGACAAAGTCAGATTCATCATTCACCATACTCACTAACTGTGTTGTTAGGTGAGGTGCAATCCCAAAACATGCTACATATGCTGTTTTCTTTTCACCGCATGAAAATCGCTGGGCAATATTGCTATCTGGAAACATGCTTTTAAATAGGATGTCAATGTGTTCATTTGATTTATAAGAGTTGTGACACGATACCGTATGAAGTGTCCATAACACTTCTGACTTCAATAAATCTTCTCTGTTGCCTAAGCCTGAGGAATTCCTGGTAGTGGAAGAAGATCTGGTACCAGTGGCAGTGGCACTGGCAGTAGGCCTAGAACTATCAGGACTAGAGACTGTAGAAGATGCGTTTGTGGTTGGTACTGCACTGCTAGTTGTAGAGGTACTAGGAACCGAGAAAAATGTCCTCACATTCACCCCCTCCCTCTTCTTCATGGCATCGATGTGCTTCTTCCCTTTGGCGTGCGATTTGATAGCAAATTCCCCCATATTGCCGATATCGAAACTTTTGGCACACACATTACACTTCGCTCGCTTGGGGTCACCAGGTACAGATGACAACCAACCTCTATTTTCTAGCCAATTATCGTTAAATTTGCATTCTCCTCTCATATTTATATGTTTTGTCACGATTTTGCCATTTATTTATTGTAATTGCGCGGTATCGAAAGTAAAAACAGGAAGTTTAATTAATTTACTGCATCATGCGCATGGCAACAATCGCAGGACCGGTGCCCAGGAAAATAAACCGGTGCTATGCGCGGTATCGAAAGTAAAAACAGGAAGTTTAATTAATTTACTGCATCATGCGCATGGCAACAATCACAGGACCGGTGCCCAGGAAAATCAACCGGTGCTCAGGAAATAATGACCGGAATTCCAGTATATTCCAGTATCGATCGGCCGGAGATCGTTTTTCAAGTATATTTCCAGTACTGGAAAGTTGAATTTGCTTTATCCAGTATATTCAAGTTTCCAGTAGGGGCGTGCGAACCCTGGATTTGCAATAGATCGGATATGGGAGATCATGGGATGATTAGAACTGTGCTAAATTAATCGGCTTTCCGGGAAACACGGCACCAGAGCGCATCACTTCAACGAAACGGGAATATCTGAGAATGTACTTCCGTTGCGAAAACAAAAGTATCGTGGTTCTCAGTTTTTTTTATTGGCGTATACGGTGCCGCTGTGTATTCCAATGTTTATTTATTTACGAAACTCTATTTCTCTTTCACCCTTGAATGAAGTAATTACAGTAAGCATGTTTGTTGAGATAATATACTTGTCAATATATGTCATAGCTGTCTGTTTTTTTAAATCCAGATTCCTACATAAATTATACCAGTAATAGACGCATGCATGCATGACGTATTGACCGCGTGGTTGTTTGTGCATGCAAGGTTTTCCCCGAATTATCTGCATTTTCTGATCAGGGCTAGTGTTTTTCATAACTTGTCAACATGACAATTTTTATTTGAATATGATGACTAAAATCTTATCTGTACGAATGTTGGTAGAGGATACAATAAATGGTGTATTTTCAATAGCTTGTTAATGCATAATAAAACGGAAAAATTAAATGAATTGAAAAGCATACCGCCCGTCCCTAATTTTGGGGTGTCCGTTCGGGGAAACGTGTGCATTATTCCTTTTGACCTTATACACGTGTCCCATCACAATTCTAAAAAACATTTCAACACACAGTGTTTGTGTAATCTTTATTCAGTCCATCCTCGGGTGGCAAATACCGTGGAATTATAGAGCAAAGCGTAAAATGTCGCATATTTCCAGTTTCTGACGCTGGCAGTTAATTTTCACTTGGCAATGGATTTGCCAAATATATGGATTGAGAATATTACACTTTTATTCAATATGCTCATTTGACCATATTTAAAAAAAAAATAATAGCAACTCTAATAAAAAACATGGGACTAATTTTATTTACTTATTCTCGGTTATGGTGTCAAAGCATACCACATTAGAACAAAATATCGATAAGCTCCTCCCACAGCCAACCAATTAAAGAAGAGAATAAAATCTAACAAACTAATCCTGGATGATTGACAGGTGTATGTCGACGTGATAGCATGCACGGGATCGACGCATGACTTTAATTTTTTTTTATATTTGACAACAAAGTTCCATTAAAATCTTCGTTAGATCGTTGAAACAGTGGGGTTAAATATAAATGTGATTCGTCTTAACGACCTTAAAGCCGATATTATGTACGGATTTAAATTTCTTTTAATTCAAAATACTAACCTTCGTATATTTCTACTAATAAAAAACATGTTTTAAACTCGAGAAAAAAGACGATACAAACCAGAAATCTAACCCCGGTGTACATGCCGTTCGGCCGTGGTGTTCTTGCCGTTCGGCCGCGGTGTACTTGCCGTTCGACCGCGGTGTACTTGCCGTTCGACCGCGGTGTACTTGCCGTTTGACCACGGTGCTCAACTGCGGTTACACAAAGTGAAACCGCAGCCGAACGGCAAGTACACCGTGGTGGCAGTGGACACTTGTTTTGTCCAGCGGGGTATATACAGTGGCTAAAAATAACTAATATTTCAATAAGACATCACTACAGCTAGTCTCTCAGAACACTCTCTATTGCAGTTAAGCTTGCATTACTGGTAGTTAATTGTAATCTACCTGGGTTATCAAAAACTCAAATCTGTTCAATTCTTAGTTGAAAAAGGGCCATAACTCTGGTATAACATATCAGATCTAACCCATATTCAAACTCGATCTGTATTTTGAGTTGAGAAACTCACATACAAAATTTGGTTCCAATCAGTTGAAAAATTGTTGATTTATCGAAGTATGCATGAATTCTATGTCAAAGGGCCATAACTCCAATTAAAAAATATCGGATCAAACCCATATTCGAACTCGATATGTATTTTGGGCTGAGCAACTCGCATACCAAATTTGGTTACGGTCAGGTAATTTTTTTTTAGTTATGGCAGCATGCATGAATTCTAAGTTGAAAAAGGGCCATAACTCCCTAAAAAAAAACTTGGATCAAACCCATATTCGAACTCGATCTGTATTTGGTGCTGAGAAATTCATATACAAAATTTGGTTCCGATCAGATAGAAAATATTTCAGTTATCGCACCATGTGTAAAGCGTCTACAGACAGACAGACGGACGGACGGACTAACGACGAGTGGTCAATCCGGACAACGACACTATGTTTACCATACTATGGTATGGGTAAACATAAAAACAGTAAAAATCCATCAATAAACAGCTAAGTTATAGAGGATTAGGGCTGGCCGCCCAGACACCCAGGAACCTCCAAACCGTACCTCAGAAAATCATAAGTCGAGTTTTTGAATAAAACATGACTAAATACTATGTAATGTTATCTTTGATTTTATATGTTATTATAACTGGTCGTCTGGAACCCTGAAAATATCTTTAATTTTTATTTATGATTAGATAATATATCAACATAATACTGTATACACCCGTCAGTAAGCCCGGGGGGCTCGTGTACATTTTTGCTCCAAAAGTGGGTACTGGGCTTACTCACGAGGACCTCCCCGTGCAAAAATCAAGTTAGCCTTTAGCTTCCAACCTACCATCATGTTTTATGCCAACAACATACTAAACACAATAGGGTTGTATGATGAGTTCACAAGTTAATTCAGTTACACTAATGCGTATTAATCAAGCTAATTCTTATAAAAACACAACAGTGAGATGCAGTGAACATACATCACACTTCTGCATTATCAAAGGATCCTACAAAAACACCAAGTCATTACTCCACATCCCATTGAAATTAATCTGATAGGTGTGAAAAATAAGTGACACATCCTTTTATTTTATTAATTTGATACCTCTTTGACTGACCCAACAACTCAGAATAGAATAGGATAAGATGTGTATACTTCAGAACAATATTAAGTGTATACTATTAAACATCTTTATTATTTAATTAAGAAACAACTGGACAAAATAATAAAAGCACAGATGTGCTTGAGTATCTTCTCCTATTATACAGTATAAAAAAAGACATTATTGTATTCACCTTCGAAAATGCTCAAAAGTGGGGGTGGGCTTATCTATGAGGACCACCCCATGTTTTGTTTAGGGTAAAAAACCCAGACTGGGCTTATCTTCGAGGATGGGCTTACTGACGGGTGTATACAGTATGTAGTTGAATTATGGCTCACCTTTGAACCACACGGTTTGTCTCAACATTGGTCATCTTTATTGTTTTATCTAGAGAACATGTGAGCATCATGCCTGCATGGAAGACGGGATGGAAGGCAATGCCTCGGATGTCCTTGGAATGTAGTGTCATATACTGTGATGTCTTAAAATCTACACAGCTGATCTGCAGATAGAGAAATCAATAAACAAAGATTAAACAAAAAAACAATTCAACATGAGACTAGACACATAGTTTCCAGACTTCAGTGACTAGTTACAATTAACCTCTTTCAAGTTACAATCGAAGCCTGCAAAATAGAGTGTCTGTCATTTGCAGAATGAGGTTCCAAGAGGGTGAATTTAGTGACGCTATCCCACATGGTGGGCTAGCCTAGCATCACCAAATTCACCCTCTGGAAACATCATTCTTCTTAGGCCTCAACTGCTATCGGAGACTAGGATCAGATTGAAGTTCCCCAGTTGAAGTGATGTTCACCCATTTGTCACTTCGATTATGCATTTTATCTTTCGCATATATAGAAACTTCCTAGAAGAGAAAAAGTAACTAAAAACAATGTTAATTTGAGACTATAGATACTACCCAGAAGATGAGGCCTAAGCAGAATGAGGTCCCAAGAGGGTGAATTTGGTGATGCCAGCCCACTGTGCAGTTCCGGGTCAGACAAAATGTTTTTGAGTTATCGCAGCAGGCGTGAATTCTCAGTTGAAAGAGGGCCATAAAAAAAAAACCCATATTCGAACATGATCTGTATTTTGGGCTGAGAAACTCATATACAAAATTTGTTTAAAATCAGATGGAAAATGTTTGAGTTATCGCATCATGCATAAAGTGTATACGGACAGACAGATGACTAGACGGAAAGTCAGACGAACGACAAGTTGTCAATCCAGATGTTGCACTATGTGTACCATACTATGGTATGCGTATAACATGCACTATGTGTACCATACTATGGTATGGGTATAACAATGGACTACAGTTTCAAAGTGGGATATTGACCATGAGAAACATTTCAAAATGCCTTCATGACACGATATGCATAAATTAGAAAAAACATACCTTTTTTACTCCAAACCCAGGGAAGAGTAGACTAGACGAGGGTTGAGAAGCGATCACCATTGGCATTGACGGGCAGTAAGAAGTCACTCGACATTTTCCAGCCTGAAAATTGAATTAATCACATAAGAAAAAAAGGTCATTGAAAATAAAAAACAAAGAACGCATATCAAAATATTGCTTTGGCAAATATATTAATCATGCACAGATAAAATATAAACCAAATAGTAATATGCAACTATATTTTGCCACAATGCAAGAAAATTCTAAGATTTGTTGCACAAAAGTCAACATAAGAGTGTTGGCACTACTTCCATGACGTAATTATATATGTAAATTTCTGTTATCACATTCTGAATTCAATGAAACTGAGCGCTCTCACCCAATAGATCTAGATCTGAAAAATCCCTCATGAACATGAAAATTTTAATTGACCCCTGTCTGCGCACACCTGTGCTTTCTTGAAGAGTGACTGACACTGATATACCCTTCCATGAATGCAGCTTCCTGAAATTTTGCGAAAACCCTGTTCCAATGCATTCTCTTATATATGTAAGTCTCCCATAGGGAGTTTCACATATATTATATGAGAATACATTGGCCTAACAATATTTACCTTGATCTTGTAAGCCAGTGCATTCTCTTATATATGTGAGGCGCCCTATGGGAGACTTGCATATTTAAGAGAATGCACTGGCACATGATCTTTAATGCTGCACAAGGGCAGCTCCCATCATCAAAGGGTTAAGGTTATTGAAAAATAACCTTAAATGGCTAATTAAATGGCAACAAAAAATACTGGTATTCTATATAATTTGTACTTACCTCCCAGATTTTGATGGTCCTGTCTATAGAGAACTGGCCTGGAAGGTGACTTTGGGTTTGAGGCTCTGAGGCAGAATGTGCACTTACACTGGAAGCCGAAGTGGACCTAAAAGTTCATCCAAGAAATATAACGAGGGTCTAATAAAAGACTTGTGAACATGCTATAAGTGAGATACTGGAGCACCATTACTGAATATCTAATGCTTTCTAATAGTAAATGGTTAACCCACCAAGTTAAATGAAAGATTCAATGAACATGCCAGTAAATTTTCAAAACAATTCTCCAATAAATTCAACTGCAGGGTGTGCCGATGGATTCAAATTTGAAATCCAAGATGGCTGCTGGCACCCATGTTTTTTGACAAATTTCGGAAGAATTGGACAGATTCCAGCTAGAGGTCACACCAAAGAACCATCTGAAGTTTGGATGAGGGATGTGGCATGCAGTGTGTGCGAAAGGCTGGGGCCCTTTCCCAATTGGGGTAGAATAATCCCTGGGTTTACTAACTTCATCAAGTTCTCCTGGTTCTGTACATGAAGCTTGAGTCTGACACACTCGTCCTGTGCAACCTGGTGCTGCATCCTCATCGTAGCCAATTCAAATTCAATCTTCCTCCTCAGTTCTCGCTCCTTATTGAGGTCTTTGAGGGCCGCATCTCGTTCACTGGTATCCACAGCCTGGAGAGAATAACAACATACAGTAATGCCTAATTAATCGATTCCATAACCACAGCAGAAATATGGGTAATTTTTCAGGATTTAGTCGGAAAATATAATTTTTAAAATTAAAATTAGTTTTTCCTCAAGGAGAAGCCCGAAACTGAACTATATGGATTATTATCCTCGGCCTTGTGTTATCAGGAGGGTTAAAATTTATTGTCCGTTTATTTGCCTACTCCGGTCAATCAGCGACTCCGGTCAATCAGCGCTCGGATTAGCTCACGCATGAATGCGTCCCGTGCAAATCCCGCGCTCTTAACAATTCATCTAGCCAGTTTTATTTCCGACTTTTAATAATAAGATTTGCGAGTCGCGGGGTTGGGAATGGCACCGCCATGGGAGGGATCTATGATAGTTCAGTTTCGGGGTTCTCTTGAGGAAAAACTAATTTTAATTTTAAAAATTATATTTTTCCGCCAAGGAGAAGCCCTTCAACTGAACTATATGGATTAGAATGCAAGCCCAGGAGGAGGCAACGAGCAATAAATTTAATATTCCAGTTTGACGGGAATGTACTCTTCCACACAGATTTAGAGCTGAAACGGTTAGACGGTTAACCGGTTAGCATCCGGTTAGCGACGTAACCGGTTAGAAACAAATGAACCGGATGTAACCGCATCCCGTTGTCAGTTGAATGTGAACGTGAATAATCCTCAAAATATTAGGTTAAATGATGCAAAACTAATACTAAATCCCGTGTCACCGATAGTAGAGTGCAATGCAAGCATTAATTGGTACACGCGGTAGTATCAGATACTTAGTAGCAATTCTCGAACTGCCTGGAAGTGTCGGCGACCTTCAATCAATTCCGACCCTTTGAAGTTTTCTTCCGACAAAAGCACGTGTGCAGTCTCTGTGTATCAAGTCTGAATGCACACAAGGAAGTGACAACGTAAAAGTGACGTTGTGTGGCAATGCGTGCTTTCGTAACTTAATAGTTAATACTGCACGAAGCAACATGGATTCAAATTGGAACCACACCACGACATACTATATATAAAACTGTTTTACAGTGGGTTTTATAAAAACTATGTAAGTCGACAAAGTTTGAAGATTGAGATCAGCTGCACAATGTCTTCACTCTTCCCGTTCTTCCTCCGTGTTGTGATTTAATATGATCAATTCAATTGAGTGACTCAAACAGACATCGTAGTTGAAGCAACCCAAAACTTCTTCAATAATCTTCCCTTTTATCAAGGAAATTGATGCTCCATGCTACTCTGTAACTGCATGGTTGTGCCTGTGGGACTAATTAACACTCAATTTGGCAGTAATTGCTATATGTTAAGTGATTGCATACTGAAACCGAAACGTAAATTATATAACCTCCCAAATTTCACTTGCTCATTCCCCATCACGAGAGCCAGCAAATTGAGCAAAAGAACAAGGAATGCGTGTTTTTGAATATCGTTAAATGCCGTGAATAAGGTCTTTATTTCAGCTACTACTTCTCACCTAGGTTTGTCCCTGGAGCATGGCATAATGTTGACATAATTAGTGTGAGAGAAGTCCGCTAGATATTTAGCGGTTAACCGGTTGAAATCCGGTTAACCCCGATGGTTAACCGGTTAGAAGAATGGGTCAACCGTTTCAGCTCTACACAGATTTCATGTAAATGTGATTTAGTCATGAATCAGCTTTGATATGTTATGTGAAAGAGCTCATAAATTCAGATTCCAGCATTGCTCAAGCTTGTACCTCCCCCCTTGTCTTTTGGAATAAACATCCCAGGCAGTGCCATACCATACGTGCCAGCTACTAGTAGAAACCGAGCAGTAGAGACTTCTTCTTCTGCAGCTTTTTTCTCGTGTCCTGCGATGAGAGTGATGGCGGTATTTACTATTTATATCTTCCCAAATAGAAAGCGCTATTGACGGTGCGTGACAGCGAGTCTTCCTCACACAGAACAGCCTCCAAAGGCTCGGGTGCTATTGTCCCGGAGGATTGGTTGCCCGAATCTCAGAGAACGGCACTCTGTCTGCCACGGTCTGCTGATGCAGGACCAGGGGGCGCGAACTGGTACAGCCCGAGGACTGGTACAGTTGTGCAAAGTTTGTGTAATTCATTGTAACAAGATTTGACACATATCCTGTGATGAAGTTTTTACAAGAGATCGACCCGTGTCGTTTCCGTACGCAAAGCGAGTTCCCTAGGAACGACAGAATCCTTGACCGACAGTGGGAACCACCGTCGGCCCGAGATCCTTGCTCATCGTCGTCAAAGCCATCAGACGCCAGGAGAATTATAGAAACTAGAAAGCATGTCAGGATCGACGCCAGCAACAGAACAGCCTGCATCAGGTTGAGGAAAGGTACTAGAGGGAAGCCCACACTGGGAATGGCTCGAACGAGGAACAATTGCGCTCGCAGTTAGATTTTAAGGTGTTATTTCCCACCCCAAGGCCAAAATGGCGGAAAAAAGGGAAATTGAAAGGATCCATTTGACCAGGGAAAGCCCCCCACCGAATCTCCCAAATGCAGGTGGTCCTGACACGCTGACATAAACGTCGATGACATACCACTAGGATCCCCTGACGGCAGAGGAGCAGGCCTGGACGTATCACTTGGTATGACGTTTCCAGGGGGACAAGACCGACCCTCGTAATGGAGTGGGCCACGGCGCCGTGGGGAAGCGTCAGAAGGCCAGTTGGCTGGTGCGCTTTGTGCGGCACGGGACAACGAGGCTTCCCCACCCAGAACAGTCGCCATAGGCGCGGGTGCTTGTGTCCTGGAGGATTGGTTGCCCGAATCTCCGGAGGACGGTACCCTGCCTCCCACGGTCTCCAGAAGACGGGGCTTGCAGCATGACCAGGGGGGACCGAATGGTTCCTGCCCGAGTTAAGACTGGTACGTTTGCTCGAAATATAAAACCATGGACCCTCAACCAACTATGACAATATCGCGTATATTCATGAGCAACCCGTACGGCCATCAAAGTCGAATCTCGTTCGACTATAAGCAAGACAAGACATTCTGTTAGTTATTAGCAAGCATAATATACAAAACATTTGTTAGTTATTGCAAAACAAGGTTAATAAGGTAAATTCCGTTATTTACTATGGCCACGAGATCTTACCTGCTAGAAATTAAACCGCAGGTAAGATACTGTCTTTTCTCGGCGAAGAGGACGATGAGATCCGATTTCTCCTGTGCAAGAACATAGCGGTGTCCTTGCTTACGGTGAGGAGAACGTTTTATACACTTACGGAAAGTCCGCAGATGGTGGAGCAGGCCTGGAATATCCCGAGGGAGTATGATTCCAGGGGGACAAGACCCACTCTCGTAATGGAGTGGGCCACGGACCGTGGGGAAGAGTCAGAAGTCTCAGTCCTTCCCAGGAGACAGGAGCAATTGTTCACGCAGCCGTATGCAATTGTAATTTTCTAATTCACGAATATTAAACTGTGCACTGTTCCCTCTTGACAAAATGTGCATGGTATGGGAATGTGAAAGTGCCATGGAACATGCATGTTTTGAGGTCTATCCCACAATGACATTGAATTTGAGAAAAACACAACTGATGATTATACAGGCGCAAGTACATCCGTCTTCTGAATTGCGAGAGCAAATGAGAGCTTGAGCTGCGTTTACATCTGGGAAGAACTGAAGTCTGGTTGGCTGGTGCGCTGTTAGTGGCACATGATGAGTCTTCCCCCACCCTAAGGCTCAGAAGCTGTGGCATTCGCCCTTGAAGATTTGTTTTCCAAATCAACGATGGTAGCACCCCGCCAGTCACTGGTACTGGGCAGTGGTCATGGACAATATAAAGGCTTCTTGGGGAACGGCGCTTTATATGTGTGATGATACAAATGCTTTCATTTGTGTTATTCATTTAGGTTTTCTATTTACCAGATAATCATATGGATATGTAGTAATAGAAGGAGAAGAGCCATGTTTTGGACTCTTTTGAAATTGGCAGTGGCAGGCCTGCCGAATGCAAAATAAATCGTAAGCCGTAACGTATTTGTCGGTTGTCTGGTTGTGCTTAGGTACCCATAGGTTACACAAACTGTTATATTCAGTATCACGAGAGCCACATACAACTTTGACGCGACCTAGATTTCACAACCTCCAGGTGAACCGAACCGTCGTTCGCCACCAATACGCAGGCCTGCAGTGGTCGTGCGCAATATAAATAGAAACTCTGTTCATGTAACTGCACTTTATATGTGTGACAATACAAATGCTGTCCTTTCTGTTATTTGCCCGATAATCAATTGGATATGAGGCAATAGAAGGAAAAGAGCCATGTGTTGGTCTCTGATGGAAATTATAGTGGCAGCGGCCCTGCGCAATATAAATGCATTTCCTGTAACTGTGCTTAATACGTGAGTGAAGGCTATTTGACATTTGATCTTTTCTATATGTGGAAATAGAAGGTAGAGAGCCAAGTGATGGACTCTGTTGGAAAGGCTATTGGCAGTGCATCGGGGGCACATGACAATATAAATGCATAGTAGTTCACCTTGACTATTCACGGATTGAAAGCGCAGAAGTATGTCGGTATCAGTGAAAATTTACGCCATATTGATAGTCAGTTCGTATGTCATTGAGCCTTTGAGGCACTGATACCCTTGTACTAGTATGGAACAATTATGGCTGGCCATACATGTTTTTAAGCTCACCATTTTGTATCATTTAAATTCGTAATTTGAATGTATCGACAAACACTAATATCTGAGGATAACAGTTCAGATGTTGTCTATTTGTTACAGTGAACACATGGAAATGTCAAACATCAAAATCATCAAAAGTATAAACATTGATTGACTGAAAATTTATTGAGACACTGGCTAGCCAATGAATCATTTCAACACTGCGACCATGCTAGGTCACACGGATATGGTGACTTGCCACAAGTAGGCCAGCCAAAGGCTCGCATCCAAAATTTTTCCAAAGAGATCTGACCACGGACGGAAGTATCCTTGGATATTTAAGCAAACTATAGCTGAAGGTTCAGGCTTCTGCATTTGCATATCTGTGCAGTCATGGAACAGGGAAGCCCATTCTGCAAAATACATTGAGTGATTGCAAAGAAACAGACACCGAAATTGTCGCCGAAATAACGTCAGAGTACCGATATGAATTGATGGAGATCGCCATTCGACAATGGGAACTCAGGCTTCAAGATTCGACGAGAATCACAGAATCGATTCCCGTAATGATTCTCACAAAACATTACAATTTTCAGTGCCTTATGACTGACATGATTCAGCATTTGATTCTTGTAAAATGAAATGTATTTTGAGCCCTGGAACTTGAAATGAAAATCCTTGGTGCCCAATCTTGTGTCAGATAATCCTAGTCCCCAATCAAACCAGTTGCACGATTCGTAGCAAGCGGACACTGTCAGTAATACTGGACAGGCATGTAAAGAAAGAGACTATTCAAGAGACACAGCATTATTTGAACACAGGCCATATAATACTATATGTTATAACAAACATAATCTCATTGTTTCTAACGATTGTTCCGATAATACAATGAGGGAAAGGAAATGGAATCGCAAGAACAGAGTCAGAATTTCAAATAAATATCTTGAAGTCGATGTAACGTTTGCGACGTTCCAAGTATCCAAATACGAGCCCTCATGTTAATAGTAATACATTCGGGCTAGCTAAGATTTGCAAATATTAATCGGTAAGCACAATTAATTATAACGACATGTTGTATATGTACAATGATGTTCTGTGATAATCATTTACCAAATGTCGGTTAAGTTCCAGTCGCTCAACTTCAACTTACAATTAGTTGAGGCAAAAGAAATTTCATTGGATTACAAGTTCTATCTTGTTTATTAATACATGTAAATTATCGCCAAAGGAGACATTTCTGTCCTGGCCAACTTTCTGCGCACTAACAGAGCTGTTGCATATACGATTAGGTAGTGTACATGAAATGAACGTAGCGAGAAGTCGGCGTCATGAAATATAGTTAGCACGAAATTAGGAGACTTCGCATACCGTACCACATGGACTCAGAAATCGGACGATTCATGCCACCGTATATGTTGCACAATA
This sequence comes from Siphonodentalium dalli, assembly GCA_032622095.1. Lineage (NCBI taxonomy): Eukaryota > Metazoa > Mollusca > Scaphopoda > Gadilida > Siphonodentaliidae > Siphonodentalium > Siphonodentalium dalli. The sequence goes on from CP136067.1 coordinate 52,057,714, forward strand.
ATGCAATATAGGTTCGCTACAAGTAAACGATGTGCGTCTGTAGTCATTGTCAAAATGGCCATCAATGGCGAAGTTCTCAACGTGATTTTGTCGATTCCAATCCCAAAATGTTCGAGATAAAATGTGTCGATAAAAAACACGGAATTTTTATAAATTGCGTTGCGCATACTAGGAAACGAAGAGTTTCTGCGCGTACTTAAAAATATTAAACGACCGGGTAAGCAACGGATAAATTGCAAGTTTGTTATCAACAATAAATATTGAGTTGATAAACTCGCAATAGAGAAATACTTCCTTTAGTTAAAACCACGTCTGATAGGTCCAAGGAGAGAAATAAAACTGGCTAGATGAATTGTTAAGAGCGCGGGATTTGCACGGGACGCATTCATGCGTGAGCTAATCCGAGCGCTGATTGACCGGAGTCGCTGATTGACCGGAGTAGGCAAATAAACGGACAATAAATTTTAACCCTCCTGATAACACAAGGCCGAGGATAATAATCCATATAGTTCAGTTGAAGGGCTTCTCCTTGGCGGAAAATATGGCTTGTTACCATTCATCGGAAAGCTCTCACTGAATCCTGAAAAATTACCAATAATTCTGCTGTGGTTATGGAGTCGATTACTTAGGGCATTACTGCACATACAACATGCAGCAGCTAGTTTGAATCCTATAATCTGACATTTGCAACAAAACATGATCTTTCACCTACTAGTATATCAAATCATTGTACAGTGCTTCACAGGAGTGAATCTATAGTTCGGCATTGTACAGTGCTTCACACTGTCAAACTCATATCATTGTGCAGAAAGGGGTGATAAGCGGAAGGCTGTAACAACTGATCCATGTACACATAACAGATTTACCTTTATTTTTGCAGCATATAGCACCCTTATGTCCTTCCTTGATGCTTTATCATTACACTGAGGGCATCTTCCACCTCCTGGACCTTTCAACCATTTCTGAACACAGCTATGTAACAATAAACAATATAAATATTTAGCAGGTGGTAGATCTATGCCGCAAATTATTTTCCTGAATAGTGTTCTATCAATATTGCGCAAATTTAGTTTAATTATATAGCACAAATGAAATTTCTAATTATTCTCTCTATAAAATAAGTAAAATATTTATAGGCCAGAAAATGGCTGCAAAGCAACCATTCAACGGAAAGCTCTTTCTGTTGAGCTTTCCAATGAATGGCAACAAGCCGACTAAATCCTGAAAAAATACCAATAATTCTGCTGTGGTTAAGGTGTTGTTTATTTAGGTCATTACTGTATGATGGAGAGGTGGTACAATTGTATTTAGTCACATGATATTAGTAGACATAGTTGTGATCTTGGTTGCAAACAATATCATAATGGTGGCAGTTTTATTTCATGTTATGCATAATGAGAAATCTTTGAAGAAATACCGTAAAACAAATTAAACATAAAACAACACAGTTGTGTGAATATGTTAACGTTTTCGCACTTGGTTGTAGTGCCATGAGGTAAAACTCCAATCTTGGTTCTCGTTTTACCATCGCATCACAACAAACACGTGTAATGTGTAATAACATTAACAAGTTCACACACTTGTGTCGTTCTATTTGTTTATCGCTAGCTTGATAAAAACAATGTGCGTCATTGTTAATTCGCGAAAGATGAAAATTGCGGGTGCAATGATGAGCAGGAGCGATAGCTTGCCTCAAAATTGAAAGACTCGTTTCCAAGGGGTGACCATATCTGTCATACACACATTGATACAGTTAAATATTGTAATTGTCTAAATATAGCAACACATTATTTCCCATTTCATGGGGAAAACTAGTGAGTCCTATTAACAGAAGCTCCCAGTAACTGGTCTGTGTGATTCAAAATTATTATTGTACAAGTCTACAACTGAATCTATGCAAAAAGTTCATGGAGAAGATCTATATACTATCTTTGAATAAATACTTAAATAATCTCAATACTGCACCCTTTACCATTATAGCACACTTTCACTCCATTTATGAAAAGAGTGTTCCTATTTTGGTAGATGACGTCAGGAATATATTATTAGCATGTTTTGAAAACAGACTGCTTGTATACGTAACAAGTTTATTGAAACAAACCTCTGTCCAAACAGATGACCACATTTCAAGGAAATCACTCTATGAGAACTTGTTGTTGTCCATGGTTCAAAGCATATTGAGCAGCACTGAAATATAAAAGATGATAGTATTCTCTGTTGAAAAAAAAAAACACATACCGGTAGCTATCATATTACAGTAATTTAGCCAGCATTTTTTGTTTATTGGATTTTGTGACATTTGTCTATGTATGAGGAAAAGACGAAAAAAACATGCAGATGTTCAAATTTTCAACTGCACACTGCCCAACCCCCACCCCATCATGACCTACATGTATAAACCCCCTCTGATTAGCAACTGACAAACTTGCTCTGATAAACGAACATGGTTATCCTCATTGTGCATTAATCAATGATCACCAATTATTGTGACTCTAACCAGCTTCGCCATTGCTGGGCGGCTTATGATGGCTTAATGTCCTATGCACCATACCAACTGAGTCATCTAAAATTTATGGAAAAAATTAGATGCCTCTCTCTCTCATCCAATTTTCAATACATAATTGCCTAAGAACACAAACAACACTTGACCTGCATTTTCTCTGCCAGTGCATTTTCTTATATATGCGAGACTCCCTATGGGAGACTCGCATATATAAGAGAATGCACTGGCACAGGATCTTTAATTCTGCACCAGCGCAGCTCTAGTCATGAAATGGTTAATGATGGTGAATATTCACACCCAATTTCATAACGATCTGATACCCATAGTGAGCATCGATACCAAATTCATTGAGATCTGATAACCATTGGTTGAAAAAATTCAGACAGACTGACACACATGCATTTAATCTACTATACCCATCAATCTTCGTGTGGGGACAGGTGGGGGGGGGGGGTCATTAACTTTTTTCCATACAGTAGGCCGGGGTGGGTGGGTTTTTCAGCCGTGAAAAGTCACTTTTTTCCAAGCCAGGTCACAATTTTTTCTGCAGACTGCATATATATGACCATCTTATTTTCAAGTTTCTATTTACACGTACATGTATGTGTCTGAATGCTTGACCTGGGTCTGGCCCAAGAACTCAGCTCATGGAAATGAAAATTAGTTTACATGGTGGATTTCAGCTGAATACTTGTATTGTTGGAGAGTTAATTGCCAGGTGGTGTTGCCCTCAAAAATCATAATTGACATAAATTCATGTGATACTATGGGACACATCTAAAGTTACACTTGCTGTGATGAAAAGAAGGTACACTAATGCTTTTATACTTGTTTACATGTATAATGAGCTACCTCAGACAATATTTGGGGACGAAACAATCAATAATTTACTGATTAGCACATGTATTCTGTGTGTTATATTGGGTTTTACCAGGTTTTTTATTTGGAGGTAAAAAAAGGGGTGGGTACCCCACATGAAATTGGAAATAAAGTTTTTTCAGCTTACTGTCATGTCACTTTTTTCCGACCCCCCCCCTATAAAATACTTACCAAGCCTGCAAATAGTGTCTCTCATTAGCAGAATGAAGTCCCCAGGGGGTGAATTTTAATGACGTTACTCCACAAGGAGGGCTAGCATCACCAAATTGACCCTTTGGGAAACTCATTCTGCTTAGGGCTCAACTGCTATGGGAGACCCAGGATTAGATTGAAGTTCCCCAGTTGAAGATGGTGATGTTAACCCATTAGTCAACTCGATTGTGCATTTTATCTTCTGCAAATATAGATATAGAAACTGAACAGAAGGGAAAAAGTAACTGTTAACAATGTTAATTTGAGACCTTAGACACTTCCCAGAAGATGAGGTCTAAGCATGATGAGGTTCCCAGAAGGTGAATTTGATGCTGGCCTGCCACTAAATTCACCCTCTAAGGACCTCCTTCTGCAAATGACAGACACACTATTTGCAGGCTTGATACAGTAATACTCTAAGTAATCGACTTCTTAACCACAGCAGAATTATGGGTAACTTTTCAGGATTTAGTTGGAAATAGGGCTTGTTGCCATTCATCGTAAAGATCTCGGGGAGAGCTTTCCGATGAATGGAAACAAGCCATATTTCCGACTAAATCATGAAAAGTTACCCGTAATTCTGCTGTGGTTAAGAAGTCGATTACTTAGAGCATTACTGATACTTACATTCGCGTCATCCTCAGGTTCATTCGACTGCTTCTCAGGAGAAGTTATTCTTCTCCTTTTGGGCGACCTGAATGCACCAAATGAGTCTGACAGCTGATTACGTGACTCCGGTCTCGTTATAGGAGATGCAGCTGCGGCAGCCTCTGATTGGTCAGTTGGTACTGCTACTATGAAATCAGCAGCAGTGTTCTCAGTTGTTTCCTGAATTGATTAAAGGTACTCAATCTGATCAGACAGTCCCCATATCATCAAGATACAACAACATTTCTTCAAAATACGCTTTAGTTATCAGAATCGATTAATTGCAAAACAAATAATGCTAATCACTGTCAAGTAGGATATCAAATTTCCCAAAACATGTTATTTATCAACAAAATATTGCTGTATTATCACTTGAGTATCTAAAAAATTTGGCAGAGTTATCCATCCTCATTTGCAATTTGTCCGAGACCGTCAGTTTGACAACTGTTTTCTGGGCCACAAATAATTGCACATCTCGAGAAATAACAAACTTCAAAAATCTATATCTGATCACCATGAGCTTTGATAGGTGGGTTCCTCGACTCGAATCAAATATTTTTTACCTCCGAAGCCAAATAAATAGTAATTTGGAAGCATTAATTCGATACTGTATCTTTAACACTCCCATTTAGGGCAACACAGAATGAGTTAACCCTTTACCCAACAGAAGGGCCCTGTGCCAATGCATTCTCTTATATATGCGAGTCAACCATAGGTCGCCTCACATATATAAGAGAATGCATTGGCTTAACACATTAAAAATTATAAAATTGTTAAAGAATGTAAGAAAAAATGGTAAAAAGTGTTAAAAAACAGATTTTTTTAGGCCAATGCATTCTCTTATATATGCGAGGCGACCTATGGTCGACTCGCATATATAAGAGAATGCATTGGCACAGGGTATAACTGTAACTATCACAATGTGGTCAAGGAGCCGGTTCCAATGATATCCATATTTGTATGGTTCTATTGAGACAGACCGAAGATATTTTAGGCTGTTGAAGCTTTATTTGGCCGGTTTTGGCCGGTTTGTTGGGTAAAGGGTTAAAAACACTGAGGCCACATAAACAAAATAGATCTTTTCTCAGAGAATTTTTGTTACAAAGTGATGAGGGAGGCAGATAATTGTATGAACCCTTTCATGACGGGAGCTGCACTGGTGCAGCATGAAAGACCCTGTGCCAGTGCACTCTCTTATATATGCGAGTCTCCCATAGGAAGCCTCACATATATAAGAGAATGCACTGGCTTACAAGGTCAAGGTAAATGTTGTTAGGCCAATGCATTCTCGTATATATGCAAGGCACCCTCTGGCAGACTTGCATATATAAAAGAATGCATTGGCACAGGGTTTTCGCAACATTTCAGGTAGCTTCAGTCATCAGCGGATGTCTTGAATTTTGATGTCATATATTTTGTGATTGCTTTTTCTGCATGGCATGTGATAATTTCTAATTGCCATGTAGTTGTGGTCACGTTGCAAAACCTGAAACTTCTAATATATCGTAATCGAGTTCATGACACTAGTCATAGACTTTATTTAACCTCTTCGCTGCTAAATGACATTATGACATCATGCGCTGTGCTGTTGACGTTATTGCCATTTTCCAGTGGGATAATATAACGGGAATATCACAAGAACCATAAAAATTACTCAGTTGAAAAGCTATTATCGTTCACAATCATGGAACATCATACACTGTTTGAAACTTCAAAAACCAATCTCTGAGTTCCAGTTATGTATAATGGCATACGTATGCCTGGAAATCTGAGGTGGGCTACTTGATAGCCCTCCCACAGCCCTCGCAAAATTGACTCCAGGAGGGCTATTTTCAGCCCCCTTAAAGCTGGTAAAATCTCGCCAACATGAAATTCACTTTGTGAAACTAACCTGTTTGGACATATAACAAAAACTTTCTGCTAATCTCTGATATCTTCTGGTATGTTCTCAGCAACAAAGAACCAGGCTGTGTTTAATGCCACTAGTAATATCCACTGCACAGATAACATGAATTCAAGAGAAGAGGGGAAGTCTAGGTGGGCTATTAGCCCTTCTAATGCAACCCAAGAGGGCTATTTTCAGCCCTCCTGCAATTATCAAATTGCCAGGCCTGAGTATTAACTTGGGTAAATATCAAAACTGTAAAAGTTGAGGAGGGCTACAGCCCTCCTAGGCAAATCTAGGAGGGCTATTAATAGCCCTCCTGGATTTTCTAGACCGCCAGCCCTGCATACGGCTAGTGTGCTGAAGTAGATCCGTAGTACTTATGGACCATTAGCACACGGCATGCACTTCTACATCCGTAATAGTTACGGACGTCATAGCAGCAAAGAGGTTAATCTAATTTTCATGTTGATGCCTGCGGTTCATTTGAGTATGCATGTGTATTAAGCATGCATCCCCAACTTATATATATATATATAGAATATCCATATAGTTTGACGAGATATAAGGTTTATTTTCGCGAGTATGATTCAGCAAATGGGGGCCGAGATTTAGCGAGGTTCCCCATTTGCAGAATCATACGAGCGAAATAAACCTAGTATCTCATCAAACTTTATGGGTATTGTTTTTATCCATCGCCAAAGTTTAAAAGTAGTTAACATCTATTAAATTGTTTAAATGGGATAAGAAATTAATGGGGAATTCTTTAGGAAACAATTAAAATCAATTGCAAGTTTTTCGGTTGAAGTTCTGAGCATGTGACTTTATTATGATAGCTGAAGCCGTTCTTGCTTTATTTTAGCACGTTCTAAAATAAAGCTATTTTAGCACGTGCTAAAATAAAGACATGGTTTATTTTGCAGCCTTTATCTGTATAGTAGACGACAAAGGTGATGGATAAAATAAATTAGTAGAATGTTTTCGGTTAAATGAAGTGGAAGGTGTCTAATAAATGGTCAGATTCACGTACAGTACCCCTTTAAAAAATAACTTGAATTGGCAATAATGAATTTGTGTTTTCTTAGTTACCATATGTGTAATGGGAGTGATAAAAAGAGAATATTTTCTGTAGCACTGAGAAAGTTTTTGTATTTAACCTTTTTCACGACAGGAGCTGTGCTGGTGTAGCATTATAGTCCAGGCACATTAGACATGGAAGTGGAAAAGTAAGGAAATAAATCGGGGAAAGCTGATTTATTTATATTATTTTGGCCATAACATCGCGGACGCGTCACGAAAAGTCCCCTAAAATCCGATTTGAGCTTTCTGAGTTACATCATTTTTTCCATATAATTAAACAAAACAATATTTTTCACAATGATGGAAATAATTGGATGTTTTAACAATTTTTCAGCCGAAACGTATACAAAAAGCACTCAATATTGTTCGATATACAATTCTCGAACCAACGACACCCATTCAAAGGGAAATATCGAATGAATTTCGCATATATAGATATGAAATAAAACACTGAGCCAAAATACTGACGATTTTGAAGACAAAATGATGTATTCGATGTCGGATTTCTCAGGCTTCTCAAAACATAGGTGCAAGCTATCTATTTTAAAAACTGCACAGACACCACCCCGTCGCTATAATAGGCAGAACTAGCGAGTACGCACATCATAAGTTGTCAAAACTTGTAAAAACATAACCCTACCCCCGAAACTGGTTGTCAACGATCTGGTCGTATTTTGATATTCTATTTTGTCTAAGCTAGTCATATGCATTACTAAGTTATACCAGTATATGTGAAATATGAGTACGAGAGCGAATATAGTGACACGATCAGAATACTACAAACGCGGTCATGAAATGGCTGTCAAAATGGCCGCAACCACCAAGCTAAGCCGAAATGATGGCAACTTATTATATAACCACCTGGTAGGTAAAATACGTATTAACAATATACAAGTCTGTTGTTAAATATCTTTAAAGGTACACAGTTCATTAAAACAGGCCCATGTGGAGGATTTATCGGCCATTGCAACGCAGGTCAAACCCAATGAATTACGTCTTTAAAATTTCGGGTTTTCTGTTTACAGTCGGGGCCAAAAATAATAATTTCGGGCATGCAACATACGAAGTAATGTTTCGCCACACAGTGTATGGTAGTTTCGTTCGGCGTGATGATAAATTATTGAATGGAACGCAGAAACTTAAGTGCATATCCTTGCGGTATAAATAGTAGTTACATTTCCGGATTGTTCATCACTGTACATGATAATAAACCACACACGTATGTTGCAATTCTTATTATATTGCAAAGAAACCGCCACCTCTTCAAAAGATTAGCACTGCATCACACCAGATCAAATAGACAGCACATCGTACATTTGATATACGACTAATTTTCGTGCTGCTTCCAAACCGGTCTCTTAGTAAACAATTTGTTCAACTTACTTCAGTCGGCAACTTACAACTGGAATATGCTATTACGCAATGTACAATATTAGTTTTCCGTATTTTGTTGTTTGAAAATATCTTGCCAAAACCACCCATGAACTTGTGCAAAATATCAGGTGATCATCGTTTAAAGCTGTTATTTCAGCGTTGAACATTGACTCAATGTTGCTAGTTATGGTTGTTAGTTCAGCAGATATGTGTAACATTAGGGAGAAGGGATACACACGGTAATGCGGTTGCAGAAAACATAGTACCCTTCGCGTATATGTGACCTTGGTGAATATAACCAAATATTATTTCCAGGTATAAAGACAGTCTCTGTCACAGAGTATGTGGGCAATTTTGGTCAAGTTTAGATTTTTTTAAAGAAAGTATATGGTCCTCCTTTGTGTTTTGATAAATTGCTTTCATAGTATACCACCATGCATTCTTGTGATAACAGCGAAATATTCGTGTTTTATTACTTATTCTTAGGCAAAAATTACTAATATTTTAAGACACGGAGAATATAATCTACACAATTCACCCATTACTCTATGAATATCTCTCATACTGCTCTATAGCAGTGTATTTCGAAAGGTTTGATGGTGTATATATCAAAAGAAACGATGACCGGTCACATTAGTGATACTGCTATGAGCACATATATTTCGGCTTCTATGAAAGGTCACAGAATCAATTCTTCGCTACTAAATTTCATTTTACAGTGTAGTGTACATATATATCACACGATTCAAGATAAATAGTGCAGAAAAATTTGCCTTATTCTCCCGTTTCTTTGCGGTCAAAAAGTCCAGATTTAACCATTTTATGAGACCTTGCTTTTCGCTATATCTCTCGCGATATATATTAGAGATAATTCGCACATACCCGATAAAATGTTTCTCTTATTCTCTGCAATCATTCTTCCTCACATATTTCGAGCGTGTTGTCACTCTTATGGGACTAGCTATTCAATTATGCATAAAATGTAAATTTCATTCTATTTTGGCCATTTTGGCGGCCATTTTGGGACTTCAATTCAACTTATATGGTTCACGGCTAAGCATTGTTTGTATGTATGTCAATGTATTATGAATTTGGAATTAATTGATCTACACATGACTGCATTCCCATATGGCCTGATGGAGATGCTTCAGAATTTGAACCATTCCGAAAAATCAAGATATCTCAAAAAGCTCAACTCGGATTTTAGGGGACTTTTGCCACGTTGTTCATAAACATGTTCTTATTGATCCCTGAAAAAATCAGTTTTCCCCGATTTTTTACACTAGTGAAACCTTATGTGCCTGGACTATTAAAGATTCTGTGCCAGTGCAGTGCATTCCATTATATATGAGAGTCTCCCATGGGAAGCCTAGCATATATACGAGTATGTACCGGTACTGGCTTACAAGGGAAAGGTAAATATTTTAGGCCAATGTATTATCTTTTATATGCGAGGCTCTCTATGGGAGTCACGCATCTATAAGAGAATGCATTGGCACAGGGTTTTCACAAAATATCAGGAAGCTCCAGTCATGAAATGGTTTAGGTCTTCAAATTAGGAGTGGTTTAGGATAATACAACTGAATATATTTTCTCTTGGTCTTACCTGATCGTCGGTTCGAACTTCAATAATTCTGCTTTCACCTTCCTCGGGAATAACGACGACTCTCTGCTGAGTGCTGACAAACACCACCTCATGGTCATCAGAATGGTTACTGTTCTCATTGTTATTGCTGGGCTCTGATTGGTTGGAACCATCATCGAGAATCTCAACATCATAAGAGTTATTACTGCTGTCGTCCGTCACCACATGCGACACACTAGCACTTGATTGGTCTTCGTCATCCGAAACTGTATGCGATGCACTCCAATTTGATTGGTTGCTACTTTCGTCAGCGATTACAGTGTGTGGGTTGAAGTTAACGATTCCTTGTCCTGAAATGAGGCAAAGAATTGCTATTACTGTTGATTTAATAATCAGGAGCATCAGGACAGCATTCAGTCCTTCGATGTTGAGCTGCACAATTGCTTTTGCTTGACATAAATTGAAAAGTAGCACGCCCCATGGTCTTGGTTAAGTTTACTCAATAATCTATATATATAAAACCCGTCATCTGTGTATCTGTGTGTCTCGGTCACACTTTTAGGGCGTTTATAACTTATCAACCATGAGTCCAATGTAGCCTAAATTTGAAATTTGGAACATGGCCTACAGTGTGTCATAGAAGACAACTCACCAACTTTCACGCCGATTGATCAAAGAAAACATGAGATCGAACATGGTCCCCAAACATTGTATTTGCACTCAAGTAGACACTATTTATTATGACATTTATCAAAATGACATAATGTAACGTCGTACTCAAACCCACACTTTGGTTGCTATTGTATTGTATTGATGGGGGATAAAAATACAGTGTTTAGTAAATAAAGTGCATTGCCAATAAGAGAAGCATAATATTAGCCATCCCATATCTAATATAAATGACAATTTGTTCATCCACGCGAACACCAGAAAGTAACATACATGTAACAAAAAAAATCTATTTACCCGTCATTTTTGACGGGCAATCCCCTAGTTAATTAATTAACTGCAGCACAGTAAGGGTTGGGTTAACAATGATCGTCGTAGAAGTCATAGCATGAAAGATCATACACTGGATTATTTGTTATAACCCATAATGGTCAGTGCAAGCTGTTCAATGTGCGCGAGTCACAGACAATCAAAGCGATCTAAAGAGACAACATTGTCGAAACAAATCAATTACATTACGACGTCATCGCTCAAAATTCGTAAGCACGTGGTGATAGATTCTGAGTCAAAATGAAACAGAACCAGTTGGTATGAAACAGGAAAGAGTAAATGGCATGGATTTGCCATAATGACTTATCCGTATTTAAGATCCAGATAATTAGATGTAATAAAGACGTTAAGTTATATTTCTTAACAGAATGTGTTATCAACCAGTGGAATGACTTGCCAGAGTTTGTAGTTCAAGCCGAGGACATTTAAAGAGATATTAGATGCACAACTTTGGGATATCAGATACCACTTTGATGAGTGATTACACATGTCTGTTAACACACTTAAATCTATAACCAGCCAAAAGTCATGGTGACTTGTAAACGAGAACAATTATGTCATGTGACATGTTATTATGTTATGTTATGTTATAATTCTATTGTTTTGTGCACCTCTTGTAAAGCATTATCACACTAACAGCATAATACGATAGACTGCATCAAACACTTCATGTGAAACAAAAGACCCTGGAGTTTAGTGTGCCTATCATTTGCAGAATGAGGCCCCCAGAGCAGGCTAGCATCACTAAATTCACCCTCTGGGGACCTCATTCTGCATGGCCTCATCTGCTATGGGAGACATAGACTCAGATTGAAGTTCCCAAATGGTGAATTTGGGAATATAGAGAAACTAAACTAAAAAGAAATAGAATCGATGTGAAGAAATTTGATAATAAAGAAACTTTCCAGAGAAGATGAGGCCTAAGCAGAATGAGGTCCCCAGAAGGTGAATTTAGTAATGCTAGCCCACTAAGTGATGCTAGTGTCACTAAATTCACCCCCTGGGGACCTCATTCTGCAAAGGACAGGAACACTAATCTCAGGCTTGATTATGTTGGTGAATGATTGAGTGTTTAGTTCACTCAATCATGTCCACATACACACTCTGTGGTCATTGTAAAGCCCCGGTTCCATATTCCTGATTTTCTGTCCCGAATTAGTATATTCGGCACCAATTCGGGACCAGACCAAACCGGCAGCATTCGAGATAATTCTGGACGAGTTTTATTCCAAAAAAGCCGCCGAACTGATGCCGAATTATGACAAAATTTAATCGTCCCTAACATTGCCGAGTATTCCAGAATGCTTCCGAATTTCTTCCCGAATGATCAAGAATTATCCCGAACTGATACCGAAATTTCGTGCGAGTGGCTGCCGAATTGCCCAGATTACTACCGACTTACACTGAATTGTTGCCAAATACCCCGAATCAATGCCGAACTGGTACCGAATTGATGCCGAATTGATGCCGAATAAATACCGAATTGGTAATCAATTGCTGCCGAACGTCCCGAATGGATACCGAATTTTGCAGATACACCGGATCTCAGTATAAAAGCAGCCACACATGGCGAATTCGGGAATAACATACCGAATACTGCCGACTACTCCAGAATATCCACCTGAATATTGCCGAATACTCCCGACTACTCCCGAATAGGTGCCGAAATGCTCCTGAATTTCTCCCGATGATTGACAATTCGGGAGTGATTCGGCTTGGTTCCCCGATAGTTTTGAACATTTCAAAACTGTCGGGAGCGAGTCCAGAATTGTCCCGAATCGACCCCGATAGCACCGATATCCCCGATCATGTTCGGGGGTAAAAATTCACTGTCCCGACTTGTCCCGAACTTACTCCACGATTTTTGCAAAATTATGATTCGGGAGTCATTCGGGAACATTCGGGGTGGGAAATCGGGGATATGGAACCGGGGCTTAATGTATATGGGAGAATGGAAAAGGTAATGGTCAGTGTTTTCACATTGCTTATCAGAAGAACATATGTGTTGAATAATATGTTGGAGACACGCAATGTAAATGATGATGGATTCAACAATAACTAGAACTTTAAAATCAATTAATCTTCATTAGGGCTGCAACAATACACTTGGTCACGATATGATACGAATCATTATACACTAAATTAGTGTTTCCAAATTTATACTGCCTGAATTATCAAAAACAACAAGTTTATAACTGGAGATAGAGTTCATTTTAAACTAAAATGGAGTTTAATTGTTGACTAGATGAGACAAATATACATAATATACATGTAAACTTGAGAGATGATTGCAGGTTTTGATTTTTTACACAACCCCACCTTTAGACATTACTTGATTTCCTGTATGATGATACACATTACATGATACGATACGCATATTGTTTGAAAGTGCATTGCGATACATTGAATTTTTGCAGTCCTAATCTTCATACAAAATAATAAAATTCGAAACAGATAGGAGATGTTGGTTTGTCACTTTGACTTTGTGTAATAAACACAAAACAGTAAATGTATGTCGCCTGCTGACAATTTATAACACTCACAAAAAAATAACTTCGTGCTATCTTTATGCACTGAGATCAAGTGACAACAGACATGTCAACTTCAATTGAAAATGTCAATGACACTGTAGCTCAAATTGGGGAGGCATTGATTCTATGCTGAGCAGTCAACAGAATGATAAAGAATAAGCAAAGTAAAAAATCTTCAGTGAAAGGATTATATTGTGTAGATGAAATTATTTTCATTTCAAACATTTATCCAATAAATGCGAGCTATAGGGTGTGCCGATAGATTCAAATGTGAAATCCAAGATGGCTGCTGGTGGCCATGTTTTTGAATGACTTTTGGAAATTTTTTATAGCACCAATCTAGAGGTCACCCTAAAGAACCATATTAAATTTGGTGATGATCGGAGGAGGGATGTGGCCTATGTACGGTGTGCCAAATGATTTATAGTCAAGCAATGTCATTAAGTAAATTCTGGCAGCCATGTTTTAATATGATCGCTCCCATCTAGCGGTCACGACAATGAGCCATATGAAGTTTGGTGATGATCGGACAAGTGATGTGATTTATAAGGTGTGTTTAGTCATGCAAAGAGTGAGATCCAAGATTGCTGCTTTTCATCGAAAATTGTTCAAATTTTATAGCTCCCATTTAGAGATGATCCCTAAACATTCCTGTAAATTTTCAAAACATTTCTCTAATAAATGCGAGCTGCAGGGTGTGCAAGTTGGATTGAAATTTGAACTACAAGATGGCTTTATAAATTTCGGAAAAACATTTATGGCTCCCATCTAGAGGTCATTCCGAAGATCCATAGGAAGTTTGGTGATGATCGGATGAGGGATATAGCTTCTAGATTGTGCCAAAGGAAATTGTTGATGATCGGACACACGGACGACGATAGTCCAAGTCTTCTCGTACTAAAACCAGCTAAGATATTGGGATGGAGATGCTGGTGTTTAGTCCGAGATCCTCCCGTATGGTCTCTTATGACACGAGTTACGCCCAGGATCTGTGGCGGGAATCTGTGGTGTATTTTACTCGATTTACCTAACAAATCAATACATGATGCTATATACATCGGAAAGAGAGACATTTTATGGTCATAATGGTGTATAATAATCTAACTTTAATGTTAAATTACACATAGAATATACCGGTTGATTGCCACAAACATCGCTTTTTTTCTCTGTTTGTTTACGTTTTAACTGAAAGCCGAAGTGGTCCGAATCACTTCGGCATAATCCGGAGTTTGTTTTGGGTATACTAGTTTCCGTTTCTATATATAGCGCAGGGTTTTCCGAACAAAATGGCGAAAGCCGATCGCCCCAAAGTCCAGTTTCCTATGTGCTTTGAGAACAATTCCCGCACTAAAAACTTAATGACATAATGGAGGATCAGAACGGTAGTTTTGTTGACAATTTTCGCAAGCAACTTGTCAAAATTGGAGCAAATTAGAACTCTTGTGTCTGACTTGCCATGTGTGTGAGTTTCGTCCATGTGCATTTTGACTTTTGTGTTGATAAAATAATCGGAGAACCGAATCACACAGTTTCGAAATATAGTTCTTCCGTTTTAGTGGGACTTTTCAAACGTACGGTTCAAAATTTATACAAATTTTGTTTTATTTTATGTGTGCTTAACAAGAGCAGTATATTGCTCTGTTCGCTTAGTATATATCTTAATTTCGCGGAAGTCCACCAAATGTTGGTGAAATGTAGCGCCATATTTATTCTAATGCTCGTTGTGTTTACACTGTTGTAAACTTTGAGAGAGTTGTAATTCCCGTAATTTATTTAATGTATTACATTTATATCTTCAATGTTTACTTAATCTATTTATTTTTTATTTATTGACACACATAATTACGATTACAATGGAGAATTCATCGTAATTTGCGTGGTTAGTCGAAAATCTACGGAATCTTTACAACGGAAAATGCCGAACGCAGGTCGCGAGGTCAACTGAGTTCGCTTACTTTAAAAAATTTGTAAACAGTGCGGTAATTGTCTCTTTTCACATTAAATTACCGCTTTCAATTCACAACTGATGTGGGTTTCAGATCAAATAGCATGTCTTCTGCGGAAAATATCCGTTTATTGTCGCAATTGTGATATTTTATTTCATATAATTGTGGTTTTATTTGAGCGGGTCATTAACGCTTAACTCGTGTCATAAGAGACCATACGGGAGGATCTCGGACTAAACACCAGCATCTCCATCCCAATATCTTAGCTGGTTTTAGTACGAGAAGACTTGGACTAGGACGACGAATGCCAACCCAAAACAACGTTCGGGAGATTGGTCAATAGTTTTCTGGATATTGGTGCAACCATCCGGGAAATTTAAAAATTCAAAATCAAAATTATTGTGATAGTAAATTTAAAGAAAACAATGCAAGATTTTCAAGATTATGTACCATTCAAAAACTAACCAGGTTGATAAAAGGCATCCCTAATTCCCTATAAAGCATCCATTACCAACAAGGGAAACATTAACTGCTTTAGTGTATAACTTGATTTAGAGAATACTTATCTTGTGTTTATTAATATTGAAACTATCTTCAGTTTACTTTAGATTTCACAAGATAAAAGGCACAGATGGCCTTCACTGTGGGTATTGCTGTTGAAATTGTCACATCCGTTAAAACCGCCATAAACAGAAAGACTATTGAATGCATGGATGGCCATCGTTGTGGGTTATAATTTTGAAATAAAGGTTTCCAAATT
Organism: Siphonodentalium dalli; assembly: GCA_032622095.1. Lineage (NCBI taxonomy): Eukaryota > Metazoa > Mollusca > Scaphopoda > Gadilida > Siphonodentaliidae > Siphonodentalium > Siphonodentalium dalli. The sequence goes on from CP136067.1 coordinate 52,074,096, forward strand.
ATGAAAATTTCCTCAAGAATATACTAAAGTATAGTATAAATGCGATATTATCCACAAAAACACTGTGCGAGCGGCTCGATCATTTGTTTCAGACCGCGTAAGTACGGAGTGTGAGATAAGCAAAACACTCAAACCATGGCGATAGTTTTGAGAGATTGGTTCACGGTGACCCATTCTACTCCGAAATTTTGGGTGGTGAAGATTAGCGAGGGCTATACCAGTATGTAAACAACATGGTGGCAGTTTTAACAAAAATTCACTTAGTGGGATCTCACCAGTGTTGAATGTTTTGCTTATCGCTCGCTCTTTGCTGTTTGTTTACATAACACAGCATACGAACTGTAATAACATGCTATTTACACGATATTTATGATTGGTATAAACAATCTGTCTATATTTAATGTTCTTTCTGAATACAGCGGTTTTAATGGATGTGAATAATTTAACAGCAATACCCAGCGCCAATGCTTACCGTATCTTTACAATATACATTTAGATAGAATTTGTTCTTATACCAATCATAAATATCGAGTAAATAGTATGTTATTGTCAAGTTTGTATGCTTTGTTATGTAAACAAAAGCCAAATGTGTTACAGAACCTGGCTTTTGTTCACAAACATAAACACAAACTTGACAATTGCATACTATACATGAATCATGATATTTATGATTGGTATAAGTCCATAAGAACAAAATAGACATATGTTAATATTCTTTCTGTTTATGGCAGTTTTAATGGGGGTGAATATTTTAACAGCATACCCACCACGAAGGCTATCAGTGTCTTTAAGAGATCACATTGAAAAGTGTAATTCAGGGAAGGGTTATAACATTTTAAAGTCAAATTTGCTTGTAATTTAAAAAAAAAAATTAATTGTATTTTATGCATGTAATTGACATGTAAAACACATCTATATCGCTAAATATATACTATATACTATGCTTACATTAAGCAGCATTGATATTAGATGGAATTTTCAAAAACAATTTACTTCTATTTAAATACATGTGTATTTGTGGTTGCAGATGAATCTCACTCAGGAATAAATCTGCAGTCTGTAAAAACTGCCTGTGATAATCTTGTTTGTTCTACTCTCCATGCCTTGTGGGAAGCTTGTGGGAAGAAGTATTTGTTAGAGGGCAATATACATGTAGAAGACTTTCTATTTAAGAATTTAAAGCTCCTCTACCCAGTAAATCACGGATTCATAGTATTCATGCATAGTTATGTATATACATGTACACTGTATACAGATGACTGCATGTCTACCATATCAAACACCCTTCTGAGTTGGGCACTGAGCACGAAACTATCAACTGGTTTATTCAGGTGTGTAAAACTTACGAGCATGCAGATGACAGTGTGGATAAGGTACTTCTAAGTTGGGGTCAATTTGTATGCTGAGATGTGGTACCTCACTCAAGGTGTGGGGCCATGGTACCATTTTCAGTGTGACCGAGGTGTGGGACCAAATATTTCAATGCAATTGAGGTGTGCCTGAGGAATATTTACACCCTGTGCAGTGTGTCTGAGGCTGATGTGAGATATCCTGCCAGTGGAGCTGTGTCTTATGTCCTGAGGTTTATGACCAAATATTTAATTGAGGGTATGGGTTATCTTACAAGTCATGTTATTATTATAAAGTCACAGAAAGGCCCTATTATGGTGTTATTTCTTGGGCCTGTTGATATATGTCCATATTGTGCTCTGAGGAAGATGTGCCACCACAATCTAAACTGAGAGAATAATTGATAGAGAGCTGCATAGTTGAGTGCCTGGGAGCCAATTTCTTGTCCACATTGACAATAATTATAATTTTATTGTGCAACATTAACTGTTTACTTGCAATATACATGGACAGCCCTCGCACAAGTGTAAAGTGTTAGCATTAATGTCCCTCTTTCCCTGTTAGTGAAAAAAAAATAATAATATTACCAAAAACAAAATATTTCCTACCTGCCTACTTGGAATTTTTTGGCACTGTAATAGGAAACATATTAGTTTTTTTATTGGCCTTAGCAAGCCAATAAACTTTGAGGTGATTTCACATTGTGTTGTGTCTAGAATGGTCGTTAAATCTACCAAATCTACCTGAATCACTGACAATTGTTTATCTAATGGTCATAAGAAAAGGCTTAAATTTCTATGATTATATCAGTAGAATCCGGAAGATTATCATTCCTCTCCGGGAGTGCGGGAGATAGTAATCTAATCCAGGAGTCTTTTCCTCATAATCCGGGAGGGTTAACAGGTCAGAGTGACTCATGAATGCAGTTCTGTGAAGATATATCTAATGTAAAATCCTCAGCTTAAAATATTCATAAAAATTACTGGCAGTTATAACTAAAACATATTTACCTAACCGCAGAACATCAGCTGCTCGTAAGCCTGGAGGGAAAATTAATGTCCTGGATGATCCCGTTATTGTTACAGCATCATTTTCTTGATAATCATCATCATCTACAATGATACTCTGGTTTTCACTGTCAGTGGGATCCGATTGGTCACCATTCTGGAAATACATAAATAGGAAAATACCAGTTAAAATGTCTGAGTTAATAGATAATATTATATTTATATTCTAACAATCTGGTCTGGAAGTTAATGTGAGCATCGTATAACCAGAACATTGGTGAACTGATAAGGTAAACATATTTTACCAAAAAGGAGACAACTGATGACAAATTATGCAACATACGATAAAATTTGACTGCCGACTAATCCTGATGTCGCAAGTAAGAGAGTAGGCCTGGCAACTTCTACTCTGTCTGGAATAGTTAAATACATGGATGTGTGAAGGATACTGTCACTACACAATTTATTATTCTTTCTTAAATAAAAAAAAATAGTACGGTAATAAAAATGTTTTTGTCAATGAATCTTCATATATTTCAGATTAGGCCATAAAGAAAATATGGTTTGTCTGCAGTCACCCAACCAAATGACCGCAAATTCCACCTACGCGACTTATTTTAGCCATCTTACACTGGGGGTCCAAATAATAGTACATGGCAGAATAATACAGGATAAAAATTTCTAAGAGTTATAATAATAATACAAGGCAGAGTAATAGTACTACAGGGTGGATATATGTGACAAATAGAATGCAACGTGCCAGCCATACTATTTTACATACCATACTACTAAATGTAAGAAAATTATTAATTTATAAATCCTGCATACACTTAAAACTATATACTGTATTACAGTACTTGTACATTGTAGTGGACAAAACATGTACCCATTGAACATTGAATCACAATTGTTTTCCTAGAGAGAGTAATCCAACTAATAGCATTTGTATTCCTCTAAATAGTATAAATAAACTATTAAACATACTATTAGGAAAAGCAAAATATCTTTCAATTTTTTCAAGAACATATACTGTATGATAATCCCAAATATTTTACAATTCAATTCTGATGATGGGTGACATCACGGTGTTGCTGAACAAAATTTAATAAACGTACAGACCCAAATATTGACCATACATAGTTGATTTTTCCTAGAAAATTAATAAACATAAGGATAGTACAGGCCTACGGCTATGAGTTGGTAGGCCTATTGCGGTAGTAAATTTAAAAAATAATTTCTTAGTTGGGGATGCAGTCATACATAGATATACAATATTTTCCAAAAATCTGTTTATGAATAACTAGTGAATCGACTCCTGAGTTCTGTAACCGTCCTCCATTGAATGACAGGTCACAAACCATGCTAATGCTTTGACATTTTCCAATGTTTATGTTCATGATTTGGTAGAAATTTCAGTACCATCCGTTTGAACCAGAATGTATTATGAAGACCTATATGTGCTTCAATAGTTGTCGTAATCAATACATTTGTGTGAAAGTAGCGATGTGCCACACTATTTTTGCTACCACTATAGGCAGAATTTACTGGAATCGTGGTTGCTGAATGAATTCTGTCTGGTCTTGGAGATCCGATACAGTCAGCTTCTGATTGACCCGATCAGAATTTTCGAATTGTGGTTGGCTGATACTAATGTAACATTATTTTTAAAGTAAAGGATCTCTACTATTTGTTTGAGACTATCGGACATGTAGCTGGTGTTGATAGACTGTGTTCACTCGGACTGGTCTGTTAAGTCATTAGACATGGCAGACGAAGTACAACTATAAAGTTCCAAAAAAACAAAACAGGCTTGTTGTCTCATCCCATTCCAATCATCCATCATCGATCACTAGTTACTATTTTGTTAACCCTTTACCCAACAAAACGGCCAAAAACGCCCAAATAAAGCTTCAACAGCCTAAAATATATTCGGTCTGTCTCAATAACACCATACAAATATGGATATCATTGGAACCGGTTCATTGACCACATTGTTATGGTTACAGTTATGCCCTGTGCCAATGCATTATCTAAAATATGCGAGTCGACCATAGGTCGCCTCGCATATATAAGAGAATGCATTGGCCTAAAACAATTCTTTTTTTAACACTTTTTACCATTTTATCTTACATTCTTTAACAATTTTATAATTATTTCTTACATTTTTTTAACAATTTTTATAATATTTTTCTACATTCTTTGACAATTTTATCATTTTTAATAAGTGTTAAGCCAATGCATTCTCTTATATATGCGAGGCGGCCTATGGTCGACTCGCATATATAAGAGAATGCATTGGCACAGGGCCGTTCTGTTGGGTAAAGGGTTAATCCATTTTATTGGTTTGTTTGGGAATAAGTATTGATTCCACAAACTATTAAGTTGCATGTTAAAACTCCAGAATTAACAATAGCCACAAGTAAAAGAGGACTGATATATCACCTGAAAACTTTTGACGTACCTAGCAACAAAATAAAATTGCGTGACTGAAAACATTTTAACAGTGGCTTTATTATATAGACTACACAAGATCACTGCAACGCCACAATGGCATAATTTGCCCATTTCAAATATCATTTCAGAAAGATACTATATTTTGAAGTTATTAGCGGAAATTGGTTTTACCAATTTCATTCCATTCGGTCATCATTAACTGAAATTATCATTCCATAATAAAGTAAATCCGAATTTCAGAATAGAAAAAAGTCCAGAAAAAGGATGTGGAACTTGAGCTGTATTTTATGGTTGTAAACCTACATACAAAATTTCATTCCATTTGAACAGTTAATATTAATTAAATTTATCATCCAGTAACAAAATACAACTAGGTCAAATGAGTTGTCAATGGTGGTATATAAATAAGCATGTGACACTTACACTATTATCGGAGTCAAACAGCTCGACAGATATGTTTGATGAAGTCTCTACAACGTCAATCAAGTTGACATGAGCTTCCGCTGCCATATCATAACGAATGCATACAATCTGATCACGTTAAATTCTCAGTTGATCCCATAGCTCTGAAAAATATAACAAACAGTAATATTAACCCTTTCATGATGGGAGCAGCACTGATGCAGCATTAAAGATCCCATGCCCAGTGCATTCTCTCGTGTATGCGAGTCTCCCATACGTAGCCTCGCATATATAAGAGAATTCACCGGCATACAAGGTCAAGGTAAATATTGTTAGGCCAATGCATTCTCTTACATGTATATGTGTGAGGCTCCCTATGGAAGACTGGCATATATAAGAGAATGCATTGGCACCGGGGTTTCGCAAAATTTCAGGAAGCGATAGTCCTGGCAGGGTTATAAACAGAGGTGTGACTATCCATATTGGATTAACCCTTTCTGTACTGAAGGGATTCACCCATTCAGGTATAAAAGCAGACATGTACATTGATCTATCAATCATCAGTAGGGATGTAGGAAATTTAAGCAGATGACATACCGTATAGTCTAGAATTCTAAAGATGCAGTGGGTTCCTATTGATTGGTGGGAAATGTTCAGATAATAAATTCAACTAACAACCTTTGAAATTATTAACTGAACACTTCCTAAGGCAACTACTTGTCAATGAGTATTCAGTTAAGAAAGGATTAAGAATATTTAACCCTATATTAACTAGAGGTGTGACTGTCCCAATGGGACTACGGATACCCCCCTGTTTTTAAAATACTAAGATGTTTCACATGTCATTAAACATTTAGTTAAAATAATAAAATAACAGTTCCCATTGCAGGTGTACAACCATAACCCTAATCTTAAACCTATTGACCGAAAAATGTAGGAATAAAAGCTTGGACAAAATTATGTATGTTGCGAAAAAAAATTTAAGTCCAAAAAGGGGAATATCTCCTCGCAGGTGCACAAGTTCCCATGGTACTAAATATCTGTGCCACGTTTTAAAAAAATTGACTGAAAAATGTAGGAATAAAAGCTCGGACAAAAGTATACATGTTGCAAAAAAATTCTAAGTCGAAAAAGGGGGGATAACTCCACGAAAAAAAGTCTGACAGACGTCATAATCGCAGGTGCACAGGTTCCCATGGTGGTTGATGTCTGTGCCAAGTTTCACGACAATTGATCAAAAAACGACTGAGAAAAACTCCGGACAAATTTGTGTCCACAGACGGACGACAGACGACGGACGGACGACAGACGACGGACAAGCTGACTCCAGTATACCCCCCCTAACTTCGTTGCGGGGGGTATAAAAATGTCACAGACTGAGGAGGTGAGGAAATTTTGTTACACCACATATTTAGGGCAAGATTCTATATTACATGAAAGATATGGCCCTGCGAATATACAATATTCAACAGAGCACATTCTCTATTTCCAATTTATATAAAGGCTTGAACTCACAGTAATTTGTTGGACCCTATGACTTAATAAAATCACAACTTAGGTTTATATAAATACCAATTTCATACCAAAATATATGTATGAGATGAAAGCCTAGGTTTTGAAAAGTTAGTCATGAATTGAGTCCAACAACTGTGGACGGGTGGGTGGACTATGCCTAAAACAGGTCAGAGTAAACTTGAAATGGGAGCCACTAAACCTCAATTTAGGTACAGTGTACTAAATCTTGATCGATTTCGAGATCATGTTAAATTATTATCAGTTACTAGACTGGGCTTGACAAATTTAGTACTTTCTTTACTTAAATGATAGATTAGATTGAAAACTTTATTGTACATATTATATGTATTCACGGAGAATTCCAACAATTTTCTCATTTTCAAGACATTGTAAAATTCTTTAATAAAATCTCTTGAAAGAAACTTCCAAGTTTACTTGTGGCAGGACTGTGAATATTTTCCTATGTCCTGCTATGTCTGGAATTTATTACATTTTGTATATACATTTATTGCACACCCAACGGCTTATTTGTGCAAAATACAGAACAATTGAAACCGTTCAATAAAAGATCGTGTATTGTTCTTGAACAATACAAACCGATTGCGTCAACGTCATTGGCAACATCAACTTTAACAGAACATTTATTCACTAAATTATGAAGTATAGCGTACATTAAGCACACGTTTGTTCAATTAAATAAAACAATATCAACCTAAATGTTAAAATATTGCAATCCCACAATCTTCAGAGTGTGAAATAAACATAGAACACAGTGTTGTGAACATGTTAACGTTATTGCACCAGTTCACACACTTGTGTCGTTCTATCTATGTATTCACTTGGAAATGAACAAACTAGAAATAGGGCATCATGGAATATTCTGTGTACATATATATATATATATATATATATATATATAGACTATAAAAGGCCGCTCGGCCACAGTGACCCCTGAACCGGTGGCTTCATTTGGAGCGGAGGCTTTGTAGAAGTATGCATGTACTATATGGATAAGACACTTGTGCATTGTCTCATTACTGACATGCATACAAATAACCAAATCTTAAAAAAACTCGTAAAGAAAAAATATAACCTCAAATTGGCACAAAATGAAGAAAATTACAAGAAAAATTGAATTTTCTAAGTCGAAAAGCCCATAACGCTGAGAAAAAACATTGGATCAAACTCAAACTCGAACTTGACCTGTATCTTGATATGACTGATCCACATAAAAACGGTACTTGCAATTAAAGGATCCAAACTTGAGATATCATCCGGAAACGAAAAAGTGAGAAATTTTCTAAGTAAAACAAGTTGAAAAAGGGCCACAACTCTCGCAAAAATGGGCGGAGCATACTCATATTCGAACTTGTCCTGTACATAGGGCTGATAAACTCACATACCAAATTTGGTTCAGATATGATCACACAAATTGAAGTTATCATCCGGAAACCAGAAAATTACAAGATTCTAAGTAAAATGAAATGGTCAATGACACTGTAGCTCAACTTTGGGAAGAAGTTAAATTTGTGTGATGAGCAATGAATGGAAAGATTTTGAATTGAATTTTGAAATCCAAGATGGCCGCTGGCATCCATGTTTTTTATCCGAATGACCCCAAAATGACTCGTTCACATCTACATTCGAATTTAAACAGCCATGACAAATTTCATGATGATCAGACTAAAGCTACGACCTGTAGCCCGTGCTAAAGGATTTAGTCATGCAAAGAGTAAAATCCAAGATGGCTGCCAGCGGCCATGATTTTTGCCCGAATGACCCCAAAATTACTCGCTCCCATCTACATTCCAATTTCAACAGCCATGACAAATTTCATGATGATCAGACTAAAGGTATGACCTGTAGCCCGTGCTAAAGGATTTAGTCATACAAAGAGTAAAATCCAAGATGGCTGCTGGCGGCCATGTTTTTTGGTCGAATGACCCCAAAATGACTCGTTTCCCATCTACATGTCATTGTTAACATCCATGACACATATTATGATGATCCGACCAAAGGTACGACCTGTAGGCCGTGCCAAAGAATTTAGTCATGCAAAGAGTAAATCTAAGATGGATGCCGGCGGCCATGTTTTTTGGGCGATTGACCCCAAAATTACTCGTTCCCATCTACATGTCATTGTTAACATCCATGACACATTTTATGATGATCCGACCAAAGGTACGACCTGTAGCCCGTGCTAATGGATTGAATTTTGAAATCCAAGATGGCCGCTGGCGGCCATGTTGTTTGTCCGAATGACCCCAAAATGACTCATTCCCATCTACATTCCAATTTCAACAGCCATGACAAATTTCATGATGATCAGACTAAAGGTATGACCTGTAGCCAGTGCTAAAGGATTTAGTCATACAAAGAGTAAAATCCAAAATGGCTGCTGGCGGCCATGTTTTTTTGCCGAATGACCCCAAAATGACTCGTTCTCATCTACATGTCATTGTTAACATCCATGAAAAAATTTATGATGATCCGACCAAAGGTACGACCTGTAGGCCGTGCCAAAGAATTTAGTCATGCAAAGAGTAAAATCTAAGATGGCTGCCGGTGGCATTGTTTTTTGGCCGAACAACCCCAAAATTAGTCATTCCCATCTACATGTCAATGTTAACATCCATGACAAATTTCATGATGATCAGACGAACAGTACGACCTGTAGCCCATGCTAATGCATTGAATATTGAAATCCAAGATGGCCACTGGCGGCCATGTTTTTTTCCCGAATGAACCCAAAATGACTCGTTCCCATCTACATGTCAATGTCAACAGCTATGACAAATTTCATAATGATCCGACCAAAGGTACGACCTGTAGCCCGTGCTAAAGGAAATTGTTGACGCATCACACACGCACACACACAGACGATGGACGACAAAGCCATGGCAATAGCTCAAACTTTACAAAGTAAAGTTGAGCTAAAAAGGGCCATAACTCTCGCAAAAATGGGCGGAGCAAACCCATATTCGAACTTGACCTGTATTTTGGTCTGATAAACTCACCTATGAAATTTGCTTTTGATCTAATAACCGAAACTAAAGTTATCATCCGGAAACCATTTCCGGACGCACAAACGGACGGACGGCTAGACGGACGGACACCGGCTATTTTAATAGTCCCCCGAAAAAAAATTTCGGGGGGACAAAAATATAAAATATTCAGTCATATACAATTTTCATCAGTCCTGAACAAATCTGACTTTCTGAATGACAAAAGGTGATGAGAGTTATCATGAGACAGCCCACTTAAGTTTTAAATCAGTGAGATTTTTATGGGAGGCATGTGTGTGTCATGTTGGGATTACTGATAGACTTCTTTTATATGGTAATAAGTATCTTTCTTTTATGAAAATTTGATCACAATTAGTGATAGGAATCTGCAAATCGGGGATTTTGCATCGAATCGAATCTCGATATTGAATCTCCTTCCTGATATCGACATCGAATCGAATCTCGAATCAATCAGCTAGTGATTGACATTGTCTACCATTGTGTCTTTCGGTGTCTCATGACAAAAAACTGAAAAATTCACTAGATACTATATAGCAATGCTAATCTCCTTAAACTTCCGTTGGAACTTGTGTTTTTATATTAGAAAAAATCATGACATGGATCACAATCAGTCTCATGGAGGGTTTTGGATATGTTGCATTGAATTTCTATCTAGCTGTGTCAAGAACAATGTATCACAAACCCCATGGAATGGAAGTCACTTGTCTACATTATTTAATAAAGATAATAAAGATTTGACACAAGTGGACATGGGTACACTGTTTAGCTACCGGTATATGATTGTTGTAGTCCGATAACAATGGTAGTTATTTTTAACCTGTTTACCCCACAATAGACCAAACACCTACGTCATATATTCACAGTAGTTGTCATCACAGAGGGGGTCCCAGAAAACAAGTTACAAGGGTTAAATGTTATCAACAAGATTCAACGGATCGAAACTTGGTGCAACGGGCTCGATTTCTCGGGAAACAGAAAATGAAAGTAGGAAATTTATAGGAATTCTGCTGGCAGTGTCGCAGATAACTGATCGCGTATGATAACGCCCATTTAAAAATGTAATATATAATAGACCGATTGGTCTAATGTTTCTCGCCATTTCTGTTCATTCCAATCTATGTTTTGTCGCTCATAACAGCAGCTGACATTGAATTTTATTCTGACATATAATCTGAATTGGATATATGAAGTTCTAAACATAAGGTAATCAATTGAGTTCCGCATCTACTGCCATCTAGTGATCACGCACCGTGTAGACAATTTACATAGTGTCGATACAGATTACAAATTTATACAGCGATTGATCAGCGTCACCGGTTGCGATCGAAGCACGTAATTTGCATAAGAACGTCTATTCTGAATGGCATACATTCAAAATTACCTACGATGGCTAACTTGGCAACTTTGTGCTTCAATTTTTGTGAGCTCAGGTCATTTGGCACGAGAAGTACACCGAAGTAAGACTGATTCAAAAATATCTGAATCAGCGGACCGATTCGGTGTCGATCTCGAATCGGGTGCCTGATGCCTGATATCGACATCGAATCATGAATATTAGCAGGTCCCTAATTAGTGATAAACATGGGTCATGTTTAGTTCACTACAAAAGTGACTACTAGTCATATTTCCAAAGAAAAGTTTTCAAATTTATAGATACAGCAAAACCTGTCTTGAGAAATAACTGTCAACAGCAACCACCTGAACTCGTCTCAAAGTTTACCTCTGACTGGATTACTTTTTAATGGAAGCCATTAAAGTATTATGATCCTGAAGAATACAACTCTTTCTCGGCACGCTGAAGATGTCCGTTCATATTTAGTGAATATGCACTTTGTACCATATTGGTATTGTATCAATGCCTCCTACAGTTTGGAGTATAGGGATCTGAAACCAATAAATTCTTCTTTGGAGGACATTTTGGTCAGTGACCTTTTATTCTACGACATACATGTATGTACACACAATAACATCCGACTGCTTTTAAGTTTATCAACTCATGACGTCATAGGGGTTTAAGCCACGGAGATACCCAGACAACCGGTGGAGGTATTTATTATTTATTTTTCTGGCTTAATTATTAAGAGAGTTTGCTGAAGCTGAACATTGTGAATTAAGAGGGCTGTAAATACAACAATAGCATATAACTCGTTAGAAGTATGATTTTTCGCTCAGCAAAGCCTCGCAAAACATCATACTTCTAATGAGTTGAGATAACACACATATCAAAACACGCTATGCTATTAGTATTATCGTATATACATGTATGTCGTGCGTAAACTAATTTTTTTTTACACATACCCTTTTAAGAGGGATGTAAAGTGGTAACATTTGGATGGGGAATGCAGTGTTAATTTTCCGTGGAAGTTTACTAAAACGTTACAAAGCGTAGGTGACCATATCAATTATCAATCATATAAATTATAATCTTATTGCAATATTGGAAACGTTGAAAGATGAATAACGCTGAATTCTCCATTCAAATGTTACCACTTTACTCCCAATTATAATGGAAACGGGCCAGCTCGCCCCAGGGCCCACTCGCCCCAGTTGACCTGAGCCAGCTCGCACCGAGCGAGCTCGCCCCGGGCCAGCTCGCCCCAAGGGATAATGTCTTATTTAAGTTGTTTTGCTTGCTTTCTCTCTCCCTTTTTCTCTCCCTCTCTCTCTCTCCTGCTCTCTCTCTCTAAGACAAAGGGTTGTCGGGAGATAGATTGGATAGTTTGGTAGTAGTGATAATTATTTATTTCGCTGATAACAAGAATAAAAACATAAGAACATTTATATATATATAACATGAACTTGAATGAATATGAAAAATTACGATGACTAAATTTGATGAAGAATATGACGGAAAGAATATGATGAAAGCAGCAATCTGCGAAAGCGGTCATGTTGACCTAGGCCTAGGGGCGAGTGGGCCCTGGGGCGAGTGGGTTCGGATCCATTATAATCCACCATGAAATATACTCTTAAAATGTTGCATCAATGGGCATGGTTGCTGTGGTTACAAATATATAATTGAACGCAATCACTTATTTTGCATTTTGGACTCCATAAAATTTTGGAAAAATTGGGTTCACAATGACTGAATCATTGAATGAGTGAATGACAGTTGACACAAAGTCAAACTCAAAGACCATAACGGCTCACTTTCTTCTTTCGAATATTATACAACTCACTGCATAAAATGATAGATGACCGCACCACTAACAACATTAATATAGGCAGTCGATGAGTTATTTCCTAATTCTTCAGTGAATTCTTCAGAAATACTCAAATAGACGGCAAAAATATCAACAGTAAATCTCTAAAAGTCGACATCCGATGTTGGTAGAATACAACCCATGTATGCAACTTCGTACTTGGTTACGAAATTACAGGAACGAGCTAAAAAGTGCGCCCAACGGAACAACGAACACTTCTTCTTCAAACCGTACAGTACAAATTCCAAGCTCCATGCAGGGTTTAGTCCCCTACACAGGACTTAGCGATGTCTGAACTCTGTTTTGCAGCTTGTGCAAATTCCTGCAGATATGCGCACAGGCGGACGAGGGTGGCATTAAAAGCAAAATATGTGGACCAATGACAGAGATATGGAATATTCTACCACCAGAAGTGATCCTGGAAGAGAATATAAGAATAGACTGGATAGCCACTTCCATGACCAGACTGTGTTGTATGACTACCTAACAGAATTCGATAAATCGATCACTACGTAAGAAAGTAAACAAAGGAAATAAGAAAATAGGGAAATACAATGTAGGGGTATAAAGTGATTGCTCTGTCTCCATTATAGACAACACATCAATGGAAATGAACTTGAATGACATATCAAATGGAACGAAGATATAGCAATAGAGGAAGTAGGGAAAAGAGATCGATTGCTGTCTCCACAGGGGCCTGTAACGTGCTCCGCTGTCCGCCCCCCCCCCTTTGCGCTGCCAATATACGCCGCCTCTATATACGCGCCTGTTACACGTTAATGGTAGTATTATAGAGACAAGGGGAACTGTAGATATTCACCTTTTTACCATCGCTCCGCAATCGGACAAATTTAGCCCATTCACACCAGTAATGCTAACGATATAGCCACGGATGTAGGCCTATCGGCGAAGAATTCATCTTTCAATCAATACCACAAACTCCCATCAGAACCATTCATATACATATAGCATTTGATAATTTTTTAACCACCGAATATTGTCTCCGGAGAGCGTAAATTTCCAGTTTGATCCGCCTCAAAAAACAATGGACGATATGTTCCTCTAAATTCACACCGGGCCCGCACGGCTTACTATAATTAAAATCGGTAAAGCGATCAACTAAACATCTATAGCGCTCAGGGATTTCTTGTTGGCTAATAATTTATTTACTCATACAAATCAACACATCGTCAGTAAACAATTTCTATAGAGGAGAAATCTGTCGATAATTCCAACTTGTTTTCATTAATTTTTTTACGATCCACGCAGCTCCTCATTTTAATATTCATTACGACCTGATCTCGATTCTAATACAGAGCGTTGATTGGCTGTTTCTACTATGGCAGTCATGGAAAGGTCAGTTCGTAATGAATATTAAAATGAGGAGCTGCGCGAATCTAGTCCAAGTCTTCTCGTACTAAAACCAGCTAAGATATTGGTATGGCGAGATGCTGGATTTTAGTCCGAGTTCGTCCCGGATGGTCTCTTATGACACGACTTAAGCGTTAGTGACCCGCTCAAATAAAACCACAATTATATGAAATAAAATATCTTAATTGCGACAATAAACGGATTTTTTCCGGAGAAGAAATGATATTTGATCTGAAACCCACATCGGTTGTGAATTGAAAGCGGTAATTTAATGTGAAAAGAGACATTTATCGCAATGTTGACATATTTTTAAAAGTTGACCTCGCGAATTGTTTTCGGCATTTTCCGTTGAAAATATTCCGTAGATTTTCGACTAACCACGCAAATTACGATGAATTCTCCATTGTAATCGTAATTATGTGTGTCAATGAAATTAATGAATAAATAAATAAATAAATTAAGTAAACATTGAAGATATAAATGTAATATATTAAATAAATTACGGGAATTACAACCCTCTCAAAGTTTAAAACATTGTAAACACAACGAGCATTAGAATAAATATGGCGTTCAATTTCACCCACATTTGGTGGACTTCCGCAAAACTAACATATATACTAAGCGAACAGAGCAATATTCTGCTCTTGTTAAGCACACAAAAAATCAAACAGAATTTGTATAAATTTTGAACCTTAAGTTTGAAAAGTCCCACTAAAACTGAAAATATATATATAAATTTCGAAACGGTGTGATTCGGTTCTCCGATTATTTTATCACCACAAAAGTAAAAACGCACATGGACGAAAATCACACGCATGGCAAGTCAGACACAAGAGTTCTAATTTGCTCCAATTTTGACGAGTTGCTTGCGAAAATCGTCAACAAAACTACCGTTCTGGTCCTCCATTATGTCATTAAGTTTTTAGTGCGGGAATTGTTCTCAAAGCACATAGGAAATTTGACTTTGGGGCGATCGGTTTTCGCCATTTTGTTCGGAAAACCCCGCGCTATATATAGAAACGGAAACTATTATACCCAGAACAAACTCCGGACTATGCCGTACTTCTTCGGATCACTTCGGCTTTCAGTTAAAACGTAAACAAACAGAAAAAAGCGATGTATCTGTATCTGTATCTGTATTTGATGCGCGCAGGATCCGTTCGGATGTATAAGCGCGTGGGATGGGATGATTAGGACGTTTTGTTGTTTTCAGCTGGTTCTCCGTCCATTGTCATTTGGATGGATCGCATGCTGTCTTCTTCCAGAGTATTCCAGTCCTTGATTGTTTTAGGGAAGAATGAGTTTTTGAATTCTGTAGTCTGCGCGTCGATTAGTTCATAGGGTTTTGAGTTGTTTCACTCCTGCGTAGAAACAAAGTTCTTTGATACGTACCCCTCGAACTTCCGAGCTTTGATTTTTCGACCCACTTTTTGTTTTGGTCTCAACAGGTCTTTGGTGTCGATAGCCGGGACCAGCCCGTCCACTACCTTGCCAAACAACTGGAGTCGATGGTCATACCTTCGGCCTTCTAGTGTTTGTAGCTGTAATTCACGCAGCATGTTGGTAATTGTTCCTGCCTCTTGTGATGTATAGTCCCCTGTTAGGAATCTCGCTGCTCTCTTCTGTATCCTCTCTAGTTTGTCAATGTCTCCTATCAGGTGGGGGTCCCAGACAACTGATGCATATTCCATCTTTGGTCGCACTAAGGTTTCGTATGCGATCAGCTTGCTTTTGGCTGGAGCCTTCTTTAGCTTTCTTCTAATGAAGCCTAGCGTACTATTCGCCTTCTGTGTGATTTTGGTGATGTGAGATGACCATTTCATGTCCTTGGAAAGTGTCACCCCCAGGTATGGGTTTTCATCTACTTCTTCCAGTAGGCAGTTGTTTAGCTGGTATGTGAAAGATGTTGTTTTGCTCATGGACATGATATAGCACTTCTTTGCGTTGAATCGCATGCCCTACTTTTCTGCCCATACCTCAAGCTTCTCTAGGTCTTTCTGTAGAGTGACATGGTCGTTGTATGTCTTTATTTGGCGATATAGTAGACAGTCGTCTGCGAATAATCTCACCTGCGAGGAGACACAATCTGGTAGGTCATTGATGTGGCACAGGAAAAGCAGAGGTCCAAGCACTTTTCCCTGTGGCACGCCAGAGTCGACGGAAACGCTGGATGAAGCTTGCCCTTCAACGACGACTCTCATTTGTCTCTGCGTCAGGAAGTTTTCAAGCCAGGTGTGGAGCTTTCCTTTGATACCGTAGTTGCTTACTTTGGCGAGCAGTTTTCTGTGTGGCACGGTGTCAAATGCTTTTGAGAAGTCTAATATTGCGGCATCAGTTTGAATTTTCTTGTCAAATGTTGTTAGGAAATCTATGTTGGTGGTCCTCCATGTTTTCTTGTCAATTATCTTGTCAATTATGTTTTCTAGGTGGTTCATTATGTGTCGACATACAATGTGTTCCAGGATTTTGCAACATACAGATGTTAGAGAGACAGGTCTGTAGTTTTCTGCAAGATGGACGTCTCCTTTTTTGTAGACGGGTGCGATGTTTGCACTTACCCAGTCAGATGGTAGTTGTCCTGTTGCTAGTGATTTTTTGAATATCGCTGTCAGTCCTGGTGATATCGCATAGGCGCAGTTTTTAAGAACGGTGTTGGGGATTCCGTCCGGCCCTGATGCTTTCCCGGTCTTCACATCTTTCAAAAGTTTGGTGACCCCCTCTTCGCCGATTTCAAGGTCTTCTATCAGCTCGTGATCTTCTCCAAGTGATGGTATTTTGTCACTGGGGTTTTCCTTCGTGAACACCGATTTGAATTGGTCGACAAGGATTTGAGCTTTCATGTTGCTATCATCTTCAAGTTTCCCGTCTTTCTTCAACGAGGCGATGCTGGTGTTACCCTGTTTTTTCGTCTTCATATATGACCAGAATGGTTTGGTACTCTTCTTTTCCATTCCGTTGAGCATGATCTTATCTAGGTGGTCCCATTCTGCTTGCCTGAGTGCTTGTCTGCTAGCCTTTTGGAAGTGTTTGTATTTCACCCAGTCCTTGCTTTTCTTCGATTTCCTAGCTCTTCTGTAAAGACGGCCTTTTGTAATTTGTTGTTCATCCAGGGAACCTGTCTATCATATCTCCTGCGTATGACTGGGACCCTCTGGTCTATGACTTCCATAATACCCGTTTTAAGTGACTCCCATAGGTCGTTGGTGGTAATCGATGGATCTTCAGATTTCTGGGTCACTTCTTTACTTATGTTGGTGATGTTTTCTGCTATTTCCGTCCAGTTTGCTTTTTTGAAAGCGTATGTCTTGCGCTGGGTTTGCTTCTTATGGTGCGGTCTTGGTATGCAGTCTGTGACTACTATATCATGGTCTGAGATCCCAGGTGTAGTACTGGTTGCTTTTATGAGTGATTCGTTGTTCGTCAGGACAAGGTCTAGGATGTTCTCTTCTCGTGTTGGGTTTGTTTGCATTTGTTTGTTCTATGCATGTGGCAATCAACCGGAATATTCTATGTGTAATTTAACATTAAAGTTAGATTATTATACACCATTATGACCATAAGATGTCACTCTTTCCGATGTACATGTATATAGCATCACGTATTGATTTGCTAGGTAAATCGAGTAAAATACACAACAAATTTCCGCCACAAACCTTGTGCGTAAGTCGTGCCATAAGAGACCATACGGGACGAACTCTGATTAAACTCCAGTATCTCGCCATACCAATATCTTAGCTGGTTTTAGTACGAGAAGACTTGGACTACGTGAATCGTAAACAAAAAATTAAAGTTAAGTTGGAATTATCGACAGATTTCTCCTCTATAGAAATTGTTTACTGACGATGTGTTGATTTGTATGAGTAAATAAATTATTAGCCGACAAGAAATCCCTGAGCGCTAGATGTTTAGTTGATCGTTTGGCCGATTTTTAATTATAGTAAGCCGTGCGGGTGTGAAATTAGAGGAACATATCGTCCATTGTTTTTTGAGGCGGATCAAACTGGCAATTTACGCTCTCCGGAGACAATATTCGGTGGTTAAACATTTATCAAATGCTATGTATATGAATGGTTCTGATGGGAGTTTATAATATTGATTGAAAGATGAATTCTTCGCCGATACATCCGTGGCTATATCGTTAGCATTACTGGTGTGAATGGGCTAAATTTGTCCGATTGCGGAGCGATGGTAAAAAGGTGAATATCTACAGTTCCCCTTGTCTCTATACTACTACCATTAACGTGTAGCAGACGCGTATATATAAGAAGCCGCGTATATGGGCAACGCAAAAGGGGGCGGACAGCGGAGCACGTTACAGGCCCCTGTGCTGTCTCCCTCCAATTTAGACGACACGTCAATGCAAATTTATGACACGCCAAAACGGAACGAAGATACCAATAGAGGAAGTAGGGAAAGATATATTGCTCCGTTCCCTCAGGAAATAACAAAACACAAAATCGGATCGACGACTACGATATAACAACAAATAACAGGGTAAAAGAGGTTACTCTGCCCCCTCCCCACCTATATAGAAGACAGTGCTGATCAGGACAAAGGAGCGCGAGCCTGCGTCCAGTTACCACATACAAGGTAATGTGTTCATAAGGTACGTTACTACAGCTGTAGTTTAAAAGCCAGAATGGTGAATATATATTTACAAATAAAATCTCTGCGCACTCTGTCATCTTGATCTCAGTCTGTCTTGAGCATCTCATTCTCTAAATTTTCAAGGGAGGTGCATGCATACCATGCCACTGCCTTTGGTGATATACACTGTTAAAAAATTCCGATTTGAAACAGAACATAGTGCCGGAAAATTGCTGCCGGAACTATGATCTGTAAAATCACGGAACTTTGTTCCGTACTTATGGGTCATATTTCCGGCAAGCAATTTTCCGGCACTATGTTCTGTTTAAAATCGGAAAATTTTAAAGGAACATAGTTTCATAATCTCACGGAACATTGTTCCAGAAACTCACGGAACATTGTACCAATATGCTTATAATGTTCCGTGATTTTACAGATCATAATTCCGGCAGCAATTTTCCGGTACTATGTTCCTTTTCAAATTGGAAATGTTTTAACAGTGTAATGTATAGTTGAGCACTCGCTCGAAATCACATTACCTAATGTCGAGTGTCACTTTCGGTGTGAGCTAAACAATAGGCAATTAAGATGGAATTGCATAATATCTGAGAAACCTCGAACGAGGTTAAATAGACAAAACGAGGTTTAATAGATCGAGTTTGGGTTTTCCCTGACCTGATAAATTGTTTTAAAGTAGATTATAACTGAGTTAACATCAATACAAAAACTCCCCTGATAAGATTAAATGTGCCTCCTATAGTCAAAAGACGTCTATAGTGAGAAAGATATTACGATTGACACTGGGTTGCCTTGGATTTCAAAGTTTCCTGTCCGCCACCTGGACAACTTCAAAACGGCTCCCGCTTTGCGTGCTATATTACCCAGCGTCCAATTGCCGGAACATAATTCCTGCGATATACGGTAATCGCATTCCGGCACTTTTGTTGCGCGCTCAAACCGACTCATAGCGACAGTAGAAATCTGAAATAGACGCTAATCGCATTCCGGCACTTTGTTGCGCGATCAAACCGACTCATAGCGACAGTAGAAATATAACGGCACTATGTTACCTACCCAAATCGAAACAAAGTTTATGTTGAAACTGGGGAATTTTAACAGTGTAGGGCTTTCCACATCTGTATGGCTGATGGAGAAAATTAATACTTGTAAGCATCCCCATATCATCAAGATACAATAACAAAAATAGTTCTTCAAAATACGATTTAATTATCAGAATCGATTAATTGCAACACAATAATGCTAACCACTGTCAACTATGGTATCAAATTTCCCAAAACGTGTTATATTTATCAACATTTTATTCAACGACACATGGCCGTATTATCACTTTCAAGAGTATCACGAAATTTGGCCGTATTACCACTTGATTTTAGAGTTTTCCATCTTCATCCGCGATTTTTCGTTTGACGACGTTTTTCTGGACCACAAATAATTGCACATCTCGAGAAATTAAAAACTTCAAAAATCGCTATCTGATCACTCTGAGCTTTGATGGGTGGGTTCCTCGAATCAAATGTTTTTAACCCCTGAAGCCAAAGAAATAGTAATTTAGGAGCGTTAATTAGGATAATGCATCTTTAACAGCACTTGACTTGTGACGCAAATCTGGGTGCATGATTATGCACGACTCTGAATGCATATACATATTTACTCAGGTATGTATATATCTATACAGGCTTTAAGTATAGGCTACTATACGGGCGACGGTTTCGATTTGGTCTAATAATATGTGCGAAATTCGACAACTATCCACCCTAAGTATGATAAAACTACAAGATGACTCCACCAATAAACCACATCTAATATAGTATGGCAAGCATCAAAACACTCGCCTGTGGCACCAAGAACATGTGATTAAAGTATGGCTCATGACTGAATCAGACTGATAATTATACTTACCTATTACAATCAAATGCATGGTAGTAAATATAGGCAGAACTTAACAAACAATATAATTTTTATGCCCAATATCTGCCAAATTGAAACTGAGCGCAGTCTGCACTTCATTGCCAAAATTGTCCAGCATCACGCCAAAAGACACCCAGGGTGTCCCAAACAAGCAAAATGATACCCAGGACCATATCGATCGCAAAGTCTCACCAAACAACGGGAATTTTGTTTAGTCGTCTGCTATTAATATTATGATAATTATTTGTATGTGATCGGAGTGAAATATCAACGAAATTTAAATGGGCTTTGAGTCTGACTGGCAGCGCAGTTCCGTATCCTTGATTATAGTCCCAATCATATTTAAACCGCCGATTGTATTTGCGCGACAGTAAATTTAAAAAAAAGCCGCAATTGTTGTTATTCAAGTTGTATCACGTGATACACTGTAGTTAACGAGAGTTTCAAATGCTGGGTGTCTTTTTGCACATTTTGGAAATCCTGGGTGTCTTTTTACCCGTTTAAGAGATCCTGCTGAATAGGTCATTGTCGCATGGTTTCGAGCAAAAAGACACCCAGGATCTCTTAGACATGCAAAAAGTTAAGGCAAATAAGACCATTGTAAGATATATATATAAAATGTTTAATTAACAAATCAACATTTTAATAATTACAAATTTAAAAAAAATTTAACTACCAAATATTTTGACAATATTGACCAAATGTATGACAATATTGTTTTCTTAAATTAACTAGCAGGTTTTGACTGGCCACGGGGGAGGGATCAGGACACAAGCTTTCCAAGTGTTGGAAATTTCCAACTTGTTACCCCCATAAGGTTGGAAAATTTCCAACTGATGATCATCTCAGTCCAAAATTTTGACCAAAGATAGGAAAATATGAAAATATTGGTCCAAAAACAATTAATTCCCCCAATAAATTGTTTGAAAATCAAACTACAAGAACATTTTCAACCTATTGTTGGTGTGAAATTTCCAACTAATGTTTTGGCAGGTATGAAATTTCCAACTGTTGAAAATTTTGACCAAAGTTGGGGGGGGGGGGGTGAGACACGTACCCCCCCCCAAACCCCCCTGTCGCCACGTCTCTAACCGTAGGCCTACATAATGGCTCTGGTTCATGTGGTCCAAACAAAAAACAGGCTCCTGGGGAAATTACTATATTTCCCCCCAGGAGCCTGTTTTTTGTTTGGACCACATGAACCAGAGACATTATGTAGGCATACGGTATGTTCTGTTCTGGAGTCCCTCCTTTGTTTTTGAGGAGCACCCCACATGTAGGTTAAAATAAATATAAAACATAGTCTTGGTTGTAAGACAATAATATATGAGGTTAAAATGACTAATCATATACACTTTTTTTCTTTCTTTTTTTTTATATATTTTCCTCGGGTGCCTTTGGTCCAAAACTGCAAAATCTGAAAACGTGTGCCGAATGACCTGACTCCATCCAGCCTCACTTTGCTGATTACGAAATTAGAAATAACCATATCCCCGGGTACGACATATCTCACACAAGCATCACCTGCAAGTAGCCAAAAGGCATTCAGCGGCTTCCAAATATTCGAGTTTCACAATCGAGTACGACCAATGTTAGGTGTGCATGTGTTTTATAATTATATTGTTTTTAGTTTAAATTTTTTTTCCTTGATGTAATACGTTTCTGTTGTGAACCCAAGATGGATTCGTTTATGTATATAATTGTTTATAGCAGGGAATCTCATGAAATAAGTTTTTAGCATGAAAAAATCTCCTATTTTCGAGATATAAATTTTGAAATGAACTGTTTTCGAAGAACAGTGTCTGTCATCAGGTCATACACACACCGCGTAATCAAATAGCCTGATCTGAACCTAAAACTCTAATCTGCGTTCAGGAACTGCTGCTCTGCGTGCTATAAAATACAGATTTTTTTGATGACGACATCATTTTTCAAGTGCCACGCCACTGTCGCCAGTAAGTATTTGTTTTTATTTTCTTACTCTTACTGTCTTAGTTTGTTTGTGAATTGTGTTAGTTAGAGTGATTTTAATGTATTCTGTGTGCAATAGCATGTGATCGGGCAACATTTGGAAGTGCATGAAATGTGTCACACAAAATGACAACAAACCTGTATTTTCGTTATGTTTCGATCATGCTATACATGTAACACTCGCATTTTTTTTATTTTCTAAGAAATTTACAGCCTACATATGATCATGTACATTTACAGTATTATAATCTATTCAAAACGAATACTTCTTTCTGAATAGTTTGTACACGTCCTTTGTCAATATCAGTAAAATAAAGTAACTGCAATCGATAAATAAAGTAACTGCTCGTCTCAAATTTTTATATAGAAAGGCTGACTTTCTAATTAACCCCTTTCACAAAGAAACTACTTGCTAACTCATTAATTCAATGCCACCTCGATTATGTATCCTCTATTTGGTATAGCTCTTTGAGTACAACTACCAAAAATAAACTACAAATATTTCAAAACAAATTAATCCGGTTTGTTCTGAGCTTGGATAGATTTTCACATATAGGTTATGAAGAGTTTAAAAACATTAAATGGCTTCCGGTTGAATCCAGAGTTTCCCAAAGAAAGCTGACTATCATGAAAAATATAACAGATGGGAAAGCTCCTACATACTAGTACCTAAGAGATGGATTCCAATTTTCGAACACTCATTGTAAATATAATCTCCGGTCTGGAATCTATAGATTATCTGTGCCTCATGTTAGGGTATTTGGTTACAATAGCTTTTTCTACTCAGGAATTAGGCCTAACAAAAAAAGACCCGTGTTTGGGGTCACATGGTCTGAAAATATTAGGGTAGGTAGGGATTATCTTTTTTTTATCTCCTTTTTTTTTTAATAATTAAACATACCGCATAATAATTTAACCTTGTAATGATATTGTGAATGTATTAATTCCCCCATGTACTCTGACAGCCATATAGTATATGAGATGTGACATATTTCACATCAACCAGGCCTAGATGGATAATAATTTACACATACCATATTCATTTTAATATATTAAAATAATTTGATATAATTTCAGGCGGTTTTCAGACATTCCTGAACTGAATGTATAATTTTTTTTAATACTGGTACCATTTAACTGTGGGCATTTAATATATTAAATAAATAACAGTTTGTCATATTTGTTGCTTTAATATAACATAAAACAGATGCTTTCCTTTATTATATTTGGAAATTATAAGTGTCAAAACAAGGAGAGTAACTTTAATATTATAGTAAAACATTAGTAAAAACTTATAAATAACTGCGGAATTTCCCATTCAACGAACGATCCGATTGGTACTAGCACATAATTATTTATAGCAGTCCAATGGGCGGAGATCTGACCAGAGTGATGCATTGGGTTTCAGAAACACGGGGTCGTATTTTGTCACAATCATGTCGACAACTTTTCAGCACGAAAAGGTGTTTTGCGAAATATTCGTATTGACAACAATATGTAGATATGTACTAGATCATACATCCAACTGCATTCACGCACAGCTTGGTAAAACACAGCGCCAGATTGCAGCAATATTGCCCATATAAACAAGTAAATAATACGCCCATCATAAACCAACTTCCCACTGTGAGCCCCGTGTGTTCAATCAATGATTCTATACGATCATTTGTCCGACCATTCCACGTATGGATAAAGGGACGCAGGTTGTAAACAGCGTGACAGGAAACTCCTCTTGTGGGCCTCACTTTAGAGAAGCCGCGTTAGCAACACGTTAGCTGCGCCGCATTGAATGGATTGGTTTATTATTTACTGGGGGTGAAAGCTATACACGTGGTTTGTGAATGAATGTTACAGAACATCGCGGAACATGTTGTTGATGTTTAGAAATTCTCAAAATATGAACTATGCGGGCTGGATTAATTATTAAATAAACACTCTGTGCAGCAGTGCCTACATATGTCGACCTATTCATGTTTTAAAATATATTTTTGGCATTGATTGTGTGAGTTTGAACAACCTCTGGATGGAGTAGACAAAGCCGTATATAAAAGATGTAAGATTGGAATTCAAAAATTTGGGAAATCTCAATAAAAAGTTTAGGGTCGCATGGTTTTATTAGGCACGGTCGGGTGACCCCAAACACAGGTATTTTTTTGTTAGGCCTTACATTGTGGAATAATTATGTAAAATATATTGAACCTAACTGCAACTTGGCTACATGGAATCGCCTAATAAAACAGGAATTATTCGATAAAATTTTAGGTACTGAGGAATCTGACTTTGTATATTATTAATAGTGTGAATCATGCTATTAATAATACCGTACAACCGTATGAGAACTTGTGCTGTGGCCTGGTCAGTCATGTGGTCGGTTACCATTAAGGACCACAGTGGAAATAAGCAAGCTTTGGCTTGCTTTCCTGTGCGCTCCTTGATGGCAATCGATGACATGACTTGTCAGACGAGCGTATTCATATGTATATTTCTCTTCTACTACTCTATTTTCCTCTCTATCTTTCTATGTACGATGACAGTACTTGGCCAGCTGCATATATTGTCACTGCTGCCTGTATTTAGGGATTCCATCTTTCGGTCTTGATGAGAAAAGTTCAAAACTCTGTACATTTAACACACCATTTGGTCGGTATAGATTTTTGCGTTTACCTTTTGGAATAAAATCTAGTTCCGAAGTATATCAAAAGATAACGTCTGAAATTGTGGCCGACATTGAAGGTGCAGAGGTCATTTGTGATGATATAATTGTTTGGGGTATCGACCGTTCTGAACATGATAGACATCTGAAGGAAGTTTTAGATAAAGTGCGTGCGTACAATATGAAACTCAACAAGGACAAATGTGTTTTTCGAGAATCTGAATTGACCTTTGTTGGACATCGTCTAACGTCAACTGGTATAAAACCAGATCCAGAGAAAGTTCGAGCTGTTGAAGCAATGCCAAAGCCTACATGCGTTAAAGAACTGCAGACCTTCCTAGGATTTATTCAGTACTAGGGCTGCCACGATGCAGAGGGGTCACGATGCGATGCGCATCGCGATTATTTGTCCACGATGCAATGCGCATCGCGATGCAAGTTACCGACAAAACAGGTCTGCTGATTTAGAGTCATGACAGCGGCACTGTATCCCAGAAAGTCTATTTGAAAAATTAAATACCATTCATGTATTGTGTCATGATACTGTCATCTATACTGCTATGTATGTATCCAGTATGTAAATACTAAACAGCACTAGTTGCTAAACCCTGTTAATAAATCAATTACCAAAAGCATTTCCAATGGTACCATTTACTTTTAGAGAGTGTTGAACAGTGTTCATGTATTTAAGGCCAAAAAAAAAAACGTCTCTGTTTCCGGTACCCGGCCTGGCTGAGATTTTCTTGCCGGCCTCAATTTTTTTTTCTTTTTCAGACGGCTAGTCTGCACATTAACCTGTCCGTGTGTTAATATTTATTGTTTTCCCAATCCGAAAGCATCAATAAACAACCGCCGCATACATCAACTGACGCATGGGTGAGCGTATGCGATCGCGTATTCTAGATATAAATCTAGACAACCCGCTGTCGGCCATGCCACACATCGAATTGCGTCGCGTATTTCGAACTATAAACTGGCGAGTCACTTCGGAAATCCCACTTTCGCCTCGTCGTGATATGGCTTTGTTGCTAAATCGACGTTAAACCCCAATCAATCAATCAATCAATCAATCGGAAATCCCACGTCGTTTATGGGCTGTGTTTGTAAACAAAATACAATTAGGAGATAAACATACCCTGTTGAGTTGTACATTCTGGGATTCGAGCATGGAAACAGTTTGTGAACGAGCCGGCTTGCCGGCGAGTTCACAAACTGTTTTCATGCTCGAATCCCAGAATGTACAACGAAACAGGGTACGTTTATCTCCATTGTAATTCAATCTAGCAAGGAATTTGCCAAAAAACGGTATAAAAGTATCATTTAGTCATTTTCATGACACGAATCGAGACTTTCATTTCGCCGTTGTCACCGTGCACAAATCATTGGGTTTGTTCATTGCGTTACTCGGAACACTGCTCCGTAACCATTTCCTGTGGGGCTGGTTGGCTCGTTTCGCTACTCCGTTCTGCGCCGATGAAATTGTACCGTGTCACATTCAGATTTAATGCACGCTGAAGCGGCCGATGAACGGTATCTATAGACAACAACGCGCGGGTGTGCTCGTTTCGCTACTCGTTCTGCGCCGATGAAATTTGACCGTGCTACATTCAGATTTGATGCACGCTGAAGCGGCCGATGTCGGTGAATCGAAAACGAAAGTTAGCCGCTCTCGGCCAATCAGAATGCTTGTTTTTAGTGACAAATACTCAATTGAATTACAATGTATTATAGCGCCTCAAACTTAAATACTTCGCGTAATTGGGCGGTGACAAAGCTGTTCCCAGAAACGTAAACCTGATGACGCGAATTCCTGGAATCGGGCTAAATATAGAACATACGACATCGCATTGAAATATACCGCCCGTCTACGCAGTTTATTTCTGAAACTGACACGATCGATTGTGTATTCGGGGACTCGCGAGTAAAATTTGCCAATGTTGACAGTTCGAAATGTCGAGTCGATATGAATGAGATTTGGGCGCGAAACGCATTTATATGGATCAAGGTATTGTGGGAAATGTTCATGAATCTTGAGTACTATTTAATTATGACCTTCGACACTAGTATCAATGTCAAAGGTCAAAATTAAGGTATATAGAATACAGGGGCGTATCCAATGATTGTTTCAGGTCTAGTAATTACATATTTTGATTGCCAAAATAGCCCAATGTACCATACACGAGCGACAACTATGTACGCGATAAAACCAAGCAGTGAAAACACGTGCGTTTTGGCGGGAAAATGACTGTCCGTGATTAAGCTATATCCTATATTATATCGTTTGCAGAGACCTTGCAATGCATACAAGGAACAGTATTCTGTACACAATACATGGCTCATTTTTAGTATATGGGGATCTCTATAAAAAACATACCGTGTCCGATATATTTACGTGACTGATCGTTTGCGAGCGAAAAAGGCATGTAGGCCTACGCACTATACCGTACTTGCATGTTGCTACAAACGGACTTCTGATACTAAAATCGCTTGCTCAGAAGTTTTCACAAGTATATACATCAATACATGGAACACATTGCCAATGGGATGATGCAAGCTACAATGCTTTTGTTTTCGTATGGCTGTCATAACGTTGTGATTTATAGTAGTTTGCCCTTCAACTGTAGTTTTTAATTGTCATTTCCGCGACCAGCTGATATTGCAGGAAATTCCTACCGGGAATCATGCCAGGCAAACGCGTTTACGACCACATTTATTGTCAACTCTCCCCATAATTTCTCATAGAGAGAAACATGATACCTATATCAACCTACTGTACCTGTTGTATCCCCGGAACGTAACTTTTGGTGACTGACCGAATACCTGTATATATGTCGGCACCACTATTCGTATATGATCCGACTATAGAAGCACGCGCAAAATTACGCAATGTATACGTATAATCTTGAAGCCACTGTGTGTTGACTGGAGTCTTAGTTTTGGTTCTTTACAGGCCTATAGGGGAAGTTCTGCTCAAATTTTCAATTGTGGGGGGGGGGGGGGAAGGGTCTTTTAGAGCCCTATAGGGGAAGTTCTGCTCAAATTTTCAATTGTGGCCCGGGGGGGGGGGGGGGTGTCGCAGGACAAAACGGGAAGTTATACTCAAATTTTCATTCAATTGTGGGGGGGGGGGGGGGGGGTTCTTACTTTACATGCCTATAGGGTAAGTTTTTCAATTGTGGGGGGGGGGGGGGGGGGTTCTGCTGCTCAAATTTTCAATTGTGGGGGGGTTCTTACTTTACAGGACTAGAGGGGAAGTTCTGCTCAAATTTTCAATTGTGGGTTAGAGTTGATTTTTATGCATGTTCACCATTGGATATTCTGTCAAATAAAATTCTAAACTTAAACTACTTTGAACTCTATAATATGATCACCGGTCGGTATATGTCAGAATACATGAAATATATCTGAGAGCAATATTGATCCCATCAACAATATCCCTGTCTATTCAAAATGGTACTGCTATGAATGAGATCCAATACTTGGGCAGTTGGCAGGTATATGATATTCAAAACTCTTTAATACATGTTAATGCACTGTTTTATCGCTTTCAAATCTGTTCAAATGACTAATTTAAAAAAAAAAAACAAAGTGTAAAAAAAAAAAAAACCCTGCCTGCCTGCCTGGAAAATTTTGCCCATGTTATCGGAAACAGACATGTTTTTTTTTTTGGCCTTACCCGGAATAATGGAATATACCCCATAATGGCCATATGCCCATACTTGGGACTGAGTATGTGCAAGTCGACAGGTCCAATATCTCTGAATAACACGTACATGTACTTCTGGGATCCAATATTAAATTACCATACTGTACATTGTGCAAGTGCCAACTTTCAAAGAAAGCCATGAAAGTGAGGTCCAGATTTTTATTTGTTGCAATTGATAAATGTAAATCATCATTCCTCAACTAGATCAAAACAATAGAGTCAATAGACTGGAGGTTCATTTGAAATTTTGAGACAAGGAGTACAACTCAGTACATGTTTCAAAGCTTTCAATGTTAGAGCATGAATGTCTTAGTGAATAATGATAAGACTGAAAGTTCAACATGAAAATAATATTGAACAGTGAGTGACTAGACTAAGTGACTGACTACTCAGTATTTGTTTCTGTTTGAACTAGATTTTAAGTTATTATTATCGAGCACATGACTCATTTAAAAGGGGACAAGGGGAGGTGTATGATTCATCCCAAACTATTTGAATTTTCATTGATTCACGATTAATGGTTACGTGTACACTGTAAAGAGTGAGTAACACACACTTTTAACAGATAGCTAAAACATGAATTCATTAAAAGATTTTAATTGAATAAACAATAAAACAATTTTTAAACAAATCAGTAACATAATAACTTAATAAGTTGATAAGATTTCATTATTTGGCACTTGTTGCTGGAGTTTCTGACAACATACTCAGATATAACAATATTAATAATGACAAGTAATGTAAGCACCCCGCGACAATCCACCATGAACAATGAAAACGTCATTGTTATTGTTCATGGCGGATTGTCGTGGGGTGGTTACATTACGTGTTTGAAATTATTGTTATAAATTTATTATAAATCAACAACACATGTGTCTGTCCATTCCAATCCACCAACTGAATACTGAGTTAACAACTTAACAGCTTCACAGATAGTCGGATACTAGACACTAGAGTGAGTAGATGCTAGACACTCAAGTTTTTTTTCAGAAACACGAGAATGTTTACGTTCTCAGGGGATAGACATGATCGTTGGGCGCTCACAACATCCCCAGCGGTTCAGAACACTCTCTCACTGGCTACTGAGGTACCTGGAATACACAAGCATTGTTTTGCGAAGCAAGATAATTTCGGATACTTCACTTCATTCAGTCTCCACCATGAGAGAGGGTCACTGGTCAGAGGCATGGGTTTCTCTTTTTTGAACTCCTTTATTTCATCCTCAACTATTTCATCCAATGTTTTCGGCGTTTCATCTTTCTGTTGTTCTAGTAAGTCATTTGCGAAGAGTTTTTCCATAGCACTAACACGCTTCTTTTTTGTTGGCGGTTTCTCAAAGTCAACAGAGTCGGCTGAATCAGAATCTTGTGAAGTGGTACTGGACATGCTGGTCGCCCCACTTGCCTCTGAACTGGAATCTTTCGCCTTACAATTATATTCCTCACATTTCTGTAGTAGTTCCACTGTTTTTACTTTCAATGACACAAAAACTTGTGCCCTCTCCTCAGATGGAATAAATGTTAACTCACGGAACCGTGGATCCAAACAGGATGTTACTAGAATAAATTCTTTCAACTCAGGATTTGCATATCTTGGACTGAGATCATCTCGTATCGCTTTCTTAACATTTGATACAATAGGCGCATCATCACTGTTCTCTGTCAAATTCTTCATCATCATTTCTTTTAGAGGGTAGATTAAAGAAACGGTGGGACATTTCTCATCACAGAGAATTGTTGTGACAATCTTAATCGGTTCCAGTACTTTGAGTAGTTCTTCTATATTGCTGTAATCAGTGTCATTTAGAGTGTTTATATCTTTTGCTTCTTTCTTGATATCCTTCGACAAAAATACTGCATCAACAGCAGCCTGTTGCTCCTGGTATCGGTCTAGCATTTCGAAGGACGAATTCCATCTTGTAGTCACGTCCATTATGAGTTTATGTTGTGACAGGTCTAAAAGTACCTGCTTCTTGGCAAGAGTTGCTGTCGCAGTAGTACTCTTATGGAAATATGTAACAATTCTACGAACACGCCCCAGCAATCTATCAAACTGAGCAACTTTGAGGCCTCTCTGGGTTGCTAGGTTTACTGTATGAGCGAAGCATCCGATATGTTTGGTATCCATTTGTTTAACAGCAAGTGTGATGTTACTAGCATTGTCAGTTGTTAATGGTGGAAGAGATCCATATTTCATGAGATTCCATTCAGATATTGTTTCCTTAAGCGAAGCAGCTATATTATCGGCTGTATGAGAATTAACCATTTCATCTGTAGTTAGAACATAATTCTTAAGCTGCCAATCAGAATTAATGAGGTGTGCTGTGACAGTCTGGTAACTAGTAGTTGCCCGCGAGGTCCAGCTATCGGTTGTCAGAGCTAAATACTGTGCGTTATCAATGTCATTTTGAACAGAAGCCTTTGTTTCTTTATACAGATCGGGGATAACTGTGTTTGATATATGTGTTCGCCCTGGAATGTCATAGCGAGGTTCAATTGTCCTCAGAAGATTTACAAACCCTGTGTCTGTGACTACTTGATACGGACGCATGTCCTTGGCAATAAACTGTCCGATGGCTTTTGTTATTCGGCTATATCTGTCTGACGATTTGCTTAATTTGGACACGAATACCTCTGGTATGCTCAGCTGCCCCTTCGTTGTCTGTTTCGTTCTGTTTTCTTTGGCAGCATCAATTTCCGCTATGTCAATAGAGTGTTTCCTCTTCAAATGGGCCCGCATATTCGTCGTCACTCCCGATTTGTAACACACTGTTTCTTTGCATAATCTGCAAATTGTCCGCGTCATATCCGGCTGTTTTTCTTTTATTTTTATAAAACCGAAATAGTCCCACACTTTCGATTTTTTATTGATTTTATTTGATTGAATGATAGACATTTCAGCAGACATTTTGATGCCGCACACTGACCGCAGATAGTAAAACAACGCGCATTACCATTGGTTTATCGAGTGTGACCTTTGAGCTTTTGACCTATCAGAGCTCTGCTCGCAAAAGATTTTCAGTGTGACACGTGTTTGACCCCGATAACCCGGTCGATTTTTAAAACAGGGCAGGTCATTGGTCAATAGTTTGCGCATTACCGAAATCAGCCTATCAAATCATTCTTCTCATGTTAGCTTTCGTCTGCACACTGCGGTAATTAGATAGCAAACGAAACTGTATCTATATTTAGAGTGGGAAATTCCCAAGAAAATATGGCTATACTTACCGATACACATATACCTTCATAATTCGTACATAAAATAGGGGTGTCTTTATACACTAGTAAATCACAAAAGATCGACTTATGCACCGGCCGGTGCGGTACAGTCCGCATCGAAACTATTCGATTATGGTTTTGGATAAATCGAAAATCGAATCGAAGCAAGCGCATCGCGATGCATCAAAATCTCGATGCATCGTGGCAGCCCTATTCAGTACCTGGCAAAGTTTTTGCCAAATATGTCAACAGTAAGTTCGCCATTGAGAAAACTTCTAGAGAAAGATGTTTTATGGTTTTGGAGTCATGAACAGGAAAACAGTTTCAACGTGCTAAAGAATCTTGTAACAAATGCACCGGTTCTGCAGTATTATGATGCAAACAAACCACTCACTCTGAGTGTCGATGCGAGTTCAACTGGCCTCGGAGCCGTCCTCATTCAGGATGGAAAACCGGTTGCATATGGATCACGTGCTTTAACAAAAACACAACAGTCATACCCGCAAATCGAGAAAGAAACGTTAGCAATAATATACGGTTGTACAAAATTTCACGAATACATATTTCATCGGGAAGTGACAGTGGAGTCAGATCACAAACCTCTTCAGTCCATATTTGCGAAATCGATTTTCAACAGTCCACCCAGACTCCAGAGACTTATACTTGCACTTCAGAAGTATGATATCAAAGTGGTGTATAAGCCAGGAAAAGAAATGTTTCTTGCCGATCATTTAAGTCGTGCATACCTTAATGAAACTAGTGAAAATCTGGTGCCGGACATAAGCATCAATGACATCCATCTCATTTCGTACCTACCTGTGTCGTCGGAAATGTACTCCGAAATAAAGAATCAAACAGCTAAGGATGATGAAATGCAAGATTTACTTTATGTTATTCTTGATGGTTGGCCTCGCGAAAAGAGTGAGCTCCCGTACACTATCAGGCCATATTGGAACTTTCGTGATGAGATATCGTGCATTGACGGTGTACTGTATAAGTCTAATAAGCTTATAGTGCCAAAAAATCTTCAACACAAAATGTTATCGATTATTCACCAGTCTCATCTCGGGATTGTGAAATGCAAAAATCGTGCTCGGGAAGTGGTATTCTGGTTGGGAATGGCGAAGGACATTGAAGATTATGTAAAATCATGCTCAACATGCGCAGAATATCAGAATATGAATCCAAAAGAGCCGACGATCTTAACGGACATACCAGACAGACCGTGGTCGCGAGTCGCAGCAGATTTGTTTGAATATCGAGAAAAAAACTATTTACTGGTTGTCGATTGTTTCTCGAAATGGCCTGAAGTCATTAAACTTGATGATTTATCAAGCCAAAACACCATAGACTACTTGAAAGGCTTAATGTCCAGATATGGTTTTGTCGACGTACTTCACAGTGACAATGGACCACAGTTCGCGTCGAACATTTTCAAACAGTTTGCGAAAGACTACCAATTTGACCATGTTACAACAAGCCCTAGATTTCCACAAGCGAATGGTCAGGCCGCGCAGTTCAAACGGTCAAGAATTTAATTTAAAAATGTGACGACCCACATAAAGCGTTGTTGGACTACAGAAATACTCCACTTGACATAGGATATTCACCAGCTCAGTTGTTTCTAAATCGTAGACTTAAAACGTCTTTACCAACTTCGGCTCCTCTGCTGTCTGGTGTTAATTATGATGACCTAAGAGACAAAATGAAGGCACGTCAAATCAAGGACAAAGTGTATTTCGATAAAAATGCAGGACGCGAGCTAGAACCATTGAGACCTGGAGACCGAGTGATGATGCAAAATCTAACTGACAAAAATGTAAAATGGATGCCATGTACTGTGAAATCTAAGCATCCAACTCCAAGATCATATGTGGTTGAGAATGACAACAATAGACTATATCGCAGAAATCGTAGACATTTGAATGTCACACAATCTCATCGAGAAATAGTTCCAAATTTGGAGCATCGTGATGTGACAAATTCTAGTTACAATCAGTCAGCTAGTCAAAGTAACCTTGCTGACAATGCTGGTATAGCACAGAACTCGGACAGTATATCTGATAATGAGTGTGCAACAAGTGACTCAGTGCACAAAGACTCTGTTTCAATTTCTGATTCACAACATATTCATAACAGTCCAATTAGAACCAGGTCTGGCAGAAATGTGAATATGCCTTCAAAATTCAAAGACTATGAAACATAGTGAAATACAAGTTTTTCAAATATTAACTTTAATTTGGAAGGGAAGGATGTCATGTATTTTAGTATTCTGTTTATGCGTACGGACAGTGGTCCGTTTCCGGGGTTCCGGGTTTAAGTTTCATATATATTAAAGTATCTAAAATGGCAGCCTCCATGTCATACAAAACAATGGACATGCCAGTCTAAAGCCGGCCATACATGGCAGCAGTGTGTATATGCAGGTGGCGAAGAGCTGTTGGTTCTATTACTAGTATCTCTTAAGCAACATGACAGTCCTGTTGAGGGAGGAGGGTGGGATAGCACGGGTTGATTTTTCATGTTGTATATATATATACAGGTATGAGTATCTATTTAGTAGTCATTACTAAGCTTGGTTTATTCACTATCTTGTCCCTCTACAGAACTGTCAGGCTGCATTCTTGTTATATTTATATATCTATACTTTTTATATTTATACTATATGAATGTCACACTCTGTGTTTACTCTTTTGTATATATTCTTATGCTCATATGTCTGCAAATTTTGCATCTTTTAGCCATTAAAAAATTATCTATCTATCTATCTAAAAGTAAGATCGAATTTCATCACTCTCGGCGATGTTTTTTCTGACACGTGTGTGCATACATGTATTTGATATATATACGTCTGATCTGCGATGTTGACAACTCCTTATCTGATAGTAAAGAAATTGGCATATTCATGAATCATGACTTTACGTGTGCAAATCGAACTCAGGGTAATTTGTTTCACAATTTCATTGGGAGTGTGGAGATCGGGGTGGTATATGTAGGTGTTTTCATAACAAAATTTTCCACACTTTTATCATTTTCAATCATGACATTGCTGTCCATTTAATAGGACCACCATAAACACAGGAAATGTTATGTATTTAGTTTAAAGATGGTTTATATCTTTGTAAACATTTGCTATATAGTTACCTGGGTAAATCATAATAGATATGAATCAAAGACCCCTGTGCGGAAACACTTCTATCGATTAATATTGATTATATATCGAATATGTTATGGTTAGAGCTGAAACAGACAGCCGGATAACCGGTTAGCATCCGGATAACGATGTAACCGGTTAGAAAAAAATGAACCGGACGAAACCGCATCCCGCTCTGTCAGTTGAATGTGAACGTGAATAATGCACTGGTACCCTCAAAATATTAAGATAAATGATGCAAAAGTAATAATTACCCCTGTGCCACCGATAGTACAGTGCAATGCAAGCATTAATTGGTGCACGCAGAAGATTTTGATACTGAGTAGCAATTCTCAAACTGTCCGGAAGTGTAGGCGACCTTCATTTAATTCCGGCCTTTGAAGTTTTCTCTGATCTTCCGACGAGAGCACGTGGGCAGTCACTGTGTATCCAGGCGGGATAGTTCAAAGCAATGACATCACTGAATCAGTGAATCTGTCATCTGATTGACACCCCTGAGACTCGGTATTATTTCGTGTTGAAATTTGAAAAGTGAACACGGCTATCGATTGACTCTGCGAGAATTAACGATAAATGCCATTAAATGGAATCGCGTAAATCGGAAGTGTGGGCGAATTGATTACTTTCTAGTCTTTATTTATAATTCATTGGAGGATATACCAATGATGATATCATGATAATGAAATATTACAGATCTTTAATATATAGTTTTGTTACTCGTTTTACCAATACCCATACTATAATATTGTTACTCATTTTACAAATGCCCAAACATATGCTGATCACCGGTAATTGCAAATAAGCGATCCCCCTGCCATTCACAAATTTCACTTGCTCATTCCCCATCATGAGAGCCAGCAAAAGAACAGTGAATGCGTGTTTTTGAATATCGTTATTAAATGCCGTGAATAAGGTATTTATTTCAGCTACCATTTCTCACCTAGGTTTGTCCCTGGAGCATGGAAAATGTCGACATAATTAGTCTGAGAGAAGTCCGCTAGAAATTTGCGGTTAACCGGTTGAAATCCGGCTAACCCCAATGGTTAACTGGTTAGAAGAATGGGTCAACCGTTTCAGCTCTAGTTATGGTGTAAACAAGTGTGATTGTTTAGCTAACGAACAATAGTGGTTACTGTTAACAGAGACCAAAATTGCATTGTGTAATATTTCACAGATAAATTTTAAGGCCAAAAAAAAATAATACCTGTGTTTAGGGTTACATGGTCAAAAATAATTAGGGTAGGTAGGTACATGTAGGAATTTTTATTTAATTTTTTTTTTGTATTCTAAATTCCATTGGGTCATTGACAATTCAATCTAGAAAGCTTCACAATTCAGATTAATTGAAAGGTTCAATACTAAATATTGTTAATCTTGAATTAGTCTGAGCAATAAATAAATAAATAAAACTTCTAAATCTTTTTAATAGGAGAGGTTTGAAAATGGGTAAAGATACCTTTCGATGCCCTTCCCACTGAGCAAAAAAAATATATATCTGTGTCTAAGTCCATTAAAAGTTTTGGGTAGGCACCTTTTTCTAGGGTAGGTAGGGAAACCCTAAACACAGGTATATATATATATTTTTTGCCTAATTAGACTCATTATCTCTTACAACGAAGAAATAACACAATACAAATGATCAATCTGGGACATTTGACGTTTGGGGTGTTGCAATGGGATCGCTCTAATGATCTCTATTGCTATATGATATCGTCTGAATCATCTGTTCTAAAAATAGAACAATTAATTGTCCGTTTTAAAATAAAATAAATATTAATTGATAGAAGCGTTTCTGGACAGGGGTCTTCAATTCATATTTATTATGAAATTACGAAACTATCTCAAAATTGTTATATGAAGAGATAATCCACCTTTAAGATGATATCAAGGCCGACAATAAACATGCACACATCATAACTGAATGTGCTTTCTGTTTATTATTTTTTACTTTTGGACTTCAAGTGCAATCAGTTGAAAATTCTAATCCTTCAGGGTGCATATATACCGGTACTTGATTCTGCTTTGAATAGAAGTTGTTAGAAAGCCGAAGTTGGGGTACCAAATGGGGACCATCTAGCCACGTCCCTGTTGAAAGTTACAACTTAAATATAGATACTTATCTGAATTGTTTTCAGAGAATCACAGCTGATCCTGATAGACATTTAATGGTGTTTTTCTTCTGGGCATGGATCGGGTGATATTATAGTTAGGCCAAAAAAAAAAGATTGTATGTTTCCGGTAACGGAGCGAAAAAATTAGGGTAGGTAGGTAGGGAAATTTTTTATTTTTATTTTATTTTGATATTTTTTATCCAGCTGCAGAAATATTGAACTACCTCGACCAAAGTGACATAAAATACCAACGCGTGCTGTGGGGGGGGAGTATTACTTGATCAACACAGTGGAAATTAGAGGTGCCACGATTATTTATTTTGATAATCGATAATCGGTCTTCAATAATCAATTATAATCAATTAATCGTACCTAATATCAACACTGTGGAAATATGTATTAAGATTGATAAAAAAATCAAACTTACTTCATGCTTAAGTATGTTTTTTATTATTCACATACCACATTTTTATAAATTTGGCTATAAACTTAGTACGAAATTGATGTCACTAACTTTTTATAAGAATTTTACCAATAATACAGCCATTATACCGTACTTGTATTGTGACGACTACATCCCATTGTCTGGGGGTAGCCAGTACGCCCACCGAGCATGCCTGGTTTTTGGAATCAGTACTGTTATGCCCTAAGTAAATGACCCATTAACTGCAGTTATAATCCGTTTACAACTGCGGTTAAACTGTAACCGCACCACAGTTATTTGCCGTAACTGCAGTGGCATCGCAGTTACATGCGGTTAGGTTACCGCAGTTAATAACCCTTAACTACGGTTACACTGCACGTAAAATTTAACCTTCCGGTATTTGAATATTTAATGGGAAAGAGAGGGGTACTACCCATGCATCTACCAGTGTATGTTATCGTTTTGTGTTTTAGCGATCACGGCTAAGTGGTAACTTCATAATCGACCAGGAGTTGATTGTATGTTTTTGTTATCACCATCGGTACTCAACACGATATATTTTATGTTTTAATCCCGACTTGTTGAAAACTGTATAATTTTGACGTATATGTTCTAGTATACGTCCGTTGTTCGGCTTGAGAAAAAATACATGCTTATGTTTGAAGCAAAGTAGAGTGCTGAATTTAATACTAGTAATAGTACATACGCAATTCGCGAATCTAGCTGGCATGTCACGTTTGTAGT
This sequence comes from Siphonodentalium dalli, assembly GCA_032622095.1. Lineage (NCBI taxonomy): Eukaryota > Metazoa > Mollusca > Scaphopoda > Gadilida > Siphonodentaliidae > Siphonodentalium > Siphonodentalium dalli. The sequence continues at coordinate 52,112,921 of CP136067.1, forward strand.
TAATTCTGATTATATAGCAACGAATGGAAGATCGGAAAACTTAAATATCGGTTTCCGATATCCGAATAATGCCCGACGTTTGAAAAGTGCGGTTGTTCCGTTTAAACGCATTTTGTGACTATGTATTGTTTCCCCCACTTTACATTTATGATGCATGTGTGGGACTCTAACCCCCACTTTATATTTTTACTAGAAGGTGACCCGACTTCGTCCGGGCTTTGACCTTGAATTGACCATTTTGAAGGTCAATGTCACAGCCTTCATAATTGGCTACGGCAATCAGCATTGCCGAAGCATTTTGCTGAAGCAAACTGGGCCACGGCATACTGTTGCTGTAGCAGATTGCCGAAGCCAAACAATCTGAATTAAGAGGGCTGATGTCAGGTGGGGTCATACACCAACACCCCAAAAATGGTGGAAATCGGCCCAGCGGATACCGGGAAATCGGCCCAGCGGATACCGAGATACCCTATGCATCAAATTTCGTCCGTAAAAATCCGCCAGTTTAACCCGATTTGATTTCCACTCAAGTATATAAACGCGCCTCATATACACACGCTCATTGACGTAAAGATAAATTACCATCGGTGCCCGAGATATCGCCAAGACGTCTGAAACAGTCAAATGCATCGGCCGGTTAAGCGTTAACGTGGTCTAACGTTATGACCTCTAACGACGTCATAGAAGTTACGCATTGTTTTTATCCTGATGGAAGATAGTACCACTTCTTCTTGATAATTGAGGCAGATAACTAAAACGGATACATACGCATTATATATCGTTGGAAAGAGGAAACACAGTGTCATTATTATGACTGGCATTTTATTATTCGCGCTGTTTCGAATCGATTTGTAAGCACCGAACTCAAATGAAAGTCCTGTAACACAGCGTAAAAACAGATTTGACCGGTTTTAAGGTCAAGGTCACGCCGCACGAACAAATGGACGGGCCCATGTTCGTTCCCGGGTCGAAATACGTGTCCGTACCAAGTTTGGTCGAAATCGGTCCAGCCGTGTTCGAGTCCATCGCGAACACACACACACACACACACCCTCACACACACAAACACACAGATCTTCCAAAATATATATTTTTATATAATTATCCACTCGAATCCGTTTGAAATTCAGTGGCCATTTGATCCGTTTGAATGCGTTTTTTCCCATTTTGCGGTTGTTCCATTTTAAACGCGTTTCCTTACATTGAGAATGACCGGCACTCGTCAGCTAAATTGTCGAATAATTATATTTATATATAATTATATAAATATTTATTTTATCGATGGTTAAATTTGAAAATGGGCCGTAAGAATTCCGATTACCCATCGGGGTTAGCCCAACTGTTATTTTAACCAAAAGGCTACTATAAAGTATACAACATTAATATAATAAAAAAAAATCCAAAAATAAATAAAACACAAAAACACTTATTTTTTCACACCATACATCACAATCTTCCGTTTACCCAAAACATAAAATATTGGTATATGAATGTCTGTCCTATTTATCCAAAATAAATAGAAGATCCACAACAAAAAATATTGATATTGAAAGGGACACTGCCATGTTATTTGTGCTGTCATTTCATGGTAACTTTTCACAGGGATATATGTTAGAAACCATGTGTTTTACACACTAAAGATCATCAACATGTATGAGCGTTAGCGGTAAAAACAGTAAAAAAAAAGAAAAGAATTTTGTTTTTGTTGAAAATTTGGACTTTTTCTCAAAATATCAATAATTTTTTTAGGGTAGGCGGGTTATTTTTAGGGTCGGTCGATGTACGGAAACATAGTATCTCTTTTTTTTTTGGCCTTAGTTAATTAATTGGAAATTGATAATATTATTTTTTTTTATTTTTCTCTCAAATTCTCGACATTGGATATCATGTATATTGCATGGGTTTTTTAAAAAGTTCCTGGCCTCTAAATTATTATGGAATGAAACTTCTCAACTATATTACCAATTAACATATCAATTCTTCCATTTCAGAATAGGCTAATACACAGACAATGAGCAATCTTGGGGTCACTCCATTTTCCGGATCAGGAATTTCGTTAGAAGCAACTGGAATTGAGGGAAGTTCGTTTGATGTATCAATTTTAAGGGAGGAACATTTCACCCCAGTTGAAACATCAAAACCCAAATACATAATGGACACAATGCCAAAAGGAGGGACATAATTAAAATGTCCCAATGTTCCTATGTAAAGTTGGTGGTCATACTAATTGGACAGCAATCAACATTGTCATGATTGTAAATGGATGGTATACATGTGTAAACAAAATTTATATGAAAACACCTCCCACCAGTGTGCATTAATTATCCGAGTGAAATTGTAAGACAAATTATCCTGAGTTCGATTTGCACATGTAAAGTCATGAAGACGAAGACGTAAAATTTCTTACTATCAGAAAAAGGAGTTGTCAACATCGCAGATCAGTCGTAGTCAAATATACACACACAGTTGTCAGAAACAATTATCACGATAAAGTGATGAAATTCAATAGATATTGATAAATGATGTTCACCATCAGGTCAATGTGAGGTTATTTGCTAATCAAAATTTCGAAAGTAATTTGCTCCCTGATGTTCACAAATAATTCAGAAAGAGGTATTCGTTGTGAATAGATGGTATCAGCTGTACATTTCTGCAACATTAACGAAAATGCGAGTGTCATGGCATGAAATATGACGAGAAAACAGATGTGTTGTCATTTTGTGTGACCCTTTTCATGCATTTCCAGATATCGTCCAACCACGCGCTATTGCACACACAATACGTTAATACCACTCTAACTAACGCGCATAAATTAAGAAAATAATAGTGAACATTTAACGGAGTGGCACTTGAAAAGTGACATTATCAACAACAAAAATCTATATTTACCAAGCAGAGCAGCCGTTCCAGCACGCAGATTAGAGTTTTAGGTGCAGATCAGGCCATTTGGATTTCTTAAAGGGGTACTGTACGCCATTTTCATTAAATTTCCAGTGACAACAACGATCTAATATCGATAATATATAGAAACATAAGTAATTTGAGTCGAAGATGTATTCTGTAAACGCTCAGGTTAATAGGCTATCTTAAAATTTAATAATTTAAAAGTTAATAATTTGATATAAATTGAATTTATGACTGGAGCCATAAAATGGCGTCAATTAAATTACGAATTACCGTAATCAAAAACAGTAATTGAGGGATACTGGATTGTTAAACCGATCGCACACACGATCGCTTAAAATATTATGATGATACGGGGAGAACACTCAAGCCACTCACTGACTAGCGACGATACAATAACTAAAATGATTATATGGGACTAGTATGCATATAATAAAACTTTACAAAAATTACTCGACAACGACAATTTGTATTTTTGCATTCCGGTAAATTTGTCATCCGTAACATGACTTCGTACTCAACAGACTTTCAAATAATGGAATAATTGTTACCTTATTCTCCGACTCGGAGACTATAGAAACCAACAACAACATTTGGCGTACAGTACCCCTTTAAGTTGGAATTAATGACATATTTGTGAAGTGTCCGAAAGTTACAAAGATCAGTTTTCAAAATATCATTTGAATAGATGTTCCGTTGTCAATCATGTCCCCAGGAGATATGGTTCGAACCGTTTGACTAATCGACTTGTAGTCGACTTCTCCTATCGACTTCTGAAAACCCCTAATTGTTTCAACAACACCACCACCAACCTGGAAAGCGAGATCCAACCTGCTTCCCAAGTTCGGGTTCGATGTGCAGCTGCAATCGCCACTCACACAGACCACCACAAGCACAGAAGGAGGTTTCTTCCTTCAACGTCCCAACAACACCACATTACCAAGAGCTGGAGTCTTCGGATCCACAAACAGACAGGCTGATGGATAGAGATGGGCGGTTGTGAAATTTTGCCTCGGTTTCGGTTGTGGAAAAAGAGTTGAGTCTCGGTTTCGGTTTCGGTTTTTATTAATAAAAATTACTAATGTGAACAAAATCTAATTATGCTTCATCATATTACAAAGAAAACACACCAATTGTATCACCATAACTTGTGAGGTACATGTCCTTTTATAATATTAAATTATGTATCATATTGTTACTATTACATGTATATTGTTAATGTCCATGTCGAGTGGCAGTGCTAGAATGCAAGTTAGTCTGTGTATTGTATATGACTGCAATTCAGCATCATATGATCATAAGCGTGAAATAATATAATGATCATTTATATTGGCATAAAACTAATGTGTGTGACTAGATATATGTGTATAGTTATGATTTGAAAAATAAAATTTGAAATAAACAACAAAATGAAAATAAAACATGACTAGAATCTCTCAATCACATTATCTGGCTATATGCCTATTACCATATTTAGGGAACATAATATTGTACACACTATACAGTATACATGAATCCAATACAAGTCACCTGAATTAGTGCTATTTCTCAACAGTTTACCGACAAACGGTAGAATTCATTCCGGCTCCGATTCCGGCATAACATTTTTAATCAACGGCGCACGAATATATTTGACGATTTAACATCCAAACAGTGATAAAAACTAATAGGGAATGCGGGTAACAATCATTGATACCTTTTCATATCGTATCCTCGTTATCAAATTCACCTTTCAGAGTATTTGTACGGCCTTAATGATTAAAATAACATGAGAAATAAACTGACTTGTGAAGTTGTGTTATGTTTACTACGGCGAAAATAGGTGTACACGGAAGCAACGTAATTAATTCGTCGCGCGATTTCACCATGCGAACTCCTTTCTGCATACATTACAGGCGGCACACTTAGATTTCTTATCTTGCTTTGAAAAATATTTCCACACAGGACTCGTTTGTTCGTCGTGTTCTGCCATGATTTCAGGAAGTTGTGTCAACCGAAACAACGGGTTTTCCCAACTTACCACGGTTGTCATTTCCGGTTTTCCCCGACAACCGAAACCGAACTGATTCCACGGTTAACCGCCCATCTCTACTGATGGAGGAGATAAAGAAATTTAAGAATCGCACAAAAATTATGATAATAAATGTTTTGTGTTATTTGTTTTTGTGTATTATTAATAATGGAAACAACATGAGGGGTTAAGGGGCTCTTATGGAGGACCACTCGGTCAGATTAAACAAATCGCTCAAATACTGGACACAATCTCCATTTAAACTATGCATATCTCATTTTGAAGGGCAGGTAATCATAAATCAAATGGTACCCATATGGAGTGGTACATGTAACTCCCCTCATTCAGAGTAACATATGCCAATTACATCTCGCCTAGTCCTAGTTGTTGGGTATGTCCATTACCATAATCGTGAATGTTTGTTGGTAACAGTCTTAGGTTAAAATATAAAAGGCACAAACCGCTTTTTAAAGGAAGACAGATGAGTCCATCACAGAAACTCAGCCCCTTGTTTATGTTTAGAATGTTTGAACAAGATTGTATGTACATCCATTACCATTCAAGTGGTACATTAAAATTTTTGTCTCTGCTGACTCTGGTCATAAGACAACAAAGATATTTTTCATTTTCAAATGGCACATTAATTTTTTCATTTATGGTAAATTATGGACATCATTAGAGAAGTTCTCCACTGCCGACATCCAAGACAGGGCTACCGCTAGTACTCTACTGTAGGCCCTGGATACAAGCATCCCCCTGCTCATATACTATGGGTAATATAAAGCAATCATGTCACAGGCCTCAGATACATGTACATGTAATTACATATGTTTATTTTTATTTATATATTGAAAGTGTAGAATTTCACTCATCCCTTTGACATTCTACAGACACTTTTGAAAAATAGAATAGCCATGTGAACATTGGTATATTCAGGTTTCCAAACATCAAATTACAACAACAACATTAAAATGTGTCAACATCAAATTGATATGAATTAAATTTGTAGAACTAGGGCTGCAACGATTCATCGTGAATTCAATGTATTGCAGTACATGTACACTTTAAAATGATACGCTTGTCGTATCGTGTCATGTGAATCGCGATACAGGAAATCAAATAATGTCTGAAGATGGGCTAGTATAAAAAAGTAAAACCTGCAATTATCTCTCAAGTTTACATGTACCGTATACTATGTATATTTGACTCAATTAGCCAATGCTTAAACTCCATTTTAGTTTAAAATGAACTCAATCCAGTTATAAATTGTTGTTTCTGATAATTCAGGCAGTATTCATTTGGAAACACTAATTTAGTGTATCGTGATATGTGTCGTATCGTTGATCATTTATCGTGATTCGTTTCGTAATGTGACCAAGTGTATCGTTGCAGCCCAAGGTAGAACATTCATTTGATATCAAACAAAATATCTTCATTCATTAGCTCTTCTTGTTCCAAATGTGTGATTTTATACACTAGAATCTAAATAACAGGTGCAATATGTTGCATAATAATTAGGCATGGAACCCTGAATACACCTCCCCAAGAGCTTTCCGATGAATGGCAACAAGCTATATTTCCGACTAAATCCTGAAAAGTTACCCATAATTCTGCTGTGGTTAAGAAGTCGATTACTTAGAGCATTACTGTACATTTATACCTGATAAATATAAGTCTATCATGAATTATTTTAACTCCTTGTAATGGCATGTATGAGTTATTTATTTGTTTGAACACAGTCCTGGGAATCACTGTCCATGTAATATTCAACTTGATTAAAATATATTAAATAGATATATTACCTCTTCTAAATAGAGAGAACTACTTTCTATAGTATAATAATATAATTTAGTATATTGATTTAATATTATTAAATATTATTATATTTAACAAACAGTGATTCCTAGTGACTGTGGTTTGAAACTTAAAAATGGTAATACTAAATAAAATTTCCATACTGGCAACAACCTCAAAATGTGTACGATATGGACTATCCTGTTGTTTAAAGGGGAAGGAAACTATCACATAACGGACAGGCATGTGTATCAAGTAAACTGTTCTCTATTCGTGTGTAAATAAATAAAATAGCAGATTGAATGTTTGTTGTGAACAATAAATGATTATCTGTTGTTAATAAATTATAGTTTAATTCGCGAAAGATTGTTTGGTTGCCATATTTGCACGTATAGAAGTTATGTGAGTTTGGCCAAGATTGTCACATTCAACTGTTGTGCGACCATTAACTGGCCGTAAATTAATTGTTCAAAATTATAATGTAAATAATCTTGGCTTAAAATACATGTATATGGTCTTCAATAGTTTGTGATTGCTTGGATTTTGCTCAGAATAACAAACAAACACGCCGAAATGATTTTAGTGTAATAGCCTTTATAAGTATCTGTACTGGATCAGCAACGCGAAGTGAGGCACTGACGTCATGATCTTATAAAAATGGGCGCGCCGTAATTAGCAGGAGTTTTGTATTACGTGATGTGATATCGTTGCGTTTGAGCGTAAATAAGAAATAAGATGTGTTTTATGGCACCATGGTTGGTTTACTAAAGATATTAACGGCCTGATTTGTTAAGAGTTTCCTTCCCCTTTAAAATAATTTAGTTTGGTGTGGTACCCTCAGGCAAATAATAGGATTGCCACTTGGAGAACAAGTATTCAATGTTAAATATCTAATAGAATTTAAATAAACAATTTAATATCTGTCTCAACTATTTTTTCAGAATATATAACTATTTAAATCGGTATATGGTTTGAATTAATAGTGAAATTAGATACACTTACATATATGATTTCAAAGAGCTAATGGTGTTGGATGCTGAAAAACTTTTTAGCGACCAATGCTGCAATATGATTCCATCAATTACAAAGAACAGTTGCATCAGTTTTGTTAAAGGAAATGGAAATAGAGGAGGTGCCTTTTCAATGAGCTTTAACATGTGTTTCTGTTGTGTAGATATAAATTCGAGCGCATCCAAGTCAGATACTTAAAGACATATCATGGGCTTGTTCGAGTGCGTAAAACTGATACAAGTTAGTACTCATGGACTATGCCAACTGGAGGAAAGTAGCATTCTACTAACAATGCCGACAACTCAAATAAATCGACTATTCTACTCCATAGAAAACATCATCTGAACTACGCTCAATTGTAAATATTTACTTCTTGAATCAGGACGCAACACCATAGATTTCGCAACCGAGAGTCACTGCATTTAATTAATATATAAAGATGATGGTGTGTGTTGTCAATTTAAGTATAATATTTGTAAAATTAACAACTTGGAGCAAAATTATTATCGATGTTTATTTTATATCCCTACCGGAGTGTTTAACATCACTTTAACACATGGAGTCCAGAATGCACATCTGTAGTACACATTGCTCTATTTAGTTGTGAAACTTCCCTCTTCAGTGGAATCAATTGGTACCACAAGAGTCTCGTGGTAGCTGTTACAACCCACATCAGGAGTTGTTTGAATAATAAAACACTCTTAACCATTGATTTCTGTCCAAATGGTACTCATCACATGACATTACAAGATGGCTTATGATACTCGTTCAATTTATACTGAAATACCATGAATTCATGTAAACATAAACACAACCACGTTATTACGAGATTTATTTCCGTGAGCAAATTACTTGAGTACAACAGAGTCCGAACTATGTCTCATATTGACTCCCGAACGCTTCATTGGAATGAAGTTGAGCAGTGCCTCTTGCTCTATCCAGCCGTCCTCAATGGAATCAATTGGGGGCATAGAAGTCTTGAGAACATGCCACTTGATATGTATTGATGCATAACATTGTTTGGAAAATGAAAATCCACTAACCTTAAAGAAAATGTTCTGCCATGCTATAATTGTGCTACTCAGATGAGAAACTCGGTGGAATTAATTGAAGCCTCAAGTATCAAGACATGCCAATAGCTGTTGACGCAAGAGATTGTTCGAGAAATACATGTAACTCAATGTTAACCATGTTGATTTCTGTCCAATTGGTACATCAGCTAGTATAATATAATTTTTAGTCGAGTTTGTTTCCAAAACTCGACTTATAGTTTGATGAGGGACGGTGGGCGGGCGACGTGTTTTGCTTATAACTCAACTGTTTATTGACGGATTAAAATTTGGTGTGTGAGTACATATCCATGCACGTAAGCTGCAGACAAAAAATCGCGTTCGTCCGCACATTTATTACAGAGTTATGGCCCTTTGAATTTTCAGCTCGTTAGCGCGATAACTTCAACAAACGTTATCCGATTTGATTGAAATTTGGTATATAGGTGTCTCCCAAGAATATCTCGGATGATTTCGAAAACCGGCCTGGTCCGATAAAATTTGATAGAGTTATGGCCCTTAATTAGTAATTTTTCACGCATTTTCAGCTCGTTAGCGCGATAACTTCAACAAACGTTATCCGATTTGATTGAAATTTGGTATATAGGTGTCTCCCAAAAATATCTCGGACGAGTTCGAAAACCGGCCTGGTCCGATAAAATTTGATAAAGTTATGGCCCTTAATTAGTAATTTTTCACGCATTTTCAGCTCATTAGCGCGATAACTTCAACAAACGTTATCCGATTTGATTGAAATTTGGTATATATGTGTCTCCCAAGAATATCTCAGTCGAATTCGAAAACCGGCCAGGTCCGATAAAATTTGATAGAGTTATGGCCCTTAATTAGTCATTTTTTCACAAATTTTCAGCTCGTTAGCGCGATAATTTAACAAACATCATCCTATTTGATTGAAATTTTGATATATAGGTGTCTCCCAAGAATACCTCGGACGAGTTAGAAAACCGGCCCGGTCCGATAAAATTTTATAGAGTTATGGTCCTTAACCCTTTGAACCCGACTGGCCGCAAAAGCGGCCAGCCAGAAAACGTTCATACACCCGACTGGCCGCAAAAGCGGCCAGCAGCATTCAGTGACATCATAAACCTATGTAGCATGTGTATACATGTTATAACCATTGGTATATCCACTTATATCTATGTAAATGATCCAAAGGAACTTCAGCAGTGCCATGGGTGCATGTGTATGAGTTTGTTGACGACTAGTTGGGGTAGAAAAACATGCGCATGCGCACAGCGCAGAATTCAACAAACGTACATTATTTGAAGCGATCGGGTAAAGCTCTAGATTGTTGCGCGGTTCGCAGGATTGTAGAAAGACACCATTTCGATCACTCTTTTTGGTTTAAATTAGTATTGCATACATAATCAGTGTTCTGTCATATGTGAGTAAGGCGCACGCAGTTTCTTATTTGAGTCGATTTGTTTCGCGCATGCGCATAGGATAAAATGATAAATGTATGGATTTTTGTGAAATGATACAATCACATCAAGGATCTCCATAGTACATAAATTTTCGTTATACAGATTCACGTTTTGACATTGCACCAGAGTAGTACTGTGGAAATGGGTTGCATGGTCACAATGCCATCTAGTCCGATCTACTTGCGCATGCACATTACAAACACGTGGTCAAATCGTGCATTATTGAGCAATTATGTAAAGTTTAAGACTCGTAGCACCATTTGAACATGACCATCACCGTGCCCTATAGGCGATGTCTAAAACGGGACGTAATGCAATTGAATGCACAGGGAAGTGGTGTCATTCGATCACTTGGGCTATATGTATAATTGGCAGCATATATAGACCAAACACAGCTCCGAGGGCAGATGTTGACAAATTTATGAAAGAGATTGATGGCATTATGGGTAAACTAAATCAAACAAACAGTAAAGCATATCTTATAGGTGACTTCAATATAGATCTTGTGAATTTCGACAATCATGAAAAAACGCGTACATTCCTCGATAACGTTTTCACTCTCGGTTTCACTCCTAGCATCACGAAACCAACCAGGATAACTGAACACTCTGCTACTTTAATTGATAATATCTTCACAAACAACTTGTCTGAAAGTACATCAGGCATTATCATTACAGACGTCTCGGATCATTTGGCGACATTTCATATCGAACGTTCAAATTTTAAAAGAACTTGCAATGGAGCATCTGTCTTGGAACCATTCAGAATTTTTAGTGAAAGGAACATAAACAAATTCAAGGATATATTGTCAACATCAAGTTACGAAGACGTATTAAACTGTGAATCAGCAAACGAAGCTTATGACCATTTTCTAGAAATATATATGTCTGCATACCATACTGCTTTCCCCCTAAAATACCACAAACCACCAACGAAATATTTAAAGCACCAGCCGTGGATGACAAAGGGACTTTTAATATCTTCATTGGAGAAAAATAAATTATATATTCGTAAATTAAAATCCCCGACAAATGCTAATACACATGCATACAAAGAGTACTACCACGTATATAAGAGAACAATGCGCAACAGAAAAAAACTATATTATTGCGACAAAATTAACAAAGCAAAGAATGATATGAAAGCGACCTGGATAATCTTAAAACAAGCAATGAATAAAAATTGTGAACCTCATAGTCCTCCAATAGCATTTATCGATGGTGAAATGAAGATAATACATAAAAAGCAAATAGCGGAACGATTCAATGAATACTTCTCAAAAATTGGAAACTTGACTAGTGTAAATGTTGACGAAGTCAGCACACATTACACTGATTATTTGATCAATAGAGAATCGGATGATTTAGAAATAATTCAAACAACAGAACAGGAAATAATACTCACATGCTACTCATTTAAAGTCAAAGCAAGTAAAGATGTACATGGTCTATCAAATCAATTGATGAAATCATCTATTTATGAAACAGCCAAAGCTCTTAAGCATATATTTAATCAATCGTTCAAAGAAGGAGTTTTTCCGAAGAAAATGAAAATATCAAGAGTAATACCGATTTTCAAGGGTGGGCAAAAAGAAAACTTTTCAAACTATCGACCTATCGGCATATTACCATGTTTTTCAAAAATACTCGCAAAAAATTATGCAAAAGCGAATTGTAGATTTCTTTGATGAACATGCACGTTTCTATAAACATCAATATGGATTTAGGAAGGGGCACTCCACCATACATCCAGTAATGCATCTTTTAAACCATGTTGTTGAACAGAATGACAAAAAAACCAAAGATTCAACCTTAGCAATATTCATTGACCTTTCAAAAGCATTCGACACAATAAGTCATGAAATCCTACTAAATAAGATGGAACACTATTAGTCCGGGAGCTAATAGGGGTACCCTTGCACCCCCCCTGGGACTTAACTTCACCCAATTTATTTTGTTCCTTATTATGTCCTTCAACTTTTAAGCAATGTTAACAAGAAAAAAAAGTGGCCGTGTAGACTCCAGACAAGATGGCGTCCATCATGGCCGCCGTTTTTCAGACCAGACCCTAGGTCAGTTTTATGCAAATTATAGCGGGAAAATCTTGTAAAATGTATACAAATGTATATATTTTCGTGAAGCTAAGACATAATGACACTTTTTTGGGCCAAAATTGAAACTCACCATCCAAGATGGCCGCCAAAATGGCCGCCGGAAGTTGAAAATATGACATTTTTTCACAAATATCTTCTAGATCAATTCATGCTGTTTGGAACTGGTTGAGTAATATGACTTTATTTAGTGTTGTGTATATTAACTGATCATTGGAGCAATTAAATGTGCAACTAATGGGGTCCTAACCCCTTCTGGTCCATCAAAAATTCGAATTTACAGAACGCGGTACAAAATTTTACAAAAAATCACAATTGGGATTCTAGTCATATTTCAAAAAGAAATGAAAAGAACTTTGTAATGTAAATGAGGCATATCATTACCTATGAATATTCCAACTCTCTGGAACCAAAAATCTTACCTTGACTCAAAATGGCTGCGAAAATGGCCGCCAAAATATGGAAAATGGTAAATATTGCCCCAGGGTGTCCTGCAATCGCTTACAAGTTGTGGTTGATGTATACAATTGGTTAATCTGTATTCTATACATTGCATACTAACATCTCTGATGCACCATGGATCATATTTACTATTGTCACCACTGACATCACCAGAAATATGGGATTTTTCTCTCACAAACTTGACATAAGTATCGGCAAAAATTAACTTTTCAGGGTTCGACCATTTGTTCAAGTAAAATGCAACTATCTTTGGTATCAAAGGTGTTTATTGTTTTGGTCTATCTTAAGTGTGTCACACGGTGGTGTTTAAAGACTAAAATGCTCAAGATGGCTTCCAAAATGGCAACCAAATTTGTAAAAAGTTAAAAGTTAACATATCCCGAACATTATTCTCTGCGTTATCCGAAAAAGATAGCAAATTGTGACTCACTTGGTTATTTTACGTATTTGTTAATTAACTGACAAATACGTTCTATTATATTTGTCTCCGTTCCGTGTGGGGCATGACAAATTCATTTTAAAGTTGCAGTATGGAATTTTGCGGAGAACCTCTTTTGTGATTCTGGCCATATTATTGAAAGGAAATGGGCAGAACTTTGAGACGGAACTGAAATGAACCATCATGATATGTGGGTATTCAGGCCCACTATGATACAAATTTATCAACTGGATACAGGGTGGAAGCCAAGATGGCAGCCACGGAGTTACTCTATGGTCATAGATGAGGATAATAGGTATACAGGGAGTTATTGTATGGTCATGAATGATGTGTGGGTATATAGGGAGTCCCCTGTTGGTGACGGTGGGACATATATTTATATATGTTGTGGATGTGTTATCATTGGTGGTGTATGGGGAATAGATGTATGATCATGGATGGCGTGTATATAACTTATGAGTGGCAAGTATGGAACTTATGAGTGGTCGTATGTGCGGGTATTGGTATATCTGGAAGGGATCACCATTGGTATTGTGCATATGTATACCTGGATTGACTCTATGGTCATGTGTATGGCGAATATGTATACATGTGGTGGCTGTATGGTCCATGGTTAGGTGAATATGTATACAATGAGTGACTGTATGATCGTGAATGTAGTGAATATGTATACATAGAGTGACTTTTTGGTCATGTGTCGGGTGTAGGTGTATACCCAAGTATGGTTGCATGATCAGGTGTACGTGTATAAAGTGGGTTACTATGTTGGCATTTGTGTGGTGTTTATGTACATATGGAGTGACTTGGGTGGGTTGTACATGTGTATCTTGGGTGGCTATCGCTTTCCACAATAACTCAAGGGTATGTTAATCAATAGAGAGGTCATGTCAGAGAGTTCTCCATCTTGGTGATGTTTATGTAGATGGGGGACGTTAAGCTGTATACATGTATACATGTACACCTGGCCCATGACCACTGGTGACCATACAGCCATGCGTCACAATGCAGGCACACCGTGTATACTCCTAAACATGACCCATAACCATATAGTCACTCCTTGTATACCCATTCATCTCACCATTGGCCATGAGGTCACCCCCTGTATACCTATTCTCCAAACGCATGGTCAAATAGACAATCAATATCTACATCAACACCATAAAGTCATTCCGGTATACATATGCACCTCACCAATGGCCATATAGCCACTCGCTTCATACACATACCCTCACCCATATCACCTGGTATACTCCTTCACCTGACCTATGGCCATATAGTCACCCCGTGTGTACCTATTCAAAACATTCATACATGATCATGGCCAATCCTTGTATACATATTCACCTCAACATTGGCCATGTCACTACCTGTATCCCTATTTGTCACACCATAGCCGAATAGCCACTCAAGATATACTAATACACCCCATCCATGTCAGTATAGCCACTCCATGTATGCATATGCACCTCATCCATGGCCATATAGCCACTCGCTATATACTCATATCCCTCGCCCATGACAATAAAGCAACACGTGTGTATGCTGGTATAACCTACACATGACCATACCGCCACAGGAACAGGAAACCAAACAGGAACACCAGGTATACGCCTGACACATGACCATTTAGTCACCCCCTGTATAGATGTTCATTACATTTGTGACCATACAGTCACTACCTGTATACCTACATGTACTCATCTCACCATTAACAATACAGTCACTACTTGTACACATATTCGACACATATAGTCATATAACCACTCGATATACATAATCAGCACACCCTAGACTATAGATTCACTCCAGGTATACATGTAAACCTCACTAATGGCCATTCATCCCTTCCAGATATACAAATAAAAACCGCACACACGACCACTCAAACACTCCATACTTGCATATACACCTCACACATGACAATTAAGCAATTCACTGCATAATCATACACGCCATCCATGATAATACAGCTAAGCCTTATACACCCACAAATGATAATACATCCACCATTACCACACGGACACTCCCTATATACCCACACCCTCGATAATGTCCACCCAGCTTACTCCAGGTATTCATATTCAATCATGACCGTACAGTCATTCCATGTATACATGTACACATTACCAGTAACCATAAAATCACTCCCTATCTATCCACACACACCATCCATGATCACACAGACAACACATGCACATACCACCCATGACCTTACAGTCACTCCATATATACATAATCAACACATAGATGACCATGTAGCTATATCCATACACCACACCAATGAACATACAGGTACACCGGTTGCACCCGTACTGAATATACACAATCATACACCATAGCGTCACTCCATGCACACCGATTGACCTCACACCTGACCATGACCTCTCCCTGTATACCTAGATGCATCTTACCATGGACAACCCACTCATAACCATATAGTCACTCATTGTATACCTACTCACATCAGTCATGACATACAATAACTCCCTGTATACCTATTCACCTCACATATGATCATAGAGTAACTCCCTGGCTATGATCTTTGCATCCACACTGTATCCTGTTGACATTTTATAATAATGGACCAGAATAGCCAAAGATTATGGTCCATCTCAGTTCTGTATCAAAGTTCTACCCATTTCCTTTCAATAAATGTGGCCAAAATCACAAAAGAGGTTCTCGATAAAATTGCATACTTTAAAATGAATTTGTCATGCCCCATACGGAACTGAGACAACCATAATAGAACATGTAGTTGTCAGTTAATTAACTAACATGTATAATAACCAAGTGAGTCACAATATGCTACCTTTTCGGATAATGCAGAGAATGTTCGGGATATATGTAAAAAATTTACATTCTACAAATTTGGTTGCCATTTTGGAAGCCATCTTGAGCAATTTAGTCTATAAACACCGTAGTGAGACACATTTAAGATAGACCAAAACAATAAACACCTTTCAATCCAAAGATAGTTATATTTTACCTGAAAAAATGGCCCAAACCTGAAAAGTGAATTTTTGCCAATATTTATGTCAAGTTTTTGAGAGAAAAGTCCAATATGTTTGACGATGTCAGGGGTGACAATTGTAATAATTAACCATGGTGTATCAGACATGTTAGTATTCAATGTATAGAATGCAGAATAGCCAATTGTATACACCAACCACAACTTGTAAGCGATTGCAGGACACGCTGGTGTAATATTTACCATTTTCCATATTTTGGCGGCCATATTGGCAGCCATTTTGAGCCAAAGTAAGAATTTTGGTTCCAGTGATTTGGAATATTAATAGTTAATGATATGCCTCACTTACATTACAAAGTTCTGTTCATTTCTTGTTGGAATATGACTAGAATCCCAATTGTGATTTTTTGTGAAATTTTGTACCGCATTCTGTAAAATCGAATTTTTGAGGGATCGGAAAGGGTTAGGACCCCAATAATTGTATATTTCGTTGCTCCAATGATCAGTTAATATACAAAACACAAAATAAAGTTGCATTACTCAACCAGTTCCAAACAGCATGAATTGATCTAGAAGATATTTGTGAAAAAAATTTATATTTTCAACTTCCGGTGGCCATTTTGGCGGCCATCTTGGATGGTGAGTTTCAATTTTGGCCCAAAAAAGTGTCATTATGTCTCGGCTTCACGAAAATATATACATTTGTATACATTTTACAAGATTTTCCCGCTATAATTTGCATAAAACTGACCTAGGGTCTGGTCTGAAAAACGGCGGCCATGATGGACGCCATCTTGTCTGGAGTCTACACGGCCACTTTTTTTTCTTGTTAACATTGCTTAAAAGTTGAAGGACATAATAAGGAACAAAATGAGTGGGGTGAAGTTAAGTCCCAGGGGGGGTGCAAGGGTACCCCTATTAGCTCCCGGACTATATGGTATCAGGGGGATTGCTAATAATTGGTTTAGAGACTACCTATATGAGAGGCGACAATATACAGATTATAGTGGAAACATTTCCAGTCTATCCAAAGTTTCATGTGGTGTCCCTCAAGGATCCATACTCGGACCAACAATTTTTTTAATTTATGTCAACGATATGTCAGTATCCACATCCTTAAATTTATTATCATTCGCGGATGATACAACCCTATATACATCAGGCTGTGACAAAAGCGTTGTCGAAGATAGGGTAAACTTAGAACTAAAAAATATTCACGACTGGTGTTGTTGTAATAAGCTCTCCATAAACAAAAATAAATGTAATTATATGCTAATTCATCCAGAAAATAATGATCAAAAATGGAAAGATTTGAAATTATATATAAACACAGCTGAACTAAACAGAGTTGGGAATATATATGAAGAAACATCCTTGAAATTTTTGGGCATTAATATCGACGAGAATCTCACGTTTAAAAAGCATATTTCAACTGTATGCTCTAAGATGGCTCGAGCTATTTATTGTATCAACAAAGTTAAAAAGTTCTTTCCGGGTGACGCACTGCGAACTCTATATTACGCACTTATCAACAGTCATATGGTATACGGCATTCAGGTATGGGGTCATGTGGCAACCACTAACAAGATATTTTTATTGCAAAAAAGGGCGATTAGAACAATAACCAATGCTAGATACAACAGTCACACAGAACCAATTTTCAAAACAATGAACATTCTAAAATTCTGTGACATTTATACATACCAAACGTCAGTATTCATGCATGACTGGGCTTATAATAGACTGCCAGGGACCTTCAAAGACTCATTCGGTGTTAAACTAGGAACCAGCAGTAGACCAAAAGCAACACCAAGAACAAAATTTTCAGAAAATCTCCCAGAACATTCATATTCGAATATATGGAACTCAGTTAATAAAAAACAAAAAACTAATAGGAATCGATATAACTATAAAAAACTGATGAGTGTAGAATTTATCAACCAGTATTCCAACAAAATTGAATGCAAAAACAAATTTTGCCCTGATTGCACACACAAATGATAAAAATGATAAAAATGTTCCGAATATATTTAGTCTATTGGCTACTTACCCTAAATGCTAAAATTGTCTCACATTAAATTACCAGAGTACTACGACTTGTATCCTGCAAAATCTCGTCCAACGCATGGCTATATATACTAAGGAAATTTAACTGTAACAGTTATAAACACAGTGTGTGAGCAAATCTTGATAAATTCCCTTAGTAAATACAGCCAAACAAACTCCAAATGTTTTAGAACGTTTGACCGTTGCATATTCATTCATATCCATTTATATCCAAACAACTAAAAATATCTGTTTATTCACTGGTATCAATATCTATAATTAAATTCAATATAAATATTAATATAATCAGGAAACTATAGTGAAATACTTCAAGTCTTTATATAGCCATTACTGCTTGTATTCTGTCAGTCAGGGGTGCCGGGTAGACGGCCATCATTGGCCACGGCACTCCACACAATATATATACAAATTGACATGTATTATAATGTATTAATGTATAATGTATTGTATTGTGGAATAAAATATTATCCTATATCCTATTATCCTATGCTTAGCAACCATTGATACCGTTAAATACAAACTACATGTAGGTTCAATCTTCTGACCTGATGTATCCCCAGTTTCACAATAGGGTATTGCTGCAAAGAAAATGCCGTTTCTTAGCGCTGAATTATACGACGCTATAAGCTATAATTGCATTATACTTTTAGTTCCGGGTAGTTGCTTAGAAACCGTTACCAGGGAGTGATCGTGCGGCAAAGTATACCGTTCTAAAAAGAATACACAGTGGCCCATGGGAACATACCTGTAAAATTTCAGACCTGTAGCACCTTTTGAACATAACCATCAGCATGTGCATGCCAAGAATGTCTAAATTGGGGCATAATACAATTGGATTCACATGGCAATGGTGTCATTCGATCATTTGGGGTATTTGCTTAGCAACCGTCGCTACCCTTAAATACAAGTTAGGATCAGACTTCTGGCCAGATATATCTCAAATTTCACAATAGGGTGTTGACTGCATCAAAAACGCCATTTCCTTGGGCTGAATTACGACCGTAAAAGCTATAATTGTATTTTACTTTCAAAATCGGGTAGATGCCTAGCAACCGTTACCAGGGAGTGACCACGTGACAATATAACCAGATCGTAAAATAATCAATGGTCCATGGGGAACATACATCTAAAGTTTCAGAAATGTGACACCACTTGAACATAAACAACACCATACATCTAAACACTGGCCGCGATATAAAAAATACCGCTGGGAGCCCAGGGTCAGGGTGTCGATCGTTGTGGGGAGCCAGGGTTCAAAGGGTTAAGTAGTCATTTTGTACGAATTTTGAGCTCGTTAGCGCGATAACTTCAACAAACGTCATCCGATTCAACTAAAATTTGGTATATAAGTGTCTTCCAATAATATCCTGGACGAGTTCGAAAACCAGCCTGGCCCAATAAAATTTGATAGAGTTATGGCCCTTAATTAGTCATTTTTCGTGAATTTTTAGCTCGTTAGCGCGATAACTTCAACAAACGTCCTCCGATTTGTTTAAAATTTGGAATAGACATACTTGCCAAGAATATTTCGGACGAGTTCGAAAACCAGCCTGGCCCGATAAAATTTGATGGAGTTATGGCCCTTAATTAGTCATTTTTCGATTTTACCTATTAATTAGTCTACCGATACTGATGCACACCAATTGGCGGTAAGCCACCGAAAACGAGACACAGCATCTCTGATGCCACCTCTTGTGTTTTGATATTTTGTTAATAAAACAAGAGAGTGTGCTTTTTATGATCTTTTGAGCAGGAAAATAGTATTTTATGGCATCAATTAACAAGGAAAACAATCTAATTTCTGTTTGAAAATCACAATACCATATTTACTCTGTGGGTAGTCCTTTAGAGAGTAGGATTCAGATTTGTTCAAATGCTGCCACCCAGTCCAATAGAGGACGAAACAAGAGGTGTCACTCATCTTCTCTCCAAACCTGGAAATATGGTGTCATTTACAGAATGAGATCGCCAGAAGGTTAACCCTTTACCCAACAGAAGGGCCCTGTGCCAATGCATTCTCTTATATATATGCGAGTCGACCATAGGTCGCCTCGCATATATAAGAGAATGCATTGGCTTAACACATTAAAAATTATAAAATTGTTAAAGATTGTAAGAAAAAGTGTTAAAAAAGTTTTTTTTTAGGCCAATGCATTCTCTTATATATGCGAGGCGACCTATAAGAGAATGCATTGGCACATGGCATAACTGTAACTATCACAATGTGGTCAAGGAGCCGGTTCCAATGATATCCATATTTGTATGGTTCTATTGAGACAGACCGAAGATATTTTAGGCTGTTGAAGCTTTATTTGGCCGGTTTTGGCCGTTTTGTTGGGTAAAGGGTTAAATAGTTTCCATAGTACTTAAATTCATTGTGTTATTTTCAAACCTCAGTGTATAAAACAATAACATATACATTTGTTGGCAGATGATGAAGACCACAAAAAAACCAACCGCTTTGAAAACAAACCCATCCAATATGAAGAAGAAAGAATCAAAGATGACGAAGACCACAAATAAACCACCTGCTTTGAAAACAAACCCATCTAAAATGAAGAAGAGAGAGTCAAAGAAAAAACCAGAAGAATTAACTGATAGAATGAAAAAGAGGATTGATTGGTGGCAGAAAAAAGACAAGGTGGCAGCAGGTTTGTTTTTCTTAGTTCACAGTAGGTGCAAATTCACCCTCTGACAACCTCATTCTGCTTAGGCTTTAACTACTATGGGAGAACTAGGATCAGATTGAAGTTCCCCAGTTGAAGTTTGTTATGTTCACCCATTATTCACCTCGTATGCATTTTTTCTTCTGCATTATATGAAATTAGGTGATATAGAAACTTCCAACAAGGGAAAAAGTAACTAAAACTTAATTTCAGACTCTAGATACTTACCAGAAGTTGAGGCCTAAGCAGAATGAGGTTACCAGTGGGTAGTCCGGTCCAGTGAAGAGGCAGTCCAGTATTCTTGCCTGGACCGGTCCAGACTGGTCCAATCATCATAAAATACATTAAATGGAGGCAAATGTGATAAATCTTTAGTATACATGTTTTTGTTACGGGCAGGCTTGCATTAAACTCTGGACATCATATATAATACATTGTATGCATATTGTGGAGATGTGTAGTCTATTTTCTTATCTCCATCATTGTATAGAATTTAGAGAACGAATAACTGCTTAAAACTGTGACTCACTGTTGAGTGAGTAATTTACTCTGCCCCCCCCTCCCCCCATATGCTATGCTTGGGTTGAGTGCAAATGCTCCTAGTATTTCAGCACTCATAACGTTTTGTTCTTAGCGTTGCCAACTGACATATTCCAGATAGATTGGTCAGTTTCGGACATGTTAGCAGGCTTACCATTATTGGATGTTGTTACTTGGAGTTAGATACTGCCAAGAGTCTTATATATAGATTTTTTTTTCAGAGAAGAGAAGCACTGTGACTTTCAGGAAGCTTGATCTCAGTACTGGTGGTTTCAAATCAAGACTACTCGGACAGGCAGAGGAAGACAACTCACCAGATAGTGCTAAACCAGACATTAGTAATTCAAATGAATCTGACCCTGAGTCACCAGAAGATACTGTTAGTACTATTAGTACGCGCTTAAAAACAAGGAAGGAAGATTCTTCTAAAGTGCAGGGAGATACACAAAGTGAAAAGAATTCAAAAACAAAAGAAAAGATAATATCAAAGAAAAAGTCGAAGCGCTATATATTGTTTGTTGGAAACATTCCGTATGAAACCAAGGAGCAAGATTTGTTTAAGCATTTCCAGAAAACCAGTGAGTGTTTTGCAGTTATAATATATATATTCAGTCTATTTTAATATGATTCTGGATGATAGCTTGAATTCAGAGATATTAATTGGTTTCATTTGTGTTGTCTCTTTCATGATTGGAGCTGTGGTGGTGCAGCATTAAAGATCATGTGCCAGTGCATTCTCTTACATATGCGATGCTCCCTATGGGAGACTCGCATATATAAGAGAATGCACTGGTGTACAAAGTCAATTTAAATATTATTAGGTCAATGTATTATCTTATATATGTGAGGCTCCCTAGAGTATGCATTGGCACAGGGTTTTTGCAAAATTTCAGGAAGATCCAGTCATGTAAGCGTTCAGTGTTTTTTTTCAGAAGAAAAACGAGGTCAAGTTCGAGTCTGGTTTCCATTTGATCAATTTTACAAGAGTTGTGATCCTTTTTGGAATAATATGTGTACTAAGTACACATGTATTTTGTTTCCTATGTGATATTCATGAGTTTTGCTTCTTCAATCACTTCAAAATTGTTAGCAGGTCTGGTAAATTTTGCCTCACCAAAGATGATCCTTATTGGGGGATTGGTGTCACACTAGCCATTTATATTTACTGTATGTCGGCTTGCAAGTTTTCAACAGGATGATTTGAGATGTCTTTAACCCTTTCCATACTGAATAGATTCTCCCATTCACTTATAAAAGTATACACTGGAATGGTCCATTATTCATTTGGAGGGATGTTCAGGAAATATTTGCAGACGACAGACAATAGAAAGTGCAGAATAAATCCTATTCATTTGTGGGAAATGTTCAGATAATAAGTTCAACAATTTATATAAACATTTTTACCAGAATTAGAGTCTTATGATGATATCAGGCAATCTGACAGTGATCCAGGGGCTTACCTTAAGAAAAATATATGAAAATATATAAACAGGAAATAAGCATGAAAGGGTGTTATCTAGATCTATTACATCCTCACTTGTAATGGCCATCATTTCCTAAAATTGCCACCAAACTTATATATAATCATCCCCATAATATGAGGAATCTAATGGTGTGGTTTAAATATGTCAAAAGTCGCGCTGTTCGCGTCAGGGATGCTTGGAAGGGGAGAGGGGCCAAAAAAATTATCAAAATAATTTTAGCGCCGAATTCCATTAAAAATTGATGCACATTCTTCTGAGATCTTCTCCATGATACAAGGAATCTTATTGTATGATTTAAAGACACCAAATTGGTGTCGTTGGGATGAGAGATTTGGGGGGGGCGGTGGGTGGGTGGGTACTAATCTGATAAGAATTGGTTTAGTCGCCGATTGCCACGAAACTTATACAAATTCATCCCCATGGTATGAGGTGTATAATGGCGTGGCTTAAAGCTGTCAAAAGTGGCGTCATTCGAGTCAGGTGTGCACTGAAAGGGAGAGGGGCACCTAAATTGATACACAATATTTTTAGCGCCAATTTCCACCAAATTGTTACACATTCTTATCCATGATATGAGGAATCTAATCGTGTGATTTTAAAGACGTCATATTGGTGCTGCTTTGGTGAGGGGTGGGGTGGGGTGGGCACTAAAATTTGTTTAGTCGCGGATTAGCACCAAACTTACAAATAATAATCTCCATGATATCAGGAGTCTAATTGTGTGGTTTAAAGATGTCAAAAGTGGGGCCATTCGAGTGTGAGAGGGACACAAACATTGATAAACAATATGTTTAGCGCCGATTTCCACCTGATTGATACGTATTCTTCTCCGTGATACGAATAATCTAATAGTGCGATTTAAATGCGCCAAATTGGTGCCTTTTGGGTGAGAGATATGCAATACGAATTTGTATACTCACCAATTTTCATAAATTTTATATATATTCATCTCTATAATGAGTCTAAGTGTGTGGTTTAATGATGTCAAAAGTGGCGCCGCTTGAGTTCGAAATAGGGACGGGAGGGTCACCAAAAACTTATAAAAATATGTTTAGTGCCAATTACCATCAAACTCATACACGTTCTTCTCAAATGATACAATGAATCAAATATTTGCGAATATCTGTCTGTTCTAGATATAACTTTAAAGGTACAATCAAGATGGCACCAAGGCGGTCTAACAGGGGTAACTTTTTAATTAAGATAATGGTGCGGGTTAAAATTTTCTAAAGTGACGTTGGTGGTGTCAGGGGAGGGACTATTTTTAACACAGATTTCGACCAAATTGATATATTATTCTTCTCCGTGATACGAGGAATATAAACGTGTGATTTAAAGACGCGAAATTGGTGCCGTTGGGTGAGAGATGGGGGGGGGGGGGGGGGGGGGGTAATAACTATGATAAGAATTTGTTTAATTGCCGATTACCACCAAACTTATATATAATCATCTCCATTATATAATGCATGCATGAGTCTAATAGATGTGGTTTAAATATGACAAAAGTGGTGCGGTTCAAGTCATACATGAGGGGAGTTGCACCAAAGTTGATACAAATATATTTAGCACTGATTCCGTCAAATTTGTGCATGTTCTTCTCTAATGATATGATGAATTAACACGATTGAGTCTGTCCCATTCAATATAGTTTCCACAAAAAAAGTTACAATTGCCAAGAGATATGGAAATGTAGAGCAGGCCTGTTCAAAAATAGTGGTCACAGTGTGCAGTCAAATATGGTTACTTCTGAGATAAAGGAAAACGCAGTCCGTAGCACATGACTTTTCATGATCCTCCAATAGTGACATCTGACAAGGGTATATCTGCCCGATACAGAGGATTTCTTTCATTTTTTAGAACAGACTCATCGCCTAACATAAACAACTCAAAATCTCGCTATGTCGGGCACATGTAGCTGCTATACAAGCATAACATCATTTCTTTTAAACTGAAAATGATTAACAAGTATATAGCACCAGAACAGAGGAGCACCTAGACATATCTTTAAAACATCTGTATCTTCATGAAGATATGATAAACTAGATTGATTGATTGATACATCCCTACCGGTATATGAAACACAATTGTCTTTTATTTTTTCGAACTAATGTGTTTATGATGTTCATGTTTCATGCTATAACGTCTGAAGTATACGCAGTTGTAAATAAATAAATACTTCTTTATTGGTCGGACGGATTAAACGCGATAAACAAAATGATAATCGCTCCGACCTGACAAGGTGAGCCACTACTTATATTCCATGTGTAAGAATCATGTTTTGTGATGCCATTTGGATTTTCCATTTATGGGAATACAATGTATGTGTAACACTTTGAGAGCAAGAGTATTCTCTATTCACACCAAATATCCACAGAGGGTTTCACATCACTTTAACCTGGGCAACGCCGGGTAACCCTGCTAGTTCTCTTATATATGCAATGCTCCACATGGGCGAATCGCAATATATAAGAGAATGCATTGGCACAGGGTTTTTGCTAAATTTCAGGTAGCTCCAGTCATGGAAAGGTTAAAGTGGCTGGCTCATGTTTGATTTTTAATTTAAGCACAAATTGTGCTCTTTTTTTTCTCAACGACGAGTATCTGTGGGCCTTTTCTCTCTATAACTGATGCTGACATGAGAATTTCATTATTGTTTTATGAGTATCTCACACAGTTACAATAACCAATTCCAAGTGATGTTTGGCTTACCTGCTGTAAGGCATAAAGGGGAACATTATTATATCTGTCACTGTTTGTCTATTATCAACTTGTGTCTTGAGAGTCTTATGACTTTCCCACATCACTGCAAGATTATAAGCAAATGCTAGTGTGCTTAACATTTTAGATGGTTTTCGAAAATGATTCATTCTTGTTGCTTATTTGTATAACAGTAGATTGCCATTGATGGTCGAAACTTTTATGACCTGAGCCTATTGTGTTTTTAGCTCATCTGAGACGAAGTCTCTGGTGGAGCTATAGTCATCACTCCTCGTCCGTCGGTCGTCCATCCATCCGTCGGTCAACAATTCTTAAAACATCTACTTCTCCCGATCCATAAGACCGAATGGGTTCATATTTGGTGTGGATGTTCCCTAGGTGACTAACATTCAGATTTGTTCAAATGAGGTCACTGGGTCAAATAGTTGAGAAGCCAGGGCCATAACTCTTTCCCTCCATAGTATTTCTTAAAACGACTTCTTGTCTAGAACCATTGGTCCGATTTAGCTTATATTTGGTATGAAGGGTTCTTGAATGACTGGAGTTAAGATTTGTTCAAATGAGGTCACCAGGTTGATTAGTTGAGAAACCAGGGCCATAACTCTATTCCTTCATAGTAATTCTTAGAATGACATCTTCTTAAGAAACATCAGGCCGATTTAGCTTATATTTGGTACGGAGGGACCTTGGGTGACTGGGGTTCAGATTTTTTCAAATTGGGTCACTGGGTCAAATAGGGGCAGAGCCAGGGACATAACTCTAAAAACAAAAAATTACATTTTTGCATTTTGATCTTTGATTTTTTTTTAGACACATCACAGCTATCCACCCCACCTTCTGTCCCTGCAACACCATGCTGTACCATACCCTATTAAAATTCTTGTTTTTATCACAGCTGTGTGAGTAACACAATACATTGGTATTGCTCTGCAAAATGTTTGCAGTCATTAATTATCTCAATGTCAACAGCTCTCCAAGACATACAGGTAGCTGATAGTGGCTTTATGAATGGAATTTTATCCCATGTTTATCTCGGATACAAATTACCTGTTTGACAGATAAAGTTTATTTTTACTATTAATATTAACCATTTCATGACCAGAGTTGTGCTTGTGAGAGCAATGAAGACCCTGTGCTTGTGCATTCTCTTATGTCTTCCATGGGGAGCCTCCCATATAAAAGAGAATGCACTGGCTTTCAAGGTCATGGAAATTTTGTTAAGCCAATATAGTCAGGCATTCAAATAAATCATGTATGTCACATTCTTGCAGGGATGTCCCCACAGTGTTGGGGGGGGGGTGTGATTTACAGATTTGTTCAATGAAATGTAATTTTTAAGCTCACCTGAGACGAAGCTATAGTCATCACTTCTCATCTGTCACCTGTTCATCTGTCTGTCCCCGCCCATCCATCTGTCAACAATTCCTTGAACTTCTTCTCTAGATCATAAGACTGAATGGGTTCATATTTGGTGTGGATGTTCCCTAGGTGATCTAGGTTTTCAAAAATGCCATTTGTTCAAATGAGGTCACTCTGTCAAATGGTTATGAACCCAGTGCCATAACTCTTGCCCTCCATAGTAATTCTTGAAAACGACTTCTTCTCATGTACCATCAGGTTGAATGGGTTCATATTTGGTATGAAGGGTCCTTGGGGTGACCGCAGTTCAGATTTGTTCAAATGGGGTCATTTGTTTTAAATTGGGTCACCTGGTCAACTAGGGGCCAAGCAAAGGACAGTTTTCCTCTTAATATGTTTCCTTCACACGGACCATCAGGTCTATTTTACTGATATTTAGTATGAAGGGTTCCTTGGTGCCTGGGATTCAAATTTATTCAGATGGGATCATCAGATTAAATAGGGTGGGACCAGGGACATAACTGTATGTCTCTATAGTAATACTTAAAATGTCTTCTCAAGAGAGGTTGGACTATTTAGCTTACATATAGTATGGAGGATCCTTTAGTGACTGAGATTCAGATTTGTTAACATGAGGTCAACCTGTTAAGAAATGATGGGGCTATGGGGACTTAAGACTTTTGTGTCTAATAAAATCATTAAAATACAAAATTGGAAATTTCCAACAATTGAGAAAGTTTGAGATGTCGGTTGTGAAATTCCAGCCTAAGACTTGGGGAGTCTGGAGCCCGGTCGGGAGGGGATATGTTGAGCTGGAGGGGGGGGGTGATCAGTAGTGTACAGTTGGTAATTTAAAGGTAGATATTCACCGATCTACATACATGAAGCCTCTCTAGCCACATATCCTGTTTAGATCTTCTTCTTTTAAAGTGATTATGAAAAGTTCTGACTGTTATGGTCTCCAGAGTCCCAGTCTTATCAGTCTTTGCAATCTGGTGAGCGACCCCACAGTCTTTGACTGTCTTGTTTGTTTGGTCATCTGACTAACCAACGCTACTTGCATCTTTTATAAACATTGAAAAATTGATTTATGCATGTGTGCAACTTTGTGAAAAGACATCCTTTCTAGGAGTATGTGCTCTCTTTCAGATGGTGTGTTGAGTGTAAGAATACCAACAGATATCAAAACCAATCGACCAAGGGGTTTTGCTTATGTGGATTTCAAAGACACTGCAAGTCACAGGGTAGGTACTCATGGAGTCCAAATTCATATTTTCAGTTTATTATGCTTAAGTTAGAGACTGGCGTCTTTCAGGGTACGTTAACAAACTGAATAATCAAATTTATGGAGCCATTGTTTAACTAATGTCTGAATATTCATCTCGTAATGTAAAGTTTGGTTTAAAGAACTGAATTTGAAGGTGCATTGATTTGGGTTGTAAATGTTGTTCATTGACACAACTGAACAATAAGGTCGCAATGACTTGATTTTATTTTAATTTTGTATCTGCATATCAATTGTTCCATCATTTTAGTCAGATGAACTATCGGTGAAATAGCAAATTTGTTACTGTTTCACAAACAAAAAAAACAACATCAAAACCCGAAACTGAACCACACTGATTGTTTTACCCGCACATCACCAAATTCATCCTCTCGGGGCCTCATTCTGTATGGCCTCATCTGCTATGCGGACCCAGACTAAGATTTAAGTTCCCAGATGGTGAATAATTGTGATGTGCACCCATTGGGCACCTCATTATGCAATGTGTCATCTGCGAATTTGGGGGTATAGAGCAACTAAACTAAAATAGAAAAAGAAACTTTCTAAAGAAACTGAAAAACTTGTTAATTTGAAAATAAAGCTACTTACCAGAGAAGATGAGGCCTGAATGAGGTCCCAGAATTGCTGTGTGGGGTAGCGTCACTAATTTCACCCTCTGGCGACATCATTCTGTAAATGTCTGGCTTCATATTCTCAGGCCTCGTCAGGAGAATCTTCTGGATATCGTTTATAACATTCTTGCAACATCTCTCTGTTACATTTCTCCATTTAATACACAATCGTAACTTCAATGGCTCAGCCCCCAACATAATTATGTCATTTAGCCATAAAGATTTTTAGATATCAATGACCATGTCTTTTCAGCTCGCCCTCCAGTATCACAAAACCGAGTTCAAAGGAAGAAGGCTAAATGTTGAATTCACGAGTCGAGGGAAAGGATCAGACAAAGAGAGAATGGAAATGCTGAAGGAGAAAAACATTAGATTGGATCGGTGGAAGACTATTGGGTTAACTGATAACTATAGTGGTGGTGAGAAGAAGCGAAATCCTAAAAGGAGTGGTGGTCAGACGACAGAGTCTGACGGTCCAGGGAAATCAAAGAAGGACCGAAAAGGCTACGAGGAAAGACACTTAGATGCTCTTTGGGAAAGTGGGTGATCACCAGCTTCAATCATGTCATGGTGCTTAGACTTGTCTGTATCTTGTCCGGGTTTAACCCTTTCTTTGCTGAATGGATTATCCCGCTCAGTTATAAATGTATACATCAGAACAGTTTTTATCCATTTGGAGGGATGTACAGATAATAAAAGCAGATGACAGACAGACAAAAAGCTAATACCAGTGTAGAAGGATTTGAACATATTCTTTGGTGGGAAATGTTCAGGTAATAAGATCAACAAACGACCTTGTATGTTGAACTTATTTTCTGAACACTTCCTAATTGAACTACTTGTCAATGAGTATTTAGTAAAGAACAGGTTAAAGATGCCCCATCTAATTTGACACCGCAAAAGTTCTATTTTTTATGTTTCTACACTAGAAAATAAAAAGGTCGACCTATCAGCCCATTCATGGGAAATTTTAATGGTTAGATAATGTCTTTCAATTTTGGCAGTTTAACCAGATTTTTACATTCACGGTACACGTAGGGCACCCAAAAATTAAAAAGATCACATGCGATATATAAACAGTGTTTATGGCTGCTTGCTCATTAATGGTGAATATTAAAGAGCATTAACAATGTATGTTTTTATGCTCGTTCTTATATTATTTTGGTTGTTCTTGTGGGTTCTTATTGATGATTGTGTTAAAAATGGCATTGATTACAAGTAATTTTCATGTTATACTCGCATGGTAAGCGGAAAATCAGGTTAAAGAATTTTTGAGTAATTTGGTTTTGAATCCGAAGGGGGGATCATAATCTAGTCCAGGTTTCATCAACAAAAGCAAGGAGGTATGCTGTTAACTGTGTTTGTTACACACCTGTATATTCACAGTAAATTGACTGGTTCCAAACTGTCTGATAATTTGTCGACAGATCCACCCCAGGGTGATCCAGATTATCTCTGGAGACACATAATATACATTGCTAAAGGTGAAACAACTGAAAATTGCAACATGTTGTTAGTGTCAGAATAATTCCAAACTAGTAATCTTCATAGGAATGGCTTTGAACAATATCAGTTGTTGATACATTACATATTTTGGTATATAATAAATATGAGATATATGACTCAGTATGATTGTTCATTGCTTCAAATGTGCTTGCTTCAGTGAGTGTGAACAAATTCTCACTTCTTATTGAAATGGTCATGTATCTATAGGATGGCACATTGAAATGTCCTTCAGCTCAGATCAAGCTTGATAATCGGTCCTGATTTTAGTCAACCTCGTCTAGCCCAGACTGTGTTGTTTGATGTTTGTTCCACACTCCGATGATATTGCTTTATTTAATTGAACAAACCAGTGATTTATGTAGACTATATGTAATAATAATTGTGTGAAGACATTTTCTGCCACAGATGACAGATTGAGTATCATCATAAATTATTGATATTGAGAAATTACCGTTGCAAAATATAAAAATCAAGCTCGGTGAAAATGAGAAAAGTACTGCACTGCACTGCCCCACATAATAGTACAGTACTGCCCCACATAATAGTACAGTACTGCCCCACATAATAGTACAGTACTGCCCCACATAATAGTACAGTACTGCCCCACATAATAGTACAGTACTGCCCCACATAATAGTACAGTACTGCCCACATAATAGTACAGTACTGCCCCACATAATAGTACAGTACTGCCCCACATAATAGTACAGTAGTGCCCCACATAATAGTACAGTACTGCCCCACATAATAGTACAGTACTGCCCCACATAATAGTACAGTACTGCCCCACATAATAGTACAGTACTGCCCCACATAATAGTACAGTACTGCCCCACATAATAGTACAGTACTGCCCCACATAATAGTACAGTACTGCCCCACATAATAGTACAGTACTGCCCCACATAATTGACCCAGTAACTGGGGTTATTATGCATTATAACTGCTGTGAAACCATAACTGCACCACAGGTAATGGTTTTGTGATGGCTGTGGCACCGCGACTAAATGCGGAAAGAAACTCTGGTTATATTCCTTGACTGCCGATACATTGTACATAGCTAACTGCTGACTATGACATATATAAATTTTTGGAGCCACAATTGTACTGGAAGTTAACATTTCATACCAGTTGATGATTTCAATGTTTTTTTAACCACACAATGTTGTCTAACTGGTTTATAACTGCATTTAATTAAAGTCTAACCGAAGTGCGGTCTAACTGGGGTGCCACACTGGTTTGATTAGTCATTTACTTAGGGCAGTAGAGTAGGCATCAGTCAGTCTGAAGTCAAGTTTGAGTTATTGCCATGGGTTTGCGTTTGGCAACAATTTTCTTTAGCACACCCTGCAGGTCACATCTCTCATCCCACCATCACCAAACTTCATATGGATCTTTGGGGTGACCTCCAAATTGAAGCCAGATCGAAGCTCGACCAATCACTAAATCCTTTGGTATATAATTTGTTTGTGTTGTCCGGTATTATGTCGTATTAGGACGTATTATGTTGTTGGCTATCAGCCTATCACTCTGCCTGTCCATTCGCTTTTTTCTTTTCCGGATGATAACTTTAGTTAGTCTGAACTGAAATTTGGTATTGAGTTTACTACAGGTCAGGTTCGAATTTGGGTTCCACTTGCCAATTGTCACCAGAGTTAAGGCCCTTTGTTGGAATTACCATGGCGTATTTAGCGATGCTCTTGTTCTTATTAGCATACATTGTTTCTCCTCTCGTGAGATGCGAGGACTATTTTCTTTCCTCTAGCACCTTATGAAAATAATCCTCTATCTCAATCCAGAAGAAAAACCACACGCTACTAAGATCAGTTAACTATTGTCTATTTAAAGGGATATTGGGTAAATATATCTGCAAATATACTGGGTAATATTTGTTATACCCTACCTCTGGAAACAGCTTGTCTGTCCATCCATCCATCCATCCATGAACACAACATTGTCCGAGATTGTATTCCTACATTTCTTGTCAATATTGTGAAACTTGACACAGTTACTTATGAACATAGGAATCTGTGCACCTGTAATTATGAGCATGGTCAGACTATTTAATGGAGTTACCCCCCCCCCCCCTTTTTTTTTAGCTCAACTTTACTTGTAAATTTTGAGCTATTGTCATGGCTTGGTGTCTGTGTGTGCGTCATCTATGGAGATGTCCGTCAACAATTTCAAATAGCATGGGCTACAGGTCATACCTTTGGGGGGATCAATATTAAATTTGTCTTGGCTGTTGGCATTGATATGTAGATGGGAACGAGTCATTTTGGGGACAAAAAAACATGGCTGCCAGTGGCCATCTTGGATTTCAAAATTCAGTCCATTAGCACAGGCTACAGGCTACAGGCCATACTGTTAAGTCTAATCTAATCATAATGAAATTTGTCATGGATGTTATTATTGACATGTAGATGAGAACGAGTCATTTTGGGGGTCTTTCGGCCATAAAACATGGCCATATTGGATTTTGCTCTTTGCATGACTAAATCATTTGGCACGGGCTACAAGTCTTACCTTTGGTTGGATCATTATGAAATTTGTCATGGCTGTTGACATTGACAAGTAGATGGGAACGAGTCATTTTGGGGTCATCTTGGATTTCAAAATTCAATCCATTAGCACGGGCTACAGGTCGGGATTGTTCGTCTGATCATCATGAAATTTGTCGTGGAAGTTAATATTGACATCTAGATGGGAACGAGTCATTTTTGGGTCATTCGGCCATAAAACATGGCTGCCGGCAGCCATCTTGGATTTTACTCTTTGCATGTCTAAATCCTTTGACACCGGCTACATGGCTTCGTGGAGTACATTATGTCCAATTTTCAAGGCAATAGTTCAATTTGTGACTAAAGCATGAAACTTTGCACATATGTACAATTCACATGCTAAATGATATTAGATATGGAGCCATGCTGAAATTTCACTTTAACCCAGTGTTTAACCCCTCTTTTAATGGGTTTTTCAAATTTAAAGAGCGTTTCATGATTATATAATTTATTAATGTCGGAATTAATCTTACCATCAAACATGCAATATAAAATTTGGCATATACATTAAGTATGATTCTGTGAGATATAATGCCACATTTTATGGAAAATTTTGAACTCCCGTCAAAAATGGCGATAAAAATGGCAGCCGGAAGTGGAAAATATGATTTTTTTCACTAATATCTTCAGTTTCTGCTGTACGGAACTGGTTCAGAATTGTGACTTTATTTTTGTATTATTCATATTAACGGACCATTGGAGTAATGAAATAGGCCCATTCATGAGGTGCCAGCCCCTTCCGAACCCTCAAAAATTTGATTTTTATAGAACTTGGTATGAAATTTCACCAAAAATCATATTTCAACAAGACATGGACACAGAACTGTGCAAACTAAGTGAGGCATATAATTACATATGAATATTTCAACTCAATAGAAACAAAATCGTCACTTGGGCTCAAAATGGCGACCAAAACCTCGGAAATGGTAAATATTGGACCAGCATGCCATGTAATCTCTACAAGTTGTGGTCGATGAATAAAATTGGATATTCTGTCTTATATACATTAAATTATAACATTTCTGATGCACATTGGTTAAGTGTTAGTAATATAACCAATGACAATACTAGAAAGATTTGATTTTTCTATCACAAACTTGACATCAACATCAGCAAAAATTAACTTTTCAGGTTTGGACCATTTATTCAAGTAAATGGAACTATCTTTGGAATCAAAGATGTATATTGTTTTGATCTGTCTTAAATGTGTCACACTGATGTGTTTTTAGAGAAAATTAATCAAGATGGCTTCTTTTTTTATATAACAATTAATCAAGATGGCTTTTTTTTTTATATAACATACATCCCGAACAATATTCTCTGTTCCCAAGAGGTAGCAAATTGTGACTCCCTTTGTTATTAACCATGTTACTTAATCCACTGACTACTACATGTATCATTCTCGTTGTCCCAGTGCCTTCTGAGGCATGATAAATTCATTTCAAATGATGTCTTAGTATGGAATTTTGTCAATAATGTCTTTTAGGATTCTGGCCATATTTTTAAACGGAAATGGGCAGAACGTCTAAACGGAACTGAGTGAAGCCATAATATGTGGCTACTCTCACCCTTTGAATAAAAATCAACTTAATATATGGTGTATGTTAAAATGGCAGCCAGAGAGTGAATGTGTGGCCATAGATGAGGTGAATACTAGTAGTTCTATGGGGAGTTATTGTATGGTCATGAATGGTGCAAAGGAGCTGCTATATATTTTGTGGTGTATCCATGGTGAGATGTATACAATGGGTGACTAATGACTATGGTCATGTGTGATGTGAATAGCTATACAATGATTGTGTGTATGGTTATCGAAGTGGTGTATGGGTATAATGATAGTAGCTGCATGGTCATCTGTGTATTGTTTATGTATACGATGTATATGGTGACCATATGCCCATGTATGACTTGTCATGGATGGGTGTATATGTATACATATATTGGCTGTATGACCATGTAGTCCAGGAGATATTGGTCGACCTCTGCACCCCCCCCCCCCAGGGACTCAACTTCACCCCACTAATTTTCTTCCTTTAAGGTCTCCTATAAATTTTTTTCACTTGTTAACAAGAATAAAAAGTGGCCGCATAGACTCCAGACAAGATGGCGTCCATCATGGCGGCCATTTTTTTTTAATGCACCATGTCTCTTTGGTCGCCGTTATAGTAAAGATATCACATGCGGTCTTGTTTTCTGCTCGATTCGTTATGCTAATATACAGCCCTTACAAATTAGCCAAAAATCCGACACCAGAATCCAATATGGCGGCCAAGATGGCCGCCGAAATGTGAAAATATGCAATTTTTCTGACATGTTACCACCTTTCGTTTGTTTCTGTGGGAAAATGTTGGCATCTTTGCGTCATGTTATACATTTATCATATAGAGAAGTCATTTTCGACCACATAGGGACCATAATATATATTCATTGCGGAATATTTTTGTCCGATATAACGTTTTCCCAAATGCCGGTATAATGGGTCAAAGCCGAATCTACGTTAATAACGCGATGTAATGTTTCGAATCAATGAATGTTATTGCTATTATAACAACACACATGCATATATATGTGCATAAGATACTCGAGCTATGATTCCTCTTATACCTGAGTTGATGAATATTTACCCAAATCCAAGATGGCGGCCAATATGGCCACCCGAAATAAAAAATTGCCGATTTTAACATCAGTGAGCATTATTGTCATGAAAACTCCACACCTGCTTACTATTGTGAGTTGGGAACACTTAGGCGAAGAACTTTCCTTGTAACATATCCAAATAAAAGTACCCCAAATCCACAATGGCGGACAGATTTGGAAAAATCACCGAAATTCCCTCATATTCACATTATTGGGCATTATTGTCGAGACAACTCCACCCATGGTTACAGTTGAGTTGGAAATACTGAGGTGAAGTAATTACAGATTCTGATTTGCCACGTCACATCCATAATTATCTGGACCAGCTTCCATTTCTTTGTCTGATAAATCTAGGTAGCTCACACCGACAAAGTATTCACCACTTCCTTGGAGTAGGGTCCCTCTAATCATACCGTTTCAAACAATTCATTTTCCGGTGTCTAGCTTACGATTTTAAATATTTGCTAAATATGATATTTGTGCGTCATCTTGAACTATGAAGGCATATGACCGATGAGTATACAAGCTTACAGAAGGTCATCTCTATGTATGTGTCTCATACCCCATGGGGATAACGACATGTACACCTGGCGAACCAGTTAGCTAGTCACTTCTCAATAGATGGTTCGTCAACTCACAAACTCAGCAAACGTATTGGCATATGTGGACAACTTCGACAGTGTTTCGAAGGTTGCTAGCTGTCTCATTCCCTTGGACAGATGTCTATCTGCTAAGGAGAAGACCATAGTGTACAGACTACCCACACTTCTTGACCATGCTCCGAAGCAAACTGTGTGACGCCCTGCATTTGTCTCGTCGAATATCTCCCAGCAGAGAAGAACAATGCTCGCGGTGCTAGTTTATGGACATGCGCCATGATAGTGGGAATGAAATGGGCCACGGTATACACCATCCCTACACCTGGTGCATGTTTAAGATATAGAATGTCATGCGTGTCGGTTTTATTTGGTGTGGTAAGATTGTATGTCCACATCAGTTTCGAAGCCTTTCTGATTCAACTACGTACATTTTTGTCTGGATAATACTATGCTAGCCTCCCTCAAAACAGTCGGATGGACTGAAGGATAATGTCTTTATAGCATGAATGTATGCGGTTTTTTTTATCCTCTCTAGGGGTTAGTGTCAGTATGTTGGCGGTATTATTCAAGAAAATGTCAGGAACTCTGGTGCATTTATTTCACTATGTATTTAAAGAACAATTTACAGTCTCGATGGCAATGACTGTGGACGTTGGGGAACGCGACCTTTATGGTCATATAGCTTTATATATATAACTTTAGAATATAGCAGTTAATGTCTCATGCAGGAAAATGTTCGCAATGGTGATGTTACCAAGAAATCACTTGGTGTACCAACGTTTGTTGAACTGAATGCAAGAGCTCATCAACGTAACATTCCTCTGGATGTTCTTCGCGTTGAAGATTTCACCCTTTTGTTGATGGCATTTGTACTTTCTTGAACCATACCACCCAGCGTGAGTATGACCTATCAACCAAATATCAAAGGTATCGCCTTTAAGACTACACCCCAGTCTTGGTGGGGCTTATACAGCAGTAGCCAGTGGCACACGCCTGGTCCAGCTGTTTAAGAACGGCTTCCAACGGATGGGAACATACAATCTTAGCATACAAGGAAAGCAAAGCCACACATGAGATCCTGTCTGAATCTAAAACATAACAAAATAAGGGGCGGTGCAATCATTGTCCAATTTCATTTCCACTATCATGACACATACCCACAAACTAGCACCGTGTGTATTGTTATCATCTGCTTGGATATGTTCGGTGAGACGATTGCTGGACGCCAACAAGCGTGTTCTTATGATCATGTTCAATGAGAATGGGTATATTATGCATTATGGTCTTCTACGCCTTATCAGAAATGCATCCGTCAAATGTCGGGCTTTCAACATTCGAAGCCATATTCAGAAGTTGTCCGGGTACGTCACTGCATTAGATGAGCATGCGAATTGATGAACCATATATTGGGAAGTGGCTGTTTGGGAAGATCACCAGGTGTACACGTTGTTATCCCCATTGGGTCACCAAAGCTGACAATACGCAGATAGATCCTCCTGAAAGCTAGTATACGCATCGACCGAATACCTTTCTAGTGTATCGCACAAGATGACGCCTATACCTCATATGTAGCATCTGAATTATACCATAAGCTATACCACGAATGAAGCTCGCTAAGAATTCCAAGCTTTCGAAACAAACACGTGAGCTGGACACCGGCACATGTATTGTTTGAAACATTCCGATTAGTGGCACCCAGGGATGTGGCGTGGCTAGAGGGTCTCCTTTAGGGGGTGTCCACCTTGGGAATTTCCAACTGCACCCCCCCCCCCCCCCCCCCCTTGAGTCGGAAACACACCAACACAACTTTTTGCATAATTCCATTTGCACCCACCCCCTTGTACCTCATGCTCAGGCCTAATTTCCTATATATTCATAAGCCATGCTTCTATGTTCCCAGTATGAGAACATTAAGATATTTTAACCTGAAAATTGGCCCCCAAAAAAACAACTAGTGGTCTAATTCCAGACAAATGCACACAGCTATCGACAACATACCAGGAAACACCGGGCCGACCATGGTTGTTTGGCCCGGTGTGAGAAAATTTTGAAAACTATACAAGAAAATCGCAAATCCTAGCATCTAGACTAGCTTCAACTGAAGCTTTCCTAGTGTTGGAAATTTCAAACCTCATGATCCCCCTCAGGTTGGAAAATTCTTCAACTGATGACCATTTATGTCTACAAGTTTGACCAAATGTAGTAAAATATTGTTTTGCTAAACTAATTAGCAGTTTTGTATTGGCCATGCGGATGGGGCTATGAATACACACCGGGCCGACCCAGTTCGGCCCGGTGTGCGAAAAATTTGAAATCTGAACAAGAAAATCGCAAAATACTAACATCTAGACTAGCCTCAAGCCTTCCTACTGTTGGAAATTTCAAACCCTACACCCCCACTTAGGTTGGAAAATTTCCAACTGATGACAATTCCAATGACAATGTTGACCAATTGCATGACAATATTGTTTTCTTAAATTAACTAGACGTTTTTGACTAGCCACGGGGGAGGGACCAGGACACAAGCTTTCCAAGTGTTGGAAATTTCCAACCTGTCACCCCCCTAAGGTTGGAAAATTTCCAACTGATGACCATTTCTGTCGAACTTTTTGACCAAAAATAGGAACATATGCAAATATTGGTCGAAAAACAATAAATTCCCCCCAATAAATTGTTTTTACCTGAAATTAGGAATTTCCAACTATTGAAAATATAGCTCTCTGCTGGGGGTGAGACACCCCACACCCCCCTCTAGCCACATCCCTGGTGGCACCCTTCTACAAAGAAGTGTAGTAAACTGTTGTTGTGAGTGCGATAGATTAATCTGACGAAGAGACGGAAACGGGTCTAGATAATGCTGAATGTGGCAATTCAGAATAAGCTCAGGTACTGTAGTTTTGATTCTTGGAAGTCATAATATGACTATTCGGCGCACCTATATACGGTTACGGCCAGTATGAGCCCTTAGTGGAGAATGGATTTTGAAATGCCACATCGCGATTGTGGTTTTCATCATTCCAAAAGGCTACGACTTACATTGGAACTAATATATGGTTTATATTATGTACCGTTTCGTCTATACAAATCGATTTTATGACAAAAAGTTTAAATTGGTATGTGATAATATCGGCTTCTTTTCAATTTCTGGCCGCCAGTTTGGCCGCCATATTGACTGAGTGTCACTTGCCAAACCCTAATGAATAATTCATACATATCAACATGTAATGGTGGGTAGAAATCGCGAAACAATAACGCCCATCCTAAGAAAGTAAAGGAATGTAGGCGTATATTTTCAAATTTCGGTCGCCATTTTGGCCGCCATCTTCGATTTGGAAAACCATTTCTTGCTTGAGATGTAAGGTAATTACTTCACCTCAGTATTTCCAACTCAACTGTACGCATGGATGGAGTTGTCTCGACAATAATGCCCAATGATGTGAATATGAGGGAATTTCGGTGATTTTTCAAAATCTGTCCGCCATTGTGGGCGCCATTTTGGATTTGGGGTACTTTTATTTGGATATGGTACAAGGAAAGTTCTTCGCCTAAGTGTTCCCAACTCACAATAGTAAGCAGGTGTGGAGTTTTCATGACAATAATGTTCACTGATGTTAAAATCGGTGATTCTCGGCAATTTTTTATTTCTGGTGGCCATTTTGGCCGCCATCTTGGATTTGGGTAAATATTCCTCAACTCAGGTATAACTCAGGAATCATAGCTCGAGTATCTCCTGCACATATATATGCATGTGTGTTGTTATAATAGCAATAACATTCATTGATTCGAAACGTTACATCGCGTTATTAACGTAGATTCGGCTTTGACCCATTATACAGGCATTTGGGAAAACGTGATATCGGACAAAAATATCCCGCAATGAATGTATATTATGGTCCCCATGTGGTCGAAAATGACTCCTCTATATGATAAATGTATAACATGACGCAAAGATGCCAACATTTTCACACAGAGACAAACGAAAGGTGGTAACATGTCAGAAAAATAGCATATTTTCACATTTCGGCGGCCATCTTGGCCGCCATATTGGATTCTGGTGTCGGATGTTTGGCTAATTTGTAAGGGTTGTATATTAGCATAAGAATCGAGCGGAAAACAAGACCGCATGTGATATCATCTTTACTATAACGGCGATCAAAGAGACATGGTGCATTTTTTTAAAAATGGCCGCCATGATGGACGCCATCTTGTCTGGAGTCTCTGCTGTCGCTTTTTTTTCTTGTTAACAAGTGAAAAATATTATAGGAGACCTTAAGGAAGAAAATTAGTGGGGTGAAGTTGAGTCCTGGGGAGGGGGGGGTGCAGCGGTCAACCAATATCTCCTGGACTAATGTGTGGGTGTATGAATAAACAGGGAGTGGTTGTATGCTTACCCGGTATGTGTAATGTATATATGTTTACATGGAATGACTGTACGTTCGTGATTGTTGACATGTATATGCATACATGGAGTATAGCTGGATGGTCACTGGCGGTGTGTGGGTATATACGAAGCGCCCTTGTGGCCATGGTTATATAGGTGATGTAAATGATCTCTGTCATGGCTGTATTGTCATTGGTGGATGTATTTGTATACAGAGAGTACATGTGGCTACATTATCATACATGAGAGTCATCAAAGCCGTATCTCATATCATAAAAATGTGAGTCTATATATGTTTTAAACAGTTCTATACTTCAAGCAGAAACTATGAAATCTGGTAGTGAATTCCAATGTGGGATAACTCTATTTGTAAAGTAGAATTTTCTCGTGTCCTTTATAACCACTTTCTTTTGTAATTTCTGTTCATGCCCTCTGGTATTGGTGCTCAGGGTCTTTTGAAATAACTGATAAGGGTCCAAGATATAGTGTCCATTCATCATTTTGTACAGTTCAATGAGATCCCTCCTGAATCTTCTGAATTTGAGTGACATTAAATTCAGTCTTATCATGCGTTGCCGATAAGGCAAATTTCTCACAAGAGGCAACATTTTCGTCGCTCTTCGCTGTATTCGTTCGATCTCTATGCTTTGATGTTTATAATGTGGGCTCCAAGCTGCGTTGCAATATTCTAGTACTGGCTTTACCATGGCGATATACAGTGTTCTGAATGTGTCGATGTCGAGGTTAGTGAATGTTCTGTCACCCCGAGAATCATATTTGTTTTGCTGCAAATACAATTAACGTGTTCATTAAACTTCAATTGTTCATCTATAACTACGCCGAGGTCGCGCTCCGTTGTACTATATATAATGATTGGTTCTGCAGTTGTGTCCAACATACGGTATTTATTTCTCGGGTTGTTGTGTATGACGTGGATCTTTGCAGAATTAAAATACAACTGCCATTCTAGGGACCACTTGCAGACAGAAGCTATATCTTCTTGGATGTTGTCGATTCGCGGATTTCCGATTAGTTTTGTATCGTCCGCGAAAATTTGACATGTCCCTTTGATATTTTCTGGGAGATCATTGATATAAATGACAAAAAGGATAGGGCCCAGCACACTTCCGTGAGGAACGCCACTTGTCACGTTGATCCACGATGAAAGGTGGTCATTGACTCGCACACGTTGTTCTCTGCCAAGGAGAAAGTCCCTAGTCCAGTTATGGATGTTGTTGCTTATACCATACAATCAAATTTTCATCAGTAATCTCTCGTGTGGGACACTATCAAAGGCCTTTTTAAAATCTAAATAAACGGCATCAATGGGTTCGTTGTTATCCAGGTTGACGGTTACGTTATCTAGATATTCAATTATTGTATCTTGCACGAGCGGCCTTTTCTGAATCTATGTTGACCGTGACAGGATACCATAAGGCCGTTCTCTTCCATGTGTGTAACAATGGCATCTCGGACGAAAGATTATAATATTTTGCACACTGTACACGTAAGGCTTATATACTGGGCGGTAGTTGCTAGGGTTTGATTTCGAGCCTCTTTTAAAGATATATGTAATGTTTGCTTTCTTCCACATTATTTGTATACGTCCTTCGGTGAGGGAGCGATTGAATAGTATACAAAGGGGCTGGCTTAGCTCTGATGCTGTTTTCAGGGGCGCCGGAAGCATCCAAGGTCAGGGGGCGGGCAGAGCCTACAAAAAGGGCACTTTTCCGCAAAAAAAGGGCATTTTCTCCGCAAACTCGGGAAAATAACCATAAATTCATTGTGGCAAAAATCCCTATTTTAATGGTATTTGTCGGTTTTTATGGCCGTTTTGTGATAAAATTGACAAAAAATTAATATTCTTTGTGAAATTGGTGGTATTTGGACCAAAAAAGTCACACTTTGCTATAAAAACACGAGATTAAACACACAAAAAGCATTTTCTGTCTCCAGAAAAAGGGCAAGTCCTGCCCCCGCTCGCCCCCCTTGGTCATGCAAGGGCAGGGGGGTCAGCTGCCCCCCTCTTCCGGCGCCCCTGGCTGTTTTTCTTAATAATCGGGCTGGTATTCGGTCCGGTTCTGGACTTTTGTTGACATTTAGACAGCGTATAGTGTCTGCTCTATGGCCGTTGGTGTTATCTGCAAGTCGACTATATCGCTAGATTTAGCTGGCAACTTCATGGTTTGCATGTTACCTTTATCTTCCTGGGTAAAGACTGATGCGAAAAATTTGTTCAGGATGTCTGCATTTTCTTGGTCTTTAGTTACCAACGGTTCGCCTTCGTTTTGTTTAAGGTCCGAGATTCCACG
This sequence comes from Siphonodentalium dalli, assembly GCA_032622095.1. Classification (NCBI taxonomy): domain Eukaryota; kingdom Metazoa; phylum Mollusca; class Scaphopoda; order Gadilida; family Siphonodentaliidae; genus Siphonodentalium; species Siphonodentalium dalli. The sequence goes on from CP136067.1 coordinate 52,155,840, forward strand.
CCCGACCTTCGTTTTACTCTGTACATCTCTCCAGAAAGCCTTCGGGTTGTATTTGCTCTCTTTGGTTATTTTATTTTCAAAAGTTTGTTTGGCAGCTTTCAGATGTTTGTTAGCTAATTTGCTTGTATTCTTGATATGCAGTGGCATTACATGTTCGCTTATATCACTTGTATGCCAACCTCTTCTGGCGAATGATTGTAAGTACATATTTATTTGCCCATGGACATCTGTCCTTCTTGTAGTTACCCATGGGCGAGTTGTATTTGCAAATATGGAGTGTTTGAATGGTCGTGGTTTTTCCATTAGTGATGTGTATATGATACTATATGAATACCTGGGTGTGGTGTATATGTATATTTTGAGTGGGTATACCATATATGGTCATGTGTGTGAAGAAAATGTATACCGGGAGTGACTGTGTGGTCAATAGTGAGGTGCTACGCGTTGTGTTGCTGTATCTAGAATGTCTGTGTGGTCAATGATGAGGTCTCGATGTATACCTGTAGTGATTCTAAAATAGGCATTGTAGTGTGTATGTACATTGTATATATTGGTTATATTGCCATGTGTGTGGCCAATATGTATGCAGCCTGCAGGGGGTGATCGTATGTCCAATGGTGTGGTGCATTGGTAAACAAGGAGTGACTGTATGACCACGAATATGGTGTATCGTATACAGCGTGTGGCTGAATTGTCTTGAGTGAGAAGTATATTCAAGTCTGGAATGTGTGAATGGCCCTGTTTGCGGGGCATTGGCATACATCAAAGGGTTGTATGTCCATTGGTGAGATGTATATGTATACCTGGAGTGACTATATGGGTATGATTGCAGTGTATATGTATATCTTGAGTGGCTATATGGCCATGGATGCTGATGGATGTGGCAAATAAATATACAGGGAGTGATTGTATGGTCAATGGTGAGGCGAATAGGTATACAAGAAGTTACTGTATCATACAAATATGTTTACAGGAAGTGACTATATGGTCATGGTTGAAGTGGAGGAGTATAGGTGTACCTGAATGGTGACATGTATGTATAGTCATGTTTGTGGTTTACGGGTCAACCCAAGTGTGGTTGTATGGTAATGGATGAGGTGTATCTAACGAGTGGCTACATGGTCATTTGTGTGGTGTTTATGTATATATAACACTAGAAGGTGACCCGACTTCGTCCGGGCTTTGACCTTGAATTGTCTATTTTGAAGGCCAAGGTCAAGTGGGGTCACGATTTGACCCGTCCAAAACACTGCCCGTACAAAAGTACCCGACAAAAGTACCCGTCGAAATCCATCCGGTTTTACCCGATTTGACCTTGTAGAAGGTGACCCGACTTCGTCCGGGCTTTGACCTTGAATTGACCATTTTGAAGGTCAGGTGGGGTCAAACACCAACGCCCCCAAAATGGTGGAAATCGGCCCAACGGATACCGGGAAATCGGCCCAGCGGATACCGAGATACCCTATGCATCAAATTTCGTCCGTAAAAATCCGCCAGTTTAACCCGATTTGATTTCCACTCAAGTATATAAACGCGCCTCATAGACACACGCTCATAAATTATCAAGTTTCAACGTAAAGATAAATTACCATCGGTGCCCGAGATATCGCCAAGACGTCTGAAACAGTCAAATGCATCGGCCGGTTAAGCGTTAACGTGATCTAACGTTATGACCTCAAACGACGTCATAGAAGTTACGCATTGTTTTTATCCTGATGGAAGATAGTACCACTTCTTCTTGATAATTGAGGCAGATAACTAAAACGGATACATACGCATTATATATCGTTGGAAAGAGGAAACACGAAAGATTCTCACAGTGTCATTATTATGACTGGCATTTTATTATTGGCGCTGTTTCGAATCGATTTGTAAGCACCGAACTCAAATGAAAGTCCCGTAACACAGCGTAAAAACAGATTTGACCTCGGCACGTGAAAAGTTGACATCGGATCTGAAAATCAATAGGCCTATGTCACCCCCGGCCGAAAATACCCCCACATACCAAGTTTCATCGAAATCGGGTCGGCCGTTTTCGAGTTCATCGATTACACACACACACACACCCACCCACCCCACACACACACACACACACAAACACACAAACAGATCTTCCAAAATATATATATATAACATGATTGTATGGTCATTGTGAGTCGGACCATTTGTGGCTATCACTTTCCTCAGTAATTCAAGTATATGTTTTAATCGATTGAGAACTAATGCCCGAGCGTTCTCCACCTTGGTGGCCTTTTATGTGTACAATGGAGGAAACGGTTTTCCTGACATTAGTCAATCAATCTTGATTCCAATGGCTCAGAATTGTTTTTAAGCAGTTTTTTCACTAATCTCTTGTTTGACTTTCTAAAAGGCCTTCTGGTCCACCTGCCAGTGCATTATGCTGACTATTTCTCTGTCATTCTAGTGGAAATGCCGACCCCGATAGACATGTTACCTGGTCTGACTCTGACACCCACTTACCTATAATGGTTACACATGTGATTGGGCAAGAGTAGGCCTATAAGTATGCCCCACTCAGTTCAGTGTCAGAGTTACTCATTTCCGTTCAAAATCATGGCCAGAATCACTTAAGACTTTTTGGGCAAAATTACATAATGCATGATTTAAAATGAAATTGCCATGCTGCATCAGGCACTGTGACAACCAGTTGTCAGTTGATGAAGTAACATGTTTCACAACTAAGTGAATCAATATGTGCTATCTTTACAGAAGAGCATAGAATAATGTCCGGGATATATTTGAAAATATCAACTTCTCTGCCTAATTTTGTGGACATTTTGCAAGCCAGTTTGAGTATATTTTCCTAAAAACATATCAGTGTAAGGCGAATCAAAACAATAAACACCAAAGATAATTCCATATTAAATGGTACAAACTTGAAGTTATTTTTTGCCGATTTTGAGAGAAATTTCCAATAATTTTGGTTATGTGATAGTAACACTTATTCAAGATGCATCATACATGTTAGTATTCAATGTATATACGATAGAACAGCCAATTTATTAATCATTAACAACTTTTAAGCAATTGAATGGCACGCTGGGACAATATTTACCATTTTCCATATTTTTGTCTGCCAGTTTTACAGCCGTTTTTAGCCAAAGTGACAATTTTGGTTCCATTGAGTTGAAATATTCATGATAAATGGTATGCTTCACTTACTTTGCACAGTTCTGCACATTTATTGTTGAAATATGACTAGAATCCAAATGGTGATGTTTGGTGAAGTTTCGTACCGTGTTCTGTAAAATCGAATTGTTGAGGGATCGGAAGGGGCTGGCATCTCAAGAATGGCACATTTCATTGCCCAAGTGATCTGTTAACATGACCAATACAACATAAAGTCACATTTCCGAACCAGTTCCATATAGCAGAACCCTGATCTAGAAGATATTAGTGAAAAAGCGTCAAATCTTCCGCTTCTGGTTGCCATTTTGACGGCCATCTTGGACTGGGAGTTCCAGTTTCGCCCTAAAAATGTGCCATTTTATCTCGCAAAGTCATACTTACTGTATATGCCTAATTTTAAATATCAGATTCCATGATAAGATTAATTGTGACATTTAACAAAATATATAATCAGGAAACGCTCTTTAAATTGGCAAAAAACCCTAAAAGAGGGGTTAAAGTGAAATTTAAGCGTGGATCCATATCTAATATCAAATATATGTGAATATGTACATATGTGCAAAATTTCATGCTTTAGTCACGAAATGAACAATTCTTTTACCAATCCACTACACTAACTTGTCCGATCGTCACTAAACTTCACATGGATCTTCGGGATGACCACAAGATGAGTGTAATGTAATTTTTCCGAATTTCGTTAAAAAACATTGGCAGCCATTTTGGATTTTACTCTTTACATGACTAAATCATTTACCACCCCAACACCCCCCCCCCCCCCCTCATCCGATCATCACTAAACTTCATCTTGATATTGATATAATAGATAGGAGTTATCAAATGTTTTAAAAATCATGTTGATACATGTAGTATTATACTTAGACATTTCAACTTTCCGCAGTCCTATTCGCTCCATTGACTAACATATTATCCTCTCTCCAAGTTGAGCTACAGTGTTATGGACACTTTCATTTAGCTCAACTTTATATTTGTAAAGTTTGAGCTATTACCAAGACTCTACAGGTCGTACCGTTGGTCGGATCATTATTAAATTTGTCATGGCTGTTAGCATTTGTATGTAGATTGGAACGAGTCATTTTGGAGGTCATTCGGCCAAAAAACATGGCCACCAGCGGCCATCTTGGATATCAAAATTCAGTCCATTATCACAGGCTACAGGCCGTACCGTTCGTCTATTAATCATGAAATTTGTCATGGATCTTAATATTGACATGTAGATGTGAATGAGTCATTTTTGGGTCTTCCGGCAAAATGGGTGTAATCTAATTACCAACCGCCCGCCCTAGATTACAAAATTGCATCATTAAATCCATCCTTTGGCACTTCCCATAGGCATCATCCGATTGAGAGAGAGATAGAGAGTGGGATAGACAGACATACAGACAGACATACTAGCTCATTAGCATTTATACATTTAGTATGTATAATGAAAATAGAGATAGAGACGCACTCACATTCTCTGTCCCAATAAGGTAAAATATATAGAGCGTTATAGTATTATATGTCCCGATAAGGTAAGAGATAAAGTGCGTTTGTGTCCTTTCTGTTAGGTAATGGGGATATGATGTACCTAACGTCAATATGTGACGTCAGGACCAAACCCATGTTACCCGGAGATGCGAAATACATACCCGTGGCAAATCGGTGCACAAATGTGGACGCCTATATAAGGAACATACATGGATTGCATTAACGTTTATATATTACTAGCCGATGAGCCCGACGTTGTCCGTGCTATTCAAAAACCAAATTTCAAGTCGATAGCTCTACCCAGCCCGAAATTTCAAGTCGATAGCTCTACCCGTTTCCGAGATCTGGTCTGCGCGAAGCTGGCGTCGCACGGGCTCGGCGACCCGATAAAATTCGTATCCGGGGCAAGATACATTCACATACCAAATTTCACGTCGATAGCTCTACCCGTTTCCGAGATCTCGTCTGCGCATGCGCGAAGCTGGCGTCGCACGGGCTCGGAGACCAGATAAAATTCGTATCCGGGGCAAGATACATTCACATAGCAAATTTCAAGTCGATAGTTCCACCCGTTTCCGAGATCTGGTCTGTGCATGCGCGAAGCTGGTGTCGCACGGGCTCGGGGACCCGATAAAAATTTGTATCCGGGGCAAGATACATTCACATACCAAATTTCAAGTCGATAGCTCCACCCGTTTCCGAGATCTCGTCTGCGCATGCGCGAAGCTGGCGTCGCACGGGCTCGGAGACCAGATAAAATTCGTATCCGGGGCAAGATACATTCACATAGCAAATTTCAAGTCGATAGTTCCACCCGTTTCCGAGATCTCGTCTGCGCATGCGCGAAGCTGGCGTCGCACGGGCTCGGCGACCCGATAAAATTCGTATCCGGGGCAAGATACATTCACATAGCAAATTTCAAGTCGATAGCTCCACCCGTTTCCGAGATCTCGTCTGCCTATGCGCTGCACGGGCGCCGCACGGGCTCGCCAATACGACAACGTCCACCGCCTGGTCAAACTACACACACGTACCAAGTTTCGCCCCGATCGGTCGAGAATCGTAGATTTGTATTAATGACAGACATACATACAGACAAACAGAGGTCTTCAAAATATATATGAGACTAGCCGATGAGCCCGACGTTGTCCGGGCTATTCAAAAACCAAATTTCAAGTCCGGGCTATTCAAAAACCAAATTTCAAGTCGATAGCTCTACCCGTTTCCGAGATCTGGTCTGCGCATGCGCGAAGCTGGCGTCGCACGGGCTCGGCGACCCGATAAAATTCGTATCCGGGGCAAGATACATTCACATAGCAAATTTCAAGTCGATAGCTCGACCCGTTTCCGAGATCTGGTCTGCGCATGCGCGAATCTGGCGTCGCACGGGCTCGGCGACCCGATAAAATTCGTATCCGGGGCAAGATACATTCACATAGCAAATTTCAAGTCGATAGCTCCACCCGTTTCCGAGATCTCGTCTGCGCGAAGCGGGCTCGCCAATACGACAACGTTCACCGCCCGGTCAAACTACACACACGTACCAAGTTTCGTCCCGATCGGTCGAGAATCGTAGACAGACAAACAAACAAACAAACAAACATACATACAGACAGAGGTCTTCAAAATATATATGAGATTTAAGATAGGTATAAGGAGCAGAGTCAGAGACACACACGCATTCGCTGTCACGATAATGTAAGAGATACAGAGCGTTCGTGTTCTGTTTGTTCGTTAATGAGGATATGACATAACATCAAAAGGCGACGTCGGGCATAGTCCGGACCCAGCCCATGTTGCACAGAGAGTCGAAATATATACATGTGGAAAATCGGTGCAAAAATGTGGACGCCTATATATGGAATATGCATAGAGAGACTCGCACATTCGAAACACTTGGTATCTGACCGAGTTCTGAGTTTTGTCCGAATATACCCTGACCAGGTTGCGATCCCCAGTCCAGTGGCACGGGAGACCAGTACGCTACCTCTCGGTTACAGACTTTCCACCTGATCGAAATCGCTTTTATCAACCAGATATATATGACATTGTATTGTACAGAGATGAACAGTTGGGACTGCATTTCTAAAAGTATCAAACAGATCGATTGCCAGAAAAACATCATCGTGAACTGGAATTACTGACAGCTTGAAACACGCATCACTTACACTGAAATGTCAATACGGCACTCAAAGTGTTTGTGTCGATAGTTTATATGTAACGTCGATAGGTACCACACTAAGTGTTACTGACCACAGAATGTCTCAACTACTTTTGAAAGCATCAGTGGCGTCAAAGTTGATAGTTACCTTCTAAGAATGGCCCTGTCTTGCTGTTAAAAGCTATAAGCTATATATGGCTTTGTGTGGGTGTTATTTAGTTGGGCACTGAATGGCACCAGGAATACAATGCATTATTATACCTGATTTTAAAGGTACTCAATCCGGTCAGACGCTCCTAAATTACTATTTCTTTGGCTTCGGGGGTAAACAATATTTGATTCGAGTCGAGGAACCCACCCTTCAAAGCTCAGAATGATCAGATATCGATTTGTGAAGTTTGTTATTTCTCGAGATTTGTAATAATATTCACTAAGTAGACATACACTATGTCTTTACAAAAAATCAATCATTGTATATGATTTTCTATATGGCAATTTCGGTTTTAACAACTTTGGTGCCGCGACCCCACATCTAACTCAGAGGGTGCCAATTATGACATCTTCAAACAACATCATTAGTGCATAATTTAGAGGAAATTTCGGAAACAACACTGTTAGATCAAGTATGAAGCCCCATAGCTATCCATCACAACGACACTGCATGCTCTGCCAACTTTGAACACGATCCCTAAACTAAATGTTTTTCTCGGCCCGAATTTAAACTTGTGTTTACTTAGATGACCATTACTGAGTCACGACGACCCATCCCTCCTGCCAAGATATCTCACTGGGTCTAGCGAAAAATAACATGTAGCTTAACTAATCGTTGTGGTCATGCACGGTATCGTTATCTATATAATCAGGCAAGACTGACATGAACATCACGAATCTATAGCTGACACTTAAATATAAATATATACACATTTCAAATCCATAAGGATACAGCTGCATTAAAGGCCCACTTAATTTTCGAACCACCAGATCACATTATATACAATTAGGAAGCTCCAAATCGTTGTATTATCAACTGATCCGGTCGAATAAACTGGGAACATTGATTTTGTTGAGGTACTGAGGTTTGTTCTGTGATTAATATTGATCCTGACTGTACTATAAAGTCTATTATTCTCAATGGAAGGGGAATAACTATATCTCTTAGTTTGAATTATGATGCATTCTGGGTTAAAAGGGGGGAAGTCTTGGAATGAATCTGAGAATCTCTTATCACTTGGTGGACACTCCTAGGCCACAGCTGTTCCGTATTCTGACGAAATTTGGTTATATATATATTTTTGGTGCCTCTTCCAAATGGTATATAATATGCGACATGTTGTGTATAATGTAATCTGGTCATTCGAAAATTAAGTGGGCCTTTAATATTACATCACCCAATTTAGATACCCCCCCCCCCTAACCGACCCGTGTGACGGATCAACCCTTACTGGATAATCTATACATTTAAAATCCTCGTGACTGCGGTATCACGACAATAATGGATATGTCTATTTATTTGGAATTATATAATACGTTTACATCAACCCGACCCCTGACGCTGCCCTCTCGAAACTTTAACACACATGCACCTTTAGATTTCCTCGTTTCGTGGAGCGAAAGAAATCACCGACAACGTTTTATCAATGTTGCTGCCCTCCACCATCCCTGGCCCCACGGTGCCACTTTGCCATCTTCAAACCACACCAGTAGATTCCTTGTATCACGAACAGTTTTGTGAAAATCGGCGACAATATTTGGCTACGGCCGTTTGAAAAACGGCCGTGATGATGTGATTGGTCGTTCCGTCCGTCTAGCCATCCGTCCGTCCGGTATAGCAGTTTTGGTTTCCGGATGATAACTTTAATTTGGGTTATTTTATCGGAACTAAATTTGGTTTTCCAGACCAAATTACAGGTCAAGTTCGTATTTGGGTTCGTCCCGATGATTTTTCACCGGAGTTATTCGCCTTTTTCAAATTGGAAAAATTAATTTGTATGTCAACATTTTGGTTTCCTGGTGATAACTTGAGTCTGGATTATTTAATCACAACTAAACTTGGTATGTGCCTTAGTCATACCAAAGTACAGGTCAGAATCGAATTTGGGTTCGGCCCGATCATTTTTGCCGGAGTTATTAATGGAAAATTAATTTAACGTCATTATTTTGGTTTCCGGATGATAACTTGAGTTTGGATTATTTGATCACAACTAAACTTGGTATGTGGCTCGGTCATACTAATATACAGGCCAAGTTCGAATTTGCTGCGGCCTGTTGATTTTTGCCAGAGTTATGCAACTTTTTCAACTTTGAAAATTCACTTTTTATACGCCCGTTTCTGGATGATAACTTTGGTTTGGTTTATTTTAACGGAACCAAATTTCGTTAGTGAGTTTTCCAGACCAACATACAGGTCGTTTGATTTGGTTTTGTGCGAATATTTTTTACTGACTTTTCCATACTACTCCCATCATGGATATGATTATATCAGATGCAACTCCTATTGTATCATTAAAAAAACATAACATATTTCCTTATCTCTCACTAGTGATGAATAGATAATGCCGGCCATGACTTGGCATCGTGTCAACAAACAAATTACATCGATTCAAGCGGATTACTTTTATTTCGAAAACAGAACCAGACAATCCAAAGTGATTGCTTTTTTCATTAAAGTTAAATCATTGTCCAACTTCGTTGCACTAACGAAAATGGACACAAAAACAAAACGGGAAAATTGGGGGACTATTTTCCGTCGCCAGCCAGAGAGCGCAATACTGTCGCATACGGTTGTGAAGCGCGTCTCAGCCATTGCAACGCTGTAAATATATGCATTTGGCAGCTTCTTTTAAGGATTTTGATTTGTTAAAAAGGCATAAAGCTCTATCTTTTTCCATGTGGTATACAAGATCCTCAACTCGTTATGTTGGGATAGAAGATTTTATGAAACTCGTTCCATAAAACATTAAAATTATATCCCAACGGAACGAGTTGGAGAGTCTCTACATATATAAGTTTTGTCGAAATCGGCAACAAAATATATCGATTGTGTTGCCCTAGCTTCCCCTGCCTGTCCCAGACGTAGACTGTGCCACTGAAATTCTTAAGCGCCATTATCTTCCTCGTGAAAAGTTAACCCTGTTAGACTCCTATGGAGTCCTCTAGATGGACACAACTTAATTTCCATAGCGGATAGACATACCGAGACAGACAATCACAAATGTATTATATATATCAGTTGTATGGAGGCACGGACTCAGTATGAGTGTCCATTGCTTCACATGTGCTTGCTTCAGTGAGCGCGAACAAATTCTCATGTATAAATTCTATACTCAATCATTGCTTGTCTGTTTTATTCGCAAAAAAAAAAAATTTAATCTTGAAATCGAGATTTATATTGGTAATGTAGTTACACGTAATAGCATCACTTCATGATTTGAGCCATTCTGGATCTCTATACGCGTCCCAGGGCAGTAAAATATATTTCCAGATTGTTGTGTAATTGTGGGGTTAAAACACATTGTTGGCCATGTTTTAAAAATTAGATAAAATTGGTGCGACTAATTGGACCCTCTCATCGGGATTAGTGTTTCTCGCGCGCAAAATACCTCCATGACCAGGTCACCGTGAATGGTCGATATTTTCGAGGCAATTACCAGCACCTACGTCAACGCAATTCTGCATTACTCCGTCCCATAATTGCAGTCAAGCTGCAAAACAAGAGTTCAGTCCCATCGCTACGCCATGACTACCGCTGCCGGCATGTGTATTTTTGTCACCCGAATTATTTTTTTTAATAGCCGGTGTCCGTGCGTTCGTGCGTCCGGAAATGGTTTCCGGGTGATAACTTTAGTTTCGGTTATTAGATCAAAAGCAAATTTCATAGGTGAGTTTATCAGACCAAAATACAGGTCAAGTTCGAATATGGGTTTGCTCCGCCCATTTTTGCGAGAGTTATGGGCCTTTTTTTACTTAGAATCTTGTAATTTTCTGGTTTCCGGATGATAACTTCAGTTTGTGTGATCATATCTGAACCAAATTTGGTATGTGAGTTTATCAGCCATATGTACAGGTCAAGTTCGAATATGGGTATGCTCCCACTTGCGAGAGTTGTGGCCCTTTTTCTACTTGTTTTACTTAGAAACTTTCTCACTTTTTCGGTTTCCGGATGATATCTCAAGTTTGGATCCTTTAATTGCAAATTCCGTTTTTATGTGGATCAGTCATATCAAGATACAGGTCAAGTTCGAATTTGAGTTTGATCCGATTTTTCTCAGAGTTATGGGCTTTTCGACTTAGAAAATTCAATTTTTCTTTTAATTTTCTTCATTTTGTGCCAATTTGAGGTTATATTTTGACTTTAAGAGTTTTTTTTAAAGATTTGGTTATTTGTATGCATGTCAGTAATGAGACAATGCACAAGTGTCTTATCCATACCCTATACTTATACAAAGACTCCGCTCCAAATGAAGCCACCGGTTCGGGGGCCACTCCATATCCGGATCTAAACAAAAGCCAGGTTCTACATAACGTTTTTTTGCTTTTGTTTACATAACAAAGGAAAAACATTTGACAATAACATACTGTTTTTGCCATATTTCTTATTGGTATAAATACAAAGTCTGTTTATATTTTACTATTCTTTCTGTTTATGGCGGTTTTTGACGGAGCTGAATATGTTAACAGCATACCCACAGCCAATGCCGCCCGTATCTTTAAAGATACGGGGGTGTTGGCGGTGGGTATACTGTTAAAATATTCAACTCCGTCAAAAACCGCCATAAACAGAAAGAATAGTAAAATAGACAGATCTTGTTCTTATACCAATCATAAATATGGCATAAACAATATGCTGTTGTCAAATGTTTTTCCTTTGTTATGTAAACAAAAGCAAACAAACTTACATAACCTGGCTTTTGTTTAGATCCGGATATGGTAAACATAAAGAGCTTATTTGTTACTGTTTTCCTGATATGGAAATAGTAAAGAGCGTCTATATCATTTGTGTGTGATTAACCTATAGAATTGCGCTGTGTTATGTAAACAGAAGCAAAATTTCTGTAACACGAGCATGTTCTTGTTTGCGGACACCACCGTATATACGTCTTGACGACAATACACTAATTACCCCTGATTATATTTGGCATATGAACAAAACTATATATATTTAAATATTCCTTCTGTTAATGGCGATTTGAACACATATGAATATTTCTGCAACGAACGCCGCCCGTGCATTTAAGCGCTAGTTATTACATGCGCTGTTATTGACATTGCCAGAGCGCAACTATTGACGAAACACTCTTTATTAAAAGTATCAATATATAATCGAAATATATAGGCTAACCATTCCACAAGTATTAAAATACAATTAACCGAATACACTAATAATTTTACAATAAAAAGTGAGAGAAACGCTAATTATTATAAGACAGTTTTTATGTTAATAAGGGGCAAATTATACTGCTTAGACGCCTTTTATTATAACATTTTAAAGCATGTCAACAAAGATTATGGATAATTATTGCACGGCGATTGGTTGAAAATCAACTGCCAACAGCAAAATGAACAAATTAAATTGACAACTGATATGGCCGGACTGGCGTTCCACACACGACCATATAAGTCTTTAGAAAAGTATGTAGGGTAGTAGACTCGATTTGCGTATGCGTCAACAAGCACGGAACGGAGCCAATGTGAGGGTTTAAATTATCATGTCGTGTGTCACCTGTGTTGACATTTCGAAGTAGGCTCATGTCACGAATGGGCAAATATAATGGCAATATTCTGACAACTTGTCGCACTAGAGTAGTGCCTATTGAAACTGGCCAATGAATGTTAAAAGCAGAGCGATATTTCCGAGTACGAAAACATTTAATCAATGATACCTCATTTCCGGTTCCTGACTGGATCCATGTTTTCGGTGTGAACACAGAAGCTGTCCTATTTAGGTGGACTCGTGTTAGCAATTAGTATAGCGTCCATTGTGATTTTCATGTTGCGTTAAGTAACGGCGTGGGAGTAAACTTCGCATGGAAGTGTTGGATACTTTATACACGTGAATTACAAACGTGTTCTGCATTTGGCGCAGTGACGTTAATGCTTTCTATATATACTACAGCATCATCGATGAGTAGTTACCCCATAGGAAATGTTCAGATAAAAAAAACAGGTCGTTTGTTGAACTTATTATTTATACATTTCCCTCAATAAATATGGCTCCTTCTGCATCTGTGTTTTTCGATCTTCTGCTTTTATCATGAACACTAGACTGTTCCGATGTATAGTTTTATAAGTGAGTGCATATTTGTGTATGTAGGCGGAGTATTTTTATTTCCATCTTCCCGGGAAATTTCAGTTGCATGTTTGTATTGCCAACATCAACATCGAAGCCGTCACGAGTTACTCTTGCTTTCGTCACTATAATCGATGATACTGGAAATGAATGACATGTCTTGACATGAGAGCGCCAATGGAGGTTATATACAACTTGGCCACATTCGACTTCATGCCATTAACATCTTGATTGGTCAACCGGTTTACTCATTCAGTTATACAAGTATACGATGAAATAGCCGGCCCTGCATATACGTGCATGTTCAGATCATACGAATAGCTAGACGACAGAGAAACACATTCAGTTTGGAATAACTGGAAAGGATATTAAGCAAATGGCTTCAACAACTCATAATCTTGCTAAAGATTGTCCATAATGCCAAGTGATATTATAAAGATACCATACAAATTAAAGATGCATTATCCGAGTTAACGCTTCCAAATTACAATTATTTGGCTTCGGGTGTAAACAATATTTGATTCGATTCGAGGAACCCACCCACCAAAGCTCAAGAGTGATCAGATATCGATTTTTGAAGTTTGTTATTTCTCGAGATGTGCAAATATTTGTGGCCCAGAAAAACGTCGTCAAACTGACGGTCTAGGACAAAATTGCAGATGAAGATGGATAACTCTAAAATCAAGTGGTAATACCGCCAAATTTCGTGATACCCAAGTGATAATACGGCCATATTTCGTTGAACAAAATGTGATAAATAACACGCTTTGGGAATTTGATACCATAGTTGACAGTGGTTAGCATTATTTTGTTGCAATTAATCGATTCTGATAACTAAAGCAAATTTTGAAGAAATGTTGTTCTATCTTGATGATATGGTGACCGTCTGATCGGATTGAGTACATTTAATGGAAAGTCGTTATGCTAACAATTTCTTTACTAAATACTCATTGGCGAATATAGTTCCCTTATAGCAAATGTTCAGCCAATAAGTTCAACAGGGGACCATACGTGTGTTATTATCTGAACATTTCCCCACAATTGAATCAGAACCCCCGCTGCACTTATATAATCTGTGCATCACTGCATCTGTCTGTCGTATGCTTATATTTCCTGGACATCGGTAGACTTTCCAATATATACTGTCACGGTGGGGAACCACGTGGTTTCGAGGTTGGTGAGTATCATTCATTCAAAGTGTGCAAACGCACATGAACATAATTTATGAAGAACTGACACAAAACATATAGCATTTTGACTGTTACGAGCAAATGCTAATTTATTATTAAAACAAGATGATACCTTATTTGTTCGGAACTATTCAGAAGTTGTTTTATAACATTCTGACAAAATTTGCCAGACGGAGGTTCGTGGAATTCACAAGTCTATACATCTAGTAAATCTTTCGATTGACAAATTTGATCAGAGTGTTAGAGCAATCAACTGTGAGTTTGGACACAGATGAGGTATCAGCTTGTTTGCAAATAGTATAGCATATGGTCGTAACTGCCAAAATACTATTGTAATATATCGATATCCTAGTTTATTACCCTTTTCATCGTTTCTGGCCGCGTTTACGATCACCTCGGTCATTTTGAATGCGTGATACTCATCAACTCGAAATCACGTGATTCCCCACCGTGACTGTTATAACTGATTTAGTAAAGAAAGGGTAATGGCCGACCTATATTCCGTAATCACTTCGTTCGCGAGCCATTCTTTTGAATTGCAACAGTGACGTTTTCTCCGAAAATCGAACTACAGTAATGCCCCAAATAATCGACTCCTTTACCACAGCAGAATTATGGGTAACTTTTCAGGATTTAGTCGGGAATATGGCTTGTTGCCATTCATCGGAAAGCTCTCACTGAGAGCTTTCCGACGAATGGCAACAAGCCATATTTCCGAATAAATCCTGAAAAGTTACCCATAATTTTGCTTTGTTTAAGGAGTCGATTATTTAGGGCATTACTGTACGCCTAATTTAGAGATTTTCAATGGTCATGCAAGAGCACAATAACTGCTCTCATTTGGGAACGGTTACATCAACCATCAAGTATCAAGTGAGGGTCCTGCTATCATTACAGATTTTGACTTGGCAGAGCTAATCTGTCGACTGTCTCATATTGAGGTCCCCGCATTCTTCATTGAGGAAATAATCGAGGCCCGTCAAGACATTGGCTTTGAAGAAAATGATTGGTAATTACAGACTGGAACATGCACCGGGCATGCTCTGTCGTTCGAAGTACTGTAAACTGGACACACAGCATTTCTGAACTAGAACTAGAACCAATTGCTATGGGGAATTCCTGATGAAAATCAGTGGGGCATGTGCACCAGGATTTTCCCGACACAGGGGCTACGATCCCCGACAGGGGAGGGGCTCTAGGATTACGGAAGACACCGAGCTAATCATTGCAGATTTCCCCGACAGGGGGAGGACTAGTTCCCCATTGACCCATCTCACCATCTGGTGCCACCCCTGGATGAAATACATTGACGAGCATTTCCGTTGGGAAATGTTCAGATAATAAGTTCAACAAACATGTTGAAATTATTATCTGAACATAAATTTCCCCACCAACGAATAGGAATCAGTCTGACGGGACTAGAAAATTAGCGGGAAATTACCGAAACGTACATCGTTGTATATCTGTCTTTCAAGCTACAGTGAAATACGATTTTTTTTAGTTATTTCATTGTAGGTTCCGTTATTTCTCTGTTGTTTGTCGAATGACGTCATCCATTGAAAGCTGTTTGCTATCTATCAGCTGGTCGGTGTATTGAGTTGAATTGTAATAAATTTGGGTCAACCAGTTGTTGCTTTCCGTGTAATATTTTAATTTAGTTTTTGATTGAATGACTGAATTTCCTAAAACATCTCATTCGTGTCTGGAAAGAAATACCAAATTTTCACTGGCGGCTTGCAGCTCGTGAAAATTCGATATTTTATCCAGACACTCGTAAGATATTTTGGTATTCTATTTAGTCGGGCTCTTGTGATGAAGTTCACTAGTATGTTAATAAATACACGGAACTCTTATATGCGGATCATATGCACTGAAAGACTTATCGAAGTGATAGAATTTATCCGCTCAGTGAGACAAAATGATTAATTTTTTCAGTATGCAACAACAAAACATAGTCGCATAAGAGCGACGTACTTTATCCCAAAGGGTTAAACAGATGCGGAGATTTAAACCAGAAATTTTTAGAAACGCAAACATGTTCGGTAGCGAAATATTTCACCGATAGATCATTACGCGATCAATACGCCATACCGCATGGAATTCCAAAAAGTAAGCAATAGAATAAAGCGACAGAGTATTTGGACACATTTACAACATAATCATGATTGCGATAATTTTGGTAAAAATGTTAATTAGGTTACGAATCAATTGGGATAACTCTTGAGCAGGAATTGGGAGAACTATATTTTTACACGTAGGGATGAGCGACGCGGTTAGGTGTCAACTTTCTTTTCAAGTTATCGATCGAAGAGGACGGTCACAATTTTTCAAAAACCCTCCCTCCCTCCCATTTTCGTTTGTTGTTGGAGAGCACACAGGATTGATGTCTTTGCCCCCCCTTTTTTTGTTTTGTTTTTGCTTGAGGCGGTTATTGCGCCTCAAAAATTGTTATAAAATGTTTTTGTTATTAATATTCAAATGTATCGGCTTCCTGTAATTGTTTTTTTCTAAACAGGTAGCTAAAACCGCATTCCATTGTTTGTCTTTATTTTAACCCTGTGGGATAAAGAGAGTTGTATGTCAGTGTCTTCCTGATACAGCGAACATAACGAGCATTCGTTTTATATACGGGACATTACACATAATCACTAACTGTCTAGGATTTACCTTTGATGTTCAGGCCATTTTAAAGTTTTCGCTTGTATAGCCCAATTTTCTTGGGCTCATTTTCTGTTGTTTGTTGGTGTGCATCTTGACCGGTTTAAAATGTATACCAACCTTATTATCTTTTTGTCTCCAGCCGTCGTTCAGATAAGATTTGAATTGGTTTAGAGAGCCAACATCTATGCATAGATCTGTGAGTTTCTTCCAGGAGTCTATTGTCCGGTGCATTATAATGTTATAATTTATAAGTTCAGATCAGACAAACACGGCGAAAGTGACAACTTTAGAAATTACAATGCACTTTTTCACATCAGCATCATATAGCCCCAAACAGAATCATAACAATCAAGCAGGACCCACAATACGCCCTGTCGCCGGTTCCGTGGTTTTAGTGCTACAGGTCAAGGTTTTGGAGTAGTATTCCATATATGGAAGTCATGAATAGTTCAAAAGCTCCATATATGGAAATGCTATACTCCAAAACTTTGACCAGTAGCACTAAAACCACGGAACCGGGACTGAAAGAATCTCTGAAACCACGGAACGGAGCTGGATGAATCCAATACAGCTGCGACCATTGATCTCGCTTAGTATCATATGCGGTAAATTAGCAGGACTACTTAACCACGGTGTGATCCCGAGTGCTACGAATAAGCCGATTACTAAGGTCATTATGGGCTTGAAGACTGAGCCGACTTTTATAAACATCGGACAACGAGTCGCATAAATACAGTTGGTTGCATTTACATGTACGCCAAGGGTGAACGCAGAAGCTCGCATATCAAAACGAGTGGAATTACTAAAACATCTTTTGTAGCTATTTCTATTTACGATTGAACTGCAGGCAACTGTACTCGCACATTTGTCAACTAACCGGACTACACACTGATATTTTTCCTAGAAAATTCTCAGAAAGTTGTCGATCCTGTTTTTGGTATTTGAACTGATAAACGTCGAACATATATTATATGATGTGCACTTTCCCTTGATTAAAGGCACATGAGGCCTTAGTTGTCGAAAATATTCATATTTGTTCTAATCACCGTAAATAGAAAAACATTAAAACGCATACAGTTTCGTT
Source organism: Siphonodentalium dalli (assembly GCA_032622095.1). NCBI lineage: Eukaryota > Metazoa > Mollusca > Scaphopoda > Gadilida > Siphonodentaliidae > Siphonodentalium > Siphonodentalium dalli. Next base: position 52,173,860 of record CP136067.1, read on the forward strand.
CATATATACCATGACCATCACGTAAACAGCATGTTATCATAAAGACCTACTATATTTTACCTAAGCAAGAGCCTGATTGTGTTACAGAAGACAGCACAATGCTACTGGCTAATCACACACAAATGGCATAAACGCTCTTTATTAGTTCCATATCAGGAATTCACCAACAAAGAACGCTCTTTATGTTTACCATCATAATATAAACAAACACCAGAAAAGTTACTTTTTATGCTTTTGTTTACATAACAATGGTCAAACATTTGACAATAACATACTGTTTATGCGATATTTCTTATTTGTATACGGACAAAGTCTGTCTACATTTTGATGTTCTTTCTGTTTGTGGCGGTTTTTGACGGGTGGAAATATTTTCACAGGATACCCACCGCCAAGGCCAACCGTACCTTTAATGTGTTAATATATCTGTATATTATAGGATTGACTGTGCGATTGGTCTTTAATTTCGGGAAATGTCCAACACGAATTTGTAAACAATTACTCTTCGCACAGAAAACTTTTGGGAAATGTACAACACGAAGTTGTATGCAATTGAACTTCGCACAGATAACGACTATGTACACACGCACTACATGTATTTTAGAGTTAGTTTGTTATTCATCTTCGTTTAAACCAACGCCATGTTAGCAAAACTCGCCAGTGTTTGGACGTAATCCATATACAGATTTATCATATGACTCAATCATTATTTACGTTGGAAGCTATGTCATAAATCAATTTCCTATCAATTACTAATTCATATCACCTTCCGATAATTTGATTGGTTTGTTGACAAAACGTGTGTTCTGATTGGCTGAAAGGCAGCCGGGGGCCGAGCCGCATCTCTGACTAAATGCAGGTCAAATTCGTGACCGTCAAATACACGAATCAACGCGATGCCGAAATTCTCGCAATTATAATCTTGAAATATATAGTTTTGCACATTGTTATACGATAAATAGAATATGTAATTCGTATTCATCTAATAAACATACGATATAATGTCACAAACTGAGAACAGAATAGCGCACTATATCTTCGCGTGCATATTATTTCTGCTAGTTCACCAGGTGTAATTGGGCTTCCGGTGCAATGAAGTGACGTCATATTAACATTTTGCTGCCGATGTCATATAGCTATTTAGTGATTTGTGTGCGTTTTGGACATCATAATCAATTTATAGGTGTCATGTGATAAATAGAATATGTAATTCGTGTTTCTCTCATATGATATTTATGAAACTCGTCGCGCGAATTTTCAGTTTTCTCTCGCCGGAGGCTCGAAAAAACTGAAAATTCTTAGACTCGTTTCATAAATATCATATGAGAGAAACACTCATTTCATATCCTCTATATATGGGATGTGGCAAGAATAGATGACAAAAAAATATATATAATATAACATTTTCAGTCATACCTCAAAGCCAGACATATATCTGTGTATAGCGTATACTATGAGACATTCAACTGGAGGCACACATAAGTTATTGATGACTGCTATTTGTAAATAAATAACTCCGGTTTGTATTGAAACATGAATCTGAATGTTAGTGTGGCAAATGACAGTCTGTGGTTTATTTTCAGTGATTAGTTCGAAGCACTACCGCGCATGCTTCGATAAAGTTGTCAGGAAAACATTTAATCTTATGTTTGTAAGAACAAAAATAAATTTTAAGAAGGAAAAGATTTTTATAGACGGTCGACCTTAATATTGTATCGACCTGCGACCGGGGTCAGCGGTTTAGAAATTTCGAGGTCAAGTGAACATCTGAGCGCCAACCACGAGAAAGTCGGGTACCTTGATTGATTGATTGATTGTCTTCGTGGTGACGTTGTCGATACCCGACTGCCCATTCAAACGAATTTCGCACAGACCACAAGGTCAATAATTTCTACCCGCCATCCCACCCTTTCAGGTGTGGGCTTCTGCCCCCCCCCCCTCTTCCTCCAGTGACTGGTTAGTGCTTAGAATGGCACGACCCGGTGCCGTGCCATACCTTTTTTGGTTTCGGCGTGTGGCGTGGTACACCCAGGTTGCATATTGTTCAATCGGGGCCGCGCCACATGCCGATGGTTGTCTTAATTTCGGTAATTCGAATAAAGAATTGCCATTACGCAAATATGTCTTAGTCTTTAATTATTTAGCCCAACAGTGGTACCCAGGGAATTGTCGTAAAGTAGGGAGATAGGATATAAATGTGTTTTATCATCTATTTTAACCACAACCAGTATATCTTTTGTAGGTTTGCATAGGATATAGGCGCCATTGAAGTCATTCCACTGAGAGTGAAAACAGAGGGATTAGACTAATGTCCATGGACAACATACATGATGGGGAATCACATGGTTTCGAGGTTAGTGAGTACCACGCATTCAAAATGCCCGAGGTGCGTGCAAACGCACAACATGATACACGAGGAACTGACACAAAACATAGCATTTTGACTGTTACACGTATGAGCATAATTATGCTAGTGTATTTAAAAAAAAAAACAAGTTATCTTATTTGTTCGGAAATACTCAGTAGTTTTCTATAACATTCTGACCAAAGTTGCCAGTCAGAGGTTCGTGGAATACGCCAGTCTATACATCAAGGAGAATCAGTAAGTTGCCAGTCAGAGGTTCGTGGAATACGCCAGTCTATACATCAAGGAGAATCAGTAAGTTGCCAGTCAGAGGTTCGTAGAATACGCCAGTCTATACATCAAGGAGAATCAGTAGACTGACAACTTTGGTCAGAATGTTAGAGCAAACAGCTGTGAATTTGGACACAAATGAGGTATCAGCTTGTTTGAAAAATAGTATAGCATATGCTTGCAGCTACCAAAATATTATATAAAATATCCTAGTTTTGTAACATTTTTCGTCGTTTCTGGTTGCGTTTGTGATCGCCTCGGTCATTTTGAATGCGTGATACTCATGAACCCTTTACCCAACAGAAGGGCCCTGTGCCAATGCATTCTCTAATATATGCGAGTCGACCATAGGTCGCCTCGCATATATAAGAGAATGCATTGGCTTAACACATTAAAAATTATAAAATTGTTAAAGAATGTAAGAAAAAATGGTAAAAAGTGTTAAAAAAAGATTTTTTTTAGGCCAATGCATTCTCTTATATATGCGAGGCGACCTATGGTCGACTCGCATATATAAGAGAATGCATTGGCACAGGGCATAACTGTAACTATCACAATGTTATCAAGGAGCCGGTTCCAATGATATCCATATCTGTATGGTTCTATTGAGACAGACCGAAGATATTTTAGGCTGTTGAAGCTTTATTTGGTGAACTCGAAACCAGGTGATTCCCCACTGCGAACATATGTATATAGGTGGAACCCAGATTCCCGTTACCGTTGAGTATCATTACTCCAATATATTTTTCTCGCCTCGTTTTCCCGAATGCAACAAGACACAACGCTGGAAAACGACTTTTCTTATCAGAGAAAATGGAAATGCATATGATCAAATTGCAGACTATATATGTGAAAGGAGCATGAGCGAGAGTTCATCGTTGAGTGTCCTTTATGTGGGTTTCAATTTTGAAACGTAACACAAAACCTGATGGTTTTGACAGACCCGGAATACTTCTATATCAATTGATGAAGATATGCATATAACCTATGAATGGTGGGCACATGCTCTTCTGTGTCAACATTTGAATTTTAAAATGTCCGAAAGTGTTTGCAAGAATATTTCTGTAGTAAGGTACTTTGTCTAATATCAACACCATTGGCAGAAAATTCATTTTTCTGGTGACAATTCTTTGTCGTTACCAGCAATGTTCACATTCGGTGCTTCCCTCTTGCCCAATCGTAACATGTTCAGCATTCTTTTGTCCATTTCCTGATCGGCGAAATCGCGTTTTCCAAGACGAAGCATGTTCAGCCTACGCTTTCCCAGTCTCAACATATTCATGGTTCTCTTTGCGGCTTCGTAGTCGTTGAAATCTGATCCATATTCTGAGTTCCAGTTTTCGGCAGGGAAGTCTTCCATCATTCGCCCGAGTCTTGGTGCCGGTACTGCGCGTTCCTTATCCATTTCCTCGTTTTTGTTATCGTCTGCAGATCTCCGGAATCTTCCTAGTCTCGGTGGTGGTCCTCGTGCTTGTCTATTGTAATCTAAGTTGTATGGCATTCCGCCGCTCAATTCCTCGCCATCTTCTTCCTGTCGCCCGTATCTGGGCACAGGGACCTGTCTGTCCTCCAGGTTCTTTCCACATTTCAGTTTGTTTATCAGTTCGTAAAGTAAAATCTCAAGGTCACTTGGGGCGGGCGTTTCCGGCGAAGACCTACGGCCCAGTCTGAGCATGCTCAGTGAACGTTTTCCCAGCCGCAGCATATGCAAACCGCGGCCCAATCTGAGCATACTGAGTCCGCCACGACGAAACCGAGAGAGAGGCTCACCGTTTGATTCATCAGCATCCGTTTCTGTGGATGAACCTAGAATTAGAATTAATGGACAGTGAGTATTATCGTCGCATAGCCGTACTGGTCAGGGGGCTGCCCCCCCCCCCCCGCAAAACGATTTGAAAGCTTAAAATTTGGAGATATTTTCGATCAAATTCGGGAAAATTGGTATTTCAGGGGTAAATTGTGGCAAATTACAGTATTTTTCATATTTCTGCCCGAATTTTTACATATTTAAGGTTAATTTGAATCTAATTATATATATTTCTGTGTATACATCTTGATTGCTCGGTCAAAAAAATTGCTTTACAACCATGAATATATCATGTAAACAAAATTCGGGAAAAAAATCTCAACCCCCTTAAAATTCGGGCGCCCGTACGGCTATGCATAGCCGCGTTACAACGACCTAATAGAGTTATCATCGGCGGGCTTCTAATGCTCTCTTCACACGCGCAATGTCGTCGTTCGGTTAGCTACCCGCATAGTTGTACGGCGATGCGTTTCGATACCCGCTAACGCTTTGTCATATTCCTATTATTTTTTGATCGACTGTCTCGCTCGTTTCAGCTTGGATAGCCCTTTACTTGATTGGCCAATTTTTTTCCAATGACTTTCATGGAATTTTCATTGTTGAAACCGAATAATCTGATCGCAAATATAAATACCGTTTTACTGCAATGCCGACCGGGTCGTTTCAAATCTTATCCGGGCCGTGTGAAGTTCTATTGTTATCGCTAAACGATTAATGCCGATGTGATCGTAACCGGGATATGTATGAAGCCCACGTATACATCGTGGTATCCCCGAAATATAATCTGACAGACGGTTGACATTTTAAAGTGATTATGATTATTCATTCTTCATAAATATGACAAACCACTGTTACAATACACGAACACATAATTGTATATATATACTACATGATAGCATGGCGAAATAATGGAATTACTTTGAAATACGCTTTTAATATATTTTTTTTCGAAATTCGGCAGTGTAAAAAAATGCACACCGAGAACGGGACATAATTATAACTACCGAGCACGGGATGTGGCACCGAACCTCGTTCAAGTAATTACAGAGTGTGCAGATTCTCTGCTTTGTGTGCGGAATGAGACTGAGACTCGTCACAAACAAGTTCTCGGTCAGATGTTGCAGTGGGGATCATTGTGCATAAATTGCGGAGGCAAGAACGTTCTATAGTATAAAGTGCCCATTCGGAAATATAATGTGCAAGGGAGAACGAATGGGTTGGGTTTTTAATGTAACGAAGCATGTGAAGAAGAACCAGGAGAGCGTTAGCAATCGTAGATCATGTCACGAAACTCTACTCTGTCTCACGCCCGTAGAGATCATATTCCACCATTACAAAACCTTGGAACTTTTTGACAAGGAACCTTATAAAGTAAAGTCGAAAAAATAACGCGGGGAATATATTTCTTAGTTATTATGTGTTCCTTAATAATGTACTTCACTGAAAGTGAAGGTCCCATATCGATATTGCATACTTTTCTGTGACTTTTCAGAGCCGATATCGCAATAACCATTGAATTAAGGAGAAATTCCATAATTCCGACGTAAGTCAAAATCGCTCACAAAGTAACTTAAATCGATTAATTTCGAGTTAGGTCCTTCACCTACAGTGAAGTACATTATTAAGGAACAGATAATAACTAAGAAATATTTCCCCGTTTTATTTTTTCAACTTTATAATGTTCCCTGCATGTCAAAACTTCAAAAAGTTCCCAAGGTGTTGTAATGGTGGAATATGATCTCTACGGGCATTAGCCAGAGTAGGGATTCATGGCATGATCTATAGCAATCGATGCGACTTTTGGAAAGTCCAGCCGCTCCAGCTCCACCTTCGTCTCATATTTCGATGGCATTTCATGGACGGGGTGCCCCCACAGGCCCATGGGGGGAATTACTAAAATACCAATATAGACTATACCAGTGGTATAGACCATATTGGTATTTTAGTAATTTCCCCCAGGGGCCTGTGGGCGCCCTCGTCTCGATGCAGATCGAGTAATTTATTGACCGAGACAGTCACGTGTCATTTTGTTCTGGCCACGACGAGCTATGTCTACAAGGCTTGCACGATGCTGTCATTACTATGGACACCGATCCATCAGAATACACCCAATTAAGTCAGATAATTGTAGAAAAAATTAATAAACAACAGACAGTGGTCACATAATCAATCATCGTGGCGCTCTGTGCAGTTTAATAACACATGGGACTTTACTAAGAGTTCCTGGATGATCGTAGTTTAGTAATTTATAAAGCTTATCTGAATTGGCCAGAAATTTTCGCGTTTGGTTTAAACAATAAGTATATTACAATACAAATTGGCATTGGGATTGGAGGACAAGTACGATCCACTTACGCATAACCCCATCTCCCAATTGCCATTATAACACTAATATATAATAATTTGGATTGTCAACATAATAGGTATAACATATTTACAAGTGTATACATATATCATTGTATATTATTTGAAGTATAGTTTGTAATTTAGTCTCATCACCCCCACCATTCTACATAATTTCAATAAGATTATCGAGTAGCTGTTTTAAATGTGATACATGTACCTCATTGTGCATTGATAACATTTTACAATTTGTATCTTGATGCGAGCATTTTAATAGAACTTTGTCGGATTTTCCTTTTGCGTTGTATCTCGTAAGTAATTTTGCACAGCGTTAAAGATATTTTCATTTTCTACTTGTTTTAAGTTCGGGTCCCCAAATAGAAATGTCTTAACTGAATGTATATTAAAACGCAGAAGATTATTACGAAGTGTAATTCTTTCTTCAAATTGTTGGTGGCATTCAAAAAAATGGTGGAAAGCGTTTTCTAAAGAATGTCCACACCTACATGTAGTTTTCGCGGGCATCCGTATACCAAGTTCTATGTGCACAGAAACGACAAATGTGAATCAGCTGAAGGGTACTGTCTTATATGTTGACATTACTTCAGCACAACCTCTAGTTGTTCCAATGGTTTTCGGAAACATTGCATGACACCTACCAAGCTTCAAAACAGAGTTCAGTCCCCTCGCTACGCTATATATGAACGCTGCCGGCATGTGTATTTTCTTAATTAAATCTAACATTTTTTATTGAAGTGTTTTGTTAGTTATAATTCATTCTGGTTTGATCTAGACAATTTTCAAATGAATATGGACAGTTCAGTTTCTCAGAATAATGCAGAAAGAATTGTAACCTACACAAGTCTCAAATAAATAAATGTGACATTTTCAACAATAAAGGATAGATATGATGTTCTTGATAACTCGTGCAGAACCAAACAATAAGAGTGGTACACGGGACAAGAATGTGTAATGCCACAATAAGACCAGTGGTCAATGGAACACCGCAGTTGAAACTTCTGTCGAACGAACTACTGGTTATATGACACTGAATTAATCAAAAGTTATCATGCTCTGAAATTCGGTTCTCTGTGTTTAAAAGACCATGGCCATTACATTCGCCTTTCCCGACGCGGACAAAATATTGCCAGGGTACACTGATAATGAAATTAAAAAAAATATTATCTAACAGACGGATAGGCGAGCATGCGTATATTCCACTTAGAGTGACGCCCCCTGGTGTGTGAGCTGCGATTGGTATTCCGCTTCCATATCCGTGAAATCGACATTATCTTGCCTATCGTTTGTCTCAGTCCAATCGGAAATTAACGTCATTATTTACGCCGTCTATTTAAATATTTTCATTCGGTGGAAGATTAGACCTGTTCCGTGATCAATAGGACTTTCAGTTGGCACCGGCTATTTGAAACCGGAAATTGTCAAACGTCAAACTTGATACGACTATTCTGTCATGTGGTGCAATTTTCATGTGATTTTATGGTGGTGATAGCTTGGTCGTTCTACAAATAAGTGCACAGACATGGTTACACTGATTAGCCAGGTTTAGCCACCCGTACGTGTAACGTGTGTAACTATGGTATTGCTATGCATTTTAAGGCGCCTAACATACACGTTTATAGATATCGACCCAACATGTATGAATACGTGTATGCGAACATTAGTCGGAGGTGAAGTCAAGCTGGATTATCAATACCTTAAATAGGCTTCAACCAATAATAATCAAAATACCATTGTCATAATGCCTGCATATTGTAGCGTTGGTAGCTCATTCCGTTATTAGAATATTGTATTATTCCACTTCACTCTTCATGGACGTGGCTAGAGAGTATCCTTTGTGTGGGAGGGGGTGGGGTTCCCACCTTGGAATTTCCAACTGCACCCCCTTGAACCAGGATAAATTTCCCTAGTTCGCATAATAGCAATTGGACCCCCCCCCCCATTGGCTTGAATTTTCTAACTGACACCTCACAACCCTGATTTGATTTTTAAAAATTGATTATTAGTATTGACTAACTACCGCGGGGAGTGGAAAAGGACACACCGGTCGGAAGAGCGATACATGTTAACGATATAAATCACCGAATTTCAAAATGTGTTCAGATATAAAGATCTGATCGTCTATTCCAACACGCAAATGTTTCATGATGCGTATATGGCATAGTAAATATCTGTAAGCCAATTTGCAACTACATAATTATATAGCAATAGATGTACAGTCTTATCACACGAATCACAATGTCGGAAAACACATGCAGACTGTCCTCTCTCTGTCAACATCTCGCTGAAGCAGAGCCCATTGGAATTGACTAAATACTTCATGCAGAGTGATGTATGTCATTCAAATTTAAAAGTATCATTATATTCTGATATCCCAGGTGTCAAACGGAACAGACCACGCAGCCACGATGTCCGGTATCCATAACATACCTAACTGATGCTATATTATTATTAAAGGGGTAGTGTACATCAAATCCAGCCATTTTATGGGACAATATCATATTATACTCAACATAATATATGCAACAAATGAATGAATTTGAGCCATGGATGAGTGAAAAATACACACATGTGCTCACAAAGAACGATCTAAACAACATGGTAATTATAATGGAAATGAGTTAATGACTCGATCCATTAACTCATTTCTAATATAATTAACCATGTTGTTTTACATCGTCCATATAAATTAGTGTAGTTTTCACTCATCCATGGCTCAAATTAATTCATTTGTTGCATATATTCTGTTGAGTATCATATTAGATGGTCCCATAAATTACCGGATTTAGTGCAAGTCCCCCTTTAAATTGTTGGAATGTCTGTCCCTACCTGATATATTACAAATAATATGCAGAACTTGCAAATGATTTAACTGTATTGTCAAAGAGTATTTTATTTTATAAGGCGGAAATGTGAATTTACAGACGGCTGGTCATTCGAGTTAGATGACCAAAGATAGATGCATATGTTCTCTGACATTCGCGATATTTCATTGAATTTGACATTGCATACTCTGAAATAAACCGCAACAAAATCTGATAAAAAAATCAATAATCGAGTGGTACCAGTGATACCTTTCTGAACTATTTATATCCATCTGTCTTCAGACTGGTGCTATAAACTATCTGAAAAATCTTCGGAAAATCATGGTTTGGTTTTCGGAGAATCAGTTATTTATTATGAGAAGCATATAAACGATTCTATAGTGTGAGACATTCACAATGGGATATCCTCACCAGACACGCATACATACACACACAATTGCAACTGTATCATGTCTGTAATCTTTCTATCCTTGTAAGAAAGCGTTCCGTAACTTGAAGGCTGTTTTACACTTTGGATAGCAATCTGACACTATTGAACTGAATCAAAATTTAAAATCACACACAGAAACCGAATATTCCTTGGCATCATCGATATAATTCCCTTGCTGTGCAGTTTACTTGCATGACAGGAACTCATTATTTCAATCTGTGCGGAACAGGCATTGATGCAATGACACCATATGGCATTACTGCTCTGAGTGGTCCCCTGGGACAAATATGAGACACAATGTCAAACGATGTTGCCAAGATCGAAACGGCAGATATAACACTGCCGCAAAATGGTATAGTGAGATTTGGATGGATGGACCTTGAGGTGTAATATTGCAATATATTAATGCCACGAAAGTATAATCTCTATATATGTTAAAGGTACGGTTGGCCTTGGCGGTGGGTATCCTGTGAAAATATTTCCACCCGTCAAAAACCGCCACAAACAGAAAGAACATCAAAATGTAGACAGACTTTGTCCGTATACAAATAAGAAATATCGCATAAACAGTATGTTATTGTCAAATGTTTGACCATTGTTATGTAAACAAAAGCATAAAAAGTTACTTTTCTGGTGTTTGTTTATATTATGATGGTAAACATAAAGAGCGTTCTTTGTTGGTGAATTCCTGATATGGAACTAATAAAGAGCGTTTATGCCATTTGTGTGTGATTAGCCAGTAGCATTGTGCTGTCTTCTGTAACACAATCAGGCTCTTGCTCAGGTAAAATATAGTAGGTCTTTATGATAACATGCTGTTTACGTTATGGTCATGGTATATATGAACGAAACTGTGTGCGTTTTAATGTTTTTCTGTTTACGGTGATTAGAACAAATATGAATATTTTCGACAACTAAGGCCTCACGTGCCTTTAAATTTACACGTTTCTCCATTCAAAATATGCAGTACAGCTTTACGCTGAATATGTCATTATAATACCGCATGGTTTCCTGCAAAAAAAAGAAGAAGACACACAGGATCTACTAAATGTGCAAAAAGTCACTCATCATCTCATAACATAAATCTATTTTAAATTAGTCGCATGTTAATTATTATTACGATAATTATTAGTTGTGATTTTAGAGTGAAATTTCAAGGGAATTTGAATCGGTATTCAACCCACGTTGAGATTAACTATCGCAGACGAACGATACTTTGAGATGTTGTCTCCTTTTGTACGTTTGATAGATTCTGTGTGTCTTTTGTACGTTTGAGAGATTTTGTGTGTCTTTTTGTAGGTTTGAGAGATTCTGTGTGTCTTTTTGTACGTTTGAGGGATTCTGGTGTCTTTTTGTAGGTTTGAGAGATTCTGTGTGTCTTTTTGTACGTTTGAGAGATATGTGTGTCTTTTTGTACGTTTGTGAGATCCTGGGTGTCTTTTTTGTACATTTGAGAGATCCTGTGTCTTTTTGCACGATACCATGCGACGCTGACAACTTTCAGCAATCAAAACAGGTCGCTATGTGCACGTTATATAACTAAATGTTATTGAAGTAACATTATTCATCCAACAAAATGTACTCATCTTCAACTGGAAACACCAAAGGGCGTTCTGTGTTAATACTGTCCTGATATGGAGAAATAAAGAGCGTTATCATATATATACACACCACAGTAATAAGCCATATACTAATGCCCTCCTGTTGTAGTATTATAACCCCTGGAATAATGTGTAGGGTTCTTTATTCCGAAGGTTCTATATTCCGCTATTCCGAAGATCTGCTATTGCGAAGGTTTTCTATTTCTGGTCGTGTTTATTCAGAAAGGCATCAATATTTACATACACCCCCCCCCCCCCCCCCCCCAAACACATTGAACAAAATAACAATTACACTAGTATCCCCGTAGTACATTACAGAAGTCCAATGTCTAAATGTTCCATATATCGGTTATTGTTATCAGGATGACATAATATGTTTATCGTTTATTATGGAAATGTGGTGACTGCATGACTGAAATAAAATAAGGGATACAGTCTGATCGAACTGGCATCTTATCTTTGGAAGAAACATAAAATGTCAATGCAATGCCACAATTGCATGTAGGCTGATCGCCCGTCTAGTCCGCGATATTCCGTAATGTAGTACGTTATGGAGTTCCAGTTCTGATTTAGAGTTAAAACGCCACCGTTAATTATAATCTTCCTTTAGTTGGCGTAGCTTATATACCTCCAAATTCCTCAACTCCCTACGTCGTCTTGGCGGTTGTTAAATTTTTGTTTCGTGCGTTCCCATAACATGTTTAATGCCATTAAGTATATAGTCATTATTTATCAATACTCATTTACGTCAGCCAACACACAAGTCGTAAACGCCAGTACTTCCATGTTAAGATGGTATATGTTTATATTAAACGCAGACCGTCGAGGAAAGGTCCTCGTTTGTAATAGAATTAAAAAAAAAAAATTCGGAATAGCGAACCTTCGGATTAGCGAACATTAGGAATAGAGAACCTTCGGATTAGCGAACCTTCGTAATAGCGAACGTTCGGAATAGACTTGACCCCGGAGTAATACAGTACTGGATTGAACACTCAATGTAGGACACGCCGGGTCCCCGTATAATATGGCTGTTTAAGTAGACTTCACTTCTCAACCATCTTCATCCCCATGTCAGTGATACACTTATAATGTCTATTAGTGTCAATCGATGATTATTCTGATATTCTTATCACAACAGAGAGATTTAATTGCCATATAATGTGCGTAATTTAGATGAAATAACTACACCCATCGTTATAACAGTTATATTGGGGATTCCGGGAGCCAACGTATATTGCTTCACCTCATGTCCCGTCAGAAGTATCAAATCGTCGCAATAACATCGCTATTCTAATCGTTCAACCTACACAGGGCGGGTGGTATTGGAGGGGGTGTGTTACTCCCCAAGTTTTGTCAAAATTTCAAATAGTTGGAAATTTCATGCCTGACACAACACATGTCGGAAATGTTTACACCACATATGTGAAAAAAAATTATAATTGTTTGATGTTCCGACCACTAGTGAATACTAATGTAGTGGGGAATTTGTTGTTTGTATACCAACAATAGCATATTTTTTTTATACTTTTGGTCAAAATTTTGTTCTGAAATGACCATCAGTTGGAAATTTTCCAACCTTAATGGGTGTCAGGTTGAAAATTTCCAACAATTGTAAAGCTTGAAGTACATGTATCAGTGGGACAGTTCCAAAGTTTTCTCGGTGATTTGCCTTCATAGTAAACTGGACATAATTTCTGATAAATATATATCATGTGTATTGTCAAAGGGAGAATATGCATATGTCGAATTTTAAAATAAATTGTAATTAGAGTGTAAATGTAGTTGAATCCTCGACAATCACAAAATTGTAGACGCTATTATTATCTGGATGATTCATTGTTTGTTGATTCAAGTAGATTTTTAGTATGACTGCATGTTGAAATAATGCATCTATACGTCACAAGTACCGACATCGAAGATCCCCCAGCGCACTGATATTATCGCGATTTTTTCATGCACCACTGGCTGTATCTGAAATTTCCATAATCTGCATATCGAACTATAAGAAATGGAGTTCATATCCACGATGTGATAAATTGCAACTGCATGCAAATAGACTCCGGGGAATTTGATTCCAATGGATGAAAATGTCAAGGATTCAATGGACTTGTGTGTACTGCAGATCTGTCATTTGATCACTGCTCAGAATACGCGGATACCACGCTGCCACTGCGAATGAATTGTGACAACTATGGATTATATGTAAGTTATGTAACATAACATTTTGACAAACAGTCAAAGTAATTTCATGAGTAATGTTTTCTACAAGAGTTATATTTACCATAATGTATATGTACTTGGTGTATACATGCACACTCGGAAATATGTTTTCGTTTTAGCTCGATTCAACTGTATTTGTAAATAAATCATGGGAATAATAATTCACTTCAACAGTCTTCAACGCTGATTATACATGTAAATGTTCCCGAACATCGGCATTTTAAGATATAAGTGCTGCCCGTCATGGCCAACTTTGTTTGAAGTGTTTATTTTTCCAAATGTATTTAATGGTTTAATGAGATACCCATTGGTACACAGGCCCCTGGGGGGGGGGGGGGAGGGGGGGTACACAGGCCCCTGGGGGGGGGGGGGTCTCAGATACACCAACATAATACCAGAGACAAGGTTCACAGTCCGAATTTGGCCAAAACACACACCATCTGTCACATTCCGCATCAATTCCCGAAACCGGTTATTTCAGTCATAATATATTTCAAATTCAATGTATCTTTTTGGCCATGAAATTAAACTTATTTATGTGTCATTCGAAAGTATAGAAACATGGGAAATTAGGGAATTCGAGATATCTTATCGAAAACTAGCTAAACCTACCACCAAAACGCGGCGGTAAGCTTGTGTGTCCGATAAGTAGTGATTATGCATGATATCAACTAAATTATTACGATCGCAAATGCCGAATCTGCGCATTCTCAGTACGATAGGTGGACTTCGCTGCAATATACTCCGTCAAGTTATGTATAAATAGAAATGAAAATTATGGCATACTAGCTGGGTTACCCGGCGTTGCTCGGGTAAAGAAGATTGGAAACAAATTGAAGTGTTTTGACATACAGTTCCAAAGAACGTTCCTGCACACCACATTGGAGGTCCTCCCTTCTGCTGCATGTGTGAATAGGTTGACTGTCGGTCTATTCCTGATATGGCATGGATAAAGAGCGTTCTGGTCGATTATGCTATTCGAGGCTGTGTGTGGCATTGAGTGCGGTGTAAATACTAACGATAAAGAGCGCTCACTGTTGATCTGTTCCTGATATGGTATGAATAAAGAGTATTATGCTCAGTTACGTGCGCAACTTGTAAATTACATTCCGTGCAGAGTCTCAGCTTGTATTTTAAGACATCTTAAGTAAACGGGACCTATCTAATAATGTACACCGAGTCAATTTAGTCAAATTACCATTATATAAAAAATTTCAACTCTGAAGCTCCAGCCGTTTGGTCGCCTACAAGCGGACAAACAAATAAACAAGCACAATTGAGTTTTATTAGTATAGATGAGATACCCTGGGGAAATTTTAGGCTGAGTTGACCATTTTTATAATTATTGGTGATATTAGGCGGACGCCCAGGACCCGTTTTACCCCAAAAATCCCATGCAGTAGAATGTGCAAGTTCGCTTCATTTTATTTTGTCGAGTTATATGTCAAAAGAGATATGGGGTTTCATTACAGATCATGTCATGAATCTCTACTCTGGCTAACGCCCGTGGAGATCATATTCCACCAGAACAAAACCTTGGAACTTTCTGAAGTTTTGACAGGGAACCTCATAAAGTCGAAAAAATAACACGGAGAATATATTTCTTTGTTATTATCTGTTCCTTAATAATGTACTGCACTGAAGATGAGTGTCCCATCTCGAAATTTCACGATCAAAGTGAATTTGTGAGCGATTTTTCTTTGCGTCGCTTGCAATTATGGGGATTTCTCCTGGGTAATTAATTCGATGTTTATTGTGATATTGGCTCAGAAAAGTCAGAGAAAAACATGTATTTTTTAATTGGGACATTCACCAACAGTGAAGTGCATTATTAAGGAACAGATAACAACTAAGAAATAAATTCCCCTCGTTATTGTTTCGGCTTTATAAGGTTCCCTGTCAAAACTTCAAAAAAAGTTTTTGTACTGGTGGAATAAGATCTCTACGGGCGTTAGCCAGAGTGCCCAAACTTCCTATCTAAGGGTAAAAATCCACGGGAAGTGTCATCGCACCGCTTCCGGGAACGTCCGATCACTCCTTCACCATTCCCCCTGCCACCGTCCTTGTAATCGATGGGTTAAATACTTGCCGAACTTTTAGAGTTACTTCGCCTACATCACACAGCAGTCTGTTTTTGTGTAGTGTGATTCTTATGTCTGTGTCCAAACATGTAAAATACATTGTAATTTTCAGCAGCGGAGGGGGGGGGGGGGTAGCATAATTTGGTAATTTTTGAGTTTGTCCGTAATCATAACGTTGTTGACGTCATCGCCGAGAGGCTTTATCTGTATGACGTCATAAGGGTGCTGCTTTAACGGGCGACGTCATCGACCCTGTAGGACGCGTGGGTAGTGCCTGTACGTACGTACGTACGTACGTACGGGGTTACCTTGAAAAACAAAAATTAATGGATCGACCAAAGCCATGGGACCAATCCCGCCAGTGGCGGGCTAATCTGCTAGTAGTATATATAATGGTATATCTGCCCCCCCCCCCCCCCCACCGGGGCTGTGCATTGGTAGAAGCGGACAGTCATACACATATACATGGGAATTATTTGTTGAATAGATGGTACACAGATAGTTATTCATAAGGGCGTCTTATCATATGTTTACTAAGGCATGCCATGTTTTGGATGAATGATCCACACCCAATAAAGGTTAGTCAAAATTGTTGGGTTATCCAAAGTTGGGTTAATGGTTGGGTCAAATTCCAGAAGTTGGTTCAATTTTTATGTTAGATTGTTTGGTTAGATTAGTTTAGTCACTAATCACTGGTTTTCAGTTGCACCCCTAGATAAAGATTTGCTGGATGTGAGCTCTCTTTGAGTCTTTGTCATATTTTCTTATCTTCATTAGTATCAAACTCATATAAATACACGATGAAGGCAGCTGTCATGTCGGAATTATATAGTTGGAGTCTTTAGTACAAGAATTCTTTTCTAGGTTTCTTAATTTATTCCCGAAAAGGAAGTCATTATATGCTACACCTCGATTCGGACTTTCATATTACATTCTATGTTCGAAGTCTGGTTTAATTCAATATCTCTCCTCTAATCAGATGATAAGATCCGATATGAATCCATTGATTGGACTTATTTTTGGGAAACTTCATTAATGATCAGAATCTCAGATTATTTGGTCAAAACGTGAAATATAATTATATTTTATATACTTTTGGTTACAAAAATCCGGTTACTATTTTCTAACCCAACTAGTTTAGTTAACAGTTGAACGTTTGTTCGGATTCGGTTGACTAAACGTTGGGTTGGAGTCTGACTAAAATTGAGTTATATTCAACCCCATTTTTGTTGGTAACATTGAGTTCAGCCCGGCGGGTTATGTTGACATTTGGTGTTAGCTTTAATTTCAGCAAACTTTTATTCCGTCTCTTTTTCCCGTCTATTAACTGCTAGTGCGGATCTCAATATTGCAACCTCTTGACAAATTCCGACGCTATTCGATGTTTCTTGACGCAATTAGTAAATGGATGCTTTTAACAAGTTGCTGGTATGAAACGAAATCTAAGATATGATTCAGCTTATAGTCATTAAGAGGCAATTACTGGTGTTTGGAATCCATTTGCTCGCAGAAGCCACCGAATCTTCCTCGCGTGTTCTGCGACTTCAGCGCGAAGTATTTTGACATACTACTATCAGATTCCCGAATGTTAGCAGTCTGTGGTTAGGCATATCAAAACTTTTAACTCGACATTAATAAAATCGGTTATAAATTATATCTGCTTGGGATCATGGCCGCGACTAGACGTGGTTCTTTGGCGTAAACATTGTTTTTTTCTCCATCAGAATAACATTACATCATAACACTACATAAACCATTTAATATGAACTCAAAATTAATTATTTGTGTTCAAGGGCAGTAAGCATGTGGTTTTGGGGAAGACGTTTTCCCTTTGTGTCTATTGGGCTTTGACCGAGCTTTTATTCCTACATTTTTTTTAAACTTCGCACATATATTTAGTACCATGGGAACCTGTGCACCTGTGATTATGACATCTGTCCGACTTTTTTGTGGAGTTATCATCCTTTTTCGACTTACACAATTGTCAAAACGGGGTATACCTTAGTCACACCTAGGACAGGCCCACCTCTAGTTCGACATAGAATCGTACATCCTGGGACACATCTTTTGTCCGAGCCTGTATTGAGTCATTTTACAGTCATTTTTTTTAACTTGGCACATATGTCAATCAGCATGAGAACATGCGCACCTGCGATTTTGAGTTCAGTCGGAGTCATTTTGGCGGAGTTATTGCCATTTTTCGACATATAATCGTACATCCATGGATGCATCTTTGTCCGAACCTGTATTCTTAGATTTTTAAGAGTTTGTTATTCAGATTTGGTTATTTGTATGCAGCTCAATACATTTCTATAAAGCCTCCACTCCAAATGAAGCCACCGTGTGGGGGACGCTGTGACCGAGCGTCCTTTTATTCAAATTTTCAGCCATAGCCCATCAATGAGACACAGTTTGAACAATTTCAACCGAACACAATGCATATAACATATATACATATACATATCAGACATTATCCAGCTTGGTTTGGGCGGGTATTATGCAGGTTGAGTCTTACATTTGCTCGAAAATAGCACAAATCTTGACCTAAAGCCGCATACTTTTAATAAAAATATTGCCATGTGAATTAAAGCCACTTGGCGGTTTACGTACAAGCAATACATACATGCTAGAAAGACGCAATGCAGTCATAAACAATACAATTTTGAACACGATGTTTGGGTTATATATAGGAACTTCTCAGATTGTATGTGCTTGAATCCGACTGGTTTTCGTTCAATGAGGTCATTGTCGAATTGCAAAGTGGGTTACTGCCAGATGAACTTTCGTTTCTGGTATTACAAATACCGTATGTCACGTGACATTCGCTTGACTAAACCACACATATGCCGCTGCATCATTTCCGATGGGTCTCGTTACGTCACTTTATCTGTTTTCATATTCACCCTCGGGGAAATAAAATTGGCGTCCATTGTCGGTAACATTTACTCTCTTTGATATATAATCTGGTTACCAGAATTGGCAGTGTTCACTTCGTTCGATACAATCAAATATAGCCGATAAGATACACGCTAAATATAATCGGTGTGCTCCCTCGGGTCGCCCGTAAACTCGTCTCGCAACAACGACAAACTGGAACGAGATCTCTGGGCTGTTTTTGATATCAGTAACGTCACGCGCGTGACCAAAGGTCGCCAAGCCGCTCAGAGGATCCGGGCATGATCTGACTGACCTCTGATCCATCTACCGTCTCCAATCCCTCGCAGCCTATCTTACATAGAAAGATTGGTGGAACTGGGATTTATGTCTATGCAGTATCGCCGGTTTAAGAGGGTACCTGATCGAAACGTACACGATATCGCATGGAGCATATACCATAGACATGAATACACTGTTCAGACCAACAAACAATGAGCACACGAGAGGACACATGCCCAAAGGATGTGAGGCTCCACTATATTTTACCCAGAGAGTGCTCAACATATGGAACAGACTATCACAGTTTCTCCGATGTCTGTGACGATTTGAGAGATCTTTGTTTTTGTTTATGTTTCATGTTCAGTCGGTGGTGCAAAATTCCCATTGCACCCGAAAGGAAATATCTGTTGAGAACTTATTTGGTGGGCGACAGTTTCGTATAGTTGTACATGAGATATGCTCGCCAGATAAAACCGTTTATCCTCTGTGTGGCACGGAATGGTTTCGTGAGAGCTGTTCATACCCCTGTCCTATCCGTTTGCATAGCTAGCAAACATCCGTTCTCGTCCGGCATCACCGGATATTGCGTATTTAACTGAGACCCTTCTCTGGTGGCGAAGATCAACATGGCGGCTTCATTGGTGTTTAGTACGCTGTTCACGATCCGGCGAATGTCACGAATGTTTTGCGCACAATTTCGTATATAGACAGGTGATGCTAAACCATATATAAAATACATTTGAGGGGCTGAGCTGAGGACATCTGAATATGCCATTCTGGTCGATATATTGCCATTTCGATCAGAAATGATAACTTGCTCACGGGAATGTTATTTATACGCGTTGATATCATAATATATCTTCGCGAAAAAAAGCAATAAGGTCCGTTAAAGTAATGAGAATGCAACTGGTGCCAATGATTCGATACAATTCGAATCAGGTCAGATGATTTCGAATCGAATCAGATGAAAGATTCCGAATCGAATCGATTCGCAGCGCCCTATTTGGAATATATTTCGAAATGAGTATCGTGAGTTAATGAGAAAGGTGTTAACTCTCTATAGAACGTACTTTGGCGAAATGCGGGGATTTTTATGAAAGGACACTACAATTTTTCAAATGTGGTTGTACATAGGTCAAATTCTCTTATTGTGTGGATGGCCATGGTGTAGGTTTGGGTACGCTCTTTAAAACATTTCTTCAAATATCTCCGTTATTTCGTCAACAATCCTAACCTCAATCTAACCTCTCGCGACACGTGTTACTCCAATTGAATACCAATCGCTATCTAATCGTGAACTCCGATTAAGTTTCCTTCGTTCTTCAATCGTGTGCGCATTGGCTGGATCATCCGATAGCTATCAAATTTAGTATGAGGGGGGGGGGTTCAGTTGGAAATTTGAAGGTGTATACACCCAAAGAGAACCTCCAGCAACCACCCCCCCCCCCTGATGCTGAATGCAAACCATTTCATTTATTTTAGGAAATGCTACCTATAATTGATAACTTTATTTCTTCTTGCTCGAATAATTATACATGTTTTGATAACTATTAGTTACACCATCTATATATAAAATTCACACATGAAGTGAGTGGGTCTATAGGTGGCACGATATTATAAATCATTTACATGAAGTGAGTGGGTCTATAGGTGGCATGATATTATAAATCATTTACATGAAGTGAGTGGGTCTATAGGTGGCATGATATTATAAATCATTTACATGAAGTGAGTGGGTCTATAGGTGGCATGATATTATAAATCATTTACATGAAGTGAGTGGGTCTATAGGTGGCATGATATTATAAATCATTTACATGAAGTGAGTGGGTCTATAGGTGGCATGATATTATAAATCATTTACATGAAGTGAGTGGGTCTATAGGTGGCATGATATTATAAATCATTTACATGAAGTGAGTGGGTCTATAGGTGGCATGATATTATAAATCATTTACATGAAGTGAGTGGGTCTATAGGTGGCATGATATTATAAATCATTTACATGAAGTGAGTGGGTCTATAGGTGGCATGATATTATAAATCATTTACATGAAGTGAGTGGGTCTATAGGTGGCATGATATTATAAATCATTTACATGAAGTGAGTGGGTCTATAGGTGGCATGATATTATAAATCATTTACATGAAGTGAGTGGGTCTATAGGTGGCATGATATTATAAATCATTTACATGAAGTGAGTGGGTCTATAGGTGGCATGATATTATAAATCATTTTTTGTTTGGCTTCAGATACGTGTGCATGTATATGTTATTATACAAGGAGCGCGACGCTGTAGTTACATATGCGCACTAATAAATATACAAATGACCGTCTATACAATGACATACATGTAATATGCCGATGTGGTTTGCATGTTGTCAGAGTATTCCTTCATAATTATACTGCTTCAATAGATGTGGTCGCCAATAGCCTCGTTTACCACATGTAAACATTGTCCATGAACTTTTGTTCAAACTTTATCCCAAAAACTCATATAAAGGGAATTATAAAAAATGGATCAAATTCAATTACATGTATACAAATGTAGGTGTTCAATTAATTTGTAAATTTCAATGCAGGTCTATGCACATGTATATCATTTATCATTGATGGAAGGGAACGCATGTTTCGTTTTCGCTGGTTACATCGGTCGCATCAGTTGGTCGAATTCAAAATTAACTGGAAGAACACATCAATCATTAATGTTTGTAATTAATTATATCTGTACTTTGCAAACTTTCATTGTTTGCGGTCTGTTCTTACTATTCTCGGCGCCAGTTATACCGTAACGCAGATCGTGTCATGCATCTTTACTCTTGCTCCGCCGTAGAAATCATATTCTACCTTTCTATTCTACTATCTGATGTTCTGCATGACGGGGAACTTTATAACATTAAACAAACAACGCAGGGAATATATTTCTTTGCTAAAACTTGTTCCTTAATAGTACATTTCAAGGTAAGGGTGCGCCCAGCTCGAGGTTGCATGACTGGAGTCATAAATTAATTTTCATTATAATTACCATGTTGTTTGTGCAAACATAAATAGAGCACATGATTATATTTTGAACTCATCCATGGCTCATATTCATTCATTTGTTGTATATATTCTGTTGAGTATAAAATGAGATGGTCCCATAAATGACCAGATTTAGGGTACAGTCCCCCTTTAAGTATTCGTATGCGCTACATTCCATAAAATGCGTTTCAGATTCGAATTATGGTTTGCCACACATGGAACTTTGTCGATTTTCTTTCTAATTGTATATGTAACTGGTTGTCGATACCCCCCTTTTTCTATTGTCAATATATGCATGTGGTTGCTCATGCACAATTTTGAAATCATTTCGCGGGAAATTTGTGATCGATGTATGAACTCTATACTTGTATGAACTCGGACAGAACACGGGAGG
The DNA here is from genome assembly GCA_032622095.1 of Siphonodentalium dalli. NCBI lineage: Eukaryota > Metazoa > Mollusca > Scaphopoda > Gadilida > Siphonodentaliidae > Siphonodentalium > Siphonodentalium dalli. The sequence continues at coordinate 52,196,389 of CP136067.1, forward strand.
GACCATCGCTATAACTTTCAATCAATTTCGCAATCCTATTACTACTCCCCCACCACTTGGAGATTTATCGGATATTGAACGATTGGTAAACACTTGAGGATGTTTGATCGTGTTCCGTTTCTACTGTGCGCCATCTGCCGTACATTAGAATTACCGTAATTAAAGGCCGGTAATGCTGTTCGAGAAGAAGGTCCCTTGTGCTAGTGAACTAAATTTTGACGTGTGTAATGCCCGCACGCGAAAACGCCGTTCGTCATTAAAATCACAGCATTCTTGTCTTGGGATTATTGGATATATTACACTCCTTCTTGTTTCTATAGTGCACCGTGCGTGCATGTACCGGTATACACACGCAGTGCGAGTGAACTATAACATTTCGATGTTGATGCTAGATATATGACCATTAAAACAATCCCATTCTTTAAAATCACTTCTTTAATAAACAAACACGCTCTTTAAAAAACGCTCATTATTTTTTTTTTTTCATTTCTGAAAAAACATCTTTAAAAGAAACGTTTTTTTAAATGTGTTTTTAAGTTTTATTTCATTCCTGAATATCTCAGTTATTCGTAAATATAATCATCATGTTAATTGTGTCTGTTGTCAGATCAGTATTAAGGTTTATATATCGTAATGGTGGGCTGGATGGGCCTATACGGCACACAATTAAGTACCTATAGATGGTAAAAAATTACCGTCATTAAGTATCTGTATCTTATAATGCTACGCGGATCGGGTGTGGATTTAGTGTTGCTATAACTTCGTATAAAACTGCCAATTTACACTATAAACATTTGCGAACGTGTGCTCACGCAGGTGTATATGTATTATGTTAAACAAGTGAGTGGCGATAAAAGCTCTGGGAACATCGGTATCTGTAATAAATGATCCCACTCATCCCTTTTTAGTACACGTCTTGTGGAATGTACCGAATCGCTCCGGACGACACATTTGATAAATATGACCCAATGTTATGTTGAACAATTGAATTGAAAAAACGATTGAAACAGTGTATTCGGCAATAAGAGGCGTGCTAGACCATCATCATTTCCGTGCAGTCGTCTGAATTTATGAACATAATGGGACGTTTTCGTTGTTTCCTGTTGTGATCTAACACACATTACTGGCGGTGGTTTCACATATTATCGTTACTGAAGACAAGTAACTATCTTCTTCAATCCATTAAAAGATCTATCTGAATTAAGTATTAATCGGAATAAACGTACGCTCTCACTCATATCCACGGGTTGTCCCAGATAACTGCTTTCGACATTACTCCTCTTAGACATGTTACAATCCCAGGCCAAAGTGAGCACCTGGTATATAGTTTTAAGCATGAAATAAGTGTAGAATGTTTTTTTCTTAAACTATGTGCATACGATACGTGTTTTATCTTGTTACAACTGTTCTGGGTTATTAGTTACAACAATATTTGTCCATGCCTTAGTCGTGCAGTAATGGGATAACAATCAGCAAAATAAATTTAAAAAAAATGCCACGCCACCATATAAACTGGTGTGGATGTGAATAATTGAAATAATGTGTCACGAAGACAAACGTGCGCCATTTTCTCGGTTTGTTCCGCTCGGTAACACATTCGTTCCAGCATGTTGTTTTGCATGTACATGTAAGTTACCATACATTTGTCAAGCATTAGCTATGTATATTACCAAACTCCATGCAGGGTTTCCCTGCCTTGATGACTCGGTAAGACCGCTGCTATCGGCGACATTTTACCCACATTTGGTGGACTTCCGCGATATTGAGATATATACTAAGCGAACAGAGCAACATGCTGCCCTTGTTAAGCACACATCTCTAACAAAATTAAGCACACATATCTAACAAAATTTGTGTAAATTTTGAACCTTAAGTTTGAAAAGTCCCACTAAAACCGAAGAACTATATTTCGAAACGGTGTGATTCGGTTCTCCGATTATTTTATCAGAACAAAAGTCTAAACGCCCGTGTACGACATTGTCACAACTCGCACGGAAAAACAAACACAAGTGTTCTAATATGCTGCAATTTTGACGAGTAGCTTGCGAAAATGGTCAACAAATCTACCGCTCTGATTTTCCATTATGCCATTATGTTTTAGTGCGGGAATTGTTCTCAAAGGAAAACCCCATGTTAATATAGAAACACGAAGTACGAAGACAGAGTACGAAGTATGACTGGTGCGCTCTGGTAGAGATTGGTACATTACCCATATAATAATTTTACTTCAACAATGTCTTTGGCCCAAACATTAGTTTCACAAAAAACAGGACGAATTGTAAGATGTAAACGTAAGCAATCAGAAACCCCCGAAGCATGACATACGATGTATTCCAACTCAAAGTGGTTCTTAGGCGACAGTTCCACGCAAACAGAACATATCCTCGTAGTTTAACTGTTACACTATTAATTTATTAACAGTACAGTGCAATCTCCGTGGTCAGAATACGGTCCCATGGTTCCGCGCTCTGAACCACAATTGGCTATTCTTGATTGTAATGTGCGTAAATGCTTTTCGTCATGGACGATAAGGTGTCGTTTATTTTATAGAATGTGTGTCTGGACTCCTGTGCGGATGCTTATATTGAAATCGACAGGTGTCTGTTTGTTTAGTAATCAGTTCATTCAGGCGAACCGAACTCAAACCAACGATAAATACGACCTGTTCTAGTGGAAATAACCTCGTAGTGAACGGGACTGAAAAAAGCTCACGTTGGCATTATTCAGATCTGAAATAAGCCATATATGGGCCCAAAAGCTTTTTATTAAAACAGCCCTATATGGAACTATTTCAATATGCAATATGCCGGCATTGTGCTTATTTTCACGAGAACAGGCTGGTAAATAACACGAATAAAACAAAGTCGAGACTAACCAGATATGCGCTCTTTATACTGTGTTTTCACTGTGGCCCACGCCACCCAAAGGAAAACTGGTACAAGCCACTATGGGCTTATTTCACAAACAAATAAGTACTATGAACTTATGTGAATATTTAAGTCCAACATGAATCTATTTCTACGAGGATATGTTGATAAATGAACATCGAAATGACGCATATATATCACATTTCTGTTCCGGGAATTAAAGATGCCCTGTCCGATTTGACACCATAAATCCACCATTTGCACGTATTCTGTACCAGGAAATAATAAGATTGGACCAATGAGGCCACCAACATGAGGTTTTGTTGGCCAGATATCGACAGACAAATGAGGAAGTAAATTTAAACGCGTTTTGAAGTTTTTCAGCCTTGCAAAAATTCCCATGATCGACTCTTATAAAGATCACCCATGCTTTCATCATACAAAAGTGGTAGATAACAACAAACATTCTCAATTATGTCGTACGTGGATTATCCGCGATGATAGTACTAGATTTTCCCTATATCTTGTAACTATTTATAACACATCTAATACGTCACAAACTGATAAATTCACTGTGCAGGTATATAATTATGTACATTCTGCATATCTTCGGATTAACCTCCAATTCTCATGGACGGGATGTACATGTAGCACCATACTCTGCCTGTAACACGGGATAGTGAACTGTTAATGACAAGTGGGCAAGGGTTCAATTCAAGCATCTTACTATACTGGTTATCTTGATTATCAGTCGAAGGGGTCATAGGTATATCCACAATTTGCACAGATAAAACTTACACATACCCACCGATATTCAACAAGTGCGTCACGCGCGATCATCATTTACGCATTCGGGCTATTTCGGGCGCTTTCATACGCGATTTGTGTTACAGGAGGTCATCACGAGGTCATCCCGAGTTATTCATCCAGTCTGTCAGATTTGGACAGACAGCAGTCAATGGGCGACCACTTAAACAGGGCACGAAATCAAGTTATCCCGTCAGAAATCGCACATGATGCATTAAGGTTCGTGATAATTCATTAACTTCTTTAACCTGCATGCGTTTCCAATACCATTTCTTTTTATGGGCTATAGCAGATGACAGTTTTCAAATACTTATCGATCACTTGAATTTATACGTCAGCAGAAAACTGTTTCGCGTCGAACATTGAGCGTTGGCGTTTCTGCATTTTCATGGTCTGGATTTAAAGATGACGTATCTCCCATCTGAACTTTGAATTGTATTGATTCATAGGTACACAATAATGATTTTGAATGAAGTCGAGTGGGGTGACCTAATGGAAGCCATGCAACAAACAACAGGGCACACACATAACTAACTTAGTAGGGAACATAATTATCTTGAATAGTAAATAGTCCGAGTTTACAATCTGAGATTCGGCAAACCAGTCCAAAGTTCATGAACAAATTTGAGACAGAATATAACTGGCATAAAAATAGATATATATACGTGTATACATGTACGCATACAATGTTATTGATATATCAATGTATGTGCAAGGTGTGTGTGAGTTGTGTACGAAGTCGACCCCACCATTCCCGTCTATATATATCTATTCAATCGTTATCATATATTGTTCTGTATATAAATGTGTAATATACTAAAAAAATAAATGATTTTGAGTGAAAGAGTCTATAAATATACGCGCATCTTGATCAAGAATCTTGCATCGAATGAGTTGCGGACGCTAAAAGGATATATTTCACGAAGGCTGGATTACAAACGGGGGTATAATTTCAGGCTTCCAACTGCCACGGGGCTTCAATATAAATCAGGTTTCTTATCGACGATGTGTCCGGAGTTCATGTGTTCTCTCTGGTTTCTTGTATATATGATCAGGGTTTTCTTGATGTCGTTCACGCAGTGTGATCCTATACCTAGGGAATATGTACAGTTTCCACGAAGGTGGTGATTGAGTGGCATTATTTCGATTACTTAGCTGGAGGTCCAAGAAGGCCGATAATATAACAATATAAGGGATAATGTTCCACAATGTCATGGACGATTGGTCAATAAAAGCGATCGGTGAGCAATCTAGTTTCTTCGAGTCGGGTAATTCTACCAACTGGTCAAGTTCAACATCAACAAACGACGCCAACTTGTGTGCTTTGCGCCGTTTTACTAATGAGGCGATTATTACGGGACAAACACAGGAGAGTTCGTCAGGGGAACTGAACACGTTTTATTGCGTTCGAATGTGTTACGATCGAAAAGCAAATAGTTTATTTGCTTGCCCGTTTCCATGTAAAGTTGGTGCATAGAATATGGCTGATTTATCGGGATATTTCATCAATTAAAGTATTTCGATGGACCGGTATGTTGGTTATATATACACGAATAACCGTAGGCGAGAGGGCAGGTACAACTGAAGAACAAACGTTACGTTGCTATATATACACAACATAAAAGTATTGCACCTCACGTACACGTACAAGAGCACACAACCTAATATGTGTAGTACAATTCGCACGATTCACGATATACTATATATAGTACGAGCTTTCAATGCCCCCGCACACTTGAGCAATCAGGGCTGATAAATCGGGCTCGCGAGCCCGATGTTCAAATCTGCGGGGGTGATTTTGCTGAGCACTCGCATATCAAGTATGTTTGATATTTTGCCGACTCGCGAGGCCGATTGTGTGGGATACGAGCTCAACAAAGCAGGATGGATGGCAATGTGTGTCTCTACAAACCGTTTGTGTTAACAAAATTGTTCTCGTAAAATGTCTGTTCAACTCAATCTGAAATAAACCAAGAACATATCATTCGGTTCGGAATGTGACTGATATTTAGGCCACTATTTTGAATATCTGTATTTTTTTTTTGTCACCGAAGAAGTTAAAGAATGCATAGAACAATTGTACCCTCCTCCATTATTTAAATACACATGGTACGGTGCGTGGGTACGGGGGTATCTGGTGATAGTATAAGTCACGCGATAGTGGTCTGGAATCAATTAAAGTCGTGGAGTGTTGGGCCGAATTGCTCAAGTTTGTTAGGAACACGATTGCTTATAGCTCGATGGCTCAAGTCTGCCGGGACATTTATTGTGCTATGCCGAGTAAACTGCCCTCCATCACCGAGTTCATATAAGTCTTTGTAACCCGCCATTCGCGAACACACAAGAACGCGGTTTCGAGCACAACCATTAGATTCGGGACAGTTTTTTGTCACTGAACGAACATGAATTGGACTATATATCTATTCTAATCTGCATTGGAAGTCGAACAATTATGTGCGTAGTTTACAATCGATCGCCATTGATTTGGGAATATCGTGGACGCTCTTCGGGTCAACACCACGAGGCATGACGCAGTCGTTGATATTTCTGCAGCAGAAAGCGTCACTCGTTTGTTCATCAACAAATTGAGTTCACACAGATGCCAACAGCCAAACCATTACGTTCTTTGTACACAAACGTAACTGCAGAAACTATTAGCAGTGATTTGACAGCTCAGAGACATCGAACGGTTCATTGATTGTTGTAGGATTGCGAAAAGAGGCATAATAGAGCATTCGCACTGAATAAACCTGAATATATTCAGATTGCAGATATTGGTAGAATCAGTGCTGACATCTAAGGTCATAGTTCGATGATTAAAAAAAAGAGAATTACGCAAGAGATCGCAATCTTACGTGCCGAGTATGTTGAATTGAATTATCGCGTGATTACTCATAACATCGCTAGGCTGACTGGGGGCTCCAAATACTCAATCGTTGTCAATTAAACATGCATTGAGGGTTTCAAACTCTTTAGATTTAAACGTTTCGTTGGGAGTTCATGGAGATCCAACGGATTGCGTACACTGTATAGACTGTGGGTGCCCAATTAAAGGGCTCTTAGTAACGTTGTGTCATCAAGTCAAGCACCCAAACATATTCATAGAAAACAAACTAACTAATTAATTTGAAAATTTCAACAATAGTCAACTTGTGATGCGATGGTGGTTGATCCTGTTGAATTATTATGAGAGTGTCACCCCCGCATTGTTTGTGCTACGCGAATTTCAGGTCATTTTCAGGTGGTACGCGGGATCGTTACCCCGATCTGAGCCTGTATTCTGGATTCATACCCCATCTTAAATTGTATTCAGGATTCAAATATATGATTGAACGTAAATACTGTCAAACTTCGTTAATTCGAAACGCAAGGGATCGTTGGGTTAGTTCGAGTTATCTATGTGTTCGACTTAACCATTTCGACCATTTGGTCACCCGAAGTTCCAACCAGCAAAATTAATTTCGACCCGACAACAACTGTTTTCCACCGTGTGCACGCTATATATTAGTCAAAGTCTGATCGTACTACAACCAGCTAAGATATTGGGATAGCGAGATGCTACTGTTAGTACGATAACGTCCCGTTGTCATTTGTATGACAAGAGTTACGCGTTAGTGACCAGCTCACATAAAACCACAATCAAATATCACAATTGCGACAATAAACGGGTTTATCCCGTAGAAGACATGATATTTCTTCTGAAAACCACATCAGTTGTCAATTGAAAGCAGTAATTTAATGTGAAAAGAGATATTTACCACAGTGTTGACATAACATTTAAAGTATACGAACTCAATTGACCTCACGAAGTGACATCGGTATATTCCGGCGAAAGTATTCTAGCAATCATAAGGTAAACATAAACTAAACCACGTGGTCGTAATTTGAATTAATTCTATCACTTATACCAGGTAATTTGTAAATTAAAAATTGCTTACATATCGCGAGACGTTCCGTTTAAGAAATGTTTAACTAATGAGTAATATAGGACCTTACAATACAAATAAACACATAATAGTGGTGGAATATATTAACAGCACACGATGTTGAGTAAGGGGTGTATTTTATTGTTATGTGAACATTCGATTGACGACATAGAATCCGAACTTAACTCATGTCATACAAAGGACAACCGGACGTTCTCAAATTAGCATCTCACTATCCCAATATATTAGCTGGTTTTAGTGCGAGCAGACTTGGACAAGCTATATATACACACGCTAGAGCATAACATACAACAAACCATATGGTATTTGGTATTATTATTTATTGAATAATATAATTAAAACAAAGAATATGACCCCCCGAATAGTCAACAAATTCGCGGTTGATATAACAGAAGAATAACATTTGAACCGCAAGTGGTTAAAATGAATGGTATTTACTAAAATTAGGAATCAGGACTGAAAATGACTTAGATAGTCGTCGATGCTTTTAACAACCATTTTTTGTCTTTCCGGCATGAGATGGATTTAATATGAACATGAAGGTGGTCAGGTTATGATACCCATGCACACGCTTGATTCAGTGTCATGCACGACTGGGTGAAGTGGCTTCGTCATATAAAACATACAGTAATTAGCACACTGGGTATCTGTCGGGGTCGCTGAGTTATACGTCCTGTCACTAATTCACGGAAATATTGGATCTGCCATGTCCGGTTCCATGGTTTAGTGCTACAGGTCAAAGTTCTGGAGTAGCATTTCCATATATGGAAGTCATGACTATTCAAATGCTTCATATATGGAAATGATACTCAAGAAACAGTAGCACTAAAACCACGGAACCGGGGCTGGATGAATCTCTGAAACCAAGGAACCGGACCTGGTTGATCCAATATGGCCGCCAGTTAGTGACAGGCCGTATTGACCAGAACCTTTGATTGTCAAATATATTCGGAACAAAGACGCCAGATCTTCGATGAATTGTCACTATCTATAGACATTGAAAACATTTTAAATGGATCCAACATATTAAAGTACAATTAACATGTTAAAACATGTAAACAGGTTCAGAAATTTATTAACAAATCGAAGCGGTTCATAAAACAGTGCATGATCAATTCTCAACAACAAATTTGGGCGAGTATTAAACATGCTAATGGGAAATTACATGGGGAAGACGCGGTCTATCTATTAACACTCATATTGTGAAATACAGTAATACGGTACCCTAATTAATCGACTCCTTAACCACAGCAGAATTATGGGTAACTTTTCAGGATTTAGTCGGAAATATGTGGTTAAGGGGTCGATTATTTAGAGCATTACTGTAGTAGCACATGTTGTATTTGAATATGTATCTCACAGTATTTGTATGTACACGTATGCATGCATACGTATTTATCCCTATACCTGCCCATAAACGAAAAAGGCAAAAATTAAGTGTAGATTTCCCATAGATTAAGAATTTGTATAATGCTTGAGTCCGTTCCGCATATCCTCGATCAAATATATCATATATCTAGCATCTTTATAATTATTTCTGTATGCGCCATTGTAAATATTGGATAAATAAATATTGTTTACACTAGATTGAATTCGGAATTCAACTAAAATGTTGTACGTTATTAGTATGAACATCAACGTGGGCGTGCCACAACACGCTTGATTCAGTATCATGCACGATCCCGACTGGGGTGAAGTGGCTTCTTCACCATATGAAACATACAGTAATTAGCACACTGGATATCCGTCAGGGTCGTTGAGGTATTGACCAGAGCCGGAACGTTCAGGCCGATCGTTTTCATTACAATGACTTATATTGATATAAACCACGAGCCATGACATGGACCACTTGGTCGCCGGGCGGGAGTGACAGTTATGATGCACCATTAATGTGCTATTTCATCAGTTCAACAACTGAATGACATCATTGGGAAGCTTGGTACAGCTAAACCTGGTATCAAGATCTCGAAGAGCTGTGTATATAGGATTGGCACACTGCGAGACAGGTTTGGAATATCAATTTCCTATATAGGCTGATTATCTTCGGCAAGTGATTCTATGTCGTTTTCATCATATATAAAGGGCCTGCGATATTTATTACTAAGTTCAAATCGGCTCGATTCGAGTCAGGTACCGTAACCTTCGATATAGCAGGCGGACAACTGATCTACGGACAATGAAATAAGTGATTCATTGCATGAGTGTGGTTTGAATTTTTATACTCAATTAACCAATTAACTGTCTGAGATGGCTGTGACCAACACGAAGAGCTGAGAGAATATAAGCTATCCAGATACGGAGAGGCTCGTATATTGTGGCAGGCGCTATACCAGGTCGGACAGTTGGGCCAGCAATCCATCCTCATGTGAATAGCAATTGTCCAGAAAACTCTTAAATCGCAATAATTATATTTTTATTAATATAAATGGCAAATCGCCAATTTATCTTAGAGACATGTAATGCTCGTAAAGCACAGATTATCCATTCACAACTCCGACTCAAATGCAGCAGCCTTAATAACGACCTCCCTCAAAATCGTGTTAGTGAAAGCAACAAGTGTACATGTGGTGACATATAAAGTGCAGATTACTGTCTATTAGTCTGCCCAAGATACAATCAAATCAGAAATGAATGCTTCGTGTTAATTGAAAAGGAACTCATGTCCAGTCACATACTCCTGATTGGGTCAAATTATATCCCCCTCAACTGCAACATTTTTTAAGCAACACAAACCAGATGACATAGAACAAGTGTCCCCGGACTTTACATTGCATGGTGGAACTACATGCAGTGCAATATCATTTCTCGTTTTGAATATAATTTTTACTCCTTATGAATGAATATGCCCCACAATCAGTTGAACCAAGTACTGATTGTCTCAATTGTGAGTATACCACCCCACGTCATATACTGTGAGTTATAAGGTAGTTAGCTACACAAGGTACAAATCTGCCGATACAGATATCGATAAATCAATTTTCAGGGGAAAAAATGGTTCACAGATCAATTCCTGTGGGTGGGGAACATGTGTATTACGTCAGAGGGGTTGATAGATCACAGAACGAGCCGCGTGTGCTATCTATCACCATTTCTCACGAGATTTCGCAATTCACGTGCTGGAAAAGCATATCAATTACATGGTACAATCCCTCGTGTGTAACAACATAATCAGAAAATGGGAGGCCAATTTTCCTCTATGGACGAGTGAACATCTCGTTATGGTGGTTGTCATGTGGGTGATCGAAAGGTAAAAATGATATAACACTCCCTCGATAATTATGTGTTTCTATCCTAGCGTCGATATGAGCTGTATCGGGGCTAATGGGATATTTACCATTGTTTTCAGCAGAGTTGCAATATTTTTAACTGTTTCATGACTGGAGCTTCCTGAATTTTTGAATTAAGCCATGTGCCAATGCATTCTCTTATATAAGCGAGGCAACCTATGGCGACCTAAGAGAATACATTGTCCTAACAAATTTTATACTATTTTTTGTAATTGTTAAAAAATGTAAGAAAAAAATATAAAAAAATATTAAAAATTATAGAATGTAAGAAACAAAAAAAATGATAAACAATTGTTAAAGAATGTAAGAAAAATTGACAAAAAAATAATAATAATAATTGTTAGGCCAATGCATTCTCTTATATATGCGAGGAGACCTATGGTCGACTCGCAAATATAGCAGAATGCATTTGCACAGGGTCTTTAATGTTGCGCCAGCGCAGCTCCCGTCATGAAAGGGTTAACTGGCTCAATCAGAATGGTTTGGTTTTGTTAATTGGCGTTTATCGTTTTTTTTTTCCAGCCAATATAGTCCATATATTACAACGCTATCAGTTTACGAGTGGATGAAAAACCGCACATATATAGGGTTACATGTAATTTCACCTGAAAAATCACAACTTTACGTATTAATAATCGGCCAATAGTACGGCCAATCTATTGAAAAATGTACCCAGCTACACGAATCAGGTTATCGCCCCTTTGCGTGTATCTCAAATCCGCACTGATCGGAATTTGAACCAGCTTGACCGCCATCGCGGCACTGCTTAAATGTTGGTCTAATGTGATAGTTCTCATTCAGTAAATCGGGACTCAATGCCCAAATCGTACACACACCAAAAAAAACAAACAAACAAACAATGGCGACGAAAGCATCTACTGAGGATAGGATAGGATAATTTTATTAACAATACACACACATGGAGAGTACAATTACAAATAAATATAATATTAATAGACTATACATGTATATTGCTAGGGGTGATATAGTCATGGCTGACTGTCTTCCTATCACCCCTGGTGTCTTCCTATCAGCCCTGAGTGATTGGTTAGCTGTGTATAAATAGTTTCAGATTTTACAAGTGATATAATTAATTAAGTATTTGATTGAGGTGCGAAAAGATTTGTAGAAACACAAGGATGCGCCGTCAAAATCACACAAACACCGCGAGATTAATTCGCGTGTTAATTTGGCGGTTTTTTGACTTCTGCCTCGCGACTAATTTAAGGAATTTCGTCGAGTGTTGGGCCGCGACTAGCGAGATTAGTAAGGGTCATACCAGTCAGGATGTTGCGCAGAGGTTGGGGTGTCACACCCCCTAACTTTGACCAATAGTTTTAGCAGTTGGAAATTTCTGTCAGACATGTCAGACAAAAAGTAGATTGAATTTGTTCTGAGATAATTTGATGGTCCAGCCATTACTTGGTGTGAACCTTTTGTGTTTAGACCAAAAGTCTAATTAAGAAATAACTCTTGTTTCGATTGAGGTTATGCAGTTATAACCGGAAAGTTTGAAGATAAATTCTATAACGCGCGTTGCGCCGTTATGGTAAATTTATCTTCAAACTTTTCGGTTATAACCCATAACCTCAATCGAAACAAGAGTTATTTCTTATTATTTTAATCCGTCATTTCACCAGAGAACCACCATAATTAGAAGGTATAAGTATAAAAGAAGCGTAAAACTTTGAGATTATTTTCGTCGAGAAGACGCACACCAAAGTGGAAATTGATATGAACCCTGTCAATCAAACATCCAATTCTCAGTGATCAAGTGGTGTAATAAATTCGTCGCTTTTGATTGGCTAGTGAACAGTGTACACGCGCTGATCAACTGATCGCTCCACTGTGGCAGCAGGTGTTCTAGAAATACCCCCTGTCCTGTGACACGTGCTGTTAGTTTCCGAAACAACATTTATTTGCAAATATTATCTGGATCGAGTCTTGTTGATATTTCTAGGTAATTGTGAATCTAAGTACTGATGGGTAATTATTAGTGAATTTAATGGGGCAGAGCAGTGCTAACTGAAGGGTTTTTTTATGCAGCATCGAAATCCCCGTTTACATCGCAAAAAAGTATCCAATAGTTTTCATTTCAGGCAGACGGTTTATAGGTGTGACCACATGGCACGATGCTACTACGAGTTCTGTCATTTCAATAGCAGAAGTAATCAAGAAATTTAGGCAATCGAGAAATAACTTCAATGGATAAATATGTGACAACCAATGGTTTTTATAGTATTCTGTGGATTGACAGCTTATGACTAAATTATTAAGTTCCCACTTTCGGTCAAATCATTTGACTGAAATGACAATAACTTCGTAATTTCCATCCATATAGGATGTGTTACATAGGTTGGAATTTCTCAGATTTGTAAGTTTCCTTCTGCTTTAAGATGGGGGCGGTGTGGTTGCAAATTCAAAGGTGGATGTCCCCTCTAGCCACGTCTCCACCAACAGTATATAGAGCCATACGCATAACATTAGCATTGTACTGCGTTCACTGTTGTTTGACATTTATCTCTATCCATGTAGTTGCGATCATATCATCTTGACATTCACATCGTGGTCTCAAGATGAAATACTCCAACCTCACGTGCCTCCCTCGTCTCCTAATTACTTCGAGTTTTTTGTTACAACGTAACGCAATGATATCATTTGTCCTTTGAATACTGCACGCGAGCGGTGATCATCGTTTTGTGCATGTCACTATGGGGATTCTGTACTTGTCACACAAAACGACGTCAGTTTTGCATGACTTGATTAAATCGGATAACCCCTGATTAAGATGGTGTCCACATGAGTCTGGCACCAAATCTCAGTTTCGGTATGTACAGATAGATATTAGAAAGACTTGACATATAGTGACATACATGTATTCGTAGTCACACTACCACAATTTCAGACATACACTGTACTGTGTGTATAATAGAGATTCCGATCTAGCGATTGTGAGGAATGAAGGGTTGCTATACTCTGGTTTGAATTCGTGATGTCCACGAGTTATGTGTAACGTTGAATGCAACTGCTTCTAAAGTTGAGCGGAAAATGGCTCTTGTGCATCTATTCAACTACGTGTACATATAAATGAGTCACGAATGCATTGGGCTATTTTGAAAGTCGAACTAGTTAACGTGCTTTCAGCTGAAAACATTCATTTTAACCCTTTACCCAACAAACCGGCCAAAACCGGCCAAATAAAGCTTCAACAGCCTAAAATATCTTCGGTCTGTCTCAATAGAACCATACAAATATGGATATAATTGGAACCGGCTCCTTGACCACATTTTGATAGTTACAGTTATGCCCTGTGCCAATGCATTCTCTTATATATGCGAGTCGACCATAGGTCGCCTCGCATATATAAGAGAATGCATTGGCCTAAAAAAAATCTTTTTTTTAACACTTTTTATCATTTTTTCTTACATTCTTCAACAATTTTATCATTTTTAATGTGTTAAGCCAATGCATTCTCTTATATATGCGAGGCGACCTATGGTCGACTCGCATATATAAGAGAATGCATTGGCACAGGGCCCTTCTGTTGGGTAAAGGGTTAAAAGCGAAACAGAATATAATTATAGTGGAATCCTTATACATATATTGTGTGGATGGTTTACTGGTTCATGTATGTAACGTACTAGACTTGTTTACTATTTTAGTTTGATACTTGAAGACGGTGGCGTGGAAGGGTGTTCAAATGTTTACAACATTAGTAGTACATACAACATTCATGTACATTCGAGTGAATTATTGAAGAGGCGGGCGCGTAACAATATCTAGAGTAATTTCTGGTTACATAAAGTCCATTTGTGTCGAAATTGTGAACGCGGTTTGTTTACCGCACAGGGACGAATAATTTCCCGCAGCTTCTAATAAATTAATTCAGGTTCGAATCCAGATGACATCTAAGTTAAACATGTGCTATATAGGCCGACTGAAAATGTTATTTACAACACAATACCACATGTAACAAAATAGACTGTTGCCGCCACATGCGAAGTGTGTTTCTAATGGAACGAAATCCCAAATTGCAGTGGTCATTGTTCATTAAAATATTTATAGCAATTGACAATTTTCATATGCGATATCATGACCACATGATGGCATGCATGGTGCATGCTACCACAACGCGTACACATGATCTAAACTTTATATATTAGATCTACTGTCATTGATTTTAGTTAGAACCTCAAAGGATCAGCGCCAACAAAAGAGTACCAAGTATGTCACTGTGCATACCAAATGTTTATCAAGGAACGTGTATTTACTTATAAATATGTTATCTGCATTGTATTTTCAATGTTATAAACTTCTCTGTCATAATATCAAAAGTTCCCATGTTTTTAACAGATTATTGTTACCTCTATGGGCGGAGCCAGAGTGTATATATTCATGACATTGTAGACAAGAACTACCTAAAGTATGCAGATATCCAACTAGTTGTAACTGGTAATTGGATGCAGTGTGTTACTCATACATGTACATCTGATTAGATGTTTATATTTAACTCACATCAAGAAAATTTGTTCCACAATCAAGCAAATGTGTCTTATACAAACAGAGAACAGACGGTTTGATGCAAACAGTAGTTATTCCATATAATTCAGAAATGCATGTTACAAAATATTAAGCATGAATATTGGTTTATGGAGGGGATCCGACATCAAGCATAAAGCTTATGGGGGTCGTTTCCGACTACGTGTGAATTAGTCCACAATGTGAGAATTATTACATAATATTAGGTAATGGTGTTTATGATAATTTTAGAAGATCGCTGTTAGTATATCTTAAATGTATATATATGTTACTCAGACGGTCTCTGTTGTTAGTCACATCAAGACAGAGACAATGTTTACAAACACACACATGCACTAATGCACCTCGTATTATAATTATTCACTAAGTAAGTTTAATTCAAAGCAATCCATCGTTATTCCATCGATTCTATTGTTTGGCCGTGTCATGGGAACTTTTGTCCATCATAAAAAAGGCATAATCATCACAAGTAGCCAGCTTGAAGAAAATAGCTACAATTGTCTAGCACACAAAGAAGACTTCATGTATGGAACCGATTGTTCCATAGAACTACAGGGCATTCGGACTGGGAATCGAATGCAACAAAATCGGTGCGAAGATTTCTTAGGGTTTTTAAGAAATTATTCTTGTTTCGACTAAGGTTATGTTATTTTACACTAGTTCGTGATATATAATTAAATCGTAGTCAGATGTACGAACAAGGGGAGTAAATAACTACATTGTCGATCAAGTCCTGTAGCTAGAATAATAATAATACCATTGTGTTATTTGCAATATCAATTTCATCCCTGACTTTTCCCGTGACGCATCAGTGTTGTTGAACTGACTTATTGTTGAGCCTGGTAACGTACTATAACGTCCATTCGAAGAACACAATGGAATAAGTTATTTATAACCAAAATGTGACTGATTAACTATATAGGGTACTCAATATATCCGATGCCTCATCCGGTATACATCAGGGTTGGGGCGATTACATGCCAATGTAATCGATTACGATTACAATTACTTTCGATTTACATGATTACGATTACGATTACTGATTACATTTTTTTCAATGTAATCGATTACGATTACAATTACTTTGGTAAATGTAATCGATTACTTTTTGATTACATCTGATTACAATTGTTAGTTTCCAACCATTTGATCGCATTGGAATAAATAATGAAATAAATCAAATTAAAATTTCAAATTTGATTGAATAAAAAACATCACTACATAGGATGGAAACAAGAAACGACTGAAACAATAGAAAGAAGCAAAGCAATTAACACATTAACTTTTTACGTTTATATCCATTGGTGATGTTTCACCATGAAATTGTGCATCAACTTATTGGGAATATTGTTTTTTGTGTATTTATTTATGTAAATATATTTTTTTTATTTTCTTACATGCATTGAAACTAACGCATAATATGAAACTATCATTAGAAACAATTATAAATTATTTCCATGTTCTGTTAGATACATTAGCCAACACAATGAAAATAGCACTAAGGTTTATTTGATTACCATCCATTGATCTCCTGATGAGGATTAAATGAGGCTTAACTCCATGAGTGCAGTAAATGACAAACCAGCTAATTATGTCTACCGATGTACATCACACCTGCTTTGTTCAGTTAATTATCCCTATTGTACCAGTGTGACTCTACAGCCATTGTCTGCAGCAGTCACAATAATATTTAATCCGAATTGACGTTGGCTAGCCTATTTTATTCATATCAGAATATTTCATTGTCTGTATCATAAGTTAATTGACATACATGCTGTATTCAACATTTCAGCAATTGTGTGTTGTTATCTGTGTCCACTGTCAGAATGTACACAGTGTACCACATGAAACAATTGTAATAACTTTCTGATATGTTGTTTGTATCTGTGCATACTCCATAGTACTACTGTGTGAGACTATGAGTATCCAATAGTCATCCATATGGATATTTTAGTAAAAGTAATCAAAAAGTAATCAAAATGTAATCATGATTACAGGTACATTTGAAAGTAATCGATTACGATTACGATTACTTGTAATCAAAAAATGTCATGATTACTGATTACAGATGATTACTCCAAATCTTGTAATCGATTACTTTGATTACAATTACTGATTACGATTACCCCAACCCTGGTATACATGTCCATGCAGGAAAGTGATGCACGTGATTTAGATATGAAGTTGTGTTCCTGTCCCAAATATGCAATATTCCTAAAATCCTCATGTATATATATATATTTGAGACAACCTAATGCACTATAGGTAAGACCACGTTGCCATAGTATATATATATACTTCTATCCAAAAATCTATTTGGAGATTTACTTGTTTCTCTTTGATATATACTCTCAATAATGTATAACCCCAACTGCCATATACACTTTATATCCTAAACACAACCCCCCCCCCCCCCCACCAACTGGCGACATAACGGACAACAGCTATGAGTTCAGAAATACAAACTTTGTTAGACATTTGTACCAGGCTGTCAGCATACAAATAGTAGTTTCCTTCCTTCCATGATCTCGATATGGAATGGCTTAGAGAAAACAAAGCGCATCAATTACTACCTTCTCTAATCTTGTAAACCCCCAACCTGGGACACTTAAACCACCAATGTGTTATTCCAGCGGCAAAAGGAAAGCTAACTTCTGTTATGCAGATTCCGAAATAAATGCAGTGATTTGAATGGTGACAAATTTCAAAATCACTTATAAGTAACCCTGAATGTAGTTGTGGCTACCCAAACGAGGACGCTGATCATTACTTTTTTACTTGTCCCTTTTATCAAAACGAAAGGGCCAACCTCGAAGAAAAAATAGTGCGAATTGGACTATATCAAATATATGTTGCCGATCTACTTTGTGGATCAGTCTCACTTTCCAATGAAGGAAATTACCAATTGTTCGCAGCTGTCCAAAAATATATTATAAACTCATTGCGATTTGGCGATGAACAGAAGCATTACAATTAGTGAACATTACCAGTCGTGTATTAACTTAAATCGAGAATAACATGCACTAAACATAAAAATACGATATAAAACTATCTTCCTTTACCCCATACCAATCTTGAATATTCCATATTGTATTTGTGTGTTTTGTCAGATTTTTTGTTTTGTGTTCAACATTTATGCATTTAAATTTTTTCTTCTGTGCACCATGCACCATCTTTTCCCTGGGGAGAGGAGCTCCACCTAAGTTGCTATAACTTGTGCCTCAATCCCCATTCGTTCATCCTACATTAGTCTCAATGAGAAATTTGTTTGAAATGTATATATGGGATGCTCAATAAAATATGAAACAACCATATGCACATACTGTACACTGACTACTATATTACGATTTATATTTAACGAACACGTAACTGTGTGGGCTTCGCTCAATACAGGGACGACTACAAAAAGCTCACGCTTACTGTCGTTCCTTTCCCAACTAAATACATTTATCTATACATATATACATAATTAAATGCAAATAGAACAGAGTGAAATTTATTTATCATGTATACATGTATATCAAATTTGTAAATTAACATGTTATGAATTGTGTTGGAGAATAAACTATGATTAAACTAATAATGTATCACCTCTAACACTGTTCGTTCTGTATATCTAGACTAATGGAACTATAAATAAAAGATAGTCTACCTGTCTGATATATAATAGTATGCGATGTGATGTGATGGTGCATGTTGTTAGAAACAGTATATTTTTGATCTATCCTGTTTCATAGATCTTTCTGTATCGAAGATATACGCACGAGATACGACCGGAAATTGGGTTTTTTAAGACAGTGTCACGTTACTTGGTTAGATTTTATCTTTGGTCGTGAGTGACTGAGCACGCCATCGTAACTCGGGGACGGAAGTTCACATTTTATAGATTCCATTAAGTTATGCCTTATCATGGTAGTTGCTCTGTAAGTAATGTCGTGGTTTACTTCATGACATTTGTAAATGCACTTATGCACGTATATAGCTGTTTGAATCTCAAAGAAATCATATATACCACTCCATAGAAATCATCGTCTGAACTACGCTTAATTGTAAATATTTACATCTCGATTCGGGACGCAACAATCGGCGATAAACTAACGCAAATTAGTTCCCCAGCCAGAGTCATTGCATTTAATTAATATATATTAAAGGCACGTGAGGCCTTAGTTGTCGAAAATATTCATATTTGTTCTAATCACCGTAAACAGAAAAACATTAAAACGCATACAGTTTCGTTCATATATACCATGACCATCACGTAAACAGCATGTTATCATAAAGACCTACTATATTTTACCTAAGCAAGAGCCTGATTGTGTTACAGAAGACAGCACAATGCTTCTGGCTAATCACACACAAATGGCATAAACGCTCTTTATTAGTTCTATATCAGGAATTCACCAACAAAGAACGCTCTTTATGTTTACCATCATAATATAAACAAATACCAGTAAAGTTACTTTTTATGCTTTTGTTTACATAACAATGGTCAAACATTTGACAATAACATACTGTTTATGCAATATTTCTTATTTGTATACGGACAAAGTCTACATTTTGATGTTCTTTCTGTTTGTGGCGGTTTTTGACGGTTGGAAATATTTTCACAGGATACCCACCGCCAAGGCCAACCGTACCTTTAAGAATGCCGGTGTGTGCTGTAAATTTTGATTAATATTCGTAAAAATAACTACTTTGAGCAAGATTATTCTCCATTTCTATTTTATCACCCAATCGGAGCGTTTCACATAACTTTAAAGGGACCCAATGCACTGGCAGTGTAAATGTGCAAAAAAAAAATTATAGTCTGTAAAAAGATCGCCACTAAGAAGAATATGGAGAAATAGATAAATTATATTCGTGTATTTATTATTAGTAATTCTGCAGCAATGAAAGTTCGCGTGATGAAACCATGGTTATTTAAGCAAAACTCTTACCAAGATTTGTCAGCATACATCTCTTATCGTTCAGTAAGTTAAAATATTTTACTCTGAAAATGTTTTTTTCAGAATATTCTTCAACGGTTTGACATTTTACAATGTTTTACCGTCAAGTTTTCCATGATTACATGATTTAGTATCGACTAATTGGACTTTTATCGGTATTGAAACTATAACAGTAATGTTTACATAGTAATGATTTTGACATGCGAAATATCATTATTGGAGAGTTATACATAATGAAAATAAGTCAAAATATTTGTTTTATGACCATGTTGATGATGGTTGTTTGACAGCATTGTATGCTATATCGAATGAACCCACTCCGAAGCCACTTGAATACCTTTAAGAATAAATATGGTAAGGGAGGTTGTAGCGTTGTGTATACATGCAAATAAAAACACGTGCAGTAATCCGCTATAATAACCCGATAGCTCTACAGGTCACTCCATAAAACTTCTATTTGAGTTAAAACGGCCCTAAGACCGAAGCTATCTCACCCACTACATGCATATTACATAGATTATACTGGGTGTGGTTTTTTTCGGCACTGCATCAGCCGATATTTTAAACGGCTATGTATAATATGGATAATCACCGCAACATGTTTTGGATATCTCCAAATATCTGTTAGAAACTGCTAAACAGGCCGATGTCGGTTCTGTCCGCATACCTAATTTAAAATTCCAAGGTTAAATTTCGAGCAGGGCCGTCGTGTGAATTTATCTCAGTTCTTCTATTGTCGCCCGTATACACTGACAAGAAAACCATAGTCAGAAATGGTAACGCCACCAAGATCGTATTATTAGCCATAAATATAAATCATAATATAAAATATATTGGTTACATGAATGGACCGCCTCAGAATTCCGTTAAGATAAGTAATTCTTCAAATTATTACAATGAACTACGGCTTATAAATTACTGCAGGTTTCTCATTCGCCACACCAGAATGCTTCTAAATGCGGATCAAAGCTAAGAGTGCGTGGCACAGCCATTGTTCATAGACATTTTACAGATAGCGAGAATGATCCATGCTGGGAACGAAAGCATCCACAGCAAAGCCATGTGCTTACGGAGGCATGCGTTTATTATAGGGGATTTATGGTGGGCCTATAAAACTAATTATAACTTTGTTATCTGTCATAGTTTATGCGTGAAATTTTAAACATATATACCTGGACATCTACCCCTTCCAGAATGTTGAAAAACATTTTCAGTTGCTCATCCTATTTTTATAGACGAAATAGTCCGAAATTCCAGAAAATTGCGCTAATTGCTCAATGTTTTAATGTGTTACAAAACGTCTGATAAAAATAGTTCTATCGGGAATATTCACACCATTTTTTTTCAGAGAACATAGTGTAAATATAGTCCTATCGGGATATCGTAAAGGAGATTAATTAAACCCCTCAGACTGCCGAAACTGACGACATTAAATTCGCTTTTTCGTGTCCCGCGGAAATGAAACTTGTCTGTCCATTGATGACGTTATTTATTTGACATAGTATTTTTTTCTTCTGTTGTATTTGAACACTTGTTGCACGCGCAGGCTGCACGATCATAATAACTTCAACCGATAAGCGCCGACTGATACCCGCGCAACAGTTTGTCTCAAATAAATTGTTATCAAAACGCAGGTTTATGGCCGCGGACAAGCCGATTAAGTGTAATGTAATTTATCCATGAACTTGACTGAAAAATTGTGATTCTATCACCATTAGCCACGAAAATGGGACCTCTAAACAGGCAAGTTTGATTTTCGGGGGACACGAACAAGCGAATTTATTGTCGGCAGTTTCGGCAGTCTGAGGGTTAATTAATCCCGAATTAAACGGAACTACTTTACGATAGTCCGATAGGACTATGTTTACTCTATGCATGTTCTCTGAAAAAATAGTGTGAATATTCCCGATAGAACTCTTTTTATCAGACGTTGTGTAATACCTTAAAACATTGAGCAGTTATAGCGCAAACCGAAATGTGTTGTCTTGCAAGATATCCCACCGCTTTAGCTAAATTTACCTTCCTACAATATCCATAAAGAGGATCATATATTATATACCCACGGTTTTAATTATAGAATATAAAATATATTGGTTTCGCGAATGACCAACTCAGAATTCCGTTAAAATAACAATAACAACCAGCACCTATAACGAACCGTTTTACTGGACTTGGCCTACTGGTCGCGTAGTTCCGACTTTTAAATAAACGGAATTTCCAACTCTATAAATAAAAGCCCCACAATGCATTCGCCCTGTCCACCACGCAATATCAAAATCTCAGCAGCTAGATACACCACAGGTGGCGTAATAAATGCTCTTTATTATTTCCATATCAGGAATACAGTAACAAACAAGACAGCAGTAAAATAAATGGGGACAAAAAGTTAGTGTAATCATGTATGAAATTTCCAACTGTTAAAATTCTTTATAACAGTTGTGACTCCCACCCCCTCAAAATACCTCCATCATTCGATCCCCGTCCCCATCATAATGGGGACAATAATTACTAGTTGGGATACCAGGCAATGGTAACCATGTATTTTAACCTTTATGTTGTAGTGTAATAATGTATGAAATTTCCAACTACATGTGCATTAACTTTTTTTTACAAAAGTTGTGAATCATACACACTCAAAATCTAACTTCCACCCCCACCCCACTACACTGTCCCTTCCACTTAAAAACATTCTGGAGATCAAGTTGGCCACAGGTGTTCAGTTAGTATACCCCACGTGTCTTGGACTGTTGCCAAATTCACAGTGCTCCATTAGAGGGCCTGCTTGGACTGTTGCCAAATTCACAATGTTAACTGCAGAGAGGTTGTATGTTATTGGAGACGTTCTAATATGACAATAGGCTGGCCTAATTAACGAACCATGCACAGCTAAATACACACAAGCAACTTTTAATCTTCAAATAGATACAATTGTCGGCCTCCAAAATTCAATATACTTTCTTATATACAAACAAACATTGAACTCATACCATTGTTTCACTTAACCAAAATAGCGAATTTCCCCAAAAGAACGCATATAGACTGCGCATGCGCAATTATATTAAAATACCCACAATACACTTCACGAGGCTCTCAATGGGTTATAATATTTGTTTTCCAAATTTGTTTTATCTTCAACTAAAAACAAATAGTCTATCGAAATAACTTTCAAATTAATATTACACGTTTCTATAAATAAGCAAATTAGTATATATAAACAAAGCGTATTTCATTAATATTTGACTACAAAAAATACTCGGAACACAACTGTAAATAAACTAACTTGAGACTCTCAGTCACTCACACCGTCACAGTCTCAGTCTCACTATCGAGCTGACACTCAGAACAGCATCCGAAGCCGGAAATTTGGAAATTCGCCATTTTTCTTCAAACAATTTTATTCTTTACAAAATACAAATTATCGGGTTAACATAAAACCATTCAAAAATTGAAACAAACTTAAATAATAAATAAATTAAACCATAAACTCTTACCATAATTACAGAAAATAAAAGATGGCCGTTACTACAAAAAAAACAGACATGCGCACTCCAATTAAAATTACCCATAATTCAGTTCACTACACCAGGTGCTCCCAACAGGTTATACAATATTTTCAGGCTATCAGATTATTTATATTTTCGACTTTAAGTTTACAATTTGAGCCTGTCCTCACTCTATCGATACGATTTATCATAAACATATTATACACCAGTGGCGTTAACTTTACAACTTCGGCATCTACGTGATTATATCGGTACGATTCAGTAAGGTACAAACCATCTCCATAAAATACCCACAATTCAGTTCACTACATACAGGGGCTCCCAATAGGTTATTCCCATTTATTATGGGCTCCCAATAGGTTATACAATATTTTCAGGCTATCAGATTATTTATATTTTCAACAACATATTATTACACCGGTGACTTTAAGTTTACAATTTGAGCCTGTCCTGACTCTATCGATAGGATTTATTATATTTTCATAAACGTATTATACACCGCTGGCGTTAACTTTACAATTTCGGCATCTACGTGATTATATCGGTACGATTGAGTAAGGTACAAACAATCTCCAAGAATACATTCGCCCTGTACTCCATGCGATATAAAAAAACCAAATGCTAGAAACACCACACTAGGTGGCGTAATAATCACCATTCAACATTCATTAACACCATGTTCGGTATGTGGACACCAGGCAGTATTGATCAGATGGTGAGGTAAATGGAGCATTAAGTCGAAATAAGCTGTCCAGCGATGACGAAGGCGGTTCTAATCCAGATAAGCGAGGAATTGTGATATACGCAAATGGAGGACCAACTATACTTAGTGAATCTGTGTAAGTTTGCCATATTTGCTTTCCGACGTAGGGGCCTGGTGGTTTTTACGCGTAGCGATTTCACGGTGAAGTTCACCCTTTGCGTTGTCTACTTCCATCCGTAAAACTGACAATGAACGTCTAGCGATTACACCATTGGGCCAGCGGACCGCAGGTAGCTTCGGTGTATAATAGCGCCTTGACCTTAATTTTATTTTTTCGATTTAAAACCGGCTATTACACTGCTCGATGTGATGTAAGGTGAAATGGATCGCGACTATATGGCGCTTCATATGCAGCACGAGATCCAATACGATAACAGTTAAAATTACTCAATCTATTCACAAGGCAACGGGGTGCCGAGTGAGCTTTAACATTAGCCGTGCTTGGTGACAGATATCGCCATTAAAGGGGCATGTCAATCGATGAAATCACGCCACTGGCATGCACACAGAGTCCAAATGTCGTTTAACAACCAGCAAACTTAAGCAAAGTCTAATATTGCGATATGATTCTTGTATCGAGTGTGCAGACTCCCTGTCTGAATGGTCTCATAGCTATTGCCACTGTATGTGTGTGTTCCGTGAGATTAGATATGAACAAAATATATGTATATATCGCTAACATGCGGAACATCGATGTGCATGACCTGGACGTGTCCACAAAGTGGCCGAACATATACAGAATACTTTCTCTTCTTTCTTTCACGGTGTATTGGGTGTCACTGGAAAGCAACATGTAACTATGCGTCCTTAAGCTTCCCAGTCGATCAACAATTACGGTCAAACCAAGCACAGAACCCCTCAAAACAAATATTTGCTCGTCCACAATAAAATATCGTCATTCGATGAATCGCAGTTCACTTCCAGTATACTGGTTCCATTTCCAATTTAATGGAGTTTTTCATCCAATATAAGAATAATATAGTTGGGATCAGTGATTTTGTTGGTGCCAAATCCTCATTTTCTGGCCTCACAATTAATGAATATTTTTTTAATTTAACATCTAACATTCTATATAATTATGTCCATACTTTCAAATATCGTGACTAGACTTCTTTAATACCACCATTGTTACTTGACAATATACCACTAACCACCATCTACCATTCAGCCTCATTACAGAAAAAGGATTCATTATTGTTAATCCTATTACTGTTTTATTACATTGTTTGATAGTGCGCTGTCATGAGTGGCTTTTGCTACCCATTAAGCTGTATTACCTAATCAATTAGCAGATGATAATATTATAAATTTGATTCTCATGTCGCCCCCGTTACAAAATAAATTTGTGCTTTTTAATTAGATTTCCGATTTTGGGGTAAACAAACTTTGGCCGAATGAATTTGTTTTGCCATTTTCGAACAAAATGGACATTGGCCAATGGCAGCATGAGCACTGGTTGGGATCACATAAGTGTTCCCCTTTGTATGCCAAATATCCCGAAAAATCTATTATAGGACGAAACTCGTGGGGTAGTATACCATAGTATGGCGGCATTACTGATCATCGTCTGCCATTTGATACAATCCGTATATGTTGAAACTACGGTCAATTCATCGGATAACTGGGCCATTGTAACTTTGCAGTGGACAAGTCCCCACAAGTCGTTATGTGAAGTATGATTGAAGAACGTGACTTTATCTGTTAATTGCCATCTTTGTCTGATGTTGGTCATGCGTATAGCGGAGACTCACACGATGTCATAGGTGGCGTGATATGCGTGTAATTTGTCGTGATTATTTTTCTCCTGATGTCAACAAAGATAATGTCACTCCGCCTCGCGTGCAACCTTTGGTTTTCTGACAAGGTTGCTGAGTTCACATGTAATGACACACTCCTTTGATCTACCGGAGATATTTTACGAACGTAAAACAATTTAATTTTGTTCTTCCTCCAAGGGGTCTGCAAAAATTTCCGTACACCGGGGTGACTAAAAAAATCCGCCCAAGCAGGGACCCACCCCAGCCTTCTAAGTGCAAAACAAAAAATCCTCCGACAAATTGTGGACCCGCCTTTATTTTTCCATTATTGTTAAACTTATAGCAGCTATTTAAAATGAAATAACTCCTAACTTTTGTATGCTGACAATTAGAACATTTAGCCTTAATGCTGATTAATGTATACACATATCTCAGTGATAAATTATCTGATGCACATAAAGTTATTTCTCTGTTAACTGTGTAGCCGATATCATATTTGTCAGCGTACATGACCAACAGATTTTACTTTGCTAATTTACAACTAAAATTTTGATTTAAAGTTCTGACTCACTTGAGTAGTCCACCTTCGATGATTTTGAGCGATACGTAACGCCCAATCAGAAACTATGCCTAAACCGCAAGCGGGTAAATGACACATGCACTTAAAACAATTGACATTACTAGCCAGTTAAATGTGGCTAAACTACAAGCGGGTAAATGACAAACACACCTACAACAATTGACATGACTAGCCAGTAAATGTGGCTAAAAAGCAAGCGAGTAAATGACACATGCACTTACAACAATTGCCATGACTAGCCAGTTAAATGTGGCTAAACAGCAAGCGGGTAATTGACACACGCACTTACAACAATTGACGTTTGGACGCGATATGCGAGGCGCACTAACTAATACGATCATGGTAACATGAAATTGCATTTCCCGTACTGCATGACTCCAAAAATCAGGTAGAGTTCGTACTGAATGGTTGGATGAATTGTGGGGTCAAGGACTTGTGGGTAAAAACACGAGCGAAAACAGTATTAGGCAACACCACAATCGTAAAATCCGGATGCGACATAATTGACATTCAGGTGGTGCCTTTGGCGCTTGTGTTGCCTGCAAAATTTGCCAACACAGACGTCATAAAGTTAACGCAATTCTAACTATGTACTCCACAACAGGTCACTGCGGCGTATGAGAAAGATTATGCAATGCTGTTCCTTATTTGAACATGCATCCACACAAGTGAAGTGCACGCATGGATTGCAATCCTTAACTTTTATCTGCATGTCGCCTACCAATATTATCTGACTATCCCAGCAAGTGAGGAATTATCTATCTCAGAACTGGTTGTGGTCACATGACAATTAACCCTTTCGATAGCCAAGTTCTACTGATATTATAAGCAGATGACAGATAATACAAGTACAGAAGCAGGGAGGAAATGTTCAGATAATAAGTTCAACGTTGCAATAACTAGGATTTGTTTTAAACTATAGATTGATTTGGGTATCAACGAATATGAGTCACAATTAAGTTGTATCATTGACACGATATTGAGGAGAAAGGTACTATATTTATAACAAGAGTGCTTATTAAATCATTGATATTAGAAATGATTGATCTAGCATATAGTAAACATGTTGTAAATTAGTGCAAATATAATCTACTAGTCTTGAAAACAAAAACGAATACATTCCAACACAGATAGAGACTCGGAGGCGTTTGCAAGGTGGCCACTAATCTGTAAGATTGAAATTAACCTCGCACCTGGAATATTAAAAAAAATGGAATACCTTCACTGTAAAACGAAGTCATTTTCGTATCAACGTGACAACAAACAACTTTAAAAAGGTCGAAAATTACTGTTGAATAGAAATCACCTATGCATAGGTGTGCTGGCGGCGATGTTGCTTAAGGTATGAAACTATGCTAAGATCTAATCAATGAAACACTGAATCGATAAGGTTATTTAGTGACTATCGATTTATCGAACCATCGGTCGATACATAAATCGAAAAAAAAAAAAAAACCATTACGCCCTCCCCACGACGATCGATTTGGAATGACCGTCGCAGGTGACTCAGTTGGTGAGGTGCGTTGGACATCTAACCACCATACTTAAGTTTTTCATATCGCCCCCTGGAGGCTGTATATTATTTTTGTTCTACTTTGATGAAATAATCACATGATAACATTGAATTCTTTTAATGTGTAAATTACCAACGGAACCTCGTTCTACCATTGTAACTTATCACTTTGTATTTATTAGTTAATTATTATATTTATGTTTAGCTAAGTACAATCACACTTTATTGTGCACCAAATATGACGCATTTGAGAGGTCGCCTGGTCCACATTTTGGCGCGTCGTTCTATGCAGTTTAACGGGAACAACGTTAGATGTCCAATGCATCTCACAAACTGAGACCTATGTGTGGTCACTCATAACAGACCGTCGTGGTGAGGGCGTTACGGTTGCATTTTCCTTATCACTGAACTGGTTCGAAGCCGAATGATCTGAGAGTAATGTTTCAGACAATGGGATGTATCCAGATTCGTGTATATACATGTATATATATGCAGATCAAGTGTTCCGGTTTCCTGCCGCATATCAGTGTGCAGAAACGTGATTTTACAGTGAAATAAAATGTTGATGATTTATTTCTCCATGACTAAATCCAAACGCGCCGTGAACATTTCTGCTGATAACGACGTAAAATTCAAAGAACAATATACTAACATACAACCCACCCAACAAACCAACCAACCAACCAACGAACTAACCACGAGTCAATATTTTAAGCCGCTTAAAGTGATAATCCCACAAAGAACAAGCAGAGCATCAACTTGTTTGTACTTCTTCTCTTTATCTATCCATCCATTTAGGATAACCTCTTTCGAGTAAAAACATGTTGCGGTATGAACATATATGCACAACAGATAGAGTGATAAAATAATTTGGATATAAGTCATGGAGACGTACACAGGTCTGACTATCAGCCTATACATAGTTTCAAGTTTGAATGTCTTTAGCCAAGAGACCGAGATCGGTATCTTGCACAGTGTGGATGTTAACACAAGAAGGTTGAGTAAATTATAGGCGTCATATGCGTCTGTCGGATGAGGAGAAGTCGTCGATTGCATTGGGTTTAGTTTACTGTCGTTTCTCGAATGTTTAGGGATGAAATCTGAAGCCGCGTTTATATCTGCGCTACTGTGCTCTCGTGTGTTGGATCGACAACCTAAGGTCTCATTTTACAGCTTTGATAATGAGCACTTCTGACTGGTGTGTTTGTAAATTATTAACGAGATCATATCGTTAATTGGTCCGTTGGGATACCTGTTAACATCAAGGATTATTCTCAGGTGACAAACTATCAGATGCGATATGCACACCGTCAATTTAAATGTGCCTAAATCAAATTAGAATTTTTCCAGTTTGTGCGATTACTCTCCCACATGCCGGATGTCGGCCTATTTATTATCGACATTGTTCTGTTCACCATCGACACAGAAGGTAGGCCTATAGCGCATTCGAGACAATTACTATTAAATTGACACCGCGTTATGATCGGTACTTAGTTCTGCGACTGTTAATAACGTCAAAACTCTTCATTCACATCCAACAACAGCATAGAATTCTTTTTGCAAGTGACGTAGTGGAGATATGACCGACATCTGGATCACAAAAGTGTGGGTGTGTAGTTCAAAACCAAAACCGATCCCAATCAAGATGACGTAACAACCGAAGCATGCAGTCATCATTAAAACATATTTTAATATCAATATTGTACGGGAAATTCCGTTATCTTGAACTAAAAGACATCTAAATTGATAAGCTGATATGGAAAATATTGGTACATATGAACATTAAGTTCAAATAAACTATGTCGCCAGGGACCATCATCATCGCAATATCATATGGCCGTCTACCAGTAATATAATATATGGCCGTCTACCAGTTAACCCAGACTTGACATGACATAGCCCACGCAGACACCTTATTGTTAGACATGAACAGTATATATATAAACATTTCTTCATAATTTTAGTACTAGCACGCGTATTTTAATGGATGGACGATTTTAAATAATGAAATGGCAATGGAAAGGGAAATCGATTGTTCTAGAGCCACGAAACGCACTGCACAATAGATTATGTGCCAGCTATGGTTTATACAACTATAAATCAAAGTGGGGAATCAATTGACAATTGAAGATGCATCTAATACATATTTTTGTATATAGTTTTCTATATTTAAACTTTCATTAAATGTAAATTTTTAGAAATCTTTGAATTATATGAATTAAATGTGTTTTAACCATGTGCCCGAAACAAGTTCTATAAAGAGATCGTCGGTTACTACCCGTGAATGCACATTGGAGCGTTATGTGGCATACTGTTTGTAATACATTTTGGAAAAACAGAGCATACTTGTATACATGTATACCTTGCAATGCTGTATCTGCGATATATAGAGCCAGAGACTACATGATTAACTCTTGTCAGACGCATTTTCAAAGGCTGATTTATGGCAAAGTATTTATTAAGTACAGATATATGACTCATAAATTAGCACAAGTTGTGAACATGTATAGAGTATGCAGTGTATCGTCCATATTTACACATGAATGTTAGAACACTATAGTCCTAAGTGACGAATTTTATTTTTACTGTTCTTTCCATTTCATTGTTTTAATAAAGACTGCATCTAAATACCAGCCGCGCACAATCTGTCCACCCATCCATGACTGGAGTTTCCTGAAATCTTGCGAAAACCCTGTGACAATGCATTATCTTATATATGGGAGTCTCCCAATATTTGTCTTGACCGTGTAAGCCAATGTATTCTCGTATAAATTCGAGGCTCTCTATGGGAGACTCACATATATCAGAGAATGCACTGTCACAGGATATTTAATGCTCCACCAGCACAGCTCCCATCACGAACGGGTTAATAACTCGCAAATTAGCAAAACATAACCGGTAACCCCCCCCCCCCTAGAATTTTTGATTACAGATATAATGCAATTACTTCAAAAAATTGTAATAATTACAAATACAATATGTTGGCTCCTAAAAGTATTGATTGCAGATATAATGCATTAACCCTTTACCCAACAAACCGGCCAAAACCGGCCAAATAAAGCTTCAACAGCCTAAAATATCTTCGGTATGTCTCAATAGAACCATACAAATATGGATATCATTGGAACCGGCTCCTTGACCACATTGTGATAGTTACAGTTATGCCCTGTGCCAATGCATTCTCTTATATATGCGAGTCGACCATAGTTCGCCTCGCATATATAAGAGAATGCATTGGCCTAAAAAAAAACTTTTTTTAACACTTTTTACCATTTTTTCTTACATTCTTTAACAATTTTATAATTTTTAATGTGTTAAGCCAATGCATTCTCTTATATATGCGAGGCGACCTATGGTCGACTCGCATATATAAGAGAATGCATTGGCACAGGGCCCTTCTGTTGGGTAAAGGGTTAAAAATTGTAATAATTACAAATACAATTGATATACAGAATACGATTACTCTATCACTGCTTGAAATAAATTCCAACAAGGCAGAGCTATAATACAGAGCTATAATACAGAGCTATAATACAGAGCTATAATACAGAGCTATAATACAGCTTTGAACGATTATTCGCCCACTGGATCTAAAACAAATTGTGCAATGAAAAGTTCTAATGTGCAGGTGGTTAAATACATGATCTTCTGTGGGGGGCAGTATGCGACACAGGTTTACGATCAAGGGAGGTTGTTAATTTGTGAACCAGCACTCGATATACCAGTAGAAACCCTCCGAAATGACACACAGTATTGAATGGAAACGTTAAGGGTCAGATGCACATTTTGCCAACATTTAATTCCTGGTATTTCTTTCTGAAATCTGGTACAATATTTAAGATCCATCAACCAATTGGAAATTATCGCCTCATTTAGTTTATTTAATGACATGAATAATATGAAACATTTCAAATTTCAGGCACCAAGTACTTCTGTAAAATCGATTGTTCCGTCCATGTATCCATGACATCACAACTGAAGTTCGTGATATAGGAGACTGAATGATTCTTGAAATTTAATGATTTTTTTTTCATTTATAATGGCAACTACCCGTACATAATTTTTATATTCGAGCAGTAGCATGTCTTCAATGATACATTGGGCTAAGATGAGTTTTGGGCCAAGTTAAAGCTGACCACCATATCTCTTAACACAGTGGCATAATATATATGGAGGTATGATGTTATATTATGCAAATTAATCATTTACATCAACAGTATGATGCAAATGAAGCCTGCTCTCATATAGCCAAGACAATAATCTATTTGGTGACAGGTTTGTTCGTTGAAATTATTGATTATTCTAGCAGTTCTTGGTACCGAAAGGGACAAGAAAGAAAATAATAGTTTCGACCTCTCAAATGTATTAAAATCAATTGTTTTTGACTTTTAAAAAATAATTGCTCAGATTCGATATGCAATTAAGTTGATAACATGTGGAAATCGAGATTGTTCGCCAGATAGAGCCAGGGAAATTCTTTGTTGGAAAAATTTGCAATTTTTGGCTGGAATTGTGCAAAACATGCGTCTGCCCCTTAAAGTGTTCAACAATAATATTCACATATTTCTTAAGTCAGAAGTCTGGTAGTTTCAGGTACATTAGTTTCGACTCTTGAATTATTTGGCTCATATAGCATTGTTTGTATTTTGTCTTGTTCTAGGCGTCGCAATAGGTGATATATATTATTCTCATATTTACGGACTCACAATGCTCTGGGCGCTTGCCGGGGTGATCGACATTAATCGCCTAACAATTTTTCACGGCTACATTGTAATGGACTATCAAACTAGGAGCATTTTGGTAACTGTTTCCTGATTTCCGACCTCTTGCTGTTTAGTTATGCATTTGTTTGAATTCCTTCCATATGTATATGTGTCATTTGTTTTCACTCGTATACAATAACGGTGAGATGTATGAAGCGCATGTATTATACGCGTGAATCCACGTCATGTAATGCCCTAAATAATCGACTCCTTAACCGCAGCAGAATTATGAGTAACTTTTCAGGATTTAGTCGGAAATATGGCTTGTTGCCATTCATCGGAAAGCTCTCAGTGAGCCATATTTCCGATACAAAAAAAATGCCTTGTCGTTACAACAGAATGGACGAGTTTTGATTATGTATATATAGCCCGTGGATGCACATGTGTATAACACACACGCTTCGTACATCTCGTCGATGCTGTAAGAATAAACATTTTACTAGTATAATTACATCCGTTTTATCTCCTATAGTAATTTGCCGTTGGATTCCTAAAATGCTAATGTAGTTAGGTATAAGATAAATGCATTATGGCGGTATAGGGGTACCCACACGACAACACGAAATTCCATGCTGAGTACAGTCCCCTGGTACGCAGGACTTGCCAGCACCTACACATAATGTGAAGAAATAACTCATTTATTTATCTGAGACTTTTGTAGGCCACAATTCATTCTCCATTATTCTGAGAAACTGAAATGTCCATATTCATTTGAAAATTGTCTAGATCAAGTCAGAATGAATTGAAACTGACAAAACACTTCAATAAAAAAAATCTAGATTTAATTAAGAAAATTCACATGCCGTCAGCGGTCAGACATAGCGTAGCGAGTGGACTGAACTCTGTTTAGTATCTTGTGTAGGAATATCGACACGACAACACGCGAGCGACGTCGCAGCAACGTCACTATACAGTTCCCAATATGTAATAGAGGATCTACAACTCGCCCCCCCCCAGTTTATAGCGAAATTTACAAAACGAGTTCAGTAAATTAGGTCTGGAGTTGTAGATTCTCGACAAAACATACTTAACCCTTTACCCAACAGAAGGGCCCTGTGCCAATGCATTCTCTTATATATGCGAGTCGACCATAGGTCGCCTCGCATATATAAGAGAATGCATTGGCTTAACACAATAAAAATTATAAAATTGTTAAAGAATGTAAGAAAAAATTATAAAAAGTGTTAAAAAAAGATTTTTTTTAGGCCAATGCATTCTCTTATATATGCGAGGCGACCTATGGTCGACTCGCATATATAAGAGAATGTATTGGCACAGGGCATAACTGTAACCATCACAATGTGGTCAATGAGCCGGTTCCAATGATATCCATATTTGTATGGTTCTATTGAGACAGACCGAAGATATTTTAGGCTGTTGAAGCTTTATTTGGCCGGTTTTGGCCGGTTTGTTGGGTAAAGGGTTAAATCAACAAATGGGACGCGAAACTAACATTCTTCTATACGGCATGAAATGTCGTTTCACGTAACTATGCGTTGTTTGCCCCCGTAAAGAAATCGTCCCAGATAAATAAAGACTCTTTGGCATATTTAATGGCGTATATTTAATGACAAAACTTTTCAATCTCTTCATTCATTATAGTTTGTTGAAAAATATTGGTAGCCATAGTATTTTGAGACGTAGCGTACATAATGTAAACAGACGACAAACCAGAAGTCAAAAGTCACCTGGCACTATATCCTGTTATTAAACGAACGTTTAATATCACAATTTATAGAATGGGTTAATTGCATGGAATAATGGTAGGATCATGTAACAAACGATATATCCAACTCAAAATTCATATTCAGGTTAATATTTTCCCTGAGAAGAAATAAACTCTGTATCCTAATATCATTACAGTGATTACACAGTTTAAAGGGGTACTGGACTTCTGGAGTAATAATTTCATTTTCATTATCATTACCATGTTGTTTGAATCTGTCATATAGCACAAGAGTGTGTTGCACTAATCCATGGCTAAAATTCATTCATGTGTTGCATATATATTCTGTTCAGTTTAAAAGGAGATGGTCCCATAAATGGCCGGATTTAGTTTACAGCACCGCTTTGAAGCCATCATGCCAAATCACAAAATGTTCATTTATGAATTTATGATTCGGTATGATACCCTTCAACTAATTACATTGATAGGGAACCGAGAATGCGCTGCATGGCGTGCATGGTCAAGGTAAATATTGTTAGGCCAATGTATTCTCTTATATATGCGAGGCTCCTTATATATGAGACACTCGCACAGAGTGCATTGACACATGGTTTTCGCTGTTAACGGGTTAATTTCACTGCATGGGAAACCAGTCCACTGCGTGTAGAAAATTCCAATAGACACACATGAAACGAAACAGGTTACTCTCCCGCCCAATAGATACACGAAACAGGTTACTCTCCCGCCCGATAGACACACGTAACAGGTTACTCACCCGCCCAATAGATACACGAAACAGGTTACTCTCCCGCCCAATAGATACACGAAACAGGTTACTCTCCCGCCCGATAGACACACGAAACAGGTTACTCACCCGCCCAATAGATACACGAAACAGGTTACTCTCCCACCCGATAGATACACGAAACAGGTTACTCTCCCGCCCAATAGATACACGAAACAGGTTACTCTCCCGCCCGATAGATACACGAAACAGGTTACTCTCCCGCCCGATAGATACACGAAACAGGTTACTCACCCGCCCAATAGATACACGTAACAGGTTACTCACCCGCCCGATAGATACACGAAACATGTTACTCTCCCGCCCAATAGATACACGAAACAGGTTACTCTCCCGCCCGATAGACACACGAAACAGGTTACTCACCCGCCCGATAGACACACGAAACATGTTACTCTCCCGCCCGATAGATACACGAAACAGGTTACTCACCCGCCCGATAGACACACGAAACAGGTTACTCTCCCGCCCGATAGATACACGAAACAGGTTACTCTCCCCCCGATAGACACACGAAACAGGTTACTCTCCCCCCGATAGACACACGAAACAGGTTACTCACCCGCCCGATAGATACACGAAACAGGTTACTCTCCCCCCGATAGACACACGTAACAGGTTGCTCCCCCGTCCGATAGACAAACGAAATATGTTACTCTCCCGCCCGATAGACAAACGAAATATGTTACTCACCCGCCCGATAGATACACGAAACATGTTGCTCTCCCGCCCGATAGACAAACGAAATATGTTACTCTCCTGTCCGATAGACACACGTAACAGGTTACTCACCCGCCCGATAGATACACGAAACAGGTTACTCACCCGCCCGATAGATACACGAAACAGGTTACTCTCCCGCCCGATAGATACACGAAACAGGTTACTCTCCCGCCCGATAGATACACGAAACATGTTACTCTCCCGCCCGATAGACACACGAAATAGGTTACTCTCCCGCCCGATAGATACACGAAACAGGTTACTCTCCCGCCCGATAGATACACGAAACAGGTTACTCTCCCGCCCGATAGATACACGAAACATGTTACTCTCCCGCCCGATAGATACACGAAACAGGTTACTCTCCCGCCCGATAGATACACGAAACATGTTACTCTCCCGCCCGATAGATACACGAAATATGTTACTCACCCGCCCGATAGACACACGAAACATGTTACTCTCCTGTCCGATAGATACACGAAACAGGTTACTCTCCCGTCCGATAGATACACGAAACAGGTTACTCTCCCCCCGATAGACACACGAAACATGTTACTCTCCCGCCCGATAGATACACGAAACAGGTTACTCTCCCGCCCGATAGATACACGAAACAGGTTACTCTCCCTCCCGATAGATACACGAAACAGGTTACTCTCCCGCCCGATAGATACACGAAATATGTTACTCACCCGCCCGATAGACACACGAAACATGTTACTCCCCCCGCCCGATAGACACACGAAACAGGTTACTCTCCCGCCCGATAGATACACGAAATATGTTACTCACCCGCCCGATATATAGACACACGAAACATGTTACTCTCCCGCCCGATAGACACACGAAACAGGTTACTCACCCGCCCGATAGATACACGAAACATGTTACTCTCCCGCCCGATAGACACACGAAACAGGTTACTCTCCCGCCCGATAGATACACGAAACATGTTACTCTCCCGCCCGATAGATACACGAAACATGTTACTCACCCGCCCGATAGATACACGAAACAGGTTACTCTCCCGCCCGATAGATACACGAAACATATTACTCTCCCGCCCGATAGATACACGAAACAGGTTACTCTCCCCCCGATAGACACACGAAACAGGTTACTCTCCCGCCCGATATATACACGAAACATGTTACTCTCCCGCCCGATAGATACACGAAACATGTTACTCACCCGCCCGATAGATACACGAAACATGTTACTCGCCCGCCCGATAGACACACACGCAACAGGTTACTCTCCCGCCCGATAGACAAACGCAATATGTTACTCACCCGCCCGATAGACACACGAAACAGGTTACTCTCCCGTCCGATAGACACACGTAACAGGTTACTCCCCCCCCCCCCCCGATAGACACACGTAACAGGTTACTCTCCCGCCCGATAGATACACGAAACAGGTTACTCTCCCTCCCGATAGATACACGAAACAGGTTACTCTCCCGCCCGATAGATACACGAAACAGGTTACTCCCCCCCCCCCCGATAGATACACGAAACAGGTTAATCTCCCGCCCGATAGATACACGAAACAGGTTAATCTCCCGCCCGATAGATACACGAAACATGTTACTCTCCCGTTCGTGGATCCCAAGAAACAGGATACTCTAGTGTTCGTGGATCACAAATCTGCGGTTATTGTGAATCGAACAGGCCTCTCCATTACCGTGTCGGCCTAATGTGTCAGGCACGTTAGATGCAATTGCCCACTACACCACCCATTTTCTAAGAGTCGTAATGTATTGAAAAAAAATCCGATAATCTTTATTATTGAAATATGTCTCAATAAATGTAAAACGATCAACATTATGTCTGACGTCATGACTTTACTGATACAGTTTTCTGAAGGTTTCCACCGAATTCAGTAAAATATCTTGTTTCTAAATGTCAATGGACCTCCTTCAAGTATTGCCCATTCTCAAACAGATAAAGGTGTATATTAGATATACAGAACGCGACGTATGCGAGAATGTTGAAACGTTTATTGAACGGCCCTCGTTTAATACACGTGTATCCGTACGGCATATTATACAGCCGATTCGATAAAGGCTTAACGATTTAACCCCTTCTTTATTAAATGAAATCTTCCATTAATATTTACACTCACACATGCATCGCGTTGTGGAACATGAATGCCGGATGTTGGTTGGTCGAAATTACGTGACATGACGTCGCGCGCTGACCCCAAATTGCATCCATTTTTGTGTAGACGCAACTTGCATCAAGTCGCGAGAATAACGTTGGAAATGGGCACTTAGTGCAGTTGTCTCGGTTGAGTGTAACTATAAGTAATGGATGTTGATTTTGTTGCGTTCCGAAGAGTATGGATGCAAGTTGGTCTGACGCGTTCCACACTAAAGGTCAGACCAACTTGCATCCACACGCTATGGAACGCAAGCAAATCAACATGTATTTCTTAATAAAATGATATGTTGGAGTCGTCTATTACTCATCTTGAGGGATGTTCGGGAATTACAAACATACGACATACAGACGAACAGAAACTACACGTTCAGAAGTATTCGTGTTCATTGGTGGGAAATGGTCAGATAAAATTGTTGGCCGTTTGTTGAACTTATTATATGAACATTAACAGGGAAAATGACCGTGCATGAGTATTTATTTACGAAAGGGTAACCCTTTACCCAACAAACCGGCCAAAAACGCCCAAATAAAGCTTCAACAGCCTAAAATATCTTCGGTCTGTCTCAATAACACCATACAAATATGGATATCATTGGAACCGGTTCATTGACCACATTGTGATGGTTACAGTTATGCCCTGTGCCAATGCATTCTCTTATATATGCGAGTCGACCATAGGTCGCCTCGCATATATAAGAGAATGCATTGGCCTAAAAAAAATCTTTTAAAATAATTTTTTCTTACATTTTTTAAATTTTTTATAATATTTTTCTACATTCTTTGACAATTTTATCATTTTTAATATGTGTTAAGCCAATGCATTCTCTTATATATGCGAGGCGACATATGGTCGACTCGCATATATAAGAGAATGCATTGGCACAGGGCCGTTCTGTTGGGTAAAGGGTTAATGCATGCGTTGGGGCTATGATACCATGTGTTAATGCGTTGGGGCTATGATACCATGTGTTAATGCGTTGGGGCTATGATACCATGCATGTGTGAATCCGACGTCGACAATACTCAGAGGAAGAGAATTTCGCGTCTAAAACAGACAATGCGCAAGATTCAAACTGCTTTCGAAACAAGTTATAATATCCCCATCTCTGCCTAAACAGTTACTGAAAATCGCGTCTTCAGTTGGTAGAAGACATTGTAATTTTGAAACCTTATGGTAGCAAGATTAATAACTCAAGCGAAGGTTACTCAAGTCGCCCATATAAGTTATCACACATTAACCGTGTACAATTATCCTGAAATGTATGCCTGAAACATGTATTCATTGTCTATTCTTATCGAAAATGAACAAACAAAGTACATGGAATGAATTGCTTGCCCACCGGTGAAAGCAAAAAGGAATACATGGAAGGGGAAAGCATCCGTATGGCAACAGAAGTTGTAAAGAATAGAGTTAGCACAATAAATACAAACTTAAATTAATTTGATAAATTTGATCAATTTTATCATAAGTTCAGAAAGAAAGTTCTAACGAGATTACGTGAAGATAATATCAACTTACCGTTTTGCACGTATAAAACTATTATTGCCAGCAGAGTACAGAGAAGATGTTTCATTCTTAGTTTTATCTTCAAAATTGTCTTTACGTTCACTGTTTTCCTGGAAAAGTTTCTTTTGTCACGAACAATGTGTGTGCTTATTTGTCCAAAAATGTTCTTCAATGGTCAGCGCCTCCGTTGGTTGTTCACTATCTCTTAAGTTTCCCCGCCTCCAGAAATTTCCCGCGTCAATTCTCCTGCCTTGCCGATCTTTGATTCGTGGTTGTCTGGCAGCCGTGGACTCTTTGATTTATTTATAGAGCAGCTCCGGCCTCCGCTCCGTCGAACCAGGAATGGGCGATCAAGTCGCTATAATTGGCCGTTTACGTCGAAGGGGTCTATAACGAATGCGTAGGTGATATTATGAACAATTGTGTTTACCGCGGAGAAGATCAATCTTTGATTGATAGGTGGAATTATTCCCACATCGGACAAAAGTGATGGCAGTTCTTGTATACAACTTAAATGTCTCCGGTGTATTTTGTGCATTAATTATGCGAGAAGGAATTGTTCCATTGAGACTGAACATGTTGGTGGGACACAAGGCCCCGCGACAGTTTGAAGCCTGACATATGCTAGCTTTTGTTACCTCCCTTTCGATTCCGGGGATAAAATAAGGTCCATAAATATACTCCGTCGGTTAAACTTACCTAACCTTTTAATGACGGAAGCTTCCTGATTTTTTTGCGAAAACCCTGTGCCAATGCATTCTCTTGTATATGCTAGTCGACCATAGGTCGCCTCGCATATATAAGAGAATGCACTAGCCTAACAAATTTTATATTATTTTTTCATAATTGTTACAAAATGTAAGAAAAAATGAAAAAAAAATGATAAAACTTTTTAAAGAATGTAAGATATAATGATAAAAAATTCTAAATATTGTTAAAGATTATAAGAAAAAATGATAAAAATTGATAAAGAACGTAAGAAAAATGATAAAAATGATAAAATTGTTAATGAAAGTAAGAAAAAATGATCAAAAAAATGATAAAAATTGTTATAGAAAGTAAGAAATAATGATAAAAAATTTTTTTTAAAGAATGTAAGAAAAAATTATAAAAATTGTTAAAGAATACAAGAAATTTTGATAGAAAATGATAAAAAAAATTGTTAGGCCAATGCATTCTCTTATATATGCGAGGCGACCTATTGTCGACTGGCATGTATAAGAGAATTCATTGGCACAGGGTCTTTAATGTTGCGCCAGGGCAGCGCTCGTCATGAAAGGGTTAATATATAATTTTAAAAAGTCAGGTCCCGCTTTTTCTTAGACATGGAACAATAAAGATCGTTCATTGTTTGTGAATTCCTAATATGGTTATAATAGAGAGCGTTTGTCTGACTTCTTTGCGAAAAAATGAACACCGCCGCAAACTTCACTGAAAAAATATCCAAAATATAGGAAATCTACACAAAAGATTTACTCTTTAATGGTACAAAGTTCATCAAATCCTTTAAAGTGTAGACACTGCATGTGTAAAGTAAATATTAACAATATTTGAACAGGTATGGCTGCACTGTTATAGTTTTTAACTATACCTTTTCGTACACTTTATTGTGTGCAAATGAGCTGCACAAATGTGTAGAATTAATGATACATTAATGGTTCATTATACTCCACATTGAAGTTTATGATTTAGAATATAGAATTATGTAGAAGCACAAACTGTCGGCATGTTGAATCGTAGTTCAAATCCCGACTAAATGCACTGGTTGCTATATTTTATCATATAGATATCTATGGCGCGGACAATCATGTGATGCGGATGATTGTATAATAATTACAACACACATAACTTGACAGAGACAAAAATGACGATAATGATGATGATGATAATGACGGCGATTATGATGATTATGACGATGATTGTTTAATTGTGAGTATTTATTGTATTGAATATCAAATCCATGTAACCACTTATAAATAAACCATTACCTCGTTTTGTTAATATGCTCCAAACATTGGACACATTGTGTAGAGATAGCTATTCAAGCTATCATTATAAAAAGAACCTCTAAATTATATTCCACAATAAATGAATGGTCAAATATTTTCAACTATAGTTATTGACATGTTGACATAAATAAATATTTGCATTCTGGACTCGGCACCAAGGACACCTCTCCAATTAAAACATCATGGGGATCTTGTGATGAACTCCAAGTCACCTCTCTGTGTCACCTACTTCAGGAACTTTTGTAACCCGGGCACCAAAATGTAATTATTTTAAGCTTTTACTGTTTATGAGAACAAAGTACTTCAAATAAACTTCGAAAACTATATATAACAGAAG
Source organism: Siphonodentalium dalli (assembly GCA_032622095.1). Classification (NCBI taxonomy): domain Eukaryota; kingdom Metazoa; phylum Mollusca; class Scaphopoda; order Gadilida; family Siphonodentaliidae; genus Siphonodentalium; species Siphonodentalium dalli. Next base: position 52,238,876 of record CP136067.1, read on the forward strand.
AAATGTATTGTTATTTACTCATACTATATTATTCCAAATACTAATCCTGATGCCAAATTGCAAAGAACACGGTGATATGGCGGTTGTGGTGGTATTGGCGAAGATGTTAACGAAAAAGTCCCAAACTTTTATATTGCTTAGCTAAATTTTGTTTACGTTAGAACATCAACGCTCATCTTTTAGTTGATATCGGGGAACCACGCGATATTATTACGTGTCCATAGTCAGGGAGCCGAAATGATTAATTGTAACTTTCGCTAAACATCGCTGGTAGAGTTTGCGACCACCATTTTAAGATAAAAAATGAAATATGATTTTGTAGCAGGGGTACACATTTTATGTTGAAAACCTACACATTAGTTGTAGGAGTGAATATTTTCTTGCACATTGCCCAATGCGAGTGCCCTGTGTATATCGCTGTGATATTTCATCGATGTCTTCATGTAGTGAAATATCTGTTTTGTTGACCATTAAGAAAATAACTGGACATTTAAAGTGCACTACTTAAAGGCTCAGGCGGCGTTAAATAGTTAATGGACATTTCCGTAGGGAAACAGTACAATATTCGACAGAACCTTTTAACTATGGGCAGCCAAATTGAAAATCTTAAAGGCACGGGTGGCGTTTGTTGCAGAAATATTCATATTTGTTCAAATCGCCACCAACAGAAGAAATATTAAAATATATATAGTTTTGTTCATATGCAAAACATAATCAGCGCGTATATATTATATTGTCGTCAAGACGTACGATGGTGTACGTAAACAAGAGCCTGGTCGTGTTACAGAAGTTTTGCTTCTGTTTACATAACACAGCGCAATGCTATTGGTTAATCACACACAAATGATATAAACTCTCTTTACTATTTCCATATCAGGAAAACAGTAACAAATAACGCTCTTTATGTTTACCATATCCGGATCTAAACAAAAGCCAGATTCCGTAACGTTTCTTTGGTTTTCTTTACATAACAAAGGAAAAACATTTGACAATAACATACTGTTTATGCCATATTTCTGATTGGTATAAGAACACAGTCTGTCTATATTTTACTATTATTTCTGTTTATGACGGTTTTTGACGGAGGTGAATATTTTAACAGCATATCCACCGCCCGTATCTTTAACTTAGAAAGATTGAAAAGTTACACGTGGATCAATAAAGTAAGGGAATGCCGACATACATGCATTCAGCCAGTTCTCCTGAAAATAAGCTCATATTGAACTTATTTCAAAAATACACATAATCCCATCGATATCTGCATCTAAATTACGCTCTATATGAACCTAAATCGACTTACCAGATGTACGCTCTTTATAAAGTGTTTTCACTGTGACCCGCGCCATAAAACGGAAATAAGTCCAATGTGAACCTATATATATATATATATGAATATTTACACGTGGGACCAATATGAACACTATATTTGCACGAGGATAACGTTGATGATGCATCATATATTCTGATTTCCAGCTGTTTTATTTTTTGGTACAGAAATGAGATAAACGCTCTTTATGTTTACCATATCATGAATATATAAAATAAATTATCTCTTTTGGTCTTCCCCGACGAAACGTCGTGACGAGATGCTTCCAGAATGCTAGGAATTGAATAAGCCTTCATGAGGAGTTCGTTCGTACTAAAGTATTTGTGAGTTGTTATCGGCATATTGATTGATATTGTAATCCTCGAATCTGACCGGGATGTGTAACGCACAGACGCGAGATTTAGTTCAATGATGATTCGAACCACCTAGCAATCGTTCGATTTTTACTATGTTCCGGGGATCAAATTAATCCGATAAGTACCAGTAATTACGCGAAATACTTATTCCATAATACGAACTATTCATGCCTCAGAAACATTTATTATGAGACAGAAACTCAGTATTGTCCAGGGATAAAAACAAAAACAAAAACAATCTGTAACAATAAAGAGCGTTTTTGGTAAATTTATCCTGATATGGTATAATGACAAAATACGCTTTTGCAGAACATTAGGAAAAGTTGAAAATGCTCATTGTTATCGACCTGTATTGATGTTATCCTCATAACAACGAGTATTATATGTTTAACTTCACGGATGAGCATCATTATGAGTATCAATTTGTGATGACCACTATTGCTTTTGCTCAACCTCAAATTAAACGGGCAAGTTATATATATATATGCAGCTGTGAGCAGATGGGCATATTTCGCACAATAAACCAATACTGATAAGAATTGGGAATAGGGTACTACGTCACTAGAATGTGTGTTCTTTCTATCCGTTCAATTCAGTTGTCATTTTACCATATCAGTTTCGATTTGGGCTGCGATACGCCAGGCATAAGCAAGCGAGCTCTGTGTGCAATCATCGAGCCTACCACCGACTATGACCTGATAACAACATAATTAATACAAATAATCACGACAAACAGAACCATATAACCGCATTGGGAGTGGCACGAAGTTTGAACGGCGCTATTTTTTCAAAAGCGAACTCGTAGTCGTCAATTCTGCGAAAAGGTTTTTCGACCGTCGAACAATTTACGGCTACTATTAGTCTATTAGCTATTGTCAGAAGTAGTTCTTGTGAGAAAGGTGTCTATTATATGTTGATAAATAGACGAAATACCGATGTAATGCTTTATAAAAAGACGAAATACCGATGTAATGCTTTATAAATATACGAAATACTAATGTAATGCTTTATAAGTAGACGAAATACCGATGTAATGCTTTATAAATACCGACGTAATGCTTTATAAATACCGATGTAATGCTTTATAAATAGACGAAATACCGATGTGACGCTTTATAAATATACGAAATACTAATGTAATGCTTTAGAAGTAGACGAAATACCGATGTAATGCTTTATAAATACCGATGTAATGCTTTATAAATACGATGTAATGCTTTATAAATAGACGAAATACCGATGTAATGCTTTATAAATAGACGAAATACCGATGTAATACTTTATAAATAGAGGAAATACCGATGTAATGCTTTATAATTAGCCGAAATACCGATGTAATGCTTTATAAATAGACGAATTTCCGATGTAATGCTTTATAAATACCGATGTAATGCTTTATAAATACAGATGTAATGCTTTATAAGCTGCACCGATGCAATGCTTTATAAATACCGATGTAATGCTTTATAAATATCGATGTAATTCTTTATAAACTGCGAATAAAGATTACAGAAGTAATCGAGAATGGATCAGCTGAAAAGAGGCAAACTTTCTTCAATTATACCATGCCATGTTTTTAAACTACATTAATCACGAACGCTCTTTAAAGGGGTTAGTTTTTTATACGCCCGTTTTGAAAAAAAACGACGTATTATGTTATTGGTCTAGCCATCCGTCCGTCCATCTGTCCGTCCATTCGTTAACTTTGTTCTTTTTTCGGATGGTAACTTTAGTAAGTCTGAACTGAATGGACTTAAATTTGGCATGTGCACAAACTCGTCATTTGAACCGTCACCAATGACTACCTAATTTGGAAGGAGGGATAATGTATGTCGGTAAATCCCCGAAATTTCAAAACAGTGGCGTTATATTTAGAAAACAAAAATGCCAATGTCATAGGTGTTTCAGTCTCAAATAATGTCCGTATAAAATTATAACATGTTAGTCGACCTACCTCCATCTCGAAACAGGATCGGGATTTAACAGAACGTACAGCATCCAGCTTAATGTACGAAATACTCATTGGCGAGTAGTTCACTTAGGACATGTTCCGATAATAAGTTCAATGAACGACCATATTAAACTTATTTTCGGAACCATCTTCCTCCAATAAATATCTGTCGTCTACTTTTGCTGAAACCCCCTCCAGATGAATATTAACTTATTCCAACTGATTCCAATATTTATTTATATAACCGAGTATCGAAATGGTTAATTTCAGGCTTCATACCACCACGGAGCTTTAATTTTACTCACCATTCCACAATAGCATAGTAAAACAGCTTACTATTGGCAATCTTCAATAACATGTTCATTAGAATGGTACCATATATTAGGCCAATTTGCACGAAATAGAAATATTCAAGCATACTGCTACAAAAAAAAAAAAAAAAAAAAAATTAAATGTAAAAATGATTTAGGTATATACTATGCAGAATCTATAAATGCTCATATATATATACGTCTAATTGTGATTGGTGTCTGTTCTGTATGCCATATCAGATAAACTTAATTGAGTTGAAATAGAAAGGGACAACAAGCGTCGTGCATCAGTTTGTATATAGAAACGGCTGACCATACCCTTTTAGTACAACTGTATAGCGCCGTTCTTTTTGCTGACACGGTGATGCCCATTACAATTTGAGATCTACTTTCGCGTGGAATGCGCCCATTATCTCATAAGCATTAACGTGTAATTTTCCATACACCACACATTAGCCTGTCGAAGCAAATAGATCAGCCCGATAAGCATGTGATCCGCGCAGCGTCGTGAATCTCGTGACAGCACACTTTCCCCTCAACCATAAAAGCGTGGAATGACATGCCGTCCGTAATAACAGATGCCCCCACAATTTCAGATTTCAAAACGTATCTTAGAATAATTGACCCCGTCACTAGACCCCCGAGGTATTTCTACACGGGACGCAGGCAATGTAACGTACTTCACGCAAAATTACGGAACTATTGCAGTGATCTAAAGTCTGATAAATTCCAAAACTACATATCTGACAGCCCACGTTGCGCATGCGGCAACCAATGCGAAGATGCATATCATTACCTTTTCATGTGTTCCCTGTACCAATCAGAACGAATAGAAATGTATCATTCGCTACACAGAGAAGGACTCAAATTAACACATATGAATTATTTACTTTCTGGCATCCAAAACATAGATATAAAACAAAATGTGAAGTTGTTCAAAATAGTACATAGAGGATCTCACATGAGTTTCTATTTTATACGGAATTTATCAACCGAGTTCACTAAATTCGATTTGAGCCGAGGTTTACCGAGGCTCAAATAGAATTTAGTGGACGAGGTTGATAAATTACGTATAAAATAGGACGAGTGTGAGATACTTTTTATCACATGATCAAATAAACGCGAAGCAATGCGAAATATCCATCGTAAACAACGATAAAAACCGCAGCGAGCGCAAGTCATTTGAAGAACGATGTGACGTCATCGCACGCGCTGATATTAAACGTGTCTCTTATCGATAATTATGAAACTGCTTTTATCGGCAAATTATGTGATAAAACATTTTATTACGGAAACTAAACGTTTCTGACAAATGATATTAACTTAATTAATAAGTAGGACATAAATATGTTTATTGTTGTTTATTGCTTTGTTCGACCTGGTACTTGCTCGGCCATAACAATGTTTTAAATAAACACAATCGACGTTGGCACCCCCACCACCTTACATCATCCTTTCCTAACGATCCGCAAGATCATCATTCACCAGTCACCATTCTCTCACATTCCACACAGCTGTAAATAAGTTACTTATTGTGCCACTTTGTCAATTATGTAATTTTGTAACAATGTATACTGGAGAGGGGCTCATTAAGTTATGTAACTTGTGCCCCAATCCACTTTGTATTATTACAAATAAAATATGTTTAAAGTAAAAAGTAAGCACACTGCTTGATATTCTGACTTTCTGACCGAATTCTTCATCTTCAGTTTAAACGTCCAAATTTAAATCTGGTTTAAACCTACATTGACGGTCCAGCCATATCTGATCTATTTATTACCAGGCGAACCACAAGTAGGCCGGTGTAATGGTTATATACCAGGCGAACCGCAAGCAGGCCGGTATAATGGTTATTACCAGGCGTACCACAAGTAGGCCAGTATAATGGTTATTACCAGGCGAACCGCAAGCAGGCCAGTATAATGGTTATTACCAGGCAAACCACAAGTAGGCCAGTATAATGGTTATTACCAGGCGAACCACAAGTAGGCCAGTATAATGGTTATTACCAGGCGCACCACAAGCAGGCCGGTATAATGGTTATTACCAGGCGAACCACAAGTAGGCCAGTTTAATGGTTATTACCAGGCGAACCACAAGTAGGCCAGTATAATGGTTATTACCAGGCGAACCACAAGTAGGCCGGTATAATGGTTATTACCAGGCGAACCACAAGTAGGCCAGTATAATGGTTATTACCAGGCGCACCACAAGCAGGCCAGTATAATGGTTATTACCAGGCAAACCACAAGTAGGTCGGTATAATGGTTATTACCAGGCGAACCGCAAGCAGGCCGGTATAATGGTTATTACCAGGCGCACCACAAGCAGGCCAGTATAGTAGAGACCTTTCGCAAAAATCACTATTACGATTACGGATAGGATGTATTGTCCTAGTAAGGTTGACACTACCATAATTTACCAACGATGGCTAATTGGTGACACGGCATATGCCCCATTGTATTCAGTGACACATATATTTGATGGGAAAAAGTAATATGTGTCTCTTTCAGATCCCATGTTCGTATCCGTGTGTTTATACACCACACGGATATTGTTAGAGCGTCCCCAAGCAGGACCGGTGGCACATCCTTGACACGTCTGCTCATAATTAAACTGCGTGGGCTATATTTGGTCTCACATATGAACCCCGTGTGTAAAAGTAGAATTTTGGCCGTATACTGCCAGGATATTTCCATATCCGTAATCGTATTCGTGATTTTGCGAAAGGTCTCTAATGGTTATTACCAGGCGAACCGCAGGCAGGCCGGTATAATGGTTATTACCAGGCGAACCGCAGGCAGGCCGGTTTAATGGTTATTACCAGGCGAACCGCAGGCAGGCCGGTATAATGGTTATTACCAGGCGAACCGCAAACAGGTCGGTATAATGGTTATATTAACACGTCATCAATCAACGCGAACAAGCACACACTTATATACCAACCCTATATGTGAGCATGAATCAATTGTGACATGATATGTAACACCAGGCATGCAGCCACTCGCATATACACGCCACTCGAGATTATCTATGGCTACACCTATATAGTTGATAGGCCGGATTCCCATATATTAGGTTTAAACATGGTTTATGACAACCTTTAGGTTCAAACCGACATTCGACAGATCAATCCGTGGTTTAAACATGAGACAGCAGGTCGAAGTACACGCATTCGTGACCTCTTGTTTAAACATGGTCTAATCAGACCCATTGTTTAGTAGTACTCTGTATTGCCGAGCTTAAATAATCTCAATTCCCTAATTCAGACCGCCGCCAGTTAAATCTGTGGTTTTAAACACGAGACAGCCGGTAGCAGTACACGCATTCGCGATCTCTTGTTTAAAACTGGTTTAATCAGACCCATTGTTTAGCAGTACTCTATATCGCCGAGCTTAAACAATCGCACTTAACCTATTCTGACCGCCGCGTTCTATCGACAGCGAAAATCGATAATTACGACAACGAGCATTTATTTAGTGGAAACCTACAAGTGAGAAGCGCTCAGACCTATAAAGTGTGTGGGGATAAGTTTTTGTCAATTGAGATTTTTTTTTTTTGCGTTTTATAACAAACTTTCATTTTGTTTTCAAATTTACCCACTGCGAGTCCATGATATCTCACCTGAAATTGTGTGTTATATTTACAAAGCCCGACAGACATTATGTACGGATTATGTGCCATTCTCACCAATACATTCCAGAAAATTCACATACACTGCTGCACGAAGGAATTTTGTGTGTCCCCCCCCCCCCCCGACTGAATATGAGTTGTTAGTACGAGTATTGGATCACTTTTCGGGTCGATTAACGACTTCGTTTAAACGCTGCTTTACGGTCTAATTCGTGAGGCGCATCCTCTTATCAGTGCAATTGAACATGCCATAAACATGTCCAGAGTATAAATAATTGAAGAGGTAACGTTTCGAATCGTGTGTTGTAATATGGCCTATCTCTTCCGTGAACTTCCTATGCAGTTTTATGGGCATAACACAATGAATCAAGAGATATCAGTCAACAGGAGCTTCTGTTACTAAACATTTTTCTTTTCAAAAAGTTTTTACACGAAACAGAAACTATGGAATTTTAGTACCTTATATACTGTTCATGTGTAATATGAGAATATTTTAATTTAAAGACATGCTATGTACTTGTTCGGGAGTATTAAACTGATAAGTTATAATTCAGGCGCTATGCCAACAGAAGGAATGTAACATTCTACTAACATTGCTGAAAATTTGAAGCAAATCGATCGTACTACTCCATAGAACACATCGTCTGAACTATGCTCAATTGTAAATATTTACTATTTGATTCGGGACGCGTCTATCGGCGATCAATTAACGAAAACGATTTCGCCACCGAGAGTTAATATATAAGAATGATGGTATTTGTTGACAATTTGGATTATTCTCCATTTCTATTTGATTACCCTACAAGAGTGTTTCACATCACTTTAAACACATTTAAAGACATAGTATGGACTTGTTCGGTGCGAAAACGGATAAGTTAGTACTCAGGCGCTATGCTAAGTGTGGGAATGTAGCATTCTACTAGCATTACCGAAAATTTCAAAGAAATAAACCATAACGCTCCATAGATATCATTGTTTGAACTACGCTTAATTGTAAATATTTACATCTCGATTCGGGACGCTGCGATCGGCGATAAACTAACGAAAATTATTTCGCCAATGAGAGTCATTGCATTTAATTAATACTAGCAGGGTTACCCGGCGTTGCACAGGTTTAAGTGATGTGAAACTCTCTGCATGCTGTGGATATTTGGTGGGAATAGATAATACTCTTGCTCAAAGTGCTACACGTATTCTCATAAATTGTATATTCAAATAACATCACAAAACATGATTCTTATACATGGAATATAAGTATAGTGGATCACCTTGTTATGCTATGCTTTAATCTCTAAGACATGAATACACATGTAACTGGCGAGATGTGCAATATTTACAAGGTGCTTAGTGCGAAATATATACATATACATAAAAGAACACCGAAAACGAAGAAGAAGAAGCAGAAAAAGAAGTAGAGGAAAAGAATGAGAGGAAAAGAAGAAGAAGATAAGAAGAAGAATAAGATAGAAGATTGGTCGATTGATATGGCGGTAGTCTCTCTGTTAACCATCGTCAGTCCTCATTATCGTCGTTTTTATATTCATCTAATACGTTATATCAGTATACTTTTCGAAGATGTCTTATATCAATACTAATAATAATACTAACAACAACAACAACAACAGCAGCCATAACATTTTGACTTGATATATTTCAATAACATTAATAAAATGTATTCAGCTATAAATTTCTATTTCTATATTTGAACGCTAATTTCAGATAAAGTGTTAATTTTCTCAAGTCAACGCGACCAGACTTTGTCAGTAGCTCGTAAAACTTTTTTCTTAGAAGGTGGGTTCCAATAATGTTCGGATATGTATTTTACCCGCAGGTGCCTCAACTTGGCGCACTTCATAACAAAATGGTATTCATCACCCAGTTCATTTTTGCACAAGCTACATAAATCTCTTTTTGATCATCGCTTTCCCCATCTACTTGTTTCTACTTCCAATCTATGATTGCATGTACGTATTTTTATCTAATTTCATCTAATTCGGAGTGCTGGTCTTCATGTGCATCAATATTTTGCAGAATTTTAAATGTACGCTCTCAATTTCTTTCATATTTTCGAACCCCCATATTTCGCAGCCATATGACAAAATTGGAACTACAGTCGAGTCGAACAATTTAAGAGCGACCTCGACTGATAAGTCTAGTTTCCTGACTTTACTCAGTAAGCCAAACATGGCTTTACAAGCGGTTTCTTTAAAAAAAAAAAAAAATATTTTTTTTTTAATAATTTTTTATTGAATCAGTCAGATGATTAGCATACATAATGAATGGTTGTACAAATAACAAAATATAGATAGATAATATTCATCTGATACATACATTCAGGCATACACTCATTCACTCGCTCACGCTTGCACTCTTACTTACATCAACGGGCATTCTGTGGCTCTAAACAGGCGATCGGGCAATGAGTTGGAGTTTTAATTCACGTTAAAACATGTTATTTTTATTTTTGTTTCGGTTTAGCACGACACTCACTGAAGGGTGACTATAATTTCTATAATTATAATTGAAGAGAGTAAGAGGTAGAACGGAAACATAATTCTTAAAGGAAAAACCGCGAGTCAGATGAGTATATATCAAGAAATCTTTGCTTCATTTTTATTTATAGCGCTTTTTATCTGAAACCAGTTTTTCTCAAATTCTGCAATTTTCATATTACAACGAGCATTGAATTTGTCACATCTATACCTGTATTTGAGGGTTGTTATAAAAGATTTGACGGATAGCATGTCTGGGTTGAATTTAGTTCGATATAAGCAAGCAGCCAAAACAAATTGGTGGTATAATTTCCTTCTGTTGGAGAACCAAGAATAATTATCTTTTTCGAATATTTGAGATTAAGGTTATTTTTGGTTGACCAATCGTTAAGCTCACCTAGGAATTGTTGTACGCATGCGCAGTCCCAGAATATATGTGAGATGTTCTCATTATTATTTCTGCATCGATTGCACTGGTCATCAGATCTTACTTTTATTATTTTAAGAAATCTATTTGTTGATAATATCCTAGAATTAATCCTGAACTGTAACCACTGAAGCTTTGTATCAGGCGTCGTTGAGAAAGGTAGGCGGTTGAAAATTGTCCAGTCAATTTCTGGCACCCCAATTTCAATTGTCCATTTGCTTTGGGGTTTAGGGGAAAATTTCATAGCATTCAAACTTTTATAGAAGTCTTGCCCACCCTTTGAATTTCGCAAAAGTGGAACCATATTGCTGGGTTGTATGGGATTAGTACAACGAGTTAAAGTTTTCTTATATATTTTGGCTAATGAATTAATTTGTCTGCAAATTGCGTTCAGGGCGATGAAGTCAGTGGATACATTAAAAGAAGCGTAAAGACTTTCGGGTGTGTGGAATTTACCATTTGTATGTATCAAGTCATTGATAAAAAATATGCCATGTCTTCTCCATGTAGCGAAGTTGATAATTTTGTCGTGCAGCTTTATGTTTGGATTTTTCCATAAGACCCATGTACATATATTTCCGTTTGACTCATTCTTCTCACTGAAATAGCTCCATGCTATGAGTACATCACGCCAGAATGGATTTAATATATTTTTGGAATAGTTTCGCAAGTACATGCTGTCATAAAAAAGAAATAGTGAGTCATTGGCAACAGGGAGATCAGTTAAAGGGATCCATTTCGAGTTCATTGACATAAGACGTCTAACCCAAGTTATTTTCATTGACATTATAAAGTTTCTGATATCTACCATTTTCAAGCCGCCATTTTTTGATAGTCTTGGCAAATGAGCTTTCTTTTTATTCTGTCCCTATTCGAGTTCCAAAAAAATTTGTAAAGAAGTGATTCGAGCTGTTTAATAAATGCGTTTCCAGGATCTGGTAGTGCTATGAATAGGTGCGTAAGTTTAGGTAGTATAAGAGATTTGATCACTGTTATTCTTCCGATTGGTGTTAATAGTCTATGTTTCCATGTTTCGATCATACGGTTTATGTCCACTAATTTTTTATCATAGTTGTGACTCATCTTGCCTAGGTCTGTATTGAACTGAATACCCAACTAGAATGCACTCAGAGAGATGCCAACGTGCGCAAAAATGTAATAAAAAATAATTTAAAAAATAATTTCACTGTATTTTACTTAATTTATTTAATTTAATTTAATGTTAGAAAAAAAAGACTATTACCATTTCTCATTTCATCACAGATAAAAGGCAAATTACTATATTAATCATTTAAGTAATTAAAACCAATTCCATGTTGCCGAAAGGATGAGACTTTAATATCGATTACATTTTTTTCAGCGGCATATTTTCATTTTCATTTTCCGATATTCAAAGTTGACCAAATGAGCAATTATAAGAAATAATTAATACCATTTGTGTAAATATTGATAGCAGCCAATATGCAAGAATAATTAATCAATAATTAATCAATAAAGATCATTTTATGTAATAATAAACTCTTCAAACGGTGTTTGTGTCAACAAATGCGTTTTGTTTTGTGTTACGTCATTCGTCGTATTTGACCCGGAACTCGGCTGAAGGTTAGGCTATTCAGCCTATTGTGTCGAATTACGAAATCGCGTTTTGAATGTCTCTCTTTTCCCGCACGATAAAAAGAGGTCTTCGCACGAACCAAAAATGATAAAACTTCCCAATTATAAGTAAAAATACCCAAATGAAGGAGTCTATGCAGGTCCCGAAGGAGTCTATAGACTCTTTGATGTAGAGTTCTGATAGAGAAAATGTAGGTCGATCTATTTTTGTCATAACTCTGACGTTTTTTGACCTGGGAGAAACAATCGAAATCGAGTCTCACTACGAGCATGCTAGTTTTAAATAATGAAACAGGGAATCTCGACTAATGGCGATATCGGCGACAAACAAATAATCGAAAACAACACATAAAATAAACATAGCAAAAACGCGGCACAATAAAAATGGCAGAACGCCACGAGGTTTTACGTCGCTTTTAGTGACGTCATGGAGTGAAACGGAGCAGAGTGACACCAACCTACGGATCTGTCTGATCGCCATACTGTTGCGCGAGCGCACGTAATAAATCGAAGGTAGGAGAAAAGTTTAGATTTAGATCGGGACAAATACAATCTTTCCGATATGTATGTGATCCTATCCACGACGCCTGACATTTGCTAGGGTTGATCCGTAAGCCAGATATGTCTGCAAAGAAGTCTAGTACTTTATAAGCTTCTCGTAAACTATTTTCACTACCATCTATATAAGATGAATGTCGTGTCGTCTGCGTACTGTGTTATTTTGTATTTCTGATTGCCGAGGGTTATTCCTGCCATATTTCCATTTTGCTTCATCAAGAGAGATAAAATGTCTGCGCATATCAAAAAAATATACGGTGAGACGGGGTCACCTTGTCGACAGCCTCGAGAAAGACTGAAGCTCCTCGAGATGTGGCCATTTATCAGAAATGAGGAATTAATATTGTTGCAAACAATTTGTAATCCATCTCTTTAGTGATTCACCAAAATTGAACATATCTAAACATTTCATGATGAATTTCCATGATACGGAATCAAATGCTTTTTCAAAATCTACTAAAAGTAAAAGACCCGGTTTGTTTTGCAATTTACTTCTGAATATAATATCATAAACCAATCTAGTGTTATCGCCTATGTATCGGCCTTTGAGAAATCCGCTTTGGTCTTCGCTAATTATGTGAGGTAGAACGCGTTTAAGTCGCTATGCTATACATGACGATGCTAGTTTGTATGAGACATTCAGTAAGGTGATCGGCCTCCAGTTTTTGAGAAGATGTCGTTCCTTGTCTTTTTTTGGGATAATTGTTATCAGGCCTTGTTTTTGTGTAATAGAAAGCTCACCATCAACGAGGGATTCATTCAGCGATTCACACAGGAGTTGACCCAGGTCAGATCAGAAAATTTCCAGAACTCATAAGGATAGCCATCTAAGCCGGAAGATTTTTCGTTTTTTGATTTTTTTAGTGCCATCGTTAGTTCACCTAGAGTTATGGGGCCTTCAATACTTTGGGCTGCATCGGGAGATAGTCTTGAATATTCACCTTGATCCAATATTGATTTGTAATCAAAGTCTATTGTTTTTTTTGACGAGTACAAGGTTTGGTAGAATTTTCGTGTTTCATTTAAAATTTCATTTTGGTTTGTTAACTTTTTTCCGTTTGAATCCTCCAAGAGTGCCAGGGTTTTTGATATATAGTTTCGTTTTTCTAAATTCAGGAAGTATTTTGTTGGTTTTTCTCCATGCTCAATCCACTTTGCTTTCGATCTCAACATTGCCCCTTGGGTAGCTTCTTTTCTCATTTCATGGAGTTCAGTGTCAATGTTTTTAATTTGTTCCATTATATTGGCCTTCTTATTTAAATCAACTGAACATTTGTCGATGGAAATTTCGAGTTCATTTTTAATTTTTAATAATGAGCCTTCTTTTTCTTTTCGCTCACGTTTGCGTTTAGCTGAATACGTCATTGTTTGACCTCTGATATCGAGTAGAATTGCGTCAAGAAGAAGTTTTTTGCCAATTTCGCATCTGCTTGAGGTGTAATCCGCTTCGCCGCGTTGGATATATTTGTATCTACATTTGTTTGATTCTATGATAGATTTAACCAAATCCATATATTTTTCTTCGTGTAAGAGAGAAGTATTGAATTTCCAGAAACCCTGGCCTCTATTGATATTATTCAGCGATAAAGATAGAGTAATAATAGAGTGATCTGATCTATAACCTGGTAATATATCTGGGCCCGCTCCTGTAATACTAATTAGGTCATTTGATATCAGGAAATAATCAAGTCTTGCCATTTAAATTGGAGATTTCCTCCTCCAAGTGTATCGCTTCTCATATTCATTATTAAGCCTCCATGCATCTACAAGTTCGAGTCTGTCGACAAGTGATTCCACTGCTTTTAATGCTTTTGGATTATTTATATGTTTATAATTATAAGTATCCATGTTCTGGTCGCGAGCCAAATTCCAGTCCCCACAAATTATAACTTGCGTGTTGCCAATATCAAGGATTTTATTTTTGAGTCGAACATAGAAATCTGGATTATCTTCGTTTGGTCCGTAGATATTTGCAAGAGTTATTCTCATTTGTTCAATCGTCATGTCTAGTATAATAAAGTGTCCGTTGTCGTCCTTTAATACATTGTGTATATGATAGTCAAAGTTATTTTTGAAAAGAATTGCTACTCCGCGCGATTGGGACTTGTAAGAAGATGCTTCAATTTTGAAACCCCATTCAGATTCAATGTATTTTTCCATGTCGTTCGTAAAGTGTGTATCTTGGAGACAATATAGCGAGGCATTAGAATTTCGCAAGAAGTTGAACACATCGCGGCGCTTTTCTTTTTGATTAAGCCCTCGGCAATTAGCAGATACTATTTTTATAGACATTTAACGACAGCAGTACGCAGACAACCGAAAAGAAGTAAAGCAATAGTAAGCATAGTTAAGAATATTAAGGTCCCTGTAAAACAAGCAAAACTTATTGATTCCATTGAATTTAGTGACAATTATACATTCTTGACAAAAAGAAAAAGCTTTCGTTCCACAAACGCACACACACACGCACACAAAAATAACAATGAGCAATACAAACCGGTATTGGATTAACATGTTAAGGCCTTGTGTGACCGCCCTAGATGTGACATAGTCTGGGGGTCTGATCACCCATCGGCCTACATTATCCATATTCTGATCGAAATAATTTATATATGTGGATAAATATAGGTCGTTAGGTAGTCAGGCCCCAGTCAGACCAGATGTGGCAGACAGATATTTTGGAAAACATAGTCGTATGTGTAAGATTAACAAAAGGCATTGTGTGGGGGAGGGGTTACTACCCATTATATATATAGTATTGATTTATATATGTTTCAGGTCTCAACCATTCTATATAGTATATATTGATTTATATATGTTCAGGTCCGAGTGAGTGGCTTAATATTACCATTTTATATAACAAAAGATAGCTGTTATCTCAACCTCTTACGGAATGAGACACGTTATGAGTATAACTCATCTTACACCTAAATTGAAAATAGAGAAAATGGGTAGAAATCTACATACGAGAGATCGGTACGATTCACTGACGATTCCAATTTTAATTTAAAGTAACAGGAATAGATATAAAATGCAATATACGTGTATAACCGATCTCTACACCTATAACTCAATCTCACCAATCTGGAACTTGAAGCTACACATATATAGACAATGAGAGAAGATTCAATTCCATGTAACAAAAAATAAATCTATGCTTGTGCTCCATTGAATTAAATATTACACGAATAGCTACATGTATGAAGAGGACAATCTCTCTAACATCCCATTAAACACTGGGTACTGATAAGATGGGGCAAGGGACCGGTATAGCTGCGATCGATACAGAAAAATCAATATATTACATTCTAATGTTACCATAATGTAATCATTTTGATTGCATTATGATATCGCCCGGTATAAAATAGTTTTACTCACAAATAAGAAAACTCGTCCACAATATCTAATGATTTGTCGCATAATTTGAATTCTACATCTGTCACCACCCTCTCCCTGCTGAAAATCATAACCTTGGTTTTACTGGTGTTCACGTTCAGTTTCCAAGATTCTGCAAAGTCGCTGAAAGCGTCAAGGGTACGTTGCATACTTACAAAATCTTCAGCGAACAGAACAGTATCATCGGCGTAGAGTAAACATATAAGTTTCAAATAAGTGCCTAATTTGTCGTGGGAAACATTGTTCAACTCGGTCAGGCCATCAACTACACAATAGTGCAGAAAATTTTCAAGATCGTTGATATAAATCGAAAAGAGGAAAGGGGAGAGCATGTCCCCCTGTCGTACTCCCACACTACAGGGGAAAAATTCGGACAGATGTCGATTGTCATTTTGTTTATCTCGATTAATCCGTTCCACCGATATATTATATATTTACAACTGCGAATACGTCAGACGTTATGATGTGAAACATGAACATCATAAACACATTAGTTCGCAAAAATAAAAGACGACTATTGAGTTTTACATATATATGTATCAATATATCAATCAATCTTGTGGGTTTGACTAAGATTTTGAGGACACCTGGCTATCATATCGCCATGAAGATACAGATGTTTTAAAGAAATGTGCAGGTGCTCTTCTGTCCATGGCGCTATTATATATTGGCGAAATATTCTCAGTTTAAAGGAAATGTTGATATGCACGTATATCAGCTACCTGTGCCCAACACAGAGCAAGATTTTGAGTGGTTTATTGTAAATTTTGTGTAGAATTTATATTGAATGGAACAGACTCAATTGTGCTATATATACTTGATCCATTCTAATATGCAATCCTCTGACGGTTCGAGGTCTATCAATTTGTAAGAATATGTGTATCTCTTAAATAAAATGATAAATATACGTTTAATATTTTTTTATATGTATCTGTTTTGCTAGCTCGTATCATTTGAGAAGAACGTGTATGAATTTGACGGTAATTGGCACTAAACATTTTTTTTCATTTTTTTGTGATCCTCCCATCCCTATTTGAGACTAAAGCGGCGCCACTTTTGTCATCATTAAACCGCACGCTTAGACCCATTGTGGAAATGTAGATATTTATAATTGGTGAAAAATGGCGAGTTTACAATTTCGTATCAAATTTACATGTAGGGCCCCGATATCTCACCCAAACGACACCAATTTGGCGTATCTAAACCACACGATTAGATTCGTCGTATCACGGAGAATAATATGTATCAATCTGGTGGAAATCGGCGCTAAATATATTTATCTGTTTTGTGTCCCTCTCACCCTCTATGCATCCCTGACTCGAATGCCGCACGTTTGGTGCTAATTGGCGACTAAACAAATTTTGATCAAATATATTGCTCACCCCACACCCATCTCTCACCCAAACATCACCAATATGGCGTCTTTAAATCACACGATTAGACTCGTATCATGGATAAGAATGTGTATCACTTTGGTGCTAAAAATATTGCGTATCAACGTTGGTGCCCCTCTGGCTTTCAGTGCACCCTGGCTCGAATAACGCCACTTTTCACAGATTTAAGCCACACCATTAGACTCCTCGTCCCATGTGGATGATATTGTATAAGTGTGGTGGCAATCGGCGAATAAACCCATTCTTATCAGATTTAGTGCCCACCCCTCCCCAATCTTTCATCCAAACGACAGCAATTGTCGTCTTTAAATCACACAATTAGATTCATTGTATCATGGAGGAAAATATATATCAATTTGGTGGAAATTGTCGCTAAAATTAAATTTGTCAATTTTGGTGCCCCTTTCCCCTTCCGTGCATCCCTGAGGCGAACGGCACCAAATTTGACATATTTAAACCACACCATTATATTCCTCATATCATGGGAATTATTATATATAAGTTTCGTGGCAATCGGCGACAAACATTTTTTCTGCCCCTCCCCTGTTCTGCCCTGACAACACACGGCGTCACTTCAGAAAATTCTAACCCGAACCATTATCTTTCTCGTAAAAAGTTACCCCTAATAGACCCCTTTGTTGCCATCTAGATGGTCCCTTGTGAATTTCTATAGAACACAGACATACAGACAGACATACAGACAGACAGACAGACAGACATTCGCAAATATAGATATAGATATAAGAATGACGTGTGGGTACTGTAAATTTGGATTAATATGCGTAAAAATAACTACTTTAAACAATATTTTTCTCCGGTTCTATTTTATCACCCTACGGGAGTGTTTCACATCACTTTAAGTGAAATATATGTAACACCGGATATTTCTCTTGTGTTTTTAGAATAGTAATGCAAACTTGTTTTCAGGACAAATTTTGCATTCATTTTGTTGCTGGAAGTGGTCCTGGCAAAATATAGAGCATCTCCAAACCTCATTATACATCTTAGTATTATATTATTATTATTTCGACACACTCCGCTTAACAGCCTGTAATCACAAGCATTTGTTACAAAATGACCACACTCCCAAAAGTTTATGTTTATGTACTTTTGAGAGTGTGGTCATTTTTTTCAGGCACCTGTGACTGTAACTAGACACTATCGAAGAGTTTGAACTATATTATTTATTGGCTGAGAGCTGTACCCATATTTCTCGTAGCGTGCATCCATTCGAATGATTGGCACTTCATCGGGCACTGCATACATGTATTCCCGACTATCTTAACCCTTTCCATGACTGGAGCTTCCTGAAATTGTGTGCCAGTGCATTCTTTTATACATTGAATATCTTGTTGAGTAAAAGCTCTACTCAACATGTTGAGTGATAATTTGTTGAGCGATTTGTATCCAACGGTTGAGTAACGAGTACTGATTATATCTGATTCACGGATTCACGGATCAACAGGTTGATTAAAAGTTCTAGGAACAATAACTCTATTTAAACACTGCATATATAATTGTAGTCACTTCGAGGTGTTTAATCTACGTTTCAACATTATGTTTGGAGCTATAAATGCGACATTGAGGTGGGAGAAAATAGCCGATAGGTATTAAAGCGTAAACATTTTGAGGCCGGGGTTCTAATTTCATGGACACCACAAACAATCCAGACATATGAACTATACGAATAAAATATATCACAGAATCATTTAATATCTTTTCGGATACCAAATCGGGAATTTCATAAATTTCCCAATATTTCCAAATCTGATTCGGACGCTGATCCTGGATATAGGACCAAGTCCAGTTTCGAGAATTCTAACATCATATATTCCTAGCCAACTCCCTTTCTTAACTGAAAAAAAACTACAGTTTCCAGTCAACTGTTGAGCAAAATCAATCGGTTGTTGAGCGATTTCACTTGCAGTGTTGAGTACACAAGTTACTCAACTCTTTGAGTTGAAATAGTTTACTCTGGGAACTGTTTGATGTTCTGACAGGGATGTTTGTAGCATAACATCAGTGCAGGTAATATATTTCTTATTTAATGCCTGTTATTTAATAATGTAGTTCACTGTAGGTGAATATTCCAGTAGAGATTACATGATTTAAGTGACTCTGGTGAACGAATATGTTTTGCGTCTGTTACATCATGGGATGTCTCACATATATTAAAATCAATGTTTATTGCGATATCGGCTGACGAAATACACACAAAATCGTACAATGTCGAGCTGGGACCACCCCTATATATACTGTGTAATGTATTATCAAGGAACAACTATTAAAAATGAAATATAGTCCCTGAAATATAATTCCCTGTCAGAATAGATCGGAATATCAAAAATTTCCCGGGCTTCGAACGGGTGGAATATGATCTCTACGTGCGTAGCCAGAGTAGAGATTCGTGACATGATCAACTATTCTCAATACTTAGTCTATTCTTAGTGGGGTGCGGTCGAGACTGGCCCTGTCTTATGTGGACTCTGGCCGATACGGACTCTCGTTTTTACGGGGCGACGGGCTGTTACAGACCCTGGCTTATACTGATTCCGGGTGATAAGGGCGGCTTTTATCACATACCACTAAATTTATATACCTTCTTTTTTATTAGAGCAGCGAAGTCACATTTTG
This sequence comes from Siphonodentalium dalli, assembly GCA_032622095.1. Lineage (NCBI taxonomy): Eukaryota > Metazoa > Mollusca > Scaphopoda > Gadilida > Siphonodentaliidae > Siphonodentalium > Siphonodentalium dalli. Next base: position 52,258,969 of record CP136067.1, read on the forward strand.
ATACATCGGTTCTGTGTGTGATTTCGTGTGTGATAAATACAATGTTAACTTGAATACCTCCCCCCCCCCCATTTAAAAAAAACCCCCCGAATCCTTGCACATTGAACAATAGAGATAAATGTAGTTCATCGTTATTGATTCGCTCATATTGCAATCACTAAGAGCGTTTGTTGCTCTCCGGTGCGGAAAGTTGAAGACAGCTTAATAATGGATTTCAGCTGACACGCTAATATTTGCCGGTCTGTATATAAGAGTCGTTATTTCTTACCATCTCCGTGACAACTGGGACCAGGGTGGTTACTGGGAAATGACGGTTAAATTGTGGTTAATTGGTTTTGTGAACAAATTGACTCAGCGAGCGTGCCTATCGGAACGTTATGCAATTGTGCAAAAAAGTTCAAACAATTATACGTGTATGTAAACAGTTCTCTGAATACTAAATTACTATATATAAATAATACCTAATATGACGCCGTGGTCAATAACTTTGGATGTTTCACTCTTTGACGTGTAGCTGAACTTTGTGTTTAGGGTTTAAGCATGTTCTCGCACGTTCTCCTGGAAATAATCTCATATTGAACTTATTTAAAAAACAAAACAATTAAGTCCATATCGGCATTATTTGTTTACGCCGAAAATGGACCTGGCAAGTTTGCACGGTATGGTTTTTCAGGCATTTCATCATAGAAAACACGTGCATATAATATGCATCTTTACCATATCGAACGACTTGAGAAGTAAAATTTCTGTAGTTCCACTTATAACGGCGCTACTGACATTTGCCTGCAAATACCTGTATGATTGATTCTTGCGAGACAATTGCACGCTATTTACAGGCAAATTTCGGTAGCATGGCTACAGGTGGAACTACGGAGATTTTACTTCGTATGTAGTTAGGTGTGGTACAGATGCATTTTATATGCTAGTTTCCATTCATATTCTGGCACCATATCGTTTTCTACGACGAAATGCCTGCAAACCATAATGTGCAAACTTGCCAGTGTATGAATGTACCCTAAATCGACTTACCAGATGTATGCTCTTTATAATGTGTTTTCACTGAGGCCTGCACCATAAAACAGAATTACGGACATAGAAGTCCAATATGGTCAAATATGAACCAACGTGAATATTTAGGTTCAATGTGAACCTATTTGCACGAGGATTTGTTATGAAATATTCTCTGCTCTATATACTGAAATTGTCCGTGTCAATTATAATGCTTCCACGATTCCCAATATCGTAAGGTATATACTGTATATTGTAAAACCTAAATCGACTTACCAGATGTACGCTCTTTATAACGTGTTTTCACTGTGGCTCATATAAATATAACATATATTATTGAAAAATATTAAAGGGATACTGTACACTAAATATTGCCATTTATGGGACCATCTACTTTTATACTCAACATAATACATGTAACAAATGAATGAATCTGAGCCATGGATTAGTGCAAAATACACTCATGTGCTCTATGAACGACGCAAACAACATGGTAGTTATACTGAAAATGAATTTATGACTCCAGCCATTTATTCATTTTCAATATAATTACCATGTTGTTTGTATCGTTAACAGAGCACATGAGTGTATTCTGCACTAATGCATGGCTCAAATTCATTAATTTGTTGCATATATTCTGTTTAGTATAAAAGAGATGGTCCCATAAATGGCCGGATATAGTGTACAGTACCCCTTTAAAGTGAAAACACATTATAAAGAGCGTACATCTGGTAATTCGATTTGGGTTCAAATATATAATTATTCGTACTATAATGAAATTCATTGTGTATAAAAAGAATACATCCACGTATGGGTGAACATGATAGTATGTAATATTCGAATGTCATAGTTTAGGGATGCGATAATGGAACAGCAATATCACAACACTAGGAAGCATATTGACATGTTCAAGCATGAATACATGATACTGCATTTTTCGTCAATAACGATTACAAGTCTCACAATTGTGTGGGTGGGATTGTGTGCAGTTTATAGAATGTTCTTGAATGAACATTTCAAGCACGTGTATTACATTATTTTTTCACTAAATGGATTCTCCCATTCAGTTATAACAGTGTACTCTGGAATCATCGATTATTCACCCGAACACGACAGACTGACGAAAAGCTAATACAAGTGCAGAATTATTCATATTCTTTAGTGAAAGATTGTTTCATATTTTATTGAGCATCCCATATATACATTTCAAACAAATTTGTTTATAACAGACTAATATAGGATGAACGGATGGGGATTGGAGCACAAGTTATAGCAAGATGTTCATTGGTCGTTTGTTGAACTTATAGCTGTATATTTCCTAATGGAAATACTATTTTTTCAAATCGCCATCAACAGAAGGAATATTAAAATATAAATAGTTTTGTTCATTTGCCAAACATAATCAGCGCGTAAATAGTATACTGTCGTCAAGACGTACGATGGTGTAACCTGCTCGTGTTACAGAAGTTTTGCTTCTGTTTACATAACACAGCGCAATTATATTGGTTAATCACACACAACTGATATAAACGCTCTTTATTATTTCCATATCAAGAAAACAGTAACAAATAACGCTCTTTATGATTACCATATCCGGATCTAAACAAAAGCCGGGTTCTGTAACGTTTTTTGCTTTTGTTTATATAACAAAGGAAAAACATTTGACAATACCATACTGTTTATGCTATATTTCTTATAGGTATAAGAACAAGGTATGTCTATATTTTACTATTCTTTCTGTTTATGGCGGTTTTTGACGGAGCTGAACATTTTAACAGCATACCCACCGCCAACGCCGCCCATTAAATCGAATGCTATTAACTCCCATTGTGTGGCGCTATGGGTCCAATGGTTAAGATTGGTAATACATGGCGTTCTGTATGAGAAATATATAAACAGGATGGCCAATGCCCAAAAATTCCGCCATTAAAAATAGCCCCCCCCCCGCCAATCTGACTGGATTGATACTTCATTCAACCATGCAAACATCAGTGGTGGCGTATACATTCTTAATATACGAGGTATTTTTCTTGTATGGAACATTGATCATCAGATTACATTGAACTCAAACAATACTTCCCAAACACACAGTCACCCAGGAGCTATGTCTCTAATCAGAGGTGATTAACGTCCATTTATCCCAGTCTCTCTGGCTCGGCTCAATTTAGGTAAATATGAGACACACAATATAAATTTGCTTTTGGAGTAGATTACAAATCGTTGCAAATATTGAACGCGTAAACATCGCAGCAGTTGCCGCTAGGTCTGTCTTCTACCCACGGTTAATAACTGGGAGTTGGTTCGCAACCTCTTATATACCGTTGTGCGATTGACGGAAATTGCCCAACTAAACTGGCGACATAATATCTGTTTTGATCTTCTCGTCGATTGGCGGTTTAAAGTCAATTCAGCCGCTAGGTCATACCGCAATGTTGTCAGTGTTGTTAGTGGAGCAAGGACCGCGACGAGAATTCTAGGATTTCTAACAAAAACACATGCACCGGTTTTTTAAAAACGCAAATCGTATAACATCCAGTATAAATGACGACCATGTTGTAAAATTGAAGCGACATTTTCTGTCACATGGTTACACCTGGCGCGGACTCCGAGAAACGCGCGTATTGATATGAAGTCTTTTCAACTAGACTAACTGTGTTTTCCATAGGGAATGTCACTATCGGTATCATTAGAAAAGGGAACATGTTTATGACAGAAAAATGTTATTTTGTGTTCGACAATTTATCGCCACGACAGGCCACGATGGCATTTTTTCGAATGTGGAACTATTTCGTTCGTCATTTGTGAAGCGGCTAATGTTTACGTGTTGCGAAATGTACAAGTAATGTCAGTTTGGGGCCTACCTTTTGATCACGCAATTACTCGTTTATAGTGCATGTTATGCAAATCTGCGTTGGCAAGTGAGCTTATGTTGAAGGTTCTCCGCGTTTATCATGTTGGAGGCTTATCTCCATTTTGACTAGCGTCCATGAATTCGTCCGTATGTATTGACTTAAATCTCGAAGCGGTACTGGTTGGTCGCCATTGTTTTAGTTTGCACAAGACATGCTGATGGTTGGTTAAAATAGTTCCGGTGGGATGAGACAGGAGTCACGCATTGTGTGGGATATAGAGGATCACCAAAGAGTTATGTAGGGATATAAAATTTTATTAAACGAGTTTGATAAATTTGATCCACGACGAGTCGTAGACGAGTTGCGAATCAAATTTATCAAACGAGTATATATCCGACATAACGAGTTGATGATCTTGTATATCACATAAACAAAACTAGAGCTTTATTTGCACTGTCTGGTGTTGGTGTCGGAGCGGCTGTTTGAAATAGTATTAATATGCCTGGATCGTTTTGTTGGCGCGATGCCAAGTGACATGCAACTATGTAATGCCTATTTTAATGATATAATAGGGGTTTCATGTGATATAGGAAAATCCCACCAGCTATTTTCACATGGGCTGCCTGTGCTAAATGTGTAGGGTTGGGAGAAATATGCGGTTCACGTATACTATTCGGAAGTTGTGCGCCTTGCTAGCAGTGCGATGTTTGTTCGATCCAAGGTTAGTGGGGGGTTGTGCTGCCATCTGGACATCGATCCATTTGTGAGGATTGAAAAAGATTTATCATATTTTGCTGGTGATGATTTTGCATAATAATCTACATGAAAGGTTGGTGTATAATCTAGATGAGTAACCGGTAAACATTTGAATTAGAAACCCATATTTCTCAATGAGAGACTCGAGTGATGTCCCGTCTTGCAATATCTATAAAGAATAGAACAAATATGTCCTAACTACATGTATCTGGGAATCCAGATGGTCCATTAACAAATATAACTATATCAAATGAAACCCCTAAAATATCCTTAAACACAATCCATTACATATTTCCTTATATCACATAATGTATATGCCACTAGTGACTAATTAGCGAGTGCTTCTCGCCAATTTGGCAGCGCGCCAATAACATTACTTTACATTGCTAGGCGGATTAATACTATTTTGAAAAACCGCGCATGACAACAAGAACCAGACAATTCAAAATGATTGATGTGTTCACCAAAGTAAAATTATTGTCCAACTTCGTCGTACTAATGAAAATAGACACAAAAACGAAGAGGCAAATTGGGGGGGGGGGGGGGGGACTATATTTTTCGTTGCAATCCTGAGCGCGCAATACCGTCGTATACGGGTTTGAAGCGTCTCAGCCAACGATGTAAATGTAGGCATTTTAAAGCTTCATTTAAGGAGTTTGTTTTGTTAAAAAGGCATAAAGCTCTATTTTTTCATGTGATATATAAGATCTTCAACTTGTTATGTTGGGATATAAGATTTTATCATATGACTCAATCATTATTTACGTTGGAAAGTATGTCATAAATCAATTTCATATCAATTACTAGTTCATATCACCTTCCGATAATTTGATTGGTTTGTTGACAAAAAGTGTGTTCTGATTGGCTGAATGGCAGCCGGGGCCGAGCCGCATCTCTAACTAAATGCAGGTCAAATTCGTGCGCGTCAATCAACGCGATGCCGAAATTCTCGCAATTATAATATTGGAATATATAGTTTTGGACATTGTTATACGATAAATAGAATATGTAATTCGTATTTATCTAATAAACATACGATATAATGTCACAAACTGAGAACAGAATAGCGCACTATATCTTCGCGTGCATATTATTTCTGCTAGTTCACCAGGTGTAATTGGGCTTCCGGTGCAATGAAGTGACGTCACATTAACCTTATGCTGCCGATGTCATATAGCTAGTTAGTGATTTGTGTGCGTTTTGGACATCATAATCAATTTATTGGTGTCATATGATAAATAGAATATGTAATTCGTGTTTCTCTCATATGATATTAATGAAACTCGTCACGAATTTTCTTAGACTCGTTTCATAAATATCATATGAGAGAAACACTCATTTCATATCCTCTATTTATGAAACTCGTTTGATAAATTTGATTCACGACTCGTTGTGAATCAAATTTATCAAACTCGTTTCATAAAATCTTATATCCCAACATAACTCATTGGAGATCCTCTATATCTTTTTTGTTAAACTTGCGGGGTTAACAATTATAAAGCCATGGTAAAGCATTATTTTACCAAATACCCATTAACGAGTAGTTCCCTTATGAAATGTTCAAATAATAAGTTCAACAAATGACTGAACTGATGTCGTTTGTTGAACTTATTATCTGAACATTCGCAACCAATGAATATGAATAATTCTGCAATTTCTTGAATGATCAGTTTCCTGTCTGTCGTCTGGTCGTTTATTGAACTTATTATATGAACATGTCCCACAAACTAATATAAATCTGCATCTTTTCGTATGTGTCATCTGCGTATTTCCTGAAAACCCATCCGGGTGAATAATAGACTATTACAGTATGTACATTTATAACTGACCCATTTAGTATGGTAGTGTCCTGTATAAAACACTAATTGTTTCAAACGCCCACACGTGCAACTTAAACTTCAGATAGTTGTTATCGCAGGGACACCTGACTGAAATCAAGCGGACGAACGAACAACAAATATATCCACATTTTCTCTCAGTATCCGATCGAAAGCCCTTTACCAAGAGAACAACAGAATCAGGTGTGTTTTACAAAACCAGGTTGTCTATCAACGGAAAGCATGGATTCAGTATGTGTTAAGGACATCGATCTTAAGAAGCTAGTACAAACAAACCACTTCCCGGTGTCTGTTTCAAAATTAATTATTCATTAAGAATATGTGTTGTTCGCGCCGGAGAATGACACAGGTTCAACGTCTCGAATGAAAATAAACCCCCAACAATGCAGTCGCAGAGAGCCGCCTCTGTAGGGAATCGATCATTCGGAAAACGAAGAACGGGCCTTTATAATCTTGTTTTATAATATATGTATGCTTCTACCTTGACTTTAACAGCGAGAGAGAATATCTGAATACAGTTACCATGTGATACAAAGTAACAAGAGTGCATGTGGAAAACTTTATGTTACTTAGTTGCGTCGTTGCATCACATGTATATGGTCGGATTTGGGTGTAATGGGTCTTGACTACGGTTGGGTGACCATATTTTAACTGAATCTCATCAGCGTGACTGGAACAAAAAGTTCTCAAATCTGGACAATCAGTCTGAAATTTCCACAAGGCAACGATCTCCCTGTCGCAGAAGTTTTCTAATTGTAAAAAGAAAAATGAATCCATATACAAACCTCGTCAGTTGTCTTAGCATTTCCAAGCGAGGATGATTCTCGTATAAAATCTATTATTCAGCACTTACTCACCTCTTCATTTGTCTGTTCCAGGTATTCAGGTATTCAGGTATCCAGGTATTCAGGTATCCAGGTATTCATGTATCCAGGTATTCAGGTATACAGGTATCCATGTATTCAGGTATTCAGGTATCCAGGTATTCAGGTATCCAGGTATTCAGGTATTCGGGTATCCAGGTATTCAGGTATCCAGGTATCCAGGTATCCAGGTATTCAGGTATCCAGGTATTCAGGTATTCAGGTATCCAGGTATTCAGTTATTCAGGTATTCAGGTATGCAGGTATGCAGGTATTCAGGTATTCAGGTATTATTCAGGTATTCAGGTATTCAGGTATCCATGTATTCAGGTATTCAGGTATTCAGGTATCCAGGTATTCAGGTATCCAGGTATTCAGGTATCCAGGTATCCAGGTATCCAGGTATTCAGGTATTCAGGTATCCAGGTATTCAGGTATCCAGGTGTTCAGGTATCCAGGTATTCAGGTATTCAGGTATTCAGGTATCCAGGTATTCAGGTATTCAGGTATTCAGGTATACAGGTATCCAGGTATTCAGGTATCCATGTATTCAGGTATTCAGGTATCCAGGTATTCAGGTATCCAGGTATTCAGGTATTCAGGTATTCAGGTATTCAGGTATTCAGGTATCCAGGTATTCAGGTATTCAGGTATCCAGGTATTCAGGTATTCAGGTATCCAGGTATCCAGGTATTCAGGTATTCAGGTATCCAGGTATTCAGGTATTCGGGTATTCAGGTATTCAGGTATCCAGGTATCCAGGTATTCAGGTATTCGGGTATTCAGGTATCCAGGTATTCAGGTATCCAGGTATTCAGGTATCCAGGTATTCTGAATCATTTCAGTGAATTATTGGCTTTGTTTAGCGGTCAGAGCTATTGTTTATTGACACGATGCGTGTCCCGCAATAAGCTAAGTTTTCAGGATGGATTATCTCTTCCTAAATACGTTTAATATAGTTTCTGGGGTATAAAATAATAAATATGAGTCGAAGACACCTGTTCGGAAACGCCTCTGTCAATTAATACTGCTTTTTATATCGATACTTTCTTATACAATGCGATAAATAATTGGGACAGTTTTCGTAACTATTTTTAGAATAGACTGTCATGAAATTTCAGGGGATCTCAGATAGAGCTAGATTTATCCCTTTGATAAGCTCCGGACATTTTCCGCGAACCGTAAAATGTCTCAAATCGATTGAATGTATTATACCAGAACTTTTGAAATAAAATCAATGTTAATTGATTGAAGCGTTTACACGGGTCTTCGATTCATATTTATTAGTTTATACCAGGGGACTACATAAAACTTGTGTTGGAAGGGATAGACCATCTTTAACAGTTGTAAATGTGTGGCTTGAAGAACAGCAGTTTGAAATTCGGAAAGTGTGTTGGATAGTTTCTTAGTTTCAATAAATGTGATATTAATTCGCCCTCGGTTAGAAAATGTCAAATTATAGGGGGTGATTGTTAGAAAATGTCAAATTATAGGGGGTGATTGTTAGAAAATGTCAAATTATAGGGGGTGATTTGGTTGGAATTTTTGATCAGTTGGAAAGCTTCAGATACAGTTAAAAACTTTTAATTTTGTATCGAGGTTAGTTAAAATTAGTCAAGTTGAGGAAATGGACTGCTTCACGTGGCAGTCGAAATGTATACCCGACGCTCATCCAAAGAACGCTCTCTGATAACGTCCTGCCATGTATATCACCCCTGTCTCATCCAAAGAACGCTCTCTGATAACGTCCTCCCATGTATATCACCCCTGTCTCATACTTAAGATGGACCATGTTTGACAGCAAACGATAACAAAGCGTAAAGAATGTTTTCAAAACCCCCGTGAATATACCCTGTTAATTGGAAATAAAACAACGAACGCTCTTTGTCGTAAATTCGTGACTGGGAGTTCTAACAGCAGTTCGAAATTTCCGAAGGAAACGATGGCTATACTGATTCATCTTCGGTCAGCAAACGTTCAATTGTAGGGGGTGTTTTTGTTGTTGTTCATTATCAGTTGGAAGGTTTCAGGTACCAGATGAAACAATTTAATTTAATATTGATGGGAGTGCAAACGAAAATTAGTCAAGTTGTGAAAACGGATTGTGGCACGTGTGTGGTCGAAATAGTATACCCCTACGCAACTAATGTCCGGGTAACGTTCCTGATATAGGTCACACACTTTCTCAGATTAAAGGTGTTCTGTCCGGTTTGAAACGATCAAAACAAACATACACGACGCTCTTTAACCCTTTACCCAACAGAAGGGCCCTGTGCCAATGCATTCTCTTATATATGCGAGTCGACCATAGGTCGCCTCGCATATATAAGAGAATGCATTGGCTTAACACATTAAAATTATAAAATTGTTAAAGAATGTAAGAGTGCATTCTCTTATATATGCGAGGCGACCTATGGTCGACTCGCATATATAAGAGAATGCATTGGCACAGGGCATAACTGTAACTATCACAATGTGGTCAAGGAGCCGGTTCCAATGATATCCATATTTGTATGGTTCTATTGAGACAGACCGAAGATATTTTAGGCTGTTGAAGCTTTATTTGGCCGGTTTTGGCCGGTTTGTTGGGTAAAGGGTTAATATACACCGTACACATGAACAATGAAACAACAAACGCTCTGTGTCATGGATGATCCAGCCGACCAAAATTTAAAACATGGTAATAACCCAGTTCTCGACAACTTACTAAGAAAAATTCTCGCGAAATGACATGTTGGTTCGCGATCGATCTCATTAATTATAGGATAAATGTGCAATTAACCCTTTACCCAACAGATGGCCCTGTGCCAATGCATTCTCTTATATATGCGAGTCGACCATAGGTTGCCTCGCATATATAAGAGAATGCATTGGCTTAACACATTAAAAATTATAAAATTGTTAAAGAATGTAAGAAAAAATGGTAAAAAGTGTTAAAAAACGAGTTTTTTTAGGCCAATGCATTCTCTTATATATGCGAGGCGACCTATGGTCGACTCGCATATATAAGAGAATGCATTGGCACAGGGCATAACTGTAACTATCACAATGTGGTCAAGGAGCCGATTCCAATGATATCCATATTTGTATGGTTCTATTGAGACAGACCGAAGATATTTTAGGCTGTTGAAGCTTTATTTGGCCGGTTTTGGCCGGTTTGTTGGGTAAAGGGTTAACAGAAACTGTTCCACTTACCTCATGTTCTTGTGTAGGTCTGTCCAATATTATTACATTTCATCTATTCGACGTGAGCTGTCGGACAGAAATTTACTTTGACGACAGTGAACAGTTCTTAAGGAGTGTTGAGAAGGCAGTGAGCAATTGTTTGAGATGATTGGTAAGATAATTACCTATACTGTTCTCATGTAAAGTAAAGTAAGTAATGCTTTATTCTCAGCCATTATAATACATGGTACATCGAATTCATTAGTTGAAAAGACCTTCACGCGTGCATAACACGCTCTCCTGTACTCCAAACCCATGAATATCTCGAGACCAGTGTGTAATTATTACTTACTATATATATGTACTCATAATATCCAGTGTTCAGATGGCACCTAGTAATTTATCGCTTTTCTCGCGTCCCTCTGTTCAAAATTAGTTCAATACATATATGAATTAACTTCAATATACACCATATATGTCTCCAATACAAAAACAATTATTGAAATCATAGATTTGATAGCTCCAAAAGAATAAAGTGTCTTTTTTATTCGGCATGACACAAGAAAGAGCGTTTCGTGTTATGTCCAGATCAGTGGTATAATTAAAGAGCGTCGGTGTCACTTGCGCTCGGAATGTTGAACACATGCGATCAATTTATATTATTTTATATAAGTATCGGAACAGTCTATACTTTAGCATTTAGTGTAATTGGCGAGTTTTAGCTAGGTTCAGATAAACGTATATTTGGGAAACCATAAAATCACGTCGTGAAAAACACAAACTAAAAGTGTTTCATACAATGGTGTACGGCCAGGCACCGACTTATATTAGAACACTAGTACCCACGACTCACGACAAAATTATCCAAGCGTAAATTAGACAATGCAATCTCTTCATAATACATATAGCTTTGACTATGGATATCATTTTTTCGATCAACAACGGCCCTATTGAATAATCTTGACACAAACATTATTAACATGGATTCCCTATCAAAATCGAAGAGTTCCCACAAACTGAATATGAAAAAAGATCCATAAAGGTTTTACTACGCGTACACATGTGGAGCCTAAATACTGCACGTCAGGCTAAGAGTACACTGTATTTTTTATTTCTAAAACACTGAAAGAACTTAACATAGAAAGAGCATGGACAAATCAGTCAGGTTTAACAAAGGCTGAAATTAGAAATATAAAATCAGAGCTTATTGAGCGACACACAACAGAACTATTTACTGAAATGCAGAATGCAAACTCATCTAGAGCACGTTTTTATATGAGTATTAAAACGAGGCCGGGCATGGGTCGCTATCTAAGTTTCTTACCGGCTCACTTAGCAAACATTTTGCTAAAATTTAGAACCGCAAATATAAAACTGCCTGTCGAATATACAAGATGGAAATCTAAATCTGTGGATAATGGTGACAAAACCTGTGATATTTGCGGTGATGGCACGGGTGATGAATACCATTTTATTATTATTTGCAAAGAACTACAGATAATTCGAGCAGACTATATCCCGAAATATTACTGGGAGAATCCCACGAAAGAAAAATTCGAAAGACTATTATCTTTGGAAAATCAACTATTACTGAAAAAAGTTAGTATTTTTATCAATTGGCATCAAGAAAATTAAAATATGACTGAGCCGATTATTCCAAATTGAAAAACGTGTGATTAAGTGCATTATTTATATCCGTGAGTAATTATTTCAGGCAAAATATTATGATAATGATATTATAAAGGATTAAATTATAATATAATATATATAAGATATTATAATACATATTACGATATATCTATACATTTATCATATTATATATTAATATATGTATGATTGTGTAACAATTGTTTTTTTGTGACCTATTGTAAATATTGTAAATATTGTATATATGTTATAGCATGTTTCGCCTTAATTGACGACTTTGCAATAAACAATCAATCCACCAAGGGGTATCTGTGGTGAAATCGAGGACACAAAACAATATTTACTGGAATGTGTTCAATACCGCTACCAACGTCTCTCACTCTTATTCTCGATTTCTAGTTTGTGTAAGGTTACATCCGAGAAACTCTGAAATCTCAAAGTAAGACAAAATTTAAATGTTCACAGAAGTCCAAAAAAAATATTATTCGAACCAAATGTTTGAATTGATATCACCAAGCAATTCTCCACTGAGCCGCACACTCATGGACATCGGACGAATAAATGAATGTCACAATGAGAAACGACAATGGGCTACATATACAGCTGCGAAATCACAGCAAGCGCGATTCCTTGTAATGTGACGTCGGATCAGAGGCAAGGTAAGATTCCAAACCAGTGTATAATCTCAAACAACATCAGATTATCCACACTCGATCAATATACCCCCTCCCACAGCCAACACGATATTTCATACCATTCTCACTTCTCATTTACCTTTCATCATATCTGACAACCACCCTAATCCAACAAACCGCTCCCATATAATCCAAAATAATTACATACGAAATTACTTAATCTTCATCGGACAAACACCATACTCTCCCAACTTGCTCCCACACAACCTAAATCATTCCATGTGAAACTACTTTATTTGGAGACAGATATAAAACCGGCCCACCCTGTCAGTATATGCTCCATTAAATGTGAAGACATAAAGCCTGAAATCACTCTAACAGGATGGACCTTGTCACAAGTCAACCGGAAACAACTACCAAAAGCTTAGAGCTTGTTGTCGAATCCCTTCCATATCATCAATGTTAATACGTGTACTTATGAGCGTTACTATGGTATTGCTATGGCGGTGAACTTGGCAGGAAAAGTCGCCTTCTCACACTGCATGCATATACATGTCAGTCGCTCATTAGGTAGTTTCACCCTATCACCCCATTTCTGTGTATCAAATTGGCAACTTCGTGGTATTATCGCTTTATTTTTAACTTTGAAGAACCATCCATGAGCATATGTAAATCGAAAAAGGGAGACACAAACAGCCCCCAAACCACCTGTGAGAGAAAGATTGTGTTCTGCGTGTAATTCAACACAAATTGAGTCAAATTATCATTTCATATTAGAATATATTAGGACATAATTTCAACGTTCCCTCATTTCTTAGAAATGACAAATTTATGAGAAGATCAGATTTATTACGCAGAATGAACAAATTTCAACCGTTAACGTCATATGCGACATGATCCGGTCTTTATTGCACCATTCGAGACAATTTACATTTATCTAACACTTTTATATTGTTCACGAAAATAGGCGAATATGTTTAACCTCGAAATGAAGTTAAAACCCCAAAATGGTTGTATAGCAAGTAATAATCGATTGAAATTTCTTTTCAATACGTCCACGGGTTCATACATACATAAAATTGTAGCACTCAAATGCATCGCAAACAATTTCCGCAGGCATCCGTACGGACAACTCCAATGCAAATAATTTAACACACAAACGGGTCACTGTAGGAAATGTCAACCAAATCAAATAACTCTGTGATGTGAATGCGCACTATTGACAAAAGCACATTCTTGATGAAAGATACATCTGAATTGGGATATCGAGCAGTCCTTGCGATTACGTGTATTAGCTTGACATGTTGACACCACTTCAAGTTCAAATATTAAAGCTATGCCTATTATAATACAAGTGTAAAGGGAGCGCCCAAACGATTACAACAAGGAGGTCCACTCTTATAATAAGATTTAACTTGGAATATACTTCAACTTCCGTCTTTGTTTATGTGAGTCAACATGGCTTGTGCGATTGGTAACTTTATAGTTGGGACCACGTTGTCAGTGGCCAAACTGGTCAATTCTTTTCGGAAATGGCCAAATAAAATTGTTTCAAGGCTATAGTCAGCAATCACCTATCTGATTATCAACAAATATTCATGAACATCTTGATTTATTACGCCCTCTATATGGTTAATACTGCCAGACATATCTGGAACTGTCATAGGAGGTATGTAATACATATGATTAAATACGTACTCGTTAATTTGCGTACCGGTTACACTTTTTACAGGATGTATGTATTCGCGGATGTCTCATTGTTGCAGCATGTAACTTTTATGACCACGGTAATTGCTTTCGATATTTAGGTATGAACAATGGCTGGGCCACTCTTGAAGATTGTATTGCGGGAACAGTTTGTCTCAGTTGGAATGTAGACTAAAGGTCGCATTGCGAAGTATCGCTGGTGTATATAATCCGATTAGTATAATTTTGTCCGCATTTAGAGGCCTTTCTGGTATGGTGAATGAGAAATTCTGAGGTGGTGCATTCATGAAACCTTGAAGGAATTATGAATAATTAATCTCCAATAATCGGAAGCCATGGATTCTCTCAACCATTTAGTTGTTTTAATATGTGTGAATAAAACATTTACGTACTTGGATCATGTAACGAAACAAAAGATAAAACAAGAACTGTTTTCCTGTTATCACAAGAGCTGTTCAGCCTGTTTTCCCAAAAATCCGCTCATTATCTGCTCATAATATAACTTGTTTTAGGTAGATAATCTACTTAGGATCGCCTCAGTTTGCTGAAAATGAGAGCGCATTAGTAACACTCATAATGAGGCGATTCCAAGCAGTATAT
The DNA here is from genome assembly GCA_032622095.1 of Siphonodentalium dalli. Classification (NCBI taxonomy): domain Eukaryota; kingdom Metazoa; phylum Mollusca; class Scaphopoda; order Gadilida; family Siphonodentaliidae; genus Siphonodentalium; species Siphonodentalium dalli. Next base: position 52,274,040 of record CP136067.1, read on the forward strand.
GTGCGGACGATGACACCAATAACCCAACTCACGACTTTTCAGGTTCACGCTCTTTAACAATTGTTTTCACTTTGGCTTCGCCATACAACGAAATAACGGGTTTGAGTCCATTATCTGCTGATTTCAGAATCCAATAATCACATTATGTAACTATTTCACATTATAGGTCGATTATGTGCGTATTTTCTCGACGATATGTTGGAATGTTTCATATTCAATGATGGGAAATGTTCAGAGCTTGTTTGTTGAACCTATTATCTGAACATTTCCTAATATATAGCTACTCACCAATGAGTGTTTAGTATAGAGGGTTAATCAAGTAGTCGGATTCCTTATGTCGAAAAAAATGGTCGCGCGTTTTCGGAATGTTAAAAGCGATGTGAGAACGGTTTCTATACCACCAGTGTGTCTATTTTCAGAATCTACCTGTTTCCAGCTTGATATTTTAGTGGAAACAGGTTTTTGTGAGACTTTTGTTTGTGTACCCCTCTATTTTTTTCCCGTCCACCTGGTAATAAAAAACATGCTATTACGCATAGCAAGTTCAGTAAGTGGCTTTCTTTGTTTATGGAAATCTCAAAACATTGAGAGATCTTGTCACAAATTACTTAATTACATATCTTAATGTGGAATTATATAATAAAATCATCAGATGAATTGTATTTATGACTGCATTTTCAATTTTCTTTCCCAAATATTAAGGTATTGTATATTCTTAAAATCAGCTACATCACATATAGACGAACATGAACAATCTACAAGGATATCTTGATCATATGCCACAAACAAAACTTCGATTTTTGGTAAGGATATCGCAGAATAGCTAACCCTACCCCCACCCTAGCTGATTTCACAAGTCAGATTCCTTTGGTCGAAAACAACGGTCGCGCAATTTCGGATTGTCTAAAACGACATGCGAACAGGTTATTTATCATTAGCGTGTCTACTTTCAGAGTTTACCTGTGTCCAGTTGAAATTTTATTGCCAAAAAAGTGTTTTTGGACAGTTTTAAGAATTTAAAGAGCGTTTCCTTATTATACAAATATTAATCCTCATAACTAACCTTCTGGTGGACTGTGCGAGTTGAAATTAACAAAAGTATCAAATATGGCGGTCTACTTTCAGAGTCTATTTGTTTCCAGTCTGACATTTTAGTGGAAACAAATTGTTTGGACGTGTTAAAAAATTTAAAGAGCGTTTCCTGATTATACAAGTATTAACTAACACGATTAGCCTTTTCACGAATTATGCGAGTTGAAATTATGCACATATGTCAAGTATGACTCTGACATATATTTTTGAGAATGTTGTCGTCAGATAAGTCTCCGCGGGTACAGTACTACAGTTGCGAACAAAACTAATGTTGGACCCTATATAGAGAGTTTGACAATTTACTCAAATGTTCACAGTGGTGGAACTTAATGGCTATCATATATGCATGGCTCTTACATGCAATATATCGTAACTACATGTGATTTTACCAAATTAACTTGCAATATAGTCAGGCCACCAGATACAGTAGTTGATATAAATATGGTTCACATTAATCACATATATCACAATCACGTGCTTCAGTGATGATGTCAACTATTCTACAAATGTAATGTTTATCAAGACTAAAGTTTTAGGATGTCGTTGTAAAATTGATTGATGTTGTTATTTCATCAATTGACAAAATTAATGTTTATTGCCAGGACGAAGTACCGCATAATACGGACTTGTGTGCTAACAATTCTGCGAGTCATATTTATGTAAGTGTCAGTCAAAACTTTTAGGACATGGGAATATATTTTTTATTTCGTGCCCAAGAAATACTAATTCGTGGCCACGAAATAACTAATTTGTTATATACGATCGTCAGTCCCATTATTGTAATGGAAGCGGATAGAGATGATCTGATTGTAGTTGTCCACCATCTTGGCATGAGCCACGGCGATTTGAGATAAATGGTGTTGTAATCACCCCTTTCACCAATCCGATCCAAAGATGCCGCCGTCCTGGGGGTGGGGCACACAGGGCACCACGACATTCAGTATATCTTGGGGTCACCCTACAGCGCCAATTATACCACACCAAACGGTTAAGGGGGGAATTGTATGGGTGCCATATTTGAACCCATCTGGGCGGCCATTTTGGATCGGGGATGGTGAAAGCGGGTGAATAGTTAGTTAGTCTCAGTGGTCACCCTACAACACACTGTGTTCGACCTAAAATGGGGGTGGGGCAATTGGATGGTACCATATATGGACCCCTCTGATCTCTCATTTTCTGTTCCCCCCGTTCTCTCTGGGCTATAGTTTATACCGGACGTTCATGTCCCTATAGAGCCCGGGCCCCACGCCATAAGGGGTTTATAGTAGCTTCTCTGCGATCGTACGCATTGTTTCTAAAACATCAAGTGTAACCATACCGTAAATGTATCTGGATATATACAAAGGTCAATCAGTTATTTCGTGGCCACGAATTAGTATTTCGTGACCACGAATTAGTTATTTCTTGGCAAGAATTAGTATTTCGTGGCCACCAACTTAGTTATTTCGTGGCCACGAATTAGTATTTCGTTGCCACGAATTAGTAATTTCGTGGCAACGAATTAGTATTTCGTGGCCACGAAATAAATAAACAATTTCCCATGTCCTAAACCAGCCACCGTAGATTATGGATCATTCTGTTTTATAGTATTAAATTTGGAGAAATCCGACCAGCATCAATGTAACAACTACGACAACTCATCTATGCTTATGATATGTTTAGCCATACATGTGGATAGGGTGGTATTGTTTAAAAATGTTAAACAATGTTATCATGTCCATATGTATTGCTAAATATTACTGGGCATATATATATGGTTGTTCTATAATTCCCGGTCGGGTTTATCAAAATTTGGAGTTTAAATTATGTTCATCTGACGATAAAGAAAACATTTTCTCCGTCCACTAGATACATCCCCCGGGATACGTGCTTCACATACTAAATTAACATCTTAGTCAACATAACAAATCACTCCCTCCAATCCTTTGCCACAAGAAAATAATAAATTGTCACTATAAATAGGCAAGACATATATGGACACTTTCTAAGAGATTATTTATTTATAAGAAGATATATATGTGCATTATGTGCTTGGTCTTATATATAGTACAACACAGTAAGATGCAAGTGACACAGTGCGGGGACAATACTGTGTCGAAGAACATAGTTGAGGGGACCCTTCCATCATCCTTCATAATGTATCATGAGTCCATCTGTTGTGAACAAACCATTGACTTAGGCTTAATGGATCGTTCTCCCCCAATAATATACTTGGCTTTGAACCGATCAACACTCTGGGCCGTGGTATTTCCCCGTAAATTAGATAGTGTCTATAGTTGGGTGGTATTGGTTATGTTCAGATGGTGACACAGATATGAAACTGTACATGTTTGTGCCCCATTGATCATTATAAGATCGAGAACCTTAGTCTAGGAAATTACCGGGAATTCACTGGAAATTGCAATTGTTGCTGATATAGGGTCAACGTTTGCGTTTCCGATGCAGTTAATACCCAAATGTGAAATTTGATATATACCTGGCTGTCAAAGTGAACCAGATGTCTTATTTAAGGTTAGCAACGGTTGCTAACCAAATGCCACAATGGTGTACTAATCATTCATTGGTATTGCCTTAAGTAGGTCAGTGTCTAATTACATGGTGCTGGTTTTGTTCAAAGTTGGGCACATGTATGTCTAAAAATATGCAGCCATGTTCTGGGTATAGGCCACTGATCAGTATACGATCGGGAGACTTGCCACCGGTCCCGATAGATCCTTAGTAACAGTTACTAAGCACATATTCGGAATTTGCAGGAAAATGCAATTATGGTTGATATCTATTTTACTCATTAAGCTCTACTTTAGTGGAAATTCGAATTTGCTTGATTTTCACAGCTATACACGAAGCGTGGAGATTAACTGCGGTCAGAATATTGATGGTGAATATTGGGTTTCAGTCGCTGTACTGAAGTTGGCCAATGTAACTGGCATGGGAAGTGTGAAATCAAAGCCTATACCGTTATAGTAAAGATCTCAGCTGCACCGAAACGTCCATTTATCAGTAGCACAAATCCTGCGAAAACACATATTCTCTCAGTGCATGTGGGGTAGACTCCGATGACAACGATTCAGTTAATGACAACGAACAACTACCATCTATACCTATGTATTTGTGACACTACATCCCGTTATGATCAACGATGTGGTTTTAAAAACTAGTGAGTGGACATCAAGACAGACAAGTATCAAATAAAACACTAATATAATATGTAATCACATCGTGAACAGTCTTGTTGTGACTATATTCGTTTGAGTCAACATGCTGCATATTAGCGATATTACAAAACCATTCGACACTTACTTTTGCCAATTACTGTATCTTGAGGCATAACTATATCATATATTGCTTCTATTAACTCACGGATAGTTACAGTGGGTCAAACAAGAGTGTTAGTCTACATATATACATGTAGTTGCGCACGATGCCAATAAGTGATATTACAATCAACGTTTGAGCATAACACGAAATTCTCCATAGGGTTAAGTGTTAAATTTTGATCGCAGCTGTAACCAGCAAGAATCATCTGATCACATCCATTCTTTTAAAACTACGTCTGTGTTTCACACTTAGTATATTTTTTAGGAATATCAGTACGCGTATATCGTCATACGCAAAATGGCCCCATTTATCCAAACTACTATAATCTCCATAGGGCTCAGTGTTAAATTTTGATCACAACTGTAGCCAACAAGAATTAACCGATCACATCAAAATTTCAAAAATACATGTAACTGTGATATCTAGTAATTTGGAGAAGTTTCAAATCGCACCGATCACCATACGCACGATGGCACCATCTATCGTTTTCTGTAAATAAGAAACGCTCTCTAAATTATGTTGACCCCGATTTAGGACGACCCGCCAAAATTCAAGAATGGAAACAAGTCAATCCGGAAAACACACCTACTGGGCATACATAATCCGTTTTCAGATCGCTTTAAAAAAAAAAGAAGGCAAAATGACATAAGGAATCCGACTAAAGTGAAAAAATGTTATTGCTTTGTGGTTTCAATATAAAATAATGTGGGCAAATCGCGATCGGTGCTATGTTGGTATACGTTACTAGCTAGACCTATTTCAGTTCAGTGTTTACGGTTCCACTCCAAGCACAAGTCCGTTGTCAATTTTGTTCCAACTCTAAATTTATAACTTGTTTGGGCGTTTATAGTTTCGGTTTTCTCAATGATTCCAGATTTTAGTTTTTAATTTTGCCAATGTTTCTCAAAAATGGTTGAACAATATTGTGAAATATCAGACCTAGATACATAAATCGACGCACGTATTTTTTCTGGTCCAATTCACGTAAAACGCTCATTGTTTCAGATATATAATTCCATGCCATATAACACTTAGATGTCGTTTTTAAACAATTGATTGACGCCTGTATTTGTCCTGGTCCAATTAGCGTAGCACTTTGGCTTTTGAGTACATTTACAACAGTCACTATTTCAGATATATCATCCAACTTGCATGCTATTTAAAACTAAGATATTCTTTGAAAAATTTCATTCGATACCCCACGAAATGTCTATGGCTGCTTCAAATTCTTTATTGGTAAAAAACCAAACATTTGGTTATAACGAAGAATGACAAACAGAAAAAAGCAAACAAAACAAAACATGATCAATATATATCAAATAGGTTGAGACAAGTGAAGCTTACACACTAGTTACATAACTGGTAGAGGCGTATACTTAATATGAAGCTATATGATTTATTTAATTAAGTTATTTGCATGATGTTTATTGTTCCCAGCAATGATGCAATGTGACTCAAAAGTAATTTGGCTATAATCATGTGTTCTGGTCAGAAACAGATGCAAGGTCTGTTAAGTGTGTATCAGTTATCCTTATTTGTATAGCATTCATTTATGAATTTCAAAAAGAATAACATCATATCTGTTTCAGTGCAGGTAACAATTCATTTGAATTTTGATTTGTCACATATGAGTTGGGAAAGGTTGGTAACTTTATGTAATGTCAGTGTTCATAGACCTTACATACGGCAAACTATTTATGTTACTCATAACGACAATCGCCCTCAAGAAATTCAGAACTTCTGCATCAAGCTCTTTGTGATTCGGGATCATGAACCAATTGAATTGAATTGATGTTGCAAAGATATCGAGTGTCGGATATAACGGAAATAACCCCACCCGAGACAGGGAATACACACATCGTTCGTTACAAGTGATGTTATCCGTTAACGTAATCGAAAGTTGCTGCAAGCGGTATGGTTTCCGATGAACGTGTCATTCGTCGGATAAGTGGCATTCTGGTGTCGAGCGCCTTGGTTTCAGTCATGCTGCAGGCACGATCTCCGAACGAATCTCCCTTCCTGCAAAATATAACGACGTGTGTCAGAGTTGAAGATGAGAGGGAAACGACTAACAATTAACTATATCGTAATACGTTCAACACCGATAACTTTGAATCAGTCGGTTCAAGTTCTGTAGTTCACAAAGCAGTCCTTGGTAGGTGCTCCAGGACAATAATAAGTCCTAAGGGGTCACTCAGCAAAACGCAGAAATGGATGCACAGACTTTCAGTATATGGTTATCGTTTAAAGCTTCTGTTGAAAAGCGTGAATGGGCGTCTCTCTCCTACGTCATACTACACGTATTGCACAAGTAATCGACCCCTTTATGCTTACCACCAAACAACGATTTCACGTCCTCTACCTATGTGGTGTCAGTCCCCATGTGCCGTATGTCTGTATATTTAGAGGTTATAACTTGTTTAGTTATAGTTATTAGCTAGATACGACATTTTTGCCCAGAATAGCATGTTATCGAACTTGGCTAATATCGCCTATAAACCGGGTAATATCGATTTGCGACATCCAATACGTGTATAATATGGATTTACGATATGCCGAATATCTCAATCACTAATATAAAATAACGTGTAGGCAATCGACAGACCTCGTCAGATTCCGTAAGCATAAGAGGTCATATGTCGAGGAGTCCAGAACGAACTTGTAGGTATCCATTTTTGCGACGACACTCACATGAAAGAGTGTCAGTTACTAAGAGGCGATCTAATTAATACGTAAGGTATTATTTGGTTGATTTGATATTATTGGCCTGATATCAGACTTCGGTCTCAGGCTGATATGAGGTTATCTAGGGCTGATATCAGCTAGGTCTAATATAAAAAAAAACCCAAGTAATAACCTCTAGATATCGGCCGAGATATCAGCCCGATGTAACTTCATGCATATCAGCCTGATCCGGATTTCGAAGGTTGATATGAAGTTACCGAGGGCAGATGTGTCTCGGCCGATATCCAACTACCCAAGTACATGTAGTAACATCGTTATTAATTAGATCAACTTTATGGTAATACAATTACTATCCATTTCAATGTCAGTTCATCCGTGTAATCGTAATTCAGATTTTAACGAGTCGTACATGTAACTTTGCGTATGACCATGCTCGTTGTATGGCCAAGTAGATATTCACGATTTTCTTTGAGATAACAGAGTAACTACCAATTAGAAATGGCATGAAACACTCGCCATTACTCCAAGTCAATTTAGAAATCGTCGTTATATCGGATTACCTCAGTGAATGCGCACCCACAATGGCTGTTACGTTGGGCGTAAACATTATGCCTCGCTCAGTGACGCCATAACTGATATTAGCCGAGTTTCCATGGGTTATCAGCCGAGTTTAGTGGGTTATCAGCCGATTGTGGAGTGGTATCAGCCGATGTCGATAGTAGGTCGCTCAGGGCAAAATGTGATCCCACGAGATGACCGATGCGGATGCACTCTAGTAAGAGTAACGACCTACACTGGTTATTTGTAGAACACCTGTTACATGTGGTCCAGGTAACTAGGTAATTTAGTGTACTATTTGTTGATTATAGAACATCGCGACTTTTCTAGATATTTCACAAATTTACCGTTGTCATCTTCTAGTGAAATCTTCATCTTCTAGTGAAATCTCTTCAGAAGAAATTGGAAAAGTTGCCGTGTTCGATAATCAACAAATAGCACACTAAATTGCCTAGTCACATGTAGCATGATCTGTACAAATATCCAGTGTGCATCGCTACCATACCAGTGTTTATCGCAATACTTGATTGAAAGACTAGTATATAAACATATATTGGACTATGGGATTGGACGAACGAATTGATATACTGTAACATTTGAAGTTATGTATGATAACATTGAATTCAAATGTGTCTATTCAAGTACAGTGCATTCGTAAACATACATGTATCCACGAACTGACATACACGCCGCAGACAATGGGGTGGCTTGTTAGATTGACTGAGGGTTTAACGTCGTTTTAGCAGCTAGTCCATATCACGACCAAGAGCAGAATTAGGTATAAAAAAGATCGTAGCGAAGCAACTGTGTAGATAAATCAGACAGTGGATTAGATTAAAACAATGCAATGAGCTATGTACAAATCAAAGCACACAAGAGGAATGTTTCCACTTGGAGTCAGGAATATAAATTCCAGAACTGACTAGTGTCCAATCATACCATAAAAAAAACGTATAAAAGTAGTACAATAGATAATAAATAGCAATGAAATAACCGAGGATCTACATCGAAATATGTAAAGTAACTTTTAAAATAAGATTTTGCTTGATAAGATATTTATAATATTTGATGAATCGCGCATGAACATTTATAAATGCGTCAAGCTGACGGTCGGGTGGGTGAGACAGAATGTCAACCGACAGCCTGTTTGTTGTCTTTGAGACTTAACCGTTTCTCATCACCCATGTGGTCAAATTTTGAAAGCTCAAAGATGTACCTCTCTTTCTGGGAGTCGAAACGTTTGAGTGATTTGGCGATCTTTGATTCGAAGCAACCGACGATTTTTCTTATGGAACAATAGGATCAACTTGGATAGATTGTTTCGGAGGAAATGTCTGAATGACAGAAGCTGTATCCATTACTTGCGCTACAGGTGTGTGAACCAGAATAATATCAGTCTCCTCAACTTGTGTTACTACATGTAGTGATATACTGACGAGTTTGGTTTGACTCTATGTCTGAGTGCTATGGGCACACCCCTGGTATTTAGAACATCGCAATGGGTTTGGAACATATACTACACCTTCAATGTCGGTCCGCACAGATTGAAGGTCAGAAGATAACTATTCAAAGGAACCTTTTGCGTATTATTTGTTGTTTGTAAATCTACGGACTTCTGTAACTGTGATGCTAACTCAGCCAATATCTCTGACTCTTAGTGGCCCAGTCCTGATCGGTATGACAGATTTTAATTGTCCGGCTATGCATTGTGGCGTTTTATCTATCACAAATACAGAAGGTATCTTGGCATTTGGATAAAAAACCAAGTACCAAGTATTGAGGATAGACCTCAGCATCAATGGAACTTGGCGAGTGGTCAATTTTACGTTTTTGTTTGTTATGAGTTGTCATATGAAAAACAAATAATCGACAACTAGCACAGCAGCCGCGTCGGACAGCGCTTCAAATTAAGGTAGGGCCAAAGACTGGTATATAGCTGAAGCGGTGACCCGTTTAGCCACTGAATATATCAGCCGCCCGCTACCTCACCACAGTGAACAGTACAAAATTTAAACATTTAACATTTAACAGAAGACGAAATGCAAACAGACATAACGCGAAAGAAACAACATACATGAAAAACAGAAGACACAACTAGACACCAGAAACATAATAGAATAGATGGCAGAAATGTAATCTGAAATACTGTGCAGAGGCGTGACTGGCCGATTGATTGAGCCGGGTCAAATCAACCACCTGTCATGGAGAGATGTAGACCCAAAGAGGATCATCAGCTAATCCGCATCCGCAGTCGATGCCTCACGCGATACGGCCGTCCTATTACACCCAGGTCTCCTACACCACACATCACGGGATGCACCCCACAGCAGGGTGCCATATTGTGGTTTCTTACCCCTCGCAGCGGGACGGTACTATTCTACCCCAGGCCCACACGGGGTGGTTTGTTAGAGCACTGTTTATTTCAGTCGCTTTTAGCAACTACATGCATGCATATTGTCACACAATGACGTAACAAGATTCGAATGCGTCATTGCATTGCCCATTGTCATCATACGATGCACCTCTATTTATGTACATCATGCATCATCCACGATGCTACACAATGTAAAGTTAAATTGGAAGATTGCGACAAGACTTCCCGTGAAACAACACGAGCATATCACAGGTTTAGTTCACCAGAAAAGTGCAATAAATGTACTCAGCCCTAATTTCAGTATTGTGTAGCGTTCACGCCCATTCGTGATCACAGGAAGTTGCGCAAGCATGTCGAACATGACACGCGGCCCACATAGTTAACTAACGACAAGAAGAGTCGTGCCGTGGACAATTAGCGTCACGTCGTTCGATATCCATTACCAGGGATACGCGACATCACTGCAACGCGCAACACCTTGGACCAGCTTAATCAGTTTGAATCCAACTTATCGCAGTTCATGTTGCGGATTAGACTGATGAGTCGATACAATGTACTTTCATATGGCACGTGTATGCCACTGAACTAACAAGCGAGTCGGTGGTCTCCGGTTTAAGTATGTCGTCAGCAGACGAAGTATGTCGTCATCACGCTGAACTAACAAGTGAGTCAGTGGTATCCGGTTTAAGTATGTCGTCAGCAGACGAAGTATGTCGTCAGCAGACGAATTATGTCGTCAGCAGGCGAAGTATGTCGTCATCACGCTGAACTAACAAACGAGTCAGTGGTCTCCGGTTTAAGTATGTCGTCAGCAGACGGAGTATGTCGTCAGCACGCTGAACTAACAGGCGAGTCAGTGGTCTCCGGTTTAAGTATGTCGTCAGCAGACGAAGCATGTCGTCAGCACGCTGAACTAACAAACGAGTCAGTATAGTCTCCGGTTTAAGTATGTCGTCAGCACGCTGAACTAACAAACGAGTCAGTAGTCTCCGGTTTAAGTATGTCGTCAGCAGACGAAGTATGTCGTCAGCACGCTGAACTAACAAACGATTCAGTAGTCTCCGGTTTAAGTATGTCGTCAGCACGCTGAACTAACAAACGAGTCAGTAGTCTCCGGTTTAAGTATGTCGTCAGCAGACGAAGTATGTCGTCAGCACGCTGAACTAACAAACGATTCAGTAGTCTCCGATTTAAGTATCTCGTCAGCACGCTGAACTAACAAACGAGTCAATAGTCTCCGGTTTAAGTATGTCGTCAGCAGATGAAGTATGTCGTCAGCAGACGAAGTATGTCGTCAACAGACGAAGTATGTCGTCAGCACGCTGAACTAACAAATGAGTCAGTATATATAGTAGTCTCCGGTTTAAGTATGTCGTCAGCACGCTGAACTAACAAGCGAGTCAGTAGTCTCCGGTTTAAGTATATATCGACAGCAGACGACCGACGTTATGATGCAGCGATGGTTGAACTACATTGTACGGGCGCATGCCATGTACGTACGTATACCGTACGATGTTGAGCGTCATAATTCGAATTGGTTCTGATATCAGTCCGTGGTGAAGAGAAAAGCCGGTGCATCCATATACTAGTAGATGTTGTAGCTGTTGAATCGGTGAATCCTTGTTCGAATATATACAGTACTGCGCATACTGACTCAATTGCGTACATTTTATCTCAATGCTGGATAAACTGTTCGAACGAATGTAAATCTGTCAAGATGATTTGTTTTATTACAAGAAAAACTCATCTGGTATAAAATAAATTAACCGATTAATATTTGCTGGTTTTGGTTAGAACTATTTTTCACCCACGTGCACATCGGATGGGCATTTGCCTCATGTCAACATGGTCATAACTATTTCGAAAATGATTTTCGAGCATTCGGTACGTTTTATAGCTCGTAGAGTAATGACTAAGTTTAGCTATTCGTGGTCCTACATTTCATGTAGGGTCAAAATTCGTTTCGCAATTATAATGTTGAAGATTATATGATTACTGAATATGGCAATGCATGGATAATGGTGCGGAGTTAGATTTTCGCTTTGCACGATCTTCAGATTAAAGACATATTAATGACGTTCTGGTGTGTGAAATTGATAAGTTATTACCCAGGCGCTGTGCCAATCTGGCATTCTACTAACATCGCCGAACATTCCAAAGAAATCGACCATACCACTACACAAAAAACATCGTCTGAACTACACTCGATTGTAAATATTTACTTCTCGTTTCGAGACGCAACTATCGGCGATAAACTAACACAAATGATATCGCCATCAAGAGTCATTGCATTTAATTAATATATAAGAATGACGGTGTGTTGTCAATTTGGATTAATATTCGTAAAAAATAACTCCTTTGAGTAAGATTAATCTAATTTCTATTTAATCACCCTGCCGGAGTGTTTCACATCACTTTAAAGGCACGGGCGGCGTTCATTGCAGAACTATTCATATGTGTTAAAATCGGCATCAATATGCAGAAGGAATATTAAAATAGTTTTGTTCATATGCCAAACATAATCAGCGCGTAAATAGTATATTGTCGTCAAGATGTACGATGGTGTACGTAAACAAGAACCTGCTCGTGTTACAGAAGTTTTGCTTCTGTTTACATAACACAGCGCAATTCTATTGGTTAATCACACACAAATGATATAACCGCTCTTTATTATTTCCATATCAGGAAAACAATAACAAGTAACGCTCTTTATGTTTACCATATCAGGATCTAAAAAAAATCCAGATTCCGTAACGTTTTTTTTGTTTGTTTTTTTTTTTTTACACATAACAAAGGAAAAACATTTGACAATAATATACCGTTTATGCCATATTTCTTATTGGTATAAGAACAAGGTGTGTCTATATTTGACTAGTATTTCTGTTAATGGCGGTTTTTGACGGAGGTGAATATTTTAACAGCATACCCACCGCCAACGCCGCCCGTATCTTAACGCGTACGATAATCTTCTATTTAATCGGCCAATTATGAATATTTCTGGCAGAAATGTGAAAAATACTGTAATTTGCCACAACTTCCTCCTGAAACACCATTCAATTTGGCAGAAAATGGCCCGAAATTGATCCAAAATATACACAATTTGGCAAAAAATTGCCCGAATTTTGAGTTTTGGGGATGTGGCTGCGGCCCTTCCAGTCCCAGGACCGTGCAGCTATTTATAGCTTAGAATTTGCTGGAATTGCGACAGTTGATAAATACATCATATGCACGTGAGTTTTGAATGAAAAGAACATCATTGGGTAGAGACATGGCTCGCTAATTCTCTGTTGCATCGCCATGATAGCAGATATGTTGCGAGGTTAAACATTTGTATAATATAAGAAACGGTTGTCGTAAGCAGAAATTATTTTATCAAGCAAGCTCGTGACTCGCCACATCCAACACAACAGGACAACTCAAATGATCTCCCCTTCATCACAATAATGCGTAGTTGTAGTTCTGATGTTTTCGTCAAACTTATCGCAGACCACCCCCGAAGACAACAACCGTGGTTCAATTGCTTGATTGGAAGAATATTGGCAGGCTAGCTTCATGGAATTGAATGCCCGTGTTTGCTGTCCGTTTACTTTCACACGTCAAACAAATGCTAAATTACCGGAAGTAAAAATCGATGAGGGGCGGTCAGCTAGGCGGGATCAACTGAAGCGAATCCTGTATCAGTTACCGGAAATTAGACCTACCGTGGCGGACTATTATTGGAATTGCTGCCCCGGGCTATCGTCGATCTGGACGCAGGATAGTCTATTTTGTTTACCATCCCGCTAAGTCAACGATCGCCAAGGCTATGAAACAAAAGGTCGTACACCCCATATCGGCTCTTGGTGAGAAGACACTGTAACTAGAAACTCTTACACAAAGTCGCCAATTGCAAGTCAGATGTTCATACAGAACATGGAGTAAACAATTTATTTACTGACGCCGGCCAGACTAAACTCAACGTTAATTTTAATTTTATGGTGTGTACTGTTGCTCTTTGGCCATACGATGTAGGATTGTAGGTTCATATCGTGACCATTGCATGGTTCGTATGTGCCATGCAATAATATATAGACTGACTCCGACAATCGTGAGTCTAAGCCGACGCTGATTCGCGCACTGTCTCGAGGTGACCGAAACGTATATAAATCGTCGTATCGTGCTCCTTCAAATTAGCACACAACGACGACATCATGACTTATAACCATCCACATACGAACGTCGGCGCATGGAAGTATTTCTGGAAAAAATGGACCAAAAAACAAAGAAGAAGCATTGTACCATGATATTTCATTTTATACTCAAACGTTATCGGGCTGCCTAAATAATCTGGTGACTCTTGGTCCAGAAAAACTTGTGATATCGGTTGGCATGATGCTGTTTTTGGACAGAGTCCGCCCGTTGCTCTTCTATAACGCACGTTCATTCAAAAAGGCTACATTTAAAGGTACGGTTGGCCTTGGCGGTGGGTATCCTGTGAAAATATTTCCACCCGTCAAAACCGCCACAAACAGAAAGAACATCAAAATGTAGACAGACTTTGTCCGTATACAAATAAGAAATATCACGTAAACAATATGTTATTGTCAAATGTTTGACCATTGTTATGTAAACAAAAGCATAAAAAGTTACTTTTCTGGTGTTTGTTTATATTATGATGGTAATCATAAAGAGCGTTCTTTGTTGGTGAATTCCTGATATGGAACTAATAAAGAGCGTTTATGCCATTTGTGTGTGATTAGCCAGTAGCATTGTGCTGTCTTCTGTAACACAATCAGTCTCTTGCTAGGTAAAATATAGTAGGTCTTTATGATAACATGCTGTTTACGTGATGGTCATGGTATATATGAACGAAACTGTATGCGTTTTTCTGTTTTTCTGTTTACGGTGATTAGAACAAATATGAATATTTTCGACAACTAAGGCCTCACATGCCTTTAAAGGTACGGTTGGCCTTGGCGGTGGGTATCCTGTGAAAATATTTCCACCCGTCAAAAACCGCCACAAACGGAAAGAACATCAAAATCTAGACAGTCTTTGTCCGTATACAAATAAGAAATATCGCATAAACAGTATGTTATTGTCAAATGTTTGACCATTGTTATGTAAACAAAAGCATAAAAAGTTACTTTTCTGGTGTTTGTTTATATTATGATGGTAAACATAAAGAGCGTTCATTGTTGGTGAATTCCTGAAATGGAACTAATAAAGAGCGTTTATGCCATTTGTGTGTGATTAGCAGTAGCATTGTGCTGTCTTCTGTAACACAATCAGGCTCTTGCTTAGGTAAAATATAGTAGGTCTTTATGATAACATGCTGTTTACGTGATGGTCATGGTATATATGAACGGAACTGTATGCGTTTTAATGTTTTTCTGTTTACGGTGATTAGAACACATATGAATATTTTCGACAACTAAGGCCGCACGTGCCTTTAAACGTAAGAGTCCGGGCATTCATGTAAACCCCCGAATGTGATTGATCACCTGACATGTCCGCGATTAATCTATTCCGTGATAGAAAAACGTATAGTGATGTGACACGGTCGTTTAATGTATTTGAAGGTGCATTTTCTGATAGCGCGACAAATCGAAATTCTTTGGAAAACTAGGCTTTATTTACTTTTATATATCGTTGCTTTAACATTTAACGGACCTTTGGTATGTGCACTTTTGATATCATCATGCTTGGTAAGGCTGCCCTCTTGGTTCATATACACAAAGCTTCCATTTGACCAAATCCTAAGACATTCATGTACAAGCAATGTAACTCCAGCCCACGATTACGTCCGTTATAGAAGAGCAAAAAGGTCAAAAAACAGCATGTTCCCAACCGATATCCCAAGTTGGTGTGGACCGAGAAGACTTGGTCTAATGTATTTCAAGCAAACATTTCTCGACATATGCCTAGGTTCGATTTGATTTCCAGACCAAAGAGAAAATGAAAAATACTTGCTATTGCCATCATTCTGAAAAGCCACAACAGTATCCATAACTAATTCGCTCAAAACATGTACAAGGGCTATTTTCTGAGAACACCATTTATAGCTACAGTAATGCCCTAAATAATTGACTCCTTAACCACAGCAAAGTTAATAGGTAATTTTGCAGGATTTAGTCGGAAATATGGCTTGTTGCCATACATTGCCATACATCAGTGAGAGCTTTCCGATGAATGGCAACAAGCCATATTTCTGACTAAATCCTGGAAAGTTACCCATAATTCTGCTGTGGTTAAGGAGTCGATTATTTAGGGCATTACGGTATACTGTATTGGACAGGCGTGAGGTTGGATGCTCTTTGTCATATATAGACGATCATTGGACATAAAACTTGTTGAAACTTTCTCTTTTGAACGTTGATGACGTCTCATTAACAGAGACCTTTCGCAAAATCACATTGCGATTACGAACATGGACAACATCCTACCCGGACATGCAAACAATTCAATCTTTATGCACAGGGGTTCCTATGCGAGCCGAAAATATGGCCCACTCAGTTAAAGTATGTGCAGATGTGTCAATGGTGTGCAACCAGTCCTGCTTGGGCACGCTCTAACAGTATCCGTGTGGTGTATAACGAATATAACAATCGTAGGTAAATTGTGATGGTGTCCACCTTACTATAGGACAATATATCCTATCCATAATCGTTATTTTGCGAAAGGTCTCTAATAAGCTAATGGGTAACTATTTTGTTGTATCGAAAACGGACAAATGGTAGTTTTTATATGACCAAACACTAGCGTAATTAACGAACCACATCTATACCACACGCATAAGGGTATCTGGCTTTTAATAAAATCTTATAAAAATCAGTTCATAGATACGCATTCCCATCAGATAAGATTCACATAGGCCTTATTTCGTGGGGTGATTGTGATAAATTACACTCCGTACACAAAGTGTCGTCGAAAGAGTTTACCCTAATCGTAATTTAATTTAAGAATTACGTCAATCGTACATATCTGGGCAACTGGGAAATTCAAGATGCAATATGTGAACAAACTACGCAACACATCCTCGCACAAATACGCACATAATCGACCTATAATGTGAAATATATACATGTGATTATTTGATTCTGAAATAAGCAGATAATGGAGTCATAGCCGTTATTTTATATAATGGCGCGGGCCACAGTGAAAACACATGTTAAAGAGCGTACGCCTGAAAAGTCGTGAGTTAGCTTATTTGTGTCATTGGCCGCACATAATCTGCTTAGAATCGGCTCAAAATGTGACTAAATTGCCCCATTTTCAGCACATTATGGACTCAAAATGAGGCGATTCTAAGCAGATTACCTACCTAGAACAAGTTCTATTAGAAGCCGATAATGTGCTGCTTAACGGGAGAACAGGCTGAACTACGGGTCCACCACTAGAGTTTTAAACCGCAATACATATAAGATACTGTCAGTATGGTATAACTATTTATTACATAATATAAACTACCAACATCAAAGTATTCAACAGTGAAGATAGTTAGTTGTATGTTCGAGATCGGAACAGGGAGTATTTTACTGAAATTAACAATTATATTTCTTGACGCTGTGGGAGCTCTCCGCTTGAGATACAAATGGAGAAGCTAGTCTACTACATCATGTTAATTTTATTCTTAAAATGGCATCATATCGATTTCTCATCGAAATTCAAAGAACCACGTTATCGTGTTGTTATTGTCCGAATTTGCATGAACCTGATATCCATGTATCTTCGGCTTTGTTCGTAATTATCTATTCCTGTTAGATTCAAGAAAATAGTAGGATTTCTATGGATTACTATTTGTATGTATGTGCTATGTAGTCTTACGCTAATAATAATTTCCAAATTTAAAATATTTTATTTCGTTTCGCACGGTGCTCTCTATAATACTGACAGACACGCTTTAATCCAAGTGTTTTGCAGTAAGTTGAATATATTATTGCTTTGAGTGCACGTGAATCCTAGCCTGTTGTGGCTGTGATGCATCTCACACCGTCCCGAAAATAAAAATAAGGCTTAATCTATAATGTGCTTGTCGGGCTATAATAGAAATGTCGGTGAATTTGTATTATTTATTTCAAAGACCCACATATTTTGATCATAACATGTTTGTCATGAGAATTAAAGCTTCTTGTAGATGCATTGTGCAACTGACCAGTTTCGAGTGTTATTCAAAATTTTCCTTCTCCGAAGGAAAGTGTCCGGGTATTTTGTCCCGGAAAACTTTTGGAATTCTTTCCTCATCAATCGAAAAACAAAATTATTTAAAGACATTTATTTAACCATAGAGCGTGTTCGTGATATCGGCGTGTCACTGATGGTTGTTGCTGATGGACATGAGAGGATGCACGTCTGCCGAATAGTGTTGGCCTCTTCCGGTTACGACAGCTGAATCGGAAGCGTTCTACTGTGCGATATTTCTACTCTCCTCAACGATTTTTTTGTTCTTGAATTATCTAGCATATATACGAGCCAAAGCGTGGTTGGTTATGATGTAAAATAGGATGGGATATCTTTAAAGCTGTGGACATAAATACAAAGTGTATACTGATGATCAAATGGATGTTGGTCAAAATAAACCGGATTTATCATATCGTGCGTGGAATTGCTTAACCGATACATCATTCCAATAGATATTTAATTGGGCGGTGACGTTGGAAATATCACGCCACGGAGCATTGTTCGTTTATTGGCACGACAAACAAAGCAGGCTGGAATTAAGCAAACATTGTTTCCGAAAATGACCCATGAAATAATTGATTACAGGTACATTTCTGTCACATGTGAAAACAACGACTGCAATCAATCATTCTGATCGGGGGACGAACAAATTTGTTAACCCTTTCGTTACTAAAACTCATTGACAAGTAGTTCCATTAAGAACTGTTCACATAGTTTAGCCAACATATCCTCGCACAAATACGCACATAATCGACCTATAAAGTGAAACAGGTACCTTACTCGTATTTAAATTAAAGTGCGCGAATTTAAAACTGAGCGAAAAATAGTACGATTCTGAATGTAAAATATACCACAGGGAAAAGAGAGTTATTTGATGAGATACATACATTACGAAACGCTGGACACTGAATAGACAACTACATGCATAGGTATAAGGTATATGTTTATATTCGGTCAAACATTATAAAAAAATCAAAACCATTACTCAATGCCAAGCGGCGTACAACTCATGGTAACATCGACGATGTTGAAATGCTTGTAAGAAAATGCACATATTATAGATTGCATGTGCTTGAAAGCAAGTCCCAATATATAATGTTATAACTTGGGGTATAATCCGTTTATTAAAGAATTGATAACTCAGTGTTGAATCATGAGTTTAATCAGTACAATTTACTGCTTAACCCTTTCTTTACTGAATGGATTCTCCCCCAAAAAGTTGTAAACGTATATATGCGAATGTCTTATTATTCATTTGGAGTGGTGTTGAGAGAAAATGAGCAGAACACCAGAGAACACAGACAAAAAGATATATATTGTTATAACTTGGGGGGTATAATTCGTTTATTAAAGAATTTATAACCCAGTGTTGAATTATGAGTTTTAAACGCACGGTCGGCGTTCGTTGCAGAAATATTCATATTTGTTCAAATCGCCATCAACAGAAGGAATATTAAAATAGATATAGTATTGTTCATATGCCAAACATAATCAGCGCGTAAATAGTATATTGTCGTCAAGACGTACGATGGTGTACGTAAACAAGAACCTGCTCGTGGTACAGAAGTTTTGCTTCTGTTTACATACCACAGCACAATTCTATTGGTTAATCACACACAAATGATATAAACGCTCTTTATTATTATCAGGAAAACTGTAACAAGTAACGCTCTTTATGTTTACCATATCCGGATCTAAACAAAAGCCAGTTTCTGTAACGTTTTTTGCTTTTGTTCACATAACAAAGGAAAACATTTGACAATAACATACTGTTTATGCCATATTTCTGATTGGTATAAGAACAAAGTCTGTCTATATTTTACTATTGTTTCTGTTTATGGCGGTTTTTGACGGAGGTGAATATTTTAACAGCATACCCACCGCCAACGCCGCCCGTATCTTTAATCAGTACAATTTACTGCTATAACAAAACATACACGTAATATCACACACATGCTTTAGCATCAGGTATTTCAAGGGCGGGAGGGGAAAACTATCTCACAGTCGCAAGCGCATAGTCTCACACTCTTCATCATCTAAGGTGTCATGGAATATAACATGTTTATATGAAATGTGGAAGATTGGACACGATCCACGACACAACACTGAGAATAGTCAGGATATGTCAAAACATGATACAGCCTAGATGCCGGGGGGGGGGGGGCTATATTAACATTATATTAAAGCATCCATAGATCGTTGGTCCGTTGTAAATTTTGTTCTGTATACATAATTTTTAATAATCAAAATTAAATTATTTGTAATGTTATTCGTTCGCTTGGTCATGCTTTCAAGCGTCATTGTCTTTTTTTGGTTAAAGATCGGCCCCAAATCTTATACATGTGCTGCTGGTAGGATATATATTTGGTCTATTGAGCAGTCGTGGGTGCATCGAGATCATTATCGAGCATGTGGTGGTCACAATTCCGCACTCACAATTGACATTTTGGCACACATCACTGCTCATTTATGCTTCAAAAACCAGTTGTTTTTTATGTTGAATTGTTTCAAGTTCAAGATCAAGAACATTTCCGCACGTTTTTCCTGTGATCTCAACCTCCGGTACATCTCACTATGCGTTGGTTACACGGGTGACGTATATATATCACTGAAAAACTTTACCGTGTCAAATGACACGAAAAGTTGTCCACAGAAAGCGCGTCAAATGACACAGTAAACATGTCATGTGACACAGTAAACATGTCATGCGACACACCTAATGTGTCGCCCAATCGTGTCAGGTGACACACTATACGCATCACATATTTTGTCCATAGAAAGCGCGGCAGGCGTGTAAAGTGACGTTTGGGGCGACACGGGTCCATGTCATGTGACACATCAAATGTGTCATGCGACACATCTAACGTGTTGCCCAATTGTGTCAGTTGACACACTAAACGCGTCAGAGTTTGTCCATAGAAAGCGCGCCAGGCGTGTAAAGTGACACGTTTGGGGCGACATATCCATATATCCTTAAAATCTTTAATATGCTGTATTCCTCTTCCTACTCTTCATCTTCATACTCCCTCTCTTTCTTTCTATATCCCCATCTATCTCTTTCTCGCTATTGCTCTCCTCCGCCTCGGTCCTGTATAACCCATCATACACTCTCCACACATCTCGACATCTATACCTATCATACAATTTCAATACATTATAACGAACATATAATCAATCAGCCACAATCTTTTATACATATTACCTTTTTAAGAATATAGGGTATCATCTTTCTAAGTGGGCGGAACGATCAAAAAAGCTTATAGATTACTGTCGCCTCCGTTTCCAACCGATGTAATTTCATGCCTGCAAATCTCCGATAACATACACCAACAATTTTATGTCAACTATACTCCGTCTCAATTTGTTATTTTTATTTATCTGTATGTATTGTCTTTGTGTTGGAATAAAGTATGTTTAACAAAGTTAGGCAGTCAAAGTTTGGTGGGTACGGGATAAATGAAAATAATGACACATAATGGTATACATTGCATATTACCAAGTGGGTTATCACCAACATCGTGACTGGCCAGACAGAAGAATGAGACTTGGTAAATATATTCTTTGAACCAAATGTAATGTTTGGCGTGGGGTGCCCGGACTACCCGATTCAGGTAAGAAGAAAATATGATTTCAATGGCAACGGCATCTATAAAAAGCGGGAAATACATATTTCTGTGATAACTATAAATCGTAATATAGTCTACATTTGATATTTGTATGTAGGTTAGGTCCCTACTACATTATATAAACTGCGAGTGACATTGCACGGTGACAAAGTCACCTAGTAAGGTCAAGTCCTTTGATAAAATGTTAACTCGCGACAAGTAATTCTATATTCACATGTATAACTCATTAAATGCACTTATTTCGCAACCCCTTAACCACAGAATGAAAGTAGAATCGCAGCTTCCTCGCTTTAAATTTCTTGCATTAACCCTTCCATGATTGGAGCTGCCTGCAATTTAGCGAAAACACTGTGCCAATGCATTATCGTATATATGCGAGTCTCCCACAGGGAACATCGCATATATAAGATAATTCATTGGCCTAACAATATTTACCTTGGCTAACTGACTTATTCTGCTTTAATGTCATAACCAGGGTAATAAATTTCATAATTTTATATTTGCGCAGCCCAACGTTGGAGCTGAATATGACCAACAAGGTGAAAGATCGAAACCTATTAGGATGTATAAACATATTTATATCAGATATAACATTGCATTGATTTATTTTACTTCCATTGGCATGTGTGATTTACGTTATTGCCCGAATCTTGACGATAGTAATACTTAAATGAAGTCATGTTGCTCTGGCAACTACAACAACATTCGTGCAAAATGCAGACAATCCAGTTGTTTAAAATAATACCTTGGACTAGGTTTGGTGTGGCACCACCATGGATCCTATAGGGTTGCGATAGGATAATAAGGGTTAACTGTATTTTGATGGGTAGGGTGGTGTGATTTTTGTTAAATCGGAGACATTAGTTGGTTACAATGGCAACCGATTTTGAAAGAAAAAAAATGACAAGAAAATGGAATTATAACTGTAATTTCAGAGATATTGTACTGGTGTCTGCAGCTTGGTATACGAATGTGTGCATCGCCGTGAAATTGTCAATGGTTGTTTTTTCCGAACTGCTTATGTTGCGTGTTTCTATGGTTCTGTGTCGATACAGCTTCTATGGGCCTGTATTGGCACATTGGTCCCCCTTTTCACGATTTATGCATCGTTGGATGTTGCGTATGGGGTGGACCACGGGTCCGTATGTGCAGTAATGCCCTAATTAATCGACTCCATATAATTGGGATTTTCAAGCACATATATTTGGAACGTTGACACTAGCACTCGATAATCTTCTAATGTCCTGAGGTTGATTGAAATGTTATTATGAAAGTGACCAAATTGGCAACATTGTAAGCGGCTGCTATGTAAATAAGAATATTGCATCCACCGATATATGTTGCATTTTTCTTCAGTTATATCCGAGTTATGAACGTTGACTCTAGAACTCGATAATCTTCTAATGTGCTGAGGTTGATTGAAATGTTATTATGAAAACGACCAAATTGGCAACATTGTAAGAGGCTGCTATGTAAATAAGAATATTGCATCCACCGGCTCCCACATAACATATAGTTTTGATACGACAATGTATGACTGAATTATACAGCAGATAGTATTCCGTGTTGAAATGGAGGGAGCAAAACACAAAACAGTTCATTAAATGGATATTTGGACAGTATTCGGGATTATGTTCGCCATTGAAACCATACATTTTTTCATGCAATGTCTACGTTTTACTTCCGAAGTGAATGAATGTCAAAAATTCGCAACATGTTACAAACGCTGCCCGTGGGCGGCAAGTACCAAAAAAAAAAGAGCGTTCAGATGTCAGCCATGGCAGACTGCACTGTGTGTAAGTGATTAGCAGAACGCTCTGGAACTTCAATATGCGTGACGGAAATTGTCTGATCAGTCCAGCGACGGAGAGCAATCTCTCGACAACGTGATGTGAATCGTTGATACGGCAGAATGATTGGACATGCGACGGTCCCACTGGATACGAATATGATAGTGGCGTGCACTGATTCTCAACTGGCCATTATAATACGCGTAGAGACAAGTGTTTTACTTTACACTGTACACACATGATTTTCGAACATCAATCTGAAACCAATTGCTGTGGGGAAGTTTTGAAACATCTAAAAGAAATAAAACGTTTTAATGGCACGGGCGGCGTTCGTTGCAGAAATATTCATATTTGTTCAAATCGCCATCAGTAGAAGGAATTTTAAAATTTATATAGTTTTGTTCATATGCCAAACATAATCAGCGCGTAAATAGTATATTGTCGTCAAGACGTACGATGGTGTACGCAAGCAATAGCCTGCTCGTGTTACAGAAGTTTTGCGTCTGTTTACATAACACAGCGCAATTCTATTGGTTAATCACACGCAAATGATATAAAGGCTCTTTATTTTCAGGAAAACAGTAACAAATAACACTCTTTATGTTTACCATCTAAACAAAGGAAAAACATTTGACAATAACATACTGTTTATGCCATATTTTTGATTGGTATATATAAGAACAATGTCTGTCTATATTTTACTATTATTTCTGTTTATGGCGGTTTTTGACGGAGGTGAATGTTGTAACAGCATACCCACCACCACCAACGCCGCCCGTATCCTTAATAAGGATTAACTGCTCCAAGATATATACATGTGTATTCATTTAGTACAGCAACGCATACATTTAGTATAGCAACGCATACAGAATTGGCGTTCGGTCCCATTCTCTTATCAGATGTTCCCTGGGAGATGGCTGATAAAACACATTAGCTAGGAAACTTCACCATATACACTATTACCATAGCTTCTTGTCGTTGTTTAAATACACAATCGTAAATATGCTGCCATCCTGTTCACAAATATTGTATCCCTATTCTTTTGTAAGTTTAGGTATGGCCATATTTTATCTGGAACCAGTTTGCTCAACTGTTGAGTAACATGTATCCTGACGGTATATTACGGGCAATACACGAACATATATACATATAAGAATCACAAATGACAAACTTAATTTAAAGATGATCCACCCGATTCCACACGACTGTGCAAGATACATTCACATACCAAATTTCAAGTCGATAGCTCCACCCGTTTCCGAGATCTGGTCTGCGCATGCGCGAAGCTGGCGTCGCACGGGCTCGGCGACCAGATAAAATTCGTATCCGGGGCAAGATACATTCACATACCAAATTTGAAGTCGATAGCTCCACCCGTTTCCGAGATCTCGTCTGCGCATGCGCGAAGCGGGCGCCGCACGGGCTCGCCAATACGACAACGTCAACCGCCTGGTCAAACTACACACACGTACCAAGTTTCGTCCCGATCGGTCGAGAATCGTAGATTTGTATAAATGACATACAGACAGACATACAGACAGACAGACAGACAGACACACAGAGGTCTTCAAAATATATATGAGATTGATTTCATACCTGTGTCCTGATGGCACAGTTACAACATATATTTAATCCCCAAATGAACACCACTATGATACAGCTCTTCTTATTTTCCCACTTCATACACTATTGAATTGCGAAATATACTTAATTCGGCTTCACGATTAGATGGCGATTAGTGTACAATCGGGATCACATGTGCCACGCGATGTTAGGATTATATTGCAAAATGAGTATCCTGATTTAATAAGATAGGAGATAACCCAATACAGAACGTACGTTGATAAATAACGGAGATTTGTCTGAAACAGTTAAAGCCACATGGCGGTTTGCGCTCCAAAATACACATAATATTATTCGCTTTTGAATTTTTCTCAGCATCGAAATAGGTCGATAAATATCTGAAGTACCTTTTTACGAGCATTATGTAATCCAAAAAGACGCATTGAAGTAATGAAAAATACAATTGTGAATACGGTGTTTGGTTCCCAAACACAAAACAGCCATTTGCTCCACTTGGAACAGAAACGAGCGTTCCGTGGTAAGTATATTCCTGATATGGTAGCAATAAAGAGCGTTTGTCTGACTTCTGGTAAAAGATAACTTTAGCTATTGTTAGATGCTTGCTTTAATGTATGGCATCATTAAACACGAAGCACTTTCTGAACATGGATTCGTAGTATAACATGGGTTCAACCTCAGTATTTCAGTACAAATAGTAGTTTTATTTTTGTCAAATGGGATGGAATATCTCATAGACATTCAGGCAAGGTAGCTCTATCAATATATGAATGGCGGTCAGGCGTCAAAAATTCAAAGCATCAGCCATGGTAATGATCATGACTCCAAGCCCACAATTACTTTACGAATTTAAGGTCAAATTCTCTCACCTGCAGACAACACTTTCATCAAAATTCATTTTATTTTCTGTTTTATTTACAAAATACAATTGGCAACAATGTTGGAACAATAACAGTATACAATGAGATGTGATACATTACTCTGGAACATAAAAGTGGATATATTTCACGCCGATTTACTGTTAAATTTTATTGGATTCGGAAACAAAGTGTTCACTGACAAGTTTGCACAAGCGGAAAATTATCCTGCATCTACAAATGAAAACTATAAACTAAACTTTGTTATTCTGCGAACGATTATCCGAAGCAAGGTGTATATGAAACACACTGAGTTCATTCTTTATGCACCTGGTTTGGTGTTCCCAGAGTTATGGTGCAATTTGCAAAACTGCAGTTGTTCAAAAATCCATGTGATGCTGTGTTGTAATTCCCACTGTTGGCAGTGACCATCTGATCTGTGTTAGTAGTGACTGCCAAACTTTGACTCATTTGATGGGTATGCCTATCGGATGGATTTATCTGACGACTTGGCTGGATATCTCGGTGAGTATTACCTTCCGTTTGAATATTTGTTGCAAAATCTGTACCGGTATTCAAATTGCTGCTGTTTGTTAAATTTGCCAAGGAATCACTAATATTCTGTTTTTGGCGAGACGTGAACTGTCGGTTATAACTTCTAACGCTCGCCTCATTCCAGACATATACATAATTTTTCTCAACTCGATTCCGGAATCACTCAAACATTGTATTGCAGTTGCGCGCAAACAATGTGGCGTGTAACTTTGACTACAACCGGCCCCTTTGGAGATATCTGCCATGAAGTTACTATATGTACGTTTGGCCAGTTTTGAGTTTTCGTACCATATTTCACAATCTGGTTCGTCTTTCATATTACCATTTATTTTGTTGAAGAGAAACTCAGCGTCCTTATCGGTTTTTTCGATAAGCATCTTCAGAGCTTTAACAGGACAGAATTTGTCACCGGTTGCATACATCCGTTTGTCCTGTGAAGCTTCGCTTGAATCTAAACCACCCTGGTTAGTTTTCTCCAAGTTCTCGTGATTTACAACCGCATAATCTCGTCCGTCTTCATCACTTCTGAAATCAAATGAATTTTTCTTCAACTGCACATGGAATTCCATTCCCCTGGAGACGTAGTGTATCGCGATGACATACCACACTTTTAGCCGAAGTTTTATCGGGGATGATTCAGAGAGATAAACATTTATTCTTCTCACATCCTCTTCATTTATCACCGACTTATGTTTGGTTGGCCGGGAATTCCCTGTTGTCAGCATTTGTTTTAGCTTCGCATTTAGTATTGTGTTACTGTCTTTAAACTCTTTATCTCGCACGATGTCAATGTTTCTCTTCAAATCTGACATGTGTCGATTTAGGGCAGCTCGCAGATTTTTTAACGTATTCTTGTGATATTCTGCCGCGCCATTTCTATTTCCTGGTTTTGCTTCGCAGTAAAAATGGCGTAGGCGAACATTTATATCTGCCTTCCCAATGGAGCCCAGGTCCACAACATCATCCATTTCCTTGCACCAATCTGCAAATAGATTAGACACATTTTTGTACAAACTGCACCTGTGTTCATGAGTTGTGAATGATCAATATATATAAGGTTTAACTATCATGTGGACTGTTTTTATGGAAATGTAACCGTGGGGTAAGTGGACATAACTTGTGTAAAACCCGAAGGGTTTTACATACAAGTTATGACCACTTACCTCACGGTTACATCTCCATAAAAATAGTCACTTTTGTTAATGTATTTAAATCGAAAACTGTATCGTGACAAAAACAGCACAAAATACCCAAATAGCACCCTTGGCAAAAGTTAATAGGAACAATTTCTCTTGATATTGAAACCCGATGATGTATTAAGTCAATCCTGCGCGAGTCCAAATGCGCCCAAAACATTACGCGTTCGTCTTTCCAAACCCAATGACGTATCAATGGTGTTATGAGCCTGGTGTTATGAGCCGTTGCGCATTCAACGAGATATAACTGCAACTAGCCACGTGGGTGCCGACCATTCAGAATGCTGGATTTAGTGATGACAACACTTAGTATGTAAATATATTTACATATACGACATGTCTTTTTGCATTAAATCCAGTATTCTGATTGATCGCCGCCCACATGACCTGTTGCAATTATTTCTTGATAAACCTGCAAGCGCGTCATAATTACTGCCATAAATACAATGACTCTTTATTGATTTTGGTAAGAACTGACAAAAAGATACATCGGTTATTGTTTAGCCGCATTTGCACTGCCGCACCATGGACTTAAGTTATTCAATTGGTTTTAGGTTACAATAAGAGCCTTGTTTTCAAATGTTCTGTGTTAAATCTTTTTTGTATGCGAAACAAATTGACATTTATTCTTGATTGATTTATAGGATCAGTACGCACTCGAATCAAAATAAATAGCAAACAATAATGTTGTATGGAACGGTTCAGTGGCTTCAGATATTAAGACATGCAAATTGGTATGGTACAGGTACCTTCTTTTTTTTTAATCTTTTTTCATAATTTTGCGAAAAACAAATTTATATAAAATACAATTTTTACCTTGGAATATTCTCACACCCCACTGTGTATTCCTTTTTGTGGCTTTTGACTGGTTGAAGTCTGCAATTTCTTCCAGCTCTTGCTCACTTTTCCTTTGAAATCTGTTCCCTGTGTGGCCTGTAACTGCAGTACTGGTACTAGTAGAACATTCCAAATGTTGGTCCACTGATGCAGATGGTGGGTCATCATTTGAATTTGTCTGCGGTTGAGCTTGGGATGGTTGTAAGTCATCAAATGGTATATCCATGAGCTGCTCTAAAGTCACACCTGGGACACCTGCCATCTCTTCTATTCCATCCAAGTCAACAGCCATTAAAATATCATCATCATCATCATCAAGTTCACCATCTGAGACACTATATGTGATTTTAAAACTCCCATTCTCTTGAGAATAATTGTTGGCCATTTTAATTATAGCAAAGTCGATTGAGAACTGCACGTGGTTCAAAGGGGTTAATTTACTGTCGTTCATGATTTCACAGGTAAAAATAACAGGTGTGGTCAGGTGAAGTTGGGATAATTACATTCAATGTGGAAATAAACAACACAAACTGGATTTGACAGGGTTATAATGACTTTTATTGTCATAATTAACTTATCAATTGTATCATAGCATTTATATTTGTGACATTGTTATTGTGATCGAGTGGGACTTTTTTATTAAGGTGTAGTAATAAATAGTCCCAAAATATACCGGAGCGTTTCCAGTCTAAGGGGAATAACTTGAACTAATTAAAAAAAAAAAAAAAACTATTAAGAACTATTCTTATATCGTCCACGTGCTTTGTTTTTAGAAATTAATACTACGTGACACCAAAGGTGTTTTAATCAATTTTAAATTGGCAAGGGTTAACACGAACAATTTCAAAACGAAGCTCTTTGTATTGAAACCCGATGATTTATTAAGTCAATCCTGCGCGAGTCCAAATGCGCCCAAAACATTACGCGTTCGTCTTTCCAAACCCAATGACGTATCGATGGTGTTATGAGCTTGGTGTTATAAGGCGTTGCGCATTCACCGAGAAATAACTGCAACTAGCCACGTGGGCGCCGACCAATCAGAATGCTGGATTTAGTGATGACAACACTTAGTATGTAAATATATAACAATGACGTTGATTTCTGACTAGTTAACTTATTTTGGCAGGATACTTGTACTAATTCTTTAATATTTTATTGTTATCATATGTCTATAAATGTTGTACAAATAAAATACTACATACTACATTGTTCGTTATTCCGTTCGAAACACCTCAGCTGAGTTTTTCACATCACTTTAACTATTCAGTTGTAAAAAGTTTTGTTTGATCATCAAAGTTATTAGAGTGTTTCAATAATCGCTTTGCCCAATATCCGCTTATTTACTTTTTCTCGACTTGTCTCAGGAGTGTGCTATTTCATGTAACCATATATTATTTCAAAATCAAATATTAAAAATACAATATAAACATACAATAATATTATTAAACAAGATGATAGTATACATGCATAAGAAAATAGAGGATTCGACAACAAGCGTTTGTTGTGTCTTTTCCTCGATCTGTGGTGAATTCAATGTCACACCTTAAATATGTGAAGGAGATGTGACTGAAGGGAGTGTGCAATTTCCTTAATTGTTCATTGCATTTTGTTTAATAATAGTTATTCCATTCAGACCACATCATGTGTAATACATGAGAAGATATTTTGTGTTACTTGTGTAGAATGAGGAAGTGGATTCGACTGTTGGCCTGAAGGGCTTATATTTGTCTTTGCCATGAGTGACCATATCTCATTGGACGCATTTGTGCTTCTTGGAAGCAAGTGATGTATACGTGATGTTCCAACCAGTAATTATAGTAGGCACTTCGTTGTTTTTAGATCAACAATAGCATATCTTTTTCTCATTTTGGTCACAATTTTTATTTGATATTCCAGTCCGTTGGAAATTTTTCAACCCTAGGGGTGTAAGTTTGGACAGTTGTAAAGCGTTAAAACAAAGGGGAAGGATGGACATTGAATGATCTGGTTGAAGTGGCGCAGTTGGAAAATGCATGATCTACGTACACACCAAAGGAGAACATCGAGCCACGTCCATGTGCGGGGACAAGAACATAACGACATGGGGGTTAAGGGCAATCTCACCCCAACTTTGGAAAAAACTTCATTAGTTTATTTATACTTCATTCACATTAGTTTACGCACACAAATGGGTTGCACTGATTCTCATATAGTTTACTATTTTGTTCTCACAATTTTCGGATCATCAATTTAGAACTTTCCAACCTTATATGAGATCTGGTTGGGAATTTCTAATTTGGAAAGCTTGATGTAGCAGTTGTAACATTTCAACATAGGTATAGCGGGTGCAAATGGAATTTCGCGAACATTGGAGTCTAGCATTTGTTCAAGAGTAGGAAATGTCAATCAAGTGAACACCCCTCCCAACTGAGAACCTCTGGCCACTTCCCAAAGGGTGTTTCTGACTTCTCTTTATTTCACACACACAACCAGTATCACAGACGGTCTTTGATATTGTTCGTATTGGATGTAAAAAACTTCATGGAGACATTTTGAAACTACCATTTTGTTTTTATTTTATGTGTTTCAAGACTCGAGATCATAAATAACAGTTCCATTTGACCATTTTTCTATCGCAATTAGCACACGTTACTAGCGCAAACTGAGAGACGAAAGTTTTCACTTGTATCACGTACCGGAGATCAACAGGATCGGTAAATGCCAATATATAAACTATATAACAGACTTGCGAAGCCATTGAATTTTAGTAGTAGTTGCCAATCATGAATTGATGCATACTACATGTATATACCAGGAATCAAGAACGAATGTTAATAATGTGTCTGTCTTCATAAAACCTCGTGTTCAAATTAGGAAAATAGTTGGTGGCAGGGTACGGCCCGCATGTAAGGGGTATGTTTAATGGTTGCTGGATAGAACAAAACGAGTGGCTGATTTTGACAGAAAATAAATGGAGATCGGCCGCAACAATATGTATCAAATACCCAAAATATGGCGAATTCAGCGTGGGTGCGAGTAAACAAGGATGCTTTAGGTCGTGTTCGCACACTCGCAAATTTGCAGACATTTCGATACAAACAAAATTATAATGTGCCAGAAAGCAATGCAAAAATGTTTAAAATCCACCTGTATAGACCACAGCCAACTGCGTAAGAAGAAAACGCTCTGTAGTTCCACATGTAGCAATGCTACCGCAATTTGCCTGATAACGGCATGCAATTTTTCACAAGAATCAATCATGCAAGTTTTTAAAGGCAAATGTTAGTTGCATCGTTACGCGTGGAACTACACAATTTTACTTATCGTGTCTATACCATTGGTAATGATTCATTTTAGTCGCCTGTTGTTGATATTCTGGCACCATATGGTTTTCTATGACGATATTCCTTCAAAAAATACAAGGCAAACTTGCCAGTGTGTGAACGCATACTTAGTTCTTCCCAAACATTGTTATTCGATATATATTGCCATTATGTTAATTATGGTGCTTTCAAAATCGCACATGCGTTGACTCCCATTGTAGCTCACATAGCCTTGTATGGTTTAATGACAATGTGGTTAAGACCGAGGTACCAGTGGTCTATCACAGAGCGTCGTCGAGTTACATAAAACACACCATATGGCTGGTTCTGTGACACCTTATTGCAATCAGATTATATTTGCATTATTTCACGGAGGGTTAATTATTATATAGCGTCGATTTGATTTGGGATATCCTATCTCCACCCACGCGCGATTACCCCCGCGCTGCGTTCGATAGAACTAACATCGCATGGTGCCAAACATTTTCGAGAAAATCTATTCTAAAACTTATATTTCCGGCTACGGCTATTAAGGCATGCGATTTGATTCCATTAAGCGTGAAACTTTCCTATCATCTGAACCACCTGGTGTTCGGCTGTATAGTCAATACTACAGGGCGTTAGAATATTGGTAGACCGGGGCAAATTCCATATGAACTTTAAAAGTCATTGTTAGAAAAATAACATGACGTCAACGCAGTCGTGATATACTGATACATGTGATCGGTGGAATGTTCGTATCGCCTTGACTGGGTAGCCTCAGTGCTTAGCTATTTGAATTGAATCTCGCCCAGGATAATCCACCTGAACAAAGCATATATACTCTAGCATAGTGAATACCACTGTACAAGAGTTCCGACGTACTAATTATCTTAAATGAATTATCTGTAGCAATACATAAACTGTAAGGAAGAGTATTGAAAGTGTTTTAAAAGTTCCCTGTAGTCTGGATACTGAAAAAAGTTGGATTGTGCTGAAATCAGTGACACCTCTTGCTCGAACAATTACATGTATAATACATGTAGCTGTAATTTCATCGTTTCCATTCGAAACATAGCCGTAACATATTATCAACAGTACCGGCACTTCACTTGCTAACAAATACAAAACAAACAAACAAAGCAAACAAAATTCACGCAAGTATACATGTTAATTAAAAAATTCCCAAAAACATCACTCGCATTATTCCTACTCGGTTCCACTCACACATGTATATGCATAGTATTCATTCATTATGTCGACCAAGTATAGGTGCCCATACATATGATCCACTGTTCGAACCATCGCCATAACAAAGCCTATTAAAACCAATTCTGCACACAATGAACGTAACCTAAAAACAATCAAATGAATTCGACCATCTTCATCATACAATCTGTCACCACATTCAGGGGTGATCGGTAGACAGTCAGCCATGACTATATAACCCCTAACAATATACATGCATAGTCTATTAATATTATATTTATTTGTAATTGTACTTTCCATGTATGTATATTGTAAATAACATTATCCTATCCTTGTATTATTTTATAAGCAAAACCCGGTATCAGACCAGCCTGCCAGTAACGGGGGCACACCTCATTTCATACCCATATTTTCCTCGCCAGCAAAAGCCTCTAACAATCCGCAACCAGGGCGCGGCGTTTGTTGACTGCCGGGCGTCTCCACTTGGCCCCAGAACGTGATATAATATTACTAATCAAACCGCTTACTAATATTGATAAAAGGCGATTGACGCGTCGGTTGTATATTTACAAACAACTCTAGCATTAGTTCTATTACTTTATCGATGTTTTGCCAAGCTGGGGGAGGCAACTGGCACAAGACGTGCCAAAATGCGGAAGATTGACAATAGGAAACCGACCGGCGGGGATCGGCGATCTCATGTTCGCTAGAAGGCAATATCAGTCTGTCTGTGAATCCGCTATAGGCAGCATACTGTGATATCAATCCATCTTGCTTCGTTCGAAAATTATCTTTAATGCCCACATGTTCGATAATGTCAAGTCAAGTTCTCAAGACCTTAAACAATCTTGAACCACACTTCGCGCAATTCGAGATGATTTTAAGAAAACTGAAGACGTTTATGGTGACCCTATCTCCCACGTATGGCCAATTCTAATGTCGGAAATCGAATATCAGATTTCAAGTCCACACTCTACTCCGCCACACAATGTACTCATGGTATCCGTTTATACTTATGTGTTCTCGAAAAACAATCGATGGATAAAAGCTATATCTGCCAGATACTTACAGAATATGCTAAATGTTTTACCAATACTGAATCTAAATACGAATATATGACCCGTGTACAATTAGTCCCGTGCATCTCTGAGAAAAAAAATGCTAACCCCGGAACTAATTGAAACAGTTTTTTCCCCGCTGGAATAAGTACATAAACCCTCTACAAATAACATACTAAAAATAAGCAAAAATCGGAAAAAGGACAATTTGTGAATCTCATGAAATATATTTGGGGAAATTTGATCATATCCTCAATTTATGGATTTCATGGATCAAATGCACGAATATATTTCACCAAATTCTCCAATTTCCATTTTTCCTGGTCTTTAGTATTTTGTTTATGTGGGGTTTATGTACATATTCCAGAAAAAAAAATTCTGTTGCAATTTGTTCTGGGTAAAACCATAAATGCACTCGACTAAATCTCCATTGCATTTCCAGTATCACTTGATTGTCGTTCTCATATATGTATATCGAATATAGGACTTGCATGGAACATTTCTCTCATTCCTAACCGTGTTCATGTTAGCACATGTGCCACGAATGTACAGGACAATCCCTGCTATACTCTCAACAATCGTGGACATCAGTGGTGTGGTCTTCCCATGATATCATTTGCCATATGTCCCAAGTACAAACAAAAAAAAACAGACAAAGAAAATAACAAATTATGTTTTTCGTTACTTGGTTATTAGATTTTATTCTAATGTGAAAACATTCAGTATCCTTTATTGCCAACACACTTCATTGTATTGGTGAAAAATTAAAATGTACATGTATATATGTCAAGTAAATCCTTATCAGACCAGCAAATGTCTCTCTTAATTAGAATGTTTCAATGCTCAAGCTAACACCGCGGGAACAGATATTGTGTTTACCCCACAATACTGCACAATACCTTTCATAATAGTAAAGCTGGATATATAGTTGATGTATGTTGACTGAGCTGGATCTACAGGTGGTTACAGATGCACGGAGATTTACACAGATAGTTAATGGAACAAAAGGTACCACTGGATAACTACACAATGTGCCGGCCTCCAAGCGATGTCAACATAACCCGGCGATGGTCATTGCATTTGTGAACATTCCACTCTTGTCTCATTCCTGCCAACCCATTACGATTCTTCAATTGTCAACAATATGCCCACAGGCATACTTTAAAGAGTATTGTTAAAGCCACATGGCGGTTTGCGCTCCAAAATACACATAATATTATTCGCTTTTAAATTTTTCTCAGAATCGAAATAGGTCTTAACTACGTTTCTACGAGCATTCTGTAACCTAAAGACGCATTGAAGTAATGAAAAATACAACTGTGAATACGGTATTTGGGTCCCAAACACAAAACAGCCATTTGCAGACATGGAACAGAAAAGAGCGTTCCGTGGTAGTCTATTCCAGATATGGCAGGTCACAAAGAGCGTTTATCTGACTTCTGGGAAAAGTTGAAAACGGCTGTGACTTTGGCAAGTGTTTTTTCGGAGCATATGAAGCCGGTATATCGATAGTTCGTTTATTTGTAACCGTCGCTCCAAATTATGTAGAAAAAAAATTGGAGGATCGAATGAGCCATGTCCATTCAAAGTAAAGAAATAATAATGCTCAGCTCCTGGTCACATATTATACTCTTTCTCGGCTATAAGCAATGAATATTATTTTGGCCGCGGATACATAGAGAATAATCGCTTGATTGAACTGGTGATTTTAACTAATTCACGAGAGGCGGGGACGTTTTACAAACACGAGCGCGCACGAGTGTTTTAAAAAATAGTTCCTGCCTCGAATGAAGTATTTCACGTCACCAGTTCAATAAAGTGATTATTATGAATACATAACGCGTTAGTTAATTTGACATAAATCACTAGTGAAATTATCCTTGCAAATACGCACGCATAATCGACCTATAATGAGAAATAGGTACATATTGTGATTATTTGATTCTGAAACAGGCAGATAATGGATTCAGTGCCGTTTGTTTTGTGAAACGGGCCACAGTGAAAACAGATATTATAGATTACATATGAAAAGTCGTTAATTTGCTTATTTCTGTAATTGTCCGCACATAATATGCTTAGAATCGCCTCATTATGAGTCATAATGTGACCAAAACGCTCTCGTTTCAGCACATTATCGACTCAAAATGAAGCGATTCAAAGCAGATTAACTACCTAAAACTAGTTCTATTGTAAGCCGATAATGTGCGAATTTTCGGGAAACAGGCTGATCCTATATCACTCGATAAATCAAGGTAAATCACATCGGAATGCAATAACGAGTTATAACAACCCTGGTTAGGTGGTTCTGCAAATTTGCTATGATGTTGGTGTGTCCTACTGGATTGCTGCTGTGATGCTGGTAGAGCAAACTGATGAAGTTGGCATTTCCGCGGTGATCGGAAATTCTGAAAATATGGAGGAAACCAGGTATGTGTATAAACAGCCTGTTCTCCAGAAAACCGCATATTATCTGCTTATAATAGAACTAGTTTTTGATCGATACAATCTGCTTAGAATACCTAATTTTGAGTCGATAATGTGCTGAAAATGAGAGCGTTTTAGTCGCATTATCCACTCATAATTAGGCAATTCTAAGCAGATTGTGTGGTGACAATGACACATATAAACCAACTCACGACTTTTCAGATGGACGCTCTTTAACATGTGTGCACTCTGGCCCGTGCCATAACACGAAGTAACGCATATGACTCCATTATCTGCTTATTTCCTAATCAAGTGATCACATTGTATACCTATTTCACATTTTAGGTCGAATATGTGCGAATTTGCGCGAGGATATGTTGGTATACAACATTCAAAAACATCACATATATTATAAAATATTTTAATAATGGCTGCATTGGTAGATGCAAACCGACCATAATCAAGATAGTCATTTGTTTTGTATTTTCTTTTGCAAAACACCAGCGCAGCAATTATTGTTATTATTTTTGAAAATATTTAAGATCTTGAATGTTTCGTAGATAACCGGCTTTTTCATAGATCTCTCTGATTGACCAAACATAACGAAAATGACAACATTAGAAAAAATAACGGTACCTTTTGTTAATAGTATCAGTTTCCCTATCAGCTGCATAGCCATTCAACAGGACCCAACAACATCATATTAAATTAACAGAACCGCTTAATCAGGGGTGATAACTAAGTTAAACTGTTTATATGACTCGGTGCTGGTAGTCATCAAATGTATATAGTATATCTCACAAGTGAGTCTAATATAATACACATGTCTCACTTTGAAAGTTTTGATGTCTTCTGCTTCAACTAGGAAGTCGATTAGGTAATTCCACTGGTTATAAACACTAACCTGATGACTTTAGTGGTTCTGTTGCTCAGGATTGTGTTGGTGACTATCGTCGCCAGGAGTATATTTAAATATGAATAAATGTTCGAAGTGCCGGGGTGCACACACACTGGTATTTATTGATTTATCGATGTCACATTTTGGGATTATAAATATTTAAAATATATATAGCTTGACAAAAATCTCCATGTGAATAATACGTGCGGATATCAAAATAATCAGTTTAGTAAATTCCAAGTTGAAAAGAGAAATGATAAATAAGTACGTAACAAATTATCGGACCGGATCCACATCTGCAAATTCTATGTCGAAAACGGGGACAGTCGCGCGTTATGTCCCAGAAAAAACGCATTTGAGATCAGACTCCGAGCAAATACACACCGTGCAGTATGACGTCAAAAGTGAATATTAATAGGTGTATTGTTGAGTGCAAAACGCCAAGTAAATAACCAAGACAAACTATTTTGAATATATAACAATGTATAATGAAAACCGGAATATAGAAAGTGACCTCTGGTCTAAGAAAATAATACACATGAAGGGGATACTGTTTGATTCAGATAATATATAGCAGTTCAATTCTCATTGAATATTACATGTATCGTTATTCATGACAAGTCGTAGTCACTATATATATGCAGGAGTTAAAGGAAAAATAGCGGTTTCCAAATGTAATTAGTTACACAGATTAAAGACAATATTATTTGCTTACTGCACTAGCTCAAACTAATATTTTACGTATCAGTCCTAATGCACCCATTTGAAGAAATTTCAGCGTCAATAAACTCTCATTGGAAAAATATCGGATGTGCCCTTTCGCAGAACACGAAATCTGAACTGCGCAAAAATGTAATAAAAAACGCCATTCGTCCCGAATAAACATACGAAAATTATTTCACCAACGGGTATCATTTGTTTAATTTATATCGGTAGAGTTAACTGTGCACATGGTGATTACTCGAAAACAGCAAATGGTATAGTATAGTCGATATTAGTTTCATTATAAAACTATTCGGAGAAATCGACAATCATTTTTTTTTTCATTCGCCGGAAAACTGCGGGTAATTTAAACCGCTGTCTGAATAGATCTCAGGAGTCATAATTTCTTTGACATTCCAGAAGCACGGTCGTACTCATTTGTTAACGATTCATTGCGCGACCCACAGTTGAAAATCACAAATCAGAACTTCAAACAATCGAACTGCAAACACTTGCAAGCTGCGACGTGATAAAAATGACACAGGCAGCACGCAATCTGACGGGACACGAAATGAAAGAAGAGCTTCGATAGAGAGTGGCACAGTACGCCCTTTAGCCATTTTGAAATTGTACTACGGCAAAATCAAATAATTTTAGCTTACAAAGAATATTTGATATACCCCCTTATACCCCTAATTTCAATGCCAAAATGCGGTCAAATTCTAAGTCTAAAAATGGCCGTAACTCATGTGAAAATAATTGGAGAGAACCCATATCCAAACTTGGCCTATGGTGGCATCTAGGTAACACACATCCCATCTTTGGTTCAAATCAAATAATCCAAACAGGAGTTATCGGTCGGAACAGAAATGTTATGAAATCGGTCAAATTCTAAGTCGAATAAAAGGTCGGCCGACCCAGTGTCCCCCGACAAATTGCCAAGTTGATGCCGCTTTGTTAAAGAAATACAAAAAATGATGAAATGTTCTAAGTCGAAAGGGTTAAAGGCACGTGAGGCCTTTAGTTGTCGAAAATATTCATATTTGTTCCAATCACTGTAAACAGAAAAACATTTAAAACGCATACAGTTTCGTTCATATATACCATGACCATCGCGTAAACAGCATGTTGTCATAAATATTTACTATATTTTACCTAAGCAAGAGCCTGATTGTGTTACAGAAGACAACACTATGCTGCTGGCTAATCACACACAAATGGCATAAACGCTCTTTATTCGTTCCCATATCAGGAATTCACACACAAAGAACGCTCTTTATGTTTACCATCATAATATAAACAAACACCAGAAAAGTTCTAATAGGGAATGCTCCAGACGGGAGACCAACCACCCACCCACAACAAATAATATAAACACACAATGAAAACATCCACTAGCACATTGCGCCAATACGAGATCTGATATGATATTTTTACTACGAATGCAATGATAACGCCTATACTAGCTATCAGTAGTACAGTTGCAATCAAATTATTACAAACAATTACCAGATATATATATTCGTTTAGGCCCATGTTTGTGTTGGCAGGGGGGTTTTGTGTCATATATTACATATGTTGAAAACCGGTTCACTTGGGATCTATAATTATGACTTGGGCACATATAACTTATTAGAACCGATTTTGGGCTCAGGGCAGCCTAAGGCAACTATATGGTTTTTTTTAATATTAAAATTAGTATCATTCATTTAACTCCAATTTGGGCACTGTACATAACCTATTCCATCACTGTTAGGTATCTACTTCCAGCACTTTTGTTGTTTGTGGATAGGTATGCATCTATGCAAATAGTTTGCACAAAGTTTGGGCTCCTCGGTGGGTTTTAAGGGTATGGAGACAGCCCAACACCCACAGCACCCATGATAAAACCATACAGCACCCGTGCCTATGAAAACATATTTCTGAGTCAGCCATCTCTCAGACTATACCCATTCTGAAAATGATTCCACATTTCACTTTAGATATATAGAGGCAATGGGAAAAAATGATTTGGGCACCTGAATGGCATTTTGGGCTCTGGTCAGGGGGGAATATTTGGGTTTTTTAATGGTTAAATTGGTATATTTAACTGGAATTGGGTCCTGTGACCCATTATATGTATATACTTCTAGGTCTCCTAGTGTTTTTGGAAAGATCTGCATCATTATAAGAAGATATGCTAAAAGTTTGGGCTCCTTAGTGGGTTTTAAGGGTATGGAGACAGCCCAACACCCACAGCACCCATGACAATTCAAGTTAAATTGGTATATTTAACTTGAATTGGGCCATATGACCCATTATATGTATCTACTTCCAGCACTTTTGTTGTTTGTGGATAGGTATGCATCTATGCAAATAGTTTGCACAAAGTTTGGGCTCTTCGGTGGGTTTTAAGGGTATGGATACAGCCCAACACCCACAGCACCCATGATAAAACCATACAGCACCCGTGCCTATGAAAACTTATTTCTGAGTCAGCCATCTCTCAGACTATACCCATTCTGAAAATGATTCCACATTTCACTTTAGAATATATAGAGGCAATGGGAAAAGATGATTTGGGCACCTGAATGGCATTTTGGGCTCTGGTCAGGGGGAATATTTGTTTTTTTTAATGGTTAAATTGGTATATTTAACTGGAATTGGGTCCTGTGACCCATTATAGGTATATACTTCTAGGTCTCCTAGTGTTTTTGGAAAGATCTGCATCATTATAAGAAGATATGCAAAAGTTTGGGCTCCTTAGTGGGTTTTAAGGGTATGGAGACAGCCCAGCACCCATGACAATTCAAGTTAAATTGGTATATTTAACTTGAATTGGGCCATATGACCCATTATATGTATCTACTTCCAGCACTTTTGTTGTTTGTGGATAGGTATGCATCTATGCAAAAAGTTTGCACAAAGTTTGGGCTCCTCAGTGGGTTTTTAAGGGTATGGAAACAGCCCAACACCTACAGCACCCATGATAAAACCATACAGCACACCCGTGCCTATGAAAACATATTTCTGAGTCAGCCATCTCTCAGACTATACCCATTCTGAAAATGATTCCACATTTCACTTTAGAATATATAGAGGCAATGGGAAAAGATGATTTGGGCACCTGAATGGCATTTTGGGCTCTGGTCAGGGGGGAATATTTTTTTTTTAATGGTTAAATTGGTATATTTAACTGGAATTGGGTCCTGTGACCCATTATAGGTATATACTTCTAGGTCTCCTAGTGTTTTTGGAAAGATCTGCATCATTATAAGAAGATATGCAAAAGTTTGGGCTCCTTAGTGGGTTTTAAGGGTATGGAGACAGCCCAGCACCCATGACAATTCAAGTTAAATTGGTATATTTAACTTGAATTGGGCCATATGACCCATTATATGTATCTACTTCCAGCACTTTTGTTGTTTGTGGATAGGTATGCATCTATGCAAATAGTTTGCACAAAGTTTGGGCTCGTCGGTGGGTTTTAAGGGTATGGAAACAGCCCAACACCCACAGCACCCATGATAAAACCATACAGCACCCGTGCCTATGAAAACATATTTCTGAGTCAGCCATCTCTCAGACTATACCCATTCTGAAAATGATTCCACATTTCACTTTAGAATATATAGAGGCAATGGGAAAAGATGATTTGGGCACCTGAATGGCATTTTGGCTCTGGTCAGGGGGGAATATTTGGGTTTTTTAATGGTTAAATTGGTATATTTAACTGGAATTGGGTCCTGTGACCAATTATATGTATATACTTCTAGGTCTCCTAGTGTTTTTGGAAAGATCTGCATCATTATAAGAAGATATGCAAAAGTTTGGGCTCCTTAGTGGGTTTTAAGGGTATGGAGACAGCCCAGCACCCATGACAATTCAAGTTAAATTGGTATATTTAACTTGAATTGGGCCATATGACCCATTATATGTATCTACTTCCAGCACTTTTGTTGTTTGTGGATAGGTATGCATCTATGCAAAAAGTTTGCACAAAGTTTGGGCTCCTCAGTGGGTTTTAAGGGTATGGAAACAGCCCAACACCCACAGCACCCATGATAGAACCATACAGCACCCGTGCCTATGAAAACATATTTCTGAGTCAGCCATCTCTCAGACTATACCCATTCTGAAAATGATTCCACATTTCACTTTAGAATATATAGAGGCAATGGGAAAAGATGATTTGGGCACCTGAATGGCATTTTGGGCTCTGGTCAGGGGGGAATATTTGTTTTTTTTAATGGTTAAATTGGTATATTTAACTGGAATTGGGTCCTGTGACCCATTATAGGTATATACTTCTAGGTCTCCTAGTGTTTTTGGAAAGATCTGCATCATTATAAGAAGATATGCAAAAGTTTGGGCTCCTTAGTGTGTTTTAAGGGTATGGAGACAGCCCAGCACCCATGACAATTCAAGTTAAATTGGTATATTTAACTTGAATTGGGCCATATGACCCATTATATGTATCTACTTCCAGCACTTTTGTTGTTTGTGGATAGGTATGCATCTATGCAAATAGTTTGCACAAAGTTTGGGCTCCTCGGTGGGTTTTAAGGGTATGGAAACAGCCCAACACCCACAGCACCCATGATAAAACCATACAGCACCCATGCCTATGAAAACATATTTCTGAGTCAGCCATCTCTCAGACTATACCCATTCTGAAAATGATTCCACATTTCACTTTAGAATATATAGAGGCAATGGGAAAAGATGATTTGGGGCACCTGAATGGCATTTTGGGCTCTGGTCAGGGGGGAATATTTGTTTTTTTTAATGGTTAAATTGGTATATTTAACTGGAATTGGGTCCTGTGACCCATTATAGGTATATACTTCTAGGTCTCCTAGTGTTTTTGGAAAGATCTGCATCATTATAAGAAGATATGCAAAAGTTTGGGCTCCTTAGTGGGTTTTAAGGGTATGGAGACAGCCCAGCACCCATGACAATTCAAGTTAAATTGGTATATTTAACTTGAATTGGATCATATGACCCATTATATGTATCTACTTCCAGCAATTTTGTTGTTTGTGGATAGGTATGCATCTATGCA
Source organism: Siphonodentalium dalli (assembly GCA_032622095.1). Lineage (NCBI taxonomy): Eukaryota > Metazoa > Mollusca > Scaphopoda > Gadilida > Siphonodentaliidae > Siphonodentalium > Siphonodentalium dalli. The sequence continues at coordinate 52,317,285 of CP136067.1, forward strand.
AATAGTTTGCACAAAGTTTGGGCTCCTCGGTGGGTTTTAAGGGTATGGAAACAGCCCAACACCCACAGCACCCATGATAAAACCATACAGCACCCGTGCCTATGAAAACATATTTCTGAGTCAGCCATCTCTCAGACTATACCCATTCTGAAAATGATTCCACATTTCACTTTAGAATATATAGAGGCAATGGGAAAAGATGATTTGGGCACCTGAATGGCATTTTGGGCTCTGGTCAGGGGGGAATATTTGTTTTTTTTAATGGTTAAATTGGTATATTTAACTGGAATTGGGTCCTGTGACCCATTATAGGTATATACTTCTAGGTCTCCTAGTGTTTTTGGAAAGATCTGCATCATTATAAGAAGATATGCAAAAGTTTGGGCTCCTTAGTGGGTTTTAAGGGTATGGAGACAGCCCAACACCCACAGCACCCATGACAATTCAAGTTAAATTGGTATATTTAACTTGAATTGGGCCATATGACCCATTATATGTATCTACTTCCAGCACTTTTGTTGTTTGTGGATAGGTATGCATCTATGCAAATAGTTTGCACAAAGTTTGGGCTCCTCGGTGGGTTTTAAGGGTATGGAAACAGCCCAACACCCACAGCACCCATGATAAAACCATACAGCACCCGTGCCTATGAAAACATATTTCTGAGTCAGCCATCTCTCAGACTATACCCATTCTGAAAATGATTCCACATTTCACTTTAGAATATATAGAGACAATGGGAAAAGATGATTTGGGCACCTGAATGGCATTTTGGGCTCTGGTCAGGGGGGAATATTTGTTTTTTTTAATGGTTAAATTGGTATATTTAACTGGAATTGGGTCCTGTGACCCATTATAGGTATATACTTCTAGGTCTCCTAGTGTTTTTGGAAAGATCTGCATCATTATAAGAAGATATGCAAAAGTTTGGGCTCCTTAGTGGGTTTTAAGGGTATGGAGACAGCCCAACACCCACAGCACCCATGACAATTCAAGTTAAATTGGTATATTTAACTTGAATTGGGCCATATGACCCATTATATGTATCTACTTCCAGCACTTTTGTTGTTTGTGGATAGGTATGCATCTATGCAAATAGTTTGCACAAAGTTTGGGCTCCTCGGTGGGTTTTAAGGGTATGGAAACAGCCCAACACCCACAGCACCCATGATAAAACCATACAGCACCCGTGCCTATGAAAACATATTTCTGAGTCAGCCATCTCTCAGACTATACCCATTCTGAAAATGATTCCACATTTCACTTTAGAATATATAGAGGCAATGGGAAAAGATGATTTGGGCACCTGAATGGCATTTTGGGCTCTGGTCAGGGGGGAATATTTGTTTTTTTTAATGGTTAAATTGGTATATTTAACTGGAATTGGGTCCTGTGACCCATTATAGGTATATACTTCTAGGTCTCCTAGTGTTTTTGGAAAGATCTGAATCATTATAAGAAGATATGCAAAAGTTTGGGCTCCTTAGTGGGTTTTAAGGGTATGGAGACAGCCCAGCACCCATGCCAATTCAAGTTAAATTGGTATATTTAACTTGAATTGGGCCATATGACCCATTATATGTATCTACTTCCAGCACTTTTGTTGTTTGTGGATAGGTATGCATCTATGCAAATAGTTTGCACAAAGTTTGGGCTCCTCGGTGGGTTTTAAGGGTATGGAAACAGCCCAACACCCACAGCACCCATGATAAAACCATACAGCACCCGTGCCTATGAAAACATATTTCTGAGTCAGCCATCTCTCAGACTATACCCATTCTGAAAATGATTCCACATTTCACTTTAGAATATATAGAGGCAATGGGAAAAGATGATTTGGGCACCTGAATGGCATTTTGGGCTCTGGTCAGGGGGGAATATTTGGTTTTTTTAATGGTTAAATTGGTATATTTAACTGGAATTGGGTCCTGTGACCCATTATAGGTATATACTTCTAGGTCTCCTAGTGTTTTTGGAAAGATCTGCATCATTATAAGAAGATATGCAAAAGTTTGGGCTCCTTAGTGTGTTTTAAGGGTATGGAGACAGCCCAGCACCCATGACAATTCAAGTTAAATTGGTATATTTAACTTGAATTGGGCCATATGACCCATTATATGTATCTACTTCCAGCACTTTTGTTGTTTGTGGATAGGTATGCATCTATGCAAATAGTTTGCACAAAGTTTGGGCTCCTCGGTGGGTTTTAAGGGTATGGAAACAGTCCAACACCCACAGCACCCATGATAAAACCATACAGCACCCGTGCCTATGAAAACATATTTCTGAGTCAGCCATCTCTCAGACTATACCCATTCTGAAAATGATTCCACATTTCACTTTAGAATATATAGAGGCAATGGGAAAAGATGATTTGGGCACCTGAATGGCATTTTGGGCTCTGGTCAGGGGGGAATATTTGTTTTTTTTAATGGTTAAATTGGTATATTTAACTGGAATTGGGTCCTATGACCCATTATAGGTATATACTTCTAGGTCTCCTAGTGTTTTTGGAAAGATCTGCATCATTATAAGAAGATATGCAAAAGTTTGGGCTCCTTAGTGGGTTTTAAGGGTATGGAGACAGCCCAGCACCCATGACAATTCAAGTTAAATTGGTATATTTAACTTGAATTGGGCCATATGACCCATTATATGTATCTACTTCCAGCACTTTTGTTGTTTGTGGATAGGTATGCATCTATGCAAATAGTTTGCACAAAGTTTGGGCTCCTCGGTGGGTTTTAAGGGTATGGAAACAGCCCAACACCCACAGCACCCATGATAAAACCATACAGCACCCGTGCCTATGAAAACATATTTCTGAGTCAGCCATCTCTCAGACTATACCCATTCTGAAAATGATTCCACATTTCACTTTAGAATATATAGAGGCAATGGGAAAAAATGATTTGGGCACCTGAATGGCATTTTGGGCTCTGGTCAGGGGGGAATATTTGGGTTTTTTAATGGTTAAATTGGTATATTTAACTGGAATTGGGTCCTGTGACCCATTATATGTATATACTTCTAGGTCTCCTAGTGTTTTTGGAAAGATCTGCATCATTATAAGAAGATATGCAAAAGTTTGGGCTCCTTAGTGGGTTTTAAGGGTATGGAGACAGCCCAACACCCACAGCACCCATGACAATTCAAGTTAAATTGGTATATTTAACTTGAATTGGACCATATGACCCATTATATGTATCTACTTCCAGCACTTTTGTTGTTTGTGGATAGGTATGCATCTATGCAAATAGTTTGCACAAAGTTTGGGCTCCTCGGTGGGTTTTAAGGGTATGGAAACAGCCCAACACCCACAGCACCCATGATAAAACCATACAGCACCCGTGCCTATGAAAACATATTTCTGAGTCAGCCATCTCTCAGACTATACCCATTCTGAAAATGATTCCACATTTCACTTTAGAATATATAGAGGCAATGGGAAAAGATGATTTGGGCACCTGAATGGCATTTTGGGCTCTGGTCAGGGGGGGGAATATATATTTTTTTTTTAATGATTAAATTGGTATATTTAACTGGAATTGGGTCCTGTGACCCATTATAGGTATATACTTCTAGGTCTCCTAGTGTTTTTGGAAAGATCTGCATAATTATAAGAAGATATGCAAAAGTTTGGGCTCCTTAGTGGGTTTTAAGGGTATGGAGACAGCCCAGCACCCATGACAATTCAAGTTAAATTGGTATATTTAACTTGAATTGGGCCATATGACCCATTATATGTATCTACTTCCAGCACTTTTGTTGTTTGTGGATAGGTATGCATCTATGCAAATAGTTTGCACAAAGTTTGGGCTCCTCGGTGGGTTTTAAGGGTATGGAAACAGCCCAACACCCACAGCACCCATGATAAAACCATACAGCACCCGTGCCTATGAAAACATATTTCTGAGTCAGCCATCTCTCAGACTATACCCATTCTGAAAATGATTCCACATTTCACTTTAGAATATATAGAGGCAATGGGAAAAAATGATTTGGGCACCTGAATGGCATTTTGGGCTCTGGTCAGGGGGGAATATTTGGGTTTTTTAATGGTTAAATTGGTATATTTAACTGGAATTGGGTCCTGTGACCCATTATATGTATATACTTCTAGGTCTCCTAGTGTTTTTGGAAAGATCTGCATCATTATAAGAAGATATGCAAAAGTTTGGGCTCCTTAGTGGGTTTTAAGGGTATGGAGACAGCCCAACACCCACAGCACCCATGACAATTCAAGTTAAATTGGTATATTTAACTTGAATTGGACCATATGACCCATTATATGTATCTACTTCCAGCACTTTTGTTGTTTGTGGATAGGTATGCATCTATGCAAATAGTTTGCACAAAGTTTGGGCTCCTCGGTGGGTTTTAAGGGTATGGAAACAGCCCAACACCCACAGCACCCATGATAAAACCATACAGCACCCGTGCCTATGAAAACATATTTCTGAGTCAGCCATCTCTCAGACTATACCCATTCTGAAAATGATTCCACATTTCACTTTAGAATATATAGAGGCAATGGGAAAAGATGATTTGGGCACCTGAATGGCATTTTGGGCTCTGGTCAGGGGGGGGAATATATATTTTTTTTTTAATGATTAAATTGGTATATTTAACTGGAATTGGGTCCTGTGACCCATTATAGGTATATACTTCTAGGTCTCCTAGTGTTTTTGGAAAGATCTGCATAATTATAAGAAGATATGCAAAAGTTTGGGCTCCTTAGTGGGTTTTAAGGGTATGGAGACAGCCCAGCACCCATGACAATTCAAGTTAAATTGGTATATTTAACTTGAATTGGGCCATATGACCCATTATATGTATCTACTTCCAGCACTTTTGTTGTTTGTGGATAGGTATGCATCTATGCAAATAGTTTGCACAAAGTTTGGGCTCCTCGGTGGGTTTTAAGGGTATGGAAACAGCCCAACACCCACAGCACCCATGATAAAACCATACAGCACCCGTGCCTATGAAAACATATTTCTGAGTCAGCAATCTCTCAGACTATACCCATTCTGAAAATGATTCCACATTTCACTTTAGAATATATAGAGGCAATGGGAAAAGATGATTTGGGCACCTGAATGGCATTTTGGGCTCTGGTCAGGGGGGAATATTTGTTTTTTTTAATGGTTAAATTGGTATATTTAACTGGAATTGGGTCCTGTGACCCATTATAGGTATATACTTCTAGGTCTCCTAGTGTTTTTGGAAAGATCTGCATCATTATAAGAAGATATGCAAAAGTTTGGGCTCCTTAGTGGGTTTTAAGGGTATGGAGACAGCCCAACACCCACAGCACCCATGACAATTCAAGTTAAATTGGTATATTTAACTTGAATTGGGTCATATGACCCATTATAGGTATCTATTTCCAGCACTTTTATAGTTTTTGGATAGGTATGCAACTATGCATCTATACAAATGGTTTGCACAAAGTTTGGGCTCCACGGTGGGTTTTAAAGTTATGGAGACAGCCCAACACACACAGCTCCCATGAAAAAAAACCATACAGCACCCGTGCCTATGAAAACATATTTCTGAATCGGTGATCTCTCAGACTATACCCATTCTGAAAATTACTCTACAGTTGACTTTTAGAATATATATAGGCAATGAGAAAAAAAATTATTTGAGCATATGAATGGGATTTTGGGCTTTGGTCAGGGGGGGGGGGGGGAATATTTGGGTATTTTAAAAGTTAAATTGGTATATTTAACGTGAATTGTGACCCATTATAGATTTCTACTTCCTGTACTTTTAGTGTTTCATCTGTATAAGAATATGTGCAAAAGTTTTGGCTCCTCAGTGGGTTTTTAGGAGATGGTGACAGCCCAACACCCACGGCACCCATGATGAAACCATACAGCGGCTATGAAAACATATTTCTGGGTCAGTGTTCTCTCAGACTATACCTATTCTGAAAATTAATCCAGTTTACTTCAGAATATATGTAGGCAATGGTAAAACAATTCTTTGGGCACCTGAATGGTATTTTGGGCTCTGGTCAGGGGGAGGGGAATATTTGGGTTTTTTAATAGTTAAGTTGGTATATTTAACTTGAATTGTGACCCATTATAGATATCAACTTCCAGTACTTTTAGTGTTTTTGGAAATATATTCATCTGTTTAAGAAGATGTGCAAAAGTTTGGGCTCCTCAGTGGGTTTTAAGGGTGTGGTGACAGCCCAACACCCACGGCACCCATGATGAAACCATACAGCACCCGTGCCTATAAAATAATTTTTCTGGGTCTCAGACTATGCCCATTCTGAAAATGATATATTTTGGCACCTGGAAGTTATTTTGGGCTCTGGTCAAGGGGAGTGGAATATTAGGAATTTTAATAGTCAAGTTGGTATATTTAACTTATATTGTGCCATTATTGATATCTACATCCAGGGCTTTTAGTGTTATTGAATAGGTAAGCACCTATGTAAATGATTTCCCGTATTGGATTTAAGAGTATGGAGCCAGCCCAACACCCACAGCACCAATGGTAAACCATACAGCATCTGTGCCTATAGAATCATATTTTGGGGTCAGTGTTCAATCAGACAACACTCATTTATGAAACATGATTCCACATATGACTTTAGAGTATAGGCAGGCGATCAACAGAAAATATTTTGTTACCTGGAAGGGAATTTGGCGAGGGGAGAGGAATATTTGTGTTTTTAATAGCCATATTGGTATTTTAGGCTTAGGAATCAGTCCAACACCCATACCACCCATGATAAAACATATGGCACTGGTACCTATAAAATAATATTTTGGGGTCAGTGTTATCTCAGACACCGAAAAAAATATTATTTGGGCACCTGGAAGGGATTTTGGGCTCAGGGGGAGGTGAATATTTGTGTTTAATAGTCAAATGGATAATTTTAACTTGAATTGGGCCCAGTAACCCATTTAATGTTTGGGCACGTTGAAGGGATTTTGGGCTCAGGTGAGGTGAATATTTGTGTTTAAAGTCGATTGGGTATTTTTTAACTTGAATTGGGGCCCAGTACCCATTAATTTGTTAATGGATAGATCTGCATCTGCATAAAATATTTACTGAAGTTTGAGCTCCTGGTTGGGATTGAAGGGCACGGAGCTGGCCCAACACCTGCAGCACCCATGATAAATTCCAATGGACCATGCAACACCTGTGATTATGAAATAATATTTTGGGGTCAGTCTCAGACTCTACTCATTCTGAAAATGATTCCACATTTGACTTTAGAATATAGGCAGGCACTGAACAAAACAATTTGGCCACATGAAAGGGATTTTGGTCTCAGTGGGGAGGTGAATATTTGTTTGTTCATGGTCTAATTGGTATTATTAAATTGCATTTGATGAGCGAAATAAGCTCATATCAATATAGGCTCTGTGTGGAGATAAACGTCCAATATGGGACCATGATTTCCATACAAATAAGCACGCAACGGTCTTATTTTAATGAGCGAAATAAGTCCCTATTGGTATTATTTAATCACAATATACGCTCTATATGGACTTAAAATTCAGTTTTTAAAACAGTCGAATATGGGACTATCTCCGGACGCAAAAAGCCCATATTGGTATTATTAAATCTACCGTTTTTGATCGTAACATATCCTCACAAAAATAGGTTCATAGTGGAAATAAATATCAACATATGATTCAATAGACTTATTTGATTCAGAAATAAGCCCACAGTGAGCTTATAGCCATTACGCCATTGAATAGCGAGGGTCGCATATATAAAACATAAAGAGTGTGCATCTGATATTGGTCATGTCGATGAAAAAAGCTAGATTAATAATAATAATATGGGTTTATTTCGTACGAAAATAGTCCCATATTGGACTGTTTAAAAAAACCGCGTTTTAGGTCCATATATAAAGCTTATATTAAATAACGCCAATATGAGCTTATTTCGCACATTAAAATAAAACCGTTATGTGCTTATTTTCACGAGGATGAAATGTACATGGAAAGTCTTGTGTTGGTTTATTCGTGTTATTTTTCAGCCTGTTCTTGAGAAAATAAGCCCATAATCTGATTATGAAATAAGCACATATTAAGCTTAAACCCTTATTCCGTTGATTGGCGCGAGCCACAGTGAGAACACCGTACAAAGAGCGTAGCTTTGGTAAGTCGTGTTGATGGAAAAAGGTTAGATTAAATAATGCCAATATGGGCTTATTTCGTATGTAAATAGTCCCATATTGTACTGTTTTAAACAGCCTGTTCCCAAAAAAAAACGGGCACATTATCTGCTTATAATAAATATTTTTTTAGGTAGATAATCTGCTTAGAATCGCCTCATTTTGAGTCGATAATGTGCTAAAAATGAGAGCATAGTCACATTATCGACTGACAATGAGTCGATTGTAAACAGATTGTGTGCGGAAAATGACACAAATAAGCCAACTTACGACTTTCAAGTGTAAGCTCTTTAACATGTGTTTTCAATGTGGCCCGCGCCATAGAACCAGATAACGATATGATCTATTATCTGCTTATTTTACAATTAAATAATCATATTATGTACTTATTTCACATTATGGGCCGATTATGTGCGTATTTGCGCGAGGATATGTTGTGACACGAGCTCCATGAATTCCGTTCCCAGTTCCCAGTTCCCTATTCTCCTAAAATTGCACTTTTCGTTTACTAAATCGGCTGCGTAGCCAGAGTCATGGAGACCACCCGGGAATCCTTGTATTTTCGTGCGGTGCCACACAGCGGGGATCTATATGAAAGGGACGCGACCATGCAGCCCCTTCCCAATTTTCGAAAATTGGGCTGAAGTCGTGCATGGGGTGTCAAAATAGCACTTTTCGTTACTAAATCGGCTGCGTAGCCAGAGTCATGGTGTCCACCCGGGAATCCTTGTATTTTTGTGCGGTGCCACCCAGCGGGCATCTATAGAAAAGGGACGCGACCATGCAGCCCCTTCCAAATTTTCGAAAATCGGACTGAAGGCGTGCATGGGGTGTCAAAATAGCACTTTTCGTTACTAAATCGGCTGCGTAGCCAGAACCATGGCGGCCACCCGGGAATCCTTGCATTTTCGTGCGGTGCCACCCAGCGGGCATCTATTGGACAGGGACGCGGCCATCTAGCCCCTTCCAATTTTTCGAAAATTGGGCTGAAGTCGTGCATGTAGCTAAACATAGCACGCTTTGTTACTAAATCGGCTGCGTAGCCAGAACCATGGCGGCTACCCGGGAATTCTTTCATTTTCGTGCGGTGCCACCCAGCGGGCATCTTTATGACAGGGACGCGGCCATATAGCCTCTTCCAATTTTTTGAAAATTGGGCTGAAGTCGTGCATGGAGTTAATTTTTTTTAACTTTTTGTTACTAAATCAGCTGCGTAGACAGAACCATGGCGGCCACTCGGGAATCCTTGTATTTTCGTGCGGTGCCACCCAGTAGACATCTATTGGACAGGGACGAGACCTTATAGGCCTTTTCAATTTTTCGAAAATTGGGTTGAAGTCGTGCATGGAGCGCTAAATCGCCCGCGTAGGCATAACCGTAGCAGACACGTGGCTATCCTTGCGGGATCTTCTTGTGCCACCACTATTACATCTAAAAATCACAAACTAGGTCACATAAACTTGTCCAAAATAGGACATTTTTCGTTAGTCGATAATGTACTGAAAAGGAGACCCTATTAGTCACAATATCGACTCATATAGAGGCGATTCTAAGCAGATTATGTGCGAACAATGACAAGAAATAAGCCAACCCACTACTGTTCAGCTGTACGCTCATTAACATGTGTTTTCACTGTGGCTCGCGACTTAACACAAAATGATGACTATGACTCCATTATCTGCTTATTTCAGAATCAAATAATCACTTTATGTACCTAATTGGAATTATAGGTCGAATATGTGCGTATTTGTGCGAGGATATGTTGCTAAATCGCCTGCGTTGGCATAACCATAGCAGCCACTGGGCTATCCTTGTGGATTCTTCTTTGCCCACCACTAGTCCATCTAGAAATCACAAACTGGTTCACATATGCCTGTCCAGCTGTTAATAAATTGGATGTAAGTCGTGCATCGGATGAAAATAATGAAAAAAATGTCATTTTTCGTTGCAAATCGTCTGCGTAGGCATATCCATAGCAGCCACGGGGCTCTCGTTGTGGATTCTTCTTATGCCACCACTAGTCCATCGAGAGATCACAAACTGGTTCACATACGCCTGTCCAGCTGTTCAAAAATTGGGCGTAAGTCGTGCGTGGGGTCAAAATAATGAAACAAAGTTCATTTTTCGTTGCTAAATCGCCTGCGTAGGCATAACCATAGCAGTCACGAGACTATCCGTGTGGATTTTTCTTCTGCCACCACCAGTCCATCTAGAAATCACAAATCAATTAACATGCTCCCGTCCAGCTGTTCACAAATTGAGCGTAAGTCGTGCGTGGGGTTAAAATAATGAAAAAAAAAAAAAATTCGTTGCTAAATCGCCTGCGTAGGCATAACCATAGACGCTACGGGGCTATCCTTGTGGATTCTTCTTGTGCCGCTACAAGTCCATCTAGAAATCACAAAATATGTCATATAAACTTGTCCAGCTGTTCAACAGTTGGGCGTAAATCGTGCGTGGGGTAAAAATATGACATTTTTCGTTGCTTAATCCTGAAAACCAGCACATTATTTGCTGAGAAGAAACAATAATTTAGGTAGATAATCTGCTTAGAATCGCCTCATTTTGAGTCGACAATGTGCTGAAAATGAGTTCCTATTAGTCAAATTATCGACTCATATAGAGGCGATTCTAAGTAAATTATGTGCTGACAATGACAAAAATAATAACCAAACTTTTCAGGTGTACGCTCATTAGCATGTATTTTCACTGTGGCACGCGCCAAAACACGAAATGACGACTATGACTCCATTATCTGCTTATTTCATAACCAAATAATCACTTTAAGTACCTAATTAAAATTTAGGTCGGTTTTGTGCGTATTCGTGCGAGGATATGTTACTAAATCGCCTGCGTTGGCATAACCATAGCAGCCACGGGGCTACCCTTGTGGATTCTTCTTATACCACAATTAGTCCATCTATAAATCACAAACTAGTTCACATACGCCTGTCCAGCTGTTCAAAAATTGGGCGTAAGTCGTGCGTGGGGTCAAAATAATGAAAAAAGAGATATTTTTCGTTGCTAAATCGCCTGCGTAGGCATACACATAGCAGCCACGAGGGTATCCTTGTGGATGCTTCTTATGCCACCACTAGTCCATCTAAAAATCACAAACATAGTCACATAAGCCTGTCCAGTTGTTCAAAAATTGGGCGTAAGTCGTGCGTGGGGTCAAAATAATGAAAAAAATCATTTCTCATTGCTAAATCGCCTGCGTAGGCATAACCGTAGCTGCCACGAGTCTATCCTTTTGGAATCTTCTTGTGCCACCAATAGTGCATCGAAACATCACAAACTAGGTCCCATAAAATGCAAGGAATTCCAGGGTGGCCGCCATGGTTCTGGCTACGCAGCCGATTTAGCAACAAAAAAATGCAATTTTTAGCTCCATGCATGCACGACTTCAGCCCAATTTTCAAAAAAGTGGAAGGGCTATATGGCCGCGTCCCTGTCCTATAGATGCGCGCTGGGTGGCACCGCACAAAAATACAAGGATTCCCGGATGGTCGCCATGGTTCTGGCTACGCAGCCGATTTAGTAACAAAAAGTGCGATTTTGAGCTCCATGCACGACTTTAGCCCAATCTTCGAAACATTGGAAGGGGCTATATGGTCGCGTCCCTGTCCTATAGATGACAACTGGGTGGCACCGCACGAAAATACAAGGATTCCCGTGTGGCCATCATGACTGTCTACGCAGCCGATTTAGTAACTAAAAGTGCTATTTTGACACCCCATGTACGACTTCAGCCCGATTTTAGAAAATTTGGAAGGGGCTGCATGGTCGCGTCCCTTTCCTATAGATCCCCGCTGGGTGGCACCGCACGAAACTACAAGGATTCCCGGGTGGCCACCATGACTCTGGCTACGCAGCCGATTTAGTAACGAAAAGTGCTATATTGACACCCCATGCACGACTTCAGCCCGATTTTCGAAAATTTGGAAGGGGCTGCATGGTCGCGTCCCTTTCCTATAGATGCCAGCTGGGTGGCACCGCACGAAAATACAAGGATTCCCGGGTGGCCACCATGACTCTGGCTACGCATCCGATTTAGTAACGAAAGGTGCAATTTTAGGGGAACTGGGAACTGGGAACGGAATTCATGGAGCTTGTGACAGGACATATCACGCTCTTTACTTGCGCCAGTCTATGCTGGGCGCAAGCAATGTTTTCGGTCAGGATCTCTGTTTATCTGTTTATTTGTCTGTCCTTCCACGAATATGTTACGTCATACCGGAAGTACAGAATGTAAAGAATGCACATGCGCTAATATGAAATGATGGCACCAATTGTAATTTAAATCCACATTTATACTAAATTTGCATTGTTATCTCGTTTTATTTTGGTAATAAATCGTTCATAAAAGAACAAAATTGAAAGATTGCTTTCTTTGAAACTCGGAAAATTATTTGAGATCGAGTCTAAAAGATGCGTGCGGAATCGTTTTTTTTTTCTCGCATAGAAAATGATGTGCGAACAAATTTCTGGAAACTTTCTTCGACGTTCAAAACATTTCCGAAAGACGCAGGTGCATATAAACCATGTCCGGCCAAACGATCGAGCGCATGGTTCTAGACAAAATTGTACTGAAAAATATGTTGAAACATGGATTATTAAAGCGCCTTATTAATTAACTGGGAAAACAAGCTTTCTCATTCTCAAAGCAATTGGCATTTTGATGATATGTTCCCGAAGACCGTAGATCAGTCGCTATAAGGGCATGTTCACATTGACACATTGATAATCAAAGACTAACCAATGATCGCGTGTCTTTTATTTAATTGTGTCGGAATTGACTTTGACGTTTTTTGCCGCTGAAGTGCAATGACATACACAAAGCATTCTAGTCAAACTAGTAATGTAACCCAATTGGTATATACTATATAGCATCAGCGGCAACCAATCGTATTCACACCCTTCATATGAGCGATGTCTATATTGTTCTATAAATATGTCAAACAACTCTTACGTCATTACTAAGACCATAATTAGTGTAATAGATCAACTGGAGATAACAGAGATATTCTGTCCGTACACACAAATATTTCAGCGATGGATGAACTGAAATTTGATATCTAGATTCTCTATCGATCTCTCAAAAGAGGGCCCAGCACCCGTGGTTCAAACTGCTGTTGGCAAGATATCACAAAACATGCCATACTGAATGTGTGATGGGTGCATTCTAGTGCAAATGTGTTTTACTACGGTTCGCGTCATTCAACTGAATATCGGGTATAAGCTCACTAGGCTTATTTTGTATGTAAATAGTCCCATATTGTTCTGTTTTAAACAGCCTGTTCTCCCTAAAATCCGCACATTACCTGCTTATAATAAAGCTTTTTAGGTATATAATCTGCTTAGAATCGCCTCATATTAAGTCGGTAATGTGCTGAAAATTAGAACATTTTAGTCATAATATCGACTCATAATGAGGCTATTCTAAGCAGATTATATGTGGACAATGAAATAAATAAGCGAACCCATGGCTTTTCAGGTGTACGCTCTTTAATATGTGTTTTCACTGTGGCCCGCGCCATAATACGAAATCACGGCTATGACTCCAGTATATGCTTATTTGAGAATCAAATAATCACAATACGTAACTATTTCACATTATAGGTCGATTATGTGCGTATTTATGGGAGGATATGTTAGTTTTAAAAACCGTGTTTTATGTCAATATAGAGCTTATATATATTGCGATTAAATAAGCCAACATTAGCTTATATGAATAAAATTAAGTGCTTATTTTCAAGAAAATAGCATGACCTCTGCATGGTAAATGTTGAGTTGTTTAATCGTCTTGTTTTCCAGCCTAGCTGTTCTCGTGAAAATAAGCACAACACGGGCCAATATCATATTGGTATGTGCTTATTTTCACGAGACCAAGCACAACACGGGCCAATATCATATTGGTATGTGCTTATTTTTACGAGACCAGGCTGACATCTGCATGGTAAGTCTTGGGTTGGTTTATTTGTGTTATTTTCAACACGAATTGCTAAAATAAGCATAAGGCGGGCTTATCGCATATTGAAATATCCCAAGCATATATTTAGTGTTCAATTAATGACAATATGCAGTCTGTTCTCGTAAAAATAAGCTCATAACGGGCTGATTTTAATGAGCGAAATAAGCTCATACTGGCATCATTTAACCTCAATATACCTGAACTTTTTATATATTGACCTAAACACGGTTTTTAAAACAGTCAAATGTTGGACTATTTTTACACGGAATAAGCCTATCTTTGGTATTATTTAATCTACTTTTTTTTCTTCGCAACACATCCTCATGTAATTAGGTTCATATTGGACCTAAATATTCACACTGTTCATATGGACTTATTTGATTCTAAAATAAGCCCACGGTGAGGTTATCTCTATCATTCCTTTGAATGGCGCGGGCCACAGTTAACACACATTATAAGGAGCGTGAATCTAGTAGGTCGTGTCGATGAAAAAAAGGTAGATTAAATAATGCCAATATGGGCTTATTTCGTATGAAAATAATCCCATATTGGATTGTTTAAAAAAAATCCGTTTTAGGTCCATATAGAACGTATATTGCGGTTAAATAATGCCAAAAGGAGCTTATTTCGCTCAGCAAAAAAAATCCCGTTATGAGCTGATAGCTACATGGTAAGTCTTGATTTGGTTTATTTGTGTTGTTTTGCACAACACGAATTGCAAAAATAAGCACAAAACAGGCTTCTCGCATATTCAAATATCCCATATAGGGCTGTTTTAATAACTATAGTTTAAGCACATATAGAGCGTATAGTGTTTTCGAATAATGTCAATATGCAGTGATACTGTACCCATGTATATGGTGCACATACCCAAATATACCGTGGTATCTACAAAAGTATACCCTCATACCCACATCTATAAGCGTTTTGTGTCCATATATAGCGTATATTGCGGTTAAATAATGCCAATATCAGCTTATTTCGCTCAAAATGTGCTTATTTTCACAAGAACAATCTGTATGGTAAGTCTTGAGATGGTTGATTCGTGTTTGTTTTCCACTCTATTGTCATGAAACTAAACACAATATGGGCTTATCTCATATTTAAATATCCAATATACACAAAAAAGGGCTGTTTTAATAGCCAGCGTTAGGCCCACATGGAGCGTTTTTGAGTTTTCAAATAATGTCAATTTGTAGCCTGTTCTCGTTAAAATAAACACATAACGGGGCTTATTTTAATGAGCGAAATAAACTAATATAGTCGTATTATTTAACCTAATATACATGCACGCTATATATATGGACCTATTAAACGCGGTTTTTAAAACAGTCCAACATCTAATTTTTTTAATAGCAGCATATCCTCGGGTAAATACATGTAGGTTCATATTGGACCTAAGTATTCACATAGATTAATTTTTGGACTTGATTCTGTAGTAAGCACACAGTGAGCTTATAGCCATTATTCCGTTGAATGGCGAGGGCCGCATAGAAAACACATTATACAGAGCTTGAATCTGGTAGGTCGTGTCGATGAAAAAAGCTAGATTAAATAATACTAATATGGGCTTATTTTGCGTTATTTATAGGTCCATATATAAACCGTATATTGCGGTTAAATAACGCCCAAAGAAGCTTATTTCGCTCATTAAAAAAAGCCCGATATGAGCTTGTTTTCACGAGAGGCTGAAATGTGCATGTGCATACAACTACATGTATTTGAATCTAATCTGGATTCATCGAGCAGGTCGCTGTCACAATGTCAACAATTAGTCACATCCATGTCCCCAAGTCACGGTATTAATGACTTCTTCGATAACTCAATACAGAAACAAATATTTAATGATAATATTCGCACCAAACTTCTCAAAAATAGCAATCGACGTGATCATCCAAGGAACAAACTTAGAACGTATAGAACATTCAAAACGATGACTTCTTTGGAAATATATATCAACGTCATTTCCGTCCCAAAATAGCGTGAATCCCTGACAAAATTAAGAATAAGTTGCCACACCTTGGGCATCGAACGCGGACGCTACTTCGATTTCTACGGCGGCCTGGAACCGCCACCCCCTCTTCAGTTAGTATCCTGATATATCAGGTTACGTATCCTGATATATCAGGTTAGTATCCTGATATATCAGGCTATTATCCTGATATATCAGGTTACGTATCCTGATATACCAGATTAGTATCCTGATATATCAGGTTATTATCCTGATATATCAGGTTACGTATCCTGATATATCAGGTTACGTGTCCTGATATATCAGGTTATTATCCTGATATATCAGGTTACGTATCCTAATATATCAGGTTATTATCCTGATATACCAGGTTACGTATCCTGATATATCAGGTTACGTATCCTGATATATCAGGTTATTATCCTGATATATCAGGTTATGTATCCTGATATATCAGGTTATGTATCCTGATATATCAGGTTGTCTCGACCAATCCAGAATGTCGTCTTTCATTGGCGGAGGCTTGTGGTTGGTTCCATATTAAGTTTGGTGACGATGAGGATGAGTGATGTGGCATGTACAATAGTACATGTAGGCGATTAACCACACACCCTCACCAAACTTCATATGGATCTTCAGGGTGACCTCTAGATGGGAGCCATCTATTTTTTCCCGAAATTCGTTAGAAAACATGGCCGCCATCAGTCATCTTGGATTTCAAATTTGGATCCATTGGCACACCCAGCAGAACAAATATCGGAACAAATATTTTAAAACTTTATACAGGCGTGTTTTGGGTCACCTCTGGGGATATCAAATGTTTCCGAATTTCGTTGAAAGCATTTCCGCCCCTTTTGGATTTTAAACTTTGTATGACTAAATGATTTGGCACAAAATACAGACCACATCTTTTATATAGTCCTTACTGAACTTCATATGGATCTTCTGGGAGATGGGAGCCACCAAAAATGTCATTGAAAAACATGGGAGGTATCCAATTATTACGCAATTCATGAAAAGAAAACATGGCCGCCAGCAGGATTTCATTCGCACACCATGCATCCCTCATTTATTGGTGAAATGTTTTAAATGAAAACAAGAGATGGACTGTCGTCCGGTGCATACCCCCTTGTGGATTACCGCCTAGTGTGGGCATATCTATAACTTATGACTGCTATACTCAGACAGATTGGACCCAAAAAATCTGAATTTTCATATAAACAAAGATGAATAACTATAGAACAAAAAACAAAACAAAACAGTTGAATGTGCCATTAAATGTCCTCATATTGGTGAACATCCATACAAAATTTCATTGAGATCCGAGCATTACTGTTCAAGTTATGACCTGAACAGACATCGGATGGACCAAACAGCCAACATTTCCAGATAAACAAAGATGAATAACTCTAGTATGGAAAAGCGAAACAGAACAATGGAACCCTCTATTGAATGTCATCATACTAGTGAACATCCATACCAAATTTCATTGAGATCCCAGCACAACTGTTGAAGTTACGACATGAACAGACATCAGACGGACCAAAAATCCAAAATTTCCAGATAAACAATGATGAATAACTCTAGAATGGAAAATCCGAACAAAACGATGGAAACCTCTATTTAATGTCCTCATAGTAGTGAACATCCATACCTAATTTCATTGAGATCTGAGCACTACTGTTAAAGTTATGACATGAACAGACATCGACGGACGTACTGACGGACGCACATACAGACGCACGGACGGACGGAAAATGGGGTATAACAATATCATCTACAGAATACAAGCCCATTGCGTACATTATTGTAACTTTTTGACTTTCCTTCTTCTATAGGAGTCCTTTATCATTCTATTGACAGCTCAGCATGAAATTAACACCTACCAACGTTGAGCTACAGTGTCATTGACACTTTCATTTGAACTTATTATCTAATCATTTCCGAAGGGAACTACTCGTCAATGATTATTTAGTATAGAAAGGGTTAATAATGGACTGGTCATCGCTCAGTGGATGGTTCGGTTCTTGCTAACACTTCCGTGACTGGGGCTCCTTGAAATTTTGCAAACACCTGTGCCAATGAACTCTTTTATATATGCGAGTCTCCTACTGGTAGCCTCGCATATATAAGAGCATATACATTGGCCTAACAATATTGACTAAGAATCCAACCAACCACAAGCCTCCGCCAATGAGACGACACTCTGGATTGGTCGAGACATAACCTGATATATCGGGATAATAACCTGATATATCAGGATACGTAACCTGATATATCAGGATAATAACCTGATATATCAGGATACATAACCTGATATATCAGGATAATAACCTGATATATCAGGATACGTAACCTGATATATCAGGATACGTAACCTGATATATCAGGATACGTAACCTGATATATCAAGAGAATAACCTGATATATCAGGATACGTAACCTGATATTTCAGGATACGTAACCTGATATATCATGATACGTAACCTGATATATCAGGATAATAACCTGATATATCAGGATACGTAACCTGATATATCAGGATACTAACCTGATATATCAGGATAGGTAACCTGATATATCAGGAAACTAACTGAAGAGGAGGTGGCGGTTCCAGGCCGCCGTAGATTTCGACGAAGCGGACCGAATTTGCGAAACATGCAATGAAATCGACAATTATTTACTGTACTTCTTCTGTCAGACGAGAACATATCACCCAATCTGTTAAACATCCCCAACGAGAAACTATTTAAACAAATAATGATCAGCAGCGACTCAAAAACTATGCGGGCTTTGGTGCACACTTTGTCCACTATGGATTGAAAAAGAAAGGGGTTTGGCAACAGAGTAACGACTCTTAAATCGAGTACAACAAAAAAGGAACAAAGATTCTTCGACTTGAGACCATGTCAGTGTTGCCAGTATCAACTCTGAATGGTATGTTTGCCAATCATCTACATATATTATCTGAACGTATGATAGGCATATACCGGTATAACATATGTATATTGTCATATATAAGCATATACCGCCATATATCATTGTTGTTACATTGTACTTAACTTTGTTTCATGTAATCCGTCCATTTTGTCTTGTTATTCTGTGTTCATGTACATTTGACCATATATGGTGTAACGTACAAATAAACATGATTGATTGATTGATTGGTAAGTCATGTGTTTATTCGTGTTGTTTTCCAGCCTGTGTTCGAGACAATAATCCCATAACGGGCTTATTTTAATGAGCGAAATAAGCTCATATTGGAATTATTAAGACTCATTATATATGTATGCTATATTTGAACCTAAAACAAGGATGTTAAAACAGTCCAATGTGGGATTATTTCCATAAGAAATAAGCCCATATTGGTATTATTTAATCCACCTTTATTCATCGCAACATATATTCTCGTAAAAATAGGTTCATATTGGATCTAAAGATTCACATAGGTTCATATTGGACTTATTCGATTCTGAAATAAACCCACAGTGAACTACTACCCGCTATTCAGCTAAGTGGCATGGGCCACAGTTAAAACACATTTTAAAGAGCGTGAGTCTGGTATGTCGTGTCGATGAAAACATTGAGGTTAAATAATGCCAGTATGAGCTTAATTCGCTCATTAAAATAAGCCCGTTATGTGCTTATTTTTATGAGAACAGGATGAAACATATCCTCGTGCAAATAGGTTCATATTGGACCTACATGTAACTATTCACAGGTTTATGTTGGAACTATCTGATTCTGAAATAAGTACATACTGAGTCCCTTATTCCGTTGAATGGCGCCAAACACCCTACAAAGAGCGTAGCTTTGGTAAGTTGTGTTTATGAAAAAAGGCAGATTAAATCATTCCGATATGGGCTCATTTCGTATGTAAATAGTCCCATATTGTACTGTGTTTTAAACAGACTGTTCCCCAAAATTCCGCACATTATCTGCTTATAAATAATTTATTTTAGGTAGATAATCTGATTAGAATGTCCTCATTTTCAGTCCATAATGTGCTGAAAATGAGAATATTTTAGTCACATTATCGACTCATAATGGGGCAATTCAGATTATGTGCGGACAATCACACAACTAAGCCAACCCGTAACTTTTCAGATGTACGCTATTTAAAGACATAATATGGATTTGTTCGGGTATGTGAAACTGATAAGTTAGCATTCAGGCGCTATGTCAACTGTAGGAATGTAGCATTTTAGTAACATATGGCAATAGTCCCATATTGTACTGCTTTAAAAGCCGAGATTTAGGTCAATATAGAGCTAATATATATTGCGATTAAATAATGCCAAAATTATCGCTCGTTAAAATACGGCCGTTAAGTGCTTATTTTCACGAAAATAGCTTGACATCTGCATGGCAAGTGTTGAGTTGTTTAATCGTGTTGTTTTCCAGCCTGTTGACGTGAAAATAAGCACACCACGTGCCTATCTCATATTGTTATGTGCTTATTTTCATGAGAACAGGGTGACGTCTGCATGGTAAGTCTTGAGTTGGTTTATTTGTGTTGTGCCACAACACGAATTGCTAAAATAAGCATGACGAGCTTATCGCATATTGAAATATCTATATAGGGCTGTTATAATAACCAGCGTTTAGGCCCATATGAAGCTTATTTAGTTTTCAAATAATGGCAGTTTGCAGTCTGTTTTCGTGAAAATAAACACAAAACAGGACTTATTTTAATGAGCGAAATAAGCTCATACAGAGGTATAATTTAACTTATATATATGGACCTATAAACGCGGCTTTTTAAACAGACAATATCAGACTGTTCTATCGAACTAGTCCCATGTTGGTATTATTAAATCTAATTTGTTTTCATCGCAACATATCCTCATGTAAATAGGTTCATATTTGACCTTTAAGTATTCACATAGGTTCTTTTGATTCTGATATAAGTCCACAGTAAGCTTATAGCCATTATTCGGTTGAATGGCGAGGGCAGCATTGACTATAAAGAGCTTGAATCTGGTAGGTTGTGTCGATGAAAAAAGCTAGATTAATAATACTGATATGGGTTTATTTCAGTAAAAACAATACAATTAGGGTAGCTTTGGTAAGTAAGTGATAAACTAAGGTAGATAAAATAATGCCAATATGGGCTTATTTCTTATGTAAATAGTCCCATATTGTACCGTTTTAAACAGCCTGTTCCCCAAATTCCCGCACATTATCTGCTTATATAAAAAGTAAATATTCTAGGTAGATAATCTGCTTATGAACGCTCTCATTTTGAGTCGATAATGTGCTGAAAATTATACAAAATTAGTCACATTATCGCCTCATAATGGAACAATTCTAAGCAGATTATGAGCGGACAATGACACAACTAAGCCAACCCACAGCTTATCAGATGTACGCACTTTAAAGACATATTATGGACTTGTACGGGTATGTGAAACTGATAAGTTAGCATTCAGGCGCTATGTCAAGTAAATCGACCGTACCTCTCCATAGAAATCATCGTCTGAACTACGCTCAATTGTAAATATTTACTTCTGGAATCGGGACTATTGGCGACAATACGGGCTTATATCATATTATTATGTGCCTATTTTCACGAGAACAGTCTTGAGTTGGTTTATTTGTGTTGTATTCCACAACACAAATTGCAAAAATAATCATAAGATGTTCTTATCGCATATTGAAATATCCCATATAGGGCTGTTATAATAATCAAATAATCAAATAATGACAATATGCAGCTTGTTCTCGTAAAAATAAGCTCATAACGGGCTTATTTTAATGAGCGAATTAAGCTCATACTGCCATTATTGAACCTAAACGCGATTTTTAAAGCAGTCAAATGTTGGACTATTTCCATGTAAGCCCATATTGGTATTATTTAATCTACTTTTTTTCATCTCAACATATCCTCAGGTTTATATTGGACCTAAATATTCACACAGTTCATATTGGACTTATTTTATTCTGAAATAAGCCCACGTGAGCGTATACCAGTTATTCCGTAGAATGGCGCAGGCCACAGTGAAAATACCTTCTAAAGAGCGTGAATCTAGTAAGTTATCTCGATGAGAATAGGTAGATAGATTAAATAGTGCCAATATGGGCATATTTCGTATGTAAATAGTCCCATGTTAGACTGTCTTAAAACCCGCATTTTCTGTCCATATCGTATACTGCGGTTAAATAATGGCAATATTTAGTTCATAATAACATGGCGTTTATGTGCTTATTTTCACGAGAACAGTCTGCATGTTGACATTATTTGAAAACTGAAATACGCTCCATAAGGCCTAAACGCTAGTTATTAAAACAGCCTTACATGTACATGTATATGGGTTATTTCAATATGAGGAAAACCCGTATTGTGCTTATTTCACGAGAACACGATTAAACAACTCAAGACTTGTCATGCTGTTCTCATGAAAATAAGTACAAAACGGACATATTTTAATGCGCGATATAAGCTGATATTGGAATTATTTTGCCACAATATACGCTCAATATGGATCTAACACACTGTTTTTATAAATAAAACAGTACAATATGGGATTATTTCCATACATATCAAGCCCAAATTGAAATGATTTAATCTGCCTCTTTTCATCGACACGACTTACCAATTTCACGATCTTTATAATGTTTTCACTGCGGCCATAACGGAATAACGATTTAAGCTCACTATGGAGTTATTTCATAATCAAATTATTTCAAATATCAACCTATGCGAATAGCTACATGTAGGTCCAATTTGAACCTATTTGCACGACGATGTGTTTCATCCTGTTCTCGTAAAAATAAGCACATAACGCTGCGAAACGGGCTTATTTTAATGAGCGAATTAAGCTCCCATTGTCATTATTTAACAACCTAAACTTGTTTATCGACATGCAGCCTGTTCTCCCGAAAACCCGCAGATTATCTGCTTATACATAAACATTTTTAGGTAGATAATATGCTTATAATCTCATAAATTTAAGTCGATAATGTGCTGAAAATGAGACAATTTTAGTCACATTATCGACTGCTAATGAGTCGATTGTAATCAGATTGTGTGCAGAAAATGACACAAATAAGCCAACTCACGGTTTTCATGTGTATGTTCTTTATAGCATGTGTTTTCAATGTGGCCGCGCCATAAAACGAAATGACGGATATGATCTATTATCTGCTTATTTCACAATAAAATGTACCTATTTCACATTATAGGCCGATTATGTGCCTATTTGAGGGAGGATATGTTGCGACACGACATACCAGATTCACGCTCTTTATAATGTGTTTTAACTGCGGCTCGCTTCATTCAACTAAATAACGGGTATAAACTCACTAATGGCTTATTTCCGAATCAATTAAGTCCATTGAAACATATGTTAATATGTATGCCCAATATGAACCTATTTTCGCGAGGATAAGTTGCGATGAAAAACGGTAGATTTAAAGGTACTCAATCCGTAAAAAGGGTCCCCATCTCAACAGATTCCAACAACAACAATCCGATCAGAGGGTCCTATATTACTATTTCTTTGGCTTTGGGGGTAAAAAATATTTGATTCGAGTCGAGGAACCCATCAAACAAAGCTCAGAGTTATTAGATATTGATTTTTGAAATTTGTTAATTGCTCGAGATGAGTACTAATAACTGCCGTCAATTTGGTAACCTGCTCGAGATTTTACGCCAAAACTCTATTCAAACAGACAAGGATGGATAACTCTAAAATCAAGTGGTAATAATAACGAAATTTTGACTGTCTTCTGGGCCAGAAAGAATTCCCGATAATGAAAAATAATAGATTTCTAAAATCGATATCTAACAAATCTGAGCTTTGATGGGTGACTTCCTCGACTCGAACCCATTGAAATAGTATTTGATAGGAGTTTTATCGGATTGAGTACCTTTAATAATGACAATATGGGAGATAGTCCCATATTGGACTGTTTTATAAACTGAGTTTTAGGTCCATATAGAGCGTATATTGTGATTAAATAATACCAATAGGGGCTTATATCGCTCATTAAAATAAGACCGTTACGTGCTTATTTTTATGGAAACCATACATGTACTCCCATAGTGTACGTTTATCTCCACACAGAGCCTATATTGATATGAGCTTATTTCGCTCATTAAAATAAGCCGGGAGTGTGGCTATTTTCACGAGAACAGGCTGTGAAGTAGCATATACATGTACTATACATTCCTTTTTCATATACATATGTTGTACTTCCGTATATATTCATATTAAAATATTCTTCATATTTCATACAGAATACTATATCATTATGTCCATGCAGTGTATCACAACTACAATTTACCATATCTTATCCTAATTTAATTAAAGGTTTAAACCAAAACATAGTTCGTACTTTAATTGGGTCGGGTTGTTCCGGGTCGCTTGGTGTCGGTTGTGCCTGGGGCGGATGGTCCCGTTCCTGTATATACAACTATATACATGTGTATATAGTACATCTGACTACAGACCGAATCGGGACCACAGGGACAACTCGCGTATGTTAGGGTGGGTTGTCCAGATTTTCCGGGGCTGGTTGTCTCACGTTTTTATTAGCTCGTCTCAGGTGGAGCTATTGTCATCACTCTTCGTCCGTCGTCCGTCCATCGTTCGTCCGTCCGTCCGTCCATCCGTCCGTCTACAATTCTTTGAACATCTTCTCCTCTGGAACCATGAAACCGAATGGGTTCATATTTGGTGTGTATGTTTCCTAGGTGACTCTCATTCAGATTTGTTCAAATGAGGACACTGGGTCAAATGGTTGCGAAGCCAGGGCCATAACTCTTTGCCACCATAGTAATTCTTACAACGACTTCTCAAATTTCATTGGGCCGAATGGGTTCGTATTTGATACAAAGGGTCCTTGGGGGACTGTTATTCAGATTTGTTCAAATGAGGTCACTGGATCGAATGTGGGCTCAATTTAACAAACAAAAAAATTAGTTTTTAAACATTTTATAAAATTTGAAAAAAGTGACACCATTATAACATCTGCAGAGTTATGAAACTTTAATCTTTAATGAAATTACAGAAATATTCCATTACCCATCCCCCATCCCATATGGCCCAGACCCACCCCACCCTGCAGTGGCCTGCACCCAACCAACATCCCTTCCAACGGATATCATCTCCAGCTTCCAACTTTAATACCTATTCTATTAAAGTTGCAGATATATCTTTGTGGATAGACAGAGAGAGACACATGTCATTAATCTAGATTACAATAAAATGTCACCTGGCAGCTTGTGTAAACATTACTGCTAGCAATTTTAAACAAACTGCCTGAATTTAGTGTCTGACATTTGCATAATGAGGTCCCCAGAGGGTCAATTTAGTGTTGCAACCCTGTACAGCAGGCTAGCATCACCAAATACACCCTCCATGGACCTAATTCTGCTTAGGCATCATCTTCTGGGAAGTATCTTAAGTATCAAATTGAAATTTTGTTTTAGTTACTTTTTTACTTTTTCCCTTCTGTTCAGTTTCTATGCCCCCCCCCCCAATTTGCAGAAGATAAAATGCATAATTGAGGTGCTCAATGGGTGTGCATTACAAACTTCAACTTTAGAACTTAAATCTGTTCCTATATAGGTTTCCCATGGCTGGTGAGGCCTAATCAGACTGAGGATGAATCTGGTGATGCTAGCACACCTTGCGGAATATTGTCATTAAATTCACCATTTGGGGACCTCATTCTGCAAATGTCTGACACACTATATGCAGACATGGCTGGCATATTATTTTCTTAACCACCGCTTATCCAGATGAAATCATACCCTGATTTTTCAAAGAAACATTGGGGGGGGGGGGGGTATATTGGATTGAATTTGTCTTATGTCTGTCAGGCGGTCCTTCCACTCGTCTGTCTGTTGGGATGTCTATCCATCCGTCTATCAACAATTGTTTTCTTCTCCATATTAAAGACCAAATATGTTCATATATTTCAGTGTGCATGTTCCCTAGGTGACTCACAATCAGATTTGTTCAAATAAGTTCATCATATCAAATAGGTGCGAAGCTAGGGCCATAACTCTTTCACTCCATAGTAAATCTTAAAATTTCTTCTCAAGAACCATTGAGCATATATTAGCTTATATTTGGTATGGATGGGCCTTGGGTGACCGGGTTCAGATTTGTTCAAATTGGGTCATTTTAGGAAATGAGGTCCCCATATGGTGAATTCGTTGATGCTTTTCCACCTTGGGGAATAGTGTCATTAAATTCACCTTTTGTGGACCTCATTCTGCAAAGATCAGACATACTAAATACAGACTTGGCTGTTCCAATATTATTTTCTTAACCACGTACCACTTATCCAGGTGAAATCATACCCTATTGGATATTGGGGGTATATTGATATTACTAGATGAATGGATCTCATAGATGGGGATTCACATTTGTTCTAATAGGGGCAGAGATAAGAGATTTAACTCTCCTATATCCTTGTACTAGTTGTAAAATTCAACCTAAGAGGGGTGTGCAAAATGATTTCTGTGAACTTAGTACTGTGGTATGGTTGTCTTCTGTAAAATGTAAGAGGTTGGAGATTTGTCAGTGGTGTGCAATTAGAAATTTCAAGTTGAAGAGCCCTGCTCATCGGAGAACCTCCATCTATGTCCATGTTTAGAACTACTTGTCTTAAGTGATATTGTCACGTACTGACTCTTGTAGTCTTCAGAGTCCCATTCTTCTCAGTCTTTACAGTCTGGTGAGCGACCCACAGTCATTGACTGTCTTGTTAAATATTTGTTGTCATCTTCACATTTTTTGTTTATTTATTCTTGGAAATGTAATTTTCATATTTTAAGACACTACTGTATTACACGATTTGAGATCCCAATATATTATTATCTTAAATTATTTGCCATCGTTTTGTCGACGTAATCGGTAGTATACGGATGGCGACGAGGTCGGTATTTGAGATTGGACACCTGAGAACTATCTGAATATGAACACCAAGTAACAGTCTGTTTATGTGAAACTGAGCTTATTTTAAAATTGCGCGAAATAAGCTCATGTTGGCAATATTTGAAAACTTAAATAAGCTCTATATGGGCCTAAACGAATAGCGTACAGGAAGGTAACACCCTGATTGTATAGATTACCCAGGGTGTCCCCCCTGAGTGTATAGAATACCCCGGTTTACATGGCCCAATTCAAGTTAAATATACCGACATTAATATTAAAAAACATATTTTGTCCTTCACCTGAGCCCAAATATGATTTTAAAGACAAGGGTGCTGTATGATTTATCATGGGTGCTGTTGGTGTTGTGCCAGTCTCAGTAAACTTAGCGTACATTTGCTCCCATAGTTGCGCACGGTACGAGCGCGACTAGCAATTGTACTTCGAAATTCATTACGACTGGTGTTGTGCCACCTGCTCACCATTAAATCACTCCCAGGTGCCCAAACTTTTGCAAACCTTCTTATACTGATGCACATCTTTCCAAAAACACTACTAGTAAGAGACATAGAAGTAGATACCTATAATGGGTCACAGGGCTCAATTCAATTTGACCATTAAAAAACCCAAATATTCCCCTCCCCTGACCAAAGCCCAAAATCCCATTCAGATGCCCAAATAATTTTTTCCCATTGCCTCTATATATTCTAAAGTGAACTGTGGAATCCTTTTCAGAATGGGTATAGTCTGAGAGATGGCTGACTCAGAAATGTTTTCATAGGCACGGGTGCTGTATGGTTTTATCATGGGTGCTGTGGGTGTGGGGCTGTCTCAATACCCTTAAAACCCACTGAGGAGCCCAAACTATGTGCAAATCATTTGCATAGATGCATACCTATCCACAAACAACAAAAGTGTTGGAAGTAGATACATATAATGGGTCATATGGCCCAATTCAAGTTAAATATACCAATTTAACTTGAATTGTCATGGGTGCTGTGGGTGTTGGGCTGTCTCCATACCCTTAAACCCACTAAGGAGCCCAAACTTTTGCAAATCTTCTTATACTGATGCAGATATTTCCAAAATCACTAGGAGACCTAGAAGTATATACCTTTACAGGACCCAATTCCAGTTAAATATACCAATTTAACCATTAAAAAAAACAAATATCCCCCCTGAATAGAGCCCAAAATCCCATTCAGGTGCCCAAATATTTTTTTTCCATTGCCTCTATATATTCTAGAGTGAAATATGGAATCATTTACAGAATGGGTATAGTCTGAGAGATGGCTGACTCAGAAATATGTTTTCATAGGCACGGGTGCTGTATGGTTTTATCATGGGTGCTGTGGGTGTTGGGCTGTCTCAATACCCTTAAAACCACTGAGGAGCCCAAACTTTGTGCAAACCATTTGCATAGATGCATACCTATCCACAAACAACAAAAGTGTTGGAAGTAGATACATATAATTGGTCATATGGCCCAATTCAAGTTAAATATACCAATTTAACTTGAATTGTCATGGGTGCTGTGGGTGTTGGGCTGTCTCCATACCCTTAAAACCCACTAAGGAGCCCAAACTTTTGCAAATCTTCTTATACTGATGCAGATATTTCCAAAATCACTAGGAGACCTAGAAGTATATACCTTTACAGGTCCCAATTCCAGTTAAATATACCAATTTAACCATTAAAAAAACCAAATACCCCCCCTGAATAGAGCCCAAAATCCCATTCAGGTGCCCAAATATTTTTTCCCCATTGCCTCTATATATTCTAGAGTGAAATGTGGAATCATTTACAGAATGGGTATAGTCTGAGAGATGGCTGACTCAGAAATATGTTTTCATAGGCACGGGTGCTGTATGGTTTTATCATGGGTGCTGCGGGTGTTGGGCTGTCTCAATACCCTTAAAACCCACTGAGGAGCCCAAACTTTGTGCAAACCATTTGCATAGATGCATACCTATCCACAAACAACAAAAGTGTTGGAAGTAGATACATATAATGGGTCATATGGCCCAATTC
Organism: Siphonodentalium dalli; assembly: GCA_032622095.1. Lineage (NCBI taxonomy): Eukaryota > Metazoa > Mollusca > Scaphopoda > Gadilida > Siphonodentaliidae > Siphonodentalium > Siphonodentalium dalli. The sequence continues at coordinate 52,346,306 of CP136067.1, forward strand.
AAGTTAAATATACCAATTTAACTTGAATTGTCATGGGTGCTGTGGGTGTTGGGCTGTCTCCATACCCTTAAAACCCACTAAGGAGCCCAAACTTTTTCAAATCTTCTTATACTGATGCAGATATTTCCAAAATCACTAGGAAACCTAGAAGTATATACCTTTACAGGACCCAATTCCAGTTAAATATACCAATTTAACCATTAAAAAAAACCAAATATCCCCCCTGAATAGAGCCCAAAATCCCATTCAGGCGCCCAAATATTTTTTCCCATTGCCTCTATATATTCAAGAGTGAAATGTGGAATCATTTACAGAATGGGTATAGTCTGAGAGATGGCTGACTCAGAAATATGTTTTCATAGGCACGGGTGCTGTATGGTTTTATCATGGGTGCTGTGGGTGTTGGGCTGTCTCAATACCCTTAAAACCCACTGAGGAGCCCAAACTTTGTGCAAACCATTTGCATAGATGCATACCTATCCACAAACAACAAAAGTGTTGGAAGTAGTTACATATAATGGGTCATATGGCCCAATTCAAGTTAAATATACCAATTTAACTTGAATTGTCATGGGTGCTGTGGGTGTTGGGCTGTCTCCATACCCCTAAAACCCACTAAGGAGCCCAAACTTTTGCAAATCTTCTTATACTGATGCAGATATTTCCAAAATCACTAGGAGACCTAGAAGTATATACCTTTACAGGTCCCAATTCCAGTTAAATATACCAATTTAACCATTAAAAAAACCAAATATCCCCCCTGAATAGAGCCCAAAATCCCATTCAGGTGCCCAAATATTTTTTCCCCATTGCCTCTATATATTCTAGAGTGAAATGTGGAATCATTTACAGAATGGGTATAGTCTGAGAGATGGCTGACTCAGAAATATGTTTTCATAGGCACGGGTGCTGTATGGTTTTATCATGGGTGCTGTGGGTGTTGGGCTGTCTCAATACCCTTAAAACCCACTGAGGAGCCCAAACTTTGTGCAAACCATTTGCATAGATGCATACCTATCCACAAACAACAAAAGTGTTGGAAGTAGTTACATATAATGGGTCATATGGCCCAATTCAAGTTAAATATACCAATTTAACTTGAATTGTCATGGGTGCTGTGGGTGTTGGGCTGTCTCCATACCCCTAAAACCCACTAAGGAGCCCAAACTTTTGCAAATCTTCTTATACTGATGCAGATATTTCCAAAATCACTAGGAGACCTAGAAGTATATACCTTTACAGGTCCCAATTCCAGTTTAAATATACCAATTTAACCATTAAAAAAAAACAAATATCCCCCCCTGAATAGAGCCCAAAATCCCATTCAGGTGCCCAAATATTTTTTCCCCATTGCCTCTATATATTCTAGAGTGAAATGTGGAATCATTTACAGAATGGGTATAGTCTGAGAGATGGCTGACTCAGAAATATGTTTTCATAGGCACGGGTGCTGTATGGTTTTATCATGGGTGCTGTGGGTGTTGGGCTGTCTCAATACCCTTAAAACCCACTGAGGAGCCCAAACTTTGTGCAAACCATTTGCATAGATGCATACCTATCCACAAACAACAAAAGTGTTGGAAGTAGATACATATAATTGGTCATATGGCCCAATTCATGTTAAATATACCAATTTAACTTGAATTGTCATGGGTGCTGTGGGTGTTGGGCTGTCTCCATACCCTTAAACCCACTAAGGAGCCCAAACTTTTGCAAATCTTCTTATACTGATGCAGATATTTCCAAAATCACTAGGAGACCTAGAAGTATATACCATTACAGGACCCAATTCCAGTTAAATATACCAATTTAACCATTAAAAAAACCAAATATCCCCCCTGAATAGAGCCCAAAATCCCATTCAGGCGCCCAAATATTTTTTCCCATTGCCTCTATATATTCAAGAGTGAAATGTGGAATCATTTACAGAATGGGTATAGTCTGAGAGATGGCTGACTCAGAAATATGTTTTCATAGGCACGGGTGCTGTATGGTTTTATCATGGGTGCTGTGGGTGTTGGGCTGTCTCAATACCCTTAAAACCCACTGAGGAGCCCAAACTTTGTGCAAACCATTTGCATAGATGCATACCTATCCACAAACAACAAAAGTGTTGGAAGTAGATACATATAATGGGTTCATATGGCCCAATTCAAGTTAAATATACCAATTTAACTTGAATTGTCATGGGTGCTGTGGGTGTTGGGCTGTCTCCATACCCTTAAAACCCACTAAAGAGCCCAAACTTTTGCAAATCTTCTTATACTGATGCAGATATTTCCAAAATCACTAGGAGACCTAGAAGTATATACCTTTACAGGACCCAATTCCAGTTAAATATACCAATTTAACCATTAAAAAAACCAAATATCCCCCCTGAATAGAGCCCAAAATCCCATTCAGGTGCCCAAATATTTTTTTCCCATTGCCTCTATATATTCTAGAGTGAAATGTGGAATCATTTACAGAATGGGTATAGTCTGAGAGATGGCTGACTCAGAAATATGTTTTCATAGGCACGGGTGCTGTATGGTTTTATCATGGGTGCTGTGGGTGTTGGGCTGTCTCAATACCCTTAAAACCCACTGAGGAGCCCAAACTTTGTGCAACCATTTGCATAGATGCATACCTATCCACAAACAACAAAAGTGTTGGAAGTAGATACATATAATGGGTCATATGGCCCAATTCAAGTTAAATATACCAATTTAACTTGAATTGTCATGGGTGCTGTGGGTGTTGGGCTGTCTCCATACCCTTAAAACCCACTAAGGAGCCCAAACTTTTGCAAATCTTCTTATACTGATGCAGATATTTCCAAAATCACTAGGAGACCTAGAAGTATATACCTTTACAGGACCCAATTCCAGTTAAATATACCAATTTAACCATTAACAAAACCAAATATCCCCCTGAATAGAGCCCAAAATGCCATTCAGGTGCCCAAATATTTTTTTCCCATTGCCTCTATATATTCTAGAGTGAAATGTGGAATCATTTACAGAATGGGTATAGTCTGAGAGATGGTTGACTCAGAAATATGTTTTCATAGGCACGGGTGCTGTATGGTTTTATCATGGGTGCTGTGGGTGTTGGGCTGTCTCAATACCCTTAAAACCCACTGAGGAGCCCAAACTTTGTGCAAACCATTTGCATAGATGCATACCTATCCACAAACAACAAAAGTGTTGGAAGTAGATACATATAATGGGTCATATGGCCCAATTCAAGTTAAATATACCAATTTAACTTGAATTGTCATGGGTGCTGTGGGTGTTGGGCTGTCTCCATACCCCTAAAACCCACTAAGGAGCCCAAACTTTTGCAAATCTTCTTATACTGATGCAGATATTTCCAAAATCACTAGGAGACCTAGAAGTATATACCTTTACAGGTCCCAATTCCAGTTAAATATACCAATTTAACCATTAAAAAAACCAAATATCCCCCCTGAATAGAGCCCAAAATCCCATTCAGGTGCCCAAATATTTTTTCCCCATTGCCTCTATATATTCTAGAGTGAAATGTGGAATCATTTACAGAATGGGTATAGTCTGAGAGATGGCTGACTCAGAAATATGTTTTCATAGGCACGGGTGCTGTATGGTTTTATCATGGGTGCTGTGGGTGTTGGGCTGTCTCAATACCCTTAAAACCCACTGAGGAGCCCAAACTTTGTGCAAACCATTTGCATAGATGCATACCTATCCACAAACAACAAAAGTGTTGGAAGTAGTTACATATAATGGGTCATATGGCCCAATTCAAGTTAAATATACCAATTTAACTTGAATTGTCATGGGTGCTGTGGGTGTTGGGCTGTCTCCATACCCCTAAAACCCACTAAGGAGCCCAAACTTTTGCAAATCTTCTTATACTGATGCAGATATTCCAAAATCACTCGGAGACCTAGAAGTATATACCTTTACAGGTCCCAATTCCAGTTAAATATACCAATTTAACCATTAAAAAAAACAATATCCCCCCCTGAATAGAGCCCAAAATCCCATTCAGGTGCCCAAATATTTTTCCCCATTGCCTCTATATATTCTAGAGTGAAATGTGGAATCATTTACAGAATGGGTATAGTCTGAGAGATGGCTGACTCAGAAATATGTTTTCATAGGCACGGGTGCTGTATGGTTTTATCATGGGTGCTGTGGGTGTTGGGCTGTCTCAATACCCTTAAAACCCACTGAGGAGCCCAAACTTTGTGCAAACCATTTGCATAGATGCATACCTATCCACAAACAACAAAGTGTTGGAAGTAGATACATATAATTGGTCATATGGCCCAATTCATGTTAAATATACCAATTTAACTTGAATTGTCATGGGTGCTGTGGGTGTTGGGCTGTCTCCATACCCTTAAAACCCACTAAGGAGCCCAAACTTTTGCAAATCTTCTTATACTGATGCAGATATTTCCAAAATCACTAGGAGACCTAGAAGTATATACCATTACAGGACCCAATTCCAGTTAAATATACCAATTTAACCATTAAAAAAACCAAATATCCCCCCTGAATAGAGCCCAAAATCCCATTCAGGCGCCCAAATATTTTTTCCCATTGCCTCTATATATTCAAGAGTGAAATGTGGAATCATTTACAGAATGGGTATAGTCTGAGAGATGGCTGACTCAGAAATATGTTTTCATAGGCACGGGTGCTGTATGGTTTTATCATGGGTGCTGTGGGTGTTGGGCTGTCTCAATACCCTTAAAACCCACTGAGGAGCCCAAACTTTGTGCAAACCATTTGCATAGATGCATACCTATCCACAAACAACAAAAGTGTTGGAAGTAGATACATATAATGGGTCATATGGCCCAATTCAAGTTAAATATACCAATTTAACTTGAATTGTCATGGGTGCTGTGGGTGTTGGGCTGTCTCCATACCCTTAAAACCCACTAAAGAGCCCAAACTTTTGCAAATCTTCTTATACTGATGCAGATATTTCCAAAATCACTAGGAGACCTAGAAGTATATACCTTTACAGGACCCAATTCCAGTTAAATATACCAATTTAACCATTAAAAAAACCAAATATCCCCCCTGAATAGAGCCCAAAATCCATTCAGGTGCCCAAATATTTTTTTCCCATTGCCTCTATATATTCTAGAGTGAAATGTGGAATCATTTACAGAATGGGTATAGTCTGAGAGATGGCTGACTCAGAAATATGTTTTCATAGGCACGGGTGCTGTATGGTTTTATCATGGGTGCTGTGGGTGTTGGGCTGTCTCAATACCCTTAAAACCCGCTGAGGAGCCCAAACTTTGTGCAACCATTTGCATAGATGCATACCTATCCACAAACAACAAAAGTGTTGGAAGTAGATACATATAATGGGTCATATGGCCCAATTCAAGTTAAATATACCAATTTAACTTGAATTGTCATGGGTGCTGTGGGTGTTGGGCTGTCTCCATACCCTTAAAACCCACTAAGGAGCCCAAACTTTTGCAAATCTTCTTATACTGATGCAGATATTTCCAAAATCACTAGGAGACCTAGAAGTATATACCTTTACAGGACCCAATTCCAGTTAAATATACCAATTTAACCATTAACAAAACCAAATATCCCCCTGAATAGAGCCCAAAATGCCATTCAGGTGCCCAAATATTTTTTCCCATTGCCTCTATATATTCTAGAGTGAAATGTGGAATCATTTACAGAATGGGTATAGTCTGAGAGATGGTTGACTCAGAAATATGTTTTCATAGGCACGGGTGCTGTATGGTTTTATCATGGGTGCTGTGGGTGTTGGGCTGTCTCAATACCCTTAAAACCCACTGAGGAGCCCAAACTTTGTGCAAACCATTTGCATAGATGCATACCTATCCACAAACAACAAAAGTGTTGGAAGTAGATACATATAATGGGTCATATGGCCCAATTCAAGTTAAATATACCAATTTAACTTGAATTGTCATGGGTGCTGTGGGTGTTGGGCTGTCTCCATACCCCTAAAACCCACTAAGGAGCCCAAACTTTTGCAAATCTTCTTATACTGATGCAGATATTTCCAAAATCACTAGGAGACCTAGAAGTATATACCTTTACAGGTCCCAATTCCAGTTAAATATACCAATTTAACCATTAAAAAAACCAAATATCCCCCCTGAATAGAGCCCAAAATCCCATTCAGGTGCCCAAATATTTTTTCCCCATTGCCCTCTATATATTCTAGAGTGAAATGTGGAATCATTTACAGAATGGGTATAGTCTGAGAGATGGCTGACTCAGAAATATGTTTTCATAGGCACGGGTGCTGTATGGTTTTATCATGGGTGCTGTGGGTGTTGGGCTGTCTCAATACCCTTAAAACCCACTGAGGAGCCCAAACTTTGTGCAAACCATTTGCATAGATGCATACCTATCCACAAACAACAAAAGTGTTGGAAGTAGTTACATATAATGGGTCATATGGCCCAATTCAAGTTAAATATACCAATTTAACTTGAATTGTCATGGGTGCTGTGGGTGTTGGGCTGTCTCCATACCCCTAAAACCCACTAAGGAGCCCAAACTTTTGCAAATCTTCTTATACTGATGCAGATATTTCCAAAATCACTCGGAGACCTAGAAGTATATACCTTTACAGGTCCCAATTCCAGTTAAATATACCAATTTAACCATTAAAAAAAACAAATATCCCCCCCCTGAATAGAGCCCAAAATCCCATTCAGGTGCCCAAATATTTTTTCCCCATTGCCTCTATATATTCTAGAGTGAAATGTGGAATCATTTACAGAATGGGTATAGTCTGAGAGATGGCTGACTCAGAAATATGTTTTCATAGGCACGGGTGCTGTATGGTTTTATCATGGGTGCTGTGGGTGTTGGGCTGTCTCAATACCCTTAAAACCCACTGAGGAGCCCAAACTTTGTGCAAACCATTTGCATAGATGCATACCTATCCACAAACAACAAAAGTGTTGGAAGTAGATACATATAATTGGTCATATGGCCCAATTCATGTTAAATATACCAATTTAACTTGAATTGTCATGGGTGCTGTGGGTGTTGGGCTGTCTCCATACCCTTAAAACCCACTAAGGAGCCCAAACTTTTGCAAATCTTCTTATACTGATGCAGATATTTCCAAAATCACTAGGAGACCTAGAAGTATATACCTTTACAGGACCCAATTCCAGTTAAATATACCAATTTAACCATTAAAAAAAACCAAATATCCCCCCTGAATAGAGCCCAAAATGCCATTCAGGTGCCCAAATATTTTTTTCCCATTGCCTCTATATATTCTAGAGTGAAATGTGGAATCATTTACAGAATGGGTATAGTCTGAGAGATGGTTGACTCAGAAATATGTTTTCATAGGCACGGGTGCTGTATGGTTTTATCATGGGTGCTGTGGGTGTTGGGCTGTCTCAATACCCTTAAAACCCACTGAGGAGCCCAAACTTTGTGCAAACCATTTGCATAGATGCATACCTATCCACAAACAACAAAAGTGTTGGAAGTAGATACATATAATGGGTCATATGGCCCAATTCAAGTTAAATATACCAATTTAACTTGAATTGTCATGGGTGCTGTGGGTGTTGGGCTGTCTCCATACCCCTAAAACCCACTAAGGAGCCCAAACTTTTGCAAATCTTCTTATACTGATGCAGATATTTCCAATTTCACTAGGAGACCTAGAAGTATATACCTTTACAGGTCCCAATTCCAGTTAAATATACCAATTTAACCATTAAAAAAACCAAATATCCCCCCTGAATAGAGCCCAAAATCCCATTCAGGTGCCCAAATATTTTTTCCCCATTGCCTCTATATATTCTAGAGTGAAATGTGGAATCATTTACAGAATGGGTATAGTCTGAGAGATGGCTGACTCAGAAATATGTTTTCATAGGCACGGGTGCTGTATGGTTTTATCATGGGTGCTGTGGGTGTTGGGCTGTCTCAATACCCTTAAAACCCACTGAGGAGCCCAAACTTTGTGCAAACCATTTGCATAGATGCATACCTATCCACAAACAACAAAAGTGTTGGAAGTAGATACATATAATTGGTCATATGGCACAATTCATGTTAAATATACCAATTTAACTTGAATTGTCATGGGTGCTGTGGGTGTTGGGCTGTCTCCATACCCTTAAAACCCACTAAGGAGCCCAAACTTTGTGCAAACTATTTGTATATAGATGCATACCTATCCACAAACAACAACAACCGTGTCTATAGTATAGTATTTGAGGAGCATTGCCATTATGGAATTTATTCTGTCATTTGTCAACTATTTACAGCTTATTTTTTTATATAAATAACTAAACACCTTATGAGATGTCTGGAAAATAATGATATATTATTGTGACCCATTATAGGTATATAACTGTAAGGAAACACAGATTTATAAAACTTTAGTCATGTTATCTGAGAGATAGATGTCTTTGTTAGCTATTCTGGTCATTACTGTATACTGTTATTCTGAAATTACGATCTTGCGCCGTTTCGCATGCCCGCCCGGATGTTTACATTATTAGCGGTGTTTGTATACAATCGGTTTGTTATGGGTGGGTGGTTGGTCTCCGAGCTCGAGCTTTATGTCTCTCGAAAAGTTACTTTTTATGCTTTTGTTTACATAACAATGGTAAAAAATATAACAATAACATACTGTTTATGCGATATTTCTTATTTGTATACGGACAAAGTCTGTCTACATTTTGTTGTTCTTTCTGTTTGTGGCGGTTTTTGACGGGTGGAAATATTTTCACAGGATACCCACCGCCAAGGCCAACCGTACCTTTAATAATTCCGTAAAAAAATAATTTTCCCGTCATCTATATACATGTTGCACATATCCAATATGTGGGTAACAATACTTTGAAGTTTAAAATATCTACGATCAAAACTGTAGGAGGAGTTGATTACACCATGAAGGTACCCTCATACAGAAAATATAAAAACTGTTTTTCAAAGTCGAATTTCCAATTAAACAATCCAAACTTGAGTTATCATCCGGAAACCAAAGGAAAAAAACAAGAAAAATTGAATTTTCTAAGTCGAAAAGCCCATAACTCTGAGAAAAATCATCGGATCATACTCAACTTCGAACTTAACCTGTATTTTGATATCAATGACTCACAATAAAACGGAATTTTCAATTGAACTGTCCAAACTTGAGTTATCATCCGGAAACCAAAGAAAAAAGGAGAAAATTAAATTTTCTAAGTCGAAAAAAGTCCATAACTCTAGGAATAATCATCGGATCAAACTCAAATTCGAATTCAACATGTATCCTGATATGACTGATCCACATAACAACGGTATTTGCAATTAAAGGATCCAAACTTGAGATATCATCCGGAAACCGAAAAAGAGAGAAATTTTCTAAGTAAAAAAAAAGTTGAAAAAAGGTTGAGACACCTACATACCAAGTTTCAATCAAATCGGATGATCATTACTGGAGTTATAACTCCGGACGGACGGGACGCATGGACGGACGGGGCTGATTACAATAGTCCCCCAAAAATATTTTTTTCGGTGGACTAAAAGGGCCGTAACTTATATAAAAAATAATTGGACGGAATCTGTATTTTTACAGCTGGGAAAAACACATACCAACTTTGATTCAGATCAAATAATCAAAACTAGAGTTATCGATCGGAAACCAAAAATGTTAACGGACGGATGGCTCGACGGACGGACGGACGGACGGACACTGATTACATAATACGATTTATTTTTTCAAAAGGACGTATACAAACTACAACAAACGACACGAAGTAGGCTAATTCAAGCTACACGAAACACGACGATGACATCCAGGCTGAGAATAAAAAATATAAGCAGGAACATCAAGGTGATCACGATGAGAGGTTGAAGAAAGTAAAACATTTAACCCATATAAAGACAAAACATGGCCTATCCGTACCGCAAATGTATGACGATTGTGGCGAGAGCAATGGTGACGAAGAAGACACATCAGAAGCAGAATCAGGAAGATCTAGAAAGAAAATACCACGAAGTTAATAAGAGAACAAATACAACGCCACAAAAGCAAGGAAGCAAAAGAGCAAAGAAGACGAAATAACCAGACTACAGAACAAGAAGACAATAGGTGAAAAGGAAGTTATTAACAATAAAAAATATGAATCAACAGATATAGGTATATTGATAATTTGCGGAAAAAAAGAGAAATTAAAGAAAACAGCAAACGAATTATGAGAAAGAGCTACGCTGTGCGTGGTAAGATACGCCCGGTGTGCTTTTATGAAATGTACACAAACAATGGCAGTGTAAATTGTAGTAACATCAAATATTGAAAATTCTAATTCGAAAAGAGCCATAAGTCAGCAAAACATATTCGTACAAAACCGATAATCGAACTTGACATGTCGATTGTTCTGGAAAACTCACATAACAGATTTGGTTCCGATAAAATAAACGAAACTAAAGTCATCCGGAAACGGGCGTATAAATATTGAATTTTCCAAGTTGAAAAAGGTGCATAACTTCGACAAAAATAATCGGGCCGCACCCAAATTCGAACTTGACCTGCATTTTAGTATTTCTGAGCCACATACCAAGTTTATATTAGTTGTGATCCAATAATCCAAACTCAAGTTATCATCCGGAAACCCAAATTCGAACTTGACCTGCAATTTGGTCTGGAAATCTCACATACAAACTTTAGATCCAATAAAATAACCTAATCTAAAGTTATCATCTGGAAACCAAAACTGTTAACGGATGGACGGACAGACAGACCGACAAACCAATCGCATAATAGGGCCGTTTTTCAAACGGGCGTATAAAAAAGTTGCATCTTTTTGCAGCTATTCGACAACAGTACCAAATATGATTCCTATGAGGATAATATTTTTCAAAAATTTCAGAAAATATGTTGCCAAAACATGCAAAGAAAATGCAATGCCTTCATATAAGGTGAAATATCCACATAAATGTCATAACATGGAACGAAGATTCTGAAAACCAGACTTATCAACCAGACAAAGTATTTGAATGTAAGCGCTGTAACGTTTTTGGATGTCAAATACCAGTTTATTCAAAATGAAATACCGTATTCAAGTTTCTAGAATTTGGCTTCCCGATATATTTCGAGGGAGATAATACATAATTGAATTTAAGGAAGGTAAGAAAAACCACAAAGTGGCAAGGGATTTAGCAAATGAAATCGAACAATATTTACATGGGAAAACAATAAAAGTCAGTCATCGGGCCTTTCAAGAAGAACCCGTTTAATTCCAATATGATTCTATCACCACTTAATTCAGTACCGGAAAGAGATTCAATTGAAGGAGGATTATATTCGAGTTTTCCATCCAGACAATTCAGCCTGTTCTCCCGAAATTCCACACATTATAGAGTTAGGTAGATAATCTGCTTAGAATCGCCTCCATTTCAGTCGATAATGTGCTGAAAGTGAGGGGGGGGGGGGCGTTTTAGTCACATTATCAACTCATTATTAAGCAGATTATGTGCGGACAATGACACAAATAAGCCGACTCACGACTTTTGAGGTGTACGCTCTTTATCATGTGTTTTCACTGTGGCCAGCGCCATAAAACGTAATAACGGATATGACTACATTATTTGTTTATTTCAGAATCAAATAATCACATTATGTACCTATTTCACAGTATAGGTCGATTATATGCGTATTTGTGCGAGCATGTGTTGAACAATTCGGTTAATCATTTCATACCGAAAGATAAATATTTTAGTAATACCATCAACAGTAGTTATCCTTCAACTATATAGGCCGTTTGTTAAACATCTTATCTCAACAATGAATGGGAATCCTTCAGGTCTTGTATCTTTTCATCTGCTCATTTTCCTTGAACACCCATCCTGATGAATAATAAACCATTCCAATGTATACTATTAAAACTGAGTTGGACCATCCATGTAGTAAAGAAATGGTTTATAAATTGTCACTGTGTCTAATCAATACCATAGCATAGTCAGAAAAAACCACCAGCATATCACAATAGTAGGGCCACTAAACCAAGGTTGGTTACATCCCATATCATAGTTTTGTTTCCGATGATGAATCAAGAAAACGGGATAAGAAACGTAACTCTAATATCTTATTATCAGGACTTGTATCTCAATCGTGTAAAGTCGATCATGATATAATAGAGTTACCGCACCTTTACCACCCTTAATGGCGGATAAAGCGTGTATGAATAGAAAAATATATTGTCGAGTAATCTTCGCAAAAAGCTATCCGCGATCAATTGTTGGTACCCACCATAATATCGGATGTCAAAGCCACGGATAGATGCTGCATTGAGATGTCAAAGATGCGGATTATATATTTCGCATTGTGAATGTTCCGGTCGGCAAATTAGCACTGATGCGGACTAAATACCAGTACTTGGATAACCATCGGAGCGTTGCATCATATTTTCACTATCAGTCAAATGAAGGATGTGTGTCACGTATTCCAATGGATCGAATATTAACTATTGTAGTATGTAATATTTATTAATTCATACTCAATTACGAGTTATGCGAACAATGTCATTGACCCCTCTGTTGAAATGCATATTGATGGATTAGTACTAATGTTGATAAACTTACGAACAACGAGGCTGTATGAGGACTATCACTTCGCAAATCTGAACAGTATGCTTCCCTCCGTCAATTTTAAGTTCCGTTCATATATTTCTGTACAGCATACTCATTGACGAGCAGTTCCCTTTGGGAATGGCCAGATAATAAATTAAAAAACGACCTATGAACTTATTATATGATCGTCTCCCATCATAGGTCGTTTGTTGAACATTTCCCACAAATGAATAAGAATCATTGTGTCTTCTGCTCAATTTCCCTCTAAATGAAGAACATAACATTAAATCATTTTAACCATTTCCTTTCATTTGCTTAAACAATTGGGCTCCGTTCCCTGTTTCAATTTGGCACCGTGGGTGTATGCTAGCGCCCGGGACGCAACATCTTCTTGATATGAACTTTCCGAAACATTTCAACAATTCTTTCCAACAGTCTCTTTAACATTACCGGGGGTTTAGAAAGCATAATTAAGATAAAATGGACAGCACGCACAGGTTGGGGTAACAGCACGCACAGGTTGGGGTAACGAATGGTTATCATAATCTTCAAAATAGTAATCTTTGATAAAAGAGATAAACTTCTTAAAATATTAACAGACAAGCATAATCGTGCTATGGCTAATTCAAAAATCAATGACAATTTGTTCACACATATCGATAAAATGAGACAGTATTTTATGTAATTAATACTCATACTGATCCAGTGAGTCCCATATTATTAACACGAGCACTTAATGTCAACACCAGCAAGGTGTTAATTTTTGTTTTGTTGAAATTGCAGTAATGCCCTAAATAATCGACTCCTTAACCACAGCATAATTATGGGTAACTTTTCAGGATTTAGTCGGAATTCCGACTAAATCCTGAAAAGTTACCCATAATTATGCTGTGGTTAAGGAGTCGTTTATTTAGGGGTTCACTGTAGACACACAAGAACGCTAGTCATATCGATCCCGGAAATTGCAACGCAACTGCAGACTATTCCAGGTTCTCCTGCACCAGCATTGCAGGGAAGACGTGATGCAAGTGGCTTGACGAGTAGCTTGTAATTTTGTGGCCGGGGCCGCTGCTATATACGTGCGGTTATTTTTCATTTGAGAGAGATTGTTTAGAATTCTTAGCAAATATAATGAACGTGACATACATAGCTCTGAAATATTAAAAAACGTGTTCAAACAAATTGCTTCTCAAATCAATAGAGGGTTACAAACAACATCCTAATAATGCTCAGTGTTTGAGGCATGTAGAGAGGCTAATATATCAACAGATACCTTTTGGAAATGTAACTAATGAGAAAACTGATTGCCTTGCTGATATCCCCCAACAAAACTAACTTTTAAAACGCGTTTTAAATGAAATATATGTATGAGTAACAGCCAATGTTTATCTTGCGCTCTTAGGGAATACTGGAGTTTTAAATTGAAATGTCGAACTTCGCCAGTCAAACAACATACTGAAATATTTCATAAGGTGTGTGGGGAGATCATGTCAAATGATAGCTGAACCTATGATATATTAATAAATTCCTCATTCAACCGAGTGTGCATTGTTACGCATGAGTAGCGGTCTCGTTTAACCCTTTACCCAACAGAAGGGCCCTGTGCCAATGCATTCTCTTATATATGCGAGTCGACCATAGGTCGCCTCGCATATATAAGAGAATGCATTGGCTTAACACATTAAAAATTATAAAAATAAGAATGTAAGAAAAAATGGTAAAAAGTGTTAAACAAATATTTTTTTTAGGCCAATGCATTCTCTTATATATGCGAGGCGACCTATGGTCGACTCGCATATATAAGAGAATGCATTGGCACAGGGCATAACTGTAACCATCACAATGTGGTCAATGAGCCGGTTCCAATGATATCCATATTTGTATGGTTCTATTGAGACAGACCAAAGATATTTTAGGCTGTTGAAGCTTTATTTGGCCGGTTTTGGCCGTTTTGTTGGGTAAAGGGTTAATACTGACTAAATGTGTCTCGGAGACTCGAAACAGATGTGGAATATTTCACGAGCTTCGTGTAGAAATTGAACGGCTATATCACTACTGATAATAATGTACAACCGCGGTCATAGACTCGAGTCTGGACAGTGTTTGACGTTGATTTTCAACACAAACTTTCCAAATATTGCAAACGTACCTCAAAAACAGTTTCATGACCTATATCGATTAAGTGAATGTCATCCCACCAAGTTGATAATGAACACGACCTTTAGGGTGACCTGAACACCCAGAGTGTGAATGGAGTGACAAAAAAGATGTAAATGGTGCTAAATTGTTTCTGCATGCTATGTTAATCGGTACCAGACAACAGGAAGATCTGGTCAAATTCGTGTGGTCTACGAAAGTAAGCGAATGTGACACACTTCCAGATGAGGTATATTGCTATTTTGTAGTTGACCATATATTTGTATATGTAGTTGCACTTTGCTATTTTTATGTATATATCAGTAATCCAGTAATCATCAAGTGCTCATGAAGAAGCATTTTTAGACAGGACTGGTCAGTCTTGAGCCCAGGGTGGCAAGCAACATTGTTCTGACATCCAGATAAGTATTTATTTGTGCAATATTTTTGGTGTATGATAATCAAATATTGAAAAATGAGCATATTTACATCCTTAGGAGAGGCGTGGCAAAATGTGCCTTCTTCCTGCCGCCTATATCTGTAAATGGAACTCCAATAACATAATAACAAAACGACAACGTGAAATGGAGTAACATTTTGATGCAAGATACAACCGGAAAAATATCGGGTATCCAAACTACTTTAATTACGTGTATATATGATGTTATGTGTAATGGCTGAACCATGAGCTCGGCTTAATATTAGTATATCATAGGCGAAGTATTGTGATTTATATAGGACCAAAGTCAGGGCCTTTTAATGTCGCTTTTCATTGCAACATATCCTCTCGCAAATACGCACACAATCGACCTATGAGTAATTTTTTTTTTTACCTATGAGTAATAGGCACATATTGTGATTATTCGATTCTGAAGTAAGCACACAATGGAGTCATGGCCGTTATTTCGTTTTATCGCGCGGGCTACAGTGAAAACACATGTTCAAGAGCGTACACCCCTGAATGTCGTGGGTTGGCTTATGTGTGTCATTGTCCGCACATAATCTTCTACTTATGGTCGATAAGGTGACTAAAACACTCCCAAATTCAGCACATTATTTACTCAAAATGAGGCGATTCTAGCCATATTATCTACCTAAAACAAGTTATATTAGAAACAGATAATATGCTGATTTTTCGGAAAACAGGCGGAACTACGGGTCCACCACTACAGTTTTCAACCACAATAAACATAAACAAAACTGTCAGTTTGGTACAACTATTTATTACATAATATAAACTACGAACATCAAATACTTAAAAGTGAAGATAGTTGTATGATGTGGAGATGGGAACGGGGAGTATTTTACTGAAATTAACCATTGTATTCTTGGCGCTGTGGGAGCTCTCCCATTGAGATACAGACGGAGAAGCTTGTCCACTACATCATGTTATTCTTAAAATGGCATCATATTGATTATCTACCTAAACAAGTTCTTTACAAGCAGATAATGTACGAGTTTTCGGGAGAACAGGCTGTTCATACTCATCACAAAGACAAGTTGTCATATCATTCAGCCAAAATGCAAGGTGAACATATTAGGCTTTTTAATAACATCAGTAGCTGTACAATCTCGACAAAAGGTACAGCAGTAGCCTGTTCTCCCCAAAACCAGCACATTATCTGCTTATAACAGAACTTGTTTTATGTAGATTATTCCATTTTAATATTATTCGACTTGAAGTCATTACTGGTGGGATGTAATAACAAGTATTTACTTTTTGGTGCATTAATTGCTAATGTGTTGCTACAGCACCAATCATAAACTTTAATCAATTCCGAATTATCTTACTGCTCATTTTGCCGATGGTCGTGGCCGGAAATATGAATAGATAGATTTATTTCCTCAAGCCATCAGATAATGGCGCGGAGAAACTAAACAATTATCGGTCCACATTGTGAGAAGGAACAACATACAAATGATTTTTTTTAAATTAGACACGAAAACGACATGAGTTAGCTATGCGGATATGTTTCTGAGTTCTTTACATACATATTGTATGAATCTACATAATTTCCTGTTAATTGACATTTTAGTATTTGAAAGTAAAATTCTGAGTTTAGACATGCTCGGGCATTGTCGATATGCTCGATGTATCAGCCTGTCCCTTTCTTTGTCAAAATGGGCACTGGAGTATATAATGATATTCGTCTCCTAAACGGTCATCTTGGCACAATAAACAAACTCGGTTATTTCTAGCTGTGTCATTCCACCGACCGGTTTTTATAGGCAAAGGGTGATTATTTGTTCTAAATCGGATTAGAGTTATTACACACGAATTATCGCACTTAGATAATTAGGTAGCTTTCTTTTTCAAATTCCCGTTTCAGAAGTTTGTACAAATTTTCTCTGTCTATACACGCATGCCATTCCTGGATATATTGGTCTTTTAACTTTTTTAATATCTATTTCGAGATTTTGAATTAGCCAGATGTACGACATCCCACAGTTATTAAAGGCACGTGAGGCCTTAGTTGTCGAAAATATTCATATTTGTTCTAATCACCGTAAACAGAAAAACATTAAAACGCATACAGTTTCGTTCATATATACCATGACCATAACGTAAACAGCATGTTATCATAAAGACCTACTATATTTTACCTAAGCAAGAGCCTGATTGTGTTACAGAAGACAGCACAATGCTACTGGCTAATCACACACAAATGGCATAAACGCTCTTTATTAGTTCGGAATAGTTCCATATCAGGAATTCACCAACAAAGAACGCTCTTTATGTTTACAATCATAATATAAACAAAAACCAGAAAAGTTACTTTTTATGCTTTTGTTTACATAACAATGGTCAAACATTTGACAATAACATACTGTTTATGCGATATTTCTTATTTGTATACGGGCAAAGTCTGTCTACATTTTGATGTTCTTTCTGTTTGTGGCGGTTTTTGACGGGTGGAAATATTTTCACAGGATACCCACCGCCAAGGCCAACCGTACCTTTAAGTGTACTTTTGCTACTTTTATCCAGGAAGAATTCTTCATGTAGAGTGCACATAAGTCTATATATCTTGTGACTGAATGTACTTCCTTGTTTATTCACCAACTTGGCCCAAAATTTAAACATGCGAATTTGTATAAAGAGTGCTACAGTCGAATATCAGGTCTTTTTGTTGTTGTTTTCAGCAACAGGATTTAACTGGTGTTTTGAGGGGTGCGTTGTCGAGTGGGTTTCTGACATCTCTGAAGCCGAATTGTTTGTTATGTAGTGTATCAAATTGTGTTAGGAATGAATTTAGACCTCTTTTTGTTGAAAAAGTGGGCAAGATGCTTATTGGTCTGTTGTTTTCGATATTTTAGCACGTACTATTTTTGTAGGCCTATATGGGAACAACTTTAGAAATATTCAATTTGTTGGCACTATTCCCTGTTTCAATGATAAGTGTATTATAAGTGCGTAAGCCGTTTCGTTGACAGTAATTTCAGCCGTTTATGTTTCAGAGAGAAAGAAGCTATTTTATTCATCTCGGTCATATAGTAATGAATGTTTTCTATCTTGGCCGCGGTATTCTGACCAACTGTGGCGAAGAATTCGCCACATGATCGTGTAATTGCAGCCTCATCTGAATATGTTTTATTTAGAAAGGTGACATTTTAAAGCCACATGGCGGTTTGCGCTCCAAAATACGAATAATATTATTCGCTTTTGAATTTTTCCCGGTATCGAAATAAGTCAATGACGCATTGAAGTAATGCAAAATGCAACTATGAACAATGTGTTTGCCCCCCCCCCCCCAAAACCATATGCACGACATGGAACAAAAAAGAACGTTCCGTGTTATTCTATTCCTGATATGGTAGCGCAACAAAGAGCGTTTATTACAGTTTCGAAAATTGAAAACGTCTGGAAAATGGTTGTGACTTTGGCAATTGTCTTTCAAAGCATATGAAGCCGGCATACCAATATTTACTGTATTTATCGACTTATCGAATCTGTCCCTCCAAACTACGTAGACGGAATTTGGAGATTCGAATGAGCCATGTCCGTTTAATGGAGTTTATGCGGGGAAGATGATACTTTATGGTCCATGTTCTCCTCGTTTTATTCTTGCTTTCTCAAAGTTTTGATTGGTAGTAATCAGTTTTGTTCTTCTTGTTCACTTGGTTGAATATTGTGCAAAGAACTTTATAATTGTCTGTATTTTCTTTTGTTGGGTGAGAAAGCTTTTGAATGAATAGTGTTGTTATTCAGAGAAGATTGCAATAAGCCGTATATCACCCATGGTTCTCTTTTGATATATTTTTGTTCCTCTGATCGAGGTATTTAAGTGCAAACGCTTGTTTATATGCTGAAATGTATTGTTCTGTAAAGTTATTGTAGGCTTGATCAGCAGTTGAGCAACTAAAACTGAGTCTAATGATAAGCGGAAAAATATGAATTTAGTCATGTTTTTCTCATTAATGACCCGAATGGTTACTAGTGGTTCGGTCTGTTAATATTATTTTGATTACATTCATTATCAATATAAAAGGGTTCAAAATGATCGCGCAGCAAATGCGGCTTAGATGTGTTCTGCGTTTACACTTGTAAGTTTCCGTTGAACTCAGGGTATGTTTTAGTCGCGTATTTAAAAAAAAATAACTACATAATTAAGCGATGCAAATCAGTCCAAAACTGACCTAAACCGAAAAAGTGTTCCAGTTGTGCTATACCGTCATTGCAAACGGCCGAATTTACCGAACTGAAACGCCGGATCCTTACCAGGAAAACTGAAATGTAGCTAATATAGCCAGAACTAGCTATTATTGCTCGTTCTGGCAATAGCTCGTTTTGCACGGAATATCATATCAAATCACAGTTCAGTTGATTTCCGGACTGCCAGAGTCACATTTATACTTGGCCTGTAGCAATGGTAGGTTTGGAAATTTCCTGAACACGCACACAATTGCACAAAATATGAGCCAAAGATAACTGTTGGGACTAAAACACTAGAAAATTTAGATATTATAAAATTTGAACGAAACCTTGCACTTTTGGGAGTCAGCAAGCCGACGTTTTTAGTTTTCCAAGATATTCTTTCAGGCAACTTGCATTTAGTTTACTGAAAACATATTAATATATGCGTCCTTTCTCGTGTCTACTAGACACTTAGGTTTGTTTGTTTGGTTAGGATTTTACGTCGTTTAGCCGTTAGGCCACATCACGACTGAGAAAACTGAATCAGAATTATAGACGTAATAGACGTAACAGTGAATTGGACTAAAATAAAACTAAATTTGGGTATATATACAAATAAAACCACCCAAAATCAGAGCGAGAGAGCTCAATTGGGATCAGAACCATTAAGAAACTGACCACTGTGCAAACACATATAAAACAGAATATAAAAAAGACAGAATACTGCTTTGAGAACAGCCAAGTTATAACACCTGCATAAAATTAATAAGCAAAATTAAATAATTTGATTTAACAAGACTGTGACAGACCATAATATTTTAAGTGGCTGTCAAAGAAGCATCCTGATTGATTGATAAGATATTTATAATATCTGTTGAATCTGAATCAATTCATCAAGTTGACAATCGAGTGGTAGATTAGTCAGGCGATCCTGCGCCCACTCGTCAGCCGCAATCCACTCACCATGCAAGGTGCCCCCCCTCCTTCCAAGTGGACAGTTTATCCTTAAGCATCGTAGTGAGAGTCGAAACTTTTGACAGATTTCTGTTTTGGAACAATGGAATCAACTCCCTCAGTTGGTTTTGTAGCAAATTGTAAATATAACTACAGGAGCTGTATCCATTGCCTGTGAGACAGGTTCTGGAACAGGTATACTATTCTCTTGAACTTGGGTTGCTAGTGAGATACCGACGAGTTTTGTTCGACTCTCAGTCTGTCTGATTGCCGGCATCAACATACTTTTTTCTAGAAACGGCAGCTGAGTATGTGACTTGAGCAATATATGGTCTGGTACCAACTATTTTGTTACATCTATATACGATAAATGTTTTTCAGCCTTACATATTTGTATCTTGAATTCGTAGTCCCATATGGGACATGAACGATCCATTGCAGCATGTGAACCTTGACAATTCAGACATGTTTTAGGATTTGTACAATCCTTATGATCATGACCAGAAACAACATCATGCACAAATGGTTTCTTTAATTCTACAATGTTCCTGACCATGTCCATAGCCCTGGTATTTAAAACATCGTAATGGATTTGGAACATAGGTACTTATATCTACCTTCATATACCCAACCTTCAATGTCGGTGGATGTTCGCACCGATTGAAGGTAAGAAGATAACTATTCAGAGGAACTCGAATACCATTTTAAACTATTCTGTAACTCCCCGTGGTGCCAACATCTCCGATTCCGAACAATCAGCTATATCGCTGGGCCGCAACACAGCTCTGATATTATTCAATGTATTGTGAGGAGTAACCAACACAGGTGTCTGTGCAATAGTTAACTGCAGCAGAGCATCAGATTGAACTTTCTTTGAACATTCAATAAGAGAGAGAGCCACCGTTTGGCCCAGTCCTGATTGATTTAACATATTTCAATTGTCCAGCCTGCTTTGTAGTGTTTTATCAATGACACACATAGGTCTTTTCACATTTGGGTCAAAGCCAAGAACCAAGTGCTGAGGGAACTTGGCGAGTCATCATTCTTACGAGCAAAACGTTGTTTTTTGTTTGTTTGAGTTGCCATATGGAAAGCAAAAAATCGACAACTAGCCCAGCAGCCGCCGTGGACTACCCTTTAAATTCTGGTCGGGCAAAAGTCTGGTACATAGCTGAAGCGGTGAACCGTTTAGCCACTGCATATAGCAGCCTTTCGGTACCTCTCAGCAGTGAGACAGGTGTAAACAATGCAGGATTCAAAACTCAACAATCATCAGGACAAACTCAACAGAGACATGAGAGAACGGAAACATCATACATCAAAAAACAGAAAACAATACTTCAAACATACAACATATAACAACAATTGAATCTGAAACACTGAGAGGCGTGACTAGCCGATTTGTTGAGCCGGGTCAACCCAACCACCCGTCTTGAAGTGACGTAGGACCAAATAAGACCATGAGGAAAGTCGTATCCGCAGGTCTATGCCTCACGTGATACAAACGCCCTAGTACCTCCATGACTCCTACACCACACCTCACGGGATGCATCCCACGGCAAACAGGGTGCCACATTATGGGATTTTTACCCCTCGCAGTGGGCGATAGGCATATTCTACCCCGGGCCCACACGGGGTAGACACTTAAGAGAAAGAATTGTATAGTGAAAGATGCACAACATGTGTTTTGGGGTAAAAGAGCGTGGAATGAGATTTTTAAATGTTTTCTTACATGTAGAAACGTGTGTAACTATGATGCTGTTCAATGTCGATACTTAACATTTCACCATGTCCGAGCCGCATACTAGATGTGCACCCTAAATTTAATCCTGGGAAAAACCACGTGGGAGCAGCCTTCTAGAGCAGTGGAACATCACAGGGGGGGGGAGATACCTGTCCAATATTCGGCACAAAAGAAATACTCAACTGAGTGGGAGGAACGACACATTATTTATCAAAGTAAGTACGATTAAACTGTCAACTATTGTTTTAAAAGTTTTCTGGCCTATACAGAAAAAGAATATGTGAAATTGCCAACTCCATCATGTGTTGACTTGACCATAATACACAGATAAGATATAATCAAGAATTACTATATCAGATTTATATAAAGAACTGACCGTATTTCTCATTTATTATTACTAACGTACTTGTTGAATTAATCGTGAAACTTACCTCTGCCCAGGACACATCTGGCGCATATGCTCGTCGACCCTTTTTCTCTGCTGTTTCACCATCTCCTGCAACTCTTTCGCGAATATAACCAGGTCTTTCTTTAATGCCCGTTTTACCCCCTGGTCCCATCTGGCTTGCATGGTGTCGCTTTCCTCAACATACCCACTCATTCGCATCTGTTTTAATATTGTGGTAGCCATCTTTACCAGTTCAGGCTTCCTTTTATTGCATATGTCTTTCGCAGACTCTTCATCTTGTGTGATGATCAGAGCCCCATTGGTGTCTGGTATTCCAAATTTGGCTTTCTTGATGGAGTTGTCATAGTAGGCAGACATGGAGTCGGATCAAAAATTGTTGAAAAACTCCAACTGGCTACTCAGTTCCACACCACTCATACTAGTACTTGTATGCGGCAGTCTGTATTGTGGATATCTGAGTAGGTAGCCAGTCTTCCTCAGTTCCTGTCTACATCGAAGAACCTAATGTGCGAAATACTTACCTTATTGTAAAGTGGTTGGAAATGTATGTCGATGTGGTTTGTTTATTTTTTATATTATAAGTGGTTGTTATTTCCAGTGACATTCTTAGTATGGTTATGAAAACATATCCTCAACCCATTTATAATCGACTAGTTTAACATGCACTGTCGTTGCTAGGGTAGATAGATCTTTATTTGCACAATAATATACGATACATTGACAAAGTAGTGAACAAAAATGTATTATTGCACAGGAGCAGCATGACCTAGATGGCCGTCTTCCTGCTGCCCCTGAATGATAAGTGCAATATGAATATATGATAGCGTGTATAGAATTTGACACAGACTATTTGGATGGCCGGTTGGTGCATACTAATATTTTATGCGATAATTGTAATCAAGACTGGGTTGAATTTTGAACAATACTTAACTATAATAGAGATTTGAATTTTTTTGGACAAGTTTAAGAGTTTGTAACCAAAATAGTGAGGTTGTTGTGACAGTCCTGTGTCACATTCGCAGACAGCACCGTGCATGTGACACATGGCTATCTAGGATGTTCAGGGTAATAACTGGAGTGAATAATATTATGAGTTAAAAAGTTAACCTTGGTAGATCATTGAGTCAAGTTGATTTTTGCCGACTGCAAATGTAGCAATATTTGTTTGCACAGATAACCATTTGAGTATATTTACCTATTAGTTCCATAGACAATAACTTTTTGAATGTGTAACTAAATTTACATTTTTTTATTTTGGAATTTATCGAGTTCCACACTTTAGGAAATGAATGATTTGGTAGGACTTCTGAAAAACATGTTCTAACCTTTTTGCTTCTTAATTTATCCGCCTGTCTAGTGTTAACACCAAGGGAATACGTGAACATATTCTTAAACGATTGGGGGAGATTATTTCTGGACCAGTTGTACATGAAGACAGATTCATTCACTGTGTATATAACTTTGAACATTAGGATATTTTCTTGTCTGAAGAGCGGTTCTGTGTGACTCCTATATTTTGTGTTGCATATAATACGAACTGCCCTTTTGTGTAGGGTAGATAGTACGCCCGCGTGAACCGAGTGTCCCCATATCGGGAGACCATAAATAAGTTGACTATGGATTAACGATTGATATAGTGTTTTTCGTGATTTTTTTGGTAAGAAGTTTTTAACTTTGTTCAATAAGTAGAGAGTGTGGTACAGTTTACGTTGTATCATTGATATATGGTTATTAAAAGTTTTCATCGGTCAAAATGCCTAAGAATTTTATTGATTTTTCTCGCATTTGATTACCAACTCTAATTAGTTCCATGTTATTCAATTTCAGTGTAAAATTTCTCCACTTGTCCTCATTGCCTCTAGGGTGGATCAATATGAATTTACTTTTAGTTGCGTTGATAGATAGTTTATTGCAACAACACCATTCAAAAATATGATTTAGTTCAGCCGTTGATGATTTTTTCAACTCTTTCCTATCATGACCAGAAAAGTAAAGCGTCGTATCATCGGCAAATGATAGTAAGTTCATCGAGGTACATTTGGGCATATCGTCAACATACAGAAGAAAAATTATCGGACCAAGAACTGACCCTTGGGGCACACCACACGTTATCTTCGCAAAATCGGACATTTCACCAAGACAATCAACGTATTGTTTTCTTCCCTTTAAATAACTTTTAAACCATTCATAGGAAACCCCCCGAATTCCGTAGTGTTCTAATTTTTTCAATAAGATATCATGGTTAATTGTATCGAATTCTTTTGATAAGTCTATGAAAATCGCTAATGTAGAATCCTTAGTTGGTTTGTCATTATTTGTTGCTACATGATCTAGAAGGTGCATCAAAGGATGTATGATAGAGTGATTCTTACGGAAGCCATATTGATTTTTATGCAAAATTTCATGTTTTTCGAGAAACGAAAAAAGCCTTTTATGCATGAGTTTCTCTAACAACTTCGAGAAAACAGAATGCTTATTGGCCTATAGTTCGTTATTTTATCGGGAGATTCACTTTTATAAAGTGGAATTACTTTTGATATTTTCATCCTATCGGAGAAAATGCCTTGTTTAAATGATAGATTGAATATATGCGTTAGCGCTGGTGACGTTTCGGGTATGGTCTGTTTCATTAATTTTGATGACAGGTTATATATATCTTTGGTTCCTTTTCCAGTGATGTCATTCGATAGTTTTAAAACTTCATATGTATCTGTTGGGAACATGAAATTTTTTTTTGGATTGGAATCAGTTAGATAGTCTGAAAATGTCATTGCGATGTTACAAGGCACCTGGTCACTAGTTTTTTTGACCTATTGTCGCAAAATAATCGTTAAATTCTTGAGCTATTTTTTCTGGTTGCGATATTAGTGTTTCCATATGATATATTTGTTGGTATTTTTGGAGTGTTATTTGTTACTTTAAGAGCATTTTTCAGGATGAGCCATGTCCGTCGCATGTCAAATCTATTTTCGTGGAGAATATTGTCGTAGTATAGTTTTTTGCTTTTCCGAATTAAGGATTTGTATATTCGACAATATATTTTATAGTTCTCCGCGTTGTTGTCACAAGGAGCTTTTTGTTTTTTTATGTAAAGTTTGTTCTTGACTAAAGAGAAGTTAATGAGACCTTTTGTCATCCAAGGTTGTTTTTTAATATATTTAGTTGGTGGTTTAGATCGGACCAATGGAAATTATTCATTAAAGGCACGTGAGGACTTAGTTGTCGAAAATATTCATATTTGTTCTAATCACCGTAAACAGAAAAACATTAAAACGCATACAGTTTCGTTCATATATACCATGACCATCACGTAAACAGCATGTTATCTTAAAGACCTACTATATTTTACCTAAGTAAGAGCCTGATTGTGTTACAGAAGACAGCACAATGCTTCTGGCTAATCACAAACAAATGACATAAACGCTCTTTATTAGTTCCATATAAGGAATTCACCAACAAAGAACGCTCTTTATGTTTACCATCATAATATAAACAAATACCAGAAAAGTTACTTTTTATGCTTTTGTTTACATAACAATGGTCAAACATATGACAATAACATACTGTTTATGCGATATTTCTTATTTGTATACGGACAAAGTCTGTCTACATTTTGATGTTCTTTCTGTTTGTGGCGGTTTTTGACGGTTGGAAATATTTTCACAGGATACCCACCGCCAAGGCCAACCGTACCTTTAAACGCCCATAGCTATATTGAAAGAAAATTGTCATAAGCTTGGTTTGGTGAAGTACTATCGAAGACACATCGAAAATCTTGTTGTTGAAGTATTGATTTAAATTTGTCTGTGTTCTCTTTACTCATTATACGTTTCTCTGTAGAACTGC
Source organism: Siphonodentalium dalli (assembly GCA_032622095.1). Classification (NCBI taxonomy): domain Eukaryota; kingdom Metazoa; phylum Mollusca; class Scaphopoda; order Gadilida; family Siphonodentaliidae; genus Siphonodentalium; species Siphonodentalium dalli. The sequence continues at coordinate 52,372,606 of CP136067.1, forward strand.
TCGCTTTGTTATACTTATGATCGTGACATTCGGAATAAAATGTAGCAAAATGGTCGATACATCTGAGAGGATAATCCCAGTATCGGCACGGGAAACATTGTTATTAGTATAAATATTATCAATGAGTGTTGCCAAGTGGTCGGTTATTCGTGTAGGTTTGGTAATTGCAGGTAAGAATCCATTTTCAAACATAGTTTCAATGAAGTTGTTAGTTTTCGTATGTGACTGAAAGTTAAGCAAGTCGATGTTGAAGTCTCCTACAAGATATGCCTTTGTCCCAGAATCATTTAATTGTTCGACCACACTTGAAATTATCTATAAATATATCGATATCTGCATAAGGGGCCGTATTTGGTCTGTAGATGGATGCCACAACACAAGATGAGTGCCCCGAGTCAATTTCTATGAATAGAGTCTCGATAACATGTGGGATAAATATCGTTAGGTCATCACGGATTTTATAAGAAAGTTTTTCATTTACGAAAATGCCAACACCACCACGTCAATCATCGTCATCTGGTCGTGATTTGAATTTGAAATGATGATATCCAGGAAGAGAATATTCTTCTCGTATCTTGAATATTTCCGTCAGAGCTAGTATATCGATATGATGTTTAGAGTTAGTTATATCTGATAGGAGATTTGTAAGTGGATCCCAGTTAGCGTTCAGGCTTCGATAATTTAGACCAAGAATTGAAAAATCTGATTTTGAGACATCTATATTTTCCTGTAATTGCAGCGGTGAGTAATAATCGCAGAGTGGTTAGCAAAGCTGTATGGTGAGCACATGTTCTAATTATCATCGTCTGGTGATCCATGCAATAAGGTTTTGAGATTTAAAGAGTTATTTCACTGAACATCACCCAGTGAGAATCTACCTGTCATCAGTTTTAAAGATGGAGTTACCTTTCTTGTCCTGGTTTAATCCAATCGAGCATTTATGTTGTTGTGTATTCGAGAAACCCAACCGACCAAACATACTTAATGTATAAATAATAGTTAATTCAAGCCCGTGATATAAAACATACAAACTACAAATAAAATAAAATTGCATATAATAATAACAAGTTCAATATATGGTGGGAACTATATAGAGTAAGCGTGATACAAAACAGATGTGTGTCATCAAATTAGACTTGGTTTACACTCGTTTTGGTATGTCGGTTGATGTTATCAGTAGTGTGCTCTAGGGGTTGTATGTGGGGGGGGGGGGGGTAAGTAGGATGGGTTTATTTTCCCGGCAAAATTGTTTACAACAACAGTTCTAATAAATTAGTTATGCAAACGTGTTTGTATTATTATCCATAATCTGGTTTTACCCGAAAGTGTTTGAAGATCCATAACTTAAATTTAGTAACGTGTCCTGTCCCATTTTATGGACAGACAATAGGATATATTTCGTGATGTCAGAAATTGTTGTTGATTGGATTTTTCTTTCCGTCTCTAATGAATTTTGTATCTACCCAGGCAGAAATATTTGGAAGATATCAGTCATCTTTGTCATATGATTGTCGAGGGGGTGGTGGTCCAAACGAATGCAAACTAGTCAATGTATTGACATACATCTGGGCGAGTTTGGTCTGACTATGAAATTAGTATCGTCTGCTAGTATATATCGCAGTGTGTGCAAGGACTGGATAATGACTTAATAGTTACGGGGAGGGGATTTTGGCTGAGAATATTTTAGAATTGGTGACGCGATCGTGGAATTAAATTGTGGGGGGGGGGGGGGTGTTGTTCCAGAAGGATGACAAACTAGTTGAAAGCTTAAATATTATAGGCCAATATTTTACGAAGAATACACGTGATTGCCCATGCGAGTCGGTATATCTGCGGAGTATGAGTTGAATCGGGGTCACGTAATCATGTTGATTCGATACAATTATTGTCGAATAGCTGATCTTGCAATACATGTTTCACGATTCGAGGAGAGGTTATAGGGCTAAGTGTATGACCCGGAATAGGTGTCGTGTGGTGTTTGTTGTGATCAAAGCATACTTTGCACGTTATTTTGTCTCAGTGTTGACCTAATCTTACCCAAGATGTTTCGGTGTGTCGTGGGTGTAGGATTTTGAAGCTGTCACAATGATACATATATACATGTATTGTGATTATGGATGTGTTATGTATGTAAGGGAATTATCGATAACTTCTGTGAGACATATGGCTCTGGATTATGACACTGATGTTTCGGTTTTTTGGGGGATCAAGACAAGTGAGTAAGTGGGAATGGGAATCGCCATGCAGATTTCCAAACCAATAATTTGTATAAAATGAATGGCTGAATATTTGTTTTTTTAGATATGAGTATCCTCCACATAGATATGTAAGAATATGGCATGTAGTATATGTTCTGTATTACTATTTATCGGAAATTTATTTTTTAAAGAATGATATCAGGAGATAATATGTCAGTTTTTGGATCTTTTGTGATTGCATAGTGCATGTGTATATACCTAATTAATGATTGATAGAGCATATGTTCACGCTCATGCATGTATACACATATTTTGTGTTGAGGGATCAGGGACTCGGATACATACGTGTCAAACATATTAAAGGGGTGTATTGGGTTCCAGACTGATTGTGTCAAAATTTTACAAAAGTTTGACAAAAAAGTAGACATTGAGAGTGGCTATTTGTAAAGGGTTCAGTGATCAGCTGTTTTCATCAATAATAACAGAAGAACATATAACTTGAGGGGTTGTCATACCTATACTTTTGGAAAAATACATGGGCATATATGTGAACATATATCAAACCCATAGTACCTGCATAATGAAATATATAGAAATATATACTTATCTATGTATATACACTTACATAATGGCAAGCGTAGTTCATACTGGTCAAATCAATGCTTGTATACACATATTTAATGATGTATCATACGATTTAAAGGTGCATATGTGGTCCATACTGATTTTCTCTAATGTATACTAATGTTTGTGGTCAGGAAATTGTAATTTACTATTTGATGTAAACTGTACATTTGAATAAATGGACTTTGAACATCAATATGTAAACAAATTCATAGACATATACATAAGTAATACCTAGATAATTCCTATAAACTGGTAAACTGAGAATCATAATGATATGTTCATACCCATGTACATATATAACTAATTAATGATTGATGGAGCATTGATAGAACACATGTTCACACTCATGCATTTATGCGTAGGTTTTGTGTTCATGATTCAGGGATGCATACATATCATACCTATTAAGGGATGTATGGGGTTGCAGACTTATTTTTCCAAATTAATACAAAACTTTATGACAAGAAAGTTGATATTGAAGTGGACATTTGTAAAGGGTTCAAGTGTTAGCATTTGGTTACATTAACTTACTATTCAGATGTTTTTTTTATAATTAATAACAGTAGGAACATATAACTTGAGGGAATGTCATACCCATACTTTTGGAAGAAAAAAAAATGCATACATATGAACATATACCAAAACAAATAATACCTGCATAATGAAAATATAGAAATATATTCTTACTTATGTATATACACTTACATCGTGGCAAGTATAGATCACAATAGTCACACCCATTCTTATATGCACATATTTACTGCTGTATGGATGCATATACGATTTAAAGATGCATGTGTGATCCAAGCAGATTTTCTCTAATGTATACAACTTTTTATGATCAAGAAATGGTAATTTACATTTTTATATAAACCACCTTCAATGTTGTATTAGCTAAATATGTTATATTTATTCTTTTAAATCCATAATTTATTGATCACTATTTAAAATAAAAGTAAGAACATATAACTTGATAGGTTGTCATACCCATACTTTTGAGAAAACATATATATGACCATATACCAGAACCCATAATACCTGCATAATGAAAATATAGAAGTATATACTTATGTATGTATATACACTTACATAATGGCAATCATAGATCATAATGCTTATACCCGTACTTATATACACATATTTGCTGCTGAATGGATGGCATATAATTTAAAGGTGCATATGTTGTCCATATTGATTTTCTCTCATGTATACTAATGTTTGTGGTCAGGAAATTGTAATTTACTATTTGATGCAAACTGTCCATTTGAATAAATGGACTTTGAACATAAATATGTAAACAAATTCATAGACATATACATAAATAATACCTAGATAATTCCTGTAAACTGAGAATCATATTGATATGTTCATACCATGTACATATATAACTAATTAATGATTGATGGAGCATTGATAGAACACATGTTAACACTCATGCATTTATACGTAGGTTTTGTGTTCATGGTTCAGGGATGCATACATATCATACCTATTAAGGGATGTATGGGTTTGCAGACTTATTTTTCCAAATTAATACAAAACTTTATGACAAGAAAGTTGATATTGAAGTGGACATTTGTAAAGGGTTCAAGTGTTAGCATTTGGTTACATTAACTTACTATTCAGATGTTGTTTATCATTAATAAGAGTAGGATCATATAACTTGAGGGATTGTCATACCCATACTTTTTGAGAGAAAAAATATATGCATACATATGAACATATACCAAAACAAATAATACCTGCATAATGAAAATATAGAAATATATTCTTACTTATGTATATATACTTACATCGTGGCAAGTATAGATCACAATAGTCATACCCATTCATATATGCACATATTTACTGCTGTATGGATGCATATACGATTTAAAGATGCATGTGTGATCCAAGCTGATTTTCTCTAATGTATACAACTTTTTATGATCAAGAAATGGTAATTTACATTTTTATATAAACTGTCCTTTAAAAGTACGATACATATATGGAATAAATGGACATTGAATTCCATGTTTTGCATTTATTCCACCTTCAATGTTGTATTAGCTAAATATGTTATATTTATTCTTTTAAATCCATAATTTATTTATCACTATTTAAAATAACAGTAAGAACATATAACTTGATGGGTTGTCATACCCATACTTTTGAGAAAACATATATGCATATATATGACCACATACAAGAACCCATAATACCTGCATAATGAAAATATAGAAGTATATACTTATTTATGTATATACACTTACATAATGGCAAGCATAGATCATAATGCTTATACCCATTCTTATATACACATATTTGCTGCTGAATGGATGGATGGCATATAATTTAAAGGTGCATATGTGATCCATACTGATTTTCTCTAATATCTAGAAATGTGTGTGACCAAGAATTTGTCATTTGCAATTTCATGTCAACTGTCCATTAAAAGTACCAGAAATATTTGGAAGATATGGACATTGAATTCAATGGCTGATATATATTCCATCTTCAATGTTGTATTAGCTAAATAAGTTATACTTATCCAATCAATCCATAAATTATTTATTAAGCAATATTCTTTCATCTCTATGTATTAGACATCCACATCAAAGCAAATATTACTTGTCAATGTATTATTAGGACCCAATGTTTTAACTACAACTTTGTGGAGCATATGATTTTAGGTATGCTTTACTTGATTTGTTTACTATTAGAAATTGCTGAAGATGAAGAGATTAAGGAAAAGCTACTATTCTTCGACATGGCAATGCAGAGTTACAAAATATACATCCAATTTCTAGCATACAAATGAATCGATCCAATGTTCTGAAGGGGAGAGTGTAATGCTTGAGTAGTTGACATAATATTATGGCATTGAATAAAACGCCCAAAAAAATCATGTTATATATGAATTCAAGTGAAATCATGTTATGTATGTTCATAACTAAAATCTAGACGTATCATGGCATTATCGATAGGCTCCAGGTCGAGAATAATTATTTATGACAAACATAAGATACCTCTCGAGCTATGGACCTCTGACGAACTTGACGCTGGCTCTTAGTTCCGACGGTGGGCAAGTCGTCACTATCGGCATCATCATCTTGCTCAACCTTGACCTTTCGATTGAATTCCTGCCAGATATTCTTCCCTTGAAAGTCTGCATTGCCAACATTTGAAGTATATTATTGGTGTCGAACGATATTTTGTTAAAGTAAACATTAGAGTGAACATCATGTGACATGGACATGCTTATTGTTTTATCGAGTAGATACTTTCCACAAAAGTATGGCACACATTCAAAATATTTTAACTTAGTTAGCCGCTGTGTATTTATTATTTGTAATATTGTGATAAAAGTATGTCATTGTTCCTGTAGGCCTTCGAACTTGCTGTCATGACCGACAGCAATGTGTTTCTGGCCTTGTGTGTGCCGTCTGGAATGAGCTTCCACTGGGGCGCCATTGAATGGGCGGAGGTCTTCTTAAAAGTGTTGGCAATCAGAGTGAAACTAAACTCATTTTATATTACTGGAATGCACACCAAATGGAAGTACGTGCTTCACCATTGCACGAATCGATATGGCAAAATTACAGAGGGGTGAACAGGTACAGTTATATCTATTTTCATCGTATTTCTTCACCCGTATGTTTAACTATTGTCCAGTCCGTTTATTAGTCAAGAAAATTAGAAGAATTTCGCTGGTATTTGTTCATATGAATTGTACATTAATGATGATGTAACAGGAATTGTAGTCAATAAAAATCACTATTGCGCAAATAAATTATCCACATGTTTACAGGTTCTTAATGCAATGATGCCAGAGGCAACTGCAGCGACAACTGATCCCGCCACGCCAGAGCTATCTGCTTCTGGTACGACAGGACCATCAACGTCAGTGTCTGTAAATTTGAACAATAGTCTTATTATAAACACAATACCAACTAATATTTAGGTAGCTGTCACTCAACCGATAACATATATTTCGCCTTATATGTCCATTTGCTGTCAAGGGACGGTGAGTTCGGATGTACTTGATAAACAAACGCTACATCGTCATCACCCGATGAGCAAAGTGATGATATTTGAAATTATGAATTTTCACATGGTTTTTATTTGTTAATGTGTAATGAATTTGACATTACTGTGATTTCAGGCAGATCGAATCGATCCGATAATTAGGAGACCTAAACGGACACCAGAGTACATGCGTTGGGCGGTTATCGTGAATGCAAGGTGAGTGGATTGACACACGACACCAGCTGACAAGATTGTGGAGGTGTGGCTCGAGTGCCGTTGTATTGCACTCTGGCTGTGTAGGAATTTTCGGTGACCCTAAAGCCATCCGGCCCATCAGTAGTGTATCAAGCAATAAGTTTTCTCAGTGATTATTTGCATTCAACGTACCTATAAAATTGAGGGATCTTGTGTGCAAGATATGTTCATATTCCAGCGCCAGATATAGTATATTCTTCGGTGGAGTATCCGGACTAGATATTAACAGCTGTTACCGCTGTCAAAAAGGCTACGATAGATTGGTTTGCAGCTGTCATAAACTGTATGGGTTCGGTGATAAAATTTATGTCATCAGATCGACGACGCAGGGTTTAGCTGTCCTCAAATGCTGCACCAGAAAGGCGTTCGCATACAGCTGCTGCTATATCTGTTATCTGAAAAGTAAAACAAAAAATGAATACATCTTGATTTTAGAACCATCGCTCATAATTGTTACCTTATCAACCAAAACTATGTTCCATCACAAACCCATATCAAATTTTACATTGCAATATTATCTCTGTACAAAGTTGGACACCATTAATACATAACAATACACAGTATATCACATGTGGTAGCTATATGTACTCTTTAAATGGTACATATGTCAGTTTGTGGAATAGTGGAATTATTATTGTTTAACGAAATGTGCTTCAATTATATGCTAGCATATGTATAATTCTTATGCATAACTGGAATATATCGTATAGCATTCAGTTGACATGCTATGTTTTTTGGTTGCCTTATTTTGACACTACTGAACAAACCTCGGAATCTTCGAATTCTCGGATCCTCGTTAATACGCTTAGCATTGCAGTTTGGTTGGTTCCATACATCCTTTAATCTGATGAATGCACACCGAGCAAGTTTGCTTCAGCATATGCGACAGACCCTATTTAAGGCAAAAAGAAAACAAAGAGAAAGATATTAAAGTGAAACATTAGAAACATATAGTTGACAACTAATTAATGATATTTCGATGTCACACAACTTAAGTTGATATGGCCGGGAACAGTAGTGTCGTTGATTGGGGGGGGGGGCTTTAGTTAAATTACAAATGCAGGTACTCCTAATGATTGACTAACAGAAATGAGACATTGAGTTGGCTACATAAGATGATACCCAGTCATTATGCTCACATGTACCAAAAGTAATTGATGTATGTCCAAAAACAAGCACTTACCTGTACACAGATACATCTGGTGTGCAGTGATATGACAATTTTCTTTGAGCACATTTATGATCTTTTTTATTCTCCCGCTAGTGGTCTTCTCAACTACATAGGATGTGCTGAATGAAGCACTTGCAAACTCTTCGTGTTTGTTACATCCGCATGCGCCGCCTGTTGTCGGCCTTCTTCGCTTCCCTGACATGATCTACAATATATAACTATTTTCATAAATTTACCATATGAATGTTTCAATAGTATTAAGTTGCTTATATATCAAAACGTTATTCATGAGGAATGTAATTATCGTCACTAACAGTTGAGTATAACATGAATCGGCTTTTGTAGTTTTTTAAACCGACGAGATACTAGTAAGGAGAAATATCGATTAAAATCTTATTTCTTACATTCGATTGGTCATTTAAATCACGTGATATATCTTGATCAAAATGGTGAATATTGTCAGAACATGGGCTTGAAATTCTGACACAAAAAGATGAATAACAGGCTGTGTTTAAAATACTCACATTCTATATATAGTTAAACTAAATTCTCTGGTCTTTTAGCATAGTTTCCGATAAAAATTTGGATTCCAGAGGTTCGGAAATCTTCGTATAAATTCGTTATTCAATCTTCCGAATCAGAGTCGCTGGTGGTTGACATTCGGAAAAAAATCTTGTTTACATCAGGCATGCACACAAACCCAAATGCAGACCAATTGTTAATAGCCAGAACGAGCAATAATAGCTAGTTCTGGCAAAAGAAGCTACATTGAAGGTTTACCCAGACCTGCTTACCGCTGGATGAGGACATCGATGAAATCATGCGGTAGCGTTTTCAGCGATTTACGCGTATCGCAGTGTGTTCTAATTCGACGAACCACTCGGCATGCCGCGCCGCACACGATATGTGGAGAGGCATTGACGGAGCACTGCATTCGCTGATCATGAATCATGATGAGGTAAATATCATATAAACGCTCTTTAATTTGATTAATAAGGAGTAGATTTGCATTGAACGCTCTTTATTGTTCCAAGTTGTATCATGCCCGATTTTTCTCAATTCTGTCACTTGAGTTTAGTCTTCTTGCGGGTGCGATTGAACTACATGATCGGTTGGATCCATCTGTGAACAATACTTTTCTCTATTAACAAGAATTTGCAGTCATCTAGTAAAGTATTGGTTTCATGTCCTATTTGTAATTTTCTAACACTTGGGAACAAAATTAATGTCTGTCTCGTGCAAATGCCAAAAATACAGGGAACGGGTTACGGTCGACTAGATCATTCAATGAACCTCTACTCTATAGCTACGTTTACTCCCATGTTAAAGGTACGGTTGGCCTTGGCGGTGGGTATCCTGTGAAAATATTTCCACCCGTCAAAAACCGCCACCAACAGAAAGAACATCAAAATGTAGACAGACTTTGTCCGTATACAAATAAGAAATATCGCATAAACAGTATGTTATTGTCAAATGTTTGACCATTGTTATGTAAACAAAAGCATAAAAAGTAACTTTTCTGGTGTTTGTTTATATTATGATGGTAAACATAAAGAGCGTTCTTTGTTGGTGAATTCCTGATATGGAAGTAATAAAGAGCGTTTATGCCATTTGTGTGTGATTAGCCAGTAGTATTGTGCTGTCTTCTGTAACACAGTCAGGCTCTTGCTTAGGTAAAATATAGTAGGTCTTTATGATAACATGCTGTTTACGTTATGGTCATGGTGTATATGAACGAAACTGTATGCGTTTTAATGTTTTTCTGTTTACGGTGATTAGAACAAATATGAATATTTTCGACAACTAAGGCCTCACGTGCCTTTAAAATCCTGGGAACATATTCGTTTTGATAGGTAAATTTATAACATTGAAAAATCAATGCAGGTTATATATATCTTCATGTTTACTTTATTTGCATCGGGAATACCACTGCACAGCCAAATTTCAATCTTGTCGCAGCGCATGAATAGTATTCCGACAAAATTCGTTGTGCAATCTTTTGCGCCAGCTTCGTTATTCAATAATATTACTAATGACGCCTTTCTAAATGACAATAACAGGATGACTTTATCGCTTCTTCGTAACAACATTTAAACTAGTTGAAAGCTAATTGAGTTGCTTATCGTGTGTCGTCATGATTAACCATTCTCCTGGGCAAAATATATGTATAATACCGAATTAGTGCGACAATGATTTTGAATAATTTGTGTGAAAATATTATTTTGGATTATCCTTCTTTTATCAAATTCACAAAACGGTAAAGGTCATATACCACCATGATAGTGGAATACCAGTATATATATAGTGGAATTCAGGATGTGCCTGACCTGTTAATAATGTATTTCACTTTATGTTAATTGACTTTGTGTGCGATTTAACTTTGCGTCGCTAACAATCATGCAATTTCTCCCGGGTGATCTATGTTTCGACAGAATCTGACATAATGACATGTATTTTGATATACTGACAGTCCCAAGTGAAAGAGTTAGTGAGACGCACGTTTTACCCAAATATCCTGATAATTAGTAACCATTTTCTCAAATATGTCAGGTATTTAATTTATACGCATGGTCTGCCGAAAAATTCCGTACTCAGGACCAGGGTGGGTGGGACCCCATTTCCCCCGGTGCTTGAAAATATTTACCAGATTGGTTTATATTTGTTCCTAATTATTTACAAACACAGACGGTCCAGCACCCTTATGGCAGGAGGGTGAAATATTCATGTATGTTGCAATAATGATGTGCTTTAATTTGTCTTAGATTGAACCAAGATCTTAACTTTGTTCCAGTATTTTTGGTACCGTTCGCCCAAACATGGACATTAACATCAGTTTTGAGGGAATAATTTACATTAAACAGCAAAATATATTATCATATAAAACATAAATTGTATCATATCCTGTTAATGTAGAATGGACATGATATCAGTTGTGGAATAACTAAATATGCTCCACTCAATAATGATCCAATTGATGCAGATCGATGGATATTATATGATATGACTTATGTCATTAGTGATCCAAAGCCAGGTATAATTAATAGAATAGAAACGAGTAGAATGCTCTTATCTAAATATGCACCCATTGGCTATCAAAATAAATGGTGGTCAAATACATGCAGATGTACAAAATATACATATTCCATTCCACTTTGAAAATATGTCAGGGTTAATGGACAAGCGTAAGCTAGATGGTCGAACCCGTGTTCTATAATGCCTGTACCCAGTTATATCCCTTAGTCTTGGTAGAAACTGCCGTCACATTTGCACAACGCATTACATTTTATGTTGGCTTCTAAAGCAACCGTTAGTTACTGCATCTGTTTGCACGCGCTTTCTTACAGCCATATCAGATAAGTTCATAACATGTATTCTTAAACATGTGGCAGAGTAGTCCATTTGGGTACCCTTGCACTTGCCGCCTCACGCTCCCATCCCCAAGATGAGTAGTTCTGGATCAGGTGTCATCGACTGTCCCCATATATGTCCTGCATGTTAGCCAGTCCGCGTAATGTGTTGCTTAAGGAGAGGCGCACGTTTTTCATCAATCCAGCCAAAAATGGCGTGAGATTTTCAGGCAAAGCCCGAAGCGTCAAGTAAACTTGCAAAACAGTTAATATTGTTTTTCAATATATATGTCAGCAGTGGCGTGATTATTTTTAGTTTTCTGAAATGTGAATTTACATGTACTTCGTTAAGGGGGAGACGCACGTTTTTTGCATAAATCCAGGCAAACATGGCAAGAGATTGTCAACAAAGAATTTCTCTGGATCTATCTGGCAAAACATCTTGAGTTTCTCATATCATCATCTTCATGTTATATAGCATCAGCAATTGTGAAAAGACAGCAAAAACAATGGATTTTAATACATTTGAGAGGTTGACAATATTATTTAAATTTTTGTCCCTTTCGGTACCACGTACTACTAGAATAATTAATAGTTTCACACAAAACTCATATTACCAAATAGCTTATTATCTTGGCTCTATGGGCGGAGGCTTCATTTGTATCATAAGATTGAGTTAGGTTTTTAATTGCATAATATAGCATCATTCCCCCATATAATGAAGAATACATCAGTCACCAATATTCCAGCCCAATGAAAACACATGTTGATATGCAGTGTGGTCCACTTAACCAGAGTAATCAACTAGAATTAGTCCATTGTGTTAAGAGATATGGTGGTCAGCTTTACTTGGTTATGAACCCATGACCCAGAACTCATCTCAGCCCAATTTTTCATTGATCATGACATGAAAATATAGAAAATTATTTATGGGTAGTTGCCTTTCTAAATGAAAATAATAATTAAATGTCATGATCTTGAGATCTGATATCATGGATATATGAACTGCACTTTAAAAAAAAAAATATTTTACAGAAGTTCTTGGTACCTGAAAACTGAAATTTTAGATATTTTTCATGCCATAAAAGTACAGTAAATGAGACTATAAAATACAATTGGTTGATGCTTCTTAAATATTGTGTCACAATAATCGCTTGTACCAAATTAACCCAGAAATTCCTGGCAGATTTTGAGAAAATCCATTTTGAAATAGCAGGAAATTTGGGCACAACTTGCGTCTGACCCACAAGAGCGTCACTTGTTGATGGTATGTTCTTCAAATTATATAATTACACATCTTTGCAAATAACTGCCTTGTGTGGTCTTCTGATTTTGATGCGCTGTTCCGATGGTATACATGTTTATTGTACATGTTTCTTTGATTGGAAGTCATCGTCTGAAATGTTGACTGCAGCGGTGCTAAGTTTACAAAGCCATCTTCGGGCATGAATTGCAGGTTTCCTATGCTGATTTATTACCGCTGTCAGCAAAAAATAAAAACAACATCACATACCGAGTAGGTGTTAAACATCCGCAGTAGGAGTGACTTGTGTTGGCCAGTTGGTCGGTTATTTCATGTGTGTTTGTATTTATTGTGACCCACATATATACATGGAATATAACACATTTCATGCGCAGATAAGTATCTCAAATACTTCCAAACACCAAACTCTTTTCATACACGTACCTGTTTTAGCTTCTGCGTGTGGGAAAGAACGATCACATTAACATTTGTGTCAACTTCTTTCCATCACAGATTCATTTCCATAATCAACAGTATCCGGAACAGGATGCGTCACGCGGGGCATCTGCTTTCCTCGTGTGCATAGCGATGACGATCACATGCGATGATGATGATAATTTTAATAATGATGTTGATTATAATGACGATCGTAATGATGACGATGATGATAAGATCATGATAGCGATGATTATAACAAAGACGACGATAATGATGAAAAATAATGACGAAGACGTGACGACGATGACAATGCCTATGATAATGACAATGATGGTGATGACGATAAGATGATGGTTATAATGATGAAGGCGGTGATGATGATGACTATAATGAAGATGACCATACGCCATGTTGATCGGGAATCGGTCGATTGTTGTATATTATGAACATAATTATGTGTGTTCCTTCTCATTCTACGATCTTTTGTATATAATATCTATTCGCCAATATACTGTCATGTTCTATGGATTGAGAGAAATAAAGCATGTCGAGATGAAAGATTAGTCAGTCGTGAGAAAAAGAACCAGTTGTTGCATGTATAATGTAGCATATACCTCTTTGTTCTTGGTATCAATTAGCACCACCTGTTCAGTTAAAAGTTTGAAAAGTTCGCTCTTGTTTTTATTCAGGAAACTCAGGGATTATACGGAGATTATAACCTAAATGAGCCACACGTCAAAATATGGTATCTGGCTGTCGACGAAAGTTCTATTCAGTGCTGGCTCGCCATTCTTGAAACACTTTCTGGCCATTTTCACCATTATGATAGGGATACTGTACTACAACCTTCTGCCTGCGCGAATTATGTAAATTAGTGGGAATTTCTTCACACATTGGGAGTTATAAATACCCCAAACAATACGTCACTGAATGTTCTACCCATAAATCCATGGTCATTGCACATGAATGCTTTGTTAGAAGATAGAGAAATGGTCGGAGCATTTATTTGTCTGTATTTTGACCGAATTGTCAAATCACAAGTTGGATTATCTCCATTTTTGTCTTGGAAGTACATACGACTGCTTTCAATGGAGATAAATCAGGCTCTTGTCCCGTGGAGTACCATACAGAGCTGGCCCAAACCAGATACCAAACACATACTTTTTATATAAACATCATCCAATTTGTATTCTATGATACCGTTATCAAATAAGTAAACCATCAAAACGGTACTCCCATGACTGAGAATAATAAAGGTCACGCTGACAGTTATAGCCCTTATATGCTTAAAATCCTATTTTTCAGCCATCCTACAAACCCATGAAATCAGGCATTGCTACCTAAGCACGATGTTGCAGTATATAGAGCTGCAGCTGATGGGCACGCCGAGTTCTTGTTACACTGGAAGCTTTGACGAATGAACGGCAACACTACTGTTGGCACGCCACCATTACATAACATATATGACCATCCACTACCGTCCATTAAATACCAAATCTTTTGTGCTGTCATTTCAATACGGAGGCCACCAAGCATAATCTTGCTCTCGCCGTATGCTGTCGGAGAATTCCAATGAATGGATTTTTGCAAACAACGTTTGTTCTATAATGGGAACTGGGGTTGAACGTGGAAACGGATATTTTCGACCCAGATTTGCAATACCTCCTTGTTATGAATTTGAGTACCCTTGTGTGGCCTCGTTATGGGCGCCGTGAGGAACATCATACATGAAGATGCGGTAGAACATCAAACAAGATGATAGAATTGAAGAATGCATTAGTCTTATCCCTATGTCAGACAGTGGCAAGTAATATGTTTAATTTCCGGTTTTCATTTCGATTAGCATAATGTGATATGATGTACCTAGTTTTAATTTTATTGTTTTCAAATGTTTTGTTTGTAAACAGTTTTTTTTATGATTCGCAGCAGGTAGTGCCATATTTTCTGGACACAATCTGGAACAGTGATTAATTCTATGCATCCCACAGAGGGTTCTGATGTGGTGACACACTCCTATATAACAATTTACTGATATATGTAGTATATATACACTTCGGTATCCAATGTGTGTGAACATTTATGGGTCAAAATTGATGATATATTTTGAAAAAAAGCATGAAGAAAAAAACGGATTTTTTAGCTGATGATAAACCACCCACCCCCGCCGAAACTGTTTTCCGCCCCCCCCCCCCCCCCTGACTGACCAGCCGAATTACCTTCGGTCCGAAGTCGCGACAACTGGTTTACACTTCACGATGATATTAGTCAATAAATAAATATATTTGTAGGTAATTGTAATGCAAAAATAGCAATACTTTTAATGGTAATGCATTACTTTGCCAAGTAATGAACCCATCCCTGGGTATGACCGTACCATTTTCGATATGATGCGGGTTAACTACACACTCGCATGCTATAAGTAGCTTAGAAATAGCGTGTGAAAAAACACAGTTAATTGTCGGGTAGTAATCGGTTTAAATGGAAAGCAATTTAAATATTTACCAACACCTTTGTCGCTTTTCACGCAATTTAAGCACAGACTCTCCGTGGCATTTACAATACCAACGCCTATAAACATGTCGTGATTGCTGCGAGTTTCATTTCTGGATCTTCTCCGAGTTATAAATGTTTGTAGTCTAAAAATGACCCATCATATGTGTCATTTAAGGATTGACTTGTGATTATGATCAGTCCAACATCTGCATCTCTTTCGGGATATAAAATTAATGATGCTATTTTTTTTCGAAAAGTTTCAGAGAAAATGCAAACTGTAAAATTAAGCCTGTCCTCCGGAATCATATATAGTCAGGAGGCAAGCACCCCAATTTTTATTTTGCTAAACATTTTTAGTACCATATGCCAACATATCCTGGGTGGTAGAGTTTGGTCCACTGATTAAAAAAAACATTGTTGGCAATTTTCTATTCTCGTGTTAGAAGTCAAAGGTCAAGGTCAAATGTATAGGTGCTTTTCTGTCCTAGCCTGAATTTTTCAACATATAGAATGATATTTTTGTTAGTAAGAGCTATTGATAAATGATGTATTGTACCAAGAAAAAAACAACTATTGAATGTATAATGTAGCATATACCTCGTTGTTCTTGGTATCAATTAGCACCACTTGTTCAGTTAAAAGTTTGAAAAGTTCTCTCTTGTTTTTATGCAGGAAACTTTTCGTCGACATCCAGACCCCATATTTTGGCGTGTGGCTCATTTAGGCTATCATCTCGGTATATATCCCATACCACGTCAATGCGATTTTAGCTGCATTTCGACGTGCTTTACAAATCACAGTGTTAGAATATTCCTGGACAGTTTAAGAAGTCCCCGGTGGTGGGATCTGTACAATTAAAGCGCCATAAAAAATAATCGCGTTTGGCGCGTCGTCTTGTGATTCACAAATGGATTCCAAACACGACAGGAGATCTGCATTGAACTAGAACGCGATTCATTGTAATTGGAGGAGCTGGTGGCGATGGTTGGTTCTGGTGTTTGCAGAAATCTTCAAGATTATCATCTCTTGTCTAACGCATTCAAGTTATTAAATGGATTCCCACATCTTTTAAAATAAAGCTGCTATGGCTAGTTAGAATTTTTGAAGATTAGCTGCAATTTGTGCGTCTACTCATGGTGCTTTGTAGAAAAGTTCTTTTCAGTGCTGGCTCACCATTCTTGATATCTCTGGTCCCGCAAGCATCCATGGCCTTAGTGCAGCGGGAATGTCAGTGAGACCTACCGCACCATATTCGCCTTACATCGTAGCATTAATTAGCTCATGGACTTGATCTAGGGTCATCTCAGTAAATGTATGGCAAATGCCCATTGCAATCCAATTAGTTGGATTATCTCCCTTTTTGTCTTGGAAGTGCCGACGACTGCTTTCAATGGAGATAAATCAGGTGGAGTACCATACAGAGCTGGCCCACACCAGATACCAAACACATAATTTTTATATAAACATCATCCAATTTGTATTCTATGGTACCGTTATAAAATAAGTAAACCAGCAAAAGGGCAGCAGCCCAGATAACAATTGTATATTTGGCTGGTAATCCGCTTCCTTTAACGACGGTATAAACGAATGTACTACAAGCTCAAATTGCATAGCAAAAGTCCAGTACAAATACTGGTTGCAACTGCATCACAGAGTCACGCCAGTTCTCAAAAGACAATATGTCTCTGTCATCCTCATCATAGCGGTATATAACGCAAAACGCAAAACGCAAACTGTAAAATTAAGCCTGTCCTCCGGAATCATATATGGTCAGGAGGCAAGCACCCAAATTTTTTTTTTTGCTAAACATTTTTAGTACCATATGCCAACATATCCTGGGTGGTAGAGTTTGGTCCACTGATTAAAAAAAACATTGTTGGCAATTTTCTATTCTCGTGTTAGAAGTCAAAGGTCAAGGTCAAATGTATAGGTGCTTTTCTGTCCTAGCCTGAATTTTTCAACATAGAGCATGATATTTTTGTTAGTAAGAGCTATTGATAAATGATGTATTGTACCAATGACCTGTGAGGCATGGTAATCTGATTGCTGATGTGTCTGGGTTCTTGTGTCGTTTCCTTAGCAACCGTTGGTATGAAATTGTTTTTTCATAGCAACCAGCCTCAAACTGTCGTTTTTTATCCATGTTATGGCATCTAATACTGAAAATATGCGAATAATTATACTTTGTGATGATCTTGAGTGTGCTTGCATGAAAATACATACATTTAGAGCACAATACAGCGAATAATGTGGAGTGTACAGTATCGCCCAACATAGTAGGCCTATACTGTTACAACATATACATCCAATTGGCTGTAATTTGGCACTAAATGCCAATAGTGGAGTTTCTTAGGGGTTGAATCTTGACTTTAGTGACTAAAGCATGAAACTTTAAAGATAACTTGCTTATTCATAGAGAAAACTTTTTGGAGGGGTGCCCGGTGGGGGTCCTGTGTCGGGATAAAATCAGGTTTCCATGGCAATGGCATAAACTATCTGGAGACAAATTTTAAAAGGCCAATCTTGAGAACCAACAAACCATGTGTTTGAAGAAATGATGTTAACTTATAGTGTCAATAATGGATCATCAAGTGGACTGAGTCACTTTGACATATATAGTCAAGGTCAATTGCCACGGTCAAGGTCATTCGAAAAATGTGATATTTTGGTCTATTTTTAGCTCAACCTTGTAAAGTTTGAGCTATTGCCATGGCTTGGTATCTGTCGTCCGTGTGTGTGTGTTCGTGTGTGATGCGTCAAAAATACAGGCTACAGGTCGTACCTTTGGTCTGATCATTATGAAATTTGTCATAGCTGTTGACATGGACATGTATATGGGAACGTTTTGGGTCATTTTGGGGTCATTTGGAAAAAAACATGGCCGCCAGCGGCCATATTGGATTTCAAAATTCAATCCATTAGCACGGGTTACAGGACGTACTGTTCGTCTGATCCTCATGAAATTTGTCATGGATGTTAACATTGACATGTAGATTGGAACGAGTAACTTTGAGGTCGTTCGGACAAAAAAATATGACCGCCAGCAGCCATCTTACTCTTTGCATGACTAAATCCTTTGGCACGGGTTACAGGTCGTACCTTTGGTTGGATCGTTATGAAATTTGTCATGGCTGTTGACATTGACATGTAGATGGGAACGAGTCATTTTGGGGTCATTCGGCAAAAGAACATGGCCTCCAGCGGCCATCATGGATTTCAGAACTCAATCCATTAGCACGGGCTACAGGCCATACTGACACAATGACTCTCCATACCAAATATAAGCTGAATATAGGCCAGATTGTACTTGATAATAAGACATTTTAACAATTATTATGGATAGAAAAGGTATGGTCCTGGCTCCGCCCTTGTTGTGTACATGGCACTCAATGAGAATCCATACCAAATATAATCTAGATGGCCCCGATGGTTTTTAAGATGTTTTAAGAATTAATATGGACGGTAAAAGCTTGACCCCTTTTTGACCCGGCGACCCAATTTGAACAAATCAGAAACCCGGTCACCTGACTTGAGGTTCTTGAGAAGAAATTGACGGATGTGTAGTGGCGACTATAGCTACACTGGAGACTTTGTTTCACGTGAGCTAAAAACCACCACCCTCATCTAATTTCTAATATGTAATGGCCCGATAACAGAGGAAGTTATTTTTAATGGCATGACTGTCAGATTCACAATTGGGAAGCAACATTTAAGCCATATTTATAACTGCAATGCGTTGTTTTGTTATATATTCCTTATTGTGGGAGACCTATGTTATGGGTGGCCCCTTTTGGGGAGAATTCGTCCATAGTAAACCTAGGGGCTAATCACTAACACAAACTGGCCTCGCTAGTCTATTACGCCCGGCCACAAATTGAGTGTAAGTAAATGGCGTCAAAACGAACCAAAAAATGTTGCTAAAATTTCAGATTGTGGGACATCTATCACATTTGTGGCACCTAGCTATTCGTGAATTCCTCCATAGCAACCATAACAACTATTCGTGAATTCGTCCATAGCCACCATAGGGGCAAATCGCTGCCAAAAAAGTACCGGAGTAACCCATTATATCTGGCCACAATTTGGGCGTAAGTATAGTCTGGCGTCAAAACCGACTCTAAACTATTGCAAAATTCCTGATTTTGGTAGACCTATGCAATTGGAGGTCCCTTTCAGAAAAGTACCCTGGTCGCTCATTTCACCCGGCCACAAATTGGGCGTAAGTAGAGTCTGGTATCCTAACGAACCCTAAAATATCGCTAAATTCCCAATTTTGGGGTGTATTCGCCCAAAACCACCATAGGGCCAAATTACTATCAAAAACGTATCCGGCTAGCCCATTATTTCCGGCCACAAATTGGGCGTAAGTAGAGTATGTATATATGCAAACGGGCTCTAAAATGAAGCTAGACTCCAGATTGTAAGATACATATGTCATTGCTTCATGGCCCATATTGGTGTGAATTCGTCCATAGCCGCCTTTGGGGCAAATTACTGTCAAAACAATTCCCGATCAATGGATATTTGGCCACTTTTGGGGTGACTCCGCATATAGCGAACCTATGGCCAAATTATTGTCAAAAAGTACCCGGTTAGCCCATTATAGCGGCCACAAATTGGGAGTAAGTAGAGTCTGACGTCACAACGGAACCTAAAATGTTGCTATACTTTCCTGATTGTGGGAGACCTTTCAAAATTTGATAAAAATGGGTTTAGTCACGGATTGCCACCACACTTACACACTAACACCCCATGGTACGAGGAGTCTAATCGTGTGGCTTAAATCTGTCAACAGTGGCGTAATTCGATTCAGGGGTGCACTGAAAGGGAGAGGGGCACCAACATTGATACATAATATTTGTAGCGCCAATTTACACCAAATTGATACACATTTAAAATTATCCATGATACGAGGAGTCTAATCTTGTGATTTAAAAATACGTCATATCGGTGCTGTTTGGATGAGAAATGGGGTGGGGTGGGCACTAAATTTGATTTTTAAAAATGTAGTCGCCTATTAGCACCAAACTTATAAATAACCATCTCCATGCAATCAGGAGTCTTATTGTGTGGTTTAAGGATGTCACAAGTTGGGATGCACAGAGGGTGAAAGGGACACACAAAATTATAAACAATATTTAGCACCGATTTCCACAAGATTTATACATATTCTTCTCCGTATAGAGGAATCTAATCGTGTAGTTTAGATACGCCAGATTGGTGTCGTTTGGGGTGAGAGATGGGGGCACTAAATTTGATACGAATTTGTATACTCGCCAATTATATATAGCATTTCCTTGGTTAGCCTAAGTGTGTGGTTTAATGATGACAAACGAGGCGCTGCTTGAGTTCGAAATAGGGACAGGAGGGTCACAAAAAATGATAACAAATTTTTTTTAGTTCTAACTACAAGCAAATTCATACACATTCTTCTCAAACTGCATGTTAAAACGGCCACATGTGGTGCCTAGTTATATTTGCGACTAATTTTCTGTCTATATGTGTCCTATATATGACACCACGGTGTACAATCGAGATGGCACCAAGGCGGTCTAAGAGGGGTAACATTTTACGAGGAAGATAATGGCGCAGGTTAAAATTTTCTAAAGTGACGCTGTTGGTATCAGGGGCAGAAAAGGGGGAAGGGCAGCAAAAAAAATAAAATGATGTGATAGGTTTGTCACTTATTTCCACCAAACTTATACATAATCAACTCTGGGATATGGCGCCGTTCAAGTCAGGCTGCACGTGGCCACCAACAATTGATTTAATAAACTATTTTAGCGCAGATTTCTACCAAATTGATATAGTTTTCTTCTCCGTGATACGAGGAATATAATCGTGTGATTTAAAGACGTCAAATTGGTGCCGTTTAGGTGAGAGATGCGGGTGTCATAACTATAATAATAATTTGTGTACTACCGATTATCACCAAACTTATATACAATCATCTCCATTATATCATGCATCCATGAGTCTAATGGACGTGGTTTAAATGTGTCAAAACTGGCGTCGTTAAAGTCATGCATGGGGAGGGGAATTGCACCAAAGCTGACACAATTATATTTAGCACTAATTTTCACCAAATTCATACACGTTCTTCTCTAATGATACGGTGTATTAAATCACATTTGGTGCCGTTTGGGTCATGGATAGCGAGAAGAGATGCATTAGCACTAAATGCCAATAGTGGAGTTTCTTAGGGGTTGAATCTTGACTTTAGTGACTAAAGCATGAAACTTTAAAGATAACTTGCTTATTCATAGAGAAAACTTTTTGGAGGGGTGCCCGGTAGGGGTCCTGTGTCGGGATAAAATCAGGTTTCCATGGCAATGGCATAAACTATCTGGAGACAAATTTTAAAAGGCCAATCTTGAGAACCAACAAACCATGTGTTTGAAGAAATGATGTTAACTTATAGTGTCAATAATGGATCATCAAGCGGACTGAGTCACTTTGACATATATAGTCAAGGTCAATTGCCACGGTCAAGGTCATTCGAAAAATGTGATATTTTGGTCTATTTTTAGCTCAACCTTGTAAAGTTTGAGCTATTGCCATGGCTTGGTATCTGTCGTCCGTGTGTGTGTTCGTGTGTGATGCGTCAAAAATACAGGCTACAGGTCGTACCTTTGGTCTGATCATTATGAAATTTGTCATAGCTGTTGACATGGACATGTATATGGGAACGTTTTGGGTCATTTTGGGGTCATTTGGAAAAAAACATGGCCGCCAGCGGCCATATTGGATTTCAAAATTCAATCCATTAGCACGGGTTACAGGACGTACTGTTCGTCTGATCCTCATGAAATTTGTCATGGATGTTAACATTGACATGTAGATTGGAACGAGTAACTTTGGGGTCGTTCGGACAAAAAAATATGACCGCCAGCAGCCATCTTACTCTATGCATGACTAAATCCTTTGGCACGGGCTACAGGTCGTACCTTTGGTTGGATCGTTATGAAATTTGTCATGGCTGTTGACATTGACATGTAGATGGGAACGAGTCATTTTGGGGTCATTCGGCAAAAGAACATGGCCTCCACTCAATCCATTAGCACGGGCTACAGGCCATACTGACACAATGACTCTCCATACCAAATATAAGCTGAATATAGGCCAGATGGTACTTGATAATAAGACTTTTAACAATTATTATGGATAGAAAATGTATGGTCCTGGCTCCGCCCTTGTTGTGTACATGGCACTCAATGACCATCCATACCAAATATAAGCTAGATGGCCCCGATGGTTTTTAAGATGTTTTAAGAATTAATATGGACGGAAAATCTTGACCCCTTTTTGACCCGGCGACCCAATTTGAACAAATCAGAAACCCGGTCACCTGACTTGAGGTTCTTGAGAAGAAATTGACGGATGTGTAGTGGCGACTATAGCTACACTGGAGACTTTGTCTCACGTGAGCTAAAAACCACCACCCTCATCTCATTTCTAATATGTAATGGCCCGATAACAGAGGAAGTTATTTTTAATGGCATGACTGTCAGATTCACAATTGGGAAGCAACATTTAAGCCATATTTATAACTGCAATGCATTGTTTTGTTATATATTCCTTATTGTGGGAGACCTATGTTATGGGTGGCCCCTTTTGGGGAGAATTCGTCCATAGTAAACCTAGGGGCTAATCACTAACACAAACTGGCCTCGCTAGTCTATTAAGCCCGGCCACAAATTGAGTGTAAGTAAATGACGTCAAAACGAACCAAAAAATGTTGCTAAAATTTCAGATTGTGGGACATCTATCACATTTGTGGCACCTAGCTATTCGTGAATTCCTCCATAGCAACTATTCGTGAATTCGTCCATAGCCACCATAGGGGCAAATCGCTGCCAAAAAAGTACCGGAGTAACCCATTATATCTGGCCACAATTTGGGCGTAAGTATAGTCTGGCGTCAAAACCGACTCTAAACTATTGCAAAATTCCTGATTTTGGTAGACCTATGCAATTGGAGGTCCCTTTCAGAAAAGTACCCTGGTCGCCCATTTCACCCGGCCACAGATTGGGCGTAAGTAGAGTCTGGTATCCTAACGAACCCTAAAATATCGCTAAATTCCCAATTTTGGGGTGTATTCGCCCAAAACCACCATAGGGCCAAATTACTATCAAAAACGTATCCGGCTAGCCCATTATTTCCGGCCACAAATTGGGCGTAAGTAGAGTATGTATATATGCAAACGGGCTCTAAAATGAAGCTAGACTCCCGATTGTAAGATACATATGTCATTGCTTCATGGCCCATATTGGTGTGAATTCGTCCATAGCCGCCTTTGGGGCAAATTACTGTCAAAACAATTCCCGATCAATGGATATTTGGCCACTTCTGGGGTGACTCCGCCTATAGCGAACCTATGGCCAAATTATTGTCAAAAAGTACCCGGTTAGCCCATTATAGCGGCCACAAATTGGGAGTAAGTAGAGTCTGACGTCACAACGGAACCTAAAATGTTGCTATACTTTCCTGATTGTAGGAGACCTTTCAAAATTTGATAAAAATGGGTTTAGTCACGGATTGCCACCACACTTACACACTAACACCCCATGGTACGAGGAGTCTAATCGTGTGGCTTAAATCTGTCAACAGTGGCGTAATTCGATTCAGGGGTGCACTGAAAGGGAGAGGGGCACCAACATTGATACATAATATTTTTAGCGCCAATTTACATCAAATTGATACACATTTAAAATTATCCATGATACGAGGAGTCTAATCTTGTGATTTAAAAATACGTCATATCGGTGCTGTTTGGATGAGAAATGGGGTGGGGTGGGCACTAAATTTGATTTTTTTTAATTTAGTCGCCTATTAGCACCAAACTTATAAATAACCATCTCCATGCAATCAGGAGTCTTATTGTGTGGTTTAAGGATGTCACAAGTTGGGATGCACAGAGGGTGAAAGGGACACACAAAATTATAAACAATATTTAGCACCGATTTCCACAAGATTTATACATATTCTTCTCCGTGATAGAGGAATCTAATCGTGTACTTTAGATACGCCAGATTGGTGTCGTTTGGGGTGAGAGATGGGGGCACTAACTTTGATACGAATTTGTATACTCGCCAATTATATATAGCATGTCCTTGGTTAGCCTAAGTGTGTGGTTTAATGATGACAAACGAGGCGCTGCTCGAGTTCGAAATAGGGACAGGAGGGTCACAAAAAATGTTTAGTTCTAACTACAAGCAAATTCATACACATTCTTCTCAAACAGTGCATGTTAAAACGGCCACATGTGGTGCCTAGTTATATTTGCGACTAATTTTCTGTCTATATGTGTCCTATATATGACACCACCGTGTACAATCGAGATGGCACCAAGGCGGTCTAAGAGGGGTAACATTTTACGAGGAAGATAATGGCGCAGGTTAAAATTTTCTAAAGTGACGCTGTTGGTATCAGGGGCAGAAAAGGGGGAGGGCAGCAAAAAAAAAAATAAAAAAAAATGATGTGATAGGTTTGTCACTTATTTCCACCAAACTTATACATAATCAACTCTGGGATATGGCGCCGTTCAAGCCAGGCTGCACGGGGCCACCAACAATTGATTTAATAAACTATTTTAGCGCAGATTTCTACCAAATTGATATAGTTTTCTTCTCCGTGATACGAGGAATATAATCGTGTGATTTAAAGACGTCAAATTGGTGCCGTTTAGGTGAGAGATGCGGGTGTCATAACTATAATAATAATTTGTGTACTACCGATTATCACCAAACTTATATACAATCATCTCCATTATATCATGCATCCATGAGTCTAATGGACGTGGTTTAAATGTGTCAAAACTGGCGTCGTTAAAGTCATGCATGGGGAGGGGAATTGCACCAAAGCTGACACAATTATATTTAGCACTAATTTTCACCAAATTCATACACGTTCTTCTCTAATGATACGGTGTATTAAATCAGATTTGGTGCCTTTTGGGTCATGGATAGCGAGAAGAGATGCATTAGCATTGATAAAATTGCCATTCGACGATATCCACCGGTCATCCCCGAGGCCATCTCCATATCGTTTTAAGTAGTTTTTGGCATTCAAATTTCACAATCTCGACAAATGGTGACACATTTAAGTCACTTGAACAATTATATCTTCTGAACTGGGAATGAGGACATTCATATAATGAGCCAGCAAACAATACATATAAGAAAGCATTAACAGTATATTTATCATTCCATTTAAGAGATACACATTTTCTTGCAACTGAGAACTCGAACCGTCAGATGATTGCATATTAAATTGGCTAATATACATATATTATAACAAAATTGTCTGTTCCATTCAGTATCTTCGTGTTGATATGATAGCCAGGTGTCCCCAAAATCTTAGTCTAACCCACTAGATTGATAGATACATCTCTATATGTATATCATGTTGTCGTCTTTTATTTTTGCTGGCTAATGTGTTTATGATTTTCATGTTTCATCTTATAACGTCTAAACTACACGCAGTTGTAAAATAAATAAATACTTCTTTATTGGTGGAACGGATTAATCCTGATAAACAAAATGACAATCGACAACGTGAACCACTAATAATATTCTATGAGCAAGAATCATGTTTTGTGATGCTATTTGAATATAAAATTGATGAGAATAAGTGTAACACTTTGAGCAATAGTATTCTCTATTCCCACCAAATATCCACATCATGCAGATGATTTCACATCACTTTAACCTGGGCAACGACGGGTAACCCTGCTAGTTTATGATAACATCGGAAATGAGCCGGAATTTCCATTTATTTATGAAAGTAATCTATAGTCGATATCCTATTGAGGGAACATTCCGCTTTCAAGCAGGAAGATATCTTTTATCCCTGCTTCTGTTGCTTCAACATACAACCATGACTTTCGGACTATCTACCCAGAAATTAAGGTCATAATAAGGTGTACTATTGTTGGTTTTATTATTATACATGCTCTTATTGGCATATTAAATGTGCGAGTGAATCCAGGGATGAATACAGGTAAACTATATATGTAAATAGTAAATACATTCTAATTTCCACTGAAATTAACGTCAATTGTCTATATATAGGTCATTTTTATTAAAATTATGTGAAGATACGATAAACTGTTATATAGGGCCTATTAACAAAATGGATCTTTAAAACATTTGTCTGGGTATTATTGTCGATTGTAATACATTACTTATATTATGACCGTCTCGTAAATTGAACATGCATGAGTCTTATAGTAGACCTACTGAACATTGATATACATGAGCATGGTGTTCACTACTAAACTATGGAACGCCATAGCTGCCTTATATTGCTGATGGTCTTTATATGCAGACACGTTGTCAATATATGTAGATACTTTGTCAATATATGCAGATATTTTGTCATTATATGCAGATACTTTGTCTTTATATGCAGATACTTTGTCTTTATATGCAGATACTTTGTCATTATATGTAGATACTTTGTCATTATATGTAGATACTTTGTCTTTATATGTAGATACTTTGTCTTTATATGCAGATACTTTGTCGATATAATTATGTAGATACTTTGTCTTTATATGCAGATAGATACCCTGTCATTATATATAGATACTTTGTCTTTATATACAGATAGTTTGTCAATATATGCAGATAATTTGTCGATATATGTAGATACTTAGTCTTTATATGCAGATATTTTGTCGTTATATTCAGATATTTAGTATTTATATGCAGATACTATGTATTTGTATGCAGGTGGGCCTACCTTGCTTTTTGTGCAAATATCTGTTATTTTTTTCTTCATAAGCGAAAAGAAAACTAATATTAAATTGATAGTTTTTCCGTGAAATTTCCGTTTCAGGAACACATGTTCTTTCCTGCTTTTGTACGATTTCGGATGATGTAGGTTTCTTTTTCACGCGTTTATGTACGACCATGGAAGATATTCTTAAAAAGAAAACCATAATCAGAAATGGCAACGCCCTCAAGATCATATTATTAGCCATAAATTATAATATAAAATATATTGGTTACATGAATTCACCGCCTCATAATTCCGTTAAAACAACTAATCCTTCGAATTATTACAAACATCTACGGTTTATTACTGCAGGTTTCTCATTCACCACACCAGAAAGCTTCTAAATGCGGATCAAAAATCGGAGGTATTGTGTTCCCGCCAAGAGTGCATGGTCCAGCCATTGTTCATACCTAAACATCGAAAGCAATTAACGCGGTCATTATTGTTACATACTGCAACTATAAGACATCCAGCAGATACACACCCCACGAAAACCCGAAATGTGTTGTCCTGCGAGAAATCCCATCGCTATAGATCAATTTGACACGGCCAGATTAGACTTCCTACAATATCTCTAAACAAGATCATATATTATATACCCATGATTTTAATTGTAGAATATAAAATATATTGGTTTCGCGAATGACCAACTCAAAACAACAATAACAACCAGCACCTAATTAACGAACCGGCGGCCGACTTGGCCGTCTCAGACCATGCACAACCATCAGTGGGCTGCAGAACGAAAATATCTATAAAAGTTGAAATATAAGACTTACAAATTATCTTTTAAATGGCTTTTATTGGTAATTGACATAGCTTGTCACAAACCAAAAATCAAGATTATTGACATAATAATGTAAAGGACAATAAACGAAATTGAAATTCCTAAGTACACCTTTTACCGGTGATCGCGCAGTTCGATTTTTAAATAAATAAACCGGAAAAAACAATTTTCTATTTATAAAACGCTCATCGGCCCACGTCTTTCCAATATTTGGCCACAAGTATACACGCGGGCGTGCTAAAAAGCTAAACTTGGATGGGCTAACTGATTTCAGATTTTAAGCGCATTTTTTCCGGAACATTAAGTTGCAATAAAAAAGTGGAGTGCGTCACGGAACGGACCACGTGCAGAAAATTCCACGTATATCATAATTGACACAAAACTGAACTAATATGATTCGCATAATAATCTTATCGCCTGATAAATATACACGTTAGGCAAATAGCGATAACAATAAATGGTGAACTTTAATTTCGGTCAGCTACCTGGAATGAGATCGGTTCCGTTTGTCTTCAGTCTTTGCTTCCGCAAAATGGACACAACATATAACATCATGGAACGAACGTATAATGAAAAGAATCCGCATATAATGACAAAGTATCTGCATATAATGACAAAGTATCTGCATAGAAAGACAAAATATCTGCATATAATGACAAAGTATCTACATATAATGACAAAGTATCTGCATATAATGACAAAGTATCTGCATATAATGACAAAGTGTCTGCATATAAAGACAAAATATCTACATATAATGACAGGGTATCTGCATATAAAGACAAAGTATCTATATATAATGACAAACTATCTGAATATAATGACAAAGTATCTGAATATAATGACAAAGTATCTGCATCTAATGACAATCGGCAATATATGGCGTTCCATACTAAACAGTTTAGTCTCAGTATATTATAATATTACTCGACATATGTAAGGGAGCCGATATGTGTTTATATAGGGGTGACGCATATTTGGAGGGAGCCAAGTTACAAGCCCTTGTGGTTCATAGATCGGGTTAATTTATATTAGTTTCAACATTATGAATATTCCATGTTCAAAATGCTAACTTATTTCATCAATTATAACAGCATTATATGCATGCATGCGTGTATTCGCGTTTCCGAGTTGTTGAATAAAATAATTTTGAAAGTTATTTAGAGTTCACGTGTTTTCACGAAAATAATAGTAAAAATAGGGAAAATGCAGCAGAACAGTTATTAGTCCAAGGTATATAACTAAGAGAGGAAAAGAGAATGTATTCGTCAATATATACATTTTTGAAGCACATATGCCTAGTAACAATTAAATTGTGAACAACATGCAAAGTTTGGTATATTTGGCATAAAAATAAAACGGTTAAAGTTAGAATTTGGTCTCGTTGCTAGGGTAATTTAATTGCATAGCAACTCTTGTTATGGGCAACACATTTGACAACCCAATCAACATGAGAGGAATGGGGAGGGAAACATTAATGTGGACACAAAGTTTCTGGCGGTCTAAGCCCTTTCACTCGAAAATGTTCTAAAAACATTTGTTTAGTCCAATTTAGGCAAA
Organism: Siphonodentalium dalli; assembly: GCA_032622095.1. Taxonomy (NCBI): domain Eukaryota; kingdom Metazoa; phylum Mollusca; class Scaphopoda; order Gadilida; family Siphonodentaliidae; genus Siphonodentalium; species Siphonodentalium dalli. The sequence continues at coordinate 52,402,514 of CP136067.1, forward strand.
TTTGGCATATCTAATTTGACCTTGACCTTTGACCTTGACAGAGATAACTAATTGCCAACAATGATTTTATTTATCGGGGTATCCCATAGCACATTATTAACATGGCATATGGTACTAAAAATGTTTAGCAAAAATTGTTGTAGCCACATTTTCTCCGACCTGCCTCCTGACTAATATGGAAAAGTCAAATGTGGGCTGAATTGATCGGTTGACATTGAAAAAACACCGAGAGGAAAAATAACATGCTCTTATAAATGGGGACATGTGCATCGCACCACAAGCCGACACCAGTTACATGCACTGAGTCCGACCACTGGCAAAGATTTAAACATCTAAAAGATAGTAATCATCCTTGATATGTTCAAGCATATATCTTCAGGTCTGATCATCAGAGAGCGATGAAACTTTTGGAAGATAGGCTTTTGCCACCAACATATAGTGGCTACATGCTTGAATTACCAACAACTTGAAACAAATAGTAAAATCAATGGGTTTACGAAGAGTGAACAATTTCACGTTTGCTTGACATTTGGTCATGTTCAAATGTCAGAATTGCGGTTAACGACATGTCACCTATGGCACCAAATATGGCGCGACCAACCTGCATGAAATTTATACATTGTATAACCGATAATATAAGAGTAATTATCAGCCTGGTGACAGTATTGAATCCAGTGTCTAATTATTAAAATGAGAGTAACTATGCTGTCCTTCACACGAGTCTTTAAATACATGTTATTTGCCTATTGCGCTAATTCAAACTGTTATTTTATGACACTGGCACTACACCCATTTGAAGAATGCGGTGTGACCAAAGAGAACCCGGACCGTCCGTGTCAAGGGGTGATTTTTGATCTCCCGAAGCCCCACCGCACGGGGGCTATTTACCCCTAACTTGCCAGAATTCCAATGCTATGCCTGCAATAACATGACACACCGATCGGACCCTCATGTGACCCGTGTACCGCTAAGAACACACATACATGTATCCATATGGGAACTACATGTACCATCGACTATATTCGCGACGAAACACGGGCGTGGCGTGGTCATTGTTTAACATAGACTGGTATTATATTGGTGGGTAGTTCTTATTAAAGAATTGCCATATCGAACATGTTTCTCAATTTGACCTTCTTAACCCAATACATGGTAATAGGAGAATATGTATTGGTTGGGGAGACAGAACATAAAACAGTATTATAAAGTATTAGTTATTGTCTGAACATTCAATAAAAATGTATGTACCCTTTCGTAAAACACGACGTCTGAACAACGCAAACGTGTAAACAATCAGCCCGCCATTCATCCCGAACCAATCGCCGATAAATAAGCAAGGATAACTATATATGATGTATATGATACATGTAGAATGACTGTGCTGGCAATTTTGATACAGAACTAATTAAAATACATGGTTAGAGCAAGTTAATTCGCCGAGCGACCCAGCGGAGTATTTCACATCACGTTAAGTTTAGAATACTTTTATTGCAATGAAGTGGACACCCACGGTGGTATATGGTCGGTGCATAATAGGCCACCAATGAAGACAATTTCATGATCCACACAGAACCCACGTGTGTTATGAGTGAACAGACATCCATTAAAGTGCCGCCAATCATGATCTCGTGTAGCGAGAGGAGCATAAATCCGCACGAGATTTTGACGATAAATTAATCAGTATTCATGTTAAATTAAATGGTCAAAGATACCTGAGGTGTTTGAAACAAACATCGCGGTAAATGACAGAGGAAACTGGATGTGAACACATGAATGTATCCTTTGAAGTTCAGTGTCGACTTCATCCAATGCACTGACTGAATTTAACTTTGTATATGTTTCGAAATCCGTAACTCCTTGCTCCCATGTTCGGTTGACTATCTTCCTGACTAGCTGATGTGCGTGACACAAACTTCAAAGATGAGGTACTATATAATTATACCGTGCACCACGGGGAGTTGACTTCTGACGAGAGCTAAAGAGAAGAAATTGTCATTTACTCATATGCTCGAAGTAGAGTTGTGATTGTCACCAACCGCGAATATCGCCAATGCATGGTGTTAAAGGTACGGTTGGCCTTGGCGGTGGGTATCCTGTGAAAATATTTCCAACCGTCAAAAACCGCCACAAACAGAAAGAACATCAAAATGTAGAGAGACTTTGTCCGTATACAAATAAGAAATATCACATAAACAGTATGTTATTGTCAAATGTTTGACCATTGTTATGTAAACAAAAGCATAAAAAGTAACTTTTCTGGTATTTGTTTATATTATGATGGTAAACATAAAGAGCGTTCTTTGTTGGTGAATTCCTTATATGGAACTAATAAAGAGCGTTTATGCCATTTGTGTGTGATTAGCCAGAAGCATTGTGCTGTCTTCTGTAACACAATCAGGCTCTTGCTTAGGTAAAATATAGTAGGTCTTTATGATAACATGCTGTTTACGTGATGGTCATGGTATATATGAACGAAACTGTATGCGTTTTAATGTTTTTCTGTTTACGGTGATTAGAACAAATATGAATATTTTCGACAAATAAGGCCTCACGTGCCTTTAATACAGGGGGTAACTATTGGCGAATAATTGAGGTAAACTTGGCTAAATGTCTTTAGAAAAAAAGAAGACATGCAGACATGATTGTGGAAGTTCTGCATCTATATACTCTGGTTAGCAATAGTTTTTCGCCACGATAAAACCTTTTACAGTTGAATATCATCCAGTCGTGCATATGCCATGACGTTTGCCTCACAAGGTAGTTTTCGACTTACAGCCTGCCACTCAATGTCTTTTCTATGATCTTCGACCGCCCGCAGTATGTCATGATTGTTTGGCTTATATTCGGGCTTGAATGGAAAACGTGACAGTATTTATTATTACATACAGACTTAAAGATTATCATAATTATCAGTCTGACCTATCGCTGCTGAGTTCTGGTCGTACAATCTTAATGACCCCAATGAATCTGGCGAGGCGCAACCTTAGCCGTGTGTGGTCGTCGATCGAATAGACATCGCCGCGATATAGGATTGGGGAATTGTTGGCGATCACAGATTAGCCACCACTGATCACCGGTTACATAAAACATAGTATGCATGTGCGGTTCATTTCAATCATGCGCAATCGTGAGAACGATCGTGGAGCAATATACGCAACTGACGAAAGGATCATATAGTAGAGAATACATCAACAGGACATTCTTTAACTTAAGAAATTATATCTTCAACAGGAATTCAGCAGAAAGATTCTATCTGAGTCGATTATATACCGTTGCGTTTAAGACACGTGGGTTGTGTCCGTTGGGTATTCGCGATTTAGCCATGACGCGGTGTCTATTGACAAATGGTAAGCCTGATCGATTGGTCCATTTAATTGCCGACGGCTCTGTTCTTTCAGTCGCCACCAAACAGACTACCCGGTTTATACAATAAATCCTGTTGGCGAATACAAGCCATGCATGGAGACAGGAGAGATACGAGACGGATGTCAACACCAACTGCCACACAACAGACCGATGTTACCCAGATTACTCCCGCCGTCCACTTCGAGGTACAGTTTTTCTTTCAGCCACCACCACTAACCTTTTCCCCCTTCAGTGGTCTGGAAGCCTCAGATTACAAAATTCTGACACCAAGATCACCGGTGTCATCAGAGAGGAGTCAGCAGCCAGCAACAGAAAACAAAGCAAAGAACACTATGATAAAGATATCGAGAGGAAACAAGAGAATGCACCACGGATGCTGTCGTATACACAACGGTGGCGAATTGAAACGTGGCCGGGACGAAACTATAATTTAGAATAAACAAATGAGAACACATAATAACCGTGGAATGGAAATGTTAGTAATGCACTTGAAAACTGTCATTGTAGAAAATATCCATACCAAATGCCGTTGACATTCGATGACTCATAACAGAGTAATTTAAACGGATTGACACAATATCAACATTTCCTTATATTAAACCAAACAGGATTAACTCTAGAATGGGAAATTTCAACATCATTTACGTTCTTTTGGAAGCGCTTATGATGATAAACATCCATACCAAATTTCATTGAACTCACTGCTGCGATACATGTAAAATACCAACATTTCCAGATTGGGCAACCAATGGATGAGATCTGTTCCGACGGACGCACACAAAGCTGGTCACACTCCTGTAGTCCATTATGCCCCATTCGAGTTGTGTATTATTATATAAAGTCCATCAAACCCGCGTCCATCCGACTTCAAACTTGAATACAAAACCTTTTGACAACATCTCAGTCTGGATCAATCCAAAGAAATAAAATCCGATATTGTATTAATTTGTTCTTGATCAGACCTTGTGACCACCCCCCCCCCCCCCGACACCAATCCAAAGAAATGTGTTTTATAAGCGTGTGTCTCAGATAAATGTACTTTTTGCAAGCCTGTTTTGATATAATAGTATGGCGAATGTGGAGATTCACCCTGAGAGGCTGAGACTGGATATAATAATTTAATCACAAAAGATTGGCCATTCTTGTGACCTTTGTCACATTTCACTTGATATAGGCCACCAGTATGTCCGAAAGTTTGTTTGATTAAATGATGATATCAAGTATCAAGGTGTATCTCCAAAATTACTCGTGCTGTCATATACTTGTAAAACATATGGTTCACGATACATGTATATCGCTATGCAATTATTAAATGGATTAGGCCGAAATCGGGTGTTTGTCTACAATTCGTGTATTTCTGTTTCGCCCACTATCAATGAAACTCCGGTAATATTTGTACGTGTCGATTAATTGTGGAGAATGTTTACAAATCGGATTTAATATAGCACGGAGTACAATTAATGTCCAGTTCGTGACAGGCATGCCACGTGAGGAATTTGGATATGACATGAATCTCTCACACCCGTAAATTGATATGAATCTCTCACACCCGTAAATTGATATTACAAATAACCCGCTTACGTGTCGTTGCTCGTGTTCTGCTCCTGGTTAGAAGAGCGATTGTTCTGTTTTAAAGTTGCCTCATCCGACTTGACACCATAGAACTATACTAGCTCTACGTTTCTGTGCCAGAAAACGTGATGTTTTCCATTCAATTTATTAAGCTCATCGACATGTTGATATGCATAATACAGATGTGTAATTACATATATGGTAAATCATGTGCGCATAAGTACAATATGGTTTAGTGTAGATATATTTATACATAATGCATCGGTTGTGTTGTACATGCATATCTACAATAACATAACAAATGTGTCGTGACAAATTATGGGGAAAACTCACCAGTATAAGCCCCAGGAAATCCAAAAGCTACAAGACATCACCCTCCGTCTAATGATTACGAAATATTTATGGGTCGTCTCCCCACCCACCCCGAGTTTAAGAGTTTGGATTGCCGTAAAAAGAAATATGGATGTATGTATTTCTGACGTATCATGTATAGGACATAAAATTCGTCGCCCAATTCTGACTGACACAAGCTACCTTTTCTCTCAGAGTAGTCCATATCGAACCAGGATTCAGTGTCAACTGGGATGTGTGGTTAATTCACAGAATGCTTGACACCAGTTTATTATCTTCGCCGTGCACTAATGTACATTTCATTGCCGAAACCTGGAATAGTCTATGTAAGGCGTACTTACGTGAATTTGGGGCTCTTTGAAACGCCGACGAAACTGTTACCATCTTTACAACTGATAGGACTTTTGTCGGCTTTTCAAAGAAAATGGCTTCATATAAGCAGTGGGGTAATGTGTTTGTTGATACGACACGAGTGTTATTTATCTGTTATAATTCATCATTAAAGTATCATGCATAACCTGTCTGCAACTTGGTCCATCTTATATAATCTGCACGGCTCTCATCTTTGTTGAGGAGACAACTCAACATAGACTTCACTCATATCTTTTCTAAATTAATGTCATCAGATAATTTTTCTAAATGTTCTTTAATGGTGAAAAAAAAATATTCTTTATGAACTTGATTCTCCCACACAGTCTATGGTCTACTGTTCGTGCCATGGGGAGAGATGTTCAGGAAATATAAGCAGACGACAGACGAAACAATATAACACAATTAGAGAATAATTTAGTGGGAAATGTCGTTACTTGGAATTATTATCTGAAGGGATGAATACTTGTCCATGAATGTTGTTTAGTAATGAAAGGGTTACACACTATCCATAACGCGACATCTTGAATTATATTAACACGTGTAACAAACTGCATACCGTAGTGCCCTAAATAATTGACTCCTTAACCACAGCATAATTATGGGTAACTTTTCAGGATTTAGTGGGAAATATGGCTTGTTGTCATTCATAGGAAAGCTCTGTGCAACAAGCCATATTTCAATTAGGCTTACCCTATCGCCGGTGGGAATTATGGTTAACACTATATCGCCAATGTAAATTAGGTGTCGTGCAATCTATATCGCATTTACACTTCGAACATGTCAAACAAGTCTGACCTCTACGAAACTTAAGTCAGGATTAAGGATATGTTGTAATAAACTGTCTGTCCATTAATTTTCTGTTCACATATATGGCTGGTGATAATGCGTTTAAATGTTATAATGTATATCTACCCACCCCCCCCCCGCGACGCTGTACGTATATATGACCATGTATATATCTGTATATAAACTGTCAAAGAGACTTTGGAAAGCTGATTTCAATTTGACGCTGAGTCTCGCAATAGGAAGAACTAATTATGTTGTGCCACACTTCCACACAAGAACATACAATTGCAACCCGAGTTGACAAACCCACGTCGGCCTGCTCTAACCCAATACACGAGAATATCTGTAATGGGCCCTTCATGTGTTGGTAAAAGTTCCATTATTTCTCGATTTTTGACAAGTGGCTTCAGTCGTATTTACCAGCCAACCACCGACAGCGAGCTCAACGAAATGGTCCTGAAAACTGGAGATGGCGGGACAGTTCTTGATATTTTGGACACTGGAGGTTTTGAAGACATGAATACGACAAAAGCGGCCGCCATTCTTCGCGCCAGCGATGCCGCTATCTTGGTTTATTCTGCATCAGATTACAGTTCATTTTTCGAACTTGTGAGGTATATAATATATATTGCTTTTTTTTCCTCTCCCAACGGTCCCTTTTTTATGAACGGGTCCGTGGCCCTGGAATCAGGCGGCTGAATTGCGAATCAGGAACTATATAGTGTTGGAAAGCGACCAAGTTATCATAAATATACCTTATACTGTAACGAGCTTTAAACACAATGACGCGGTATGATAACCGACGGTAAACTATGTTGCCAATTTTATGTTTGGCCTATCATTATTTATGGTTCTCAAGCATGTTTAAGGGGCATACGCACATTGCATCAATCCAGCCAAAAATGTAAGATATTTTAACAAAGAATTTGTGCGGATTAAATAACTCCATTATTATGGGAGGTCTTTTTCAAATTTATTCCTTATTTGTGCTTCAGCATAATCATCAGAAATTTATTTTATTTTAAACCTTTTTGTTAGAATTTTGTATATTGTTTTTGAACCAACCAACCACAATGTTCTCAAACCATAGCTTCAATAAATAAACCACGAAATAGGCTTGTTGGTTATCACAGTATATTACTGTCACTGTATGTATGTGTAGGTGGAAAATTTCCCTTTTTCTGAGGTACCAGTACAGTATATGGAACTCAAAATTGCTATTTTAAAATATTTGTTTTTCAAGATTTTTATTTTTTAGGTAAATGTTTCAATCACCAAAGACATTTAAAATTAAGGCCAGTCTCATTCAATGGATTCTAATGTTTTAATACTGATTTTACTGTCACTGTGGGGTGAAATAACTATTATTAATTTGGTATTTTATGACAATATATTATAAAGTCTGCCACATTTTAATTTTACTTAAAGGTACTCAGTCCAATCAGATGTTCCCCATATCATCAAGTTACAATAACAACATTACGCTTTAGTTAACAGAATTAATTATAACTGAATAATATTAACCCCTGTCAACTATGGTATAACATTTCCCAAATGTATTTACCAACATGTTGTTCAACGAAATTTGGCCTTATTTTCAACACAAAGCCACATTATTTTAGATTTATCCATCTTCATCTGCCATTTGGTTGGTTTCACGAATATTTTCCAGGCGGAAAAAGTACATATTTCGAGAAAAAACAGATTTCAAAATCAATATCTGATCACTCTGAGCTTTGATGAGTGGTTCCTCGAATCAAATCAGATATATTTCATCCCAAAGCCAATGAAATAGTAATTTAGGGCTGTTTAATCGGATAATGCATCTTAAACTGTTAAGGTTGAATATGGATTTGGATGGTAAGGTTTCTTTGTAGAATATATTAATCAAATAGAACACAATTAATTTTAAAACAATGCATGTAAACATGTTCCACAGACGTTTGTAAAACATGATGAAAGTTAAAGTCTTCACACACATATACCGTGGTGGCACGCAGAGGATTCTATGAATTTTCAATTTTCATTGAACAAGTTATATTGCTTTCCCATGTACTCATGTGTTATTTAGAACAAATTATATTGTGGTTCTGAAGTTTCCTCAACATTTTGCTGCTGATAACATTCTCCAATAAGTTGAAAACGCCAATCTGATGTTTTATCTATAAAGATAATGTAATTATTTGTAGAATCAATGAACATGGGCCCAGCCCAGGAGGTCGAATACCAAGTTTTATGGGAACAAGCACCGGTATTACATCATGTATGAAAGAAAATTCCACTCCATCCAAAGTGAAGAAAGAGATCGAGGCAGATGGTTACGCCAAAAAAGTGTACCCTTCTACGAAAGTGTAAGCGACTAAATCTTGAAGAAATGGTATTTATTTCTGCATCAGTTTAATTTTGTTGCCATGTTTGAGCTGGAGGCCTTTTTCATATTAATCCTTATTTGTGCTGCATTGCAAATATATTGTTATCACTTTATTTATGCTCTATGGGTGAAGTTAACAATTCATGTTGATACCAACGTCGATATATGCCTATGCCGGAGTGATATTTTAATGGCCTGAGTCATTTGGAATTTAGGAGGAAGCGCGCTGTATATTAATTTTTATTCAGCGTAAATGAATTACGCTTCAGTGGATTAATATTATGTAGTTATAATTCATTGTGAAATAATTTGCGCTTCAGAGTAAATATTGGTGATTCGGATGAAATAACCTCGAATACGGTTACGCATTCAGCTCGAATAAGGAACACATGTGAAAAAGTCCTCATTTTTCTATTATGGTTTATCAGTGAGTGTAGTGTATCTCAAGTATTTTCCCTTTATATTTGAGCAAATATGATCTAATATGTAGTCTTGAGCAGGACCTACCAATGTTTTGGAGACACAATTTTCCATCTGAAAATATCAAATGACATGGTATATAATATCCCCATTTTACTATTTTAGACAGCCCTTGAATTGCTTTATTTCTTCAGCATCATTGTCATCGAATTGCATGAAATTGTATATTGGCTTCTAATAACCCTTTTCTGCAATATTCCCTTTTGGCTTTGCCATACTTAATTTTGAGGACTATTTGGCATATGAAACATAATATTTCTTAGTGGAAAAATTGTAATTTCATGGAATCATTGCATTGGCATGAGAAGTCTTTTTTCATAATGGATGAGAGGCTTCATCAATCACTTGTTATTAATAAATTACTAGTGCCCTCGGGACCCAAATATTAGAATGGTGCAGAATAAATGTAGAGGTGGAAATCATCCGAAAATCAAATAAGAGTAGGGGCGAAATAAAAGTAGGGGTGTGAAATTCTCAAAACTTGATCTGATTTCATGAAAAGTCACTGATAAACACATAGAACCTAGTACTTGCTTGTAACAGCGGTTACTAGTGTGCATCATCAACTATTATAAAGCACATCTCAAACTTCTTAGACATAGCTCCAGGATGATCTGCATAAGAGAGAATGTCTTTGGGGTGGCCAATGAGCTCGAGGAGTTTGTTTTTCTCGGCAATTGTAGAAACTTCCCACCTAGACAGGTACACAATAAAATATCCCCTTTCAACCTTGTACACGCTTGCTTGATGAGTGTGTTGGGAGGCACAATAATAACACATGTTGTCAAAATTTCATCGCTCTTCATATAGGATGGCAACATTTCAAAAATCAGAGATTTTCCATATCCCGTTGGAAGAACAGCTATTACATCATTTGATGAAATTGCACGTAACACTGAATTTGTTTTGGCTTCGAACAGTTGAAACTTGTTTAACTTATTAAAGCTGGCTAGGGCGATCTTTGTTTTCAAAGTTTCCTGCAATTACATGCCCTGGAATGAAATTCAACAATATGAAGACTTCTTCCCACCATAGCCACAATCATATTCCACTGGTATGACCAAATGAAACTGCCAGGATTATTTTCTATACCGGTAGTTCTTTAAGCAAAATTTTGGGGTATCAACATTCAGTCCTTGACATTTCATTTAATTGCAATAGATTGTAACTAAACTTTTAGCATGGAAATTACCATTGCAATTTGTTTATGAGTAGAATCTGGTGTGAACTTGTCCCCATGGATGTTACGAGCAACTTTCACCTCTTCGCAATACAAACCATTTATAATAATATAATAACAATATTAACACCATGCATTTGTGCCATCAATAGCTCGAAGACGAGTACGACTCGCCACACAGTAGCATTTCAACCAGACTCTGCTAATAAATTGACATAATTCAATTTAAATGACTCTAGTCCATTGTCTAATGGTTTTTAATAATATTCTGGTAATTGTCGATAAATGAGGTTTGATGAGCCCTTTGAGTTTAACTTTGGTTTAAAGGCACGTGCGGCCTTAGTTGTCGAAAATATTCATATTTGTTCCAATCACCGTAAACAGAAAAACATTAAAACGCATACAGTTTCGTCCATATATACCATGACATTGCGTAAACAGCATGTTATCATAAAGACCTACTATAGTTTACCTAAACAAGGGCCTGATTGTGTTACATACGATAGCACAATGCTACTGGTTGATCACACACAAATGGCATAAACGCTCTTTATTAGTTCCATATTAGGAATTCACCAACAAAGAACGCTCTTTATGTTTACCATCATAATATAAACAAACACCAGAAAAGTAACTTTTTAAGCTTTTGTTTACATAACAATGGTCAAATATATGACAATAACATACTGTTTATGCGATATTTCTTATTTGTATACGGACAAAGTCTGTCTACATTTTATGTTCTTTCTGTTTGTGGCGGTTTTTGATGGGTGGAAATATTTTCACAGGATACCCACCGCCAAGGCCAACCGTGTCTTTAAGGGAAATAGGTTTAAGTCAGACAAGCTATCTACATCATACATGTATTGTTTTGTTTTTTTAATTACACAAACTGTCCACAGACAACCGTATTTTCGAGAAATACAGGATGAATAGTTATAAATTATAAATCTTATACCAGAGTAAATATGCTTAAATTTCCGTGTGAACATTCAGAACATAAATGTATGTGTATACATCGTTGGCTCGTAAATAGGATTTCAAAAATGAGCGGCGAATGGGTGTCCATCATAATTCGTCAAACATGTTATAAAGGTCGTTTAAACTTTTCAATGGAGCCTTGAATTTACTGATAAAATTGTTTAAATGTACTCACATTTATCGTTTAAAGAAAATTGAATACGCTTGTCTGTGGATACTTTATTGTTTGTTTGTGAAAAAACGTGTTGTCTGTTTCAACTTGCGCATGAAAACATGTCACCCTGGCAAAGCGCGAGGTCTAGGCGCGGAGTTCTGCCGCTGCTGTAATCAGACGTCTATTGGAACAAGACGGCTGTCAATCAAGAATACCCCATACCACGCCGAATAACCTCGATCTTGAAACAGTATTTGGTTCGCCTCGAGTTGAAAATGTGTTTATTTTTGTAAATAATTATGTCATGATGCAGCTCTGGGTAAACCCGACTCGAATAGTTACGCAATACTTGGTCTGGAGAAAATGCCCTATATTACCAAATAGCACTGTGTCGATATAAATAACATCTCATACGACCCACGCATTATGAAACTATATATGACATTATATAAAGCTTTACCATTAAGTAAGTTAACTAACTCGCGGTGAATCCGCCATTTGGTCTCCGGAGGTCAAAGTTAAAGATACGGTTGGCCTTGGCGGTGGGTATCCTGTGAAAATATTTCCACCCGTCAAAACCCGCCACAAACAGAAAGAACATCAAAATGTAGACAGACTTTGTCCGTATCCAAATAAGAAATATCGCATAAACATATTGTCAAATGTTTGACCATTGTTATGTAAACAAAAGCATAAAAAGTAACTTTTCTGATGTTTGTTTATATTATGATGGTAAACATAAAGAGCGTTCTTTGTTGGTGAATTCCTGATATGGAACTAATAAAGAGCGTTTATGCCATTTGTGTGTGATTAGCCAGTAGCATTGTGCTGTCTTCTGTAACACAATCAGGCTCCTGCTTAGGTAAAATATAGTAGGTCTTTATGATAACATGCTGTTTACGTGATGGTCATGGTATATGTGAACGAAACTGTATGCGTTTTAATGTTTTTCTGTTTACGGTGATTAGAACAAATATGAATATTTTCGACAACTAAGGCCTCACGTGCCTTTAACAAGTAGCATATATTTTTAGCATATGGCTCCAGTCTGGGAATTCCCAAAATAAGATAGCAACAGTTCGTTACCGACTTGCAGGTGCGACAACTTCATAAAACTAATTTAACAATCACCCTGAATACATACCATACGTAGAATTCGCGCAGTAGATGGATTAAGTGTATCACATATATGTTTTTGCGTTATTTTTTTTTTATCGCAAATACTCGCTATTTATAATTTATCAGTAAATTATGAGAAGTTCGTTGACAAAACATAGCTTAAACGTCTGAATGTCCGCATCGTCACCAGATCCTAACTATGTAGATGACATGGCCACAAAACAATTCTTAAACCCGTAGTTGCACTCAGAATAACTGAAATTATGCCATCAAAATGCTGATAAAACAATGCTCGCACTGTCGAATGTTTACAAATGAATGCAAGCTACTTAACTTTGTCCTTTGACCGGTGGGTTGGGTAAATTGCTAGGAATCGGACCATATAGAACCATCGGCCATCTTGAAAATCGCGAAACAGTGAATAGGCTTTACCAATGACAGATATCGCCTATATAATTACTACCCGATGCTTCAATGTGGCGCTATTTTTAATAATGTAGAAATTTGCGACTATATAGAGATTCCAACACTCGCCCGAATGGCTACATCCCTTTGTTGATACTAAGTTGTGATTGGTTGCGACTGACGTAATGCTTGCTTGTTGTAATAGTCTGTTTGTGCTTATGTTCACGAGAACCGTCTGAAGCCACAGCACACCTATAAAACATATCGATTGCTGTAGAAATTATAACAACTCAAGGTTGATCAACGGGCTATTTATGTCTGGGCCCCTGTGTGCACTTCGCGCACCGTTGGACCTAACTGCACATAGGTTCACATCTGACTAATTTGATTCTGGAATAAGCCCACTGTGAGCTTATTTTAATTTGTTTGTTTCTTTTGAATTTATTTAACTAATAATTTTCGGATAAACATTTTGAAAACCTAGCGCCGTTATAACCTCCGCCAGATTAACCCGATTCACCCCACGGAATTTGAAATCGGTCCAGGGATCTGGGAGAAAAATCCAGACAGACAGATCCTACTCATATACAGAGATACCTTTGGCATATTAACTTGAATATGTTGGTAGATTTCATATGAAACCAATTCATTCAAACGTTTTTCTCGTCGCTTTTGCATTCGGCGCGAAAACTCGTATGCGGAGCAGTATTTCCAATCGGTTAGAATTGTCGACATGGTAAATACGTTACAGTGTCGCCAGTTGTGTGGTATATCGTGACACAAAGCTCTGCGGGGCCAATAAGCGAGATCACTGAGTCGCTATACCATATTGCATCCACCCAGCGCATTCAGTTCTACAGGTCAAAGTACTGGAGCAGCATTCCATATATGGAACTATTGAACATTAATGAATTATGGAATTCATGAATATTCAAAACTCCATATATGGAATGTTATTCCAGAACTTTGATCTGTAGCACTTAACCCGCGGAATGGGGGCAGGATGGATCCAACATGGTAACGGCTCAGTGATCTCGCTTATACCACCATCCGGTTCGCGTCGGGTGGTATTGGTCCCACATCGCCCTGTATCACGCTGTACCACACAACTGGACACACTGTAACTAATAATAACCATAAACATAATTTGATTTCAAATGTCGCTCGCAATAACGTTAGTTCTGGTCCCATTTCTAGAGTTACATGTACTCAATTCAATTAGTTTATTTTGATTGTCAAGTTGAGACATTGCAGATATATATGGCTATAATATAATAATTTAATCATAAGCTGCCAATCCACGGAATACTGTGAAACAATTGGCTGCCACACATTTTGCGAGTTAGGTTATTTCTCGATAACCTAAATTTCTTGATTGCTTTCCCCGCTAGAGAAATGACAGCAACGTCGAGTGATCAATCTTATAACGACTGGAAACTGTTCGATACTTACTACGATTTAACGTGAAATTTCGTTGCTGCATCATAATTCCTTCGGGTATATATATGACTTTCTTGACAATAACCGTACTAGATGCTAATATTTAGTGAACAAGTAACCAGACAAATAAACAAGATTTAACATTGCAAAGAAATGAACACTGAAATTAAAACCGGCACGGGTTTCTCTCACCGCGGTCGAATATATCAATCCCACGTGCAAGTTGCAGCTTCCCGGTTGCACGCGATCCGTGATCAGTTGCGACTAGCCAATCAAAAACGCTGAATCGACGACGCGATTTCTTCACTCGATGAACATCAGTTTCGATTGACGGGTGTATCTGTCAACTTGACGTGTCTTTTTTGTCGGAAATAGTATCAATATTATACGCTCGTTATACTTCTATTTAGCTTCAAAATTTTCGGTTATAACTCCATAACCTTAAAGGCACGTGAGGCCTTAGTTGTCGAAAATTTGTTCTATAATCACCGTAAACAGAAAAACATTAAAACGCATACAGTTTCGTTCATATATACCATGACCATCACGTAAACAGCATGTTATCATAAAGACCTACTATATTTTACCTAAGCAAGAGCCTGATTGTGTTACAGAAGACAGCACAATGCTACTGGCTAATCACACACAAATGGCATAAACGCTCTTTATTAGTTCGGAATAGTTCCATATCAGGAATTCACCAACAAAGAACGCTCTTTATGTTTACCATCATAATATAAACAAACACCAGAAAAGTAACTTTTTATGCTTTTGTTTACAT
This sequence comes from Siphonodentalium dalli, assembly GCA_032622095.1. Classification (NCBI taxonomy): domain Eukaryota; kingdom Metazoa; phylum Mollusca; class Scaphopoda; order Gadilida; family Siphonodentaliidae; genus Siphonodentalium; species Siphonodentalium dalli. Next base: position 52,417,872 of record CP136067.1, read on the forward strand.
AATAATAGTAAAACATTTGACAATAACATACTGTTTATGCGATATTTCTTATTTGTATACGGACAAAGTTCTATGTTTGATGTTCGTTCTCTTTGTGGCGGTTTTTGACGGGTGGAAATATTTTCACAGGATACCCACCGCCAAGGCCAACCGTATCTTTAACCGAAAGAAGTGTTATTTCTTAAATCGATTTCAGTACAGGACCATACAATTGTCTTCTTCTTACTATATATTTTGAGACTTCCGGAAGATATATGTATATCCTTTATAGACTCGAAAACGGCTAGACCGATTGAGCTCAAACTTCCTATCTAAGGGTAAAAAATCACGGACAGTGTTTACCGCCTTTGAGAAGATCCGAGCACTCATTCTCCCTTCCCTATGTCATCGACAGGGAGTGGTTAATCGCGTGATAGTTAAAGAGCGTTCATATCCGCGGTGTCGTTGATAAAGAGCGTTTATATACACGACGAGTATAATACAGCTGAATCGACCTGTGTTATATGCATGTGTTATAGATTCGAAAATTGCTCGACCGATCCGATTCAAATTTGGTATGTAGGCCTACTTTGATCCCGGGAACAATATGGCGGGACAAATTTCACGTGCGACCTTGACCTCGCTCATATAGGCATGATTCTGAACCTCGACCGTTCCGACTCAAATTTGGTATGTGGGCCTATACTTAGATCCCGGGACCATTATGGGCGGGTCCAATTTCACGTGCGACCGTGTCCTTGGCCTTGATTTCGCTTACGTAGGCATGTTTCTGGACCGACGCTGTCTATTCTTCCCATAGGCGATCACAAAGAATTCCCTAAATATCCGGGCACATCAGCTAGTATATTATATATGACATACTAATAGAAGATAGAAAGGGTGGTCGGTATTCGATTGCTTCAGTTTGCCAGGCGGTTGGTAAAAGGTATCAGGCGGACCTAATTATTTCTAGGACCTTCTGAATAAGCACTGATAGATTTTTAACTGTCTTTTGATTTCGGGAGTTAAAAAGAGTGAGCTAGCAGCGGGCAAGAATAATTATATGATATCTATTTATATCAGTTTCTTTTCAGAATGCAAAAGAAAATAGCCCGGTACATAAATCGCAATATCACAATACCAGTGGCTGTCGTCGCGAACAAACTAGACGACTGCAATATCGAGCAAACATTTCTGGACAGGCGGAGCCTTGAAATAACTGTCAAATGCGGGTTCAACTACTATTATTTCGAGTCGTCGGCTCTGAAGAAAACAGGGATCGACATTATTTTTGAAACACTGCTGTACAAAGTGCGTTTAGAGCGGATTCCAATAGATTATCTCATGCGTCGGCGCTCAGCTGGCGTATCGTCTGCGTCGTCGAAAAGAAGTTCTTGTGTTTGTTGTATTACAGCGACGATAAGAACGTCAGTTGTGTGAAATTATTATTGTGTTGTTTTGGTGGCCTGTCCAACTCCGAGCGAGCAAGAAAATGCACATGCACCTATAAGTGCAACATATAGTTCAACACACTGAAACACCTTAGCCTTTGTGTGTTCGTGGCTTGTCTGAATGTTGCAACATTACTTAGGGCATAATATTCAAAATAGGTCTATACTAAATTAACTGTACTTAGACGATGGCAACGACTTATTTAAGTCATACAAATATGTGTCCTTGTGCAGATATAAACTATTGTGTCTATTTTCTTTCTACAACGTTCAAGTTCGGTTATCAGTGAAGCAGCTTCGACCAGGTATAAGGGCCTTATTTTTGTCCCCGACGTTCTGAAAGAAAAGGGGACTATAGAAACGGGCTCCGTCCGTTCGTCCGTCTAGCCGCTCCTCCGTCCGTCACACTTGAGTACCTTCATCGTGTAATCATCTCCTACATATTTAATCCCAGAGATTTGAAACTTCAGAATAGTGTTGCCCACATATTGGAGATGTGCAAAATCTATATAGATGACGGAAAAATTATTTTTATGGAGTTATTAACCCTTTTCGACTTTTCAACATTTGTTTTAATTTCTTTAACAAAGCGGCATCGACTTACCACGTTGTCGGGGGACACTGTGGTCGGCTGACCTTTTATTCGAGTTGAATCCTGTCGCCGACCATCAAAACGGATTATATATAAAATGTTCTGACGAGTATGAGGAATGTGGTTTTGTTTAGATATAGTAGAAATAAATAAAGTTTTATAGGACGTGGAAGCAGGTAATAAATATTCGTCACGTTGTTAAGTCGTTTCTGATAACTAACATGTTTAGTTCTATGCTGGAAGATGTGCCACTCCAAACGAGTTAAAGGACCAGTCCTCAAACACAGAGAACATGACAGTAGAGCCATGAGTTGGTTTTGAACATCAGCAATACAAGATTTCTTTTGTTTCTAACCGAAGCAAATGTCTGTAGAATATTTATAGACTTGGTCTATAGAATCAACGATTCTATAATGGTAGTCATACTCTCAAAGTAATTACAAAATATTAATGTAGCATTAATTCAACACAATTTACTTATTCATAAATAGAGATACAGTAAATGAAATGCATTCAAAATGTTTCACGTATATATCGAAGTACTTTCGATGCTTCGATGCTAAAGAAAAGCCTTTAGTTGTGTGTGACACGGTGTCTAATCTGCACATGCACGTTACACGAAATGAATGTTTGGATAAAGGTAACTTTATTTTCAGTATTGTCCCAATGGGAACAAGGTACAATTGTCTGACAATGGCACATATTTCTCATCTGATTATCTTTTCTTTATTTGCAAACATAAATTTCTTTGCCTCGTCGCGCGAAGTTCACATAAACAATCTGATACGTCCGCTTTGTGCAGACAATAGAACAGTTTTCTCCAAGAAAAAGAGTTGTCTTCCAATGGTCCTGTAACTTTTTGTGTATGAAATATCAATTCAATCTTATGCGAATTTACGTAAAACCGGCGTAAATTAAATTTGCTCCCGGACATGTGAACTCCAGTCGGTATGTACGTGGTTAGTAATCGTGGTATCCAATTCGGCAGTCAATAAAAAAATAGAGAATGGTCTATGCCTAAGCACGACACGGCATCTGTGTCGATTTTCAAAACCAACACAGATAAATATATTTGAATACAACAAAATATAACACACTGAAAGGACACCCATGAAAATTGTTGAATTTAAATTTATCGTCGGTCAGTAAATATAACGCTACACTATATATTTTGAAATCAATCATACCGAATATCGAACAGATAAACCATTGTGGCGATTTGTTACAGTAACATTACAAGGATAATCAACGACTAAATTAACTGCAAAATGACTGACGTACATTCATAAAGGTTCCGGTGATATATCGCCATTGCACGAGTGTAAGGGTATATGTAAACAAAGTGCACGTTGGGGCTTGATGTGAACTTGCTGACCTCTATTACAAATCCAATCATTCGTCGGAAGAAATCGCAATATAATCTCCTTGTATAGTGTGATTTATTAGCGACGGCATGCCCTGTCTCACAAGCATTCTACCTGTAATTATTTATTGCGGGACCATCCTATATTGGCTCAATTTACACGGATACCTGTTTGATTTAAACATATTTTATTACCATAACATGATACCGAGACTGGGATTGGAGGACAAGTTCATAAAATTCAGGCGAATTAACCTCCGCTCCCCACAAGTATAATGTATACAACAACAACCTTGTATTTTATTAAATGAATGGGGTGATATTGCAGATCAAAGGGGGATTTCGTATATAATAATTTTATATGTTTCATAAATATCGGGTTTCTAGTCCAGTGCAGAATAAGAACATAGGTAATTTGTTGATTGCTTGACGAGAATATTCCAGGTAACTTTATAAACCTCAAGGTTGCTTCTATGAGAACAAAATTATTGTCATCTAGTGTGTCATCTAAGAATTACCCGTCAATGAGCTTTTAGTAAATAGATTATTAAAATAAAGAGTTTTGTCAAATGAGTTTGTGTGATGAAACCGAATACATGTCATGTTAAAAACATTATGTACTTGTTTGGGTGCCTGAAACTGATAAGTTAGTGTTCAGGCCCTATGCCAATTGGATGAATTTAGCATTCTACTAACATCGCCGAAAATCTCAGGCAAATCGACCATACCACTGTGCTCAATTGTAAATATTTACTTATCGATTCTGGACGCAACTAACGAAGATAAACTAAGGAAATATCGGAGATAAACTAAGGAAATCGATTTCGCCATCGATAGTATCTGCAATTAACTAATATATAAGACTGACGGTGTGTCTTTTCAATTTTGATATAATATTTTTAAAGGCCCACTTAATTTTCGAGTCACCGATTATTTTTTATAGTACCTTGATATTCGGTTTTAATAACAATCTATGCCGTACAATATGATTGAAATACTATAATTCATTACCATTTGAAACGTCTGTCTCCGAAGATGCCCATAGCGAAATAGAAAACAGCTGAAATCATAGAAAGATTTCCCCTGTTATGGCTCCCAGAATGCAACAGAATTCAAACTAACAATGTATTGTCAATGGAAGGGGAATACTTCTATATCTTAAGATATAGTGTTGTTCCCCTTCCATTGAAAATAATGAAACTTGAGCACTGAACACAGAAGTCGGTATGTCAACAAAACAACATGTTCACAGTTTATTACACCGAATAAGTTGATCGGGACTTTAAATAACTACTTTGAGCAAGACTGTTCTACATTTCTATTCGATCACCCTACCGGAGTGTTTCACATCACATCACATGTGTGCATGGATTAATAAACACGTATAGTTGTATGTATTGCCCAATTCGATCGCCCGTTCAATATATAGAGCCGATTCATATGGTATTCTTCTCAACACATAGAGTATATAGATCGAGTCCATATCGATCGAGATTAGGAAAGAGAGTATGTCAATGGACATGACAATGCTGAATTGAAGGCAAATCAATGGCGATTAATGCTCAATGCGCACATTAAGTTTCCGATTGCTTCGAGAGTTTGTGATTATGTATTGGGGTGGGCTAGATTGTTTGAAAATTGCGTACCTTATAATTACCTGACTATCACACCAGGGGGGTTATAACTCCCCTGTTAGCTAACTTATCTACATTATGCTTAAGTCCGTAGCTTTAAATTTGGAAGTGACTATTATTTGTATTACACCCTGTACATATAATACATGGATGGCAGCCGGTGTGAGGGATTGTTAGGATATGATATATGTACACCATTAGAGGCCCCTTTATATCGAGTCTTATCGAGTTATATCGCACTTTTTGTGTTATTACATCCCTCTTGGTGAAATAAGCATTTAAATGCCAAAACATAGTACTAATAGTAATGCATGACTGTGTATTCCTTCAACACTTGAAGATATTGTATACAATGTGTGGATTACCTAATTCACACGAGACTGTACGTCTTAGGGTGCGATCATACACTGGCAAGTTTTTACTGCATTTTTTGCAGACATTTTCTCATAGAAAACCCAATGGTGCCAGAATATGAACGGATACATCCATATAAAATGCATATATACCAAAGCTAACAGCATGAGAACTAACATTTCACATGTAATGGCGCTACTAACACATTGCCTTCAAATATATCCATGATTGATTCTTGCCAGATAATTTCGTGCTATTTACAGGCAACTTTCGATATCATCTCTACTAATGGAACTACATAGCTTTTCTTTCTAATGTAGTTAGCTGTGGTACAGATGTATTTTATTAGTATTTTTAATTCCCTTTTCTGGCACAGTGGAGCGTTCTATACCGAAATGCCTGTACATGAATGCCTGGCAAATGTGCGAGTGTATGAACGCACCTTTGTGCCTTATTGGCAGAGAAGGGTCCGCGCTCCCAACCGAGTCATTGTTGTGAAACCCTGTAACCGTACCGGAAATATAATACCTCAGTCTGTTGATCGCTGTTCCGCCGAAGAGACATTTAAATGCTGACAAAGCTGGACCCGGAGGTCGGCCCAAGTGTTCCCGCGCATAATAATCCGTAATGCAATCTTAACTGGACTAAAACCTCCATACAACAGAACGATTGATTAAACATACTCCAGTGCGTATCAAAGGCGGTCGCTATAGTAAGGCGTGTGTAGGAGAATTGTATGCATAAGGGTATTAGCATAGTAAACTGGGCACAAGTGAACGTCAACCTAATCGAGTTTCGGTTTGAATCGGATTTATAATTGTGAGGTTAGTATTCGTAGAAAACGCAAATTCCGATGAACAACGCATTGTTTAAGCATATTTTTTAGAGGGATCGGAGCACAAGTTTTGACAACATACATCCACCCCTCTCCCATTAACATTTTAACAAATACAACATAACGTATATATAGGATGATATGTGGTGTGTTTGTGGTTGCTGTCAGTCCCATCCTTCATTTAAACTTTCATTTGAGATAGTGATGAAACCATGACACAAACCTTAGTTACAAACGCGATGATATAACATATACATGTATGCCTACATATCTTGTTTTCCATTAATATTAATATGCATATATTCAATGTCAGTGTACAGTAATGCTCTAAGTAATCGACCCCTTAACCACAGCAGAATTATGGGTAACTTTTCAGGATTTAGTCGGAATATGGCTTGTTGCCATTCATCGGAAAGCTTTCCCCGACTAAATCCTAAAAAGTTACCCATAATTCTCCTGTGGTTAAGAAGTCGATTAATTTGAGCATTACTGTATATGAGCTTTGTGGTACAATGACACAAGATTTATCACATATGATTGATTTGATTCCAAAGATTGTAATCTAGAGTATACATTTATATACTTGTTTGGCGTTTACACGGATATAAATATACACAATACATGTACACCCCACTAAGGGTCAGACGCACGTTTTGCCAAAATGTCCTGGTATTTCAAAATGGATTTTCTCAAAATCTGGCAGGAATTTCAGTGTGAAATTTGGTATAAGCGATTAGTGTGAAACAATATTTAAGAACATTTAATAATATTTGGAAATTATTACTTCATTCGCTTTACTTTTATGGCATGAAAACTATTTAAAAGGTCACTTTTTTCAGGTTCCAAGAACTGAACTTATGTGAAATATATTTTTTTCAAGTGTAGTTCATATATCCATGATATCATATCTCAAGATTATGAGAGGAGACTTATTCTTGATTCGTGAAATTTAATGACTATTTTCATTTAGAAAGACAACTACCCATAAATAATTTCCTATATTTGAGAATGTCCATGCATGCCTGTTGATCAATGAAAAATGGGCTGAGATGAGTTCATGGTAATGGATTCATAACCAAGTTAAAGCTGACCAACATATCTCTTAACACTGTGACCTACTTCAAGTTGATTACGCTCTGCTGAGTGGACCACACTGCATATCAACATCTGTTATTATTGGGCTGGAATATTTGTGACTGCTTTATTCTTCATTATGATATATGGGGTATGATGCTATATAATGCACTTAAAAATCTAACTCAACAGTATGATACAAATGAAGCCTCCTCTCATAGACCCAAGACAAAAAGCTATTTGGTGATTGGAGTTTTGTGTGAAATTATTAATTCTAGCAGTTCTTGGTACCGAAAGGGACAAAAAGAAAATAATATGTTCAACCTCTGAAATGTATTAAAATCCATTGTTTTGTTGTCTCTTCATAATTGCTCAGATTATATTTACAATGAAGATGATGATGATATGAGTTGATGTCAGATCCGTCGCATGACATCATAATTTTGTTTCTTCATATGTGTGTTATATGTCACATATTGTTCATGAAATAAATACTGTTTAAACTAAAACTAAAAACTTCAATGTCTCTAAAGATAAAGTTTTTTAAAACCTATATTTAGTATTTATTTAGATACTAGTGGCAAAATTAACATACGAAAAGACGTCATTTTGTTTGATATCGAGTTTTCTATGCATTTATTTCATAATATTTCGATGTTTTAGAAGGTCACCAACAATATTTGTTTAATAGCTGTATGATATTCTTTAGTATTTGTCTAGTTTATATGTCATTTGGTTTTATTTGGTTTTCAGCATTTTTTGCAATAAAAAAAAGCTGAAAACAATGTTAAATTATATTTATGTTGTTGTTGTTGTTGTAACTGGAGGTATGAAACCCTGAATACATCTTTCAGGTTGAATGTGACGACCCAATGGAATATTCATAGTACATATTTGAATGTGACAATCTGATTACTCACACTATGTATCTCTTTAACTTGGATAAGGGTGATTGATCGGAATCTTCTCAATCTGAGATAAACATGATACCCATCCACGAATGATCTAAAAATATACCCACGTGTACGTGACATGGCGCACGTCCACTTTCGAGATACATGTAATAATATTTTATTTAAACCATTATATACTAAATGGATTCTCCCACTCAGTTATAAAAGAATATATTTGAATGGTCTGTTATTCATTTTGATGGATGTTTAAACATATAAGCAGACGACAGTCACAGAGATCGAGGCGAACAGATAACACACGTGCAGAATTATTCATTTTCATTGGTGGGAAATGTTTAGATAATATGCAGTTTGTTGACTTTATTATCTGAACATTTCCTCTCGTCAATGAGTATTTATTATGGAAAGAGTTAAATTCTTGCGAACGCCCACTTATGCCACTTCAAACCATGATATTTTCGTTATCAGGAGATATGTAATTATTGACACTATCTCTTGTCTATTGTGCTATCTTCAGTTTGATTGGTCGAGATCTACACAAGATAAACCCGTCGAATCCCATGATATTTCTACCTTTCTGGGAACCACACATAATTATTTCCACAACGCGGATGTAAACCCATGATATTTCTGGGAACCACACGGAAATATTTCTGTATTGTTTATTTGTCAAACAAATGAGAAGAATGGTTTCAATTTCAATCTAAGATAAGAGTGTGAAATCAGTACTTTGTTAATACTTCAATGTGTAATAATTCAATTGTGTCCAGTTATTGTGAGTTTACTCTTTTTACATATAACAAAAAGAAAAGTTCTCTTCCACAGCTCTCCGAATCATGCCGAAGATGAATGTTGAACATCGTTGGTATCATAATCAACGCTTGATTACTTGACATTAAATTGGTTCAATGTACGAAAATACCGTCATTTGATGGACAGATAACGTTCTAATATTGGTAGGTGTGCTTATGAAATTCCTATGAAGCCATCATGGCGGGAGAGAGCAAATTATCAGGGTACACCACTAAATTATTTTCGATTTTTTTTGTGTAAATGTGAGAAAATGATCCACATTTATTTTGCAGATCTAATTTATGATGTATACATGTATGTGTGGACATTTGCAATTTCGTATGAAATCAAACTATTTCGAATAGAAGGGCAAATGATGATCTCAGATTGGCATCAAATCTCATATTAGGATTTGAAGTATACATGTGCATTATGTGCAACAGTTATACGGGGTATCGCTATCTAGTTTATAAAAACCCCAACATACTATAATGCAGATCAGAGAAGATGAAACAATTTGCACTGTATAGACATAGAAATCACTGCACTGACCGATAAATCTCATTTCATCTAAACTATTCTTGCGGTTATCCATGTGAAAACGCAAAAAACAATCTTCAGTTGTACAAAAAATACTGAGATGGTATGTGCATGTGCACGTTTGGATGAACTTAAACGGAAATGGTTCATTGGAGCTTCCAAATTTTGTCTACGTATTTTTGAAAGAGTTATAAGATGGGTTCAAAAATACACGAACTATTGATATACTGCTTTATGTGCTCTGAAAAATAGTTGTCATGTCACAGCCATTTTCCAGATGTTTTCAATTTCGCACATAAGTGAAACACACGCTCTTTATTTCTACCATATCCTGAATAAACTAACACGAAACGATCTTTTCTGTTTCATGCCGTGCACATGGCTGTTGCTTGTTTGTGACCCAAACACCGTGTTCAACGTTTTATTTCTATGACTTCAATGGGTATTTCTGGGACGAATAATGCCCGCAGAAAGGTAGTTTAAGTATGTATTGACCTATATCGATACCGGGGAAAATTCAAAAGCACGTATTATTTGTGTATTTTGGAGCACAAACCGCCATGTGGCTTTAATGTAACTATCGGATCTGCACTGCACTGCAATGGATGTTCGCATTTTCGAGACAGTATAATCATTTATCTCTTCGACAGACCGTTTCTCAAATGTCCTACATCATATTTTCTCTTACACCCTAATGCGAGACAATATATAGCAGCCATACTTATATCATCAATGTTTACAATACGTCTGAATCCATTCCTTTTATTATTAGCAGTTGAATGCCAGAGAGGAATTCCGATAAATTCGAATCCTCTGTTTCGATCCCGTGTGACCACAAGCCTATCAGCATTACAATAAATATGTTCAACCTATTCTGTTCTTGCACGGATATAATATGGACCAAGGACTCCACTGACCACGTTCAGTTGATTGGTCGTGTTGGTATATTGGGTACGATGGCATTGAGACTGTTGGCCACTCAAGTTTAAACACGTCGCACATTAAACATGAGTGTTCGGAGGATAAACATGCCTTGTTTCAAGTGGACAGAACGAGATTCCAAATATTGCTGACAAGGTCGTGTTTACGCGCGTCTGTATAGTAAAGCCAATACAGACTGTCGGCCGCAGGTTCGATCGGTCATTTAACAGTATATCGCTTCATTTGGTCGACATTCACGGCACCATGCACTCGGCATATGAATATTTCATATTCTATAAATATGAACAAAGGAAGGACATAAAGGGCTAACTTTAGTGGTTAATGCCTGTAAAAGAATGGACTGTTTATGGTATATGTGTTTGCTCGCATTTACAGAGGCGTATAATCTTGGAGTCTCAAACTAAGCCAAGTAATTTCTCTCCTTTTTTCCGCCCATGCAGAGAATAAAATAAGTCGACAAATACGAAAAGAACTTTACACTCTTGTTCCCAATCAGTATCATAACTGGATCTCTTCCCCAAGCGAGCATGCTCATCCAAGATTCATACCCCAACGGCCTTGCTTGTTAAATGTGACACAATAGTTGAGGTTAAGGACTACCGGTAACACTTGGTAGCCAGTTATTTATTTTTTAAATTGTATATAGGTTTATATGTATATATATGTTTACATTTTAACAAGGTATGGCTCATATAATTGAGTAAACTATGAGAATACTTTCTCAAGGGACACAATTTTATTATATGTTATCAACATTCCACCATCGAACAGAGGCAAACACTCTTTATTTTAATCGTTTCAGTGGACAACTAACACTCAAAGCTCTTTATTGTGAAGAATTTTTTGTTTTGATGAACAGCAGCATTTTCTAGTTTTGGTCTGAAATATCGGTGTCAGGATGGAATTATTTGGAACCCAAGTTTGTGAACCTTGGATTTATAACTGGCTCAAGAGGGCGTGCATATGGAAATTTCCAGGTGGACACCTCACAACGGAGACCCTCGAAGCACGTCCCTGACTGTTCAGCGAAAGCGCGCATTATCTGATTATGATAGAACTTGTTTTAGGTATATAATCTGCTTATAATTGTCTCAATTTGAGTCGATAATATGCTGAAAATGAGAGCGTTGTAGTCACATTATCGACTCATAATGAGGCAATTATAAAATTATAACGTGTACGCTCTTTAACATGCGTTTTCATTGTGGCCCGCGCAATAAAGCGAAATAACGGCTATTACTCCATTATATGCTTATTTCATAATCAAATAATCACATTATGTGTATATTTCACAGTATAGGTCGATTATGCGCCCAAACCTACCGGAAATACACAGAACTACCAACAAATCGCGCGTATAAATGGCAGTATTTGTCAAACATATGATATTGGAAACACATAAGCGCTATACTTCGAGACTGAGACTAACCAGTAGAGAGTTTTAGCAACTGGTACATGTACTACATATCACAGGAATATGTTCGCAAACATACTTTGTACTCTGGAGCACCCTATATTAATGGCCCACTCAATTCTTGACAGAGACAGTTACTACAAATTACGACTTGTTTATTCGGAAGCTATTTATCGTCAATTCAGCATTTGGAACGAGACATTGTAGCGCATGCACAGATGTATTGCGCCGACGATTGAAGCAAATGTTCCAATATATAGAATGCACAACGAAGCATTATCCGGCAATAGCGTCTCAACCTCCCCACGGAGGAAAGCAAAATATATTTCAAAATACACGTGAACGCATGCAATTTGCCGGAAAAGTTCCAGACTGGGGCAAAAATAATCCCCGACACAAAAACGGTCGTCGAATATTTCTCACCATGTGCATTGCATATCACAACTGTGTTCTTACGGGTTAAAGTAACAATCATTCAAGTGCCATTGATCGGTGTGTAAACGGGTATAAACCCGATGGAAACATTCCCTTTATACATGAAAGCACAGTTATCGCTGTACCAAGTAACCCCTTGTTGAGAACCATTAATAACAATGACCGGCAACATGCTTCACATGGGTGAATGAAACTTCCAATCGTCATTCGAAAGCTGCATGTTCGTGGTCGACATTGTTTAGCAGTGTGCGATAAGAGATGGAGATATGTCTGTCCGAGGATGCATACATGTATATGCTCTCCAAGATCCGGTCAAATTATTCAATATTGTGTAATTTCTGGTGAAAGTCAATGGGTGGGAAAGTTTAGACCATGCGTGGATAAATATTGGATAAATAAATGTTATAGTTTACTGTTCCAGCTGCTGTTGTCTAATTCAAGCGATATTGTTTTCTAACCAAACGTTATATAAATTGTCAACATATCTTCGCTCAAATACGCACATAATCGACCTATAATGTAAAATCGGTTCATAATGTGATTATTTTATTATTAAATAAGCAGATAATGGATTCATAGCCGTTATTTCGTTTTATGGCGCGGGCCACAAAGTGAGAACACTTGTTAAAGAGCGTACATATGAATAGTCCTGAGTTGGCTTATTTGTGTCAATGTCCGCACATAATCTGCTTAGAGTCGCCTCATTATGAGTCGATAATGCGACTAAATCGATTTAATTTTCAGCATATTATCGACTCAAAATGGGGCGATTCTAAGAATATTACCTACCTAAATTAAGTTATATTATAGGCAGTTAATGTGCGGATTTTCAGGAGAAAATGTCCTAGATCAAATAGTGCGTCATAACTGCAAGGTATTATCCGACCAGTTAGGACATTTGAGTTCCATTTACCACAATTCGTGCACTTGTCAACAACTGTGACCCATTGTTTTAATGGAACTAAAATACAACTGGCTTTCATATATGCTGGGAATTGACATGCACAGGAGGCGAATAACGCTGACAAATACTATGGACGAAGCCACTGAATCGTTATATCCTTCATTCGATGCTCGTTTATCTGTAACCTTACTGGCATATTTAAGTCTGCTCATTGATACTGGGCATATAATGCAAAATGTCTGTGTTGATTGATAATTTTGAAGTGTAGCAATGACCGTAAACCCTAATTTTTTCAAATTAGATCCTCAATTTCTGAATACTGATCTCACAATAATTATTGAATATTTTTGTTTTATTTAACATTCTATATAATTATACCCATACCTTTAAATACCGTGTCTAGACTTCTTTGATCCCAACAGTGTTACTTGACAATAATACAACTACTACCATCTACCATTCAGCCTTATGACGGACAAATGAATCATTAGTGTTAATCCCCATTACCGTTTTATTACATTTTTCGATAGTGAACTGCCATGACTGCCTGTTGGCACCCCGGCATTAAGCTGTATCATATAGTCAATTAGCAGATGATGATACTATAAATTTGATTCTCAAGTCGTCGCTTTAAGAGTTTGGGGTAAAACTTTGGCCAAATGAAATTTTGTCTGGCCATTTTCGAATACCAAAAATGGTCATCGGCCTATGCCAGCATGAACTCTGATCCACACCCGATATGTAAGAATGAATGGACGAAACCAATATGGGTATTCTTTCACCCAATATGGGCTATCACCATACCAAAGGAATACGAAATCCGATAATTAACACCCTATAGTATAAAACAAGCTATGTTCGAACGAACGAACGGAACCCTCTAATACACATTTACATGTAATTCGGGTCGGAGAGATAATAATTTGTGATGGTCCGACTGCATTTTGCATATCCCATTTATATAAAGGTGTTTAATTTTCCATAAAGCTTGTATAGCACATGACATGCAGTGATCAGTTGACTAGAAATGCACACTGCCTGTCCAAATACGATGGGCATATAAAATTTCCAGGTCAAACCACCGGTCAGCCAGCTTACGACTTAACACCAAATTGTCTAATCTTTGTGCAAATATTTTTCGAATCCTCAAGCAGAATTAAAACCGGCTTTATTGGGGCTTTTATCTGTCTTCTCCAACATGTAATGATTTCCATGAAATAGGGACACAGACAAAGACGTAAATCGATATCTTCTGGCAATTTAGTCCTGCTCGCAAACACAACATTTTCAGAAATAGGGCCATAGGATAAGAATAACTATACTGGGCTCTTATCCCTATTTGTTCAAATGCGAAGGACTGTCATTTGCCCGTCCGCAGGTGGTAATTTATGCCAGCGCCGGAAGTGTCAGTATGTCTAGTGGCTGGTCTTATTGTTGGGACGCGGCCGGGATTCCCACGTAACGGGTGCATTGTGAGTGAGAGATGTGCATTGAAGAAATTGTGAATACAAAACTCGATGCACGAATACCGAAGTAATTACTCAGCGAGGAGGAGAGATCTGTATTAGATAGGATTTGGAAAAATTGTATGTGCATGTTTACGCATCCTCCGTCGCGTAGTTCATTTCTACAATATGGGATTATCCACGGATGATGAGGTAGGCTTCTCTCTTTTGAATTTCTCCGATAATTTCCGCAACTAATCATATAAACAATAGCATACCCATCCGTTATAGATAAATTAAATCTAACTTTACTAATATGACTGATGCACAAAAATTCATTTTCATACTACGAAACGATAAAACAGAAACGTGCAACATCATCTGTAATATTCTGATGACAATTTTGTAGTATCTGTATATCGTGTATATAATGCATTATGTTCCTCCTCTCCATCTTCTGTGTATATACTTCCTATTTCTCGATATCATTGTTATTTTGATCAGAGAATAAAGCATTATATGATTTCATATATATGCAAGGTCATTTGTGTTGTAACATTGGCCCTGTGTGAAACATATTTCATCCTATCTTTTGAATGTGAATTAGAGCCTCAGAAATACATGTAGATGCCCTATATAACAGCAATACTGGGTAAACTTTAAGACATTTTTTATCGACTATAACTATATGTTGTCTAATCGTCGAGGTACACCCATGTTTTCATCGGCGAGAATCATCATAATTTAACAAGTGCGGTCGATATATAATAACGTACGTGTATATATTTGGGATCTGATAAGTATATGCACTGGGAACTATCTCATATTTGTTATTGTAATATATCTCAGCGGATATTCATTCAATTATATTGTTCAGTTTCTCGAGATCTTGAGCGCATATTCATGACACCCATTATCCAGCCTGTTCTCCGGAATATCAGCACATTATCTGCTTATTATATAACTTGTTTCAGGGAGATAATCTGCCTAGAATCGCTTCATTTTGAGTCGATAATGTGCTGAAAATTAGACAATTTTAGTTACATTATCGACTGACAATGAGGCGACTCTAAGCAGATTATGTGCGGACACTGACACAAATAAGCCAACTCTTGACTTTTAGGGTGTACGCTCTTTAACAGGTGTTTTCACGGTGGTCCGCGCCATAAAACGAATTAACGGATATGAGTCCATTATCTGCTTATTTTAGAATCAAATAATCACACTATGTATCTATTTCACATTATAGGTCGATTTATGTGCGTATTTCCGCGAGGATATGTTGCTTTACCGTCGATCTTTACACACACTACTTCTTTCACAGAAACTCCACATTTGCTACCACGATCATGTGAATATATTAGTTTCACGGTATCACATTGGACGTCAAACTTGATTTACAATTTGTGACGTTAAGCGGGCAAGCCTCGTTTGAACATAACATTATGGCTATGAAAACTGCAAGGAATTATACGACGAAGATGTTGATATATACACAAAATACCGACATGCATGCTGCTATACTCGGAACAAAATTGCCAAATTCTTAGAAATTTCCAGCTAACCTAAACTTTTCGCACAAAACTGAGTTAAACACTCTTTATTTCTACTATATCAGGATAATACTAACACGGAACGCTATTTTTGTTTCAGTCGAAAGAGATCTCTGGACCTGAATTGTCTACTTTCTGTCAGTTCAGTCTCTATGTTGCATATGCAGTCCGCATATGTATATTTAACATGTTTATCGACCTATTTTGATCACCGTAACCGGAATGGTTTCAATATAACGAACATAAATCTAGACTTCAAGCCAACCGCGAGGTGGGCCCGGGATAGAATAGGCCCACCGCCCCATTGCGAGGGGTAAGCGTCCCCAGGTATGGCCCTAATATGGCACCCTGTTGTCGTGTGGTGCATCCCGTGATGTGTGGTGTGGGAGTCGTGAGGCATCGACCTGCCGATGCGGCTTAGTTCATGGTCCTCTTTGGTCCTACATCTCTGCAAGACGGGCGATTGGGTTGACCCGGATCAATATGCCACCGTCCTTATGTGAGTCTTATAGGTATACATTATCAATATCCACCGTCCTTATGTGAGTCTTATAGGTATGCATTATCAATATACACCGTCCTTATGTGAGTCTTATAGGTATGTATTATCAATATGCCACCGTCCTTATGTGAGTCTTATAGGTATGTATTATCAATATGCCACCTTCCTTATGTGAGTCTTATAGGTATGCATTATCAATATGCCACCGTCCTTATGTGAGTCTTATAGGTATGCATTATCAATATGCCACCGTCCTTATGTGAGTCTTATAGGTATACATTATCAATATCCACCGTCCTTATGTGAGTCTTATAGGTATGCATTATCAATATACACCGTCCTTATGTGAGTCTTATAGGTATGTATTATCAATATGCCACCGTCCTTATGTGAGTCTTATAGGTATACATTATCAATATACACCGTCCTTATGTGAGTCTTATAGGTATGTATTATCAATATGCCACCTTCCTTCTACTGTGTTTCATGTTACATTTCGGTCATCTCCGTTGTATTTTTGTTCCTGATGTCTAGTTGGTTGTTCTGTTATTCATGTATGGTGTTTCTTCCGTGTCAATCTTGGAATGTTCAGGCATGTCTCACGGTGGGGAGGTACCGGGAAGCTGCTATATATACAGTGGCTAAACTTGTCACAGCTTCAGCTATGTACCAGTCTTTGGTCCGACCATGATTCGAATGGTAATCTGAGGCGGCTTCTGTGCTAGTTGTCGAATATTTGCTTTTCATATGGCAACTCAAAGCAAACAAAAACGTAAGAATGATAACTGGCTAAGGTCCACTGATGCTGAGGTATATCCTCAGTACTTGGTTCTTGGTTCTGATGCTGAGGTATATCCTCACTACTTGATTATTGGTTTTGATCCGAACGTCAAGAGACCTTCTGTATTTGTTATTGACAAAAGGCTACAAAGAATAGCCGGACAATTAAAATATGTCAAACCAATTATGACTGGGCCACAAAGTGGCTCTCTTCTGATTGAATTTCAAGAAAGATTCAATCTGACGCTCTTGTGCAATTAACATCTATTGCACAAACACCAGTGTTGATTACTCATCACAAGACATTGAACAGTAGCAGATCTGTGTTGAGAAATCGCGATATAGCTGATTTTTCTGGGTCAGCGATATTGGCTGATTTGGCACCATTATGGAGTTACAGAAGTCCGTAGATTTTCAAAGATAGTTGATGGACAAAACGTAGGACTTGGAATATTTATCTTCTGACACTCAATCGGTGCGACCTCCACCAGCATTGAAGGTTGGGTACATGAAGGTAGATTTTAGTACTTGTGTTCCAAATCCATTACGATCTTTATGTCAGGGATATGGTCATGGTAAACATTGTAAACGCAAAGAAAACATATGTGCACGCACTCTGTTCTGATTATGAACATGACCATAAGGGTTGCACAAAACGGCACAAACCAAAAATAAAATGCTCTAACTGCCAATGCGTTTTATATTTTGCTTGCACACTTACTAGTCAGTTCTTGGATTTATATTCCTGACTCCAAGTGGAAACTTTCCTCTTGTATTTGTACATAGGTTATTGGGTTAATCTAATCCACTGTCTGAGTTATATAAATTGTTGCTATGCTGCGAACTTTTTTGACCCGATTCTGTTCTTGGTCGTGATATGGCCTAACGGCTAAAACTACATTAAACCCTCAATCAATCTATCAATCAACCAACCTATCTCCGAACACTTGAATATATCTCCAAGTATTTAGATATATATTCTGGTAATTTGGAGATATATCATGAAATATTTAAAGATACGGGCGGCGTTGGTGGTGGGTATGCTGTTAAAATATTCACCTGAATCACCTCCGTCAAATACCGCCATAAACAGAAAGAATAGTAAAATATAGACAGACCTTGTTCTTATACCAATCAGAAATATGGCATAAACAGTATGTTGTTGTCAGTTTTTCCCTTTTGTTATGTAAACAAAAGCAAAAAACGTTACGTTACCTGGCTTTTGTTTAGATCCGGATATGGTAAAATGAAGAGCGTTATTTGTTACTGTTTTCCTGATATAGAAATAATAAAGAGCGTTTATATCGTTTTTGCGTGATTAACCAATAGAATTGCGATGTGTTATGTAAACAGAAGCACAACTTCTGTAACACGAACAGGCTCTTGTTTACGTACACCATCGTACGTCTTGACGACAATATACTATTTACGCGCTGATTATGTTTGGCATATATATATATTGACTATATATTTTTTAATATTCCTTCTGTTGATGGCGATTTGAACAAATATGAATATTTCTGCAACAAACGCCACCCGTGCCTTTAAGATTTTCAATTTGGCTGCCCATAGTTAAAAGGTTCTGTCGAATATTGTATTGTGTCCCTACGGAAATGTCCATTAACTATTTGTTGAACATATTATCTACCATTTACCACTAATGAACATGAATCATTCTGCTCTTGTATCATCTTTACGTATGGCTGTCATTCTGCTCATTTTTACTGAACACCCCTCCAGATGTAATTTATGCCATTCCAATATATAAGTTTATAACTGAATGGGATAATCCATTTAGTAAAGAACGGGTTAACATATATAACATGCGACGCACTGGAAGCAGCAACCAACACCATCGTCTTATAGTTACAAACCATGTCTAGTATAATTCAGACATATGTTATAAACCATGTCCTCTTCTATTATAATTCAGACATACGTTATAAGCCATGTCCGCTTCTAGTATAATTCAGACATACGTTATAAACCATGTCCGCTTCTAGTATAAACCATGTATTCTTCTAGTATAATTCAGACAAACGTTATAAACCATGTCCGCTTCTAGTATAAACCATGTATTCTTCTAGTATAATTCAGACATACGTTATAAGCCATGTTCTCTTCTATTATAATTCAGACATACGTTATAAACCATGTCCGCTTCTAGTATAATTCAGACATATACGTTATAAACCATGTCCTCTTCTAGTATAATTCAGACATACGTTATAAGACATGTCCTCTTCCAGTATAATTCAGACATACGTTATAAGACATGTCCTCTTCCAGTATAATTCAGACATACGTTATAAGACATGTCCTCTTCCAGTATAACTCAGACATACGTTTTAAACCATGTCCTCTTCTAGTATAATTCAGACATACGTTATAAACCATGTCCGCTTCTAGTATAACTCAGACATACGTTATAAACCATGTCCTCTTCTAGTATAATTCAGACATACGTTATAAGACATGTCCTCTTCTAGTATAACTCAGACATACGTTATAAACCGTGTCCTCTTCTAGTATAATTCAGACATACGTTATAAACCGTGTCCTCTTCTGGTATAATTCAGACATACGTCCCTCCTCGAGACGTTCCCCTCGGTTGAATAATTTTTACTTGAAGCGGCGTCATGTTGATTTCATTACTATACGAGTTGACGTTAGACGTGGTGTGTCGCTATTTCAATTGCCATGCTCTTTCGGTAGCCATTCTGTATTGAACGATGTGATTAGAGCCGAGCTTTGAATGTTGATAAGATTTCATGCAGCGATAATCTCTGGGTCGAGCGTTCTTCTGTCAATAGGTATAAACTTCTCGACATCGGTGTTGCGCAAACTTTTGTTAAGTTTTTTAAACTCCACGCAGTCACGTTTTCGATTTGAAATCGCAATACTGAGCTAAAGTTAGTAAACGTGCGTACCCGGGTAACTGACAGTAGGAAATGTGACCACCGTTAAAGATAGGGTGTGGCTTCCCAAAGTCCATCCCCGGTGGTTCAGTTTGTATGGTGCATTGTCAGGCCATTTAGCGACGGTGACATTTTTTCGATTACCGCGGATTGCTAATCCTCGTTAAAGGAGAGTATAAAACCTCATTAGGATAGCCAGGTACACGTTAGTTTGTATAAACTGATTACCGCGGATTGTTAATCGTCGTAAAACGAAGGTATATAACCTCATCTGGGATTGCAGGTACACGTAAGTTTGTATAAACTGATTACTAGTGTTTGTAGTTTACACATTGCAGTGTCGTAGTTTCATAGTATAATTAACTATATGCGCGGTATTTAATTCACCAATAAACGCCCCTGGTTAATTGGTGCTGCTGAATTGCGATGATGCTGGTGGATCCTCCTGAATTACTATGATGCTGATACGGGGCAAAAAGACACTGATAAGAAAAAAGTAACGTTTTTTCTAAAGTTGTCATTTTTTTCTGTGGTTGAATAATCCGAGCGATTTCGGCAAAGGTCAGTGTCTATACTTGAAACTATATACATGCTTTTAAATGTGTTATACACATAGTAGCTTTTTCTCGATGTGTTCAGATCAGTCAAACACCGTGAATGAAAACTTTAAATAAAATAACGCTACATTTTCTAAAAAAAACAAAATAATAATAAAGAAAAAGGTACGCAATATCATCTCAGCAGGACCCACCAGCATCATATCAATTCAGCAGGACCACTTAACCAGGGGAGATAAAGCTGACGAATACGATCCTTATAAATTCATGTCTAATTGGGGGTAGAAAATTATCTAACTTTCGTTCTTATAACCCCTTACTGTATAATAACTAGATGAGTCACACACTTCTCTGTTTGAAATTTACAATTTCGGGATACCACAGAAGTGCGTTATAACTACAATGTACGTCGACATGGTTTGGACTGAGGCCTCTCAAATCTGTCATCATAGCTTTTCACGTTGGAAATGTTTCAAATATGCATACATGTCGAGTGTGTCCACGTTTGAACATAATCAACGTTTGTATTTATCACGTGTTAAAATTTTCACCCCCCTCCCCACAACTGTTGAAATGGAGCGTTCACCAAATAGCATTGTAAGTTGTTCTATAATCAATAATTATTAGATTTATGAAGGCACGGACTATGTCTTAAGTGAGTAGCAAACCAACTCTTCGTGGTTCCATATAATTCCAACTAGATCATGCAATGACTCGCTACTCTGGCTACGCCCGCAGATATCACGTTCCCCAGTTCAAAACCTGGGAGCCTTTTGAAGATCTGACTGGAAACTTTGTAACATAGAAAGAATGACATGCACGGGGTAATATATCTTACTTGGGTCATTGATTGTGTATTAGCAAAGCCAACCGGTAAGTTGGAACATGCAATAACATATGCAAGGCACCCATAAAATATAAGTAAAATCAATAACTTAATAACTTAATCCCTACTCCTTAAACAAATTACATTAGATGAAGGTGCCTCTCGAGCTTACATGTTTAGGCACTTTTGTGATCCGATTCCGCTTCGCATCGCTTATGATAATACAATGTTGACCGATTAATTGGCACACAACAGTCGGTTAAATAATGCGATATTGAGCTCGAGATCTTCATCCATTCTGTGAAATACAGTATTAAGCAACAGTTATTGACTAAGATAGATATATATCACATGTGTTGTTTTAGAACTTATAAAGTTCTCTGTCAGATCTACAAACAGTTCTCAAGTTTTGAACTAGTGTAATATGAACTCTAAGGGTGTAGCCAGAGTATAGTGGGAAAGATATCCGCAGTGCGACCAGGAAGCCTAACATCAACTACGGAATTAGGTGCTTCCAAGAGACTTCCATCAACAGACTTCCAATGGACATCCGAAATTGTGCTACTTTCCCCAAATTCAAGTCAAAACTTAAGACTCACTTGTTCGAGATATGCTTCAATCTGCCAAAAAAGGTGTTCTTCGATAGCTGTTTACCAGAGTCTGTTATGCGCGTGCGAGTCTAGACCGTTTAACCCATATGTTAACTTTTACTTTCACCATATAATTTTAGTTGTGATTCAATCGTATATCTTCGTGTATTTTAAATGGTCTAGCTGTTATTATTGCCTTACTGCGGTTGATTATTAGGTTAAGTTGGTATTATCTAGTTAGGTTGTTTATATGTAATTTTATCCATTCGTGCATTATTATTTTAGGATGTGTGCCATGTTTGTATTGTAAGCGTATTGAAACTAATTTATTGTATAATGCGTTCTAAATGTATCAATAATAATAATAATAGAGATCCATGGCATGATCATAATTCCAGCATACTTTTTCAGACTGATTACTCTCCGGGACACAACACGGTGTGCTATCGGATTTGTGTTAAATGTTTGTTTGGCAAAGTGCATAATACACCCATTTGATCTCAACACTCCAGGGTGCGATTGTCATTCGTTGCCAAACCACAAGGTGCGTGCGAACTCTGACCACAGAAATGCTTTAACCAATTATCCAAGTGTCGTAGTTGGAATCAGAAGTCAACAAAGCTCTTATTATTTCTAAGAGTAATTTGCTGGCTTTAATATTAATATTCTTCAAATGTTACCACCCTGTGGTAATGCAAATTTGCTATGATGTTAGTGGGTCCTACCAAACTGTTATGATGGTGGTATGTAAACTTGTTGCTGTTAAGATAAAATACCATTATTTTTTCTATATTAGTCATTTTTACGGTGTTTTGCTAATCTGAACGAATCGCGGAAAGTCCATTTTATAAAACAGATATGTTATAAAACATATCTAAATAATGTCTGTGATGGTTGTTGGAAACCTATAATAATGAAGATGGCTATTTCTGTAGTTTTGCAAGCACCAGCGCAACCAGTGTTAGAATATTTTGAAGTATATCGGTTGTTGAATGTTTCATACAGACACGGGCCTTTCTTTTATTCTTCCAGATTGGCCAAACACCGCGAAAATGACAACTGTAGAAAAAATAAATACTTTTCTTAACGGCTTCAGTTTGCCCTACCAACATCATAGCAATTCAGCAGGACACACCATCATATTGGCAAATTAGGACGACCACTTGACCAGGGGTGGTTACATTATGGTATTACTGAGTACCATCGATGTGCATTCGATTGTTTTTTATCATTCGACATTAGAACTCCCTTCGCACATTGGTAAGTTTACTTGGCATTTAGTTTTTGTTTCTTCACACTAGAAGGCTATCAAATGTTGCCAGACAAACTACAAATTGCGTCTCAGATTGGTGTACTTGTGATATAGGTACTATGAACTATAAAGATGAGCGATTTACTGGGTAAATGTCAGGTATAACCTGACGCTATTGACTCGTCCCATCTCGCGAGATACCAGAAAATCAAATATATATGGTTGCGGTCCCAGGCCAATATCTAACAACTTTGTCCCTCCCACTTGTTAAAACCAGGTCTGAAAAGATAATTATATATATGAATTGCTTGATGAGGAATTTTCTTGTCACCTATGCATAAAACATCGATGAGTTGGCTAGACAGCACTGACAAACGCACAACAAATATAGACAAACATATATTAACGATGCATAATCCGAATTAACGCTCGCAAATTACTATTTCCTTGGCTTCGGTGGTCAAAAATATATGATTCGAGTCGAGGAACCCACCCATCAGAATGATCAGATATCGCTTTTTAAAATCTATTATTTTTCACCACCGATAATTATAGTAGCCCAGTAAAAGGTCGACGAGAAAACGGACGCAATTGCGGACGAAGATTGATAACTCTAAAATCAAGTGGATTTTATTGTCAGATATTTGACAAACCGGCAAAATTTCGTTGAACACATAGCTGTTGATAAATAACAGGTTTGGGGCAATTTTAAACAAAATGCTTTTATAAAGTCTTTCGCTCGTGGAATAAATGTTACCTCATGTGACGGAAATATCACTTGAGGTAAAGCAGACGGGATATATAGTTTTTGTTTGATTGGAATGTTATTACATATTTAGAATTGAGATATGGATATAACATTGTAATACGGGAGTTAAGGGTGAGAGAGAGAGAGAGAGATGGAGTGAATGAGTGAGAGAGAGAGGTTTGACACAACATACATTAGATACAAAACAACATCCGTTCAGTGAGGAAATCACTTGTACGTATGCGTCACGACCACGGATGAGAAAAAGCGGTTCATACATAGGGCAAATGGAATCTAGCGGCTAGATTCTAGCCGGGTCGCCTGAAGTGATCTATGGGAAACGGCCACTATCTAAAATAAACTTCTGTACCGCCAAGAATATTTCGGAATTTAATTCGTTTGGAAGTTCGTGAGGTCCGCACAATAAGACATCGGTTGTTACCATACTTACGGGTAAGTTACTTTGACACAGATGTGTGATCTTTGATACACGTTCTGTGTCGAGTGTGACCAATTCATAGTGTGTATATGTTGACATGAAATCATTCACACTCGCATTAACCAAGTTTATAGTCAAAGCACATTGTGTTGTGGCATAGTCGGAACAAAATGTCAATGGTCTCTACCACACGATTTTGGTAAATATATGTAGCTGCACATACTTCACACAGTGTAGTCGCAAAATCAGTGAACGTATTTGTACATAAAGAGGGCCATGACTTCCAGAACAGGACTCGCATTTAGTCAGGGTATACATGTATACATTGCATCATAATCGGGAATTGACGTTTCAGAATTGTCTTCCTTTAAAAAAAAATATACACATGTGACACCAGTCAAATTGAATGAGTCTAAAGGTTGACTATTAACATGCACAGACATCACCCATGCAGATTATACTAGTATTACGTAATTGTTTTTATGCATCTAAATTGCTAGTATAAAATCACATACTGCATGCAGGAACGAGGGGCGGCATGGTCGCATAATATTTGGACGAACACGATATCGCTCATGAAATTAGACATTTCTCAACATCATTCCTCCGTTTTACAAACCGCATACTGGCATTTTGCGTTGTTGTTACATTGTTTCCGGCAGACATTCCAGAGGCACGATCTCTTTCGTTTATAACCACCTTTCTTACTACGAGAATCTTAATCGGCAAGCATGAGAATCAATTAAGCCGATCAATGGTCCACAATTCGAGGCATTTGTGTCAAACAATAGACATTTATATCATACATTGTGTAGTAGCATACCTGATCGACCAGGCGAGATTTGTCCCCCGAGCCACGAACGCGTGTCTGTGCACCGATTAAATGTGTTAGATTTTAGACCATTTGTTCACAGTATATAGACTAACACTTATAAGCAATGTAGCGACATTTACCCAATGAAGTTGTATATTGTTTCCGAACCGCGGTGGAGTTGGCGGGGCTACAGTGTGTACATCAGATTTATGGAGGCACTGTTTCAGTATGGATGACCATTGCTTATCCAAACGGGTACACCGTGGGGATTGACATAAAATACCTTCAAATCTAATCGTTATTTTTCTTTAAATGTCCACATGGTGATCTTTAACCGATGAGCCTCGTATTGTACATATACTGCTAATACATAGTGCTACATACAATATCCGCTAACTCAATATAGAATGTTCCAACCTTCAGTGTTTTAACATATGTATGGCATGCCAAGCATTTAGTTCTTCGCTAACTCAATAAAGAACGTTCCGACCTTCAGCGTTTAACATATTTATGGCCTGTCAAGCAATTTGGTCACCTGTTGGATGTATTCTTCCTCTATTCTGTAATGCGTCCCATAATTTTTCATCGATTCAACTACAAACATTCAATTGTACTGCACTTGGCCGGCCAATGCAAAATATTGACGCGAGTTCCCTCATAAAATCCTTTCATCTAACGCGAGTATCCTTATCGGTCGCCACGAGTTTCAGTCAATTACATGCATCGACTTCGTATCAATGAATTCTTTATTGTCCCACAGCGAATAATAAGCTATAAAATATCGCGAATTTTATGGTGCGACTCTTAAACGGCAAGACGAAATTAATAATTCAGGTGCGCCAAATTCAACACCTTTGGCTGGCAGCGCAATATAAAACTCAGCCCTGTGTTCGCTTGGGAAAGAATCAGAACGAAGACATGCCGCGAAGCGCACTGATAAGTAGCATCACCTTCAACCCTTATATTCAGGAAGGGAGTGGTACGGTTTTTGGGTCATTGGTCATGGGTGTCTGGCAAAACTATTGACTTTGCTATCCAAAACACCTCGGGTCTTTAAAGTTACGCATTGTTTGGCCTGGTTTGGGTTCACTAAGACTAGCGTACAAGATTATTGTAATAATGATGATGATATTGCTATAACGATGGTTTTGGCTATATTTGCCAACATATGTTCGCACAAATACGCACATAATCGACCTATAAATTGAAATAGGTACATAATTTGATTCTGAAATAAGTAGGTTATCGACTCATTCCCGTTATTTCGTTTTATGGCGCGGCCCACGGTGATAACACATGTTAAAGAGCGTACAGTCGTGAGTTGGCTTATTTGTGTCATTGGCCGCACATAATCTGCTTAGAATCGCATCTTTACGAGCCGATATTGTGACTAAAATGCTCTAATTTTCATCACATTATCGGCTCATAATTAAATAAGCAGTTAATGTGCGTTTTTTCGGAAGAACAGGCTGATATTTCCACCATGATGTTCGTGCATATATTCTGTTTGTTATTCTCAATATAATTTTTATCAGAGAATAAACAGTATCAACCATTTGAATTACAACACATGCACAGCATTCGCTTGTTGCTTGTCGTTTCAGTGACGAGTTTTCATAATGTATTTGAGCCATGTGCATCTGGAAGCCATGACCGATTCAAATGTATACGTGCAATAGCTCTAGAATCGTTCGTTCTTGATTCCGAACGACTTACTTATATTAATTAAAGTCTTGATAATCTTTATAAACCTTTTGGAATAAGTTGTATTTGTTATGGTGGCATACGTTGCCTAATAAAATCACATGACTTCAATGCAAAATGCTCTCTTGTTCGTGTAGATAGTACGTCAGGCTGCGTGAATATAGACATAGTCATACATCTCCTGTTTTATAGGAAAAGTCACCTCGAGCAATCTTCAATTAAAATGTTGCTGTGTGCATCCTTTGTTGGATTTACACAGCCAAGTAAAACGTAATTAGTGGGGTCTTAATAAGAGCCGGAGTGAACGAGGATCTGAGGAACCTTTGAATAAAGTTACACACACCTGTTGCTTCACAAAAGAAACCTTTGAGCAGTGGACCTGTGGTGTATCAAACACAAGGGGTGTGCACACAATGACTGTTTGTTGTTTAGATAGATAAGATACATGGCAAGGATGAGGTGTGTTGTGTGCCGAGATGTATGTGTTGTTGGACTTGGACCATAGACCTCGTTTGGTTGTGGAATCGCAGTAGTCCAGACAGTAAGACGCATAGTCCACGGTGTCGCCATATAAGTCGTTCAGCGATGAAATTGGGTCGGCGTCCAACAGTTCGATTCCAAGAGTGAAATTCAATGCAAGGGAAGATAACACGATTTGTGTTTATTAGATGCTTCATTGTGTATGGTGTTGCCTCTATGTGGACTTACATATATATACGCTAATAAAACTGACAGCGTAGTGATATGGCAAATCGGATGAAACCATGCCAAATTCAAAACTAACCATTTCACCAACCAACCAGCCAAACAAACCGAGCCAGGTATATCACTGTCGTCCACAACAAATTTGATATATAAAATAACTTGACTTTTATTAGCAATTTATTGTTATATAGTTCAATAAAAATAACAATCGTCTACTCTCAAGTTCAAAGGTAATCGATGTGCATATTAACAAATTATCGCCCCTTCGGATGGCGATAACGTGACCACCACTTCCATGTTTCCTTCAGACTAATTGGTGACCAACCAGGAGCAGTCGCCTTCACATTGCTATAGACATATCCACCACTACATTCAATTCAGTTTATTGATATACTCGTCGTTATTTTGACATATAGAGTGGAATACAGTGTACAATGTCAAAATATGTTGGATTGTGCATGCGTGCAGTACATTATACATGTATGTATAAATACACGACGATATAATATAGGATATGTGGTCAGTAATCAGACGGTTTAGGTAGGTTTGGTATATAGTGCAAGAGGATACTGAATCCAACGTCTCCGCATTATCGAGAGGGCGCGGTCCTCAAAGTCATGGCTGGTGACATATGTTTAACCAGCGATGTATTTATTCGCGTCAATGGACTAACTAACTCTTCTTCACACGAGTCTTTAAATGAGTAATTTTATGTGCTTGTAATGGTTTGGTGTTTTTTTTCTAGCTGACACTGTACACCTTTCGCATATTAAACTACTACTGATAAGAATTACTAATAGCTAACAGTAGTCGTATAATGAACTACTACTGATAAAAAATTACTAATAGCTAACAGTAGTCGTATAATGAACTACCACTGATAAAAATTACTAATAGCTAACAGTAGTCGTATAATGAACTACTAACAGTAGTCGTATAATGAACTACTACTGATAAAAATTACTAATAGCTAACAGTAGTCGTACAATGAACTACTACTGATAAAAATTACTAATAGCTAACAGTAGTCGTATAATGAACTACTACTGATAAAAATTACTAATAGCTAATAGTAGTCGCAATGTTTTCGACGGTCGAAACACTTTTTCGCACAATTGACGAAAACTATTCCGCTTATACGTTCAAACTTCTTGTCACTCGCAGTAACATATTGTTCTGTTTGTCGTGATTATTTTGTATTTATTTATGTTGTCATCAGGTCATAGCCAGTTGTAAGCTCGATTATTTCATGCAAAACCATGGATATGCTGGTAACATGACAACTGATACAAAGAACACAAATTCCAGTGATGTGTACCCTAATCGGAAATCTTATCAGTGGTAGTTCATTGTGCGAAATGAGTCTACTACCTCCACACAAATGGTGCTCTCTCAAGCATGGAAGCGCTCGGCGGGTCAGCACTATCTCACTTCATTGGTCTCGTCATACTGATTATACGGGTACAATTTTCCAACAATCAGCCAAAGAGTTCGCGAGATAGAATGAAATATGCCAGGAAGAACTTTACATGCACTTATGTTTAGGTGTTTAATATGTTTCATCACTCTAAATTCAGTTTGGTTCCTTGAACAATAATACTTAGTGACAATTCCATTTTGTGGAAAGTACGTGCCATGTAATATTTAACATGCAATGGATGACAAATATGTGACAACTAAACAACCATGTTAAGCAACAAACTATCAGAATAATTATGAAGTAGTAGAGATTTCCACACGGGGAATAACTCTACATAATAAAGTGATAAAAATTCATATTGTTTTCTATCGAAATTCCAGAGAACTAATTCTCTTTATTATGGGGACTATAATCGGCGTGAAAGTAATCGCTGGTTGCATTGTCCTTAAATGCTTTCAAAATATGTCAGCATCCGAAGCTTAAGATTTTCCTCTAATGCTCCTGCATTGTCCGCGGGTAACAAAGGATGAAAATAATAGATGCCTGCATATTAAAATGAAATGTCTAATCATTGTGATTCAACGAAGTCGCATTCCTTCGTTTCAGCAATAGTCGATTATTTCCAGTGGAATAACTATAGCTTACATTCCATACACAATATGCAGGAAAAGCATTGAACATTTTACACGTGTCATGTGAATATAGTTAGTGCAAAACAAAAGTGTACCCACGTAAAATTAGCCCGTCCGAACCCAATGCTTTGAAATATATAGTTCGACCGATTAGAATATAATTACTGTAATTTTAGATTTATATGTTAGGAAAAGAAGGAGAGGACAAAGGGTGACACAAAAACGACAGCGTAACATAAAATTATACCTTTTAAAATAAATGTTGACATATCTACGATCAAAGGTTGTATAGTCGTCGAAATTATTTACAAGTCGTATTTATTGTGTCATCTTGAGTTCTTAGATATCTTGGGGCCTTAAAACAAATTTTATGTTATGTTTATTCGCACCCATTTCCTTAGTTTATTTTGAGTTTTCCCGCGCATGAGTAACTTCCTCTGCACGCCTAACTACGTGTATTTCTCTTCGGTATTAGCCAGGTTTAGTCCCGCGTACGTGTACCATGTGATGGATGTTACTATATAATTGATATGAGATACTATTGGCGGTAAAGTCACATGGTTTTACGGCGCCATACCTACACGTCCATTGACATCGACCGAACGTACAGGATAACTTGTTAACAACATTATGTGGTGAAAACAAATCAAATCAAACCATTTAATCATGGAACGAGTCTGTTTGACTCTTGGTTCCGGCGATGGTACACATACCATATATACATGTATACTATATATATATATACATATATATGTTTTCTAAATACATATATAGTTAGACAATTTATTGTGAGTTTAGTCCATAGATCGTGATCAAATTTCTGGTCTTCAGAATGAATGTCTATGATAATCTTAAATGCCTAACTCTATCTGCGGTCACCATGCACTGACTCCGGTAAATTGTTCCATAAATTATTATTAAGGGCATCTGTGAGAAAAATTACTTCCTGATTTCTCTGATTTTCTGATCTACTTGCAGTTTTACTGTTTTAACGAGTGCACTCTTGTGCTCCCATATATTGCGCGCTCGAATAATGAATCAGGATCAATGTTGTGTGGTTCTGTTAGATTTTTATGCACCTCTATCATGTCTCCGCGAATCTTTCTGTATTTTATATACATCAAATTCGATAGAGTTAGACGGTCGTGGTCGGCGCAACCAAGGAACGAGCCTTGCGACTCTTTGGGCGGTTTCAGACTTTCTAGAGCTTTGGAATGCTTTAGTTTTGTTGTGCTCCAAACATTTTGGCAGTATTCTAAAACTGGTGAAATCTGCGACCACCGCTACGCTTAATTGGCTTCAATCAATATAAGCGGAAGTTGGCAGAGGTAAATCCCATTACCACAATGCCTACATAGCGGTGGTCGTTCATTCGCTTATTAGAATATTCGATTATCTCTTTTGCAACAAGTTCCATATGTTAAACATTGAACATTGGCCCAAGACTTCTAACCGGTTTTATCATGCATTAGGCGAAATGGTAACGTGGTGGAACCATGTGAATTCCGTTGCCAACGACAACACATGTACGTGTGACTAAAGCTGGCTACTAACTAAATAATATATATCATATATATAATAGTATACGTCTACCAATTGCGTGTGCAATTATCGACAGAAAGAGTATAATCGAGCTATTTGTCACTATATTTTAAATACCATGCGCAAGCTACTATTATCATATAGTATCTTCGTGTACATGTAGTTTGAAACAAAACATTTTTATCAGGTTTTGAATTTTGGTCGATCACCCACATATATCACCTTTGGTAAAGAGTGTTCATGTCTTCAGTACCCATTAACACTTTCTATACTTAATACGCATTGACGAGTAGTTCCTTCAGGAAATGTCCAGATAATAAGTTGTAAAAACAACCATAGGGAAATTCTCAAATTGGAAATTCCGTGGCGTCGAAAAATGTCACTAACTACACTCGACCATGCATATATATCGTACCAGGCTAACAAGAACCAATTCCATCCAACATGTTATCACATTTCACATTAAATACTGGTTAAAATAGCAAACTATCAGGACAATTTCAACCTACATTTGGTCTGAATTTCCAACTATTGTTGTTTTAGGCATGAAATTTATAACGTACAACCCCGACTGTCGCCATGTACGTCCGTGTCTATTAGTACTATTAGTGGATATTAGTACAACTGATACGACAGCATCAGTTAACCCTTCACCAAACAGAAGGGCCCTGTGCCAATGCATTCTCTTATATATGCGTGTCGACCATAGGTCGCCTCGCATATATAAGAGAATGCATTGGCTTAACACATTAAAAATTATAAAATTGTTAAAGAATGTAAGAAAAAATGGTAAAAAGTGTTAAAAAAAGTTTTTTTTAGGCCAATGCATTCTCTTATATATGCGAGGCGACCTATGGTCGACTCGCATATATAAGAGAATGCATTGGCACAGGGCATAACTGTAACTATCACAATGTGGTCAAGGAGCCGGTTCCAATGATATCCATATTTGTATGGTTCTATTGAGACAGACCGAAGATATTTTAGGCTGTTGAAGCTTTATTTGGCCGGTTTTGGCCGGTTTGTTGGGTAAAGGGTTAATATCCGGACTTTGTCGATGATACATACGTTGAAGACCACATAACAGATATAGGTAAATGTAAGAATATGCATGATTCGTATCACTGACTTAGTAATTGAGATTTAAAACGAATAGAATCAACACTATAACTTGCTGATGAACATACGATAAGGATATATCATCGTGTGTGTAATTTAGTTATCCATACATAATTGTGTCCATAACTCAATCACCGCGAGCCTAATTAAGGTGATTAAGAAATTAAGCAATTAAGAGGTATTTTATCATAGGGTGTTACCCTGTAGCATGGATAATTGTCTGATATCTCACGTGGGAACGTGCTGCGTACCCATCAAACCATGTACACTCATGTCAATCAAGTGTTCGCAAGCATATAATGTCATGGTGATTAAGATATAACTAGTCTGTATAGTATGTAATCTTCCGCAATTATCTTAAATTATTTAATCCTGAATGTGTACGACTAACATTGATAAACGAGAAGAAATGTTATATGTATATACATGTATATTATAAGGTCGATCATATATATTTACACGCCAACCACGCGTCTACTATATATAATATATTTTCTGCTTTCGCAGTCAAACTGCTCATTCTTGGTATTCCCATGCACTAATCACAAATATTTTACTATATTGGCCGGCGTCACACGTACCACAGTTGTGATGTCGTAATTGGCGTTGCCTTACTATGGTGCAGATTGTTGATAATCGTCCGTCATACATATTCTGGTATATACATTTAGATATGTCGCGTTTTTCCACAGTTAGCCACATACACATGTATCAGCCTTACATTTCCTCTCCAGCATTTATAGACAACATAAAAAGCGGATCGTTTGCACATTAATTGTTTTAGGCAAGCTTCCGATGCCGTCTGATGAACATGTTTGTAGCAAAAAATTATGTTAGAGGGTATTACTGGAAATTGTTTCAAGTTTTTACCGAATATTTTAAACAAATGTTAAATCTTAGGTTGTAATCGATGAATATTAATCGAATATTTACCATATGTTATCTGGTGTTTTACATGGTGAGAATGTCTCATCTTTTCTTTTCGGAATTTACGCAAATGATTTGGAATCGTTTTTTTTATCACATACAGTACTCCATGTTTGAACTTTTGGAAAACGATTCTTTAAAGAAATAGGCTAACTACTATAAGAATTACAAATTAACGGGAATTTTTTGAGAAATCATTTTATGTATCTAGGGATTCAACTTAAAAGTACAAATAAGTTCTCGCCTGGATAATAAAGGAGTTAGCATCTAAGGCCAAAACGAGCTAATATATAAGTGAAAAGAAACGAAGTTGAGTAGAAATCAACCCCCAGTAAGATGTAATGGGTTATTGAGAAAGACATGCAGACGCATTGCTAATTGAGCGAGTAAAGCTAGATATGTCCAGTTTTGTCCAGTTTTGGTGCAGGAAATATACGTTATGCATTTGTAACCTGGTTACCCAGTAACTGGTTACAAATGCGTCGTATTTTTTTTCTGCACCAAAATCTGCCATATATGAGTAAAGCAGCGTGCGATACATAATTGTACCACCGTAACTATGACGGTCAATTGTCACCAATCTGCACCACAGTAACATAACACATCTATTATGTCATCGCAACTGTGGCAGGGGTGACTCCGCCCATTATCGTCAAAATATACACAGTTCAACACAGTTTTATATGTTCGTGATTTAAATTTAAGTAACGCTGAAGGGGTCACTCTCACCAAAAATAGTGCTGAAGCCTGAAGGGTACGCATGTTTTGAAAATTGCTTAAAGGAACACAGGGTTTGTGATCGGCGCCCATCAGCAGTTCGTTTTCAGTTCATCTTAATATTCCTTGGAAAATATACAATGGTTATCAAACAGAAATCTCGACAGACACAAAAACTAAAAGTCATTTAGAACGAGATTTCAAAACCAGTGTACCCTTCAGCACATTTTCAAAACCTGTGTACCCTTCAGCACTTTTGTTTTGGTGACCCCTTGTTACGCCGAGTATGTAGTAACTGACGAGTTTTGTGGTAGCCCACGAGTTATGTACTAACAATCGACGAGTTTTGTGGTAGCTCACGAGTTTTGTAGTAAAATTGACGAGTTATGTAGTAATTTCAGGTTAAGAGTTTTGTAGTAAAATATCGACGAGTTTTGTAATAAAAAACAAGCTTACGAGTTTATTCTTAATACCATGTTATATTGACAATACATAATACAATTATCTATCTATCTAGCCTTGCCCACCACACATAACACATTCACCACCCCTGGGTCAACGTCACGCACGAACGCCATCGTCTTAGTACCCCATGCAGAGCTAAAAGATAACATTAAAACTGACAAACACAACTTCTCTATGTCAACAACCAGTAATCAAACTAAATGAACTCACATATTTGAACCCGGATCTGGTAACACACACACAAAAAACAAACAATTTAAACATATATATATACCATCTTGTTGTTATAATAACGTGTGTAATTATATGGGGAGAGGGGCTATCTAAGTTGTATAACTTGTGCCCCAATCCCATTTGTACATAAATGATACAATAAAATATGTTTAAACTAAAAAAAAAAATTAAAAAAAAAAAAAACATACTCTCGTGTTCCTTACTTTATGTATCCCTCATTGGTTGACCAGTTTGTGGGAGAGCTTACCAGCAACAAATGGACTGACTGTCCACTATTACTGTCACATGAACTGTTCACGTTTTTTCTTTGATTTTTCAACTACATGTATTATAATTGAATATGCAGAATGTTACTTTGTCAAATCACATGGGTATCCACAAGAACGAACCAAGAACCAAGAGGTGGCGTAGAGTTGTCTATATTGCAAAAACAAAGTGAAACGATTATTAGTAACAATAACTGTATGGTACGCATGCATGACTCGCGCTCTCTTTTGTTTCACGGCTACTGTTGGTTGCGTTTATTTCTTAGAGTGCACAAGCCGCGAATCCATTATGCACTGAGAGAAAAATGACGAACCACATTTGGTTTTCCACCAAGATAGATAGTTTATTCTATTTCACCAATACAACATGGTATTAAGAAATAGGACGCGACGTCTGACGTAATGGGGGCCAGGTTCAAGTTAATAACATGGCCATAGTACTTCTAGGTACGAAGTTTGGCTCAGATCTGATGAGAAACGACGCAGCAGTGACGAGGGACCAACATCAAGTTGAGCTACAACGTCATTAACGTCCACCACACAAACACTTACACAAAAAAACATTGCATTTACTATATACGATTTTATTAAGTCCAAACCCGCCTTTGAAACTGACTAAAAATTGTTGCTACAAAACTCGTTAGCTTGTTTTTTATTACAAAACTCGTCGATATTTTACTACAAAGCTCGTAACCCAAATTACTACATAACTCGTCGATTTTACTACAAAACTCGTGCGCTACCACAAAACTCGTCGATTAGTATATACTACATACCTCATGCGCTACCACAAAACTCGTCAGTTACTACATAACTCGGCGTATCACCCCTTCAGCTTAAATAACACCTTCAACGATTAACACACATTTTTGACTTATAGAAAAATGTGAGTTACCTGTTGGTGTAATAATAAACCCTATGACCATGCACACGACACAAGGCCCCCGTGTTCCACCACACGTCATTGGTGGGAGACATGGCGATCCAATTCCGATTGTTTTAGTACGGATAATCCCGAGTTTATACGTCTTATTCGATTTACACAGCGGTTTGGGTCATGTCAACAATCGACGGGTCAAGCGGTATACGGCCTTTCACAGGAGAGCATGTTATTCCTAATTTATTCTGATATAAATTAAGACGCACCAACAAATTCAGAAACTAAAATTGGCCAATAAACCCGCGAAATCTTTATAAACGGCCTGCATATGTTCCGGAAAAGACTTATTGAAATGTGAAATGACAGATATTATCGTACTGGAATGATAACCGGTCCCGATTACGTAGTATAGTACAGGGTTGGGGTAATTGTAATTTGTAATTGTAATTGAATGTAATTAATTACATTTTCCCAAGTAATTGGATGTAATTTGTAATTGAAGGTTTTTTCAATTACATGTAATTGAATGTAATTAATTACATTGAGAAAAGGGGTGTAATTTCAATTACATTTCAATTACATTCCAAAAATACAGACCAATATAACAAGTTAACACATCAGCATTTGTATCTGAAATGTGACATGACTATGATATGTTAATATAGTATCAGGTAAAACACTTGGTTACTAACTTACTTGACTAGTGTTATACACGTGGGGTCATTATCCTCATATATCCTCATAAAGTCTTGACTGCTAAAAACGCTCTTTATACTAAAGAGCGTTTTTAGCAGTCAAGACTTTTTATACTAAATGGATTCTTCCAATCCATGTTCATGTAATACAAGCAGACGACGGCCAGATGAAAAGATAATACAAGCGCAGAAGGATTCATGTTCATTGGTGGGAAATGTTCAGATTTTAACCCTTTACCCAACAACACGGCCAAAACCGGCCAAATAAAGCTTCAACAGCCTAAAATATCTTCGGTCTGTCTCAATAGAACCATACAAATATTGATATCATTGGAACAGGCTCCTTGACCACATTGTGATAGTTACAGTTATGCCCTGTGCCAATGCATTATCTTATATATGCGAGTCGACCATAGGTCGCCTCGCATATATAAGAGAATGCATTGGCCTAAAAAAATCTTTTTTTACCACTTTTTACCATTTTTTCTTACATTCTTTAACAATTTTATAAT
This sequence comes from Siphonodentalium dalli, assembly GCA_032622095.1. Lineage (NCBI taxonomy): Eukaryota > Metazoa > Mollusca > Scaphopoda > Gadilida > Siphonodentaliidae > Siphonodentalium > Siphonodentalium dalli. The sequence goes on from CP136067.1 coordinate 52,455,337, forward strand.
TTTTAATGTGTTAAAGGGGTACTGTACCCCAATTTCAATAAATTCCCGGTGACAATAGCGATCTAATATGAATATTATATTATAAAATAACTAATTTGAGTCGACGATGTCTACTGAAAACGTTCCGGTTAACAGGCTATTGTAAAAGTTAAATTGAATTATTTAATATAAATTCATTTATGGCTGGAGTCATAAAATGGAGAATTATGCCATTACGAGTTACCGTTCTTGAAATCGCATATGTTGCGTGTCTTTTGTCGACGGCCGTTCGCGAACATTATTGAGTTGCAAACAAAACATGTTACCTGCAAAAGAAGGCCCGTTATAACCGATTCGGAAAAAAGGAGAAAGAAACAAAGAGTCATAAAGCGTCAAGTATTTTATAGGGAGTGAGATTGTTCGATGGAAGAGATCGAATGCATCAATCGAAGCCAAGGATCATAAATAACAGGATGGCTCACCCAATCATATTTGTGTAATCGTCTTGGTAGAGTTATCGATCCTCCTGGTAGGACAGGCGCCGTATTTGAAATGGTAAATACACGAGGAATACAGAAATCGAATGAATGTTTTTTGTATCAAATGACTCACCGGCCACCTAGACCATGTAGAGGTAAACTGAAGTGATCTATATATTCACCGAGTATTAATCTTGGTGATTGTTACGTTTATTTCATTTTAATAACGGTTGTTGACTTTATTCTGATTTATTTTAATCGGTCTGTCAGTGTCAAATTCCGACGAATACGAGTGAATCGAAATACTGGTACATCGTTTTTGGTCAACATTCTCAACCAAAAGCAAGGAAAACTACCCAGCCACTTTTATAACTGAGAAAATACGTCGTTTATATTCAATCCTTGCGTACTACAGTTGTTATTTTTGTTTTGTTGCAACTTTTAAAGAATGTTTTTAACTTTTATTTTTGTTTACATTTTTACGTTGTCTTTACATTTATCTGCAGTCTGTGTCAGCGTGTGTGTGGGCGCAGTGTGCCTGCATATGTGGCACTGTGACTATTGGTTTAGTACATGGAAATTTCAAATTCGTCCTTTCACTTTTTATCTTATTTGTAGAACTCATCTATTGGGATCACAAATCTGAAAACCTTTTTTTTTCAGTTTAGTTAATAGGCTAATTATTGTTTGAGTTATAGACATTTTTGTACCTAAAAAAATGTCATCAAATTCAGATGGGCACTCCATTTGTATTTATTCAACCTGAATCTTCCACTTTTACATGGTAGTGTTCCCCAAATCAACACAATTCATATTATCTACATGCAGTTGCAATAGAGCATTTCTAAAGTTATGTGTTCAATTGTCCAATCAGAAATATTAGGCCATGTCAAATTATATGGTGATATTCTCAGCTGGAGAACATGTTCCCCCCCCCCCCAAATATGTTGATTCTTTCATGCAGTACAGCCTACCGGTATGGTCAACTTAGTAAAATTTGTCATTGTTACATGGGCATCGCATTAATAGGAAATGTCATATTTGATATCTTGTAACTCAGTCAGTATATTCATCCCCTCACACCTTGATATTTGCACAACATATTAATTCATATGACACATTAATGATTAAGTTGATTAACTGTTGATCTGTTGTGAAGCAATTTCTCTTATTATATGTAAAATATTTAAAATGATTGCCCTATCATGACATGCATGGTATGATAAGCCAAATTGACATTTAATAAATAATTGAGCTCAAGCGCAATAAGGAATCCCTTAAGGAATCTCTTATTGCGCAATGAATCTCTTATTGCGCTTAAGGCTTAAGCGCAATAAGGAATTTCTTATTGCGCTTAATTAATTAAGCGCAATAAGGAATTTCCTTATTGTGCTTAAGCGCAATAAGGAATAGTCTTATAAGGGAAGATCTAATTGCGCTTAAGCGCAATAAGAATATTCCTTATTGCGCTTAAGCGCAATAAGAAGATTCCTTATTGCGCTTAAGCTCAATTATTTATTAAATGTTAATTTGGCTTCCCATAGCATGGGTCCTTGGAATCCACTTATTTTGACATTTGTTAAAATGTATTGATCAAGTTTTTTTTTATAGCATTTTGTTCTAGTTTCTGTATGTACTATTAGTCTTTCACTATAAATTCATTGATATATATATCATATAATGACATATGAGGCATTAATTACCCTTCAAATAATGGTATGCTTAATAAGTGTAGATTGACATCTGTCATTTGGGAGTATTTCATCATTTACAATATACTTATTTAATTTAATGTAATGCTATTGCACATTTGCACCGGTACATGTATTCATAGTAAAAAAAATTATCAAAATGCAAAATGGGAGTTATGGGAGACAAAATTCAAATTTTCAGTAATGACAATCAACATGCGCGATTCCATCACAGGAATCCGGGAATTTTGTTTTAAATTTTATTATATTATTTTATATAAAAATAATATATAAATAAAAAAAATACCCGGGGGTGGTAACTTAATCTAATTTAATTATGGTTAAGTCAAGAAGTGCAATTCATTTGCACTTATAGTGTACGGTAAATCTATAAATCCATAATTGTGTGGTGGGATGCCAAATTCCATTAGGCTTAAGGAGGCCCCCACCCTCTCTTTTCGTACGCCGTATTCCATGCCCTGTTATGCGGTACGCCGTATTCCGGCCCTCTGTTAGGAGGTATTCGGTATTCCAAAAATACAGGTATTCGTACGCCGACCTTCCAAAAAATGGAATTTTCATATATTTTTATGTATTCCATATGGCTGTTAACTGGTATTCCGTATTCCACCATCTGTGTTAAAGGTACTCAACCCGATAAAACTCCTCTCAATTACTATTTCAATGGCTTCGGGGGTCAAAAATATTTGATTCGAGTCGTGGAAGTCACCCATCAAAGCTCAGATTTGTTAGATATCGATTTTAGAAATCTATTATTTTTCATTATCGGGAATTCTTTCTGGCCCAGAAGATAGTAAAAAATTCGTTATTATTACCCACTTGATTATAGAGTTATCCATCCTTGTCTGTTTGAATAGAATTTTGGCGTAAAATCTCGAGCATGTTACCAAATTGACGGCAGTTATAAGTACTCATCTCGAGAACATAAGAATTTTCAAAAATCAATATCTAATGACTCTGAGCTTTGTTTGATGGGTTCCTCGACTCGAATCAAATATTTTTTACCCCCAAAGCCAAAGAAATAGTAATATAGGACCCTCTGATCGGATTGTTGTTGTTGGAATCTGTTGAGATGGGGACCCTCTTTACGGGTTGAGTACCTTTAAGTGGTATTCCGTATTCCACGGGGGTGGGGTGGGGGCCTCCTTAAGTGTAATGGAAATCTGAATTACACTTAAGCGTAATATTAATAAGATATTAAATATGAATTACGCCTCCTACATATCTGAAATATGCTTAAGCGTAATTGAGATATAAATGCTTAAAAATAATTGGGTTTTCTGATCTTCATACATGTGCATTGAATAAAATGTTGTATAATCTAAAATGGTATCATTGTGAGCGATGCCTGACTAGACCTAGATCATTTTGAGGAATTATTTTTGAGTCAATTTAATGACATGAGATATGTAAAAGTTTTCCAGTGTGTCAGCTGGACTTTGAAGTGTAGCACTTGGTTAATAATAGACTTACTAGTAATAATAGGCCTATATTAGTTATATATACTCTATTATATTAGTTCATGGTTGATCTATCCAGTTTTCCAGCCTGGTAAATGGTTAATTGGGATGGTAGAACTGCAAGTAAAGTTAGTAATGAATAATGGTAATATGGTACTGGTACTAGTGGTAGGCCTATAATATGTCCCTATGGCCTGTTCATAAAATTTAAACAAAAACTATTTTGGCTAAATTTTTATTTAAGTTCTATAAATGACTGGTCAATGCCATATATTATAATTCAGATACGCATGTAGTTATATATTATAGTACTAAACAAATACAAACAAAAAAAGTTCAGTTGTATACAAATTGACTGATTGACAGCGAATTTGGGTGATGCTTTTCATCGTTTTAACTGGACATTAGTAGTAACTTTCACCAGAAAGTTCAATATAGTGTAGGTCAATGCGTATTGTTTATGGAAATATCGACAAAATAGGGAACATTTCGTTTAAATGTTGTTTTAAAATGATTTTTGGACGGGAGAAATGAGCAACTCTATATAATTCTATAGTGTATCCATAGACGCATTTCTCGGTTTAACCTACCGACCGCAAGAGGGCGCTGCGGCGGTACGCATTACAATAGAACCAATGGGAAGTGAACCTTCCCGTTATTTAAGTTCCCTGTCGAAGCTGTGAGCAATGAACTTCCGGTTCTTCCTGCGACCGCGTCTTCTCCGGTGAAGGTCAAAAACATGGCGCGTAGTTTGAAATCGTAATATTTTTGTTTCCAAGATCAATATTTTCTTCGCTAAATTAGGTTTATACGAAACTCATATAACACGAACACAATCTAACTTGAAAGTTATTTCAATGGGAGTAAATAAAAAAATCGCCTATCTTTGTGTACAGTACCCCTTTAAGCCAATGCATTCTCTTATATATGCGAGGCGACCTATGGTCGACTCGCATATATAAGAGAATGCATTGGCACAGGGCCGTTCTGTTGGGTAAAGGGTTAAGTACCAACGGTCGTTTGTTGAACTTATTATCTGAACATTTCCTAAGGGAACTATTCGTCAATGCGTATTTAGTATAGACAGTGTTAATACACTTCTACCAGGAGATAGTTTGTTGAACTTATTATCTGAACATTTCCTAAGGGAACTATTCGTCAATGCGTATTTAGTATAGACAGTGTTAATACATTTCTACCAGGAGGTAATATCATGAAATTATTACCTAAACATTTGCCTCAATAAAGAGGGCTCCTTCTGAACTGGTAGTTATCTGGCGTCTGCATCAATTGTATTACCTTAACATCCCTCACATAAATAATAGACCATTCCGATGTACACTTTTTAACTAATTGGGAGAATAAATTTAGTATAGAAACGCATTATACTTCATGCATTAGTGAATTTATTTTTATCCCCAGCACTTACAAAAATTAACAATTACTATGTTTACTTTGAACATATTATAATTATCCATGTTTAGATACTTAAAGGTACTCAATCCTATTCGATGGTCACCATATCAGATTCCAACAACAACATTTTGTTAAACCAAATCTGACCGGATTGTCAAATATCTAACACACTAAGCCACTTGATGTTAGAGTTATCCATCTTCATCCACAATTTGGTCCAGATCGTCGGCTTGACGAATATTTGCCAGGCCGCCAAAAACTACATATCTCGGGATATAAAAAAAAATTTAAATCGATATCTGATCACGCTGAGCTTTGATGGGTTGGTTCTTCGACTCGAATAAACTAATTTTTTTTCCCCGAAGCCAAATAAATAGTAATTTGGGAGCGTTAATGTAGATTTTTCATCTTTTAAGATAAACGATTTGACAGCAGCTTGGTCAGAATACCATATAGGGTAAATTTTCCGCCTACCAGGCAAACGAAACAAATTAAAACAATAATTGCATTTACCGTCATTATTATCACACATTAATAACTAAAATTAACGAAAATATCCAAATATAAGATAATACTTAGAAAACGGGTGCAAAACCCATAATTGAAAACACTCTTTATTATCTACCGCTGTTTTGGGCGACGAAAGCATGAACGCTCTTTATCAGATGAGATCGTTGAACTTCTATCAATCAATCGTTGTATTGCCCCAAGCTCCACGCAGAGTTCAGTCCCCTACGAAGGACATACCGCTGCCAGCACCTACTCATAGTGTGAAGAAATCGCGCCTTTATTCATTTGAGACTTCTGCAGGTTACAATTCATTCTTCATTATTCTGAGAAACTAAACTGTCCATATTCATTTGAAAATTGTCTAGATCAAGTCAGAATAAATTGCAACTGACAAAACACTTCCATAAAAAAAAGTTAGATTTAATTAAGAAAATACACATGCCGGCAGCGGTCAGACATAGCGTAGCGAGGGAACTGAACTCTGTTTTGCAGTTTGTTATTGCCTTCGCCAAAAATGGTATATAAGACAAAAATCATACGATGAACAACAAAATGATATACAACAGGCAGGCACGCGCCAACACGATAATCACGTCACGCATCCTGGCTTTCCAACATGAGCTGAGCCCCCACCGAAGGTATAATTCTGACCTTTAAAACCTACTTTATTGAACGGCTCGCGGGCTCGATCGGGTTGTTTTCCCTTTCTTTACTAAATTGATTCTCCCATTCAGTTATAAAATATATACATTGGTATATTATTCATCCGGGTCGATGTTCGGGAATATAAGCAGATGACAGATACCAGAAAGTGCATAAGGAATCCTCTTCGTTTGTGGGAACTGTTCCGATAATAATTTCAACAACGATAAAGTCGGTTGTTGTCCCCCGTAAACTTTATTTTCGGGGGACCATTGTAATCAGCTCCGTCCGTCCGTCCGTCCGTCCGGAGTTATAACACCAGTAATGAAATGATCATCCGATTTAATTGAAACTTGGTATGTAGATGTCTCAACCAAGCATACGGGTGCTCTGCCATTCTGGGTTTGATCCGATGTTCTTTTATGGAGTTATTGCCCTTTTTTTCAACTGTTTTTTTGCTTAGAACATTTCTCACTTTTTCGGTTTCCGGATGATATCTCAAGTTTGGATCGTATAATTGCAAATACCGTCTTCATGTGGATCAGTCATATCAATATACTGGTTGAGTTCGAAGTTGAGTTTGATCCGATGATTTTTCTCAGAGTTATGGGCTTTTCGACTTAGAAAATTAAATTTTTCTTGTTTTTTCTTTGTTTCCGGATGGTAACTCAAGTTTGGATTGTTTAATTGGAAATTCTGTTGTTTGTGGGTTGTTCATATAAAAATACAGGTCAAGTTCGAATTTGAGTTTGATCCAATGATTTTTCCCAGAGTTATGGGCCTTTCGACTTTGAAAAACATTTTTTATAATTTTCTGTATGAGGGTACCTTCATGGTGTAATCAACTCCTCCTACGGTTTTGATCGTAGATATTTGTAACTTCAGAGTATTGTTACCCACATATTGGAGATGTGCAACATGTATATAGTTGACGGAAAAATTATTAACCCTTTCGACTTAGAACATTTCAACATTTTTTTAAATTTCTTTAACAAAGCGGCATCGACTTGCCACGTTGTCGGGGGACACTGTGGTCGGCCGACCTTTTATTTAATTTATTATCTGAACATTTCCAAAGGTATAACTACACGTCAATGATTATTTAGTAAAGAAAGAGATATAGAAAACGTAATTTTTTATAGTTTTATGGTGTACAATCGGATGGTATATTTAATCTGCACTTGACAAATTATCTTCGTGTCGGGTATATATGTAGATCATGCCATGAATCTCTAATATAGCTATATTACTATATTATAGTACAGATCATATTCCACCAGTACACAACCTGGGAACATTTTTAAATATATTTTGACATATTTCTGTACTATAAACAAGTGAACAAACAAGGCAGGGAATATATTGTTTCTCAATAATCTACTTCAGAGTATATAGTATATAGGGAGTGGTCCCAGCTCGATATTGCATGTTTTTTTGACTTTTGTGTGTTGATATCAGAATAAACAATGAATTAATCACCAGGGAGAAATTCCATGACGCAAAGAAAAACTGTTTACAAAGTGACCTAAATCGTGCAATTTCGAGTAGGAACTTTCACAAATAGAGTGGCATTATTAATGAACAGGTATTAACTAAGACATACATTATATATACCTGCACTGCATTTTCGATGTTATAAACTTCCCTGTCATAACATCAAAAAGTTCCCAGGTTTTGTACTGGTGGAATATGATCTCTAAATGGCGTACGGGCGTGAGCTAGAGTAGAGATTCATTACATGGTATGATCTATATATATGGTATAGTATACTTTGAGAAGCACCACTGGGATGTTTGTGTAGATGATACAGACTCATTGTCTTGCGTGATTTACAGACCGGGTTCGGGCAAGCCTGCAAATATTGTGTCTGTCATTTGCCGAATGTGGTCCCCAGAGGACGAATTTAGTGAAAGCGGGCTAGCATCACCATCTCCGGGGACATCTAATTGATATTGTTTTAGTTACTTTATCGCTTCTGGGAAATTTATATATCCCCTTTGCAGAAGATAAAACACACAATCGAGGTGACGAATGTGTGAACATCACATATTCAACTGGGAATCTGCAATCTGATCACAGGTTTGCCATATGAGCTGAGGCCTAAGCAAAATGAGGTCTACGGAGGGTGAATTTGGTGATGCTAGGCCACTATGCAGGATAGTGTCACTAAGTTCACCACCCTCGAGGGACCTCATTCTTCTACAAATGACAGACACACTATTTGTAGGCTTTGGTTCGGGACATGTAAACAATATCGGGGCCAAACATTCTAACATTCACCTGCCTATATAAATCAAACCACATTTCAATGACTGCGACAACTCAGTATACAGGCCGAATATTTGTAGTCTATATTTAGTGTTATATTTACATGCGCGAAGGCTTGGTTTCGTGCCAATCGGATTAATAGAACTGACCTACGCGAATTGGGGTGCTGGCAAACGGATACTTCTTGGGAGATCGCGCTGGTATTATATGGATATATACCACCACGTCATGGGGACCACCCGGGTGGGATCCCCACCATGATGTACATGTATGAGGAACATGTATTATTCTTATATTCGTATACGTGCACAACTATTTCTATACTAACGCAATTCGCTTCATTCTATAATAATTAAAATAATGGATATAACCAGTATGTACACCAATGCCTGAATGCATATAAGGAGATTACGCGAAAATTTACTGGAAGGACGTAATTCGCCAAGTTCGATCGGATTAGCTCGTAAACGATTATTCTATTAAGGGAATGGACTGAACGGGACCAGTTTATTTCCGTACAGGTCACGTTGTGGCCAGAACGAGCGGTAAGCATGATGTTCACTGCAGTGTCACATATGAGGTCACATAACTATATATTTATAGTTGGTGTGAGCGAAATATCCATTTTTTTTAAGTAGTCACGTTTTAAACTTTGAAATACGATATAAATTAAATATTCATGAAATATATATATATATATCCATTAATAATTGGCAGTCAAAATAACTCAATTAGATATTAATATATAAATTAATTATTATATTAATATTACTGAAGGGGTCACTCTCACCAAAAAAAGTGCTGAAGGGTACACAGGATTTGAAAATGTGCTGAAGGGTACACAGGGTTTGAAATGTCGTTCTAAATGATGTTTAGTTTTCGTATCTGCCATGATTTCGGTTACAGAATAATTGTTTACGTTCCAATGAACATTAAAATGAACTGAAAACAAACTGCTAATGGGCACCAGACTTTCAGAAATACAGTTTAAGTAACGATGTTAGTGGCGATCACAAACCCTGTGTACCCTTCAGCACATTTTCAAATCCTGTGTACCCTTCAGCACATTTTTTTGGTGAGAGTGACCCATTCAGCATTAATATTGATACACCAGTTATCACTCATGTGAATATCAAATGGGGAAATGACAAATATAAGCTTACACAGCTTGTATACAGTCAGATCCCTTTCTCATCTCTTATATACTGGGAACACACGTGTTAACATATTGTAATATATGTGTTGTAATTCAAATTTTATATGTGTGTACACACTTTTTATTGAGAATAATATATTGTTTACACTAATGCATGGGTTTAGGCCATTCGCTAATTATTCGCTTGTATGTCACTCTAAGTGTGAGCTAAATATCCATTATTATTCCACACCCATTGACGTGAGGCAAATGTATTCAACGGAATCCCAGCCATTGAATATATATAAGTGTATACCTCTAGTGGAATACAAGCAGAAACTATTCTTGTTGACGTCGTCGACAAGAAAGATGACGTACATTACGTCCATCATCCGCTTCCGGTGACCCCCCCCCCCATAATTAATGATTATTGGTCAGACTTAAATCACAATAAAGGTAGCTATAGTAGCATTCATGGATTGAACTTATCTGACTTAACGGTGTAGAATAAATACAGAACACAACTTGCTTCTTAATCTCGAATCTTTTATCGAACTCGTTGCGGACGGCGTAAAGTTATATTTCGCTCGAGCTGCGCTCTCGCGAAATATATCCTTGCGCCTTCCGCAACTCATTCGATAAAAGATTCTCGATTAAGATGCGCGTTGTGTTCTGTCTATTTATTTTTTAAAAGTATAGCTCGTGTAAAACTTGAACTACGATACAAATTAAATATTCCTGAAAAATATATACATGTACAGACTATATACTGAAGCCATTCACATCGATCATGTGGGGGAGAGCAATTAAACGACTGATCGACGCGTGTATATTGTGCTAATGGGTTCAGACAATTCGTTAATTATTCGCTTGTTGATCAATCTAAGTGAGAGTGACTCTATCAAACTTAGCAAACTTTATGGCCCTTTAAGGCAACCGAACTAAGTCTTTAAGTGTTTTGGCTCCATTTTGGTGAGAAAATTAGTTATTTACACCGTTCGATTCAGCCTGTAATTCATTAGATTATATGGTGCGTTTAAACTTATAAGGTGTGAAGGTCGTAAAATGTGGGTGCGGATTTTTCACGGTGGGATCTGTGCTATACACGAATACAACGGACCTCAATTTTGGCAGTCCCTGAAACAAAAGTTGATGCAGTCTCTGGTTCAAACTTGATGGACTCTATATATCATCGATGTGTATTGTTTATAATTGCGCTCAATAGATGGGCCCCCACCATGTACCATTAACCTGGAATACTCACCATTTAAGGGCAGAAATCCATAGAAACACAATTTTATAATATAGTTGCCCGAACAAAATTGATGAATAGAACACAACCCCAAAAGTGTAACCAATCTTCTCAAGCAAAGCTCATCTTCATACTACATGTCCATTGTCACACAACTTACAATATGATCGCCATCTACTTGTTCTGTATTGTGTTTAACCCTTTACCCAACAAACCGGCCAAAACCGGCCAAATAAAGCTTCAACAGCCTAAAATATCTTGGGTCTGTCTCAATAAAACCATACAAATATGGATATCATTGGAACCGGCTCATTGACCACATTGTGATGGTTATAGTTATGCCCTGTGCCAATGCATTCTCTTATATATGCGAGTCGACCATAGGTCGCCTCGCATATATAAGAGAATGCATTGGCCTAAAAAAAATCTTTTTTTAACACTTTTTACCATTTTTTCTTACATTCTTTAACAATTTTATAATTTTTAATGTGTTAAGCCAATGCATTCTCTTATATATGCGAGGCGACATATGGTCGACTCGCTTATATAAGAGAATGCATTTGCACAGGGCCGTTCTGTTGGGTAAAGGGTTAAGGGGCGACATGAAGACGGCCTATATTGGCCATGCCGCTCATGTGCACATTTTCAGGACAGATTATGTTTTTGTATTATGTAATAATTTGTTCAAATAATCCAATCAAATCGATATCTGAACAACAACCTTGCTGCATGCGTTCTCTTTATCTCTCACTCCATCCCTCCCTCTCCCATCGTTCTTTCTAAAGGAAATATGTGTATTGGTAACAAACATCACCGGTAAAAATAATGGAAATTCCAGACTGCAAAAGTTGTTGATAACTGTCTAATGTTTAGATGTTAAAGATACGGGCGGCGTTGGCGGTGGGTATGTTGTTAAAATATTCACCTCCGTCAAAAACCGCCATAAACAGATATAATAGTAAAATATAGACAGACTTTGTTCTTATACCAAACAGAAATATGGCATAAACAGTATGTTATTGTCAAATGTTTTCCTTTGTTGTGTAAAACAAAAGCAAACAAAAAAAACGTTACGGAACCTGGCTTTTGTTTAGATCCGGATATGGTTAACATAAAGAGCGTTATTTGTTACTGTTTTCCTGATATGGAAATAATAAAGAGCGTTTATACAATTTGTGTGTGATTAACCAATAGAATTGCGCTGTGTTATGCAAACAGAAGCACAACTTATGTAACACGAGCAGTCTCTTTACGTACACCATCGTACGCCTTGACGACAATATAATATTTACGCGCTGATTATGTTTGGCATATGAACAAAACTATATATATTTTAATATTCCTTCTGTTGATGGCGATTTGAACAAATATGAATATTTCTGCAACGAACGCCGCCCGTGCTTTTAATTTTAACTGATATCTAACGTAAATTACAAATTATAAAAAGCTATCTTTGCCTGGCGAAAATACTTCCAAGTTCAGATCATCAGTTTGCTTGTGTAATTATTGTGTAATATTTGCTCTGCATGACGTTTCATATATGAATTATATACGTATATATAATGAAGCTTAGTGGTTACGTTAAATTGCATCATCAGACAGTATTACTAGCGTGTCATTTTTAAAAGCTGAATCACCATTATCCAAAATTAATTGAAGATTATCGGGACACGACGCTCATTATATTCATATGATTTCATCTTAATTATGCGCAAGCTCGCACCTGCATCAGACGACAGAGTGGAACGCTCGCTTCTGATTGGCTTCTGTGTTCCCGCGAGATTTCATTCGTCGCGTGACAGTAGTAAATCACTTAAGATTATGCAGCTTAATATTCAAACCTTAGCCCTTGATGATATCTGCGTATACCCCCAAGCCGGCCATTATAATGCCATGTCATTAATTTTTCCGTATTTACAATGGATTATGTTCTATTGACTTTATGGAGGGAATAACTCGCGCTGCATATATTTATATAACATTGGGAGATAGTGTCCATGTACTAGTGTGTTTGTTATGTGTATTCTGTTGCACCGTTAGATTTTTACGTTCATGCTGGTTTCACATATATATATATATATACGCGGATACCTTCTATTCCTGTTTTTTACAAACTGTGAGTATATGTGCATGTCGGATAACTGTAAAAGTTCGTTCCATAATACAAACAATGGTTGATATATTGTGTATTTTGATATTCAAACATTGTTTGTGCAGGATGATCGGGCATTCGATAATGTTAACAAAAATGTCAAAGCATGTAGTGCATATGTAATCTTAAAATTTATCATTCCTGTTGACATCTTATAGCAAATAAAACAGTATCTATACCAAATGGATTCTCCCATGCATTCAGTTATGAAAGTATACATTGGAATGGTATATTATCCATTTGGAGGGATGTTCGGGTAATAACAGGAGACGACAGGGAGATGAAAACATATTATAAGTGCAGAAGGAAAATTCGTTGGTATAGGAAATGGTCGGATAATAAGTTCAACAAACGGCCTATTGTTATTTAATATATGAGCATGTTCTAAGGAAACTACTCGTTAATGAGTAATTAGTATAGATAGTGATAACACTGGTAGATGTTCTTGTCAGTATTCCGGTATCCCCGATGTTGTGTTTCCACCTTAGAATTTCCAACTTTGGAGAGTACAATTGCCTCAAGTGTGTTAGTCGATTTAGTTTGTCACTCCCAAGTTTGCCAACCGCACCCGTTAATCATATTTGAGTATAATGATGTCGTGTAAACTTACATACAGACATATATAACTATAGTCTACATAGACACAATTGGTGTCCGAATTAGAATTTCTGATAAGCTAAATGTTTCGTGCATGCCTGACTTAAAGTGTAGTTTAGACCCCCCCCCCCCCCCCCCCCGACCCTCGCCGACATCCAGATTTCAACTACTGACACTTTACGATTATCTGCAATTGCGGCGACACACGTAACACATGTCCACATCTTCTAGTGTTATACACATCACTATATATGCACTGGTTGTTTATATCGTTTTATAGGAGGGAGAGACGAGAGGAAAGAGAGAGAGATAGAAAGAGAGATGAGAACGAGTGAGAGATAATAATAAACGAGGTTGAATAATTTGTTTTACGACATGGTGTGATTTTTTAACCATTTAATTTTTAAACCTTTCCATTCATTCACTGTATAGCCTTACATAAACTGTGTTTACAGGGGTGATTGTCAAGAGGACACAACGAGATACTTTCGTTGTAACATAGCTCGCATTGTATATAAACGTTGAGGTATAGTACACATCTTAGGCATGATTGAACATTTTAGCATTTGGTTTTCGATGTTAGTGACGGCGGGGACGGGTGTAGCGTGGCTCACTCCGAAATCGAATCCCATGCATACACATGCAGTGCCCATTCATTTAGATAACTTTATGTCATTTTCTTCAATCACTAGAAAAGTTGAGGTATGAAAGTCAAGCTTTTCTAACTCATATCGTATGAGTATGATCTTCCTGGTTTGCAGTTGGAAATACGACGGTAGGCACCCCACCCACACGACGACCCTATTAAAACGTCATAGCAGGTTGGGCCGTGATATATATATATATATAGGTGAACATTCGAGTTTACTTAATTCTTCCTTTCTTCTGTTGCAGATGGGTACAGAGTCTGACGTCGATGAATTACCTATATGGGTGGATGGAACGCAGAAATGGGTGACCGGACTGACCAACAGAACCACGTGCGACGACGCAGTGTATGCGTTGTTATTTAACGAACGCCTCCATGAAAAGCAACGAACTGACGAGTTCGCTATATTCGAGCGGTGGCGGGACGTGGAGCGCCCTGTACAGGGTAGAACGAAAATACTCAAAATATGGAGAGCTTGGGGCGAGGAGAAGTTAAATGTTCAACTATCGCTTCGCAGAATTTCCGAACATAATATCGGACCTGGGGAGTTATATGCATCGCGACGACGTCATCACAAACGGTCTAAAATGAAACACACGAATTGCAAACATAATTCTATGGAATACAAAAGTGCTAGTGACAGATTAAAGACGTTAGAGTTGCTAGCTAAATCAGTTGTTACTCAGGAAAAAACAATTCAGGAACTGAATGTACGGATATCAAAAGCCGATATTAAAATCAGGGAGCGTGAAACCAGACTGGTGCGTCTGAACGTTGATCCGTTATCTGGGCAGCGTGGTAGTGATTCAAACATCGACACTATGTCCGATGACAGTATGAATGAATTTCTTTCTCGTGTAGACGAAAAATCTCTCGAACAATACCTCTTTTTCTGCGAAGGAATCATCAAGATGGAACAGGAACTGTTAAACGAAGAGGCAAAAATTGATGACATATCGTCACAAATTCATGATAGTTTTTCTGACGATGCAGCATTCTCTTCGTGTAACACATCAAATGATTCTGTATTGTTCAACCAAGGAGAATCAGTTTGTTCGGAAAGAGCCGTCGAAGCTCAACTTGATCAAGTTCGTATTGAGATCAACAGATGCTTGACTGCCAGCATGATGCAGCGCTTCTCGATGGACGATATTTCCAAAAAATGTTCATATATCGACCGCATTCGTAGTGAAAAAAGTTCCATCGTTGAGGATCTCGAAAGAGAGCTCGCTTTAATTGATCACCAGGGTGTATTTACGACACAACCTCATTCCGTTCTGGAAAATCATCGCTTTGGCGGTGGATATCGTGCTCCCGACTCTAGTCATATGGACCGTGATCATGTCGCTAACAAAACCTACAATCTATCCGAAAGTACACATCTGGACGTAACTATTTCTGGATTTACAGTTCCGAGTATTCCCCCGCACAAGGCTCCAGACATCAGGTACAAAAACAATGAATTTAATCACAGGAACTACGTCAACTCGCTGCACACAGAAGGTCACGGTTCACGGATTATAAACGATGACGTGATCAGCAAAGTTCCTTATAAAGCTGACCGAGAGGATAACGATTCTAATTCGGATACTGGACTCAGTTCAATGCACAGCGATGATTCGCCGACTCCTGGACTTGAAACTCTGGTGTGACGTCAGACTGCTCCATCTTATTTCATCTCCGAAATAAATACAAGTGCCAAATATGTTGATTTTTTCATTAAAATTTATCACGCGTGTCAAGATTGTTTCTGTAAAATCCCAGCGGCGGGTTGCAGCCTGAAATAATGTTCGATTTTGTAGCCAATACGATTGGATAGCGAACAATTCTTAATCGAGGTTCACGATTAGATGGCGATTGATATTAAATCGCAACAAAACATGCATGGCACGCGAGGTTATATAGGATAAAAATATCCGTTATTTCGCCAAAGTACGTTCTATATAGAGTTATCACCCTTCCGATTCACTCAGGATAATAATTTCTAAATGTAATCCTTATATATAACCTAACACGTCACCTTTGTTTCTGTAAAATCCCAGCGGCGGGTTGCAGCCTGAAATAATGTTCGATTTTGTAGCCAATACGATTGGATAGCGAACAATTCTTAATCGAGGTTCACGATTAGATGGCGATTGATATTAAATCGCAACAAAACATGCATGGCACGCGAGGTTATATAGGATAAAAATATCCGTTATTTCGCCAAAGTACGTTCTATATAGAGTTATCACCCTTCCGATTCACTCAGGATAATAATTTCTAAATGTAATCCTTATATATAACCTAACACGTCACCTTTGTTTCTGTAAAATCCCAGCGGCGGGTTGCAGCCTGAAATAATGTTCGATTTTGTAGCCAATACGATTGGATAGCGAACAATTCTTAATCGAGGTTCACGATTAGATGGCGATTGATATTAAATCGCAACAAAACATGCATGGCACGCGAGGTTATATAGGATAAAAATATCCGTTATTTCGCCAAAGTACGTTATATATAGAGTTATCACCCTTCCGATTCACTCAGGATAATAATTTCTAAATGTAATCCTTATATATAACCTAACACGTCACCTGTTACTCCGTTTAAATATCAATCGCTATCTAACCTTGAACCCGATTAAGTATATCTCATCGTGTGCATATTATAGGTGGGTTTTGTTACACCCGATCCGGTTTCGAGGATCACAATACTTTTATACGGATTTACACCCACAGAAAGACTTATTCATTCGAGTCAAAGAATATTGAAGCATTCTGATCCTAATTTTTCTTCAGCATTAAACAATAATGGGCGTTTGTTTCACTTATGTACGACAAATGAATACAGTTGTAAAACTGATATGACAGTGACCAAGTGTTTTCAGAGTATAAACAGTCTGAGGTAATGGCTACATAAAATAAATATAAGCGCCCGGGGCTTTATTGAGAACGAAACTAAACAAAAAGAATCCACTTATTCAGCGGAAAGCGCTGTGTATTTTATGAGAAGTTTAATATTGAAATTCCTTGTCTTTCTGTCAAGATTTATCGGCAGACGATAAGGCCTGGTTAAGTAGTCCTGCTAATTTGTTATGATGTTGATGGGTCCTGCCGAAGAGCTATGGTGTTGGCATACAGGGCAAAGCAACTCTATTGAAAACTTAACGTTATTTTGTATACTTCCATTTATTTTATGTATCCATTACCTCAGACTGTTTATACTCTGAACACACTTGGTCACTGTCATATCAGTTTTACAACTGTATTCATTTGTCGTACATAAGTGAAACAAACGCCCATTATTGTTGAATGCTGAAGAAAAATTAGGATCAGAATGCTTCAATATTCTCTGACTCCAATGAATAAGTCTTTCTGTGGATGTAAATCCGTATAAAAGTATTGTGATCCTCGTAAACTGGATTATATGAGTCCGCCTGTCTGTCTAGCCGGCCGTCCCTGACGATCCGTCGGGGCATCCGCTCATTTATCTCAACCATGGGATATCGGATATCCATGAAATTTGGTATGCAGTTCGGCATCAGGAGGGATTTCAAAAGAGGGTTCATTGACGTTGTTTACAATTTCCGTTCAAGAGTTACCTCTTTTGTTTATCTGAAAATGTTGGATTTCTGTCCGTCCGCTCATATATCTCAACCATGGGTTATCAGATATCGATGAAATTTGGTATGCAGTTCGGCATCAGGAGGGCTTTCAAAAGAGGGTTCATTGACGTTGTTCACAATTTCCGTTCAAGAGTTATCCCTCTTTCTTTATCTGAAAATATTGGATTTCCGTCCGTCCGTCGTTAGAATTGTCAAGTAATTTGTTCGCTCATGACATTTGTTTTCACCATTTTGTTTCCGACCTGCCCATATTTCAATTTTCACCATGAGGGAATCCCGTGGTGCAACCGCTTGTTTGTAATGTTATCATTTATGCGTTTTTTGGCTAATCCGAGCGATTGGAGCAAAAGACTGAATCTGTATTAAACATTCAAGAACTATATTTTAAAATAATTTAATAATGGCTAGTGTTTGCAACACGACAAGAATAGCCATCTCAACAATGGCGTGTTTGCAATAACACAGACATTATTAAAAATATTTCACAATGTACATGCTTTTGAATGTTTAACATCATCGCTTTGCACTACGAGCATCATAGCAATTCAGAAGCACCCATCAGCGTCAAAATAAATTAGCAGGACCACTTAACAGGGGTGAAATCTTCTTCGTTCCTGTCATATTCTTCTTCTACATACATCTACATGTATATATATATTCGTGTATGTCTGTCTGTGTTCTATAGATATTCTCGGGAGACAATATATATGGCACCAAGGGGTCTAGCAGGGGTAACTTATCACGAGGAAGACAATGGTGCGTGTTAGAACTTTCTAAAGTGATGCTGTTGATGTCAGGGGCAGAACATAATTTTGTCGTTGATTTGCACCAAACCTTTACATAATCGTCTCCATGATATGAGGAATCTAATGGTATGGTTTACATCAGGGGTGCACGGAAGGCGAGAGGGGCACCAAAATTTATAACAATATCTTTAGCGCCGATTTCCACCAAATTGATACACATTCTTCTCCATGATACGAAGAATCTATAATCGTGTGATTGAAAGACGCCAAATTGGTGCCGTTTGGTGAGAGATTGGGGGGGGGGGACTAAATTTGATACGAATTTGTTTAGTCGCCGATTTCCACCAAACGTATACGAGTGTATATTATTCTTCATGATATAATGAGTCTAATTGTGAGGTTTGATATGTCATGAATGGGGAGGGGGCATCAAAAGTTATCACAATAGGTTTAGCACCAATTTAAATATGTCAAAGGTGGCATGAATGGGGAGGGAGGGGCAGCAAAACTGATACAAATATGTTTAGCGCTAATTTCAACCAAATGCATGCACGTTCTTCTCCAATGATACGAGGAATCAAATCGTGTGGGTTAATGACGCCACACTCGATGCCTATATTTGGGAATGTCTGCCTGTGTTATATATAAATATACGCGCGGTGGCACCAAATGGGTTTAGAGGAAGATAATGGTGCGGGTTAAAATTTTCTAAAGTGGCCCTGTCGGGGCAGAAAAGGAGGAGGGGCAGCAGAAATGGTGAAATATTTTTGTCGCCGATTTCCACCAAAACGTATACATATTCATCTCCTTGATATGGCGTCGTTCGATTCAGGGATGAACGGAGGGGAGAGAGGCACCGAAAACATAATTTAGCGCTGATTTCCACCAAATTGATACATATTCTTTGCCATGATACATATACGAGGAATCTAATCCTGTGATTTAAAGACGCCAAATTGGTGCCGATTGGGTGAGAGATTTGGGGAGATAAATTTGATAAGAATTTGTTTAGTCACCGATTACCACCATGCGTAATTATCGCCATGGTATCTTGAGTCTAATGGTATGGTTTAAACATGTCAAAGGTGGCACCGTACAAGTCATTAAGGGTGAGGGGAATACACTGATACAAATATGTTTAGCGTTAATTTCCACCAAATTCATACACGATCGTCTCCGATGATACGAGAAATCAAATCGTGTAGGTTAAAAGGAGATGCGTACTACATGTAACATTGATATGAATATTTTAGTCGCCGATATCCACCAAAGTTATATATAGTCATCTCCATAATTCGTTCTATAAGAGTTTTCATGCGTTCAAATTTCACAACCTCGAAAATGGTTACCGAATTAAGTCACATGAACCATTATATCTTAAGAACTGTCATATATGTATATATAGTGAGTTAGCAAAAACAGATACATATAAAGAAGAAAGCATTAAATGCATATGCATCATTCTATTTAAGATATGCATATATCCTTGCAAGATGAGGGACATTGAACCGTCAGAGGATGGCTTGTTAGAATGGCTCAAATATTATAAAACAATTGAGTATGTCCTATTGAAAATATTTTCCACGAAAGAGATACAATAGTGTTCAAACAATAGTGGGCACAGTGTGCAGTCAAATATATTTTATTCTGAGATAAAAGAAATCAGTCAGTAGTACATGACTTTTCAGGATTCTCCAATACTGGCATATGACAAGGGTACATCTGCCCGATACAGAGGATTTCTTCCATTTGTTTTAGAACAGACCCACATAGCCTAACACAAACAACTTAAAATCTCGCTATGGATAGGATAGGATAGGATAATTTTATTTACAATATACACACATGGAAAGTACAATTACAAATAAATATAATATTAATAGACTATACATGTATATTGTGTATATGTGTCGGGCACATGTATATATAGAGAGCAACATTTCATTTAACTGAGAATAATTAGCCAGTATAGCACCATGAACCGAGGAGTACCTGGACATTTCTTTGAATCATCTCAATTCATTTGTATCTTCGTGAATGGAGATATGATAAACAGGTGTCCTCAAAATCTTGGTCTAGCCCATCAGATTGATTTATACATTTCTATGTAAAACCCAATTGTCGTGTTTTAGTTATGCGAACCCAATACAAAATATTAAAAAAAAAAAAAAAACGTCAATTCCAACCACGTCGACTGCACGATTTAAAACTGATAACGCCTGAAGTACGCGCAGCTGTAAATAAATAAATACTTCTTTATTGGTGGGACGAAGTAATCGCGATAAACAAAATGACAATCACTCCGACAAGGTGACCCACTACTTATGATCCATGTATAAGAATGTTTGTTATGCCTATTTGCATATACAATTTTTTAGAATAGGTGTAACACTTTATGCAAAACCATATGGAGGCGACTTGTTCACACGGCTGTCAGATCTCAGTACTCCGAGTCATGGCGTTCATCGTTGGGGGGGGGGCGAACGTCCAATCTAGTATTCTGACACGAATAGTCAACGACCCTCTCTCAATCTGGAGCATATGGAGGCTACTTGCAGAGAACCCGACAAAGAGTCGTGAACTGAAGAACATCGCAAGGCTACTAAATAGGATGTTGTTTGAAAACCGGAACCAATGTAATACATGTGGCCAAACATTTACAAATGAAATTGAACATATAACAAACTCCTGTAATTCTTCTGTGATGCATAGACTACGCTACGTTTATTGGATGGTGATAATTGACCACTTTGGAGTTCAATTTTTCAGTGCGTTGGACTCGCTTGAACTAGAAGAGTTCCACGTCCTTCAATACTCGGTGGGGAGGCCAACACCATATTGTTTACAGATGACATTTGGAGTCAATTTATCATTGCCTCATTCTCCTTCGTCAGTTGGTTCGACAAAATAGCTGAGCCATCAGACGTCGGAGCATACCACTAACCCGATACGTCCACACGCATGTGACATATACAGATACACAGCACTGGCTACAGGCAAATATACGTGAATCCTGACTGAATGTATATAGTGCATTATATAAATACTACCACATGTTTATAGAACCTGTGTTCGCGGACAACTATTTATTCCACATTACACATTATAATGTATCATGTATGTTCTTCATTTTGGAGGTTAATAAACTAATAATAATAATGTTTATTTCATTATATACAGTCTGCAGGTCAATTAACGATTCATAATCCGAATAAGCGCCCCCATTTGCTATTTATTTGGATTCGGGGGTAACAAATATTTTATTTGAGTTGAGGAACCCACCTATCAATGCTCAGAGTTATTAGATATTGATTTTTAAAATTGGGAACAACTTGTTGATAAATAACACGTTTCTGGCAATTTTATACTATAGTTGACAGTGGTTATAATTATCTTTTGGTAATTAATCGATTCTGATAACTGAAGCGGCATTTCTAAAAATGTCGTCGTTGTTGGAATCTGATTATATGGGGACGATCTAATCGGATTGAGTACCTTTAAAAAGAGCCATGTCCGTCAATTGCAGTTCAAATCCTTTATGGGATAAACGTAATTGCGATGTTTCTAGATTCAGCATGTTGCTCAAATTATCGCACAAATGAAACTCAACACCTTAACCGTTTCATTTCAAATTTACGAGTAGCTCCCTTAGGACAGGGATCTCATTGAACTGTACAAAATGATGAATGGACACTATAACGTGGACCCTTATCAGTTATTTAAAAAGATCCTGAGCATCAATGCCAGAGGCATGAACATATAAATTACAAAAGAAAGTGGTTAAAAAGGACACGAGAAAATTCTACTTTACAAATAGAGTTCACTACCAGATTTCATAGTTTCTGCTGGAAGTTTAGAACTGTTTAAAATATATATAGACTCACATTTTTTTCATATGAGATACAACTTTGATGACTCTCATGTATGTAAATGTTACCGGAACGAGAAGTCTTAGGACTTGTTCCGTTGATTATGATGATGATGATGATGTTCAGATGATAAGTTCAACAAATGACATTTGCCACCAATGTATATGAATCCTGCTGCACCTGTATCACATGTCGATACCAAATATCAATGGAAATTAAACTTATAACTCTGACGATTTGGGGTAGGCTGGTGATGGTGGGACCTGAGGGATTCCCTTTAAGACTATATATAACTGTATGTATCACTCCCACTCAGTAATTGGCCAAGCCAATGCATGGTTAGAAAACATGGTTAGAAAACACCATACTATATAAATCATTCGGGACTATCGTATATACTACTGGCTCCACAAAAGTATACCCTCTCGTGATATTTTTTAACAGCGGTGAAACGCAGGCTCTCTGATGTATACATACAGGAATGGACAGCAAGCACAATTAATTCAAATAAGATGGCCTTTAAATAATAATTAAGCCAGAATTCGGCACAGAAAAATGTCTTTAACACACCAACCATAATGTTGTTTCATTTCTGGTGAAATTCCAAACTAGGAATCACCGACTTCCTATCGAGACCGGCTCCTGTGTTGGACAAGTTCACAATGATAGAAAGTGTAAATATCACGTTATTTTGAATTGCACCAAACGTATTGATCTCAAGAAAAAGTACATTAAACCATACTATTAAACCCGACGCAACGCATTGAAACTGAACAGTTTTCAAATCAAGAAATAGGAAAACCCTGATGAACCAATCAATATTTATCCGCGAAGCCCTCTTTCAGATAGGAGCCCCTGAGGCATTAAACTCGAAGACCCCACCCCATATATACACACAACACCCTGTATAAAAACGACGCAGGAAATACCCATACATAATATAATGACCTACGTTGCGATATATATGATTAGCAATATGTATGATTATTATCCACAGCCCCGTCTCCACCCCACCCCACCGGAAACCTAAAAGAACTAGTATGCACTCACTAGAGCTGCCTATACTTGCGCCCATCACACATTTGGCATGTGCTGTGGTCTCTTGCCAACAACAGTTTGAATCGCGGGTGCTGTTGAGAGATCGATAGAAGATCTAGATATCAAATATCAAATTTCAGATATCAAATTTCAGTTCATCCATCGCTGAAATACCGTGTGTGTGAACGGACAGAATATCTCTGTTATCTCCAGTTGATACATTACACTAATGATGGTCTTAGTAATACCGTACGAATTGTTTGACATATCAAAAGAACAATATAGACATGGCTGATATGAAGGGTGTGAAGACGATTGGTTGCCGGTGAGGATATATATGATATACCAATTGGGTTAAAGGCACGGGCGGCGTTCGTTACAGTAATATTCATATTTGTTCAAATCGCCATGAACAGAGGGAATATTAAAATATATATAGTTTAGTTCATATGCCAAACATAATCAGCGCGTAAATAGTACATTGTCATCAAGACGTACGATGGTGTACGTAAACAAAAGCCTGCTCGTGTTACAGAAGTTTTGCTTCTGTTAACATAACAGCTCAATTCTATTGGTTAATCACACACAAATGATATAAACGCTCTTTATTATTTCCATATCAGGAAAACAGTAACAAATAACGCTCTTTATGTTTACCATATCCAGATCTAAACAAAATCCAGGTTCTGCAACGTTTTTTGCTTTTGTTCACATAACAAAGGAAAACATTTGACAATAACATACTGTTTATGCCATATTTATGATTGGTATAAGAACAACGTCTGTCTATATTTGACTATTCTTTCTGTTTATGGCGGTTTTTTTTACGGAGGCGAATATTTTAACACCATACCCACCGCCAACGCCGCCCGAATCTTTAAATTACTAGTTTGACTAGAGTGATTGTGTATGCCATTGCATTTCAGTGGCTCTAATAACAGCATAACAATTCAGCAGGACCCACCAGCATCATAGCACATTAGCAGGACCACTTGACCAGGGGTGGTAATTAGCGTGTGAAGACCCACAAAAGCGTCAAAACAATATAACAAAAATAAGCATAACAGCTAAATTGACAAGACCCACCAACATCATAGTATTTCAGCAGAACCAGTACCCAGTTTAACCCTTTCTTTACTAAATGGATTCTCCCACCCAGTTATAAAATATACATTGTGGTGGTCTATAGTTCATATGGGGGAATGTTCAAATAAGCAGACGACAGATATTGGATAATAAGTTCAGCAATATGGCCCTTTGTTGAACATGTATTACACGGGGACTACTCGTTGGTGAGTATTTAGTAAACAAAGGGTATGGTGCGGTCTTCGTAGTTCCATTGACATGTAAAGCTGCGTATGGGATGGTAGGATCCGGAGCATTATATGGCTCTTCAATTCTGTGACATGCGAAAACATTAATTGTGTGTTCTCTGTGGCGTTTGGGTTTTGTAATAAGGCAAGCGAAATAACTCTATAAATAATCCGCGCACCAAAAAGCCGATCACAAGAACTGGTGTAAGTTATGCAACTCTACTCCATAAAGTGCACTAGCTTGCAAATAAAATTGTATATATCTTGCAAACGCATTTGGATATGAAAGTTAGCCAGCTTGCACCTGAAAATTAATATTGTGCATCTGTAAATTAATATCTTGTTATTAACTTGTAGCTACAAGTTAGCTATGTTGTCATTGCAAGCTATTATCTTGAACCAACAAGCACCTTGCATTACACGAAGACTCCCAGCATTTAAAATTGGATTTTCCGTAAGTCACTTGTGGGTTGCAACCCACAAGTCAATCAAACAAAAGATCGCACCTCACAAGTATACTCACGTCGGTCCGCCCGTCCGTCGTCCGTCCGTCCGTCGGCGTCGTCCGTCCGTGGACACAAATTTGTCCGGAGTTTTTCTCAGTCGTTTTTGATCAATTTCCGTGAAACTTGGCACAGACATCAACCACCATGGGAACCTGTGCACCTGCGATTATGACGTCTGTTGGACTTTTTTTAGTGGAGTTATCCCCCCTTTTTCGACTTAGAAATTTTTCACAACATGTATACTATTGTCCGAGCTGTTATTCCTACATTTTTCAGTCAATTTTTTTAAAACGTGGCACAGATATTTAGTACCATGGGAACTTGTGCACTTGCGACTATGACGTCTGTCCGACATTTTTTGGTGGAGTTATCCCCCTTTTTTTATTTAGAAACTTTTTTTGCAACATTAATAATTTTGTCCGAGCTTTTATTCCTACATTTTTCGGTCAATGTTTTTTGTCCCCCGACGTTTCCGTCGGAGGACTATAGAAATGACCCTCGTCCGTCCGTCCGTCCGTGCGTCCGTGCGTCCGTGCGTCCGTCACGTCCGTGCGTCCGTGCGTCCGAGATTGGGTACCTTCATGGTGTAATCAACTCCTCCTACAGTTTTAAACGTAGAGATTTGAAACTCTGGGATATTGTTCCTAACATGTTGGTGATTTGCAACATCTATAAAGCTAATCAAAAATATCATTTTTTCCATATTTTTGGGGGGGTTTTCGACTTAGAAAATTTGGAACATTTTTGCCTTTTGGATGAGATTGGGTACCTTCATGGTGTAATCAACTCCTCCTACAGTTTTAAATGTAGAGATTTGAAACTCTGGGATATTGTTCCTAACATGTTGGTGATTTGCAACATCTATATAGCTAATACAAAAATATCATTTTTTTCGTGTTTGCATGCATTTGTTCATCGGGTTGTTTTGTCCAAGAAATTTTGCGGTGGTTTGCAACATCTATATACTGTATAACATTGTTGCAAATAGTATCCTACAAACAAATCCAATCATGAAGTTTACCACTCGAGTCGGGGGACATGTGGTCTGCGACCTTTTATTAATCTTGGCACTGACATTTAGTACCATGGGAACCTGTGCACCTGCGATTATGACGTCTGTCCGACATTTGTTGGTGGAGTTATTCCCCTTTTACAACTTAGAATTGTTTTCGCAACATACATAATTTTGTCCAAGCTTTTATTCCTACATTTTTCGGTCAATAGGTTTAAGATTAGGGTTATGGTTGTACACCTGCAATGGGAACTGTTATTTTATTATTTTAACTAAATGTTTACTGACATGTGAAACATCTCAGTATTTTAAAAAACAGGGGGGGTATCCGTAGTCCCATTGGGACAGTCACACCTCTAGTTATTATTATTATATATCGCTTACCACAACTGCATGCTGGTAATTATCACCGATTTGTATCAGTCGACGTTTTTTGAAGTGGGTGATTCTATTAGAATTATGCACAAGGTCAAGTTGACATTATGTTATGTGGAACGTACATTAGAAAATCTATTATGGTCATTTATATAGGTTTGCACCAGTTATTTGTAAATATAAATAAGAGCGATTAATACTGCTACATGTATATCAAATTTCATTGCAGTTTTCACTGAACATAACGATATTATTCTCACAAGGCAACCCTATCAGATTATCAACGCACACGAACATTGAAATTGAGTAATTTCTAAGTATTAAACTGGGAAAAAATCATAACTAAAATGCACAGAATAAATTCACCTACTTGACATCCAAACAAACAAGTCCGTATGACCTAATTAGATATGCGAACAGTTTAGGACAAGGAAGTGGAATGCACTGAGGAAGAGATATTCCGTTACATTTAAGACTAAGGATTTAGTGGTCATGCATGGAAGATTCGATTTGTACATATATGGCAAGAAACGTTGTCAAATTTGAATGGGTATTCATATTTTAGTTGCTAACTGCTACATCAAGTGCTTTGACTAGCTAATCGGAAACGCGGTTCCACCTTTTTGTTTCCGGACTGTAGATTTACCCATACATCTTGCCCGATTCAAAATGGATGGACAAACGCAGAAGTATGAATTGAGAAAAGATACTTTCTAAGTCAAATCTAGCGGTGCTAAAATGCTAATACAAGAAACAAAAGAAGAAATTGTAGTTTCAAACTCGATTCTAGCGGTGCTATGCTGCTAAACTGCTAATGTATGAACGAATTTAGAAATGGGAGGTTACTATGCTGTTGTACTATGCTGCTAAACTGCTAATTAATGAACAAATTCAGAAAATAGAGTTTTAAACCGGGTTCTACCATTGCTAAACTGCTAATTAATGAAAAAAATTAAAAGCGAGTGTTTCAAACTCGATTCTAGCGGTGCTATGCTGCCAAACTGCTAACTAATGACAAAATTAAGAAAGTGAAGGTTCAACTGGATTATAGCAGTGCGGTCCTTCGTTGTCTGAATTATTAGCAGTTTAGCAGCATAACATCTTTAGAATCGAGTTTGAACTCTCGATCGTTTCTTAATTGTTTCATGCATTAGCAGTTTAGCATCATAGCACCACTATAATCGAGTTTGAAACTCTCTCTTTTTTATTTGTTCATTAATTAGCAGTTTAGCAGCATAGCACCGCTAGCATCTAGTTTGAAACTCCATTTTCTGAATTAGGATGCGCTTAACACATAGCACCTACATATGAGTACAAAAACAAATTTGAGCACGTTTCTTAACATATCTAAAGATTCGTCTGGGGAAATTCGGTAGACGGGATTCCATTACACACGGGATTCATTTTCATGGAAATGCTTTTGAAATGGCAGTCGCCCCAGTGGATTAGTGAATAGACAGAGGACGAACATCGGTGTACATACCCAACCAGAGGACGATCATCGGTGTACATACCCAACCAACAGAGGGCGATCATCGGTGTACATACCCAACCAACAGAGGACGAACATCGGTGTACATACCCAACCAACAGAGGACGAACATCGGTGTACATGTACAACCCAACCATTTGGAAGATGATAATGTTGTTCATTCTAAAAGGTGAATTCGTCTGGTTCTCATTTTTAAGTTAACCCTTTACCCAACAGAAGGGCCCTGTGCCAATGCATTCTCTTATATATGCGAGTCGACCATAGGTCGCCTCGCATATATAAGAGAATGCATTGGCTTAACACATT
Organism: Siphonodentalium dalli; assembly: GCA_032622095.1. NCBI lineage: Eukaryota > Metazoa > Mollusca > Scaphopoda > Gadilida > Siphonodentaliidae > Siphonodentalium > Siphonodentalium dalli. The sequence goes on from CP136067.1 coordinate 52,483,852, forward strand.
AAATATTTTAAAATTGTTAAAGAATGTAAGAAAAAATGGTAAAAAGTGTTAAAAAAAGATTTTTTTTAGGCCAATGCATTCTCTTATATATGCGAGGCGACCTATGGTCGACTCGCATATATAAGAGAATGCATTGACACAGGGCATAACTGTAACTATCACAATGTGGTCAAGGAGCCGGTTCCAATGATATCCATATTTGTATGGTTCTATTGAGACAGACCGAAGATATTTTAGGCTGTTGAAGCTTTATTTGGCCGGTTTTGGCCGGTTTGTTGGGTAAAGGGTTAACAGACTAACGGATACAATGATAAGTTCAATATGGGCACCTTTGGCAATTTGATATGTAAATTAGGTTTGTATTTAATTTAAATTCTATTTGACCATAATATGTTAGATATTGGTGTTTCGTTGGACCAGATGAGATAACCACATCGAGTTATAATCACGATTAATTGTATACAACTAATGTTTTTTGCGCCTTCCAGCCATAGCAGCCTGTCCGAATGTGATATTCAATCATCGGACAAGTATCCTTTAGTTGGTTAACCCTTTCATGACGGTAAATACCATGTGCCAGTGCATTCTGTTATATATGCGAGTCGATCACATGTCACCTCGCATGTATAAGAGAATGCACTGGATTACAAGATCAAGGTAACTATTGTTAGACCAATGAATTCTCTTATATAAGAATGCATTGGCACATGTTTTTTTTGGGGTAAAAATTCATCATAGGGTTAAAATAGATGGTTATTGAATAATTTATGGTCATCAGCCCTTGATGCATGAAGATCCCATACGTGCGTTGTTAATTTTATATATACTATGCTGTTAATCTGCCAGTTTGAATGGTCACTTATAACCATAACGAGAATATAAATGTGTCATTATGAACACGATGTTGTCCACGTCAATAACCACATATCAGCTACCGACATTTTCAGGCGCGTTAAAGCCACTTGGCGGTTTTGCTCAACATACGTCTAATAATATTCGCTTTAGAATTTTGTCCAGATATCGAAATAGGTCGATAAATACTTGAACTACCTTTCGAAGAGTATTATTTATATATGTCTCGCAAAGACGCATTGAAGCTTTTCTAAGTACAACTTTTAGCACGATGTTTGGGTTCCAAAACAAAACAGTCATTTACACGTATGGAACAGAGAAGAGCGTTCCATGTTAGTCTATTCATGAATTGGTAGAAGTAAACAGTGTTTACCTCACTTCTGTGTGAAAATCGAAAACAGCTGGAAAGTGGCTGTGACCATGGCAAGTATTTTTCAGAGCATATGAAGTTTTGACCAATTGTTTTGTCTGGCATTTCTGCCAAGGCTGTCTTCCACTTGAACATATCAATGAAATGATGCATATGACTGGAATTTTAGCATCTTGCGCATGTTAAGTTGATTAGACTTATTGGATACTTTGAAGAACATTCTATGGTGTCCTCATTCGTCATGACAGGCAATTTTCATGGTCCAGCCTTTGCATGCAATGATGATAACATATCAAAATAAGCATCCGAACTCTCCTGAGTATGCTCAATCTGTAAATATTTACATAGCCCGTATATGTTACACTAAATCCTGTTTGCCGATTTCGCCAATAATGCGAAGAGTGTATCACGAACAGAAAGTTACAAACTTTGACCCAATCTGAACTAATCACTAACGCGGTCAGCAGAATAATTGGGCGTGCTTTTAAAAGTTCAGGCGAATTGCATCTGAATCCATGCAGTTATTTATATGGTCACGTTATCGTAGCCGTAAAAGTTTGGCAATCTTATATTGGGCTGACTTAATTTGCTGCGTTGGCTAGTCCCAAATTGCCGGTAGATTTCGTGAAAATAAATAAGATTACGCTCAGCTTTTTTTATGGGAATAAATCATCGAAAAGCTATATACATAAACAAAACTGAATGTAGTGGGTGTATTGTTGGGAGATACGGCGCTATGGTCGTTGTGGACATTTAGTGTAAAGCTTTGCGGTTTACACAGTGTGCCCCAACAACCAAAGCGCCGTATCTCCCAATAATACACCCACTACATTCATTTCTTAAATGATTCAGCCGCACTCTGTCTTTGTAGCATATACAGTTAAATAGTGAGAATTATAATAGTGATGACTGTGTATGTCGTGGAAGTCTTATTTTCTAACCAGGCATATCAATTCGCTTATATACGCAGGACACATTCCGTGATATGGTCATATGCATGGTTGACCGGCAGTTTATGGTTGAAGCCCTTATGATTGTTAAGTGGACATGTGATTTTATACTAGATCCCTCAATTTCCTTCAGAGGTTTATAACTATACATTGTTTCTGCTTTATTTTGATTATTGCCTGGTCATGCATGTCCGGACAGCCTGTTCTCACAAAAGTCCGCACGTTATCTGCTTACAAGTTGTTTAGGTAGTTAATCTGCTGAATGGCTTGTAAAATTCAATCCCCTGAAAACGGAATCTCTCTTAATCTCCAGGAAAGAAACACCAGTATATCATCCACATTTGACCATGGGAACCGCGACAATTGTTGAGGTTGACAGCCATAAACATCTGGGACTTACTTTCGACAACATGGGCTCTTGGGGTATCCACATCAGATCTATGCTTGACAAAGCATGGAGTCGAGTAAATCTAGTACGTAAACACAGATACAGGCTAAGCAGAGTAACGCTTGAAAAAATCCATTATACATTTATCCGACCAATACTGGAATATGCCTCCCCTGTTTGGGATAACTGCCCTGATTATCTTAGTGATGACATTGAAAAGGTTCAGTATGAAATGGCCCGAATAGTAACAGGTGCAACCATCAGTACGAGTAACGCGTGCCTTTTGTCAGAGACTGGCTGGGAACTCCTCTCTTCACGCCGTAGAAAACACAAGCTGTGCCAATTTTTTAAAATGATACGAGGAACTGCTCCATCAATTTTAAGAAATTATGTACGACCAATTCAGGCAAATAATTCCAGATATAACTTCAGATTTGAACATATAAGACTACCCTCGAATATTAATTATGACTATTATATGGATTCTTTCTTACCATCTGCAATTACCGAATGGAACAAACTGTCAGAAACTACAAAGAGCAGCAGTACAATCGAAGACTTCAAAAAGGAACTGAACAGTGACAATATACGTCCACCTGCCTATTTTTATCATAGTAAATGTCGTAAATCTCATATCCTCCATACCCGGTTAAGATTGAACTGCAGCCACCTAAGTGGTGACCTGACAGATAACCATGTAACAATTTCCCCCTTCTGTCTATGTGGGGAATTTGAGACAACTTACCACTATCTCTTTGAATGTACATTTTATCAAGAGCCCAGAAGAGAACTATATGACTCCCTACCAAATGTTGCCTTATCTGAGAATACACTAATGCGGGGGTCAAGAGAGCTTAGTCTTCGCGAAAACAAACAAATATTTAATGCAGTACAGACATATATTATGAGAACAAAAAGATTTCCATGATCTGCATTGGTAACAAATTGCTTTGGATTCCGGCCGCGCTATGCGGCAGCACGATGTTCCCCATTATATATGTAGTACTAAATGTCTTCCGATAACGATTATTTTGTAAGTTACTTACTTGTCACTATCCTGTATATACGTGAACTGATTCTACATGAAGAATACAGCAATATTCGCAGTGAACCCCATTGAAATAGGAATTGGCCATTGCGATTGACCCCCTCCCATGAAGCCTGACGCATGCATATTACTACGAGCATAATTTTCATCACGCAGCAAATAAATTATTGAAAACTCTGTCCCCTCTACTTTCTCACTCTCTCTCTATCTTCTCTCTCTCTCTCTCTGCCTCCTGCTATCCCTAACACTATCTTCCGCTGTGTCCATCCCAACTTAGTTACTTCTCCTTTAAAAAATATTATTTCTATTATTTCCCGTCTGATCGATACCCCTCCCTCACTTATTGGGGAAGGGGCATGTCGCAAAAGAGGAGAAGACTTCATATAAGCCCTCGGGCTTGTTGTCTGATCCTCATTTCCATACATTATCTCTTATATGTTGTATATTTATGTCATTTGTGTATTATGTGTATTATGTTTGGATTTGGGAATAAAAATATGTTTACACTAATCTGCTGAGAATCTCTCAATTTGAGTCGATAATGTGCTAAAAAGGAGCATATTTTAGTCACATTATCGACTCATAATGAGGCAATTCTAAGCAGAGTATGTGTTGACAATGACACAAATAAGCCAACTTACGACATATCAGGTGTACGCTCTTTAACATATGTTTTCGCTGTGGCCACCGCCAATAAACGAAATAACGGACATGACTCCATTATCTGCTTATTTCAGAATCAAATAATCATTTTTCAAATCATCTGTCAGCAGTAAAATTTCTTTTTAGTTTTGTTTTGTTTTTATTTCCTTGTTGAAAAGAGTCACATCTGTTTGAACCTATTTTTCTATAGACTCGCGTGGTGGTGAATAAACCCAGATTGGTGTCACATTTGTGTGCATGACAATGCTGTTTTATTATGAATTAATGCATGTTCATTATTATATGAACAGTTCATATCTCTGGATTTTTGCGGGTTAAGTCCGATGTAATTATTATCGTAGAATAACCATTAGTTTCCCGAACTGCGAGTATGATCCGCTCATGCTTGATACTTTTATGCCATATGCATGCGGCAAATAGATATCATGTATGCAGTCTCTGGATTTTAAAGTTACTTAGCCATTCCATGTTGGCGTGATATATGTATAGCACGGTACCAATCTAAATTTTCCAAATGTATGGTTAAACTCGAGGTGAATATAAGTGGGCCCATGTGTGTAACATATATTTCTTGTTGAAAATCATGTAATATCCATTGGCATGGATTGTCACAAAAGAGCAAGGTGCCGATCTGAATTTCGCAAATGTATAGGTTAAACTCGTGATGGATACCAGTGGGCCCATATGTGTAACATATATTTCTTGTTGAAAATCATATATATTATCCATTGGCATTGATTTTTAGAAAAGAGCATGGTACCGATCTGAATTTCCCAAATGTATGGGTTAAACTCGTGACGGATGCAAGTGGGCCATTGGTATCGATTGACTTGGATATTATAATGTAGAGTTACCAGCAGAATTTCGCCGGACATTTGAGGATGTCGTCTTTCATATATCTGGGATTTTAGGGTTAAATTAATTAACGCGTTATTATCGCATGACACTGGCTTTTTAATATGAAATTACGCATACCATTGGATTTTTTTGACAGCTGGCGCATGTCAAAAGAATGTTCAGATTAAATCCTTTGACACATTCGAAGAACGTATTATATGGTGTGCTCATCCATGTGTCTATATCTTTTGAGGATTCAGCTTATGATATTTTAAAAAATTTCATTCAGTGGCCTTGATATTGCATATATATGGCTCTTTTAGTTTGTTGTTATTCAATCTTATTTGATCTGTTTTAGAGTAATTGTGTCACTTTGATAATAATAATAATAATGACCAGTTTTATATAGCGATTAACCAATTACTTGCTCTAACACCCTTGGTACAATATTACCCCTGTCATGTATACAAGCCAATCAATGAACCGGCTGCAGGTGCTGCTCTAGTGTGATCAGAACATGCTCTGATAATAATCAGTATGACAAGCTGACTGGTACTATTTTAACGCATGAGTGATGCGAAGCCGACGCATTACGAGTGACCCTGCTCAAGTGTCACAACTTGGCGCTGGTTTCGAAACAGCGAGCAATCCGAACAAAGCCGCCAACCCACTGCTATGTGGAGACTCAATGACCGGCGACGCGCTGCGAACCCACAGCGATGTCTTTACAGCGATTACGACAAGCTAACCACCGGACCACGGAGTTCCACACCATATTGTTGAAACTAATACAAATTCCCAATAAAGCTCATTTCATAGCAGATACTGTTGTACCATGTGGCATCTACAATGTTGGTGGGAAACCAAGTGAAGTTCCTTAATATGGAATTTGATTTGTTTCTTTCTTTTTTTGATCATTCATGGATCTTGGAAATGTACCACTTTGACATTTATGCAAGTGACATATTTTGTTGATACTTTGCACATGCCTAGTGCTATATAGTCTGTTCTCTGTAGACTCATGTCATGGTGGAGTATAAACCTATATGAGTGCCATGATTGTGAGCATCATACTGGATTTTTATTATGACATCATGTATTCATAACAGGATATTTGGCTATACTAGCATTATGACAGTTATAGTTGAACTCCGTTGACGCATTTGAAGGACATTTATGGTGTGTTCATTCACATATCTGGCTTTTGATGATTCAGCTTATATTGTGTGATTTCGCGATATAGTTCTTTGCATATGTATGACTGTTTTCATTTTTAGTTATTTAATTCTTTAATTTGATTTATTTTAGAGCCTTTGTATGATTGTATGTTATTGTAATACAAATGCATTATGTCAGCCTCACAGTAAATTTAAACGAACGCAATATCTCAATATCCTAGACAATTTTAGAAAACAACATGAATCATTCAGTGGGGCGGGCACCGTCAAAGGCCAGCCAATACACCAACATCCAGGTAAGACAAAGTGCTTCGTGGCGGCCGTACATCGATCCACAGCCAATTAACAACAAGATCCAATACCTATGAATTTAGGGAATCGATTACCGTTACGCGGACTCCAAATGGAGACAACATAAGAAGCAATCCATATCGCCTATCCATTTGTGGCTACGTACCTACGTAGGTCTGCCTCAAATAAAACGACAGCAGATTTTAATACAAATTGTCGAAGGATGCAGTGACGGATGCGTAGTTCTCAATAATTTAGGGTGCCAAAACGCGACCACCCTTGATGACCCGATATACCCTGGACGAACGACGGATTTAAAGCCTCATGGCCGTTTGCGCTCCAAAATACACATACATGTACTATTATACGATTTGAAATTTTCTCAGTATCGAAATAGGTCGATAAATATCTCAACTACCTTTCCACGAGCATTATGTAACACACACAGACGCATTGAAAAGTAATTAAAAATACAACTCGGGGTCCCAAATACAAAACAGCCATTTGAACGACATGGAACAGAAAAGAGCTTTCCGTTGTAGTCTATTCATGATATGGTTGCAATAAAGAGCGTTTGTTTGATTTCTGGCAAAATGTTGAAAACGGCTGAAAAATGGCTGTGATTTTGGCAAGTGTTTTTTCAGAGCATATGAAGCCGGTATATATATTTTTTATTTATCGACCTATCGTATCGGTGGCTCCAAATTACGTAGGAAAACGTTTGGAGGTTTGAACGAGCCATGTCCGTTTAATACATACATCAGAATAAGAAGCATGAAATCGCCACACAATCTTCAGGCCTCGACTCAAATCGAACCATCTATTTGTGGCAAATTTTAAGCTACTAAATTTAAAATAGAAAATATGTATTCGAATGAAAGAACGTACCATACCATGCTGTCGAGTTTGTAACATTTCAACACCACCCGGTTCAGTAATCCAATCATGAGAATCCGTCCTTTCCGAACCGCCATATCAAATCCAGTCGTAAGTCGGGATTTTTTTTACCCTGTGCCAATGCATTCTCTTATATATGCGAGTCGACCATAGGTCGCCTCGCATATATAAGAGAATGCATTGGCCTAACAATTTTAATAATTTGTTCTTGTATTTTTTAACAATCAATCAGTTTATTTCTCATAAACCTATACATACATAGTTATGGAGATAATAACAATTTAAATATATACAATATGTACATAAACATGTGAGCTTCCGGTTGACAAAAGTTGTATACATGGATTATATTACATAACCTTCATCGTTACATAGATGTATAATACTATAACATGTATATGCATATTGTAAATATATATAAACATATACAACTAAATATATTTATTGTATATGCCTACATATACATATTTATAATTATTTATCAATAACTATGTGTATGCGTATATCGGTACTGTTCTTGCATAAATTTTGACATTGCTTGTTCGACTTATTGTCTAGCTGAGTTATTCGGTCATTTCTCGATTTACAATCTTAATAAATTCGCACAACTTGCGGAGATGTGTTACATTGTCGTCGTTGAGTAAATCACTCATCAATATTGTATTAGGGCGTCGGCCAGTTAACATTGGTAACAATCTGCGCCGGACGTTGGTCATTTTTTACATACGAGAAGGTAGTGAAATTCGTCACCAATTAACCCTGTATCACATAACACGCAAGTGCGATCATCCCGGTCGGTATTGGTCCACCGTCCCGTTTATATTGGTAACTTGTGGTTACTGGTTCGGAATTTGCATAACAGTGTTCGGTTTTGGTCGCTAAGTACATCAAGATAAGTTTCAAAATCAAAGTCGTGTTTGAAAATCCGGTATATATTTTATAATTTCACCCATACAGAGCCCCAGACAAACATGAGCAGACGACACTCTTCTATATGCTTCTATATATGTGTGGGGCTCCTGCAGTGTAATGGATGTTTTTTATTGAATTTTGCCATTCCACAATTGACCTCAGCTCAGTAGTTGACAAGCGTGCACGGGCTGAGAAATTCACACCAATGGCATTAAATGGCTTGTTTTGCCCTGTGAGTATCTTGGTAGTTTGAGTGTATTGTCCCTTCTCACTGAATAGTGTTGTTCGTCGACTGGTTGCCGAATGGCCACAGAGGCCGCATTAGACTCGCTTTAACTATAGACTACCGTTAAACATGTCTATACCAAAGCATTGTTTATGATTAGTTATCACATAGGAAATGTTCAGATAATAAGTTGAACACAAGACCATATGTCGTTTGTTGAACTTATTATCTAAACATTTATCTCAATAGCTAGGACTCCTTCTGCACTTTTAATAATCTGCAGTCTGCTTTTATCATCCCAACATCCCTTCAAATTAATAATAGATCATTCCAATGTACACTTTTTGCCTGACTGGGACGATCCATTTAGTATACAACGGGTTAAATTAAACCCGGTATGTATCAGATGACATAAAAGAACACACAAATTTCTATGTAAAATTATTCATTATATTTTATGCCGATGACACTGCTCTTTTAGCTGAGACGCCTGGAATACATTAGAAGGCTCTTAACGTTTTTAGTAAATATTGCCAAAAGTGGAAATCGACAGTTAATGTCGAGAAAGTTAAGGTTTTTTTTATTTCCAAACGAAGTCTGCCGAAAGGCAGGACATTCTTCTATGATGTGGTTAAAATTGAAGTCTTGAAAATCTTTAATTATCTCGGAATTATACACACTAAATATGGTGCTTTCTCTTTAGCTAAAAAAAGAAAGACCATAGCAGATAAAGCTAAGAGAGTAATGTATTCAATAATATCAAAAGCCAGAACTCTCAGTCTCTCAGTTAAAAATCAGCTTGATTTATTTGACGCTCATGTTATTCTTCCTTTGTCATACTGCTGTGACGTGTGGGGGTCGGAAAATAACGATATAACGTACTTAACACATGTACTACATTTAAAATCAACCACCCCAACATCACTATCGATTTAAGAATCAGCAAGTATTGGTTAAAAGTGAGGAATATGAATGATAATAAATATTGTAAGATGCTATAACGGCTAGCATTGCAGCTCAATGAGAAGGCATCCACACAAATATAATGCATAGAAAAAGTGAAAACCATACTAACATATTGCGACCAAGCTCATCTTTTAAGTACCGACATTCATTTTTGTCCTGAAGAAATTATTTTTATATTAAATGCAGCTGTATTAATCGATATATATCTATTTGGGTCTCAAATATTGATAATTCGAACAAAGGTGCTATATACAAAATATTCAAACACAACATTTGTTTTGAAAAATTACGTTGCGTTATTAACGTAGATTCGGCTTTGACCTATTATACCGGCATTTGGGAAAACGTGATATTGGACAAAAATATCCAACAATGACTGTATATTATGGTCCCAATGTGTTCGCCAATGACTCCTATATACGATAAATGTATAGCATCACGCAAAGATGCCAATAATTTCCCACAGAGACAAACGAAAGGCGGTAACACGTCAGAAAAATCGCATATTTTCACATTTCGGCGGCCCTCTTGGCCGCCATATTGGATTCTGGTGTCGGATTTTTGGCTAATTTGTAAGTGTTGTATATTAGCATAATCGAGCGGAAAACAAGACCGCATGTGATAACATCTTTACTATAACGGCGATCAAAGAGACATGGTACATATAACAAAAATGGCCGCCATGATGGACGCCATCTTGTCTGGAGTCTCTGCGGCCACTTTTTTTTCTTGTTAACAACCGCAAAAAATTAGAGAAGACATTAAGAAAGAAAATTAGTGGGGTGAAGTTGATTCCTGGGGGGGGGGGGGACAGAGGTCAACCAATATATCCTGGACTATAAGAGACCAAAAACAGCAATCAAGTCCTCCTTACTTTCAGCAAAATCGTTCGCAGATCAACTGTCACGACTGTCTGACTAAAGCGAATCAAATGATATGGAAACTGACTTCTCCTTTTCAAAGATGTTAACTGTTGGTAGCACTGTCATGCAGAATTAAACGATTATATTGCAACATCCTATCATGAAAACGACCAGTGTCCAGGGCAAACAACTAAGTACATGTAGTTAATTTGCTATAAACATGTCACTGAGCCACTATAGCAATTTCCGTATCGAAACGCACATCTCACTGGTGCGACAAAAGTTCACATTATTCACAATCGATCAACAATCGTATAAATCGTATAAGGTTTCTAGGCAGGTTCCGAGATGATTCTGACATGTTCTCCGTCATGATCAACAGCTTATGCGTGCATGAACTTATATCAGTACCTGTACAATGATGACCAATGTGGGACTATTCGATGTACAGTGATGACCAATGTGGGACTATTCGATGTACAATGATGACCAATGTGGGACTATTCGATGTACTTGAATCAGTACATGTACTTTAGCCCTTTCTATACTAAATACTCAGAGACGTTAAATTCCCTTAGGAAATGTTATAATAAGTTAAACAAACGATAAATCGTTTGTTAAGCTTATTATCCGAAAATTTCCCACCAGTGAATATGAATCATTCTGCCCTTATATTATTTCTCCGCCATGACCAATAGCTTATGCGGGCTTGAACTTATACCAGTACATGTACAATGATGACCAATGTGTGACTATTCGATGTACTTGAATAGTACGTGAATAAGTACATGTACTATCCATACTAAATAAATAAATACGATAGGTCGTTTTATTACCCGAAAAATTTTCACCAGTGAATATGAATCCTTCTGCACTTATATTATTTCTTCGCATGTCTGTCGTCTGCTCAATTTTTCCGAATAACCCTTCAAATTAATGGCTATTACAATGTATGCTTGTGTAACTGAATGGGATAATCCATTAATTGTAAAACGGGTTAACGGTGTATAGAATGGCAATTTGGTGTAGTATTCTTATAGACTTGGCGATAATTCCGAGTGATACGCAAACCACTGCAACCATAACCTCTGAAATGTGGACCCTTGATATAACGAATGGTAAGGAACTCATAAATATGATCACACTCTCCACTAACAAAACGATGAGTTGTATGCGAGAATAGCCGTCATAAATTCAATGGAGCCCGAGCACCATCCCAACGAGAATCATGTAGTGTCAATATCGTCAAGGGGAAGATTGCTGTCACAACTGGAAATGTGAATGATGCAATATATCTTGTTTGGCGACACACGAAGGAGTTAAAATGAATAAATGTTACACAATGGTTTATACGATACGATATCGATATGTCCGTTGAGACAATGTACTTGGTAAAAAGTAAAAGTAAATATCGTTCAGTCGATTAAAATAGATCGTTATTGAATAATTTATGGCCATCAGTCCTTGATGTATGCAGACCCCATACGTGCTTTGCTTCAATCTGATATACTACGCTGCTAATCTGCCAGTTTGAATGGTCACAATAGCCACAACGATAATGTAAATGTGTCATTATGAACGCGATGTTGTCGACGTCCATATCCACATATCAGCTAAGAAAATTTTCAGGCGTGTTAAAGCCACTTGGCGGTTTGCGCTCATAAATACACATAATAATATTCGCTTTTGATTTTTCCCGATATCGAAATAGGTCGATCAGTACCTTTCTACATGTATGAAAATTATATGTCCCACAACGACGTAATGAAGTCATGCAAAATGCAACTTTGAACACGATGTTTGTGTTTCCAAAAACAACCAGCCATCTGCACGCATGGAGCAGATAAGATCGTTCCATGTTAGTCTATGCCGGAGGTGGTATAGCAACAAAGTGCGTTTATTTCAGTTCTGGGCGACACAGTACAATTACTTTGAAAACAGATGGAAACTGTCTGTGACCATGGTATGTGTTGTTCAGAGCATATGAAGTCGGTATATCAATATGTCGTGTATTTGTAAACATATCTTATACATCCTTTCAAATTACGTAGACAAAATTTGGAAGCTCGAATGAGCCATGTCCGTTTAAAGCGGATCACAATCGCCAAACCTACAATTAAACATGCAGTTGTAATAGCATCTTTCTTATCACGTTCCGCGGGTGAAATTCTCTTGGTGAACAACATCGGCCGATGGGTGTAACCATTACATACTGACTCATATTTAACTCACTTATCAAAGCCATCGGTGGCTGGTAATAAGGAGCTCTGCTCCAGACCGACTCGCTCTCCAGCGCGAGCGATATGGGTCCAATTGCCGGTGGTGTCATCGCTGACTTTCTATCCCATATCGATATCTGGAGGAGTTGCAGTTACTCGCCGATTATCGGTTGTTTCGCAGGGCAAATAGGTCATTCTTCCAGCCAATGACATCACTGCCAGATTTTCCTTTGTGCATGTACTTTTCCTCCACCAACAAAATTGGCAACGTCGTCATATAGCCCTGGCTGCTGCAAGCGACGCTAAAACCCAATAAATAAATAAATAAAAAATAACTCTTATCGCCACCACCGTTCAGTCTATCGTCACTTCCTCTGGACGCTTTTGATTGCAAAATAGTAGCTAACACACGCATGGAAGAAGAATAGCCGTCTCGTTGACTTCACATCTAAAAATAGAATCTTTGGGGTCTAAAATTGGTTGTACTAAAATATTCTCAAAACTTCCAAAATATCAAAACCCAAAATTTTTTTCAAAACTTCCAAAAATTATTTTTCCAAAAAATTTCAAAACCCAAAACTTCCAAAAAATTTCAAAACCCCAAAACTTCCAAAAGAAAAAATTTCAAAACCCCCAAAATTATTTCTCTAAAAAAAAAGTTTAAATAAAAAATTTATAACGAGTTTTCGGTTTCTGAGAATCTCGATATTAAAAAATGTCGAATGTTAAATTATTTGCGCGTAATATCTTTCGTTATTTTTTTTGTTCAAATATTTTTCATGAAATTATTAATCGATGTTTAGAAATAGCTTTATTGGACATTGTGACCATCGGTATGAATGCATACATTCCAGTGTTTATCGGACGCAGTTCATACATATATAATTGTCATACCTGAAAATAGACACCATTACTCTTACATAAATAATAAAGAGCGTTTATTCTTTACACTCTCTATCCCAGATGAAGTTATTGAGTATATGACAGGTGTGTATTATCGTGAATTATTGGAAGTATTGAGATGTACTATCTTGAATCACGAGCGGACAACCCCCCAGAATGAATTGTCATATTCGATGGAACATATTATGTACACGTAATCACACACGACATTGTGGGTAACAATGTGTCTTTCACACCTTGCTTTACCAAATGCATCCTATTATATTCCCGTTCACAGTTATATGCCATTCAGAAAACATATCGATTTAATGTCTGAGCAGAATTAGTTGTTTAACTGGTTAGTATCAATTAAGGTTGATAAACTGTGTCATTGTTAGCATTAACACGATAATTAGTTATCCAAAAAACATGCATACATAATACGTCAGGTCGTGAGACACTCAATAATAGAAATTGCTTCGGTGTCATTGTTATAACAACATTACGTAATAACCACTTATCACTCCATTCACACTTACGATCATTTTGTATGCCGAAACTCCAGTTAGCACCGATGATGTAACATTATATCACTGCTATTGTATCAGTTGATAGGTTCAGACATGTTCGATGTTTAGAAAATAGATAATGTGCAGGTGTTCACTTGACAAGAGATTTTGTACACTCAATCACAGACCAACGTGATAATACCAGCCCACACCCAACCCCCAACATCCACCAAACATCTTCACATCACTTACCAAAACCAATGATGTTATAAGAACTGTAGGTTTTTATAATATTATAGCTTGCAGTGTCATCCTGGTAATTCATTTACAACAGCCATAACAAATGTTTACTTATGATGTATATAAGAACTGTATAGCTACTAATAAATAGGACACAGTGAACACAAAAAAAATGGGTCCAATTAACCATAGCTCCATACCATTTGAACCTTGTTCTAGTATTTGCATCACCGGACCAACTGGTTCTGGTAAGACGAGATGGGTCTACAGATTCCTGCAAAATCTTAATGGAATGTATTCTAGAGATCCACCTAAGAAAATAATGTACTGTTACGGTATTTATCAAAATTTCTATGATGAAATTGAATCATCAATCGAAAATTTGGTCATGCATCAAGGATTACCTACCCAAACAGAAATCGAAGAATTTGCTGACGGTAAACATAATATGTTAATATTAGACGACTTGATGCATCGCATTATTGACCAAAAAGAGATTGAAACACTATTTACGCAGCAAACTCATCATCGCTGTCTTTCGGTGCTGTTTATTTCACAAAATTTATACGCACAAGGCAAGGCTGCGAGAACTATAGCCTTAAACACAGGATATCTAATTTTATTCAAAAATTTGAGGGATGGATCACAAATTTCCACATTGGGTAGACAATTGTATCCCGGTAAATCTAAAGTACTCATTGATGCATACAAGGATTGTATGAAGAAACCATTTGCGTATCTTATAATAGATATGTCCCCTCACACTGAGGATAAATACAGGCTACGAACAGACGTGTTTCCCAACCAAGACCCTATAATTTACGTACCTACTACGTAATAAGAAGGGGACAGTATCGGAGCTGAGTCGCGACGATAAAATGAGTCGATTATTACGTAATGAGTTGAATTTTGTCAGACTATTGACATCAACCCAATCAAGATCTCAACGAAACGCATTATTGACATCGATAACTAATAATCAGTTGAAAGTTCTGGTTGAAATTACGATCAATTTACTACATGAAATTTTAACAGTTACAGTTCAACAAAAAGCTAAATTACGACGATATAAATCATTTTATATATTCTTGGGTGATAAATCTGTGAGCTTGTTGAGGAAAAGAAAAAGTGTGAATAATCACTCAACCGCCATTGCTTTGATGTTGAACATCGTTGAACCTAAATTGAAACAGTTTTTGTGATGGAGTCTGTGAAGAAAACTGTTTTGATCCCGTATGAAAGATATATGAGGTACACTGAAAAAAGTGAACACAAAAAAGTTTCATCGGAGTCTAACATTGAACACAGCGACATCTCGGCAAACAATAGTAGCCATTCCGATGAAATGGATAAAGAAATGGACCCGATGAATAATCAGATTGTTAATACAGTTCAAACGACTGAACCTCAGGATGCAATCCAAAAATCAGAAGTTAACACATCGAAAAAGACACATACTAAGCAAAGAAAAAAGAAAATAAGAGGGGTTAAGCGTGAAATATCTAGACCTCCGGGTATAATCGCCGGTAAACTGACCAAGATAAAGAACAAACGCTGGATATCACTGTGAACAATATGGCCGATTGGAAAGATTATTTGAGTTCAATTTATTTTAATCCGGGTCACCCTGCATCGTACTCAGGAGCTACAAAGTTGCATCAGACTGTAAAATCTGAAAATAAGCACAACATTTCCAAGCGCGAGATTGTGGCGTGGCTACAAAATCATGAAAGTTATTCCCTGACAAAAAGTGTTAGACGAAAATTCCCGAGGTCTCGTGTTATTGTAAACGCTTCTGACAGTCAATGGGATGGAGACCTCATGGATATGAATGATGTTTCCAAAGACAACGACAATTACACCTACGTGTTAGTAATGATTGACATTTTTTCTAGGAAGTTATGGTGTGAAGCTATAAAGAGGAAAACTGCAATTAATGTGATCAATGCTATGAAACATATATTTGAAGGTGGAAGAACCCCTCGCATCCTCCGAACGGATCGCGGTTCGGAATTCACAAACAAACGGGTCAAAAGTTACCTTAAGGGTCTTCATATATCTCAAATTTTTACGCAAAACGAAATGAAAGCCAATTATTCGGAACGGGTCATAAAAACTATAAAGCAGAAGATTTCACGTTATATGATAAAGCATAATAATGCTAGATATATCGACATTCTACAAGATATTGTGAAAAGTTATAACCATACAATACATCGTTCTTTAGGCACCACCCCTGACTCCATAACTGTTGAGAATGAAGATGAGTCTCGACTCGATCAGTGGTTAATAAGACAGAAGGGAGGTGTTAAAAGTAAATTGAAGAAAAAGTTCAAATACAATGTAAATGATATCGTTAGAATATCACACACCAAAGCAGTTTTTGACCGAGAATATTCTCAGAAATGGACTGGAGAGTTGTTCAAAGTGACTAAGAGGTTTTACAGGCAGAACATACCCTTGTATACATTGACAGATTTCTTGGATGAAAACATTGAGGGCGCTTTCTACGAGTCAGAACTTCAAGGGGTGCGCGTTGATGACGAAACAGTTTACAGAATAGATAAAATTGTCAAAAAGCGGAAACGAAAGGGTCAAACTGAAGTCCTGGTGCACTGGCATTCATGGCCTGACAAATTTAATTCATGGATTTTAGAGTCTGATGTCGACAGATATCAAAATTAATAAGAGCAAGCTATCCGAGGGAAACCATTACAATCATGAATAATAGAACAGATACCTTGACGAATGTTTCAAACAGAACGCGGTCGTCTACATATGAATCTCCTTAAATGGATAGGAATTACTATTATGGTAATAACTCTGTCACTACCAGTTATATTAGTTCCAAAGAAGATACCACGTCAGACGGTGGACTATGAATTACGTCATACGAATGAGTCACGCCCCCATGATTACGAACAACACCCCTGTGGGTTCGTGAAAAAGTGGACAATACGATCAAACATTACTGTTACATTATGTAATAATCAAGGGCGCATTTATACACGCATTAGGCGAGTTGTGAATAACACTCCCGCGATTATAAGTATTCCGTATAACCAGTGGTCTGCCTTCAAGTATATATTCAGTGATGTTGATAAAACTATAAGAGAAGAGATGAACATTGATTCTCTTTTGAAACAAAATAGAAACTAGTCATATGGATAATTATTATCTGTACCTGACTAGCGACGATTCCATAGATAAATATCCAGATAATCGTCCTCTCGACTTCACAATAGAGTTACCTGGTGTATTAATATTGGAAGGAGCGTGGTTATGTTGTTTGAAAGACATAAACATAACTGACCATATAGACACGGATTTATTATATATTTGTTCGGACATATGTGGAGAATCAATAGCCTGCGACACATCATCCCCCATCCTCCGGGTTATAAAGAGAGACACACGTGATACGGGTCATTGGCGGAGTTTTGAGGACTCATTCTACATAAACGTAAGACAGGATAAACTTCAGCGTCTCAGGATTTTTATAAGAGGCGATAAACTTTCTAAAATAAATGCAGAAAAAAGAGTGACCTGTACACTACATCTGAAGAAACATGTCGATCACGTATATTCCAACCGATATTGAAAAGTGGAGAAAACATTTCAGGGACATGATTAATGGGAAGTTAACGCCAGATAATGAGGGTCGCTACTTTATTGACAAAACTCAAAATAGCGATAGTGAAGAAGAAGACGTTCTAAAACCGCATATTAACGTAGTGACACCCATAGCGCAAGCGATTGAAATGGCCAAAGCCGAAGTTGCAGAAAATAAGTTGACACAAGCACGTAAGGCGTCCAAAAACAACAATAAGATGGTGTTACCTAACGAATTGGCTCATAACCCTAAGAAAGTGAAAACCACCCTTTTCGATAAACCATGAATGAATACAGAGAGTACCATACCTCTAATTTGGCATTATTTGAATCGCCTGCGGTTGACAGCGGAATACAAGCGACAGAATGGATAAACTACAGACCCGTGAATCATCTGACAGACACTGCAGCTTTAGAGTTCAATATTCCCGCCATGGCCACAACCTACATGGACCTCAAACGGACATTGCTACTTCTCAAACTCAAAATAACCAAGCAAGATGGTTCGGCTCTAACCGTTAATGACGATGTGGGTCTGATAAATGCACCCCTACATTCAATATTTTCGCAGGTCGATTTGAATATACAGCAAGTTCCCGTGAGTCAAGTCGGGCCGAATTATCCATACAAAGCATATTTCGATGTACTCTTAGAAACTGAACGTAAGGAACAGCTACATGGACAAGCGTTCGAAAAGGACACGGCAGGTGGTATGGACCTGGCAGATTCGAAAAGCGGGAACTCTGGCCTGTATTACAGGTCCAAAACAACCCGTACTAGTCAAATAATGGATATTATGGGATCAATTCAGCTTGACTTCTTCCAACAGGACAAATTACTATTAAATGGTCTCCCGCTCACGTTAAAATTCTGGCAGACGAGAGATGTTTTTAGACTGATGTATGCGGGAACCACTGAGACATACAAGTTGAAAATACAGGAAGCTAATTTGAGACTAGCCACTGTGAAAGTTAACCCCGGTGTATTACTCAGTCATACTGAGTCACTCAAGAAAAAGAACGCGTGTTATCCTTTTTCAAAATCTATCATAAAGACGTATACAGTGTCAAAAGGTGCATTCAGTTTGGGAGAAGATAATCTATTTCAAGGAAACGTACCCAGTAGCTGTATTATTGGCTTAGTATCATCAAAGGCTGAAAGCGGTTCACGCGATAAGAACCCGTTCAACTTTGCGACTTTTGGATGCAACTTCGTCGGATTTTACGTCAACGGGCAGTCTATGCCCGCCCAAGCACTCCAACCGAACTTTACCAGTAAGGAATATGTAGAAGCTTACAATACGATAATAAAAGATGCGAAACGAAAAGCCGTTCATATTACTTATGAGGATTATGCGAAAGGTTATTGCATATATCGGATAAACCCGCAAGGAATTAATCACGATAGAGTCATACCGCACAAAGGTCACACACGCCTCGAGATTAAATTCTCATCGGCTTTGAAAGACAATTGTACTGTAATTGTTTACGCAAAATTTCCTGCCGCTCTCAAAGTTGACGAGAGTCGTAAAGTTTGCATTGAATAATGAATACCCGCGGACTCATGAGGGCGATAAATAGTTTCACAAACCATAATGAGATAGATGTTTGTCCCATAGACAAATTACCTCTTTATATCCAATATCCCCGCATGTATATAGTTAACACTGACGAGAGTAGCCAACCTGGACGCCACTGGATATTGATGACATTCCAGGAACATAACGTATCAGAGTTCTTCGACCCTATGGGATTAAAACCCGAGTGTTACAACGGACGATTTAAACACGTGTTGTTATTGAATGGACCTCGTTACGAGTGCAATGCTTACAGATTACAGGGTTCTAATATATGTGGTCCCTATTGCATATACTTTGCATTCTATAAACTGTGCGGATACAGTCTAGAAAATATAATGAGACGTTTCAGTGCCAATAATTATATGTATAATGATTTAATTATTAAGGATTTTATGTTGAAATATATTCTGTAAACGCTCTTCATTAGCGACAACGAGAGAAACACTCTTTAAATTATATTATGTATATAAATAAAATATTGTAAATACAATCATTTATCGTTCTTATATTATCATATGTATGACTGGGAAAATATATATATATATATATATATATGTATATGACTGGGTTGAGAGGGTGGGGGTGGGGGGTCTGTGGAGAGAGTCCGGTGAGGTGGTATTAGGTCTGTTGCCAAAACAAACAAAAAAATCTATTGTTTTTGTTTGTTTTGTCAAAAGCCAAAAAACAAAGGTATGTGAGCCATCCCCCGAATGAAAAAAATAGATAATCGATACATATATATATATATTTATTCTGAAAGTAATTCAAGTTCACATATAGTAGGATATACAATATTTAACATCTGCTTTTCACTTTTAATGCCTGTAATCACAATTTTTCCATTATGAAAGCATGTAAAATGTATTTTCTCACGTCTGAACATTGCCGCAGGGAACAGCTCTAATTCGTAAGAACATTCCATAAGTTTCACTAAAACGTTTAAGTCAAGTTTTCCATTTAACTGACAAAATGCAGACATTGTCAAAATTTTTATGGAATTTAATCTCACTCGCCAACCACATTTTTGAATATGTCGAGCGTACCGACGCAATCGAACTCGTGTCTGTTTGACACTATCAGAACGCCCGTTAACAACGATTTTACCCGTGTTAAACACGAGGCAACATCCACCGAATTTAGAATGTTTCCATACAACTCCGCTAAACTTTTTGGAATTGTATTCAATGTTCGAACAGCCGAGTGTCAAATCCCTTAGATTAATAGAACAGTTCAAATCTGTAGAACATACAACATTAGTTATTCGTAGCATCATGTGAGTAATGTTTAGATCAATGTCTGCATCCGGTTAATCAAACATGTTCTATCGCCGTTGGGGCAGCATTCCATACATCTTAAATAGCCTTCCTGGTTTTGGTGATCGTCGGTCAAATAGCACTGCACAGTCTGATCAATTTCAGGAATATTAGCACACAGGACGAATATAGCTCCAACTAGTTCTTCAAATTGGTCGAATGTCAGAGATATTCCGTATTTGGTTGCACACAAATCATCTGAATGTTCAGGCAGCCAATACCTGCGAATGTCAACACGCGGGATGCCGCTCTTTATCGTAATGAAGAAATTCCCTCCGATATGACGTCTCATGAATACATCGTCTTCACCGGTACGATAACTGACCACTTCTTGATGTATATCTGCTAAGTAAGATTTCAACTCTTTGAATCTCCTTAGATTTAATGTTATTCCAGATTTTGTCGGAAATTTTTGGCCCGCAGAACTTTCACCGCATTCTCGTATGTGTATATACAGATTTCCCTGGAATCGGCCGTCAAATAGGAAAATGTCATTTCCTAACGGGGCTAAGCATTGTGGATGGAACGCCCTCTCGTTGGTTTCAGTCCGTTGGTTTCCTTCAACATCGGGTTGATCAGTCATTGTTTTTTATTTTGAACCTGGAAAATAAGAAAACAAAACATTACTTATCAGTTACACATCGAGAATACAAAAGTCCGAAAGGAGTCCGCTCATGTGTTTGGTGGATGTTGGGTGTGGGGGAGGCCCGCCCCCGCCCGCCCTGGGGAGGGGAGGCCCGCCCGCCCGCCCCGCCCGTCCTGGGGAGGGGAGCCCCGCCCGCCCCCGCCCGCCCTGGGGGAGGGGGAGGCCCGCCCGCCCGCCCGCCCTGGGGAGGGGAGGCCCGCCCGCCCCCGCCCTGGGGGTCCCCTCGCCCCCGCCCTGGGGGGTCCGCTCGCCCTGTTGGGGAGGCCCGCCCCCTCGCATACTCAATAAGAATAAGAAAATTGAGTCATTGAGTCAGTTCATTATGGAGAGAATACTACCCGCAGAAATACTGGAGAAAATATACAATCAGCTAATTGAAATGTCAACTATAAATCCAGAAATAAAAAAACAACTACTACACAATTGGTTTATAAGAGAAATTAAAATAATACTGAAGAATATAGATGAAGGATATTTTCCTGTACAACGATTGAAATCTTTGATTGCTAGGTCTGAATTTGAAACTGATTTCTTACAAGATATATTGAATCAAATGTTTTCAAATCGCTGGGTATTTAGAGGCGTTCCTAAAAACAAAATACATGACATTCGTGAACTTATTGGAGATAACTTTGTGAGATTTGCAGAATACCGAGACTGGGTTTTCAATCAGAGAAGTTTTGAAGAAGTGACAATAATTCACGGATATATCATTCTCCGTGAACCGTGTACACTGTTCACGATTGAACAAATATTTAACAGCGGCGTGATTTTGGATTACATTTCTACAAGTAAATCGAAATATATTTCAGAATTAGAGAATGAATTAATCTGGTCATTCGGAATAATCTGGAATTATGGTGACTCTTCGTTGAGAAAATAAAAAAAAAAAACATAGTTGTTTTTGGTTTAAGACCGATATAATATTATAAGTATAAAAAGAGCGTTAAGATTGTACTGGAGGTAAAAATGCAATGATAGAAAAAAAAACAACTAATTCATAACTAACCTGTATAGAATATTTCACACGCACAGTATAGGACTAACGAATTTGTAATTGTGAACTGGATCAGGTAGCATTTTATAGATCGAAAAAATGGACACCTTGGATAAATTGACCAATGACTGCCATCGGTTTATAGTAATACGTGTTCATGCACGCTCGATGTTATCTAACATCGAACGTGTCTGAACAAGCCTTAGTATAATCCGATAGCTACCATCGATCGAATGTTTACACTCTCATTACAACCTTGATCAAATATAGACGATTAAATTATATACTATATATATTACGTACCTCGTTCAATATCCATATGGCAGTGTATCCATGTTATCCAATCGTCTGCGTTTGGTATAAACAACTCGGTACTGTTTCTCCTCAGATCTGTTATATATTTTACTTTTTCCTTTAGATCTGCATATTTACCGTGGATTGGTTGTGGTGATGGGCACTGTGCTTCCAGATTCTAACAGCTCTTTAATCGTCTGGAAATTGATGAACTGTGAATTTTCAAAGTTCAAAGAGAACCCCCGAACTTTACACGTCTCTTTAGCTTTATTTGTTCTATAAGCGTAATTCTTGGGTCCTCCAGAAACAAATTCTTCGATGTATTCATCAGGATCTAGCTCACTAGTCAGTTGTCCCAAATAGTCGCCCAGTGGGGGATTAATTTGATCCTCTGTGCTGCTGAATACACAACTATCCGTGTCGTAATATAATACTCTTCTGTCCAAGGAATGAATAACTTCATATAACATTAATCGAGCGTGACACGTCGTGAATGTGGCCAAATATATGTTATTCGCTGCTCCACAAGGCACACAGTCTTTTCGATAGGTCCACTCCATTTGAAGAATGTCATCAGTTATGACATGAAAATTTTCCATTTGTTTCATTGGATTTGAAATGAGCTGGAATAGATTGTCTTGTTCCGATTCATGGAAATATTCGGTCTGTTTGAAATTCTGGTTTTGGCCCAGCTTCCCCCAAAAACTGTTGAGCATGAGCTTACTGATTTGACGCAATCCTGGATTCTTTTCGATGCTTTCTCTGTCCAGTAATATACCTTCGTTGTCTTTATACGCTGTGATGTATTTATCCATGTCTTCGTTAGATTTTATCCAATCCGGAGGACCGCTAGCCTGCTGCTTGAACTTTAAGAATGTGTTTATATATTCCGTGAATAATCCATTTTGTTGGCTATAGTCTGACGTTTCGGTCCAATGGTATATTTCATATATTTTGAGAATCTTGTATCCCACTTTGACAGCTGTCTCCAGTTCAGGAATACACCAAACACCGGTAATAGCTCTCTGTTGGCACGTACACGTGCAAGGTCGTTGATTTTCATTATCAGCACAAGTCCTGCACAGTGGAAACTTCAGTTTACCTTCGGATCGATACGGTAATATGGGGTGATAGAGTCCATTAGGTGGTAAAATCTTGACTTGCGCTATTCCGAAGTAATCCTTAAGCTCGGTAATGTCATCGCCCAAAATGATTTTCGGGTGTCCAATCGGGTAGCGAGAGTATTTGAGCACACTTGGATACAGCGACGTGAAGTCAAAATAGTGTATTTTCTCACCAACGGCAGTTTTGTAGTGTAATTTAGTTGCATTCGTTCTGCCGCCGAAGAAACTGTCTCTAGGCTCTAGCCGTTCAACAATGTCTAAACTAGCAATGAAGTCACGAAGCTCCGGATTAGTCTTTCGGGCAGCGACGAACTCGTGTTCCCAAATGCACACATATTTCATGCCTCGACTTTCTATATACTTCTTCTTTTTATGTGTGAGTCCGTATAATTCATTAGGTGTCTGGTTGGTTATCGGATTCTTGACTACGTCTCTATCGTGACTCAGACAAAGTTCACATCCATGGAATTGACATCCGTGAAATTCGAATGCCGTGTTTAATTCTTCGCAATAGCCATCCAATCTGTACTTTGCATCATCGAGTTTCTTTTCACGGCCGTTCAAAGCGTGAGTTATGTGGATTTTATCTTTGAACATCATCCATTCCAGCCATTGAATCGAACTTTTGCTGTATTGATCTTTATATGATGTCTTGGGGATTCGAGCTATCTGGGATTTGAGAAATTCTTTCTCACGAATTTGTACGCCGCGTTCATCTTCAAGTTTTGTTTCTTGAACCCATTCACCTTTGTATAAAATAGACAAAGTTCCATCTTTACATTTAGCTGGAAGCCACGTTTTCCCTTCGGTACTTAGACGCACTCTCCATTCCTCGTCGACGAATTTCGTTCTGAATATACCCATACATACCGATGCGATTGTAACGTATTGGAATGGATCAACAGCACCAACCAGTTTGAACTTCATATCGCCAGAAAACTCGTCAATTACGGGTTGTATATTTCCAGTCGCATTCATGATGTGGGTTCTGAATTTTATGCAAGCTTGTCTCAAAATATTGACATCACTACGACAATAATCCGATAATTCTTTCTTGAAGATGAAAACTGCATTTGTTTGAGCAGCGTGCCATTTCGTGAAGTCTTTTCGTTCAGCCACACTCATATAATCAGCGCCGTAATATTTGGCATCCGGATAGGGTCCTTCATAATTCTGGTTGGCTGATTTATTGAAAAAGTGCGGGAACCATCCTTTTTTCTCGCCATCAAGACCGAAAGTTTTCGGTAACAGTGCCAACTTCATTGGTAGAAAGCTGAGACTGTCCAGTACTTTGATATGAAGATCTTTTTCCACGTATAGGTACATCAATTTGGATCCATTATATATAACTTTGGGTCTCAATGATTGATCAATGAGATATTCCATGAGAAAATATCCATCGTAACCCTTGAAGTTGTGAGCCAGTGCTATGAATCCCTTGTGTTGTTCCGAGAATAACCATTTTCCAAACTTTTCACCGGTATCAGGACCGCTAAATATAACCTCTCGGAGTCCGCATGTATCCGAACATAAATTTCGGTCACTCTTCTTCTTCTTCTTCTTCGCATCACTGTCGTTACACGCATCACATAGAGGTCCGCAATTTCTACAGTTCGGTTTCGCTTCCAACGATTCATGCATGCATTCGTAACAAGCTGTTTGGGCGACGAGGAAGTTCGGTGTATGCTGAACTTTTCCGCACCATGTTTTTAAACAGTTCTGAAAAGTAATAATTGAACGTTTTAACCTCTAGCTTTATCGATAATAAAAAAACAAAATAAAACGTCTACACTTTGTTCAGATAATTATTTAAAAAAAAAAATGTTTTGGTATGGGTTCAACGTTAATAAAGAGCGTTGACGTATTACTATTGTTTGTTGGTTGATCCTAAAAATTACTCGTTCCAATCTACGTGTCAATATTAAACATGTATATCATGATCCGACCATCGACATATAGCCTGTATAATTGTCGATTCAAGCACGCAGCTATCAAGTTCAATAAAGTTAAAACAATTATATATTATGTTAGTTTACTATATAACAATTACAAATCTCTTTTCACAAAAAAATATGTTACACATTTTCAATGTGTCAAGAATTAAAAAAGTTAATTACTCGATTTAACATCTGTGACTCAGTTGAATTTTAATATTGAGACCCTTAACTTTGGTCGAATTCAAGTATGTAATTGTTATATGGTAACTTCACACGCGAGATAACAGCTAAAGAGCGTTCATCGATAATCTAATATAAATTTTAAATAATAAAAAAGAGCGTCTCTACTTATGCGCGCCTTTAATAAAGAGCGTTACGTTATCATGATTTCGACTGTAATGTGTTACATATATATATATATTACAATTAGGTTAAGACTCACCTGACACTTAGCACATTTCTTGCATATATGATCCTCTTTACAGTCCTGGCAATCCTTTGTATGTAAGGGTGAATATCCTTCGGAACATTCCAATATATCGTGTTGAATGGTTTCGAAGTCGAAGAAACAGAATTTAGCTCTTTCATCATCAGTAACAGGAGGTATGGCCCTTACATAACATTCGTGTGCTCCCATTGTGTATTTGTCACACGATCTACAAAATGTTTCTCCGCACACGTGTTGATTCGGACGTCTTTTCCGTCTCTCCATGACTTTTGTACAGTCCAAGCATTTCCACCATTTTTCGCAAGGAGCTGTCGATTCTTTCGAAGCTTGATTAATAGGTTTTGCTTTATGACGCACGAAACATTGATGAGACATACACGTCATATTACAATCTGAACAATGTTCTTTGTTTTCACTTTGTTCACATTTATCACTTTTACACACAAAACAGGTGTGTTCACAATAATGTTTTCCTTTGTGTGAATAATGTTTTAAACAATGCACACAGAAATATACTGCGCTAAAGAATCCCGTTATGGATTGTATAGCGTGGAAATGTTCATTAGCAGTGAGATATAAATATATCACGGGTCTTTCTATACCGTCTGTAGGCGCGCTGGTAATGAATTTATTACCCAGTCTAGCACTGACGACTAGTATTGTCAAATTCAGAGTTTCCTCGAATGCTTTTAGATCTGCTAAACTGGATGGTCTGTCTGTTGATACACCTGCGATGGCACTAATTGCTTTGGCTAATTTTCCTTGCTCCGTACGTTTTTTGCACAGCAGATTTCTGTAATAATTGTGCGGTACTTTTCTGTATTCCATGATGAGTTGTAAATTATTTCTGGTTCCTCTATTCTGTGTTATTTCTAGCCATTCATCAGGACTGCAAATATTTAATTTACACCAACATGTGGCGATAGCCCGAGCCATACACATATTGTCGGTATTTTCAATCGTAACGATCGATGTTTTATTTCTTAGATTGTCACTTTCATCATGTAAAGCCGTTATCTTCCTCCGTGCTCCGCCTTTAGGTAACTCGATGGTGCCTATATCTATGCGGAAACTTTGATTAACAGTCAGTGTTTGGTTGCTGTTCAAAACGAGTTCGATTCTGTCAATCACAGTGTTAGCATTTAACGTTTGCAACGTTTGTAACGGAACTACTATAGGGTTGTCCAAACTCTCATGGTGAATGATAACTCTGCCAAGATCATTGTCAGCCAAATTTCCACGAGCTCTTTGAATAGTGTCCTCGAACATTGAATGTAGATTCCTGTATATGTCGATTAACTTTTTCTCTTTGTAAATTTCATCTAATTTGATCTCATATGTTCTCTGTGTTGCCAAATTGTTTCCGAAGGTTCGTTCACTCCTTTTGCGAATGCTATATCCGGTTATTTGAATATCAGAACTGCCGGCTGTTTGATTGTCTGATTTTACAGCTCCTTCTTGATGAGGTGTCTGTTCGTCTTCTCGGTTTTGTAATCCTGATGGTCCAGCTGTACCGGGTTGTGAGTTGTTAACATCATTTTTAGGCGCATCATGTTCTCCGTATCCGATTTGGTTCGGCCATGGGTCATCTCCTGAACAAAGCGTAGATGCTTCAATAATATCTTCATCTAGTTGATAAGCTACAATAGCCTTGTCGTATTCTTCGATGTCTTGCAGAATACATTCTATTTCATAAATTTCCTCCACTGTTAGAGGTGTCATTATTTCTTCAGCCATTTTTCGAGAAGTCCTGAGTAGTGATTACAACGGCGTCTATTCACTATATGGAATACAGCTTAGTCATATATATTTTTATACCATAAAATCCCGAACATATGTAAGCACGGATGACGTAACATTATATAAGATTATATATATGAACGTAATGTATGAATAGGCCGATAATTGGTTTTTACGGACGAGGCAACATTAGTTGTTTAACTGGTTATTATTACGTAACCATGTGTTCCCCCAATGTGAATACCTGCACATTTAACAATTGTTATTATCTATTTCTAAACATCGAACATGTCTGAACCTATCAACTGATACAATAGCAGTGATATAATGTTACATCATCGGTGCTAACTGGAGTTTCGGCATACAAAATGATAGTAAGTGTGAATGGAGTGATAAGTGGTTATTACGTAATGTTGTTATAACAATGACACCGAAGCAATTTCTATAATTGAGTGTCTCACGACCTGACGTAATATGTATGCATGTTTTGGATAACTAATTATCGTGTTAATGCTAACAATGACACAGTTTATCAACCTTAATTGATACTAACCAGTTAAACAACTAATTCTGCTCAGACATTAAATCGATATGTTTTCTGAATGGCATATAACTGTGAACGGGGATATAATAGGATTCATTTGGTAAAGCAAGGTGTGAAAGACACATTGTTACCCACAATGTCGTGTGTGATTACGTGTACATAATATGTTCCATCGAATATGACAATTCATTCTGGGGGGTTGTCCGCTCGTGATTCAACATAGTACATCTCAATACTTCCAATAATTCACGATAATACACACCTGTCATATACTCAATAACTTCATCTGGGATAGAGAGTGTAAAGAATAAACGCTCTTTATTATTTATGTAAGAGTAATGGTGTCTATTTTCAGGTATGACAATTATATATGTATGAACTGCGTCCGATAAACACTGGAATGTATGCATTCATACCGATGGTCACAATGTCCAATAAAGCTATTTCTAAACATCGATTAATAATTTCATGAAAAATATTTGAACAAAAAAAATAACGAAAGATATTACGCGCAAATAATTTAACATTCGACATTTTTTAATATCGAGATTCTCAGAAACCGAAAACTCGTTATAAATTTTTTATTTAAAATTTTTTTTTAGAGAAATAATTTTGGGGGTTTTGAAATTTTTTCTTTTGGAAGTTTTGGGGTTTTGAAATTTTTTGGAAGTTTTGGGTTTTGAAATTTTTTGGAAAAATAATTTTTGGAAGTTTTGAAAAAAAATTTGGGTTTTGATATTTTGGAAGTTTTGAGAATATTTTAGTACAACCATTTTTAGACCCCAAAGATTCTATTTTTAGATGTGAAGTCAACGAGACGGCTATTCTTCTCATGGAGTTTCATCGACGAACATTATCCAAGTTGCAGCTTACGCCAGCGTCTGTTTGACCAACACGAATTACACATGTACAATGTTGGTAACTTCGCCAATGACACTGCAGGGTAAGTGCAGTTCGGAGATGAAGCTTAAAAGACAAAAAACAGCAAGAAAGTCCTCCTAACTTCATCAGCGAAAACTAGTTCGCAGCTCAACTGTCACGATTGCCTGACTAAAGCGAATCAAATGATAGGGAAACTGACTTCTCCTTTTCAAAGACGTTAACTTTTTGTAGCACTGTCAGAATTAAACGCTTATAATGCGACATCTTATCATGAAAACGGTCAGTGTCCAGGGCAAATAACTAAGTACATGTCACCGTCAAAGCCACTATAGCAATTTCCGTATCGAAAACGCACATCTCACTCGTTTGTTGCGACAAAAGTTCACATTATTCACAATCGATCAATCGTTTAAGGTTTCCAGGCAGGCTCTGAGGCAGAATCTGGTGATTCTGACATGTTCCACCATGATCCATAGCTTATGCGGGCATGAACTTATATCGGTACGTGTACCATGATGACCAATGTGGGATTATTTAGTATGCCTATGTACTTTAGCCTTTTCCATACCAAGTACTCGGAGACGAGAAGTTCCCTTAGGAAATGTTATGTTAAACAAAATTGCCTCCCCGATGACCACGCAAAACATGAACCATTTACCGATTGTTATGAACAAATATGCCAATGGTCCGGGTTGGTACCCATCAACCTAAATAATATCTGTAACATACCCTTGATAATTATGTTCACAAGCCATGATTGTCTGTGGAGTCACATGGAGATGACCGCCCACACATACGCCATCTTTAAACATTCACTATAGAGATACCTATGCCAACGGGGGTGACAGAAAGACAGCCTGGAAGGGCTATATCACCCCCGTGCAATATACAAAATATCCGTATTTATTGTTCATTCATATGGTTGTGCTATTCATGTATGTATATTGTAAATAAACTTATCCTATCCTATCCTAACCAACGATAAATCGTTTGTTAAGCTTATTACCCGAAACTTTCCCACCAGTGAATATGAATCCTTCAGCACTTGTACTATTTCTTCACATGTCTGTCGTCTGCTCATTTTTTCTGAACAACTCTCCAAATGAACGACTATTGCAATTAATACTTGTATAACTGGATGGGATACCACATTTAGTGTAAAACTGGCTAACGGTGTATATAGAATGGAAATTTTGAGTAATAGTCTTATAGACATAGCGATAATTCCGGAGTGATACGCAAACCACTGCAACCATAATCTCTGAAATGTGGACCCTTGGTAAGGAACTATCATAAACATTATCACACTCTCCACTAACAAAACGATGAGTTGTAGGCGAGAATAGCCGTCATAAATTCAATGGAGCCCGAGCAACATCCCAACGATATACATGTAGTGTCAATATCGTCAAGGGGAAGATTGCTGTCTCAACTGGAAATGTGAATGATGCAATATCTCTTGTTTGGCGATGAACTGATGAGTTAAAATGAAATATATGTTACACAATGGTGTATACGATACGATATCATTATGTCCGTTGAGACAATGTACTTGGTAAAAATTAAATGGTTTATACGACACGACATCAATATGTCCGTTGAGACAATGTACTTGGTAAAAAGTAAATGGTTTATACGGTACAATACCAATATGTCCGTTGATACAATGTACTATGGTAAAAAGTAAATGGTTTATACGGTACGATATCAATATGTCCGTTGAGACAATGTACTTGTCAACAAATATATCAAATGCACCCAAACTTTATGGGGCTATAATCCAGGTTGTGGATATTAGATAACATAGTTTTAACCAGTTGGTCCAGTGAACAAACACGGTGCAGTGAATTAATCAGCCCACATTGATAAATGAGCTTCCGATAGCGTCACTGTGTATTCAGATACATGCGGATTCGGCGGAAATCCGTCTAAGTGGCGCTTGCAATCCACTTTCAGTACGCATTTTAGTTGCAGTTTACATCTCCCAACTTGTAAACAATTATGGAGCATATTACGAAGTAATTCTATAATTTATTTAGTCGTCGCACCAGTTAGACGAGATATTCAGTCATAGGTTTCATGGACGGAGATAGTACTTATGTTCCGTACTATTCTGAGAATGTTCTCACACTAAGCTGCAACTCTACGAAATGTCAATAGTCGCAGACTGGAAAAGTTGTATAGATTTTATTGCTGAACGACGATAGTCCTGTCCACTAATCTACTTTTACTTATATACTTATTTTCTAGCTTGTCCGTTTTTTTGAAATTTACAAAACTTTGAGTTAATTTTTTAAACACCAAATTTCAAATATTTAAAATTGTTGTTTGAGGTTGTGTATGGGGTACACTTTTCCCCCCAGATTTGACGTCGTCTGGTAGCTGGTTGTCAAAAGGGAAGAGGCGCCGCGCGAATGTAAAGCTCCGTGGTCCAGTTTCGGCTTTGTCTTCGCTGTCAAGATATCGAAACGAATTCGCAGCCCACCGCTCGTCTGATGAAAGTTTCACACAACATTGGCTTGGCGGAATTGATCGACCTGAATTTGTCGAATCGTACGCTGTTAAAATTTCGCGCCAAGTTGTGACATTTAAGGAAGGTCGTAATGTGACTGCTTCGCGCCACCCATGTGTTTAAAGAGTACAAGGAATACGGGTGTCGATATATCCTGCCACGTATGTTAACCTTGATGTGCACACGAACACAGCTGGGGTTTCTCCCTTGTTCCACCCTTGGGGTGACAATGGTGTCATGTGCCCTATGACAGAGATAATAATTTATGTAAAGTGTATTTAAACTACTTCAAAGTATAAAGCGCTATATATATGGATAGATTATTATTATTATTATTATTATTTATTATTAATGAAAATGCATTGTATAATAATAGTCCAGACATGTTTTCGTAAAACGGGCCTTGAAAATAGTGTTAACGGCATTTGTGCGGAAAAGTGGTAACTCAGGAACTTTTCCATAATTCGGATATGCTGAACCAAAGAGCCACGGTGCCAGGCTGATTTGGGTGTTCTTGATAATCGCGATCCAAAATGGCCGCCGAAATAATCAAAATTGCTCATGCATATCGGAATTAACATAATTTTAATCAACATAGCAAAAGCGAACTGAATTTATTTATGTGATCGGTTTATTAAAAAATACGGGCTCAATCGGAAGGTCAAGGTCGCATAGAAGTCACCCGAATAGTCACCAAGAACATATATTGATACCTTCGCACCCCAAATTCAACTTAACCCCACTCGTTTTCTTCCAAAAAGTCTCAGTTTCGGTTGTCAACAAGAAAATAATGGCCGCAGAGATTCCAGACAAGAATCACGGCGGCCAGTTTCCTTGATATACACCAGATCTCTTTGATCGATATTATAGTTAATATAATATCACATGCAGTTTTATTTAGCACTCGATTGGTTATGCTAATAATATACAACTCTTAACAATTGCCAAAAATCCGACACCTAAATTCAATATGGCGTCCAATATGGCGGCAAATATGGCAGCCGAAATGTAAACATTATCTGCATTTTCGGCATTTCAGGACATATCGTTTGTGTCTGGAGGACAAAATGGGCATCTTATACATTTTATATATCATCTTATAGAAGAGTCATTTGCGAACACGTTAGTACCATAATATACATTCCTGGCCAAATATTTTTGCCCGATATCACATTTTTCCACAGGCAAAAGCCGAATCGACGCCAATAACGCAATGTCTGTTTAGAATCAGTGTGTGTTATTGCTCTTATAACTCCACCTTGCATACCTATATGTTTGTAGGAGATACCCAGGTGAGGTTCCCTGTGATGCATTGAGTTGAGGAATATTCACCCATTTTAAAGATAGCAGCCAAAATAGCGGCCAGAAATTTGAAAATCTTAGAAGATCGCTGATTTTCTCACCAGTGAACGTTGTCACAACTTCATACATGCTTACAGCGGTCAGTTAGAAACACTGAGACGAAATATTTTCTTTATGTCGCATCCAATAAAATGTCTCCCAAATCCAAAATGGCGCCCAAAATATCGGACAGAATTTGAAAATTTACCGAAAATCCCCCATATTCACACAATTGGGCTTTATTGTCATGACCACTCAATCCATGATTACAGTTGAGTTAGGAATACTGAGGCAAAGTAATTACCTTACATATCATTTATAAAAAAATGGTTTCCCAATTCTAAGAAATTTCAAAACACGTCGATGTTCATGTACGTTCCTAAGATGGACGTTATTATTACGTGAATTGCACCCATGTTTGAATGTGGTAGGGAACATTGGTATTAATTATTCGTTCCAGTAAGCGACGATAATGTCCGTAACCACGGTGCGCCGAATAGTCATATTGAGAATTGCAAGATTTAGAACAACCGGAGTTGATTCGGATTTGCCACATTCATAATTATCTGGACAAGCGTCTTGCTCGTCACCTGCCTAAGCTATCATGTTCATGTCCACAAGGTATTCTACACTTCCTGGAAGAAGGGTCACAATAATCAATGTTTCAAGCAATACATATGCCGGTGTCCAGCTCACAATAATGTTCCGGAATTCTTATCCTTATTCTTGGAAAGATTCATTCATGATAGCATATGGTCTAATTCATCTGCTATATAAGGAATTTAAACGTCATCTTGTGAGATAAACTATAAACGGTAGATGAGTATACTAGCTTTCAGAATGTCCTCTCTATATAGTAATATACGTTTTTCTCAGCTCTGGTGACCTAATGGGGACAACAATATGTACACCTGGTGATCTGCCCAATAGCTAGCCAATTCTCAATCGATGGTTCGTCAATTCACAAAGTCAGCGACCCTATTGTCGTACCTGGACAACTGTTGAGTTTCGAAGCCTAACTTACTTTTGGCGGATGCCTCTCTTCTGAGGTCGTACAATACCATAATGCATAACGCACCCACATGTCTTGACCGTGATTCTAAATAATATTTGTGAAGCCCAGTAGTCGTCTCGTCGAAGAGTTGCCAGTAGATAGCATAACACGGTGCTAGTCTGTTGCTAGTATGTGGGCAATAACCATGGTAGTGAAACCGAAATAGGATCACGAACTGCAGCTCCCCTTCATCAGGTAGGTTTCAGATAAGGCAGTATCACTCTTTGCGTTGCTTTCTTTGTGTGTTATAATTGTATTTTCACACCCGTTTTAGAAGTCGTTTTGAATGAACTGGATCGGGCGTATGAATGCCATCAGCACAATGGTGACATGTTCAACGCGAAGACCAGCTACACGAATGTTGCGTTGATGAGATTCGCAATCTTGGCGCATGTTGGCAAAATAGCACTACGTGTATTGTTTTCTCTGATGGGAGCTCTTTGGTGAGATGACCGCTGGACGTCACAAAGATTGCTTAGGATCATGATCAAGAATTGTGGGTACATTATGGTATTCTGCGGCCTTAGTAGAGAGGTATCAGCCCAAAGGATTGAGAAAGCTAGAAACATTAGAAGAACTGCCGGAGATGCCCAGGTACATCAATGCGTTTGCTGATTTTG
The DNA here is from genome assembly GCA_032622095.1 of Siphonodentalium dalli. Taxonomy (NCBI): domain Eukaryota; kingdom Metazoa; phylum Mollusca; class Scaphopoda; order Gadilida; family Siphonodentaliidae; genus Siphonodentalium; species Siphonodentalium dalli. The sequence goes on from CP136067.1 coordinate 52,518,786, forward strand.
TGAGTTGACAAACCATTTATTGAGAAGTGGCTATCTAACTGGGAAGATCACATGCGTACAAATTGTTAGCCCCAAGAGATATGTTATGTCAGTCAGTATTCCCATATCAGTTGAACGCATGGATAGAGTTGTCATGAAAATAACACCCAAATGATGTCGATGTAAGGGATTTACTCTCATTTTTCAAAATCTGTCCACCATTTTGGATGTTGGGGACTTCCTTGTCAATAACGTTCACTGATTTTTCAATTTCTGGCCACCATTTTGACCACCGTCTTATATTTTGGTTAATTTTCCTCAACACACGTATAAAAGGAATCCTATGGGTATCTCCTGCACATATATATGCATGGGTGGAGTTATAATAACAATAACAGCACTGATTCGAATCAGTCATTGCGTTATTATTTTCAATTCGGCTTTGACGGATAATACCGGCATTTGGAAAAATGATATCGGGAGAAACTAATCGGAATTAGTTATAATTATATGTAATGTTTATTATAATCCCGTCGCGTGCGTAACGACTCCTCTATAAAACGAATGTATAATATAACGCCACGATGCCCAATTTGTACATAGATACAAACGATATATGGTAAAATACCGAAACTGTAGCACATTTTCACATTTCTGCCGCCATCTTGGTCACCATATTGGATTTTGGTGTCTGATGTTTGGTTAATTTGTAAGAGCTGAATATTAGCATAACGAATCGAGTGGAAAATAAAACCGCATGTGATATTATACAAATTATAATAGCAATTAATTCCGATATACGTGCGCAATTTCGATCATTTAGGTGGCCATTTTGTTTCTCGATTTTGAAGGTTATAATCAAGCGAAAATCGGACTGGCACCGTGGCTAATTATGTAGAGCATACCTAAGTTATGTAAAATCACCAGGGTTACCACTTTTCCGCACAAATGAGTGACACGTATTGGAGCAACCACACATGCTGCGATTCGACATTGCAATAATTATAGATTGGTAATTAGGTGTAATACCACAACTAATAAATTACAGTCTACTATTACCTTACCACTCGAAGATACATATACCTACGTGTTGTACTATCATCACATTAAAATACCAAATTTGATAGGGGCTAATATATTATAGTTATCGCTAGCATGTTATCCGGTTATTCGGCAAACTTCGTCGTTTTCCATAACCGCACTTAACAGGCTCAAGATCGAGGAGCCTATATAGAGTGGTTCCAGGCGTTGCCAAGATTGAGAAGTATTCAAGCCTTTGCAAACCGTATATGAGATTTTCTGTCAGTTAAAGCCATGCATGGCCATGGCTAGAGTGCCTTCATTTGTGGCTCTCCACCATGGAAATTCCAACTACACACCATTGACCCAGATTGCCCATCACCCTTGGCTCGAAATTGATATTTCAAGATTTCCATCTTATGGCAATTTCCAACGTAATAACCCCTATGTTTGGAAATTTCGGGCTAAATTTCATCCTGAAGATTCTGCCGAACCGGCGAAAGTAGTAAAAGTTCGATTTTTGGTATTACATACTAAATATATGTTGGAAAATAGAACTATCACAACAATTTCAACCTACATGTGCTTCGCAATTTCCAACTGTTGCTGTGTTGGGCATGGAATTTCCAAATGTTGAATAGTTTTACCAAAGTTGGATTCAAAGTCTTCTACACTAACTAAGCTGTTTCCAAATTTCTAACAAAAACGATTATACGCGGTGCTGATAGAGCCTCTTTGTTGAAGCGAGACTGGGTATATATGTCTAGTATGGTGATGTGAAACCAGTGTTCCCAGCGGAGACCGCATACCAAGTGCAATCTTGTCTGGATTCTGGTCCACAAAGCCAAATGGCGTAAACGACGTCATGGACCATGTCACGACGTCTTCGCTGGTTTTCGTTCAGCTAAGCAACGAAATTGGTCGAAATGAAACTAATTTATAGGCCTAAATCGCATAGGAATTCTTCGGAAACGATGATTTTCCAATTGCATATTCATCCCATTGGTCCATTGCCGATTCTGTGCGTTAAAAATTTCTTTGGATGATCAATTGCTCCCAGAGGGGATATCAATTCGAGAGCATTACACGACCAGAAGTCACGCGATTGTTCATCCCTATTTTAAGCGCCGCGGTAGATCGCGTCGATATTAAAAACTTAATTTAATCATTAATCCCCACTCGTTATTACTACTTGTATTAGGCCATTATAATTATTGGGTACATATTTATGAGAGTGCCAATTCCAATAAATAATAAAATGCACTCATATCATAATGTAATCACACTAACATCAAAGAACCGGATAAATGTTCGATACCAATGACACGATATCACCCCCACCCGCTCGGGCGCCCCTGACAATTCCATCTATTGCTATCATGTCATCACCATTGCGCCCAAATAATGACAATACTGCGGTTTGCTCCACTGACACCAGTCTGACATCCAATCCAACAACCCATTCTTCATTCAGTGAACTAATTAATTTCACCTGCATTGACCAGTCACGTTGTCAATTATGTTTCCATTTTTCCATCTCCATCTCAGCAGAGTTGCTGGACATAAAGTACCGGGAGACAGGTTCTAAAAAATTGAATTTCCAAATGTTATCACTAAGAGCGATAGCGACTTATATTAGTTATACCAGTTTGTAAATTCGATTGGGGCCTTATTTTCTGTACTGTGTCAGGTAACTGTGATCTCAGACACTAATACTGGTGAAAATTCCAGGAGAATAAATCAAATAAAGAAAACCAAATAGAAGAATATAACAATGAAATTCACCGACCTGTCCCCGAAAAGTATGTTCGCAATTATGCACGAATAATAGATAGCCAGACGCAAAGTCGTATTGTTTTACATATTATGATCAAAATCCACCAAGGTAAGTCTTAGCCAAAATGCGCAATGGTTGCCCATAAGCGCTACGAAACTAAGTGATCACACCATGCTGTCAATAATACAACATACGGTAGACCACGTCATCAACAATTATATCCTAAAATCTGATATGAGCTCAATAAAATACAACGGAAGGGCCCACGGTCGCTTCATTTTGGTGCGTTAGGTGCCAGGTTTTGCGGGTGAGTATTTGTTGCCCGTTTTGACGTTTCTGACATTTAAGGATTAATTTGATAATAAAAATCCTCTATTCAATTACATGACACATGTTATCCCTGCCTCTCAATAATTTACTTGTGTCGGTGAAAAACACGAAGAAATGTGTAAATTTCTTTAGGATCTACACACATTTTCCCATTTCTGTGCCAGAAACCTAGAGTGGTGCCTCCGAAACGCTTTACCGTGAGGCTGGTTACCCGACGCACCGTGAATGATGACGCGGCTCCCCAATCAAAATGCACGAAAATACCGAGAACACTTGCACAAACACTGGAAAATAAAGTTGAATAAACTGCAACGTCGATTCAAGACAAAAAACTTATATATATTATATCAGATCGAGGACCGTAGGGAGCAGATTGCAACCCCATGTATGTATGAAACCACCCCATCATTACCATGACATGTATTTTCTGCATATGTATGTGTCATGTTGCACTCTGTTTTTTCATGTTTCGTACATATAACAGATTCCATACATTCCATCCCAATCTCCACGGTCATCTATTTTTAAGAAACGTGTTACCAGATCCTTGTTCACTACCAGTCAAATCGAACCTCACGATGTGGATACCAACATGCAGCTCAATAAACAATTGGAAAACCAGAATAAAACCCCATGCCTAACTCTTTGATTCAACACAGAGCTGCAATTGGTATCTTCGATCTAAATAAAAGATTACTAAATATAAAACTAATCATAAAACGTGGGCCCGAATATGCATTTTGGGGAATGAAAATCAATATTATTATATATTCCATAGCTTTTCTCCCTGTGATTGGTGGCGACATTGATGTTCACCCTGGCCCCCACGGTGATACTGTAGCTACACTTGGCATTTTATATGCAATACAATATTAGAAGTAATACAAACAAATTGGAAAGCATTGCTCATTTGATTTCCGATTACGATATATTATGCTTCAGCGACACTCACCATGGTGCATCTTATAGCTCTAACAAACTAAAACTCTTTGACTTCTCTGAACCCGTGCGGAGTGATCGCGACTCTCGTGGTGGAGGGAACTGCGTAATGTTTGCAAATCATATTATATTTAGCCGGCGACCCGAATTTGAAGTTGACAGTACTCTGCTTTGAAATTACATCGAAACTCACCAAATTCCTTTTGATTGTTCCCTACTGGTCCGAACGAGAGAGTAATCAAAACTACTGGGACAACTCAGATACTTTGGCATATGACGTGCTTGATACAAACCATAAACTAATAATCACTGGCGATTTCAACTCAAATTTCCTGAACCCATCGTCAAAACTAAAGGATATAATCGATTACTGCGGACTGCGTGATGTGATTGGAAATCCAACGCGAATAACAGGAACATTCCAAACTCTTCTTGATCCAGTGATAGTTAGTGATGCTTTGAGGGTACTGGATGCCGATACATTAAATCTTGGAGTTTCAGACCATCTTGCAGTTTATGCCACTATATCATCCGACTATTCCCCTGCAACCTCATTCCGTCGTACTATCTGGAATTATAAACGGGATGACTTTGAAAAGGCCAATAATATATTAAATAGCACAGACTGAGAACATATCATCCAGTCATCTGCAGCGACAAACGTCGATCAATCAGTTAGATCATTCAATGACAAATTTATACAAGTAATGACAGAAATCTACAGTCGTAATCAGACATACGGATAAATTGCGGTTCGCTTCTGAAATACGTAGAGAAATGCGAAAACGCAATAGGCTGAGATCCAATGCCCTAAAAATAATACCCTACACCACTGGTAAGGACATAAAAAGACACGAAATCGCGTAAATAATATGAAAAAAAATATGCTAAAGCAAATATTGTTCAAAAACTATAAGAGTTAGAGAATCGCCAACTCCCATGCAGAGACTTTTGGCATCTTATGAATTATCTATATAATAAGACAAAATTAGCATCCATCCTGCCAATATACAATTAATCTAAGAAATAGTACACATGCTGATTCCAATACTATGCTTTGATGATTTCGAGAAAGCGAATATTCTAAACGAGAGTTTCATATCAAATTTAACATTATAGAGTGAAGACAGCAACCGTTATTTAAACTTCGCTTCTCAAACACGATAACGGAAATTGAAGTATCAAGAGAAAACATCATAAGTATCAAGGCCCTCAAATTAAACAAAGCCCACGGTCGTGATGCAATAAGTGTTAAATACTGCCGAAATCATTGCATCGCCTCTGCTGATCGTATTTGAGCTCTCACTTAAACATACCAACTCATCGATTTATACCACCTTGTGCAAGACTCTCGACGTGGTGTCTGGGTGTGGTCAACAGAGGGTCAACTGGGCCCAGTTTTCGGTAAGGCATGTAGGAATCGTTATTATGTGGGCATATAGCGACAGCTTGTGCCACTAAATACTCTAACTAACTATATTAAATTTCCTTCACACTTGAGCGAATTTGTATTTGCCATCCGCCCAGGATATCCGGAGGTGGTCAACCGAGGGTCAACTGTGCCCAGTTTTCGGTAAGGCGGGTAGGAATCGTGATTATGTGGCATGTAGCGACAGCTTGTGCCACTAAATACTCTTGTACGAGCGATTTCTTTTTTGCCATCCCCCAGGATATCTGGAGGTGGTCAATCGAGTGTCAACTGGGTCTAATTACCGGGAAGGCGGTATAGAGGAGCGGCCAAATCAAAAAAGGGCCTTAGTTTTCGAGATACCCCTACCCTCGGTAGAACAAGTTGAAACCAACTTTTTCTGAAAGGTAAATATATATCATTTATGAAAATGATTCTTGGCCTTGCCGGAATTGGTGGCAGCTATGTATGGTAAGACTATTTGTGAAGATACCTACCGAAAAATAAGCCTGTTTTCAGCGGTTGGCCAGCTATACACAATTGGCTACAAGTTAAGCACATCACCAAAAACAGAATGTTCTATTTGTTATTATGGGGTACATGGTGATACTAGATCGGAACGTTGTTATTTTTTCTGGTTTGTTTGAGATTTCACGACGTCATGGTGGAGAATGTAACGTTATGCGTCAAAACATCATGACGATTCAGAGAAACTGTCGCCCGTCAACTCTGAGCTTATCTTGTCATATATGTTTGGAAAGAATGGAGTATTTTCTACCCGGAGGTATTAAGTTTATTTTCCTGACACTACAAATTTAGCAATAATAGGCAAAAACTTAACCCTCCCCCCAATGTCATAAAATGCTAAGTATAGCCATCGCCGGGGATTGGATCCCATAATGATAGAACAGTGCGTAGTATTTCCTTTTACTTAGTGTAGAACACACATAACAAGTGTAAAATGCAAATTTCCAACCATATTCACTATTAGATAAGTATCAAACTCCAAGATGGCGTCCAATATGGCATTCAGTTTTTATTTTAAGACTTAGTGAAGCGACATACGAAAAATCCTGAAAAGGAACGTCCCAAGTGGTTAAATGTATATTATTTTAGTGACCATATCGAATAGTATTTCATATGAAACATTAGTTTCACCAATAATACATCTTATCAATTAGAAAAATAAAAGTCAAAAATTTATTCCGCCGTTCAATGTCATAAAATTCGAACTAAAGTTGTCGCCTGGGATTGGAACCACGAATGATCGCATAATGCGCAGTATTTTGTTTTATTAAATGTAGAATACACATGCAATTTGGCCAGAGAAATTGCCACCCAAATTTGTTATTAAAAGAGTATCATAATCGAAGATGGCGTTCAATATGGCGGCCAATTTTAAATTCAAGACTTAGTAACGGACATGCATGTACGACAAATTCAGAAAAGGAATGTCCCCAGTGGTATATTATATATCATTGTACTGACTACATAGAATATTTCATATCACACATTAGATTCAGCATTGATCTTTATTATCAATTGATGAAATAATTAGACAAAAACTTGATCACCCCTACAGTCACAAACTTCCACACAAATGGGCCACTGTGGATTGTAGTACAGGCCAAAAAGAAATGAGCATACATTTTGAATTTCATTTGTGCTGAATACGATAAAGAAAAAAAAAGTTTGAAGTCACACCCAGTATTGCGCCACAATGGCGGCCAATATGGCATTTAAGTTTAATGTCAACACTTTGTAAACAACTAGTACGATATGCGGGCAAATAAACGTCTCATATGGTATTACTTATGTGTATGTTTCCATTATTACATGGCAATTTATTGTTTGCGTGATGACGGAGACCAAAATATGGTGGTCAACTATATAAACAAAAAATCATAAGAGCTTTGTCATGTCTCGAATTTATAAGACTTCGTGAAAACAAATACGGGAAAACAGGACAAATGACGTCTCCAGTTGTATATATATTGTGTCGATTCATCACATTCATTTCATTACAATAGTCACATGAAGTAGTAGTTCTGTTATCAACATATCTTTTAATTTGCGAAATAATAAACACAAAACTCAACATTCCTCATATCGAAAGTTGAAACAATGCGCACAAAGGTATCTCTGAGAATCCTAACCAAGAATAAAACAACAAATGCGCAGTTGTAGATGTCATTTAGTGTTCACATGTATTTTTTTTTATTAATTGTTTATTGTTTTATTATGAATTGTATTGTTAGCATATTGGTGTTTATGCAAATAAATCGTATCGTATCGTTTAGTGCGACATAATTATGTTAGAACCACACTCGCTATAAGATGGATCTCAAAATACAAGATGGGATCCCATAATATAGATGTCATTTCAATTTTGCGAAGAAGTACAACAGCCAGAAAAAAGACTTCCTTTTGTGATGCTTTGCGCTGGATTTGTTGTTGAAGTGCCAGTTGTTTTCAACAACCGTTTAAATGGTTTGTTTGCTCTGGTGCCGATAGTCGATAAGTTAACTTTTTAATAATACTATTTTGGAATGAAATAACATTAACATATATGTTATCTTCATAAAGATGAGCAACATTTGCTTTTATCAATCATAAAAATTACATGGCTCTGATGGCGTACCATTCAATTAACGTTCAGTGACTAAAGGTTAAACATGACTCCAGTGACGACATGTTTATAGAGACAGATGGATCTGAGAAATACATTTATTATTCCCACATTTTCATTGAATATGAGTCATACAATGTGATTCCATGCATTTACAGCAATGGGCACTTGAGCATGGCATGTCCAGGTTTTCTTGAGAAACAAAAATGACTATACTGGGTGAACAAGAACACAACACTATACACCAGTTATTTTTAGTTGATTACATCACACTGAATGTAACTCAGTTACTTGTATCCCCATAAAACACTAGGCGTTATAGTGATTGAGAGGTTGCTGCTTTGTATAATCGTTCGAGTTTAAAACACTAGATCGACGACGAAGGTGTTATAAATCCCGATCAGTAACACTGATATGAGGTCCATGTTAAGTGAAAATAACTTTCGCATATCTGCCAGTTTGGGGGTAGGTGGCTTATGTATGGACTGAGTATATTGCTTCCGCGGTAAGATCGGCGCTGTCTTTCCGCCACCCATAAGAATACAATGTATTATGCGATATGGCATAGTCTCCATATACCAAACCGTAAACACAATTTGAATATCTATATATCAGGACTAATGACGAGTGTCTATTGTGAATTGCCTTATGCCTGTCGCCATTTCAATTGTGTTAATAGCCTACATATTTTCATTACTAACCATTTTATCCATTTCAAATGCCACCAGACTCAAAAGAACTGTGGATAAAACAAACATTTTAGTGAATCTAACGGCAATCATAAATGCAACACCAATGTGCATGTTCAATGGAGATTATCGCACTATGACCTATGTATCAATAAACTGTATTAGCATGAGATATTGCTATACATGTATAGTCATGACCCACGTCCCTAAGAACTAATACAGATATGATATCCGCCGGAGATATAGAAGATTGAATTTTAATTAGTCTTGCCCGGAAACTCAATATCTTCTGTTTGTAACATATATGAATCCGATTGACATTCACAACCATTTAACTCACAAATTAGTCGGGACTAAAATATCAATGTACGGAAAAACATGCACATCAAGCAACATATGGCGAGAACAACTTATATTCATAGGTATGCGGTGTTGCTTTCTTGTTTGGCGCTGAGCCGAAACTCGAACGATTATTCAAAGCAGCAACCTCTCAATCACTATAACGCCTATTTATAAACCATTGTACGCTGATTGCATTATATTGACATTGTGGTCCCATGTTATGTCATTAAAGAGCATTTTGTGTGTGCGATGATGAATTTCGTGTATCGTTAATAGGTAGTTATTATGATGTGTGAACTTTGATTGCTCGTGGACTCATATCCCACTTTGGCAAAACCAGAGATCGATAAGATATCTTATTTACTGGATTTCAAAATGTTATTTAATGTTTCATGTGGCCAAAATTGTTGCAAGGCTCTCTGAAAATGTTGGTGAAAATTCAAAAGGACATGTTAAGGAGGACTGCACATTCAAGACTATCACAATATATTAATGATAGCAATATGTTAGTATTGAACATTACAACATCACTTCGTACCGCATCGAGTGCATGATTATTTGTAACGGTCAATGACCATCCTCTATTATTACCAGTTGTCTACATATTGTTAATTCTTTACTTACTTAACGTCCCAAAATGACAGCAAATGTGTCAAACAATAGTCAAATGTGCATTGGAGATCAATACACGATACACGATTCGGCAAATTAAACTATTTAAGTCATTCTCGGAATTTCACCAAGTGTTTTTTATTTTTTGTAGGTTTGTCTTCCTCCAAATATTTGATATAAAGATCCTGATAATAATGTTAAACAAAACAACCTAAACATTCAACAAATTGAAATTTCCATCCAGTATTAATCCTGGCATCACACCTGTGTCATAGCTAAGGGTGTGACATTTGGAACCTGATGTAGGATACCACCAAACCAATGGAAAGACACGGCTTACCCGCCCTTACTGAGCTGATCGACAGTTTATGGAAGTTAATTTGAGACAATCACGTCAAAGCTTTATCTGAAAAAAATGTTGTCTTACCACCATCACTCAAACACAACATATCGACATCTAATATAAACACACAATCTAAACAATATATCACTTCAAACTGCCGTATGATACATTTTGACCGACTTTCGTATTCATTGTTCGCAGCGTGTTGGCATTAAAATTAGCAGTCATATTGGGCGTCATCTTGGATTTTGGTTGTCTACTAAGACCAGATGTGGATGCAAATTTTACATTTTATGTTTCTTCGTTGTATTCAACACAAAGTAATTCCGAACGATTTGCTTAATTCTTTGCATTCTGGACTATAGTCACAAGTGCCGCCATTATATGGACGTTTGTGACTGGGTGTTGATTAAGTTTTTGTTTGCTAATTCTCCAACTGATAAGATAGACTAACGGTGAAACTACTGTACCCTATGAGATATCGTCTATGTAGTCACTTCAATGATATACAATATGCCACAGGGGACGTCCCCTTTTAGTTTGTTCGTATGTGCGTTCGCTACGTGGTCCATTTCAAATTGGACGCCATATTGGACGCCATTTTGTTGTATCATACTCTTCTAATAGTGAATATGGATGGAAATTCATACCTGTCACTTCGTATGTGTGTTGTACATTAAATAAAACAACTTACTGCGCATAATGCTATCACTCGTGGTTCCAATCCCAGTCGATAACTTTATTTCGAATTTTATGACATTGGATGGAGGGATACAGTTTTACCTATTAGCTTACCAATTGAAAAGATGTATTAATGGTCAAATTAATGTTTGATATGAAATGTTATTCTATGTAGTCACTACAATAATATAGATTTTACCACTGGGGACGTTCCTTTTCGGGATTTTTCGTATGTCGCTTCACAGAGTCTTAAAATAAAAACTGAATGCCATATTGGACGCAATCTTGGATTTTGATACTCTTCTAAAGGTGAATACGGTTGGAAATTCGAATTTTACATTTGTTATGTGTGTTCTACTACGAAATAAAAGGAAATACTTGGCACTATTCTATCATTCTGGGATCCAATCCCAGGCGATGGCTATACTCAGCATTTTATGATATTGGGGGAGGGGTAAGTTTTTTCCAATTAATTACAATATTTATAGGGATATGGTAATAAACTTACTACCTCCATTCTTTCCAATCATATATGACAAGATAAGCTCAATCCAGCGTGCTAGTTTTGTACAGAGTTGACGGGCGACAGTTTCTCTGAATCGTCATGATTTGTTTTACGCATAACGTTACATTCTCTACCATGACGTCGTGAAATCTCAAACAAACCAGAAAAAATAAGAATGTTCCAATCTAGTATCACCATGTACCAGATAATAACAAATAGAACGTTCTGTTTTTTGTTGATGTGCTTAACTTTTAACCAATTGTGTATAGCTGGTCAACCGCTGAAAACAGGCTAATTTTTCGGTAGGGTACCTCCACAAATAGTCTTACCAGACATAGCTGCCACCAATTCCGGCAAGGCCAAGAATCATTTTCATAAATGATATATATTTACCTTTCAGAAAAGGTTGGTTTCAACTTGTTCTACCGAGGGTAGGGGTATCCGACCACTTTTGGCGTTTGGTCGCTCCTCTAGTAGGGATCATCATTATATGGGCGTATTGTGACGATATATGTTTTTATTTTCTATCATAACATACCATAGGATGGTAATAGCGCATATCGGTGGAATCGCTATTTGCCATTCGATGGCGAATAGACACTTCATTGTCTGAACGCTGTCCGATATGCCAGACAATGTTATTTGTGTGTAGCAATGACGTCAAATAACCGAATCTATTGTTGTTACATCTAAGGACACCGACCGCCCCTTTTTTGGGCCGGCCGAAAGAGACATTTTTGCAAATAATGAATAAAATGGTCCAAACCCGATTTTCACCCCCTCGGGGTGATGTATTTCTATGGGCATTTGGGGCGGGCCCTCCACACATGCCGTCAAATTGGCCCAAATCCTTACCATTCTCGAAAATGGTCCATACCCCATTCTCACCCCCTCGGGTGTACCCCCGGTATAATGGGTGGGTCAGGGGTGTTTCTATAAGGTATTTGGGTCGGGCCACCCACCAAATCGGCCGAAATCCTTACGGTTCTCGAAAATGGTCCATACCCTATTTCACCCCCTCGGGGTGGTACCCCCGGGGTGATGGGTGGGGTCGGTTGTTTCTATGGGGCATTATGGGCGGGCCACCCACCCATGCGGTCAAATCGGCCGAAATCCTTACCGTTCTCGAAAATGGACCATACCCCATTTCACCCCCTCGGGGTGGTACCCCCGGGGGTGATGGGTGGGGTCGGTTGTTTCTATGGGGCATTATGGGCGGGCCACCCACCCATGCGGTCAAATCGGCCGAAATCCTTACCGTTCTCGAAAATGGTCCATACCCCATTTTCACTCCCTTGGGGTGCTACCCCCGGGGGTGATTGGTGGGCGATCGGGGGTATTTCTAGTGGTATTTTGGGCGGACCACCCACCCATGCCGTCAAATCGGCCGAAATCATTACCGTTCTCGAAAATGGTCCATACCCCATGTTCACCCCCTCGATGGTACCCCCCCCCCCCGGTGATGGTGGGGTCGGGTTGTTTCTAGGGGGTATTTGGGGCGGGCCACCCACCCATTCCGTCAAATCGGCCGAAATCCTTACCGTTCTCGAAAATGGTCCATACCCCATTTTCACCCCCTTGGGGTGGTACCCCCGGGGTGATTGGTGGGGGTCGGGTTCATCTAGGTGGTATTTGGGGCGGGCCACCCACCCATTCCGTCAAATCGGCCGAAATCCTTACCGTTCTCGAAAATGGTCCATACCCCATTTTCACCCCCTCGGGGTGGTACCCCCGGGGTGATGGGTGGGGTCGGGGTGTTTCTAGGGGGTATTTGGGGCGGGCCACCCACCCTTACCGTCAGATCAGCCGAAAGAGACATTTTTGATAATAAGGAATAGGGAATAGGGAATAACTTCCAAATGTCATGTTCGTGATTCAGTATAATAATATCTGGCAGAATCTTAGTTTAAACAGTAAAAACAGTATTTGTACCATCAATAACACAACAATAGAAATTACATCAAAATTAGTATATAATAACGTCATGGACCGGATTCGACATGAAGCTTGTATGCTTATTTGAGTCGTTACCGGGAATCAGTTTTCATCCATCCCACCTGGCGAGAGAGTGATGGTCTGCTTGATATGTCGTATACGATATACCATTTTAATTAAGATATGATTGTCGTTTCGTGTTGTCGTGTACGTCATGTAGTGACATTGTGTATTTGAGTATAGAACACAAGGAATAAACATGTTGGTCAGGTATAGACAGTGATGGAATATCTCTTCCCTGGGTTTCTGTATTTGTTCAGAGTCGCAAAGGCGTCCAATAGATTTCTTTTCACTTCTTTTCATTAAACGGACATGGCTCATTCGATTCTTCAAATTTGTTTCTAAATAATTTGGAGCGACGGATACGATAAGTCCATAAATAAACGAACTATTGACATACCGGCTTCATATGCTCTGAAAAACATTTGTGGAAGTCACAGCCATTTTTAGCCGTTTTCAACTTTTCGCCAGAAGTCAAATAAACGCTCTTGGTTGCTACCATATCAGGAAGAGAATACCACGGAACGATCTTTTCTGTTCCATGTCGTGCAAGTGGCTGTTTTGTGTTTGGGACCCAAACACCGTATTCACAGTTGTATTTTCCATTACTTCAATGCGTCTTTTTGGGTTACAGAATGCTCGTAGAAAGGTAATTAAGATATTTATCGCCATATTTCAATACTGAGAAAAATTCAAAAGCGAATAATATTATGTGTATTTTGGGGCGCAAACCGCCATGATTGTGGCTTTAACTTGTTATCAATACGTTAGCTGTTAAATACATAGAGGAGACATAATTTGGTCTTTTGATTCTATTTGTATGGAGATAATAATAACGCATCACGTTCGAAAGAGTTTCATAGAATGAATTATGGGTTGTTGTTGCTGCTGAAAATGTTGACGAGGAGAGATATATCATCAGTGGTGATAATGATTTTTTTGTTATTTGTTTATTGAGAATAGAGAATAACAAAGGGAGAAGAGACAAAATGCATGCACGCAACCACTCTCTCAATCCAGGACATGGGATAGCGTAACTCTTCCATGACCTGGCTTACTTTCTCACTTGTGACACGTAATTATAAAAAGTTAAAGGCACATATTGTGTTCGGAAATTTGTTGCATACATCTCTCAACTTAAAAGAAAGACGAAGCAGCGATACTAGATATTACCTTGACATATTATTGTCCGAAAATGGGCTTTCTGTAGCAACAACAATGGTGATAAAGAACAGTAAATTAATATTTTGTCTTCAGAAGAATTTTAAATTTCTCTTATTAGACAGCTAAAGTGGTCCATGGTGTGTAGTATCTAAGGTTTGCAAAATCAGAATTCCAAACACTATGTGCAGCTTTAATTAATTTACGTTCTGAATTTACCATAAATAATATAATTAGTAAATTTTAACCATATTGAAACTGTATTTTAAATATTGTAAATATTGGTTCGACAGCAATCGGGAAAATACACAACGTTCGCTTCGTTTGCATTTCGGACTGTGACTGAAAACTGTTGTGATGTGGTCACGAAAACACTGTATCAATTGACGTTCCCGAAGTTTAGTCTATCATTAAACAAAAAACAATGTTCAGTTTATTGAGATGAGATAAATCTGTCGCTCGAGTACCGGGTAATTGATCAGGGTCACCTTTAAGGTCATGTGTACTTTGGGCCTGATAAATCGGATTTTCAATATATAATACTATTATTATATTTTTAAGGCATTTGGAAGTGACAGCCACTGGCTATCGAAGTCACGATTCATATTACTTTTTGCGTTGTATCTCTCGCATTGGCTTATTCTCACTTATCGGTAATACCGGTAAATCAGCCCAAACGTTGCTTAAATAAAAAAAAATGTAAAACAGTTAAAAACATAAGTAACTGCAGATACAGACTATAAGCGGCAACTCTTTCATGTTGAGGATGATCACACCTACCTCCGATACAATACCTGCCGGACAAGTGAGAACATCTCCTCACATTCATACCTAAATTTGAGATCGCAAAAACCAGTAGGAAAAGATAACTTTTTGAATTTATGTGTTCATGATCTGTACCTATAATGATATTCCTTTTTGTTAGATCAACGGACAATTGGTTGTTTCTTGTCCATGTTGAAATTTCGTTTATAAAAGTTTGGACATGGGGACAATCCCAGAAAATATGAGAAATTGTTTCTTGTACGTTTTGACAGCGATTACAAAAATCGTCGACTCGAAGATTAGCCACCTTCTGGAATTTATTGGTACTAATAATTCGTGTATTTAATCTGAATTGGAGCCACTGTAATTTCGTATCGGTTGTCGTTTTAAAGGGAATGCTCAAATAATCTTCCCAAATTTTCTATCTTCTCGCCTATTTCAAATACCCATTTTTTGGCATGCATTCGGCATAGTGTTCCCACTTGCTAGAATTTTGTAAATAATTGCCTCCTTTTAAGTCACGGAGTATCGGAGCAAGATTATTGGGTAGGCATGGGCAGGGTACACGGAGTAAGCGTTGATTAAGAGAACTTGCCAATGACAGTATCTGACGTTTTATGTTGCTGATTGTTATGAAATCGACGCGGATGTTGAAAGTTGAATATAATGTATATGGGGTATGGAATTTATTATCTGATTGGAATATATCATTTATAAAATATATCCCCGCATCTCTCCGCGATTTAACGTTGATCGACGAACCTCCGATTTTTAAATTCGGATTAGTCCAGATAGTTGAGGCCATTATATTATTATTTGAATTATTTAATCGCATAAATTTACACCTTGCTCCGAAAACATCTCTCCAGAATGGATTTGCGAACTTGTTTGTTTGCTTTACAATAGAATTTGCATGGCAAGTGAGAAATAGTTGGTCGTTTAAGAAAGGGGTGGTATTGCACAATGAAGCCCATCTTGCAAATCAAACGTCGTGTCCAGGTAATTTTCATGGCGCTATCAAAGTTTTCAACATTAATCATCTTCAAACCTCCGTGCATATTGTCGGCACATAGTTGTTTTCTTTTTATTATATCGCGTTTGGAATTCCAAAAGAAATTATATAAACAGGTATTTAGGGCTTTCAAAAAAGCTGTATCTGGACTTGGAAGAGTTATAAATAAGTTTGTCAATTTTGGTAAGATGAGGGATTTGACAACTGTTATTCTACCTAAAGGGGTCAGGAGTCTGTGTTTCAAATTTGTGTGATCTGTTCTATATCTTCGAGTTTATAATTGTAGTTTATATTCATGTTTATTAAATTAGTGTCGATATGTATCCCTAAAAACATGAAAGTGTTTACAGTAGAGAGGTTTAATTCCGTAATCGCTTGTCGTATTTTATTTTGTGACCCTATCCCTATCCATGCCGCTTGATATTTTTCAGGATTTATGCGCAGACCCGATACACGAGCAAATTTATCCAGTGTTACGTACGATTCACGTAGACTATTTTCAGTACGAGCGTCGTGTCGTGATAATGATAATATGGTATAAATCTGAATTAAGAATAAGACAGGAAGATCTTAGATTAGTCATATGGATTATCACCGGTAGGGTTTAGGGTTTTCTAAAATGAGTTGTTAGAGTTTTTGGATGACTCGATGACCTTGTACCAACGGCTTGAACGTCATTGATACTCGCGAGGGTTATTGATATATATTCATGGTTTTTCGATGATATTGGGTCATATAACAAGGCGATGTACTGTACTTCTCTGAAACATCAGGGGGACCATCAATAAGCTTATGGGTTGACACGTTGCGGGTAGCATTTAATGGCTGGAGAAGAAATTCATTTTGGATGTATATCTATCGCAACATAATCAGAAGCTTCACTAAATACTCATTGGCGAGATATGCCGTTTTTGGACTTAATATCTTAATATTTCCCACCAATAAATTTGCAACTTGCATGACTTGTAAAGAAAGGATTAATATTAAGCTAATGCTAACTACATTATAAGACTTCGATTACCATCGTTCATGTTGTTTTGAACGCTGAAGACAGTCAACATGTCGTCTAAAAAATACGCACATAATCGACCTATAATGTGAAATAGGTACAAAATGTTATTTTATTCTGAAATAAGCAGATACCCGTTGTTTCGTTTTACGACGCGGGCCACAGTGAAAAAAACATGTTAAAGAGCGTACACTTGAACAGTCGTGAGTTGTGACTAAAACGTTCTTATTTTCAGCACATTACCGACTCAAAATGAACCGATTCCAAGCAGATTATCTTCCGATTTTTTTTTATTATAAGCAGATAATGTGCGGGGTTTCGGGAGAACAAGCTGAGGAAGTACATTTAAGAAATAAATACACGGTGTAGAGGTGTGTATGGTCAAGTTGTACCACACAAAACTGATTGTAGGACGACGCGTAGCGGAGTCCTACAATCAGTTTTTTTGTGGTACAACTTGACCATACACACCGATACACCGTGTATTTATTTCTTTTGTAATACGACTGAAAGTTTATGGTCACAATTCGACTGAATAGTCAACGAAATACTGCGCTTTTTCGGTCTCAGGTGAGAAAACATTTCGTGGTGTAATTCGTATTGGGCGTACTCGATTACTTTGCATGGAGTACTCTGGTAGTGTCTTGTCTTGTTATGAAATTCCCCCGTTGACTTTTCGAGGCACTTCTTCTAGAAATAATCGTTGTGATTGGCTAAAAAACGATGTGTTTTCAGCGGCGCCCGTGCGTTTCATTTAAATTGTACAGGAAATACGATGCGGTCATTTCTGTTTTGAACGTTGTTGGGACAACATGAATATGATAATCGACTATGGACCATTTTCCTTACACAAAACGATCTAAATGATCTAGTTTACTAAACTAATCTTATTCCCCTTCTGTACTGGTGAACAAACGCTTTCATTTTCAACTTGATTCCGAAATATCGAATATGATCGAGATTCGAATCGACGAATGCACAGCACAGCCCGGCCCCATGGATTTATTTTGTCATTTAATATACTTATTAAGTAACTTTCTTTGGTCGTAACATATATCAATATACCATAACATCATTTGGACCATATTCATTGGCAACCAAACTGGTTTCAAGCGACAAATCGCTAGAAAATTCGCAAGATTGTCAAGATGTAGCAAAATTCAATCAAAGGGTTACGGGTGCGGGTGTACTCCGTTGATGCCCCGTTTGCGCGGAGTTAGAAAAGACGGGAAAAGTCGCGTGCGGCGATCTGAATAAACCGATTTTTTTGATTTTTTTCGTGGTACAATTGGAAAAAGTAGAATTGTACCACAAAACTGGAACGAGATAGCCATGGTAACTCGGGCCACTGTCCAATCAGGACATGGCTTTTAAGCATAGTTAGGCAGGGTCGTATTACATAATAGCTAATCATTAAACAAAGATAAAACACTCGTTGCTTGGTACTACAGGTTGAACTTTTGTGATGGTTATCAAGACGATTTATTTGTTTCTGTATGAACCATGTGATACGTGATAGCATGTTTGATAACTCGGGTGTGTATTGCATTGAAAACTTATAAATCATGTATCATGAACATATATGCGCGACCAGAACATTTTAGGAACGAGATTTTATTCACTATGAAATCTAGAGTGAAGAACCGTCTCCATTCTGGTTTTCAGTGCAGGTAGGTTTATTGTCGGATTAGATAACATTTATTTCCAGCGTGTGAATACAGGATGGGGAGTAATACATTTGTAAGAAGGTATGCTGGGGTGCGTGGGTGTTCCGAGAGGCGAAAAACGCATTAACCCTTTACCCAACAAACCGGCCAAATAAAGCTTCAACAGCCTAAAATATCTTCGGTCTGTCTCAATAGAACCATACAAATATGGATATCATTGGAACCGGCTCCTTGACCACATTGTGATAGTTAGAGTTAGCCCTGTGCCAATGCATTCTCTTATATATGCGAGTCGACCATAGGTCGCCTCGCATATATAAGAGAATGCATTGGCCTAAAAAATATATTTTTTTAACACTTTTTACCATTTTTTCTTACATTCTTTAACAATTTTATAATTTTTAATGTGTTAAGCCAATGCATTCTCTTATATATGCGAGGCGACCTATGGTCGACTCGCATATATAAGAGAATGCATTGGCACAGGGCCGTTCTGTTGGGTAAAGGGTTAAAACCTAATGCAAAATGTTTAATAATATATTTTGTGCCTATATTTAACATTTGTAAAAGTTTAAAACAGTTTATGGGCCTTATTGGAGATCAATTTAAGCTATGGCATGTGGCATATGGGACGGTGAGGTGAAAAACGACATTCTTCGGAAAGAAGCTTCAAAATTTTTTAAACTGAAATAACTAAGACATTTAAGCCTAAATCATTGTGTGCATGGAAAAAGAGCGGGTAACTTTCTCTAACATCAATGTGACTATCAATTTATAGTAGATAACTGTCATCAGTCTATCAATCTAATCGGTGAATTATTTGCATAACTATCAATTCAGAACACCTAAAGTACCGCCATAGTGACTGCGTGCCAGTTAGCATCATATAAGTTGCTCCAGCAGACTAACAACAGTGGTATGGGATAATGCTAGAGAATGGTTTGGTTGACAGACTAATCAGGAAACAGTTAGCAATTATGGAATTGTGTTAATCTTGCACAATGACCTAGTTTTGAAAACATCAGCAATTTACATCATGATATTTCCAATTGCAGCCTGGTATATATCCAACCTCTCTGTGTATTTGTTTTCACTGTCCCGAGAGGCTTAGATGTTATCAGCTTAAATGTATTAGCCCAAAACACATGGGATTATTTTGGGTATTACAATCTCAAAATAATTAATCTTACTGGAATTTGAAAAGACTTGTTTTTTCTCTCGACATTTTGAAACTGCAACTTAGATCTGGTAGAAACTCTAATCCGATTGGGTTTTCGACAGCTATATTATCCAATCGCTGGTTGGCATGCATTATGTAAGTCATTAGTATGACTCTTTCCTGACAATTTGATTGTGAGCACGACAGGTCACATTTGGTGCTCTTTAGAACTATTCTGATAATTAATGGCGCCGCCATTTGGATTTTGACGAGACTGATGTCATCGCTTTTAATTTGACCATTTTGTTACAAAGCGTAATCTGACAGCTAGCAGTAGCATGGCCGCGGTCGATGTCTTTAAACATTCTTTCACAAAGAAACATTCTATTGATGTTTCTACAAAAAGCTGAATCCTGACACTAATGTCAGCAATGGTGGACTCGTCCGAGCTCTATAAACGCTCTTCCCGAAAGGAAAATTCGATTGGATACAAAAAAACTATAACCAGACGGCTTTGATGTACATGTAGTCTAGAGACTAGAGTATGAATGTTCCGAATCAAGATATGGCGAATTATTTGACTCCTGAGTGGGAGATTTGTTATGAAAAATAAAAGAAAAAAGAGAAAGAAAGAGGAGAAATGCTCCAAGATTGGAAAAGAGAAAGAGAGGATACAAGCTTGGTGCCTTCGGTGACTAGATTTGAAATTTGACAAAAAGTAAAAGAAAACAGGCAAACTTGACATTCAGCCTTCTTTGGAATATTCTACACATTCAAATTAAAAAAAAAAAAATTCGAACCCAGTATGTTACATACATTTCTCGTCTTGGCTAAAAGCCACGAAACACATTGTTTCAGAATACATGTATATGATTTTTAATATTAATTAATTTTATCATATCTTCATCACGAACATGCAACTGCGGAACTAATTGTAAACCCATACATAACCCTTTACCCAACAGAAGGCCCAAGCATTTGGTGGAAATCTGCAACAAATCCGTTTGCTATATATTGCTGTGATCACCCGAAGCCAATGCATTCTCTTATATATGCGAGTCGACCATAGGTCGCCTCGCATATATAAGAGAATGCATTGGCTTAACACATTAAAAATTATAAAATTGTTAAAGAATGTAAGAAAAAATGTTAATGTTAGGCCAATGCATTCTCTTATATATGCGAGGCGACCTATGGTCGACTCGCATATATAAGAGAATGCATTGGCACAGGGCATAACTGTAACTATCACAATGTGGTCAAGGAGCCGGTTCCAATGATATCCATATTTGTATGGTTCTATTGAGACAGACCGAAGATATTTTAGGCTGTTGAAAGCTTTATTTGGCCGGTTTTGGCCGTTTTGTTGGGTAAAGGCATATATGATAAGAAAAGTGACTCGCACTTGTGTATCATTATCTCGATAATTTTACATATACCTCTATGTTTGGTTCTACATTCATTATGTAGGTCCATAGTACTACTTTATTATTTATTTTTTAAATAATTTGTTTTTTAATCTAATATTTACATTAGAGCACTGGCACGGGTTCACCACCCTTAATAACCCATATAGTGGGTGCTCACTTTGAGATAAATATATTTCTTGAGATATCTATGATAGGACATATAACGACTATGTAACATAATGTAAATTTTTGTATCAAGTTCGTGGATTCAGAGTGGTCGTCAATTTAATTTCACACGTCGCTCGAATAAATACACAGTATATACTGCATTAGCAGTTTTTGTTTGTGTGGTTTAAATAATACTGGAGTGTTATATGAAATTATAATGTCTAAATAAGTACTAGTATCAGTGTACGCAGCATATCTTGACATATTTAACATTGACAGTGTTTTTTACACGATACTCAGTACATGAGTATCAAATATGGATATTAATTTTCGAATAAAGCTGCTACACATAAAAATCCTATTTTACTACAGGACTCCTACACCACACCTCAGGGATGCACCCCACGGAAAACAGGTTGCCACATTAGGGGATTATTACCCCTCGCAGTGTGGCGGTTGGTCTATTCTATCCCGGGCCCACACGGGGAATGTATATGAAATAGGTCGATGTTCAAATCTAAATACACACATTACCAAATGAATCCATATAAGTTGCAATAACTCTCGATTTTGGAAACAACATCGACGTATATACCATGCCCTGAGTTAATAAAACTAAATACTTCATGACCTCCAAACCTTTTCCACAGGCATTGTACCCCGTATCGTTCCTACATTAATCCACCCTTCCTTAAAGCCACATGGCGGTTTGCGCTCCAAAATACCAATAATATTATTAGCTTTTGAATTTTTCTCAGTTTCGAACTGGGTCGATACATATCTGAACTACCTTTCTACGAGCATTATGTAACCCAAAAATAGGCATTGAAGCAATGAAAAATACAACTGCGAATACGGTGTTTGGGCCCCAAACACAAAACAGCCATGTGCACGACATGGGACAGAAAAGAGCGTTTGGTGGTAGTCTATTCCTGATATGGTAGCAATAAAGAGCGTTTGTCTGACTTCTGGCGAAAAGTTGAAAACGGCTGGAAAATGGCCGTGACATTGGCAAGTGTTTTTCAGAGCATATGAAGCCGGTATATCTATAGTTATCTATAGTATATCTTTATTTATCGATCTGTCGTATCCGTCGCTGCAAATTACGTGGGAAAACAATTGCAGATTCGAATGAGCCATGTCCGTTTAATAAAATGACGTCAACCACATGGACTTCTTCTCATACTCGTGTACTTCATGTCTTGCATCTACCATCACATCTTTACAAGATGTGCCGGCAATACTGTCCTTGAGAGCAGATATGACAATCCATGACAGAAATTGTCATCGCATTATCATCACTTGTACACGTATAACATGTAATATTATAAGTTATATGCGGCAACATCGGTGGATGCATGGAGATTTAATATACATGATGTCGATTTTGAACCACGAAAAAGAGACATCCATGTATTAAACATCATTGTCCCCACATCGGGATGTAACTAGCAATGTTATTGGATACAACGACACGCTTGAATCGCCATGTCTCCCGTCACGCTTGACAGTGTGGTACAAGATAACGTGCGCGAAATGGGTATATGAATGGCCCTTGCTCTCGCACGCCGCGTTTGACGTCACCTGACGCCGGATCCTTTGGTCGGCTACTGAATTATTGTTATTAAGTGCGAATTAATCGGAGAACCTACGGAAAACACACTTAATTCAAGATGACTTGGCTATTGTTGTGGGGGACAAAATCGCTATCTCCGGCAACATCGTGGGCTACACGGATCTTTAATACCTGGATGTCTCTTTTTGAAACCCTCGGCTCCGCCTCGGGGTTCAAAATCGACATTAAGATATTAAATTTCCATGTAGGGCCTACCCCCGATGTTGCCGAAGGTAACTAATAATAGATACCACGATGTTGCCGGAGATAACTACTCCCCCCCCCCACAACAATAGCCAATCGGCCTCAAGTTAAGTGTGGTTTTCACATGTTCTCACATTAATTCACACCAATAAGAACAAGAAAACTAAGATGCATGCATCAGGTCGGCCGTGAACTATCTACCATAGAATTGTTGTAGCTATTGATTATACATTTTGAAACACCTGTCTGTATGTATGTATGTGTGTATGCATGAATGCATGTGTGTATGTGTTATAGACTCTAACACTGCTCGAATTTGGTATTTAACGTGTCAACTTGACTTCGCTCATAGGCATGTTTCTGGACCTTGACCGATCCGACTAAAAATTTGTGTGTAGGACTACTTCGATCCCGGGAGCAATATGGACGGGTCAAATTTCACGTGGGACCATGTTCTCGAACGTGCTGATATAGGCATGTTTCTGGACCAATTGAACAATAGTTTGGCCAGACGCTGTATATACTGGGTACTGTCCAGATGGAGGCGATCACAAAAAAAATCCCTAACTAGCCCGAACGAAGTCGAGTACATCAGCTAGTCTAATATATATTTTGGACATTTGTCTGTCTGTTTGTCTGTTAGCTATGGCCGGGAAAACTGCCTGACAGATTTGAAGAAATTTGATACCTAGGGGAAATTATTTCCAGGGAGTATTTTGGACGGGTCAAATCTTGATCCCGACCTGACTTTGACATTCAAAAAGATAAATTCAAGGTCAAATCTGGTAAAACGGAAGTATTTCAACGAAATTTGATACCTACTGTTACTTTTGTCTCATGAGTGTTTCGGGTGGGTCAAATCATGACCCTGACCTGATCTTGACATTCAAAATTGTCAATTCAAGGTCAAATCGGGTAAAGCCGGGCGGATTTCGACGGGTACTTTTGTCGTGACTTTTGTCCGGGGAGTGTTTTGGACGGGTCAAATCGTGACCCCGACATGACCTTCACCTTTAAAATAGTCAATTCAAGGTTAAATCGCGCAATTCTCCGAAAATCAGAGGGGAACATCCCGGACGAAGTCGGGTCCACCAGCTACTATTATATATTTTTAGATTTAGTTACAAACTAAATACCTGTATATTGTACAAAGAAATGTTTGACAAATATATCTGTATCAATATTACCATGCGGGTCATTAAAATAGATACGACACAACAAATTTTGAAGGGTGCATGTATCAGGTAAATTTTAATATTTCAAATGATGACAGGAATGCGGAAAGTTGAAGTACCTACGTAATACTGGCTATCCGCATGAAGAGATATACATGTATATAAAAACCAAAATAGAAGATGACTGCTGGCGACAATGTTTTCCAAAAAAATTCAAAGCATTCGACAGCTCCCATCTAGTTGTCAGCCCGAAGATCAATATGAAGTTTGGTGACTATCAGATGAGGGATATGTCTGTACAGTTGCTAAACAATTCAGTCATGCAAAAGAGGATAACAGAGTAAGATACCAAATTGCTGCCTGTGGTAATGTTTTTAAACAAAATTCGGGAAAATTAGATTACACTCACGCTGGTTATCCAGAAGATCATTGTGGAATCTGGTGACGATCGGACAAGGGGTGTCGTCTGTAGGATCAACCAAATTATTTAGCCATAAAAATAGTAAAATTGAAGATCACCGCTGGCAGTGATGTCTTCACAAGGACAGTTTGAGAACAAAATATGGCTCACATCTAGCGGTGACCCAAAATATCCACATGAGAAAAAGTTCTCCAATAAAAGCTGGCTGCAGGGTGCGCCAATTGATTCAAATTCGAAATTTAGCAGGGTGTACTGCTTGTGGCCATGTTTTCCCCGCAAATTTGATAGACTGATGGACAAAACCACTGAATCCGTTGAATCAATATACATGTATACATTGATTAATTTATATGCATTGGTATACACAGTACTGGTATATAAAGGTACTGAAAATAACTATATTACTAGTATACATAAAATAAACCATATATCATGGCTATGGGTTCATGACAGCTGAGAACTTGGTGTGAATTAAAGAGTGGTGGTTTCTCAAGCATATCTAACCCTCCACGTTAGAAACATGCCATTAAATGTCATAAGTATAATCTAGCTTGAGGACAGAAGTGATCCATAAAACCCCCCTTAATTCAACCAGGTCCTCGCGCGATGTATGGTCGATCACATGATGATCTAGGGGGGGGTAGAATTGTTGTATAAAAACAGCACTGCGTGTAAATATAAAATAAAATAGTGCTACATCTTATTACAGATTATTGCCATATATAATCAGTGATTATACAGACAGTCTGACAAAATAAAGTTTCAGTGACACTCTATCCGAAGAGGGGAATAATTTCATCTGTTACAGTCAATGGAGCAATTATGAATCTGGAAAGTAATACTAGATATCGACATAACGCGATAAAATATAACGTAAATGCAATATGGCCGCTGGCGACCATTTTTTCCTATGAAATTAAAAAAATATTTGATAGCTCTCATCTGATAGATCAATATCAAGATAAATATGAAGTTTGGTGATGATCGGATGAGTGAAGTGTACTGTGGTCTGTGCTAAACGGTTTGGTAATGCTTAAAAAGATTCTTACCTTAATATTTTTATGTTCACTTTATAAACTTCACTGAGTCATGTATTGAGTTTGATATATTTTGTTAACAGTTTATAAATTATGTATGTCTCATGTTTGTTATTTTAATTTATGTGTTTATTATCATTAAATGAAGTTGCATTCCTTAATAAGATTCTTACCTCAATGTTTTTATGTTCACTTTATAAACTCCACTGAGTCATCTTTGTCATGTATTGAATTTGATATCTTTTGTTAACAGTTTATAAATTATGTATGTCTCGTGTTCGTTGTTATATTATATTCACTTTATAGTGTGTTTTCAGAACGAAAACAAAAATGAATAAAATCAACAAATTTGTAAATTAAAAAACAATTCAAACGTTGTTGTATTCCATGTCCCAGCCCGGACATATACACCAAATTTCAATAATATTCATTGAGAAACAACGGACAAAACGCTATATAACACCCGTATACATATTTTATTCCGAGCCGGACTCATCCTCGGGTACATGTTATAGTAGGTACCG
The DNA here is from genome assembly GCA_032622095.1 of Siphonodentalium dalli. Classification (NCBI taxonomy): domain Eukaryota; kingdom Metazoa; phylum Mollusca; class Scaphopoda; order Gadilida; family Siphonodentaliidae; genus Siphonodentalium; species Siphonodentalium dalli. The sequence goes on from CP136067.1 coordinate 52,545,361, forward strand.
AATTGACACACGTCGACTGGGGCGAGTTGGCCCTGGGGCGATTAGGCCGATTCCGGCACCTTCTATAATTTACCGTATGTATCCGTTTACGCGTAGTTTACTTTAGAAAGTTCCGCAATTAATACCGTAAATAGAGCGACCATATTTGACAGAGAATGCCTCTGTTATTGATTATCAAGTTGCTATACATTAAAAACGACAAATTCACATGCTCGTTCAAGCGCAGTAGTCTATTTTCCCCATGTTAAAGGACATCCACAAATACTAAATAACGCTAACCTACTGCCGAATGTTTTACACGACAATTGTTAACATATTTGGGCTGAATTCATCTGACGCGGTATTATTCCTCAAAATAAACAACAAACCCATCGTTACTTGGAAATGTAGTTTGGGCTAACATTTACATAAATCCTCCACATCATTTATTCGACACACACGTCAGATGAAAAACAGACATGAAGTAAACGGCCAAATTGGCCGAAATAACCCAATATATATAGCCGACATATATGGACCCGGCAACGTCACGCCAATATTTCACGTGCTCATATACCCCCGATGTTCGCCGCACATTATTTTAAACCCCGCTGTCAAGGGTGATGGGGGGGGGGGCATGATTTGAACATGGCGTTGTAGCCAATCACATTGCTAATTACAACCGGATGTGGGGACAAGTTTATGTGTAATATGTTTTTCGCAGCATATCGTCAGTACATATATGGTAACACTGTCTGGCAATTACAGGATAAACTCTCTCTTTAAGAGGGAATGTAACCAAAACAGTCTGGTAGTAACTTTAAAAGCCCATAATAGATATGGTATGGTGCAAACGTCATGTACCCCACAGCTTGTGAGTAATTGGATTATTGTCCGGACCACATTCTTTTCCGTTTCCAACCTATACAAATAGCAACTCCACATATAAACCACATACCCCAGCAAGCGATTGGCAAACTGGCCATAATACAAGAATAAGTTTGCCTGCTCTTTTTGTTGATCACACATCGGAGCTCAGCATGAATCCAACCACCGTCGCCATCTCTGGACAACCTGCAATGGCCTTATATATGCCTTGCGCATCTTACTGACTGAACCAAGGAGACTCCCACCACCCAATGACGCGATATACCACACGAATCACGCATGCGTACCCGCTCACTGTGCACTCCCCAGATACTCAAACGATGTTCCGGGGCTATCTTGCGTTTCATTTAATCAACTTGTGTACACTATCGAACCGAAGAGTGATAGCGATTGATAAATGTCCAGTTTTTAATTTCGCCGCACAATTGAACGCCATGTGGGTGTTCATTTCCTTGTCAGAATCTATGTACTTTCAATTCTCCGTGCAATTAAAACGACGGGGTCCGCGATCACCTGATTAGAGGCACAGAGCTACTGTTTGCCCACCGCCCTGAGCGGTTAGTGTTGGTTGTTTGTCCCCGTTGTGGTTGCTAGTCACGCGTTTGGACTGTGTCTGGAGCAATCTGATCAAAGTTGGAATTAACTCTTCTGACATGTTGCTCTCGGTATCGTTGAAAGTTTCTTTTGAGGCTGCGAGGAATTGCCGTTTTTCACATAGGTATCTATTTACCTGCGTCAACAAATGTATTGAATTGATTGAACTGCCAAGTACATATGCGAACAGAGAACTCGTAGCGGAGCCATGCGCAATTGAGGCTTGAAGTTATTTCGAGCCATTGTTTCATGCAATATGTCAGGGAATAAATAACATTGAACTGGTACAGGTACATGTAAATTTAGCATCGAGTATATATATGGCCAATATCTGAGCTTATACTGTACGGTGTGGGTTGTTTGGGCTGTTGTTTTCCTAAATAATGCCTCTCTCCACACAAGCGCACATACACCCGATGACTTCCAAACACTATGTGGTGTCGTATATAATTCCCTAAATTGTCCGTTGTATTGAAAGAAATAAATCATTGTGAAGTTACTTAAATTGAACACTAATTTTGAGGATGTTACGGAATATTAAATGTATTATTCGCGATGTGTTATTCAATAATTAAATAAATATTAACCTGTTGTAACAGTGTGGTTATTAATATTGTCCACCATCAGAGAAACGTCAGTTTATTATAATTGTAAAATTCAATATAGATTGCATGCCACTGAGTCATCAATAATTGAGGACAACCATAGCATGTATTTATGTATGCAAGAAACAAGATATACATAAATACCAGTTCTGATTAAAACCATACTCAGACTCTAAGGTCCGAATCGGCATCTCTGGTTATTCTAGACCAGGTTTAACTCCAGTTTAAACTAGGTTTAAGTAGGATTTAAACTTGGTTTTACTGTAGTTAAACTAGGTTGTATGGGAGTGAAACTGGGTTTAGTGTAGTTAAACCCAGTTTTGTGATAAACTCAGTTCAAGTTTGTGGAATTCGATCTCAATTGAAACTAGGTTTTATTGACGTGATAAAGATATGGTAAGATTACTAAATGTTTGTGGTGAATTGGCTATATAATCATCAGTATAAGCTTAGGTCTATATGATGTATACGTACCATACGTCTCGTCTCGAAAATATACCTTTAAATATACTTTGAAAAAACGTCAAATGTAAACCACCCTACCCCAGGTTTTACTAAAACCTAGTTTTTTGGGTTTAATTATTCGGCCGATTTTTTCCGCCCAGTATTGATGTTTCTTCGCGTATATGGGAGTGTTTATTTTGAATTGGAGGAGGCGTTGATGCGCGGGCGTTTGTCACTCAATGTACATGCAGGAGAGTCTGAGTGGAATTCGGGAAGGCGATGTCGGTACTTATGAGATAAATTCTAACAAAATATGTGCCAGTGTGATGGATGATTTCTTGCTATATATATGTCTGTTTGCAATTCGCTCGTTCGGGTCTCGGTTTGGCGGCTGAGAGCATGGCGGGATCGGACTGATCAGATTGACACGTTAGACACGAACATGACTTTTGAAACTGATTCCTTATTCACAAAAAGGTCTCTTTCGGCCAATTTGACGCATGTGTTGGTGGCCCGCCCAAATAACCATCAGAGACACCACAGCCTTCACCCGGGGGAGGGTAACGGCTACCCTGAGTGGGTGGAGTATGGACTATGTTGGAGAACTGTAAGGATTTCGGCCAATTTGATCGTATGGGTGGTGGCTCGCCCCAAATAACCCATAGAAACACCCCACCCTCACATCTGGGGGGGGGGGGTACCACCGAGGGGATGAACGTGGGATATGGACCATTTTCGAGACTGGTAAGGATTTCGGCCAATTGACGGCATGGATGGATGGCCCGCTCAAATGTCCCATAGAAACAGCCCGTCCCTGAACGCTGGGGGGAACCACACCAGGAGGAGAAAATGGGGTATGGACCATTTTCGAGAACGGTAAGGATTTCGGTCAAATTTGACGTCAGCAGTGTTGGTAGCCCGCTCCAACTACCCCCTAGAAACACCCTCACCCGGGGGTACCACCCCGAGGGTGTGAACTGGGGTATGGACCATTTTCGAGAACGGTGGGTGGCACATCCCAAATGCCCCCCCCCCCCCATCGAAACACCCCAACCCCCACCAGGACCCCATTTTCACCCGCTCGGGTAGAAACACCCGCGGTGAGGGTGGGGTGTTTCTATGGACTATAGTTGAGGGCGGGCCGCCCACAAATGACGTCATATTGGCCGAAATCCTTACCGTTCTCGATAACAGTCCATACCCCATTCGGACACCCGGGTGAGGGTGTTTCTACGGGGTATATGGGGCGGGCCACCTACACATGCCGTAATATTGACCAACAGAGGCATGTTTTTGCGAATAATGAATAAAATGCTCCATACCCCATTTTCACCCCAGCAGGGTGGTACCCTCCAGGGATGAGGATAGGGTGTCTATAGGGGATATTTGGAGCAGGCCACACACCCCTCGGGTGGTAACCCACCCCACCCGCCCGGATGTGAGGGGTGGGGTGTTTTATGGGTTATTTGAGGTACCCTTCCCCGGGGGTGAGGGTTGGTGCGTTTGGCGTACCCAATTTCCACCTCCTCGGTGGCACCCCCCCCCCCCCCCCGGGTGAGGGGTGGGTAGGGGTGGCTCTATGGTGTATTTTGATCGTGCCACCCACTCCTGCTGCCAAATTAATTAGCCTAAATCATTACCGTTCTCGAAAATGGTCCATACCACTGTTATCCCGGGGTGAGGGGTGATATTTATATCGGGTATTTTGGGCGAGCCACCCATTCATGCCGTCAAATTCGCCGAAATCCTTCCCGTTCTCAAAAATGGTCCATACCCCATTAATATCCGTCCGGATGGTACCCCCGGGGTGGTGGTGTTTCTATGGGGTATTTGTGGCGGGCCCCCACCCATGCCCTCAAGAGATATTTTTGAGTTCCAAAAGTCATGTTCGTCCATGATATTAGATAATATCTAACCGCTACCCAACAGACCGTGCATTCGTCGTGATTTCTCAAAGCGCACGGGTTATATAGACTATATTATATAGCGACAACAGGTCGCGTGACCGGACAATGCATTGACAAGTAGCGATAATAAACAGACAGACCACGCCTCCTATCCTTGCAATTGGACAAGTGTGGCCCACAGGTAACGCAATCGACCAAATCTATGTCGTCCCAGCGGTGGAGAAAAACTTGGTTTTACTACTAAAACCCAGTTTACACTGCATGGTTGTTTAAACTAGGTCTAAACTGGAGATGCCGATTCGGACATAAAAGTACTGAGTCTGATTAAACCCGCTATCTGTCGCATTACTGTCTCTATAAATAACTTCCACAGACAACCCACTGCAGTATGACGTCACCGCCCACATTTGTCTTTCAAAATAGCTTTGATTAACACAATGTAGTTCCGTTTTCATTTCCGCGGACTCTTTAAGCCAGTTCCTGGGATAATTGAAGCTACGTATTCTCTCAGAATATCTTCTGCGCCTTGTGACACAATTTTAACTGAGATTAATCACGTTTAACAAACTTTAAATGCGTTTATGACTCGAAACAAAATAATATTTACTTTGTTTAATTTCGAAGTTAACATCATGTGCCGGAAATTAAATAAATTTACGACATCGCGACTTCTAAATTATTCGGTAATAAATGTTGAATTTCTTATAACATTCAATTAAATTACATATTAAATAAAAATGGTCAATTCTGCACTCGTTAAATACGCTTTTCAATGTTAAATTTGCTGTCGTAAGACTCTGAATTTGTAAACATTAGCCATGCGGCGGAATAGTTATTGTGCTATTTATAACTGGAATCGGCACCGGCTGAAAGAATTCCCCTAGTCTTGGGGATTCCATGCGACTATCGCCTGATTGGTTACCTCGCGTTCTTGAGGATATTGTGATTGGCTGGCAATTACGTAATTCCTGCTGGGAGTAATGGAACCTCTACCCATTGTCATCAGACTCAGTACTTTTAGAGTCTGAGTATGGTTTTAATCAGAACTGCATAAATACTAGATCATGCCATGAATGTATACTCGAGCTACGTCTACCAGTATATATACAAAACCTGGGAACGTTTTGATGTTCTGACCTGTTCTAACAGGGAACTATATAACACTGAACAAACAAGGCAGGGAATATATTTATTTGCTAATACTTGTTCCTCGATAATCTACTTCACATTAGGGGTGGTCCAGCTCGAGATTTCATGTTTTTATGTGACTTTTGTGAGCTGATATCGCAATAAACATTGAATTAATTACCAGGAAGAAATTCCATGATTGTAAGCGATGCGAATCAAAATTGCTCATGAAGTCACTCAAATCGTAACAGTTTGTGTTGGGACCATCATCTACAGTGAAATACATCAATAGAGTGCACAAACCGAATTATCGCTCCTAAATTGCTATTTCTTTGGCTTCGGAGGTAAACCATATTTGATTCGAGTCGAGGAACCCACCCGTCAAAGCTCAGAATTATCAGATATCGATTTTTTTTAATCTGTTATTTTTCACCACCTGGAATATTTGCGGCCTGGCAAATATTCGACGAATGCTGACCGACATACTCTCCAAATTGCGTTTGACAAAATGTTGATATATAACACTTTTTGGGCAATGATATAATTGATAGTGGTTAGCATTATTTTTTGTCAATTAATTGATTCTGATAACTGAATCGGCATTTCAAGAAATGTTGTTGTTGTAATCCGATGACTTGGGGACCATCGTGTACCATTAATGACCAGGTATTAACTAAGAATTACATTACGGGCATGTACTGCGTTTTCAATGTTATCACCTTTCCTGTCACAACATCAAAAGGTTCCCATGTTTTATACAAATGGAATATATCTGCGTGCGTAGCTAGTTCTAAGAATAGAGATTCATGGCGTGATCTACCTAAAGACTCCATCGCATCCTTTATACTGTAGATGCGCATATAATCATTTCTGATGTATACTAATATATCGATATAGCATAGTTGACTTGACTTGAAACATATTTTATTTGTATAATATACAAAAGGGATTGAGGCACAAGTTTTTACAACTTACGAAGCCCCTCTCCCGATACAATAATATTACATACATGTGATCAAGATGACGGTATATAAACGTATTTTTTACATGATGATCAGTTTAGAGATATATAATTTGTATTGCCTTCCAGAGGTTGTGTAGATTTGTGTTTAAAACAATGAGGCTACATTGTGAAAAAATAATAATAGTAGACAGTCATGAACTAGGTTATAATTTTTGTAGCGCTCTGGAAGACAGTACCGACAATTGATAAGAACGTGCATGTTTGTGGGGGAGGTTGGTCCGTTTGTGAGATAACTGCCACATAAAAATTGAAATTTCGGAAGCACCTTTAAGTATATTCAGAAGTGATATACTTATGTATGTACATACACCTAAATATACACATGTACACATATATGGATCCGTATGGACACACATATACATACATATAATATAAAATCTGTTAGGGTTCGATACGTTTAGTCGCGGTAATATATTGCTGTGTGATGTCAAATAGTCTCATATTTTTTTATTATAGCATAGTTGCTTTAACCGGAGTGGTACAAACATGATGGCGTTGGCAGTAATGAGGCTATGCCGACCCATTTTATAGTCAACGTGATGTAGTTTCATCCTAGGGTGATATTAGTATTGTGACATGTGACTGTTAATGTGCCAGATACACGCTTATAGGGGTTTCGGTTAACCAAAAATGAGTAAATATTAGCCCATTATACGTGTTGCTTCAAATCGCGTCAAACCAGCCCCGAATGGCATCAAATGAGCCCAAAATATATTGACGGGTGCAAATGGTACGTACATTTACCGAGAATAATCGAGTAACAGTAGAGAATTAACAACCGAGAGCAAGTATTAAAGCCACAATCGTGGCGGTTTGCGCTCCAAAATACACATAATATTATTCGCTTTTGAATTTTTCTCAGTTTCGAACTGGGTCGATAAATATCTGAACTACCTTTCTACGAGCATTATGTAACCCAAAAGTAGGCATTGAAGCAATGAAAAATACAACTATGAATACGGTGTTTGGGTCCCAAACACAAAACAGCCATGTGCGTTATTGTACACGACATGGGACAGAAAAGAGCGTTTCGTGGTAGTCTATTCCTGATACGGTAGCAATAAAGAGCGTTTGTCTGACTTTTGGCGAAATGTTGAAAATGGCTGTGAGATTGGCAAGTGTTTTTCAGAGCACATATATACGAAGCCGGTATATCAATAGTTGCTTTATTTATCGATCTGTCGTGTCCGAAGCTCCAAACTACGTAGAAAAATAATTGGAGATTCGAATGAGCCATGTCCGTTTAAAATTTCATATACGCATCAAATAACGTGTCATACTCAAAATATAAAAATGTTTACATGTATGCGTTTAACCGACATATACATACCAATTGCAATCGCTATACCAAACGGCGACATATATTTAACCAACTGCAATCGCTATACCAAACGGCGACATATACTTAACCAATTCTATAATCGCTATACCAAACGGCGATCTCGTTTTAACATACAGCGTAGTACGCCGTGGCTAAACACCACCAGACCACTCATGTTGCGTCTGGTGGCGATTTTAGTGGCCAGGACAGTGTGGGGTGTCACGAAAATCCGAACACGCACAGACGGGGGTCGCAGCCACACAAAAGTGACGCCATTAACCCATTACTTGCCAGACTTCCAAGATTGTGCCTGCCACACAACAAGGCGCACATCCCGCCTCACCCTCCAAAGAAAATCCACACATATATATGTAGCGGATCTACCGTCGAAGAAACAAGGCAAATCGTCCAGCGAAGCCTGGAAAGAAACACCCGCCGTCGGCGAATATGTTTGCCGCGAACGAGACTAACAGCCCGGACAGCCTTGTGGCCAGAAAAATACGAAGGTGTCACGAAAACCCATCCACGTGCGGCCACACATATGTGCTGCTTTCAACCCCTAACTTACGCTGATGGGGTCATTGTCACAAGGCATCGATCACATTCGTAGCCAGCTTTTTAAATCGATCACAAATTGATCCAGCTTTTCTATGGCGATCACATTTGTAGCCAGCTTTTCATATTCAGGCGAGCCTCAATGAACACGATCAGGTTAATCTCATTTTTCTGAGTTGATGGATGAACAACAACTTGAATTTTGTTTTGATATTAGTTCATCTGATAACCTGAGGTTTCCGATCAATGTCGTTGCAATGCTCGGAATTATATTCCAATATAAGTTGATAAACGAAGTCAGTTTTGGAGCATGACGTCGACATTTTAGTCACGAACGTGATGACGACATATTTCGCGCCATATAAAGCATTGAATTAGAAAAGCTGGCTACGAATGTGATCGACGGTGAAAAAGCTGGCTACATTTGTGATCCATTTAAAACGCTGGCTACGAATGTGACAGGAGCCTTGTGAGAATAACCCAATCGGCCTATCTTACCAGGGTTGAAAAGAAAATTGTGTCTGCAATAACAAGACATGCAGCCCGGACCTCATGTCATCCTCGTAACGCTAAGAACTCCACACATACAAAGGTAGCGGAACTACCGTCTACTACATTCACGAAGAAACAAGGGCGAATTGCCCACGCAAGCCTGTCAATTAAAGCCACATGGCGGTTTGCGCTCCAAAATACACATAATATTATTCGCTTTTGAATGTTTCTAGGTCGATAAATATCTTAACTACCTTTCTACGAGCATTCTGTAACCCAAAAAGACGCATTGAAATAATGAAAAATAGAACTGTGAATACGGTGTTTGGGTCCCAAACACAAACAGCCATTTGCAAGACACGGAACAGAAAAGAGCGTTCCGTGGTATTCTCTTCCTGATATGGTAGCAATAAAGAGAGTTTGTTTGACTTCTGGTAAAGAGTTGAAAACGACTGTGACTTCTGCAAGTGTTTTTCAGAGCATATGAAACCGGTATGTCAATAGTTCGTTTATTTGTCGACCTATCGTATCCGTCGCTCCAAATTATGTAGAAAAATTGAATGATCGAATGAGCTATATATGTCCGTTTAACTTTCGAAATGCTGCCATCGACGAATATGTTTTCCGCGAATGAAGCTAGTAGTCCGGGCAACACCTCTGGTGTAGAGTGGTAATGTTAGTGGTGCGAATAGTGCAGTGTCAGGAAAATCAACACACGTGCGGACGGGGGTCGCGGCCACACAGATGTGCCTCTATTAACCGCTCAATAACACACTTACTACAAAAATATTCACCAATTTCGTGTAGCATAATTATGCTACTCAAATAATAATGTATTCACTAATATGTCAACCACGATTTATATGAAAAACCTGATTTATTTCACTTTGGCCATCGCGCTGTCCGTTGATTTATTTCCCCTTTGTCCTCAATTCACCTAGTCATTATAATAGGTATACCTGATTATTGTTTTACTGTGAGTGTTCTAATAACCATACCCATGTAGACACATTGATCAATTATTAATCCCCCGATTACATGTAAGATGTTGTAAATAAATTTGCAGCAACCAGTTTGTTTGATATTTATTTATTTTACCATGGCTGTGACGATTCGTCGCGATACGATACTGACGATAAAATATTTATTAAACGCATGTTCCGGAATCCTGCTGTTCCATATTTACACATCCGTATTAGTCCATGAGCCAGAACCGAGAATGGTACCATTTTGGTGGGCAAATTTTTTCAACATTTTTCACAAAGCTTATAATCTGAAGTTTATCTGAGTGCTGGGGCGCACTGTGGCAGTGTAGCTTAGTGTGCAAAATGTGTGTTTCCATGGCAACAGAGGGTGTTTTTGACCAGTATAAAAATATGCCTATAATGGTAAACAACTAGAAAGCTTAATGCAGTAACTCTATCTTTGCATTGATATGGGGTGAAACCCTCGGTGAGCTTTCTTTTGGCATGGATGATTTCATCTTTCGAGGTCAATGTCATACACAAAGGTCAAGGTCATTCACCAAAATATTAGCTTTTTCATATCGGGTCATACATTTTCTACCCACAGATTTTATATATCTGTTCTGAATACGTTATATTTACTCCCAAATAATCTGTAGCATATATGTTACATGGAGATCTGCGTTAATGTTGAAACCGACAAGTCAGTCATGAGATATAGGCCTTTAAACTTGGTGACCATTTTCCAAAATGTGTCAAAATCAGTTATTTCCCAATATATGATGCTTCTGTGTGTAGTCCAGGCGCTCGGTGCATGTAAATATAAGAATGTAACATACGTTCCGTACGCATCCTGTTAACGTCACACGACGTAAATGACGTTGCCGCCAACCATGAAACCGGAACTGAAAAATAAAATCATTATCAAACACTGTATCACACATGATAAAACAAGCCGTGTGCGTGTCTGATTAAACCTTGACAGTCTTTTTTTAATTCACGGATTTAAGGACGGTTGCGTCCAATAAACATGCGCAGAACGACCCGAGTGTTAATAGGTTTGGCGGTACAGCGCTTGTGCCATCGCGGAAGGATAAAACTCGAGGCACTCGTGCCGTATCAACAAACACATTAATACACTAATGTGTATGTGTATGTATCGTTGTCCACTGCGCATCGTTTTACAAAACTATGAATAAAAAGAGGGATAGTTGTTAGTGCAACTGTTTGAAATTTCTGCACTTCTCATTGTGACATTGAATGGTTAATATGACTCACACGCAGAGAGAGAACAACTTGCTACAAACCCTAATAAACATAGCAACTTACATATTTATCAGTTAATCCATCTCACAAAATCAACGAGGACAGTTGACTGTTGACTTTTCTATTTCTACAACATATTATGTACCTATCTAGATAATTTAACTGTCCAGACCGTTTCTTAACTTAGTATATTCTTGAAACTTGCAACAAATAACGCAGGTAAATGTGCAGCATTTTTGCTCCCAAAAATCCGCACATTATCTGCTTATAATGTAACTTGTTTTGGGTGGATAATCTGCTTAGAACCACATTAGTTTGAGTCGATAATGTGCTGAAAATGAGAGCGTTTTATTCACATTATCGACCAACATATCCTCTGGATGGTTATTTACAGTTATTAACAGTTCACACCCTCTGCCTGCCTTATCCTGCCATTTTAACCGGTTTTCATCAAACTTTGGGGGAGGGTCCCCAATTGCCCTTGGAGAAAACGTGTGTCCGAGATTGGAAAAGACAAAACTTGCGTCCCCGGGGTGGTGGGTCCCAAAAATTAAAAAGCCAAAATTTTCAACCTTGTATCCTGGAGAATATTTCTGTAATGCCCCCCCCCCCCCCGTTGCGCGTGAACACATTAATGTTGGTTGTAACATTGCTCGTGTATCTCCTGTAATCTTGTATAATATGTGCAATTTGGCTAATAAATCTTCTCGCTCGTTCTCTCTGGTAAATTTTGTTTACCCCGAAACCATGCGGTGAATTGAAATAAGAGGATGTTATGAACTTTAACAAAAAATATATCAGCTAGATTAATCTGCCAGCATATATGCATGTGTATAAGTCATGTTTCTAAACTAAATGGCACTCCTGGGAAGAGATGAAAGAGCGGAACTGGCTATTCATGATTACAGCAACCCGTGCAACGTCGTCTGTTAATGACTTGATAAAACAAAATACCTTCATCTTCCTTTTCCAAATAGGACTCGTGGGCATTTTCTAAAGGTTTAGACCGTAATTTATTCAAACAGGCATGTTGCTATAGCAAAAGTGACTATATGTTTATGACATGCACTTTCATTAAAACGTATGTTATAGGTACAAGGAACTTCAGTGAAGTCCGACCTTTTTCACAATTGCAGAGCAAATATCCACTAGATCATATCAGAAAACCATGAGCGAGAACTTAAAGCCACATGGCGGTTTGCGCTCCAAAATACACATAATATTATTCGCTTTTGAATTTTTCTCAAAGTAATGATACATACAACGGTGAATATTGTGTTGGGTCCCAAACACAGAACAGCCATTTGCACGACATGGAACAGAAAAAAGCGTTCCGTGGTAGTCTATTCCTGATATGGTAGCAATAAAGAGCGCTTGTCTGACTTCAAGCGAAAAGTTGAAAACCGCTGAAAAATGGCTGTGACTTTGGCAAGTGGTTTCAGAGCATATGAAGTTGGTATATCAATAGTTCGTTTATTTGTCGACCTATCGTATCCGTCGCCCCAAATTACGTAAAAAAAATTGAAGGTTCGAGTATTTACAGATACCTCAATTGTGTTATATGTATCTTGGGCAACTTTCACTGGTACCTCAATGTTTACCTTATACTCATATTTCATCATTATTTTCCCCACAAGATACCTAAACCACATACTTTAGTATTTTAGATTAACTCACTGGCTAGATAGGCGCTTAATCTTCAAGTAAGTCACTAAGTATTTAAAGATACGGGCGGCGTTGGTGGTAGGTATGCTGTTAAAATATTCACCTCAGTCAAAAACCGCCATAAACAGAAAGAATATTAAAATATAGACAGACTTTATACCAATCAGAAATATGGCATAAACAGTATGTTATTGTCAATTTTTTCTCTTTGTTATGTAAACAAAATCAAAAAACGTTACGTTGCCTGGCTTTTGTTTAGATATGGATATGGTAAACATTAAGAGCGTTATTTGTTACTGTTTGCCTGATATGGAATAATAAAGAACGTTTATATCATGTTTGAGTGATTAACCAATAGAATTGCGCTGTGTTATGTTAACAGAAGCACAACTTCTGTAACACGAGCAGGTTCTTGTTTACGCACACCATCGTACGTCTTGACGACAATATACTATTTACGCGCTGATTATGTTTGGCATATGAACAAAACTATATATATTTTAATATTCCTTCTGTTGATGGCGATTTGAACAAATATGAATATTTCCGCAACGAACGCCGCCCGTGCCTTTAATCCTAAGATCAGACACTCAGTATTTAAGCATAATATCACTTCATGCGATCATATATAATTTCCTCTTTTGTGTAACTCTTATGATATAGTACCATGTGGACCCATTAATGCTGTATCCTATATCCGATGACGTGATCATTAAGCAAGTTGTATCAATTTTATTTCACCAATCAACACCAATCACTTAATACTTTCTCATATGTTCTGTTTATTTGTTTGTTTAAATCCAGATAAATCTACCTGTGATGGTGACCTGCTTGTCAATACAGAACTGATCTATATTCTATATGTTTTGTGAATTATTGAATTATTCCCAACAGTTGTTACTAAAAGAGACAAACAGAAAATAATAATTTAACCTCAAATGTATGGAAATCCATTGTTTTGGTCTTCTCTTAATTACTGTTTAGATCCGACATTCGTCAATTACTTACAGCGATTAATTGAAAGTACATTAGCTTTCAATACTCTCAATTACACATATAATTACAAGTACGGTCAAAACAAAACTTATTAGAGTTGCAATTACTTTTACAAAAACACAATATTCTACATAAACACCAATATGGATTTCGCAAGAATAACTCTACTATACACCACTTAATGCATCTTCTTGATCATGTAGCGGAAAACAACGATAAACCAACTAAGGACTCTACATTAGCTATTTTCATAGACCTGTCGAAAGCGTTTGATACAAGCAGTCATTATAATTTTATTTGGGAAGCTAGAACATTACGGAATTCGAGGAGTTTCTAAAGACTGGTTTAGAAGTTATATAACGGGTAGAAAACAATATGTTGACTGTCAAGGACTTACTTCCGCATTAAAAAGTATAACATGTGGCGTGCCCCAGGGGTCAGTTCTCGGTCCGACAATTTTTCTCCTCTATGTAAACGATATGCCCCAATGTACAAAACTCATTTGCTGATAATACCACCCTATATTCATCTGGCTACGATAAAAATAAAATAAAATAAACATCAATTACCGAATTAAAACAAATATTTGAATGGTGTTGTAAGAAACTATCAATCAATACAGCTAAGAGTAAATTCATGTTAATCTACCCTAAAGGCACTGAAGAAAAGTTGAGAAACTTTACACTTAAAATGAATGGCATAGAATTAGTTAGGGTATGGAATCAAATGCAAGTACAGTCCATCAAATTCCTAGGTATTATCATGGATGAAAACTTAACGTTTAAAAACCACATCAATGATACAAAGTAAGCTGAACCACACCTACTGCTTGGACAATGTTAAAAACATTTTACCAAAAGAGCCACTCCTTAGTCCATAGTCATCTTCTGTACTGTCTCCCAGTATGGGGGCATTCATGTCATGCTAGTGTGCTGTCAACCTTACAAAAAGGGCAATTCGTATTCTATGCAAATCTAAATATAAAAGTCACACAGAACCCCTTTTCAAACAAGAGAATATTCTAATGTTCAAAGATATCTACACCATGCACGCAGCGCTCTTTATGTACTGGACTAAAAGAAATCTCCCAAAATCATTTGAATTTTTTTTCATTTTCTCCCTCGGTGTAAATACAAGACAGGCGAATAAACTAAGAAGCAAAACACCGAGAATATGTTTCTCAGAAAATCTACCAACACATACTTTTCCCAATGTGTGGAATTCGATTAACTCCAAAATAAAACAATTGTAAGTTTAATTATGTATTCAAAACATTATTATGTACTGAACTAATAGTTAAATATTCGGCTGCATGTAAAATCAAATCATGCTACATTTGCGATAGACAATCGTCATATCACTTGCCTCAAGCAACTTACAACTTAGAGTTATCACCTGAACATCCGCCCTTCCATACAGCCCTGTGCCATACACGGCGGCGTCCGCGAATTTTCAAATTGAACTGTTATATATGGTAAGGCAAATTATGTACGGCTTTATGTTGTCATAAAAATATACCTGATTGCCTGGTTTCCGCCGTCCACTCTGTTTAATTCAATAACTACATTATATAGGGCCGTCGCGACCTCACAATATTATTCCGAATTAGTTTTTTTAACTTGTCCATCAAACGCAAAATTACATCAGATATCTAATTTATACCATTTTCAATTAAAATATAAATATAGTATATTTAACATTAACACCAACCAGCAAACCTGAAATACATACGCCATCATATTTTCTTATTGTATTATTTATTCAGGGGCAGCAGGAAGACATCCAGTAGGTCCATGCTGCTCCTGTACAATATAGTCTAGTCGTAATTCTCAGAAAAGACATTTCTAGAAGCATTTCCGCGGAAAAGTGTCAAACCAACTTTTTTACCATAATTCGAAGGTGCCGAAAACGAATAGACTGCCTGTCGCCCGATTGGATGAACATATGGTTCAATAAAAGGCTTTTAAAATCTTCGTGTTTTCTTCGCTGGAGGGTTGTTGATACGGCACCGTACGACGTCATATGAAATCACGTAACTGGCCTTGAACATACTCAAACTTATATACTCCTCGCGGAACGTTCAAAGCCGAGTTGTATCATGATACTATCATCACAGTAATAATTCTGAAACATTAACATCATATTAATCAGGTACCTACGGTAAGACATTGCTGTTTTGTATATTTATCGACGATTCTCGTAAGAATTCTCTTATAGTCAGGGAGCCAATAGGGGTACCCTTGCACTCGCCCCATGGGACTTAACTCCACCCCACTCATTTTGTTCCTTATTATGTCCTTCAACTTTTAAGCAATGTTAATAAGAACAAAAAGTGGCCGTGTAGACTTCAGACAAGATGGCGTCCATCCTGGCCGCCATTTTTCAGATCAGACCCTAAGCCAGTTTTATGCAAATTATAGCGGGAAAATCTAGTAAAATGTATACAAATGTATATATTTTCGTGACGCTAAGACATAATGACACTTTTTTGGTGCAAAATTGAAACTCACCCTCCAAGATGGCCGCCAAAATGGCCGCCGGAAGTTGAAAATATGACGTTTGTTCACAAATATCTTCTAGATCAGTTCATATTGTTTGGAACTGGTTCAGTAATATGACTTTATTTTGTATTTTAACTGATCATTGGAGCGGCGTGTATGAATACAGTATACAGTTAATTGCTTAATTGTCATGTGTGAGGTGTATATGCAAGTACGGAAGGTATAAGTGGTCGTGTGTGTGGGTATTCGTATATCTGGAAGGGCTCACCATTGGTGAGGTGTATACCTGGATTGACCCTATGATCATGGGTATGGCGAATAGGTATACATGTAGTGGCCGTATGGTCCATAGTGAGATGAATATGTATGCACTGAGTGAATGTATGATCGTGAATGTGGTGCATATGTGTACATAGAGTAACTATATGGTCATGTGCCAGGTGTAGGAGTACACCTGGTGTTCATGCATGGTGAATCATGGCTGTATCGTCATTTGTGGTATGTACGGGTATAACCAAGTATGGCTGTATGGTCAGGTGTACGTGTATAAAGTGGGTGACTATATTGTCATTTGTGTGGTGTTTATGTACATATGGAGTGACTGAGGTAATGGGTGGGTTGTACATGTGTACCTTGGGTGGCTATCGCTTTCCACAATAACTCAATGATATGTTAATCAATAGAGAGGTCATGTCAGAGAGTTCTCCATCTTGATGGTGTTTATGTACATGGGGGAAACGTTAAACGTGGAAAGCGTTAGCCACCCATTATCACACAGTCATTCCATATATACATAAACACCACAGACACAACAATATAGTTACCCAATGTTTAAACGTACACCTGACCCATTACCATGGATGACCATACATCCATGAGTCACAATGGAGGCCCACCGGGTATACTCCTCAACATGACCCATAACCATATAGTCACTCAGTGTATACCCATGCATTCACCTCACGATTGGCCATACGGTAATCCCATGTATACCTATTCTCCAAATAGACATTATATATACATCAACACCACAACAATTACCATAGAGTCACTCCAGGTATACATATGCACCTCACCAATGGCCATATAGCCACTCGCTTCATACACATACCCTCACCATGCCACCTGGTATACTCCTTTACCTGACATATGTCCATATAGTCACCCCGTGTGTACCTATTCAAAACATTCATACATGATCATGGTCAATCCTTGTATACATATTCACCTCATTATTGGCCATGTCACTCCATGTATCCCTATGTGTTGCACCATAGCCGAATAGCGACACAAGATATACTAATACACCCCAGCTATGTCAGAAAAGTCACTCCATGTATGCATATGCACCTCACCCATGGCCATATAGCCACTCGCTATATACACATACCCCTCGCCCATGACCATATAGCAACACGTGTGTATGCCCGTATAACCTACACATGACCATACCGCCACGAGTCACCAAGCAGGGACATCAGGTATACTCATACACCTGACACATGACCATTTAGTCACTCCCTGTATAGATATTCATTACATTTATGATTATACAGTCACTACTTGTATACCTACATGTACTCATATCACCATTGACCACACAGTCACTACATGTATACCTATTCGACACACATAGTCATATAACCACTCGATATATACATATGCAGCCCACCCTAGACCATAGAGTCACTCCATGTATACACATACACCTCACCAACGGCTATTCAGCCCTTCCTGATATACAAAAAACCTGCACACACGACCACCCATACCTTCCATACTTGCATATACACCTCACACATGACAATTCAGCAACTCACTGTATAATCATACACGTCATCCATGATCATACAGCTAATCCCTATATACCCACCAATGATAATACATCCACGAGATATATAAATATATACCACAAGGACACTCCCTATATACCCACACGCTCGATAATGTCCACACAGCTTACTCCAGGTATGCATATACACTTCAATCATGACCGTACAGTCATTCCATGTATACCTATACACATTACCCGTAACCATAAAATAACTCCCTATTTATCCACACACCCCATCCATGATCATACAGACAACACATGTGCATCCAACCCATGACCATACAGTCACTCCATATATACATAATCAACACACAGATGACCATGTAACTATATTCATACACCACATCAATGTCCATACGGGCACATCGGGTGCACCCGTACTGGATATACACAACCATACAACATACAGTCACTCCATTCATACCGATTCACCTCACACATGACCATCACCTCTCCCTGTATACATATACATCTTACAATGGACAGCCCACACATAACCATATAGTCACTCCGTGTGTACCTATTCACATCATTCATGACATACAATAACTCCCTGTATACCTATTCACCTCAACTATGATCATAGAGTAACCCCCTGACTACCATCTTGGCATCCACCCTGCGTCCAGTTGATATTTTTTGTTACCATAATGGACCAGAATAGCCAAAGATTATGGTTCATCTCGGTTCCGTCTCAACGTTCCGCCAATTTCCATTCAATAATATGGCCAGAATCACAAAAGAGGTTCTTGGCAACATTCCATACTTTAAAATGAATTTGTCATGCCCCATACGGAACTGGGACAACCAGAATAGAACATATAGTTGTCAGTTAATTAACTAACACGTATAATAACCAAGTGAGTCACAATTTACTACCTTTTCGGATAACACAGAGAATAATGTTCAGGATATATGTAAAAAAAAACTTTTTTCAAATTTGGTTGCCATTTTGGAATCCATCTTGAGCACTTTGGTCTATAGATACCGCTGTGTGACACATTTAAGATAGACCAAAACAATAAACACATTTGAATCCAGAAACAGTTACATTTTACCAATGATAGTTGCATTTTACTTGAAAAAATGGTCTATACCTGAAAAGTTATTTTTTGCCGATATTTATGTCCAGTTTTTGAGAGAAAAGTCCAATATTTTTGGTGATGTCAGTGGTAACAATAGTAACAATTAACCATGGTGCATCAGATATGTTAGTATTCAATGTATAGGAGGCAGTTTTATACATCAACCACAACTTGTAAGCGAGTGCAGGACACGCTGGGGCAATATTTACCATTTTCCATATTTTGGCGGCCATTTTGGCAGCCATTTTGAGCCAAAGTAAGAATTTTGGTTCCAATGAGTTGGAATATTCATAGGTAATGATATGCCTCACTTACATTACAAAGTTCTGTTCATTTCTTGTTGAAATATGACTAAAATCCCAATTGTGATTTTTTTTGTGAAATTTTATACCGTGTTCCAATAATTGCATATTTAATTGCTCCAATGATCAGTTAATATACAAAACACAATATAAAGTCACATTACTCAAGCAGTTCCAAACGACATGAACTGGTCTAGAAGATATTTGTGAAAAAACGTCATATTTTCAAATTAATCCTGATTCACAGAACTTTCAACCGGGTGTGATTTCATGAAGAGCGTTCATTTATTAAATAACATACTTGTCCATATATGTATAGCAGATGATGAGATAGTTATGACAGAAAGGTCACGAGGGGTGATTCCAGTAACAAAGTATTCCCATGTTCATGAGATTATATGTATAACGAGTGTGATATGTCTCGACATTGACTTGCTGTATTTTCGCGGCAATAAAAACAGTATGTGACTTTAAGTTGATTTTATGGGTGAAATATGGGTCACAGGCAGCGACAGGCACCCTCATTGGATTCAGCATACTTGAATTATGCTAGAAAACTTAGTTTCATGCTTTTCCCCAAAAATGCCTCTAGGTTTCTAGTATTCCACAAATGTAGCTTTTCCGACCAGACTAATACTATTAATTCATATATCAATGCTTTGTTATTTATTCTTATTTAATGTACAAATAAACATCTACATCTACAATAGAGGGTTCCGCTTATAGTGATTGTGCGGAGTGTGTGGTCTCTACGTGTGTATCCATGGTAACTGTGTACTGCGCAGATATGCCTGCGTTTCATGTGGCTGGGGCTAGACTTCGGTAATATTACTTTTAATACTTGTGAATAACGACAAACAAGTTTCAATATATCAGAATGAAAGTAATATAGTCCAGGAGATATTGGTCGATCCTTGCACTGCCCCAGCACTCAACTACATCTCACTAATTTTCTTCGTTATTGTCACCTCTAATTATTTTCGGTTGTTAACAAGAACAAAAAGTGTCTGCAGCGACTCCAAACAAGATAGCGTCCATCATCATGGTGACATTTTTGTTGATATGCACCTGGTCTCTTCGGTCGCCATTATAGTAAATATAACATAACATGCGGTGGTGGCCAAAATGTGAAATATGGCTAACTTTTCAACATTTCACCACTTATCGTTTGTGCCTGTGATGACAGGGTATGTTAGTGCGATTGTATCCATTTATCTTATAGAAGAGTCATTTGTGCATACAATGAGACAATATAATGCATTTCTGGCGGGATATTTTTTCCCGATATCACATTTTTACAAGTGCTGGTATAATCCGGTAAACGCCGAACCGACGCTGACAACGTAATGTCTGTTTCTATTTAGTGGATGTTATTGTTAGTATATCTCCATCATACATAAATATGTGTAGGAAATACCCCCGCTCGGTTTCCTCTTATACTTGAGTTGAAGAATAATCACCCCAAATCCAAGATGGCGGGAAAATGGCGACCAGAAATTGAAAGATCACCGAAAATCGCCGAGTTCCATACCAGTGAGCGCTAGTACCGTGACAACTACATGTATTCTTACAGTTGAGTTTGGATAACTGAGGCGAAGTAATTGCCTTACAACTCATGCAAGAATTTTTTGCCCCAAATCCAAGATGGCGGCTAAAATGGTGACATACATTTGAAAACACGCCTATATTCCTTTACTTTAAGACAATGGGCGTTATTGTTACGCGATTTCTACCCACATTGGCGTGTGGATATGGAACATTGATACTACGTACTCGTTTGAGTTGGGCAATTGATACTCACAGCTAAGATTGGAGGCCAGAAATTGAAGTCGTCGATTTTTTTCACATATTAATTTACACTTGTGACATAATATAGACGAACCGGTTCATAATCCATCGGCGATTTTTCAATTTCTGGTCGCCTTTTTGGCCGCCATCTTGGATTTCGGTGAATATTCCTCAACACATGTATAAGAGCAATCCCAGTCTGGGTATTTCCAACACGTATATATACATGGGTGGAGTTATAATAACAATAACACCCACTGAATCGTAACCGACATTAAGTTGTTAGCGTCGATTCGGCGTTGACCGGATATAACGGAATTTGGAGAAAAAAACCTGATTTCTGGCAAAAACATCCGGCCAGCAATGTACATTATTCTTATTATGTGCACAATTGATAAATATATTATAACTATATAATATCGCGCGAAAATGCCTATGTTTTCCCACGATAGGTGGTGCAATCTTTTTGCAATCTTAGTATAAAACTCGGCAATTCATCACTTTTGTAACATTTCGGAGATTAAATTATATTAGATATATAGATGAATACCTGATACAGTAATACTAGGAATTCATGTACATTTACCATAAAAATACTTACATACGTTACACATTTATCAGCTGTTTGCAACATTCCACATATAAGCGATTGAAACCATATTCACTCTCAGTGACTACATGTAAATAGGAATAAATAGAAAATACATTTTATATAATAATTCAGTTTTAAATTATTAAACGTTGTATCGGTACCACATCAAACCATAGACGGTATTGTGGGTATCGTATTTCCGGGGTATAATAATTAAGTGACTTTTCGAACTTGTGAAGAGATCATTTCCAGGACACTCAAGTTTATTGGGGTTGACTCGTGCGTACATATTATACCTGTATAGACTTTTCTAAAAGGAACCAGTTTTTCGAAAAAAAAAATTCTTGTTTCGATTGGCATCGTGCGGTATACTTCTCACATTTGTATCTATAATTCAACTATGTGAGGAAAACATTTAACGATAAGTTAATTGGCTTGAGTTTAGTCCTATAAATTCCTAGATAATTTTTCTTCAGTTAATCACACATTTACTGAAAGGAGATTACCTGTCAACCGCAATATCTATAGAGACCAATGCTTATATTGAGGTATACAAAGAAGCAATAATTGATTCCGTCAAATTCCCGACTTACATTTTGCGTGCATGGAGCTCTGGGAATTGTAGTTCAGCTAGCATTAATACGGTATTCTGTCTCGAAATGGCAGCTAACGCATTCTTCGACCATAAATCGACCATGTGCATGTAACATATTGTATTAATTTAATTTGCTCTGCTTTATGTAGACCTAGTGCGTTTAAGATAGGAATTATTAGTGGGGTAGATTAGCAACACAATTGCAAAGCATGACATTTTGCACGTTCTGAATTCCTATGATGCTAGGGGGGAAATGATGATATTAAGAACATGTACCGTTATTTTTCTGAAGTTATCATTTTCACGGCCTTTGGTGTCTAAACGAATGGATATGAACACATGTGTATAACGCATTCAAAAACATATATATGGACAAATAATGGAAATTGGTTGTTGCAAACCGACGTTAATCAAGATGGATATTCCCGTCGTTTTGCAAACACCAGAGCAGAGCAGACTTGACTAAAGGCCCACTTAATTTTCGAACCCCCAGACCACGAATATAAAATATATGCAATATTATATAACAGTAGAAAGAAGAGCTCCAAAACATTGCGTTATCGACTTATCCGGTGTAATAAATGTTCAGTTACCGACGTACTTTTGTGCTTAAATTTCATCTATTTTGTAGTGCAAAGTATGATTTTCAATGGAGGGGGAATAACTCTATATCCAGTCCTACGACTGTCGACAGACCAATTTTACTAGCTCT
Source organism: Siphonodentalium dalli (assembly GCA_032622095.1). Classification (NCBI taxonomy): domain Eukaryota; kingdom Metazoa; phylum Mollusca; class Scaphopoda; order Gadilida; family Siphonodentaliidae; genus Siphonodentalium; species Siphonodentalium dalli. Next base: position 52,568,599 of record CP136067.1, read on the forward strand.
CTGAGACATATGACCCCCGCAGGGCAACCCTATTAAAACTGTCACAACAATTTGATAACATACAATAAAATCCCCACACCACAGTATCACTACAGCGTGGCACAAAATTAATTATTTTGCTCTACACATGTCACAAACTGTGAAGTCTGTGAAATTTATAACACCTGGTCTACAACATTCAGCGATGTCTTTTAGCTCATGTATCCTTTTCAGAATATATGTGCAAAGTGTCAACAGTTCTCAGAATTGAATAGATATAACAAACATTATTTAAAGTAATAAGGCAAGATCACAGTTATTATCCAGTATTTATCCCTTCGATAAATGGATACTCTACGATGAGTGGTAATTCGTATGGATATTAAGATAAGTTCAACAGACATCCTTATAGGCTACGTGTTTGTTGAACTTATTATCTGAACATATGGTAATTCATGGAGCAATCTCGGAGGAGGGGGTGTTTTATCTGCCTGTCGACCGCTCACATTATCTCACGATAACATTCATACAAATGAAGAATAGAACATTCCAATGTATATAATTAGAACTGAGTGGGGAATCCATTTAGTAAAACATTGGTTAAAGCGACATAATCAACTCAATTTCACAAAATGTGTAAGTTAGTCCGTTTTCTGGTATAAAAGGTTTTAATTTATGCCGACGGCAGTATTTTATACATTTTCTCCATTGCTGTAAACATAGTTTCTTGCCAATAAAACAAACTGCATCAGTTACAATATTGCACATGCCGGTTACTATAACAATTCAACTGTGGAATAAACTGAGCGCTGGGCCTGTTGGGGGCCCATATTTAGAGTGTACCGATTGTATGGTTATTCAGTCAATTTTAATCCCGGAACATTCTATATTTTGTTTAGCGTTTTGATACTTGTGATGTCTCATGGAAATTAATAGACTGTTCATTCTGATTTGATATAAGGCCAGTTTTGATTCACTTATTATGGCCTAATACTTCATAAACATGCATCATGCTATACATATAGTTTGAGTACATGCATAAATGCTACTCACCAAATACACAAGAAGAATCTAATCAAGCGAATGGTATCCTAGCTATCCGTATATGCGATGTGTACTTCAAGTTTTTGAAACATTTCTCTATATTATAACTAAAGTTTATGTTATGAATCTGTGTAATATTTATACCCATCAGCTGTACATGTATGTACAATTATGTTTATGTCCCCTCATGTCCACGTTTCGGGTTGATGTCATTGGTTTGCGTTTCCGACGAAGTCCTTTTTGTGGTGTATCATTTGATCTGCGCTTCGAACTTGTTTTTCTGAGTTTGTTTATTTTATCCTGACGTAAATTGTCATCTATTGTTATTAATTCCTTTGGATGTGAACTGTGAACTTCACTTCCAAAATTATAGTGTGTTGAACCCTCATTCGTTTTCACAATACTATCACCTTCGAGGAAATTTGGAAGGTCTGCTTCAGGATTCCACAAGGAAAACATGTAAGATATGTGCAAGTCGATAAGGTTGCACACATGAATCAATGCTGACTTTGGTGGCATCCAGAAATGTGGAGGTCTGAATGTATCAGAGCCGGGTCTCTTGGTAGAATATTGCCGGACTTCATCGAATGTGAGACTTCCCACTGGAATGGACTTTGGTGAATACATCATTTGCACTAAGCTCATGTAGGCACATCTGTTAATTTTCGCACCATCCTTGTTCATATTATACTGAACCAGAGATTCAAAAAACTCCTGGCTTTTCATTGCCTGCTCAATGAGTTTTTGGTGAGATATACCATGTAATTTCGGAAGGAAATCATTACCAGCCATGCTCAAGAGTGTTGATATAGATGCTGCAACATTCGCCCAAGGATGTTCTATATTTCTTATCAGGTTTGTTATGTTGTATATTTCTGACGATTGCTTTTGCAGCAGGATATACAGATGATCATATTTGAAATCCTGATTATCTTTCCTGGGCCAGAATAAAAACAGTGCGAATACATGCAAAACAACCGAGTCAATGTCAGCCGATGTCACCATGGCAAGCACAGCGTCTTCTTCTGCGAGGGAATCTGGAATGTTTTTTTTTAGCAATCTATCTGAGCCATCTCGGCCTCACCCTTCCGCTGCCTAATTTGTTCCATAAACTTCTTGGATGCTAATCCCTTTGAATCATATGTTGCGTGAAGTGGTGTTGAAACTTTTGGAGAGGTATCTGATACAGTAAATTCACTGTCAACGATGATGTTGATGTTCTTCACTTGCAACTTATCAACATTTGCAGCAAGATAATTGCCGATCAGCTTCTTTCCCTCAGTTGTAGATGTTATCGATGACTTACAAAATTTTGTCTCGCTGAGCACTGCATCGCTAGTATTCAAATGAGCAATTGTTATACTCCCCTTCTTCTCTCTTCCTCTCCTAGTAGCAGCTTTGAAGTCATCTGGTGTAAAACTGTACTTCTCTTCACATATGATGACTATCAAGATTATGAAGATTCTTGGTGAGAAAACGAATGATTCCATTCTCAATGTATCTTATATATTGTAAGCCAGATGTTACATGGGTCTTGAACTGAACCCCAGCAAATTCAACTGTGGCATACTTATTTTTTTTCGATTGAACATCAGTGAACCCCTTGAATTCAGAAATTATTTCAGCACTTTGTGGACTACATGATTTGATTAGGTGTGTGATGGCCTTCTTCACTCCAGTTGATTACTGAACAGCCTTTTTGGAGCAGTCTGGCTGAAGAAGAGCTTGACAAGTGTTGTGTTTTAAACTAAACCCTTGAATAGTCTTCATATCTCCCTTCACCTGCCTAATCCTCTTTTCCTCATCGTTCTTCTTCGTTGTGCTGGTACATTTCGCCCTGTTTATTGTTATACCTGTGCTCCTTTTAACCTTTGCTAATAATTCTTCGTTTGTATTCAGTACAGTGATTGTAGATTCTAACATTCCAAAAAGTTTGCTGTGACAATACTTTCTGCTCAGAAACAAACCAATATTCTTAGTATCCCTGTCCAGGATTGTGTTGGAAAGGATTTTTTTTATTGTACACATTGTATACCGTTTGATCTTGCGTTGTTGAAAAGGAATCTTGGCGTAGGAGCATCTGGATGGTTGGTACAATATGCTTGATGTCAGACTTCGATAGCTCTCGCGACAAGTATACACAACTCTCTGTCTCTTCTCTGTCAAACCTAAATGAGACGTTTTCATCACTCTCCTTTTCTGAATCGTGACCAAACAGATCTACTCTCTTTTGGTGTATTGAATTGGATGAATCGATAACTGACATCCGTGGAAAGATACTTTCCAAAGTTGATCCAGGTCGAAAACCCCTCAGAGCATCGACATGGTCCATTTCTCGCTGGGTGTCCAATGCTAAATTCACATTACCTCCCTTATGCGGTGTGGTGAATAGTGTTTTTTTCATGTTGGCATGAAAAACTCCGGCACTATAGTGTTGGTGTAGAAGCTGAACACAGAACGATGCATATGACGTCGCAGCATTTAGAAAAGAAAATGACAGGGATGATTTAACACTTGCGAGCAGCAGATTGTAACTATCTGGTCCTCCTTGTCGTTCTGCGTGGTAAATACTAACAATCTCATCATAGTGTAGTAACATGTCCATGTGCAACTGAAATGTTGCATTTTTAGAAGATGGGTCACTTAGATACTGTTGATAAAGGAAGTGCCATTTCTCTTTAATTTTAGCTGGGGTTGATCCTTCGATATCCTTGATAAATGAAATTTGTTTATCAGAGGAAAGTGATTCCATGAATTTTATTATCAAGGCGCAATGTAGAGCAAGAGACAGCCGTCTTATGTTTTTTGTTGCTGCATCAATGTGACTAATACTAATCAATTTTGCCCATTCCTTCTCGCCGTCCATGTCTTTCATAAACATCAATAAATGCTGAATCCCCGCATTTTTGTATGCACTAAACAAGTTTGTTATTTTGGATTTTCTCAGATGTAGTAAGGGAAATTCTGTAAGAAATGACTGTATTTCGGGTCCTTGTCTGTCAATATAAACATATTCTTTGCAATCTTGTGATCAGGTGCCATCATTATCTTATGCTTGCAGTCTCCCAGCGAGGGATTGTGTCCGGTTTTGACCAGGACGTCATCGAGTACTTCCCTCAATTTGTTTATATCGTCGTCTCGACCTAATGCTGGGGTGGATGTCTACAAATCATTGGAGGCGGTGTGAAGCTGGGAGAGAATTGTCTTTCTTATTCAGGCTTTTCAACATCTTCGTTCAGATCTATAAGTTTTAGTTTTTTTGTGACAATTTGATCAACATTTGCGATATCATCTCGTTCAATGCTAGATTGGTCATCAATGGTGATACTTGATATACTGATATTAATATCTTCTACGTCGTGGTCTGTAAAAGTCTGATCAACATTTGAGATCTCGGCTTGTTCACTGCCAGGTTGGTCCTCAAATGTCATACTTGACATACTGATATTTATGTCCTCTATGTCGTTGCGAGAATTTGATGAATCGATAAAATGAGGAAGATCCTTATGACCCTCAAATATTGGTGCAGCAATGGATTCTCTAAATAGATCTTTCAGACATGTCTTTCTCAGGTATCTTAAAATTGGAACTACACCCCAGATAGCTTCATTCTGGAATTCTGTCCAAACCATGTTCTCCTCTTGAGAGGGGTTGGTAAGGCAACGCATTATGTCATTTTCTGTAAGTGTTACATTGTCCTTGCATGCACATTTGCTACTGCTACTGCCATCACATATCTCTTGATCGTGCCATGATTATGTTATGGCAGCATATTTCGGAACACCTTTTAATGTAATCGGAAGTGTACATAACTGACGTACGTGATTGACCTGGAACGGGGTCGTCATGGAATGTCAATCGAACAAGATTATCGAGCAACAACACTAAATGACATTCTTGAAGAGATACAAAATGTTCCATGATGCAAGATGTTCCAGATTGAATGTATGCCAGTGGATACTTCCTGATGTATGTCTGGAAGTAGCACATGTCTGGATCAGCTAACTCCTTAAGTGAACGTTCAGCAAATCGAAGACTATTTACTATCCCGGCATCTGAAGCTATAGAGAAAATATTTGATATCGAACTATAGTTGATATATAGCTCAGTTGTGTTTAGTTGCTGCATCACACCAGTATATTTACGATTTAGAGTTCCCATCAATGCATCGGTGATAGAATATAGTCTGACTAGTTTGATGTCGACTAATTTCTCAAATTATTTTGATCTGCGTAAACTGTCCTTATTGCAGAAAGTGTTCAGGAGAAATATCTGCAACTGCAGCGGCAAATGGATACACCAGTCTTGTATGATATTAAATTGATCCCAACTTAATGTACCACTGTGCGTGGATGAATTGTACTGAACGCACATCCGACAATAATCTTGATATCCGATCCTCACAGACTGTATTTCAATTTCGTTTGAATATAGTAACGATGGATGAAATGTATGGAGGATCCCAACACTGGATGAAATGATGGATGAAATGAAACGATGGATGAAATGTATGGAGGATCCCAACGTTATCGTTTGATTGGAATATTGCCATGGTTCCTTTTGCGAGAAATAATATTTCATAAACGTTTATTCGGTGATTTTTGCTTACTGAGTTAGACACGATAAATCCAATTTCGTCATACAATTCTGTCACCGCACCATCCACTATTTCAATGTAGATGTGAACACCGGGAGAATGATCACAGTTCATATGACATGGAAGACACGCCACCAAAATATTGGAACCTTGAAATATTCTCCTAACATCAGATGCTAGCTCTGTCTCAATGAAATACGGAACAATGAATAATGGAGTTTCCAAATGTAATACCATCCTGTTTCTTTTTCATCTCAAGTCGGAGTTTGTTCATCTCAATAAATTGGTCACAGCTTTCTCGCAGCGTTGACGTTCGATCACATAACGTTGAGTAAAAGTTCCACTTCTCATGCAGCATACATTCAAAAGAATCAGAATATGGTTGCTTCGAGAAGTGACATTCAAAGAACTTTATTTTCCTCCATTCTGTATCTGCGAAATGTACTTTATGTTCGGTTTGTAGGGTCAAACAGTCTTCTTCTGACAAAACCAACTGTGATAGGAGATAATTTTCAACCAATTCAGAGAAGAAATTGGAATGGACAATTGTTTTATATAGCTCAAAATTTGAACCACATGCTCTCCTGATGAGCACATTTTGACCTCAATATCTGAGCATATATCTCTGCAATTATCCATGTCATCAAAGTGATAGCAAACATATCTGAGGAACGAAGAGAATGGCACATGTAGTACATCGTCGGTCTTCGTTGTGCCATACTTCATCAACTCTCTTAAAAGATTGTCAGTCCGTTTTTGTTGTTTTGTCTTAGAAATTTAATAACATCGCTGTAGACAAACAACTTTTCTCATCCTATGGAATGGAACTCGATGCCATGGAATCTTGACATCGTCCTCAAAATGCCCTGGAATAATAATGAAGTGTCAAGGCTGAATATAATGAACACCGACTGCCAATTCATGTAAAAGATTGACAGGAAAATAAGTAACATGTATGTGAGCAATGTGTGATTAACTGAAATTTATAGTCCCATACAATAGATTGTATATGGTCCTCGTGTCGCAATAAACATTAATGTCGGACCAATGCATCATAAATGTGAGTACAGCTTATTAACTCAGTTCATTTATGAACAGTGGTATTCATTCCAAAGGTTTTTTTTTACCCCATGTTACTTGCATTAATCTTATATTGTACCATATATACACAATTGTACTACAGAATATTCAATGGAAACTTCCATCTAGAGTTCATCCCGATCATGAATATGGAATGTTGGATAATCGGATGATAGATGTGAGCTGCAGAGTGTGCCAAAGGATTTAGTGATGCAAATTTAGAGTGAATTCCAAGGTGACCATGTTTTAATGACAATCGATTATATTCGATATCTACCATCTGATGACACTCAACACATATGTGAAATTGTGCATTGATTGAATGGTTATAGCCTGTAATGAGTGTCAAATGAAACGAGGATGCCGTACTAATTAATGTACGGACGACGGATGCCAACTGATAATAGCTCTCTTGACTTTGTCAAGTGAAGCTAACGAAACCACTCAAATGGAGATATATAACAAATATCTACTCACTGCATAATCAATTCAGATGACAATTGATGTCCAGTATATGCTCTGCGTGTGTTCACAGCGAAACGGCAAATCCAGCAAAATCACAATTAGTTAAACTGAAAGTGAGAATATTAAATTAGTGTGCATTACAATAAAATTACGGTATATACGTGCAATGTAAAATATTTTACAGCTTTATATAACATTTATGATTCCTGTTTTGGTATTTGCTCCACAAAACCCAGTCTGATTAAAACCATACTCAGATTCTAACGATACTGAGTCTGGCGAATTCCGCTATCGGTCGCATTACTGTGGCTATAAATAACTTCCACAGACAACCCCCTGCAGTATGACGTCACCGCCCACAATTGTCTTTAAAAATAACTTTGATTGACATAATGTAGAATCGGTTTCGTTTTCGCAAAAGAAAAACATGGCTTCTTATTCGATATCAACCCCAATTAAGCCTAATCCAAAAGCGAAATCTACCTCAGATTGCGACATATGCGGCTTTAGTTTTATTGGGACGTATCTCGCATCTACCGGGAAGAACGAACTCTCTGCAAAAAGCAAAGTTGTTTTGAAAGATAAGTCTGAATATCATTAACAACGTGAATTTGTGCAAAATATTAGAATTGCCGGACAATTATTTTTCGATCGGAGACACCATTTGTTTAAAATGCAACAGAAAATTAGACCAAATAGCAGGCCACTCGGATAAAGTTGAGAAAATAAAGATTGAACTGAAACAACATTATATTGACGCTTCTAGCACAAGAATAAAACGACAAGCAAAATCACCAGTGGCATGTGACGAAAAAAAGGCCAAAAAACAAATGATATCAGACCCAAATCAGTTGTTAACTGCAGATGTGAGGCAATGTTTACCAAAATTCAGTATAAGTGAGCCAACATTCGTCAATCAAACACCCTGTCTGACAACAAGACCACCAGCACCAACAACAACCTTCAGAAAAATTGTACCTATGCCAGTGACTGGACATCCATTAATTTGTAAACCTCCTGTGATAATAAAACCATTAGGGGTCCACCAGATAACATTAAAATCATTTGCACTGCCACAAGATGTGCAGTTTCCATATTTTAAAGGGAACATCACACCCAAATTCAGCCGAAGTGATGCTTCAACCACAACTGACAGCCCTCGATTAAGAAAATTACAAGAGATCACAAAAATATCAACTGTGTGAAGCCAAAAGCCAAGAAAAGACTGACCTTCACCAGACTTAATAAATCTGATACACAGAGGGCCACTCATGGAAAAACAACATGCGAGGTAAGCATTCTCATTTTCTTATAAAGTTATGGAATGATTATATTTAATATATATATATATAACCCCTTGGTCCTAAATATGATTAAATGTATCATTCCATCAAATGTTGCAAACAAGTTATTTTTATCATTTTCAGAAAAATATAAAAATATCAACCTGCATTATTTACTGAAAAATTAAACTGTTGTTGTTGCTGAATGCATAAATCATGTACTTTTTATTGCACTACTTCAATTGAGAATGAGGCCAAGTAGCTCATGAGTTTTCTCATGGAAAATGTTTGTCAGAAAAGTATTGTTTCCCTTTTTTCAGAAAGCAATCACGTCCAAGCCAATATTTAAAGACATATTATGGAATTGTTCGGGTGCGTGAAATTGATAAGTTAGTACTCAGGCGATATGCCAACCTGGGGAGTGTAGCATTCTACTAACATCCTCGAAAATTTCAAAGAAATCGACCATACCTCTCCATAGAAAATATCGTCTGAACTACGCCCAATTGTAAATATTTACATCTCGATTCGGGACGCAACTATCGGCGATAATCTAACATAAATGAGTTCGCCATAGAGAGTCATTGCATTTAATATATAAGAATGACGGTGTGTACCGTCAATTTGGATTAATATTCGTAACAAATAACTACGTTGAGAAAGATTATTCTCAATTTCTATTTGATCACCCTACCGGAGTGTTTCACATCACTTTAAGATGCGCATGTCTTCATCGACACAACTCCCTTTCAATAGAAGTTTATACCACACCCATGTCAGTTACATTCAACATCTCTATGTTTTCATTTCAGATAAATATCCATTATGGTTCAAAAACAAGGAGGTTTACAATTGAAGACCCACCGAAGTTGAGTTTAGTTTCATCATTGGTTTATGAAAATAACATAACTTTATCGAAGAAAGTTTGTCAGTTGTGTCCATCGGAAACTGTAAAAGAAGTTGCTGATATGATCGAAAAGGAGTGCATCATGCTCTGTTCAACGAACAGTAGTTCACTTATTCGGAATAAAGACATAACCACCCTTTGTAATTTCTCATGGACCACACTCTATGATGAACTTGTAACCAGAGCTCCACATCTGTGTGAAATAGTTAAAGCTGTAATATCGAAATGTGGTATACCAACAAAAGAGAGATGGAAATATCTTCACTGATATGTGTAGCACTGAGACACAGAAATATGCATATGTCCATGTTGCAGAATATTGTGGGTGTACTCCTCTCAAATTCTGGGTGTAGTGAAAAGGTAAGTTCAGTACACAAAGTACAAGTACAGAAAACAAAAATAGGCTATTATAGCCAACGAATATTTGTGCTCCCATCCTTATTAGTTCTGGATTAGGTCAGTTCTCGGAACCAAATTTTGCATACTGACACCTTGTGATTTGTAACACGAGAAAATAGAATTTAATTTAATTAATATAATTTACTAAATGAATCGCTGAAAGAATAAATGATTGTACCGTAACTATGGTGTGAGCCAATAAACCATTTTCAATCAACGAGTCTTCTCATTAACTCTAATTACACACAGGTTTGATTAATGTATTAGTTACATGTATATCAAAATGAATTTATTTTAATAAAAATTAAAAAAACAGAATTAATGAAATTTGTTTATTAAATTTGTTTAGTTAATTATAAGTTAGCATCTGGACCACAGAATACTTAATGCATCTTTTCAGACACAGCAACGATTACAGAAACTAGGATTTTCATCTTGCCGGAATACATCGAGAAAGAAAGTCGAAGAGCTCTCAAAACTGGAAATCACTAGGATCAAAGAAGTGAAGAACAAATGGGGAAAAAGTGCTTTGCCAACAGGTGGTGTTAGTACTATGAACAAATCATGGTGAGTTCTGAACCACATGTATATAAATAAAAAGTATAGAAGAGAATCATGTACTGCTCCTCCCATATAAAAAGCACCATGATACTACCATGGTAAAGTAGAATGGCCTAGATATATATAACACGGTAGTACCATGATGATGTACTACCGTGATAGACCACGGTACTACAGTGACAGTATATATTGGTAAAGTATATATAACATGGTAGTACCATGGTGTTGGTAGTACCATGGTGCTTTTTATATGGGTCTAGAGATGACAATAATCTCCATTACATGTACTACCAAACACACGTATGAGAAACCCTGGTCCTGTACATTCATGTATTCACTACAGGTGTTCAAGCGATAAATATCCAGTGCAAATTTCTATACTAAAAATAGCCAATAAATCTTCCCGCAAATGTGAACAAAAATCTAAATACAATTGATAAACCCCCCCCCCCCCCCTTCACACGTTGAAACAATTATGTAAACAAAACTGTTTCAGTGATTTGTCAAAGAACTTTGTTTAGTGTTCAAATATTTTAGTCTGAATCTATTTTTCAGATAACTTTCAATGCATTGGCCTATTCCAATGCTATAAGTCATGTTTTTATTAAACTGGTATATCGTAAGGACTAATTCAATGTTTATTGGGGATTCCACTGTAACAGTATGGTTTACACCACAATGGTTTTGAAAATCACCATGTATTTTATTTTTCAGAACATGTAGTGCAGCTCAAATTGAGTTTGGCTGGAGATAACTGGGATAGAAGAATTGTCCCGACATATATGACAACACTTTTTCAATATGGTTGCACTCATAGACAGGGTAGATCCCACAGGGTTGAGTTGTGAGCCTGACTGTACTGATGTCCGATATATACCTAATAGTCTATTCCTCCCTACGAAGGATCAACAAATTCTTTTGAAGGCTGAACTAGCTTATTTGCTGATAAATAGAGCAAAGTTGTACCTCCCAGAGCGGGAGAAGAAAACTCATAAGATGATTGGAAGCACATACTTCAACCCACTACAGCATGTAATGCAGAAGAAATCAGAACAGGTGAGTTAACCAATAATGTCTGAGACTTTCGCTATGATTTTTACTTACTAGTTATTTATTTTTTACTCCTTTCAACGTGCAAAATGTTGTCTTATTTTTTTTGTTTCATTACACACTTTTCTCTTTGTTCCACTGAAAAAATTATGAAAGCCAAATGTGAATTTTAAATTAGGCCCGTGTATGTAGATACCAAACAATTTAATTTTGTCGATTAAAGGTGGGCATAATGTTAAAATAGTCACATCCATTAAAACCACTATAAACAGAGTTAACTTTAAAATATAGACAGACATTGTTCTTATACCAATTATAAATATTACAATTGCATTATCAGTATGCCATATTGTGAAGTTTGTATGATGTGTTATGTAAACAAAAGTCATATAATGGAACAGTACAATTCGTAACAAAAAATAACAAAGTAGTTATTTTTTTTCTCTCTAAAATGACAAATATGTGAAAATTTAATATCAAACAAGCTACACGTGTACATGTAGTGTGTTACATGACGCACATCCTAATCCGTATGTGTTTTATACACCACATGTATCTCTTAAGCCTGTTAGGGGTCTTACTAAACACTCATTGATTAGTTGCTTATTAGGAACTGTTCAGATAATAAGTTCAATGGCTATAACATGATTGTTAAACTTATTATCTCACCTTTTCAAAAAAATGAAACTGCCCTTGTATTAGCTGGGCGTCTGTTGTCGGCTTATCTGTTCTGAACATCTAGATGAATCATAAACCATGCCATTGTATTTTTGAATTAGATGTAAAACAGGTTTTTATAAAAATTGGCCTGGAACCCTACACTAGTCCCTTTAAACACTTATACGAACTAGTAATATTACATTAAAATTTAATGTTAAATCCTACATGATAGATGTTTTTACTTTCTACAGATTGTTCTCGGATATCAACGAGTCAGTGATGTGAGACATGATAACCCTGATGGCAACATTATCAAATGAATTTGTACCCACAACACCCACCACCGATCCCAAAGAAAAACATGTAGTGGAACCAGTTTTCTTTGGTGGAGATTGGCTGACGGATGAGCGAGCACAAGGGGCCAAAGTATGCATGGGAAACGCTGCAAATAGTTTTCAGCGACTAGACGGGTTAATTCCAAAGTCCGAGGATTTGCATAGATCCATGAATCAATTAGATGTGAGTTTATCAAATAGTAAACTTTCATTCCACATGTACCGGTGTATGACAGTATTATGTAAATTCAGTAAATATTTATTATTTGTCAATTTGGTTCAGTAGGTCTGTAAATAAGGATTAACAAAAAAATTCTAACCAAAATGAATGTTTATTACATAATGAGACCGATGCAGAAATATTCATTGTAATGAACTTCCATTGAAGTTACATGTATTATATAATAACAAACTAAACTGTGTATGCTGAAATAGTATTGATAATTAATTTTTGTTGGCAATAAATTGAAATTGTGGTTGACTTATTTGCACGCACAGTACTTTTTTTGTGTATTGCAGATGTCATGAGCTTTATTTAACACACTGTGTCCCTGTGCCTCTACGAATGATAATGTATACCCGTATGATTAATAAAGACCGTCCCAGCGTTCATATGACTTCACACCTTTAATAAATGATAGTGAAATGAATCCCACCTATCTGCAAATATATTCACAAGTTAATCAATAGTAATCTATAGGTTTCTGTTCCGATTCAGATTGGCATTTGTGTATACATGTATTATGTGTAACTACTCTTATGTATATCATAGTGTGATATTGTTGTGTGGTACATATATCAGAATACATACATACTGTTCTTATAGGTTGGCATATGTATTTTTAATTTAAATTAAACATTATAACTTTCTTTCTTCTACAGGCTATTTGGAAAATTCTTTATAAGGAAAATTCATCAGGAACCCAGGGACACTTGTGTTTTACAGAAATGAACTAAAAGCTCATGACATCTGCAACAAACCAAAAAAAAAGTACCGAGCATGTGAAGAATTTTTACAGAAATTTTTTGATGCCATGTGTTGTTCACTGGTTATGGATAAGTTCAACATGGAGAAGCGAGATGATGATTTCCTCCCTGTGGATTATCTAAATGCAAGCGAAGACGATGTGCTGTCATTCGTTGAGCAGTCAGCTCTTGAAATCATTGGTGAAATTGTTTTCTTCTAATTCAGATGACAAATTTGATGGGCTGAAAAAGGAACTGGATAAAATGGAAACTGATGATCAAGTGTACATCGACACGGAGCACAAATTTGTTTGTAGAAGCCCAAACTGTGATAGGACATATGTTAACCTTCTAAGTCTGAAATCACATCAGGAAGCTAAGCATGGTTTGTCGGTTAAAAAGAAAAAACCCAAAGAAAAATCCAAAGATATAGATGACCGTGTCTATAACTATCAAAAAGCACTCTTTCAAATGGCAGCATTACATTTCAATCTGCAGACTAGCATTAACAATGGTGATGGGGCCAGAAATGTTAGGCTGGCTCAGCATGAACTTCTATTATTCCACCAATGCCACAAAGTGAAATACAGGTTGTCAAGTTTCCAGCTCATTGTCTCTACAAATTATGTTTTAACTGATCAACAAAAATTCCGATTAGTATGGAATAGGACTGTGAACAATAAAGGTGGAAAAAATAACAATGAATCTGTTGATGGATGGGTGGAGGTAGTGAACCGCGAATTGAAACATGATTGTGAAGGGTCAAAAGACTTCAGTGGATGCGAGACCATCTCAAAGGCTTATGACTCGCTTGTGCTAATAAATTTTTTTTTGATGAGACATCAAATGTTCGGAAGGTCATGGGATTGCACACGCGACAGAAGATGGTGGATAGTATCCTCTCCACCATTCAAAAAAGAAAACTATTAACCAAAGTGCCGAAAAGGAATGCATATAAATCTTTCCCTGCATTTCCCAGTATCTACAATATGGATGCCAGGGGGCTTAGTGACTTCTTCTTAACCCATACAAATAAATACTAATTTAGGCTATGGTAAGATGGTTATTTAATTTTCGGTATACATGTACATGTACACATGTATAATGGTAGGGGTACACTCTTGAGTCTTGATGGATAGATACATATACATTGTGATTAATGTGCTGACAACATTGGTGACACGTACATTGTAATTGTATTATTTTATCTAGATTGTGCCATGAATCTCTTATTCTGGCTACCACCGTAGACAGACCATATTCCACCCGTTCAAAACTTAGATTTTCTGACCTGTTCTGATGGGAAACTTCATAACTTCCAAGTTCCAACAAACGCAGGTAATATATTTCTTTGTTAATAATTGTTCCTCAATATTACAATAAATCTATTTATCAGTATGGGGTGTTCCCATCTTAGGATGGCATTATTTAGGTGACTTTTGTTAGCAGATAAATTATCAGAATTCACCTAAATCATGCCATATTAAGCCATGACCTTCACCTACATGTACATGTACCCCGTACTGTGAAATACATGTACATTATTGGGGAACATTTTTTTTCAATGTTATTAAGTTCCCAGTCAGAACATCAAAAAGTTCCAAGGTTTTCAAACGTACTCAATCAGATTTAACGCTCCTAAATTACTATTTCTTTGGCTTCGGGAGTAAAAAATATTTGATTTGAATCAAGCAACCCACCCATCAAAGCTCAGAGTGATCAGATATAGATTTTTGAAATTTATTATTTCAATTGTTTGTGGCCCAGAATCATGGCGTCAAACGGATGTTCTCGGTCAAAATTTGCCAATGGAGATTGATACTTGTACTAGTAATTCTAAAAACAAGCGGTATTAAATATGGCAAAATTCAGTGAATACATGTAGTCAAGTGATAATAGGGCCATATTTCTTTTGAACAAAAAGTTTATAAATAACATGTTTTGGGAAATTTGATGCCATAGTTGACAGTCAATGGTTAGCATTATTTTGTTGCAATTAATCAATTGTGATAACTAAAGCGTATTTTGAAGAAATGTTGTATTTCGATGCTATGGGGACCCTCCGATTGGTTTGATTACTTTTAACTGATGGAATATGATCTCTATGGGCGTAGCCAGAGTACACATTTATTACAGTAAGGTCAGTGATCTGATTCACTAGAACTTTCAGAGATAGATTCATCTTCCGACATCTGTCCTTTTCCGCTGAAAATTTTCAGTCTGCTTTCAATCAGTGTTTCGACATTGTCGCATATTTGACAGTCACAATGAAATTGACAAATATCACAACACATATGATTTGGGGTGGATGTACATTTGTTTTCTTCACAAGGACCAAATTTCTCTAACAATAACTCACGTCTACATTTTTTTTCTTCGTTCTTTACAAACTGATTCATATCTGTGTCACATTTTTTCAACATATTTCCGTTGAACATCAATATACTACGAGCTCTATCATCTTCGCGACATACCCTGCCACTTTCTTGGATGAAATCCTCAATGTCTCTCGGTGGTCCATAGTGAAGGCAAATGTTGAATCCTTTGATGTCAACTCCCATACCAAGGCACTGGTTGCTATCATGACCCGTATATCACCCTCTTTGTCCCCCATGCCTTCCAAATGCTTCGGTTTAACATCTGCATCTGTCTTGGCATGAAACATCTCTACACTGTTAGGTTTATTTACCCCATCAGTGAGGTACCTGTACACTTTCCCACATTGTGTCATAGAAGCACAATATATCATTATGCGTGGAACCCCCATCATATCATCTGCATCATTTATCATATCTGTCAGCCAATACATATTCACTTCAACACACTTTCCAAAACGCATAACTATGTACTTCATATTTGGCCGGTTTGGACTTGTGCTCAAATAAAGTAGATTTTTCTGCAAGTTCATGTGCTTTTTAATCATTGCCACCTTTTCCTTTGTATCAGTTGCTGTCAGAGCTATGAATGGAATGTCCGGAAAAATGACCTCAACTCATTGATATGGCCAAACCATTCTCGAAACACATCTTTCTTCTTGCCCTGCTTCTCACCCCTGAAACAAATAAAATAAAACATAGCTTTGACAATTGTTTTTACATTTTTACACAGTATTAGATCCATTTTAAATGACGTGATGTTTGTTGTAAGTTGAAAAACTTTCAGGAAATTACTTTTGTTTTGCATCTGGCCATGTTGGGTACCCATCAACTAGTACCCCAGATATGCAAATATTTTTCACCCGGTTCTTAGACACAAAAATAAGGGGACAGAAATCACATTATTTGGTATACTCCCATAAAGTACTGCATAATTATGAAACCATAGCCTTAGTAATATTTGTTTATGTATCATTCTACCAAAAAAAAAATCACCCTGATTAACTACATGTATGGGAGGCCAATTTCACATTTATTAAATAATTGGACTTAAGTGCAATTGAACATCACAATGAATTGCACTTGCAATTAGTTGTACACAAATATTATATAAGCAGCAATTGTGCTTAGTTAAAAACACGGTAATTTAACCACAATTATTTACTACCATAAACAAAATCCCCAATTGTATAAATAATATAATTGGATGTACATGTAATTCAGTCTAATACATTTGTGCCTACTGTTGAAGTTTTGGATACTACTTCAGCAAATGTGTGAAAACTACGGGTATGATATTAACTGGTGTAAAATTACGAAATACAAGTATGCATTCCTAAAGATTTTCACAAATGGTTCCAGTAGGAAGGATTCACCCTTTTTTATTAACTGGTATTATTACCATTTTTTAAACGTGCTCTCTAGTAGACTAATTGTAGTTTACCTGCACAATAAGATTCCATAACTTTGAGCTGATGTTGACAGAACATACATGTAAGCCGGCATTAAAATTTGATCTTTTGTTTTCGTTATTAATTAACCTGTGGCACTCGCTTTGGGTGAAGTCAGTGATCAAATGAGTATGGAGTGAAAATAATAGTAACAACACAATTGTGTTTGGTGTTATGGTTTATTAATGGCCCATCTAGGAAAGATTAACATGCATCGGGCCTATTAATCATTCCTTCAGGACCTTAATAATAAACCATCGCACCAGACAAATTCATGTTATTGGTATATTAATGATTCATGTGGGTAGGGAGGTAAAACTATCATAATTGTAGCCAGCATACATGTACATGTATACTTAACAGGTAGTTAAAACTTACCACTTTGAAATAGTGTGGACTTCATCTACAACAACCGATAGAACATGGAGGGGGTGATTTAAGAATTACAGACTGAACCACAGTGGCAACAATAATTATGGGTTCCCCGTTTGAGCCCGTGGTAGAATAGGCCTATCGCCCCACTGCGAGGGGTAAAAATCCCCTAATGTGGAACCCTGTTTGCCGTGGGGTGCATCCCGTGAGGTGTGGTGTAGGAGTCCTGTATGTACTGGGGCGGCGGTATCACGTGAGGCATCGACCCGCGGGTGCGGCTTATCTCATGGTCATCTTTGGTCCTCCATCTCTTCAAGACTGGGGTGGTTGAGTTGACCGGTCGTATCAATCGGCTAGTCACGCCTCTCCAAAGTGTTTCAGATTACATTTCTGCCATTTGTTATATTATCTAGTTGTGTCTTCTGTATTTTATTAATGTTTCTTTCGTGTCATGTCTTTGCATTTCGTCTTCATCAATGTTAAATGTTTCAATTTAGTACTGTTCAAGACTGTCTCACTGTGGAGAGGTACCGGGAGGCTGCTATATGCTGTGGCTAGACAGGTTGGTTACAGAACAATTTAACGTATATATACAGGGTGGTTAGAAGCGATAACACCAACGGTGTATCTGGTCCAGATCGCTGACTTCGTTGAATCAGATGGGATATCGCTTGATGTCAGATAGATACTGCGTCGTGATACTCGTTATGATTGCTTTCTGGTCACGAGGGATTGGGTCGTCATATTAAATATCTATTCAGGGCCCAGACCAATTTTTATGAAACCTAAATTACTTCTTATTAAGAGTATAATGTATACAATAACACGTTTGGTACGATAAGTATAAGAAGTACAGTAATGCCATAAATAATCGACTCCTTAACCACAGTAGAATTATGGGTAACTTTTCAGGATTTAGTCGGAAATATGGTTTGTTGCCATTCATCGGGAAGCTCTCAGTGAGAGATTTCCGATGAATGGCAACAAGTCATATTTCTTACTAAATCCTGAAAAGTTACCTATAATTCTGCTGTGGTTAAGGAGTCGATTATTGAGGACATTACTGTACGACACACCCTATCGTGTTGTTTAATATTGAATTTCCAATTCATTGATTTTATTTAAGAAATGGATGTTGATTTTCTTGCGTTCCATGGAGTATGGATTCAAGTTGGTCTAATATATTGTTTGGGACATGACGCGATGTTTTCCCATTTTTGCTTCTTTTTTTTTTTTTGACATCGCAGGTCAGAAACATATTTTTAGCTTAGTTTTGATTTTCAAACATTCAAAATGCTTTTGTGTTACGCCGGCAGTCTGTGGATATTTTATGTTGGTACGTTCTTTTTTTATTTTTTTTTCTACTAGTTTATTCGATTTTTTTATCACTTTGTATTCGTTATAGTTTTCTTGTGTCCTTTCCCGCCTGTAACATTTTTTATAGCATTTCCTGTTCTTTTAAAGGGTTACTGTACATGTACACTGAATCTGGCCATTTATGGGATCATCTCCTTTTATACTCAGCAGAATATGCGGACAAATGAATGAATTTGAGCCACGGATGAGTGAAAAATACCCCCATTTACTTATGAACGATGTAAACAAGATGGTAGTTATAATGAAAATGTATGAATGACAGCATGACTGGAGTCATAGATTCATTATCATTATAATTACCATGTCGTTTGCATCGTTCATAGAGCAAATGAGAATATTTTGCACTAATCCATGGCGCAAATTCATTAGTTTGTTGCATATATTATGTTGAATATAAAAGGCGAGGGTCCCATAAATGGCCGGATTTATTATACAGTACCCCTTTAAATATGAGATCATATCTTTGAATATCCAGGAATTATTGTGTTTTGATTTCTGTTCTGTATATATTTCATCTACAACAGGAACGGTTTCGTAATTATTTCGTCCATCGCATTATATAATATTCCCGATGCTGTAATCAAGTTTTATCCATTAAATCGCTCCATTCTATCTGTGTTATCAAGCTTCTGGTCTCCTGGATGTCTGCATTATATAGAGAGCAGTCAATTGTTTCCGAGAATTAAGTTAATAATTCACGAGGCGAGAGCCTCGAGTGAATTTAACCGTAATTCTCGGAACTAATTGATTACCCTATTTATTACACTTCTGCATCAATTTGGTTTGCCAACTATGATTAAAGCACCCAGAATTAATGCATGAAAGTCCCGATGTGGAGAAAGATAAACCACCTAAAATTCAGTCCAGATCAGTAACGACTTAAAGTCAACGACGTCACGAGGAATAACATACTTCACTTGTGACATTACCATTTTTAATTAACGGCGTTTTCAATGGAAATCGCGCATAGGAGTGTAATAAGAAACAATTATTTGTTATATCAATACATCATGGTAATTTTTTCCTATTGGTGGCTCGTGGTTAATTTATTTTATGATGTTCTCGTATTTGACAAATACAAGGTAAAGAAGGTTTTCTGTTTGGTTTCCCCTATGTCGTGTGGGATTGGTTAGATAGTTTCTAATAGAAACTGAGCTAGAACTGTATCGTTTGTAGCCTTCGTGAAAGCAGAGTCTTCTAAATTAGCTGCAATCCCATCCTCACATTCAACCTCATATATATTGAAATTACATGTTATTACGATGTGTTTATCTTTGCTGTTAACGATCTGTTGAATCAGGTTTGTCAACATTTTGTTGTTGTCCTCTGTCGAATTTGGACATCTGTACATGCAACCTAGAAGAACTGATTCGTTGCTATTTGTCCTCCAATTTCACCAGACATATTCATCGGACGCTGACTGGTTGATTTCTTCGCATATCTGTATATTGGTGTTCCTGGTTTTAGGTTCTAATTTTGGAAGATGTCATATCCTGGAATTTGTATTTTACTAGCCAGCATGTTGTCCCGAAAATCCGCACATTGTGTGCTTATAATAGAACTTGCTTTAAGTAGATAATCTGTTGAGAATCGCCTATTTTGAGTCGATAATATCTGAAAATGAGAGCGTTTTAGTCACATTATCGACTAATAATGAGGCATTCTAAGCAGAATATGTGCGGACAATGCCACAAATAACCCAACTCACGACTGTTCAGGTGTACGCTCTTTGACATGTGTTTTCACAGTGGCCCGCGCGATAAAACGAAATAACGGACATGAGACCATTATCTGCAGAATCAAGTAATCACATTATGTACATATTTCGTGGTTTGGGTTTTTTAAAATCAGTAATGCAAATTGATAATGGCCTCTTTTCAAGAAAAAGTAGTTGTGTTTCATCAAATATATTAATGAGACTGTCAGCATTTTTGTATTCAATTACATATGAGTAATATTTACATGTTCCTGATTTCTTTTCTCTTTTTTTTTCACATCCAGACGATACTTCGTCCCGTCAGATTTTGTTATTTGGACGGGGTGATTCTTGTTGAGAGTGGGAACCCATTTTCAATACTTTTCCATTTCGTACTGTTCATTTTTCGCTCCTGTGGGAGAATGTTCATGTTTACTTTTCAGTAAAAAAAAGCGTGCACGGTGACCTGAAATATGATAGCATGAATAATGAAATAAGAACTATATTTGGCGATCCAGAAGCGACAAATAGTGGTTGAAGTAACATTCCTGTTATTAAAAGTGAACCTGTTTCACAACGGAGCATGTTGTGCAAGCGGCATGCTATCAACGGAACTGGAGAGGCCGTGAACGTAAAAGGGGATATGCTGGTTGTAATCAGTTTGCTGGTGATCTCAGAAATATGAGCTCTTCTAATCCTAATGATATAGATGGTAGAGTTCTTCGGTGCTATCTATAACTGTGATTAGACGAAATATCTCTGAAAAAACTGTGAATGAAGTGCACATAACTATGTTTAATTCCAAACATGATCAACCTTTGTCAGCTTTAGTCAATGGAATTCTTGGAATGGCTATTTTTTGGACAGTGCCTGCAAGAAAACTGTAAAATGTGAGAGAAGTTTGTAGATATATTTGGAAAGGATAGGATAGGATATTTTATTTCAATATACACATATTAATACATGATACATTTGACAAATATTACATTGTATATTCGAGGGGGTGGCATAGTCAGGCTAGACTGTCTTACTGCCGCCCCCTTAAAGGTGAACAGATGTTACGATAGGCGGTCAGGGTTCATTTTACAATGCACGGCTAAATAATTATGTATCTCACAATGGTTGCATTTAACTGGATTATATGCATGGAGGGTATACGTCTAGATAAATCGATTATTGGTTACTCGATGGTTTGTCTCTTTCTTGTCAGTGGGATTTTGACTTGAAAGTCGAGTAGGAATGTGTTGAGTGAGGTTGTGGATTGCGATATAGCGGAAGTCACTTATTGACGAGCTACCACACAGTCGGGACATCTTTGATTGTTGCATTTAATTGTTGCAGCATAGTTTTTAATGCAATCAGCATGTAAACGCCGTTTGAATGTTTGCCTGGATTGATATGATGTAAATTCGTTATCTAAGTTGTTCCAGATGGTTGGATAAGAATGGAATGGTAGTTGTTGGGACCAAGATGTTCTTGGTTTTTTTTTAAATAGTGGGTGCTTTTGCCGGGTGTCTGGTCCGGTTTTGCGTTTCGTAAACATGTCGGTGAATGATTCTATTAAGCGCATATAATACCAATCATGCATGAAAACAGCCGCTTGTACTTTGTGGATGTCGTCGATTTTGAGTATATTTTCTTTTTTTAAAAGAGGTTCTGTGTGGCTTCTATATTTCTTATTACATAAAACTCGTATCGCGCGTTTTTGAAGCATGACATTTTTTTTGACCGCTGGGACGTGTCCCCAAATTTGAACACCGTAGACAAGATGGCTTTGTATTAGAGCATAATATAATGTTTTAAGTGCGCTACCAGGAAAGAAGTGTTTAACTTTATTGATGTGGTATATGGCATTCACCATTTTAGAACAAACTGAGGACACATGTATTTTAAAGGTCAGGTTTTCATCTATATGGATTCCTAAGAATTTTGTGGAGGATTCGTGCTCAAGATTTCCTATCTTATTTAGTTCCGTATTATTTAAGTAAACCTTTATGAAGTTCCATTTGTTATCATTGTTCTCTGGGTGTATTAGCATATAGTTGCTTTTTTTTGTATTGATCACTAACTTATTGCTACAGCACCAATCAAATATGTTGCGTAACTCATTATTCACATAACTCTGGATCATCATGCTAGGACAGGTTGTGATCAAGTCCTCAGACACAAACTTTCTATTCGGCGATGGAGTTGACATCTAAGAGACTGGTTGAGTTCCCTGCTTGTATAGGCGACAACAGAGAAACAATTGAGGAAGATGTTATTCCAACTGAAATTCCTTTACTACTGAGCATGGAGTCGATGAAACATGCAAATATGGTTGTGAATTTAAACTCCGATAGTACAGAGCGTTGAGAACATCATGTTAAGTTGAGGTCTACTAAATCGGGTCATTATTGTACACACCTCACAAAACTGTTATCACATGAAAACAATTCATATTCCATCATATTACATTCAGTGTTCAGGGACTTTCGAATGAGCAAAAAGGAAAAGAACCCCATTAAAGTTGCAGACAGTTTTCGCACGCGTCAAAAGATAAAATGTGTACGCTAGTGAAGGAGAGTAATAATTTCAGTGACAACGAATTTCTGGATGTAATTGGAGAAGTATGTGACTCTTGCGATATATGTGAACTTTCACTTGCAGATAGCTTTAATCAGATTGGTGTGAATGGACTTGAAAGAACATGTGCATAATCGGTCGTGGATTCCTCGTCTAATTGATGCTGCCACCAGATATTCTGCAGCATGTATTTCTACCCCAAGCATCAAGATGAGATTGTGAGAAAGGTGTATCAGATATGGATAGCTTACTTATGATGTACAGGAACGTTCTTTTTACGTATAATGGTGGAGAGTTCTCCAAAAAGTGCTTCCGTAAGATGAATGAAAAACTGAACATCACCACCCATACAACAGCTGCGGAGGCACCTTTCATCAACGGAATTGTGGAGGGACATAACGTTGAGCTTTCTAAAACTACGAAAACATCCTTGCAAGTAGTAAAATGTGATGCTAATGTAACCTTGGCATAGCAGTGAGTGCCAAGAATTATCTTAAAAATTATGGCGGCTTCAGTCCAAATCAGCTAGTTTTGGACACAATGTTAACACTCCATCAATTCTAATTGATGACATTCCTGCTATGGAACCAGCCATATCTAGTGAAATTATTCAGAAAAAAACATGGAGGCGACGCATACAGCAAAGGAAAAGTTTATACAAGCTGGAGCTTGAGTCGAGTGAGCGCATATATAGAGCACTGCGATACACAATGTGAACGTATTCCGATGAGCATTTCTGCAACATAAATAAGGTTTATTATAAACGGAAGAAAGATTGGAAAGGCCCAGGTGTGGTGCGTTGACAGGACAGTTTGTTCTGGTTAGATATGATGGTGCTTTCTACAGAGTTCATCCTTGTCAGCTGATGAAAGTCAAGGATCAAGGAAATAATAAGACTCAGAAAACTGAATTAAATTTTGACGGCTGTAATAGTGCGAGCAGTGGTAAAAACAAATTCACATGACCGTAGAGATGACTACGATGATGACGAGCTCCGTGGTCCAGTGGTTAGCGTGTCGGACTTGTATTCGCTGTAAACACATCGATATGGGTTTGCAGCCCGTCGCCGGTCATTGAGTCTCCACATCGCAGTGGCTTTGCCGCTTTGAGCGACGTGCAATTGTCGGATTTCTCGCTGTTTCAAAACCCGTGTCAAGTTGTGACCATTGAGCAAGGTCGCTCGTACTGTGTCGGCTTCGCATCACTCATGTGTTAAAAGAGTACCAGTCAGCTTGTCATACTGATGAGTAACAGAGCATGTTCTGATCAAACTAGAGCAGCGCCTGCAATGGCTGCAGCCGGTTCATTGGTTGGCTTGTACAATTGGCTGGGGTAATATTGTACTAAGCATGTTAGAGCAAGTAATTGGTTAATCGCTATATAAAACTGGTCAATATTATTATTAGTATTATTATTATTATAATTACAAGAGCGGAGGGGAACGAAGATATCACAACAGACGATAATCAGAACGTGGATGCAGGATCAGATCGACCGAACGACCAAATGCAAAAAGGACTGATGAGCTGACTCTTGAAAAGACTTAGTGGCCAGATGCGGTGGGAAACACCCCAATCGCAGCCACGAGTAATATAGCGCAGGAAAGAACCATAACTTGCAGATAATACAAGGCACTGCTGAAATTAAAATCAGAGAAAGTGGGTAAACGGTTTCCAAATTTGGGAGAACCGCATGATTTAAAAATTCTGACGTATTATGATGCTACATACGCAAGTCTTGCGGATGGTTCATCACAAGGAGGTTTCATTGTCTTTATAAAATGCACGAATGACCTTGTATCTGACACGTGTTGGAAGTCAAAGAAACTCAATAGGGTTACGAAAAGCCATTTGTCATCAGAACACTTGCACTCAGTGAGACAGCAGATGATGGGTTTCTTGTTCCTGAATTAGTACATGAGGCGTTTGATTTAACTTCACTCCTTATGCTGAGTGATTCACAGACAATGCATCTCTAAAAGAAACGTTGCAGACTTAGTATTACTTACCGGAGATTGAGAGTGGATGTAGCAAGGATTCTGGAAATGGTGAGAGGACGAGATCAAGGTTTTCTGGATAGTAGCGAAGAAAAACTTAGCAGATACTCTTAGCAAACGTGGTGCTTCTTCAAGGGAATTATAAACTAGACAGTGTGTTCGCAATAATATATTCATGTGTTAATTTTCATTTGTTGAAGAGTTCAGTTCGGCTGTTATGGAAACAATCATTCAAAGCACATGGCGGACAGTAGGAGAAGAGGCACCTGCAGTGTTAACTTTAGATATAAGTACGGTAAATAGATATACATTAATAAAGTATAATCATATTTTATATAACAATATCTTGCCATAAATTTATTTTTTTATGAAAATCCAATACATTTGTTGCAAAATAATCATTATAGTTATTTACCGTTTTTGAGCAAATATTCCCAGAATTGAGAACGTATCACTCGATTGTTCAACATGAATGACACTATTTGAAGTTCTATATGTCCATTTACTTACCGATTGCTGCATTTCGTCCATCATTGATTCAGTTTACGAAAAATATAACATGTATGGATCAAATTAGTAAATGGACTTCGAAATAATTCCACCTGCAAACTCGCGTAAAAAGAGTATTTTGAAACGCTGCTATTTGGGCTTCATTCCATGAGTCACAAAAATTGAGCGGCTTCAGTCCGAAAATACATTAATCATTTGTACAAAGTTGTTCGAATGATTTCAAAGTATAATCTGAATCGCAGATGATGTTGGTTTTTCTTTCTTTTGGCACACCTATTCTGAATAATGGTTAATGGCAGCCATCCAATATGCTCTCACTTGAATCTTCAAACGTTCTCTTAGTATACTTGTTCTGTTACACTCTGTTCTGAATGTCCTCCTGGGCTGTTTTACTTTGGAAATCGCAGTAGACGATTAGGGACAGGGAGGCTAATTGTATGATATATTATTTGGTAAATTTGTGGAATATCGCACTGAATGTCGCACTGAACCAGATTAAATCTCAAACATATCTCCGGTAGCTCCATTCGCTGGAATAACGGTGCATATTTCAAACATTATATCTTACAGAGAAACAATTAATTTATTTATTTATTTAGGCATCAAAATTTTAAAGTTATCATATCCAATTATTGTATTAGAAACCCCATCAGTATAATATGTAGATAATGTATGCATGGCGTGGAGTTTATTATAACACATATGTGGTACTTAACGACACTTGACTCGCAATCGTCATTTTACAGCATGGTATCAATAGACTAGAATCGTGATCCTTGTCAAGTTTAATGCTCTAGAAACAGAAGCATTGACATGCACTCGGAAACGTATGAAGCTTGTTCACCCAACGTTGTTCGCGAACCAACAGCATATTGAAGAAATAGATACACATAAACATCTTGGAGTTATTTTGAGTAAAAACAGGTAGATGGGGACCCCATATCGAACAATTGATGAAAACGCAAGGAATCGCATTTCACTCTTGAGAAAATATCGATTCTATCTCGACAGAGCAGCTCTCGAAAAATGCTATTTTAAATTGATAAGGTCAATCCTTGAATATTCTTGTGTTTGGGATGGTTGTAGCCATCGAAGATATACACAGCTCTAGTGTGACAGGCGCGACTAGGTATGTCAGTAACGTATCTCTTCTCAGACAAACCCTTAAATTACGGCGGAAAAAAACATAATCTAAAATTATTTTATAAAATGGTAAAAGGTTAATCCACTATCTATCTCAGAAACCTAGTTCCTCCTACTCACGAGCAGATATCACAACGTGAAACTAGACAGTCTAGCAAGCTTAGTGTCCCTGGTTTTGACTATGATTATTACAAAACAATTGCTTCTCCCATCAACAACAATTTTGTGGAACAACCTAGACACAAACAAGGTAACCATGGACTCCCTGGCGACTTTCTGAAATTATCTGGAACCCAAACGAAAGCTGACCCCTAAATGGTTATAACACGCGTGAAGTGCAAATTATGCATGCCCGCCTCAGATTAAACTGTAGAAATCTGAATTACCACAAATATTCTAACTTCCGTTGGTCACCCGTGTGTACCTGTGATGAAGTAGAGGACACATAACATTATCTAATTGAATGCCAATTATACAGTGCACAGCGAGTCTTATTTATGAACGAAGTATCTGATATATGTAACATCACCACCAATACACATGGTTCTAATGAACTATGGCAAGAAGATAACATACGATTTTTCGAGAAGTTCAGAAATACATTATTCGAACAAAAAGATTCAAATAATGTCTCGACCACAAACCAAGGGATTCCACTTGAACCACACATATGCACACCATCTATCATCTAACAGGTACCAAATCGACTCATATCGTCAGAACATCGCGTGAGAAATAGAAATATTAATGTTGATGTTTAAGAAATAAATACACGGTGTAGAGGTGTGTATGGTCAAGTTGTACCACAAAAAACTGATTGTAGGACGACGCGTAGCGGAGTCCTACAATCAGTTTTTTGTGGTACAACTTGACCATACACACCGATACACCGTGTATTTATTTCTTTCGTAATACGACTGAAAGTTTATGGTCACAATTCGACTGAATAGTCAACGAAATACTGCGCTTTTTCGGTCTCAGGTGAGAAAACATTTCGTGGTGTAATTCGTATTGGACGTACTCGATTTATTTGCATGGAATATTCCGGTAATCTTGTCTTGTTATGAAATTCCCCCATTGACTTTTCGAGGCACCTCTTCTAGAAAATAATCGTTGTGATTGGCTAAAAAACGATGTGTTTTCAGCGGCGCCCGTGCCTTTCATTTAAATTGTACAGGAAATACGAATTGCGGTCATTTCTGTGTTGAACGTTGTTGGGACAACATGAATATGATCATCGACTATGGACCATTTTCCTTACACAAAGCGATCTAAATGATCTTATCCCCCTTCTGTACTGGTGAACAAACGCTTTCATTTTCAACTTGATTCCGAAATATCGAATCGACGAATATGATCGAGATTCGAATCGACGAATGCACAGCCCGGCCCCATGGATTTATTTTGTCATTTAATATACTTATTAAGTAACTTTCTTTGGTCGTAACATATATCAATATACCATAACATCATTTGGACCATATTCATTGGCAACCAAACTGGTTTCAAGCGACAAATCGCTAGAAAATTCGCAAGATTGTCAAGATGTAGCAAAATTCAAAGGGTTACGGGTGCGGGTGTACTCCGTTGATGCCCCGTTTGCGCGGAGTTAGAAAAGACGGGAAAAGTCGCGTGCGTCGATCTGAATAAACCGATTTTTTTCGTGGTACAATTGGAAAAAGTAGAATTGTACCACAAAACTGGAACGAGATAGCCATGGTAACTCGGGCCACTGGCCAATCAGGACATGGCTTTTAAGCATAGTTAGGCAGGGTCGTATTACAATATTAAATATTCATACAAATCCAAATGATAGTGGTGTCGGCTCGGATGCAAAAATGCTAGGTCAGAACACAAAATTAGTGCATAATTAATAGCAATAGCTTATCATTTACACCCCACATCTCCCCTCCATGTACTACATATCAGACTCATCCAAACGTTTGATATGTCACCTCACTCTTTTCTATACCGATCTATACTTCGTTCCGCTATACTTAATCTATTTTCAATCAATTTCTTTCTATTACTCCATATGAAAAAAATAATCTCATTTTGATATATCTATCGATGCAGCCCACACATCAAAGCTGATGCAATGTGGTGCAATAACCTCGGTAAATATATTGTTTAATCTGAGCATTATTATGTAACGTTATATAAAAATACGGGCGTCGTTGGCGGTGGGTATGCTGTTAAAATATTCACCTCCGTCAAAAACATAAACATAAATCATAGTAAAATATAGACAGACCTTGTTCTTATACCAATCAGAAATATGGCATAAACAGTATGTTATTGTCAAGTGTTTTTCCTGTGTTATGTAAACAAAAGCAAAAAACGTTACGGAATCTGGCTTTTGTTTATATCCGGATATGGTAAACATAAAGAGCGTTATTTGTTACTGTTTTTCTGATATGGAAATAATAAAGAGCGTTTATATCATTTGTGTGTGATTAACCAATATAATTGCGCTGTGTTTTGTAAACAGAAGCATAACTTCTGTAACATTGTCACAAGCCTTGGTGTTTTCTTCGTTTGGAGGTGGTTGAGTCTCGTAGAATTTTTGTGCTTGCTCTCGTCTCGTGGCGTTGTTGAACCCACTGTTTGTTTTTATTCATTTGCTACCTTTTTTAACCACCATTTTATATCATGTTTTATATCAGTTTATAAAGGTAGTCCTTACTTGTATCAATTTGCTCTTTGTATATCTGTTGCCAAGTCGGGGATATAAATTACCATTGAAACAAGGGTCCAATGGTTTTATTTCCCAGATGCGGCTGGTCTGTTATAAATTCATAATTCGCGCTTACAATCATATATCTCACATCTTCTCCGGTGTAATCCGATGGCAAAGCTGATGCAATGTGGTGCAATAATCTCTGTAAATATATTGTTTCATTTAAAACATTATTCTGTAACGTTATTTGAACAACTAAGTTAAAAATAAAAATAGTTTGGTGTTCCTTAATTTAATTTCCAGTTCACGGTAGTCTCTTCTATTTGAACTATTTTATATAGTGCGCATGTATACACCAAGTAAACTTCGACGCATTTTCTTTCACGAAATTTCTTCTAGGTGCGAAGTCGCATATTAAATATATCGACATATATTCACCCACTACCACACCATCGTCCTCCTCTCCTGGCTCGGATGATGAATTTTTGTCAGCACATTTTCCGGATGTCGCTATGAAATTATTCGAAATTCAAACGACACGTGATATTAAGTTTAGTTTTAATTTTCATCCTTGATATTTCAGTTTTTGGTCTTCAATTCAAGCTTTTGGGTTTTTTTCTTATTTCGCAAGGACATCCGGATTTACTTTGATTATATAAAAGTTAATTGCATTTCATTGGCTCTTTAGTAGCAAACAAAGAGTCTCACTTCTTTTAATGTTTTATACCAATCAATTGTCTCACAGTCACTAATTCAATGCATTTGCATGATGCAAGCGGCTATCTGTTGCTATCCCAGTTGGAACTTATGTGGCGGTTTTTTTTAACCCTTTACCCAACAAACCGGCCAAAACCGGCCAAATAAAGCTTCAACAGCCTAAAATATCTTCGGTCTGTCTCAATAGAACCATACACATATGGATATCATTGGAACCGGTTCATTGACCACATTGTGATGGTTACAGTTATGCCCTGTGCCAATGCATTCTCTTATATATGCGAGTCGACCATAGGTCGCCTCGCATATATAAGAGAATGCATTGGCCTAAAAAAAATCCTTTTTTTAACACTTTTTACCATTTTTTCTTACATTCTTTAACAATTTTATAATTTTTAATGTGTTAAGCCAATGCATTCTCTTATAAATGCGAGGCGACCTATGGTCGACTCGCATATATAAGAGAATGCATTGGCACAGGGCCGTTCTGTTGGGTAAAGGGTTAACCCACTGTTTATGTTTTTATTCTTCGGCTTCCTTTTAACCATCATTGTTATATCATGTGTTTATATCAGTTTATAAAGGTAGACATTACTTGCATCAATTTTCTCTCAGTCTATATATCTTGCCAAGTCGGGGATATATTGGACATTGGATAACTATGATCAGACATTTGTAAGATCATTAAATTTCACTGATAAGTCTAATGATATACCGACATTGCAACAAGTATCGTACATAAAGTATAGTTTCAGATTGGCCGTGTTTTCAGGCGGCAATCGGAAATCGCGGCGAAATGAGTCTGTTACTATAAATAGAAAAAGAATAGGCGAGAAGGATTTCTACTGGGGTACTATCGTAAAATAGGTTAGCAGTGTGCAGCCAATCAGAGGGCGAGAAAGTCACGTGAGATATAATATATATGAACCAGCTGAAAAGTGCTCCCTTCGGGAGCCTTTATTCAACGGAGGAGGAGCATGCGGCCCCTGCACAATGGGCCTGCGACTTCGTTGTGCGTTTGCACTCGCGCACATTTCGACCTAACTATTCACATAAGTTCATATTCGAATTATTTGATTATGGAATAAGCCCAACGTGAGTTTATTTTAATTATGTGTGTGTTGTTTTTTAATTTAGATATTGTTGCGCAAGTCATAATATAGGATATTATACATGAGAACTTGTTTATTTCACAGAGCGTCTACCACTGCAGAGAAGACCTGGCAATATTGGTTTGCAAAAACACGTCGGGCATAAAGAAAACACAATTTTCATTTTTCATTTAATGAATCTTAAGGGCTAGGTTGAGTCTAAATTGTTTTTATATTTATTTTGGCCGTTAATTAAAATAACCAAATTGCGATTTACACAATTCAACATCAAGTGCAATCCATATCAATCCGTACATATCAACAATACACATAACACAACACAATTAATAAGAATTACACTTACTTCTTACACAGCCCATCACTTACTCTATCCGCCATACTTTCCTTTAAATTTACTGACAGAATCAAATCAGATTTTACTAAAACTATAAATATTTAAAAATTAGTAATCAACTTTAACTTATTTTTATTTGGGTGGGTGGGAATGGGTGAATTTTGATCCGGTCGCGACCGCTGTGAAACCAAAAATGAATTGTGCCAAATCCAGCTACCCGCGACAACTATAATCGCACGAGATTATCCAGCGATTCAGCGATTCACCAGGCAAACGCAGAGCGAGCCATTGTGTGTAATTATAATCCGTGACTGATTAGATCTCGATCCATATAATTTGTCGGGTAACAATTTGGCCATGTTAAGGCAGTAACATACCGGCAATGAGATATTTATAAAATTTTCAGAAAGAGATAACAGAATTATTTATTTCCTCTCCTAGCCTAGCTTCATTAATTATTTTGTATATGGTCAAAATAACACAATGAATCTTAAGGGCTAGATTGAGTCTAAATTGTTTTTATATTTATTTTGGCCGTTAATTAGAATAACCAAATTAGGATTTACACAATTCAACATCAAGTGCAATCAATATCAAAATCCGTACATATCAACAATACACATGTATACACATAACACAACACAATTAATAAGAATTACACTTACTTCTTATACAGCCAAGCCACCAGGCCTCCAAAACCGACTCAGATCCGTTTCCAAAGATATGGGCATTATTAGAACCCACAATGATGGTAAAATGTAGAGAGCTGTCACAAATAGGAACAGTCTACTCTGGAATACAAATACATGAATTAGATTTAGAGGCGCTTGACGACTTGGATAAAGAAGTTCTTTAGTATCCTCGATCCCTCATCATTTAAATGTAACCCCCCATCGTAATTCGCGTACATCCTTCTCAAAGGGCAACCATTATGGAAGTCCATGAATGCTCTGTAGGTACGAACGAATTGCACACCTTTGAAAACACAAACTTTACGAATTACCCGATTGCAAGCCACAACATGCTCTTGTGAATGACAAAAGTCAACCGGTCGAGGCAATATGGCCGAAAAGGTAATGCTACAGTTAGAATATTCTTAATTTTAGCTATCAAACCGCTGGCAGCTGCCTCCATTTCCTTTACAGTATATCGCCAGTTGTCATTAGTCCCAATATGTATAATAAGGTAATCACAGTTAAAATCCACTTCCCTTTTTTCAATCATACTCGAAATCCGACCAAATGTCGCTCCCGAAATACACTGGACGTCTGTCCAATGAATGCCAGAAATTCCCTTCACGGTGGAATCCCCCACAAGTTTACCAGCTTACGAGAACTCTTTCCTGTAATCAAACTGTTTCAACGTTTCAAAGAATTATATAATGATACATAAACGTCAATATGTACAAATTATAACAAAATATTCATAATACCCCAGATTCTATAGAATCTTAATCCTTGTCCCTACATGTATACATTCAAGGCAGAGTGGATCGTTGTGCATCAAAATTCTTAATGCCATTTCTGAACACTTCTCCAATCTTGCGCCGATCTTGTTGAGAAATCTCAAGATATGTCATATAACAATCACTCTTCCAGACTCCATGCATTTTTATCAACTCCACCGGAACTTAACACTGAAAAGCTAAAGTGCAACCCCCCCCCCCTTCTGAAACTATGGGACGAAAACAACGTTGGATCCAGAGCTATCCTAGACCTTAGGAATTTTTGGAACTTCTGATATGTAAGTGGTTTATTATTTACCATGAAAGCCGCTGAAGAATCATTTGCCGGATTTAAATGTATCATATTCTTATAGGCGAGAACCGGACAGAGGGCGATGACTCAATTGCTACTAACGGAATTACTAACTTCCGTGTTCCAAACTGATTAGTTTTACTCCACGAAAAGGTTACATGAAGTATATCTGACGATATTGAAAGATCTTTTCTATAAAGCTGTTTGTATCCGTAAATTTCGAAACACTGACCGGTAAGAAATTGGATTTACGTCCAAATGTGAAAAACATCAGAACGAACAAACACCAGTAAGTTGCCTGTTCCGGATTTGTGATATTTATTGTATTAAAAATCTTCTTTAATATGTCAATAGTTATCGGGGCAGCTCTACGAACCTCTCTAGGTTTTAACCTTCGGAGACCTTGACAAACTAATCCCACATGATATATATCTGTTGGAAATTTGTGATTAGTAAAGAGATGCAAGGTTTTCACACCAGCTAAATAATTCCGAATAGATTCTGTTTATTGAAAAGAATGACTTAGGAACTGTGCGTACAAACACAAATTATCCGCTTCAGCTGGTAAGGCTCGCAAACTCGCAAAACAAAAGATACGATTCAAATTGTAGTCTGAGATTTTTCAACGTTCCTTCGGCAAAGGCTGCCTTCGTTGAGTGTGAAACTTCCTTCTTGAGATATTTCAATTCATCTGAAATTGAAAATTAATGCACAATCCTCTCTACCAAGAATGTAAAAATGAAAATTGTTCTTGCGAAACAAGAACACGTCTTATTCGTTTGGGGTCATACATCCGGAAAAACTCCTCCGATGATTTCGGTGACCACCTAGACAAACAATCTGAAGCTCTATTATTTCGCCCACTAATGTGTACTGCTCTTATTTGAAATTCACCACAGGCTGCTATGAATAGAATTTCTCTCAAACATTTCTGTATTTGTCACGCGTCTTTCCCGAATTCACAACTGTCACTGAAACCAAATTATCACAGTGAACTAATAATTTCTGCCCTCTAAACTTTTCACCCCAATTTTTTAGGCAAACACAAACTGTCAAAAGCTCAAGGCAATTAATGTTCAACAACTGTTTACGTATGTTATCGGGAAAGACCTCGTGCATGTATTCCCAAACACACTCCTCCACATCCAGTAAGTATGGAGTCGCATGATAGAGTCCCGTCCGGGGCTGTCCATTCTTCCACATCCATCATGGAAACGCCATTATATTTAAACATAAATTTTGACCACCAATTGAAATCTTTCCTGATATAATTTGGAATTTCATGTTTCACTTATCGATCTAAGGACATAGTTCTGAGCCAACATAGTAATCGTGAAACAAATATCCTACCTGGTTTAACACAAGAGGCTATAAAATGCAACTTTCCTGGTATTGATTCCAGTTCTCTACGAGTGGCAATTCGCCTCTTAATCCAATCTTGCAAATTACCAGCTATTTCTAACAACTTACTTTGTGTAATTGACAATGTTAAATTATCTGTGTCAAACAAAATCCCAAGAAAAGTCATTTGTGTACAGGGTGGGCATGCTTTACTTTCAGATTCTTCAAGACCACATTGTTTTAACACTTCTCGCAAATATTCAAAACCAGCATTTGCCAAATCCGGAGTAGATGTCCCTGCGAGATCATCGAGATAATTAACAATGGCAAATTGTTTATTTTCCATGATGAAGGTGACAGAGTTGGTTACCCGTTGACATATGTATGCCGCTGACCGAAGTCTCATGCTTAAAACCAGATCAAAGTAAACCTGACCGTCCCACTTGAAACCCAGTAAATCAATATCACCTGGATCTATGCGAAAAAGACGGTATGCTTTACGAAGATCTCGTTTATATAATAAAGAGTGAATACCATTGTTTTTCACGAGAACAACTAAACTATCAATTGAAGGATATGTTACATGTATTTGTTCATCTAAATATGAATCTTACGGAATTTTGCTGAAGTGCCTTCGGGGAGACTTAAATCCAAAATTATGCGTCTCTCCGTCAAATCCTTCTTCTCCACTGTATTCAAAGGTGATACAAACATCGATTTGAAGGGACACATTTTAAAAGGACCCAAAATTCTATTCAATGACAATTCTTTCTTTATATATTCAGAAACTTCTACTCGAAAATTTGTTGCACCTTTGTGATTGCGAACTTTACCGTTCGCACCATGGTCTCCGATATAACCAGTGGGGAAATCCATATTCCAACAAATCACATAATTGCTTATCATGATATACTCTGAAAACATCTGTCTAAAGTAAACAATGTTCAAATTTGAAGGTATTGAAATTTTACACTTCAAATGATTCGGAGCACCAGCCACTCTTATCAATAAATGAGCCTCAACAATGTCCAACTGTGTGCAGTTTAAACTAACCCGATTTGGTTCAGTTTTCTCATTAAGTCACAAAACATTGCCGCGCTGTCCAGACTTCCCAAAATGCGGACAAGCGCTTGAACTTTCAGCATGTTCGATCTTATTTTTGTCCCTAATAAGACAAGCTGCACAAATGTGATTTACTAATCTAGATACTCCATTTATTACCTTTGTGTGAGCAGAAGTATGTGAACACGTCTGACGCTGATAATCAGAACAAAACCAGGTTTTTAAACTGCCAGTGGGTAGTGATGTCCTGTCGAAGACTGTCTGACTCTTAATTTGTTTTTGACATGAGTCGCTAACAATGGAGTTTCCAAAAAACTGGTATCATCACGCCAGGTAGTCTTATTGTGCTCTATGCGTCTAATGAAGGCCGCATAATAGTTCAAAAGCGCCTTCCACTCATAAGTTTCATACATATAGGCAATTTTGTTCAACAAATTTATTCTGCCAGTTTTTTCCACTGGTGTAATTAACGTGCTTTTAATAATTTCGGTTTCGCCAGCTACAAACTGATTGAAAGACAGATCATCAAATTTAATGTCTTTGGAAGCGAATTCTAGTTGCAACATTGCTTGGGGGCATAACTGTGGATTTTTCACCTTATCCTTTTGTTTAGCGGACAACCCTGAGGAAATTTTCTTTCCCAAACAAGACAAAATTTTGGAATCAATTTGTGAATCAGAATTGTCAGAGTCAGATGAACCTTCGGAAGAAAAATCACTATTACTATCCAACTTCAAATGCAACTGTTTCATTTGATTGCGAACCTTTTTGCGGAGATGCTTATTCTGTCTAAGATCATTCATATTTAAGTTATAATTGTCAAGGTCTTTTATATTTGACGACTTCTTAGAATGTTTACGATTTTGGAATGTTTTACCTGTGCACGATCCGCTTCTCCGAATTTCCTGCAGTTCCCGAATTTCGTCGTTCAGCTGCTTTTGTAGCTGTTGCTTCTTGCTCGCCTTCTGAGCTTCGGCTGTTTTGTGTCGCACTTCCGCAATCCTCTCCTTCATTGCAGCATCGTCGGAATCGTCGTCAGAACTCTGCAGTTTCGGCATCTTGCTATTTTCGTCACTACCCGCCATGCTATCTGCATTTGCATAAGAATCGTAGTAAGAATTCATTATATCAGGCTCTGTTTTACCATGACTATTCAAGAGTGCATAATCTATTTTTCCCAAACTCCTCAAATTTGGTTTCTTATTCGTCATCACTGTTTGAACAATGATCTCGTGAACACATTGTATATATAAAGTTTGAATTAAATGTATTTAATCCCAGAACTTTGGACAACTTGCTGTCCTAAACCACCACTGGATATATCACCACTGTATAAACCACCACTGGTTACATCAGAATAACCACCACCGTAAATACCACCATTTGGCCACGTTTTAAACCTTTGGACAACTTGCTGTCCTAAACCACCACTGGATAAATCACCACTTTATAAACCACCACTGGTTACATCAGAATAACCACCACCGTAAATACCACCATTTGGCCACGTTTTAAACCAACGGCCGATTTATGGCTTCACGACTGTACGGGAATTACAACCAACAAAGTCTGGTGTAGACTAACAGCTATCGGTCACAACTCAACCACACAGTACAAGCAATTGCACCAAATATTCATGGTTAACTGGTAAATGTATATAGGCATCAGATTAGAGCCAAGTTAATAAATTTTACCCAAGAAGCTTTCAAGTAAGGAAAGGTTATTTCTTACCGTGAATTTCGATCCGGTCGCGACTGCTGTGAAACCAAAAATGAATTATGCCAAATCCAGCGATCCACGACAACTATAATCGCACGAGATTATCCAGCGATTCAGCGATTCACCAGGAAAATGCAGAGCGAGTCATTGTGTGTAATTCTAATCCGTGACTGATTAGATCTCGACCCATATAATTTGTCGGGTAACAATTTGGCCATGTTAAGGCAGTAACATACCGGCAATGAGATATTTAAAAAAAATTCAGAAAGAGGTAACAGAATTATTTATTTCCTCTCTTAGCCTAGCTTCATTAATTATTTTGTATATGGCTAAAATAACACTTTTTAATGATGATGCCTATTTATATTCAATTAACTGTCCCTCCAAGCCTGAGGATTCAGTTTCTAGCGTATCCAAGAAATTCAGAAAACGAATTTCAACATCGAGAAATTCTTCAACGCTAGCTGTTTGTTCAATGTTAGATTCATATAGATATTTATAAAATGTTTGTTGTTCTTCAATTATACCAGAAAGCTTGAATATTTCAGATCCGTCACTCT
Source organism: Siphonodentalium dalli (assembly GCA_032622095.1). Lineage (NCBI taxonomy): Eukaryota > Metazoa > Mollusca > Scaphopoda > Gadilida > Siphonodentaliidae > Siphonodentalium > Siphonodentalium dalli. The sequence continues at coordinate 52,606,692 of CP136067.1, forward strand.
TAGTTAGTTTGGCAATTATTTTTTCAGTGTAACCTCTTTCTTCTAAGTTGCAAAAATATGTGGTTGATTTTCCCCTTCTACTTTCCATTTTGTTTTTGCTCTCAAGTTATTCCCTGTATTTTCTTTTTAATTTATCTATTTCTGCAGCGTTTAAAGTTTAAACTTTATTTTCAGATTCATTTCTTCCCTTTTTCAATTTTGAAGAGTATGCAATAGTATTAAAATGAATCATCATTTTTAATGTTTCCCAAAATAATTGATCGTTGATTGTAAAAAAGGTTTTCAATGTTTCTATTCACATAATGGTTTACTACCTCAGCAATTAAAGTTTTAACTATTTCTGCATATTTTTGGTTTCTCAATAAACTGTTGTTAAATTTCCATGCCCCTCTACCCCTGGGATGACTCACAAATTGTAGAGCTAGGCTCACTGGAGAATGGCCTGGTTTAGAACAGATACAAAATAAAATCTGTAAATATTAGCCGGCCGTTTGAAGGTGATCCCAAAACCAGGTTACACCGCAAATAACCCTGTCATGTACGATAATGTTTGTTGAATGGTGCATGGTTCTCTGCAATAACGCACAAGTACATACATATCCTCTTTTGTGTTTTAGGTGTATTTAATCGTTAGGTTACTTGCAACTTCCTGTTATTCGGTGTATTGTATCTTAAAGGTACTCAACCCGATAAGAGGGTCCTATATTACTATTTCTTTGGCTTTGGGGGTAACAAATATTGTATTCGAGTCGAGGAACCCACACATCAAAGCTCAGAGTGATTAGATATCGATTTTTGAAATCTATTAATTTTTGGATATGTAGCCCACAAGTTGGCAGAACACGTGATCAAAACGGACAAATTGCAGGTGTAAGATGGATAACTCTAAAATCAAGTGCTTACTATTAATAATGACCACTTGATTTTAGAGTTATCCATCATACACCCGCTATTTGTCCGTGTTTATCACGTGTTCTGCCAATTTGTGGGCCACACATCCGAAAATTATTAGATATAAAAAATCGATATCTAATCACTCTGAGCTTTGATGGGTGGGTTCCTCGACTCGAATCAAATATTTGTTACCCCCAAAGCCAAATAAATAGTAATATATGACCCTCTGATCGGATTGAGTACCTTTAATTCAACTAGCTCTGTTTTTAATTTATCTATTTCTGCAGCGACCGATTCGTCACCGTTGTCAAGTACTTCCGAAAGCCTTTATTTTCAGATTAATTTTTTCCCTTTTTCAATTTTGAAGAGTATGCAATAGTTTGACCACGATTTATAATTTTGAAGGTTTCCCAAAATAATTGATCGTTAATTTTGGTCTCTCAATAAACTGTTTCCATGTCCCTCTACCCCCTGGGATGACTCACAAATTGTAGAGTTAGGCTCACTGCAGAATGGCCTGATTATAGCTAGTAAGTATATCAGATTGTCTTATGAATGACTGAAGGTCAGAGGAAACCAAGAAGTAGTCGAGCCTAGCCATTTTACTGTAAAGAAATAGTTGATTATGACATGAGTGAAAATTCGTTCTCAAATAAAGACGACGACGATAAAAAAAATCCGCTCAATATCCGTTTTTTTTTTTTTGCAGTATCCGATATGAGTTGTTAAAATAGGTCATTGTATAGTCTAATAGCTTGATGATATCTTAGAGAAATATAGAACAAACTAATGTTGAAATTGCCTGGCGTGATATCTTGCCGCCATTATCGAGCAAATGATGACGTAGGTTCCCGGCCTTTATATTTTCATTTTTTTTTGTGCTTTGAGGGACCAACGTTGTTTCTCCCGATTGCACAATACAATGCAACGAGGCGTCTATCTTCAGCCTGTTCTCCCAAAAATCCGCACATTATCTACTTACGATAGAACTTATTTTAGGTTTGTAATCTGGTGAGAATCGCCTCATTTTGAGTTAATGGTGTGCTGAAAATGACAGCGATTTAGTCACATTATCGACACAAAATGAGGCGATTTTAAGCCAATTATGTGCCCACAATGACAAAAAAAACAACTCACGTCTTTTCAGGTGTACACTCTTTAACATGTGTTTTCACTCTGGCCCGCGGCATAAAACAAAATAACGGATGACTCCATTATCTGCTTATTTGGTAATCAAATAATCACAGTATGTACCTATTTCACTTTATATGTCGATTATGTGCGTATTTGCGCGAGGATTTGTTGCTATCTTACTAAGAACAATTCTAACCGTCTGAAGTTTCAGCTTGTTTGATTATGATATCAGAAAAGCGCAAATTATGGCTATTTGACTTTGAAACATTAAATTCATTACCCCTTCGCGAGCTCAACCATGCCATTGTCCATGTCGGTAGTTAGCTTATCCCACGCTTCAATTTGGTTAATTAATAGCTGCTGTATTGACTATTGGCCCATTGCATATATCCAATTAGCTAATCATTTCCATATCACGGGTGAGAGGATTGAACTTTTGCCAGAGCATAGATTGGTTGTAACTCAGTAGCAGTGTACAGCCGTCACAAAATACTACATTGGGAAAGTAGAGACTGATGTACCAAGACAGGAGAGCGGCGAATCCCAAGGTGAATTTAACAAGCCGCGTATTAAAAAGTGAGATCTACAAATGCACGAACGTGAAAATGAATATGACATCGGTGAAATGAAATGACGTGACCACACTGCGAGTGGGACCTAAAAGCTGGTCTTAACATTCTAGATAGAATGTTTTTCTAAATATTAATATACATGTATATATATATTAAATTAATATGTTTTCTAAATAGATATTGCTATTTTTTGTAGCCCCACCCTATTAATCGCGGCGACTGGAATGGGCACATTGCCATAATGTGTAATTGACCAAAGTGTTGTATATCTGGGTGTGGCAATTGAATATCACGGATATCCAATTGTTACACCCAGATATTCAACGCTTGGGTCAATTAAATATTATGAAAATGTGCCCATTGTGTCCATTAGTCAGGATTCTTACTGACAATGGATGACGTCACGGAAATGTTTTAAATTACAAGAATCATTTCAGTATAGTTATAGCTGAAAGCTCTCATTTTCGTAACTAAACGGTTGGTTTTCAGCTGAACTTGGAGAAAAAGTTGAAAAAATATTAAATGTTCATTCTTTCTCTGGGTAACTAAATTTTATGCCATTATCTTGGTCGAATATTCTAATATTAAGATAATTAAAAAAATTTGAATTCTCTGAGTTTCGGAAAATATTTTATGTTTGCATGTTCATAACATACATACTCACTTAGTATTATGAAACTAAACACTCACAAACAAGTGAAACTGATAAAGATAAATGTATATTAGTAACCCACCAAACAGCACATCACCAGGTACCGCCAGGTCATTTGTACAGACATCGCGGAATTATAGTAAAATTCTGTATCAGCTGATGATGAGTAGTTTATCTCCTAAAATAATGACCAGTATATTCACACGAACATAGATATTCGGTTGCATGTTGTGTAAATGAATTCTGATCGGGGGTGGAGAGTACCGTTTGGCTGCCATGCCCATTCAGCAAATCAAAATCGCGTTCTGCAGTTTACCGGCTACATTTCAGCAGATTCGACTGAATGCAGTTTAAACTAAGTTCGTTTGGAGCATGTATGTGGGGTGTTGAACAGAAGAGGTATATGTATTCCAGAAGATGGATCAATTTGAAGTTAGTTCGATCAAATCTTCTGGTCAGCATTTTAGCACGTAAAGTGCTGACCAGTGGCTGATTCAGCATATAGTATCATCCCCGAAATCGCGGGTGTTATTACACCATCGGCATCTCGTTTTTCGACACGGGAGATGTATTAGATATTGTAGAATATGTCGAAAATTAAATTATGTGTTAAGTTAAATTACATAATATGCTTCATATAATTGCGACAGGACTGAAAGCGAATAATACAATAATTAGGCTCCAGGAGGATGAGGGCCTTTTCAGTTGTGAATACACCAATTACACGGCTCGTCTTAACCGTTCGTCGTGGGAGCGGACGATCATCTGACAGTCGTTTAGCGACCATCTGAACAGATCATTTGGCGATAAGATTCATTTACGTGACGCTTAACAGATCAGCGAATAACCGATCGATCCTCTTCACAGAACACTCCCGTCATAGCGCGCGGTGGGCGTTCGAATTCTGCTCCCTTGTTAAAAAGAGCGCCAGATCTAAACACACCGGGAATCCATATAGATCGTGGTGAACTCACATTTGAAGGAATTATATTCTGTCATAATCAAAAAGGTAGTCATCAAGGAACCAACATTTCATGTCTTCAACAGGAAACGACAACAACGTCGCAATGGATTTTTGAAAAAGGAAGTGGGTGGAAGGTATATAGTCTTTCGAATCGCCCCGTCGCATTCTCTATACAATCACCGTCGCTCCGACGGGAGCGTCTTTCGATATCAAATAAGGAAATCTAACCAGAAACTTGCTGTTTTTTTTCGAAATCGGGAATCCCAGTTGACGCATTTTAACAGACGTGTTGCTGCGGGACTATGATCAGGACTCACTCGTACATTGTCGTGCTTTCTTGGATGATTATTCTTGTGCTACCTCTCTGCCACATCACAGGTAAGCACAGTTGAGTTTCAAATCCACTTTGCATAAAGTAGGATACAATGTATATGTGCAACGTATATTTGCTGCTCGGACAGTGTTCTAATTCGGTCCCAATAACATTTAATCTAGTGTTTCGTCCAAAATTAAAACGGGGGGACTAGGATTTCTAACAAATACTTCTATTCCAACATGGGCTGAGCAGTATATGTTATGAACTTGAAGCGCTGTCGCAGACACTGACAACAGCCTGTTCTCCCGAAAATCCGCACATTATCTGCTTATAATAGAACGTGTTTTATGTAGATATATGCTTAGAATCGCCTCATATTGAGTGAATAATATGATGAAAATGAGAGCGTTTAGTCACATTGTCGACTCATATATAATGAGGCAATTCTAAGCAGATTATGTGTGGACAATGATACAAATAAGCCTTTTCATTGTACGCTCTTTAACATGTGTTTTCACTGTGGTCCGCGACATAGAAGGGATTAACGGATATGAGTCCATTATCTGATTATTTCATAATCAAATGGTCACATTTGGTACCTATTTCACATTATAGGTCGAATATGTGCGTGTTTGCGCGGTGATATGTTAACCCTTTACCCAACAAACCGGCCAAAACCGGCCAAATAAAGGTTCAACGGCCTAAAATATCTTCGGTCTGTCTCAATAGAACCATACATATATGGATATCATTGGAACCGGCTCCTTGACCACATTGTAATAGTTACAGTTATGCCCTGTGCCAATGCATTCTCTTATATATGCGAGTCGACCATAGGTCGCCTCGCATATATAAGAGAATGCATTGGCCTAAACAAAATCTTTTTTTAACACTTTTTACAATTTTTTCTTACATTCTTTAACAATTTTATAATTTTTAATGTGTTAAGCCAATGCATTCTCTTATATATGCGAGGCGACCTATGGTCGACTCGCATATATAAGAGAATGCATTGGCACAGGGCCCTTCTGTTGGGTAAAGAGTTAAACGATATCATTAGCTCGCCAATGCGCTGTACATTAGGGATGAGTACATATAAACTTATCAAGTAAAAATTCATGTGTTCAAAGAGATAAATATATGCACAGATTCCTGGCACCAGCCCTGATGTTGGTTTGCCCACTAAGTTATAAATGGCATTGTTTTGCATGTAAATGAAACCAAAGTGGTTTGCGAACTTGTTTCAACTATAACATGTCGTCGGTAGTAATTACGTTTCCTTTGCTTGGGTATACCGGTTTGTCATACATATGGTCTGAGACCACCGGTTTATCTAAAAGTGCCCATACAGGTAGACATGTTAGGAATGTATTAAAAGACCAATGTGTACAACGTTGGCATATAGATAATGAAAATTCAAGGAAAGGGATATTTTATTCGGTGATAAAAACCGACTTCAGTTATGAATGTAATTTGAGTTCGACAAACCCCAAATATGTTTATGCTTTAGTTCGCTTCAGAACCATACATCGCAACCTTTCCGTATAATCGGTGTGTTTGGGATAGTACACCAAGAGAACAGCGTAATTCTGAATCAATTGGCAGCCACTACGTCCATTCAATGCGATATTTGATAACTTTGGTTTAGCAGATACTTATCTTCTTTCTTGTTTTTATTGAGAACAACGAATAGCAACCGATGAAGACACAACTACACTCACGCATTCATGCTCTCAATACGCTCTTCCATGCCCTGGTCTACTTTATTACCTGTGACATGCAATTAGAAACTATCTAAAGACACACAATGTGCTCGGATAATTTTGGTTTAGCAGATACTTATTGACAAATTTTGCATCCCTCCCCAGGTCAACTTAAAAGCAAGACGAATTAACGATAACAACTTAAAAGCAAGACGAATTAGCGATAACAACTTAAAAGTAAGACGAATTAGCGATAACAGGTACACTCTTGACATATTTTTGCCCAAAAATTGACTTTCTTTAGCTACAACAATGGTGATAAAAAAGCAGTAGATTAGTTTTTTTTCTTCAGAATAACTTTAAATTTCCCTTATTAAACAGCTAAGGTGGTCGATGGTGTGTAATATTTAAGCGGATAAGTAATGCTGTCGACAACTGCACACGACATGGGGTGGGGTTGTTATTGTCTCACAATCTTATCTCCATACTATGTATTTTGAATAGGAGAAATGCATTATTCTATTCTTTGCTAATCAGCGTCATCGTTCACAGTGTAGGATTAAGGACAACGGATACAAATGTGCACTTTTAGGTTCATCTATTACTCGACGTTCGACCTGAACCATTGGACTAATGCGCATGATCGTACACGAGACACATACCAAACGATATTTCAGAGTGCATATACGAGGCAAGCAAATAATGAGGACATATTCACACTTTCTCTTAAATTATCTATACATTTCATGGTTACATGCGCTAGTATCAAGAATGTCCAATGTTTCATCGCATTTGGTAGCTCCTGTTAATAAAACGCTTAGAGACTGGAACAGAGTCCAGTATGTAATATTATTTATTACATGATCATACCCTTATTCCATTCAATAAACCTTTCTATAAACTGTTATATTAAACGTTCGTTGCATAACAGGAATTAGTGCCAGGTAACCTTTGACTTCCGGTTTGTCTGTTTACATCCCGTACGCTACGTCTAAAAATATTATGGCTTCCAATATTTTTCCAACAAACTCTAACGAATGAAGAGTTTGAAAAGTGATTTAATTCAGTATACGCCATTAAACACGTCAACTAGTCTGTATTTATCTGGGACTATTTATCTTTACGCGGGCAAACAACGCATAGTTACGTGAAACGTTATCTCAGGCCTTCTAGAAGCCGATGTTAGCTTCATGTCCCATTTGTTGATTTAAGTATGTTTTATCGAGGTTTTTGATCATGTAATAAATAGAATCTACAACTCATCCCCAGTTTATAGCGGACTTTACAAAACTCGTCCAGTAAATTAGATCTGGACCTCGCCAAAGGCTCGGACAAGACCTAATTGACTGGACTCGTTTTGTAAATTCCGCTGTAAAATGGGGACGAGTTGTAGATCCTTTATTTAGTTAGCTCATAGTAACATAGCAGTTAACATAGCAGTCGGTCCAAGGTCATTCCACGATTTATAGATAAATCACTTTTCGTTTCGAGTCGCTGACAAGATTCGAGCTACATATTTTCAGAAAACGGGGACGGATTAGCAGAAAACTTCCCAATATTTACGAATTAGTCTGAGTTAAATCAGTCAGGGTTAGTGGACGATCTACTGGACATTCGTAACCAAGATGGTCGAAGACGCAGGCCGAGATCATTTATTTCAGTCCCGAGTCCGTTAACCAACTTAAAGTGCCGTGTTATAATAAACAAGTAGAAATAACATTTATACAGATGAAAAATTCAGATAAATGAGACGTTTACGGACGTTTTTGCTGGAAAAAAGAGTCCTTGACACGGCTCGTATAAGTGGAAATTACACGTGGATTATGTCGCGAACACCATAGGCACAATACCACGCGGTGCAGCGTTGTTTTAAAATAAACTTCGATGTATGCAAACATTACTACAATATTTGTTTGGGCTGAACATAGCGTAGTGTAATATATACTGTCGACGCAATTTAATCTGTATTTTGGTCACGTATGCATATAAATATATGTTTGATTCGAACAATGCATTCATATTGTCAGGATATTGTTGTGTCTAGAAGAACAATAACACCATTCCTGCTGACGTGAGATGTCAATGTTACCCCCGGTATGCAAATGAGCATCACGTCTCTATCGACAAGTAATTGAATTACGTGGGTTCATAACACTATGCATATGTTGCGTCTTGTGGGCGTGTGTAGCAGACATATTTCTCGATTAGAGGCATCCGCGGGCGGGTGGTGCTCACTGTACATGCGCTTGTGGACATGGGCGTTCTAGATTACGAATGTCGACTTGTTGTATAAATCTTGGTATAATTTGCCCATTTGGAGAAATAGGAGGTCGATGTAGAACAAAGGAGCTGGGTTTTAAACTTGAATAACCGTTATTGTCTCAAGCAATGCATGTAATATATAGAGGATCTACAATGAGTCCCCAGTTTATAGCGAAAGTTACTAAACGAGTCCAGTAAATTAGGTCTTAACAGAGCCTTTGGCCTTTTTTGTTGTAAATTTCACTATAAACTGGGGACTAGTTATGGATTATATTTATAATTGATCCAAAAATCTCCATTCAACATAATTAAATTAATAAATGGGATGTGAAACAAACAGCGGCTTCTAATAAATCGTGCGATGACGTTTCACGTAAATATGCGTTGTTTTTCCGCATAAAGAAATAGTCCCTAAGACCCTTCGGCGTATTTAATGGCGTAAATTTAATTAAATAAATGTTCAAACTATATCGATTATTTCTCATTCCTCCCCCCCCCCCCCCCGTTTCGGAATCACGTTTTTAAGCAACACTAATACATTTGGTTACACATGGCACTATTTTCCGTTATGCAACGACCACTGCTTATTATTATTATAGAATGTGTTTAATGAATGGAATAAGGGTCGGATCGTGTAATAAACATGTATATGCATAAGAAATTTGCAATCGGGCTGTGAGAATACCAAAGCATGCTTACGTTGAAGATTTCCCACCAAATTGTCAATTTTGTAAGTAATGTTTTATTTATAATAATATTACATTACGTTTTATATGGTGGTTGCTCAAATCTGTAATCAGCTATTTTCTATCTTCGAAATATGAAGTTCGAGTTCGTTATCTCTGTAAGTATCAATATAAATCTATTAATCCGTCTAAACATAATCGTGGGAATCCGCAGAAAGTCTTGTCGTTCTGACATTTGGATACAAATTAACCCTGTCTATACTAAATGAAATTTCCCATCAGTTATAACAGTATATTAAAATTGGAATCGTCTATTATTCATCTACATGGGTGTTCAAGAAATATGACTAGACGACATACTGGACAATTGATAATACAAGTGTGTAAGATTTCCTATTAATTGGTGAGAAATGTTCGGATAATAACTTCAACAAGCGTGTCATTGACTGCGCCTTAGGCGCTGACATGCCATGGGGCTGTTAATCATTAATTTCGAGCCGTTACTAAACCATAACGCCTTCCAAAATCATGTTATAATTAACACTTGATATTGCGTTCTCTTGAACAGTTTCACAGTTTCCCGGGCATTTAGACATAGTAATGGCTAACAACTAATGCGACGTCAAAATGCGACAGAAATTTAACAGCCCGATATCTTAATTAGAGCCCGAGATGAAGTCGAGGGCCGTTAGTAGGATGTAGGGCTGTTAGTAATTTTTCTAAAGGGCACACAATAGAACCGTAATGCACGACAAAGTCATGGTATTGCTAATTATTGCCACACCTGTACCGTGACCGTACAGGAGAGGCACGAATAAAGAGAATATAACAATAACATTATTTTGGAGGGCGTTGTGGTGTATTAACGACCCGACAAAAAATATTAACAGCTTAATACAGCTTATTAAATGCCCGAGATGTAGTCGAGGCCGTGAATAACGTGGACGGCTGTTAATCATTTCTGGAGGGCCGTTAATACACCACAATGCTTGCCAACATCATGCTATTACTATCATTACCACACCCCTGAAACATGAGGAATATCTTAAACAGTATTTGGTAACAAAACAAGTTTGAAACAAAATTAATTTTAATTATTGAACTTCCTAGATACTGATTTCAGCATATGTCACAATTCACTGTTAGTAGACATTGCATTTACAAAATTTATGGAATACAGAATTCGGAAAGAGAGAATTAATCAGCTAATGTGCACTAGAGAAATTAGTTGATGATGATACAGGCATAGTTATATAGACTTTGCGTGTTCTTATGTTTAGTAACATAAATGACGCTTTGTGGGTCCCCACACCAGCCTCAGATGCTCTAACACTATAGACCATTTTACAGATAGCGAGAATGATGCATTGTGGGCCAGAAACTATCCAAACAAAGCCACGTGCTTTACGGCCGCATGCATTTACTATGGGGGATTTAGGGTGGGTCTATAAAACTAATTATAACTTTGGTATCTGTCATAGTTTACGCGAGAAATTTTAAACATATATCAGGGACATGTACCCCTTCTAGAATGTTCAAAAACATTTCCAGTTGCTTGTCGTATTTTAATTGATTTTATGCGATGAAATAATGCGAAAATTCAGAAAATTGCACTAATTTCTCAATATTTTGCGGTTTTAGTAAACGCCTGATAAAAGTCGTCCTATTGGGAATTTTTACACAAATTTTCAGAGAATATAGAGTAAACACAGTACTATCGGAATATCATAAAGGAGTTCTGTGCATTTGGTATTAATTAACCCTCAGACTGCCGAAGCTGTCGTCAATAAATTCGCTTTTTCGTGTTCGACGAAAATGAAACTTGTCTGTTTAAAGGTCCCATTTTCGTGTCGAATGGTGATAGAATCTCCATTTGTCAAGTTCGTGGATATAATACCATTTTACAGATAGCGAGAATGATGCATTGTGGGCCAGAAACTATCCAAACAAAGCCACGTGCTTTACGGCCGCATGCATTTACTATGGGGGATTTAGGGTGGGTCTATAAAACTAATTATAACTTTGGAACCTGTGATAGTTTACGCGAGAAATTTTAAACATATATCAGGGACATGTATCCCTTCTAGAATGTTCAAAAACATTTCCAGTTGCTTGTCGTATTTTAATTGATTTTATGCGATGAAATAATGCGAAAATTCAGAAAATTGCACTAATTTCTCAATATTTTGGGGTTTTAGTAAACGCCTGATAAAAGTCGTCCTATTGGGAATTTTTACACCAAATTTTCAGAGAATATAGAGTAAACACAGTACTATCGGAATATCATAAAGGAGTTCTGTGCATTTGGTATTAATTAACCATCAGACTGCCGAAGCTGTGGTCAATAAATTTGCTTTTTCGTGTTCGACGAAAATGAAACTTGTCTGTTTAAAGGTCCCATTTTCGTGTCGAATGGTGATAGAATCTCCATTTGTCAAGTTCGTGGATAAATTACGTCACACTTAATCGACTTATGTCCGCGGCCATAAACCTGTGTTTTTATAACAATTTATTTGAGACAAACTGTTGCGCGCATACGCAGCAGTCGGCGCTTATCATGCAGTTGAAGTTAATAATCGTGAAGTCTGTGTAACAAATGTTCAAATAGAACGGGAAAAAAATACGTAAAATAAATAGCGTGACCAATGAGCATTCACAAAACAATATACATCAGTTTTGCAAACGAGTAAAAATGATTATAAATGAAAACGCTCTTTATCGTGTACCGGCGCTTTTGCCCAAGAAGGTTTTTAATGGACGCAATCATTGGATTTGGTTCTAGGCTAAAAAAAACAAACAATACAAAATGTGTTCAAACTTCCTCTTTTGAAGGTTGAAGTAAAACATCACGGGTGTTGTTACAGTCTATTGTGATTCTTTGGTGAGCACGCAGTGAACACAAGTCATACTTTGCCAAATTCATGCCGTATATCACACATGTTTAGTATACATGACACGTCGTCACTTTCGGTGAATTGTTGAAACACAAGTGAGAACATCTAACGGAAGTTTTATGGGGTATATAAAATAGAAGCATGACCAGTTGATGTACAGACAGCGAACTAAAAACCTTCCTAAACGACCGTGGTGTTCCATCAATTTACTAGACGAAAAAAAGATGAGAAAGTGCAGCTAGCCGAGTTGGCACACAAACAGAAATTTCCAGTTATTCAGTCGGCAGATGATCAACCGAAAACGGTTAATACCCAAAGAGCGAAGTTGTTATGCCTGGAGTTTTTGTTGTCTCTTAATAAATGCTCAGATTCTACATACACCGAAGATGTGAAATTCAAGATTTTTCGCCAGATAGATCGAAAGAAATACTTTGTTGAAATCTCTTGCCATATTTTGCTGTATTTATGCAAAACGTGCATCTCCATCTTAACACATCGATGTAGATTGAAAACAACATATTTGCGGTCATGTAATGAGAACATAAACGCTCTTTATTGGTTCCGTTTTATATGGTATAAAATGACCTTCCGAATTACTCTAAACTTGAAAGTTTTTTGTAGGAAATCAATAAACTTATAGTACATGTACGAATATTCATATCAAATTAAATAATACTCACGTTTCTGGGTTACATCGGTCATTATTGCAACCGAAAACTGCACAGCGATTTGAAGGCATTTTCAATTTATGATTTTGTAAGGGTAGTAGATGGGCACGAAGCGAAGTGATTTTGTTGAATGAGAGTAGAAGGGTGCGAAGCGCCCGGGATGGTCGAAAAGATCGAGAGATCTTCTCCTTCACTCCGGTGATTTTGTTCTCCAAACCAAGTCGCATATATAGCAGGCAGTGGTGGCATTTTCAGACAACTTTTGAAGAAACCCTAGCATATGGATTAGGTTCAACATGTCACACTAGACATGAAAGAGTATCACCTCGCCCTCTCACATGCTTCAGTTGTCAGTTAAAACATGAAGTTTTTCATAAAACAGTTTCATTTTCGTGAAACGCATGCGAAGCCAGATGTGCGAAGAGAGAATTTATTGACGGCAGCTTCGGCAGTCTGAGGGGTAATTATGCACGGAACTCCTTTGCGATATTCCGATAGTACTGTGTTTACTCTATATTCTCTAAAAAATTGGTGTAAAAGTTCCGAATAGAACGACTTTTATCAGGCGTTTACTAAAACCGCAAAATATTGAGAATATTAAAAACCTTCTTGCGCAAAAGCGCCGGTACACGATAATTCATTTATAATCGTTTTCAAAACTGATGTATATTGTTTTGTGAATGCTCATTGGTCACGCAATTTATTTTACGTATTTTTTTCTGTTGTATTTGAACATTTGTTACACAGGCTTCACGATTATTAACTTCAACTGATAAGCGCCGTCTGCTACGTATGCGCGCAACAGTTTGTCTCAAATAAATTGTTATAAAAACACAGGTTTATGGCCGCGGACATAAGCCGATTAATTGTGACGTAATTTATCCACGAACTTGACAAATGGAGATTCTATCACCATTCGACACGAAAATGGGACCTTTAAACAGACAAGTTTCATTTTCGTCGAACACGAAAAAACGAATTTATTGACGGCAGCTTAGGCAGTCTGAGGGTTAATTAATACCAAATGTACAGAACTCCTTGACGATATTCCGATAGTACTGTGTTTACTCTATATTATCTGAAAATTTGGTTTAAAAATTCCCAATAGAACGAGTTTTATCAGGCGTTTACTAAAACCGCAAAATATTGAGAGATTAGTGCAATTTTCTGAATTTTCGCATTATTTCATCGCATAAAATCAATTAAAATACGACAAGCAACTGGAAATGTTTTTGAACATTCTAGAAGGGGTACATGTCCCTGATATATGTTTAAAATTTCTCGCGTAAACTATGACATATACCAAAGTTATAATTAGTTTTATAGACCCACCCTAAATCCCCCATAGTAAATGCATGCGGCCGTAAACCACATGGCTTTGTTTGGATAGTTTCTGGCCCAGAATGCAACAGTCAAAATGGTTATCTGTAAAATGGTCTATATTGCATGTATACACTTCAAACAACACTGCTTCTGGGAAATTATCTTCATAATAGTGGAAAGTTGATTTGTTTTTCGCACTGGTTCACTACGGAGTTTGGAACAACATGTCACCAGCTTGATTCAATTTCAACATATATAATTTAACAGTACACATCGACAGCAGAACTATCTTACAGTCCATGTATGGCGGTTACCACTCTGATGATTTGCGTAGTTTCCGTGGCATATTATTTTCCATTGTCGCCGTTGTGTATTGAAGTTGTATGACTGCGTTTATTGTGAACATGCTTTGGGAGTATCTGATATGTGTGACCAATTTTATATTTTGAGTTTAGTTGTGATAGCACGTTGTTTCATTGATCCAACATACAGTAACCTCACACGTCGTCAATTGTGCTATCCTTGGTCACAAGGGTGTATTAAGGAGGATGTCAAGTGACCAATTTTGAATGGGAATTTCCATACAAATCTCCGGAGCAAAGGTTATGTATGACGCAGTTGTCCGGGAACCAAAGCAGGCATGTCATTGAACAGTCATAATATTTAACTGGCTGGTGCTACGTAAATTACACATTTATGCAATAAATATATTTTTGAGAATTTTTTCTGGAATTACATCACATGACCTACATTTGAAAAATCAATATCAAATTCCAAAATAAATACACCAACATTATAATGGAACAAGCTCCAAGCGGACACGCCAGATAAATACATGTTGTTTCCAATGCAATATCAAGTCACCCTCAGACGTATGTGCAACTCTGTAACTTTTGCTCCGCATATTTGCATGGAAATCCCCATTCAATATTGTCACTTGACGTCCCCCTTAATATGTGTGATTGTGGTCAATGTCACCAGGGTGTATTAATGTTGTGTGATTGTGCTCAATGTCCACAGGGTGTATTATTGTTGATTAATTGAGTCCAATCACGCAACAGTAATACACTCTGGTGACATTGCCCACAGTCATAAAACATTAATACACCCTCGTGACACTAAACGCAACTTCAATACACACTGGCGCATCCGCATCATGAGCAGTTACAAAACTATCTTTTGTCATCGATGGCCAGCCTTCTCGACCCATGAGCCCAAAGTAATAGCAAATCTTAAAACAGTGTAGCTTCCAACAATACATGGGGCGAAGAATTTATCTGACTCCGGTCAGGCAACTATGTGTCAACGATGTACACTCTTTTGGTGACTTAACATCAGCGTAGACTAGTTCTTCAAAACCTCTGTTTGAACATATTTATTGTGACCCACATATACATGGAATATTTTACAACACAGAATATATGGATGATGTTGTGGGTGCACAGGGGATCGGTGCAGAAGTTACCAAACTTAGTGAAGCTCCTCTCCCCTAGCGTTCAGCTGCTGATGAATTTAAATCGATGGTGTTGCAGGAATGAAATTTGATTAGAGTTTTGTTGTTATTTGTACGGGGAACGGTGTCCCATACGATCGGCTGTGTATACATAGGGGAACCGTCTCCAAATCAAACACATGCAGGTTGTAGTTGTGGCTGTGGCAGTGGGCGGGGTCCCACATCGATGGGAATAATGATTACTAAAATCGGTCTGTGAATATGATGAATGATAGTACTGTCTCAAAACCTCTGCTGATCATGGTTAGACAACACAGTAGTTGTTTATTTTCTGCAGCCAATTAATGTTTTTTATTTATTGCCAAGCTGGTAGGTCTACTTGACTGTTTGAGTTTGCAGATTTTGAGCTCAGTTCTAGCACGTTCAGTTCAAACTCGTCCAATTAGCTGCATTCAGACATTTTGACAGATAATATATACATCGCTTGTTTGTTGTCAAACAAGAGGTCACATGATAGATCACCTGACTACCACGAAATATGGAACTAAAAATATATATATTATCTCCATTGACTCAACTATAAACGAGAAAAAAATATAGTTCTTACTTACCATAGATGTTTAAACTCCACCTAAATCACATGTCCAGTCCGTGTCAACGAACAAAACATACCAATGAATCAATATTTATTTTCACCAGCGAAGGATGTTTGAAAAATCGGAGATCTTTTACAAGTCACGTGACGTGGTGTGCCCAAAATACATGACAAGTAATTATCGGTCCGACACGTCACATGACATGTTGAGCATAACTGCCTCTTATATTCCGGCTAAATTGTGATATTGAGCAGCGACGGCCCCACAAAGTTGTAATATTATATATAAATGCGAATGTGTGTGCATCTCCCCCCTCTCTCTCTCTTTCTCTTTCTCTCTTTTTCCTCAATTCGAGAATCAACCTTTTCTGTTATGTTCTTTATTTCTCCGTCAGCTTATTCTTGTTCTCAGAACAGTTTTATAAGGGTGTCCAGTTTATCCTGTAATATTTTCATTTGCACACACATCTCTCAGTCTCACCGCGCACATCTTCCTTGCTCAACGCATTCACACACCAATGACATAAACTTATATTATAACTATTTACTTATATTATCGACTGAACATCATTCAAATGTGTTTTTTTTTATATTATATATGGCACGTTTCGTATATTAAACTATCAACACAGATGGCATTGTGATGTGTGGGCATCATATTATTATTGGTATTCTTACAGCCGATGGCATTTTTCATACGCATATTTTAAAAACATTACGTCAACCTTTTCTCTACTAAATGGATTCTCCCACTCAGTTAAATAGTGTGTAACGGAATGGTCAATTATTAATTTGGAGGGATGTTAAGGTGGTAATTTATTGGGGGAAATATTTAGATAATAAGTTCAACAAATGTGGTCTTATTATCAGAACATGAGATGACAGGGTTAAACAGGCAACGGTGTTTGTTGAACGTATTAACTGAACATGTTCTACCAATAGTACACCTTCTTTACTTGTATTATCTGTTCCTATGTCAGTCGTCTGGTCATTTTTCCTGGACACTCCTCCAAAGAATAGACAATCCCACTATGTACTTTTAACTGGGTGGAAGAATCCAGTTAGTAAAGAAAGGGTTAATAGTATCGACCGTGGTGCGTGGGACGATGGCTATTTTTATGTCTATCAACAGTTCGTGTTCACCCTGTTCAACGCCGACAGAAAACAAAACGCATATCTCGTTCCTATCCGTCGACCACCTATGAGGAACCGAGACAAGAGCGGAATGCAGGTCGAATGTTGATATCGAGTGTCGAGTCCCACCGAGATAACACAAAACACCGATCGAATGTGTTCACGGTTTGTTATCTTTATATACAAGGAATCCTTTCAGCTGGATGAGAATAGCCCAATGTGGGCTATATTGATGCGCCACAGGTTGACGGTGATATAATGAATGATGGATGACATACAAACTTGAATATCACCCAAAGGGGACGTGATGCCATACAATTGGTATGCAACTGACGCAAAGATGCTTTTCCAAAAACAATTTGTGTTAGCAATACATTGGCTAGGTTGGATTACCATATTTTATTTTCTAATGTTGAACAAAATTGGTTTGCAGTCAAAGTATTATACTAGTACACACCCACATTATAAATATTGGATCTGATTAACTGTCGTAAAACAGCGAGATTCCACGTTTGTACCGCCAATCATGCAGCACTCACTATTGGTAGCCCAAACCATCGTGAAGCGATTAAAGTAACGCGATGTGCAGCCTGTTCTCCCGAAAATCCGCACATTATCTGCTTATAATAGAACCAGTTCTATGTAGATAGTCTGCTTAGAATCTCCTCATTTTGAGTCGATAGTGTACTGAAAATGAGATAATTGTAGTCACATTATCGACTCATACTGAGGCGATTTTAAACAGATTATGTCATAACTTTCCAGGTGTACGCTCTTTAACATGTGTTTTCGCTGTGGTCCGCGCCATAACACGAAATAACGGATATGACTCCATGATCTGCTTATTTCATAATCAAATAATCACATTATGTATCTATTCCACAGTACAGGTCGATTATGTGCGTATTTGCGCGAGGATATTTTGCGATGTGACGTAATTTGTCTGCACGCTTCCCTGAAATAACGTTTCGACCAGACTGCGGTAGACTCAGTATATGTCAGTATGAATCTGAGTGCATGTTTACACATACCGTGTGGCTTGTCATGTTTGGTTAAAATAAGTATTTGCGCGGCCAGATTTTCCATTTGTGTCCACCATATTCAGGCAAGCTCCCGAAGACATAAAGTCAACGAGTGTTCCTGACTATGACTTCTGCCGCGTCTGTCATCGAAATGAAGGCACTGGTGTCTCTCAACTTACAGCTCGAGAATCGGTCGAGAGAACGTACCTGTACCGCAGTGAAGATCCCCATAAACTGCGGGAATATCCATATTACATGTGGCATCTAAATTATATGTACCAGGATATATAGGAATAAGTACGAAATCATATAATTAAGAACACATACGTGTATATAGGTAACGGGCGGGCCGGTGGCAACGCGATTCGGGTTTATGTGTGTCGTCACACATAATGACTTTTAACTTACGTAGATAGAGGAGTATATTGTTATTTACAAATTTTCAAGCAACTAACATTTTCTTTCTTTTTTTGTTTGTATTGAGAAAACTAAGCCTGGACATAGTGTGTCGGACATTTGCAAAATGAGGTCCACATAGGGTTAATGTAGTGATGCTATTCTGCACAGCGGTCTATCATTACAAACTGCACTCTCTGGTGACCTCATTCTGCTTTGGGATCTGTATAGTCTGAAATTAACATTGTTTTTATTTAGTCTTTCCCTTCTGTTTTGTTGCTATGTCCCCTAATTTACAAAAGATAAATGCATAATAGAGGTGACTAATGAGTGAACATCACCAACTTCAACTGGGGAACTTCAATCTGATCCTATGTCTCCCATAGTAGTTGAGGCCTAATCAGAACGAGGTTCTCAGGGGGTGAAATTTGTTACGCTAGCCCGCTCTATGTTACATATCGACAAGTGGTCGCTACACTTAAAAATTTAGATATATCAGAAATGTAGTACTCTTAAATTGAATCGCATCCCAATCACGCTACAGTAAATCTACACTTTCGTGGTGTAGAAACGGATACTATACAATGATTTCTACATTTTGTTTTCGTTTAGGGCAGCTGAAAGGATGATAATCCTCAATCATCCAGCCATTAACCGACAAGAATACCCGATACAGGGACGTGGCGACAACTATTCAAAACTTCATGCCTGACATAAAATAATTTGGAAATTTCAGAACAAAAATAGATTGTAATTGTTCTGATAGTTTGATTATCCAGCCATTAATTATTGTAACAATAACCCCGGCCCTGACCAGATGCAACGTGGTTTTGTTAGTGTAAATAGTATTTAAACCATATAATTATTAACAAGGTAATTCCAATTTAATGAACATATATGATATGGAAAGGATTCATCAGCAAGCTAGTAGCTTATATATACAGGTCTTCTCCGGTTATCTTGTGACCGAACCCACAACATGGGTAAGCTTGATTTTAGTGCGATGTATTTCAGAAAATTTGAGGTTCACAATTAGCAAGCCAAACTCAACTATGGGAATGAGAAATGATAAACATTTTACACGTTTTATATGAAAACTAACTGGAACGTGTTTTAGAAGCGAGAAATCGACGGAAATTCAGCTTCATATTTTGATTTAAAATTCGAGCTTGGCGGTTCGGTGATCGGTCACCTAAATGTCAAAACTTCTCAGTATATAATGTTCAAAACCGTCAAGCTCGTCTACGAGAGTGATAAATGATAATCATTCAACATGTTTCGAATACAAAACTTGGTACAACTGGTGTTTAAAAAGAGATATCGGACAAAAATCGACAAGAAATATTCGTAAGAAGGCGAAGTTTTCGTTCTGTGAACACGCCCCCTACTAACCAACCAATCGGGTCATTGCTGCCAATATTGTCGATTAATGTACGAAAATGGCCATATATTCATGAGAAAACAGCGTTTAAAAGGCTTTTAAAATTTTCAAACCGCCAAGCTTGTCTTTTAGTCACCTCCCTCAAAAACCGCCAAGCTTGGCTCCATGCTTGCATTTTAGCCACTTTCATGTTTGTCGCGCATCAATTCACGTAGTGGGCTCGTTCCGATTCGTCCGACGGGTGAATCAATATAATGTTCTATCGGATAAACGATTTGCGTGAAAATAAGAGACTATGTAAAGTTGTTAAATTATTAAACATAAGATGAGATCAGAAATAGTGTTAAACCCCTAATAAGTATCTGTCATCTATAGTTGAACAACTTTCAGTTCTTATGGTGATACATGTATGCGTACTCAGAAGCCCTTTGGAATTCCCCTTAAATATTCATACGAATTTGATTGGTTTTCTGCCTTGAATTATGGTCGGTAGTTTAGCCTCTGGTGACTATTATGCTCTTATATGGCGATCGTTTAGACTAATCGGCGCATTGAAGTAAATAGCTTGATCGCGGAAACTGTCACTGAGACTATTAAACTGCCAATAAATCTGCTCGCGTTATTTGTGAATGGTAAACTATCAGCTATTTGAACTTGTTGCTTTGCCGTCATACATTTAATGGCATCAATGTCATGCATTAATTGGAGCATATATAGTGTGAATGTTTTTTTGCAAACCGGCGTTTCTACTGTTTTGCAATGTCGACACATATCATGCGTTGAAATTCGATTCCGCATATAGAAACCACGAACGCTCACCCGATACTTAAAGATGACACCAGGGACGGTGCGACAGGGGGTATCTACCCCACCCCCAATTTTGGTAAAAGTTGTTCCAACAGTTGGAAGTTTGTAATTTGATTATCGAGGTTGCATGGTTTCCATGTACATGCAGTGCTGTGACATCGCAGTGAAATGAACCATGCTGTGTTTTTTCTTCCACCATGCAACAAAACACACAACGTCGTGGTACGCCCCTGACCAGCCAACCTGCTGCATTTGGTACGGATGCACATGTCTTGTTGGTCTGCAATATATGCCTACATGTATTATACGTCAACTGAATCACACACCATCTCACAAAGGTTTTGTTGTTTTTAAGTTCGTAATATATGGGACTAACTGTTTGAACGCTATTCTATTATATCAGTATACAATATAGCAGCCGTTTTAACATATTATATGCAAACATAGGCATCCCACAAGTGAAAGATCCTATCAGCGAGTATATGCAGCCATCGGTGGATTACATGTACAATGTAAAAACATACGCGAATGTGTGCTTAATTAAGCTCGAGGTTTTCTCAGTGAACACCAACTAGCAAATTTAGCAGCAAAGAATCGAGTGGTGGTGAACATGAGCACGCAACAGGGGGAGAACGTCCTATGGACATACTTGTGAAATATTCATCAAGAATTCCACCAAAATCTGTGATAAAAGTGAGAAAACAAATAGCCTGGAGTTGATATACCATTCAAGAGGATTTTACGGGATTGAATCGGTAAATTTCAGACTGTTCTTCCGATAACCGCACATTATCTGCGCATAATAGAACTTATTTTAGGTAGATAAACTGCTTAGAATCGCCTCATTTTGAGTCGGTAATGTGCTGAAAATGAGAGCGTTGTAGTCACATTATCGACTCATAAAAAGGCGATTCTACTTAAACCTCTAGGTGTAAACCACAGTGAGTCAACTAAATCCGTGATTTAAACCCGAGACCGCAAGTCTAAGGTCCGAATCGGCATCTCTGGTTTAGACTAGGTTTTATTCTAGACCAGGTTTTACTCCAGTTTACACTAGGTTTAAAGGGGTACTGTACGCCATTTTCAATAAATTCCCGGTGATAACAACGATCTATTATCGATACTATATAGAAATATAAGTAATTTGAGTCGAAGATGTATTCTGTAAACGCTCAGGTTAATAGGCTATCTTAAAATTTAATAATTTAAAAGTTAATAATTTAATATAAATTGATTTTATGGCTCCAGCCATAAAATGGCGTCTCTTAAAATTGGAATTTCCGTGTACAAAACGTAATCAAATTATAATTGAGGGATACTGGATTAATAAAACAATTGCACACACGATCGTTTGAAACATTATGCTTATACGGGGAGAAAACCCAAGCCACTCATTGACTAGTGACCATACACTAACTTAAATGAGTATATGGGACTGCTAAGCATATAATATAATGTTTATTTGATTCATTTGGTTGAAAACTGTACAAAAATTACTCGACAACGACAATTTGTATTTTTGCATTCCGGTAAATTTGCCATCCGTAACAATACTTCGTACTCAACAGACTTTCAAAAAATGGAAAAGTTGTTACCTTATTCTCCGACTCGGGGATTATAGAAACCAACAACAACATCTTGGGTACAGTACCCCTTTAAGTAGGAGTAAAACTTGTAAAACTTGGTTTTACAGTTTTACTGCAGTAAAACTAGGTTTTATGGGAGTAAAACTAGGTTTTATGGGAGTAAAACTGGGTTTTAGTGTAGTTAAACCCAGTTTTGTGATAAACTCAGTATTAGTTTGTGGATTTCGATCTCAATTAAAACTAGGTTTTATTGACGTGATAAAGCTGGTAATGGTAATATTACTAATTGTTTGTGGTGAATTGGCTATGTAATCATCAGTATAAGCTTAGGTATATATGATTTATATGTACCATACGTCTCGTCCAAAATATACCTTTAAATATACTTTGAAAAAACATCAAAGTTAAACCACCCTACCCCAGGTTTTACTAAAACCTAGTTTTTTGGGTTTAATTTTTCGGTCGATTTTGTTCGCCCAGTATTGATGTTGTTTCTTCGCGTATATGAGAGTGTTTATTTTGAATTGTGGAGGCGTTTATGCTCGGGCGTTTGTCACTCAATGTACATGCAGGAGAGTCTTAGTGGAATTCGGGGAGGCGATGTCGGTACTTATGAGATAACTTCTAACAAAATATGTGCCAGTGTGGTGGATAATTTCTTGCTGTATATGTTTGTTTGCAATTCGCTCGTTCGGATGTCGCTTTGGTGACTGAGAGCATGAATGGATCGGACTGATCAGTTTGACACGTTAGACACAAACATGACTTTTGAAACTGATTCCTTAATCACAAAAAGGTCTCTTTCGGTCAATTTGACGCATGGGTTGGTGGTCCGCCAAAATACCCACCAGAGACACCCCAGCCCTCACCCGGAGGAGGGTAACGGCCACCCTGAGAGGGAATGGAGTATGGACCATTTTGGAGAACTGTAACGATTTCGGCCAATTTGATGGTATGGGTGGGTTAATAACCCATAGAAACACCCCACCCATCACATCCGGGGGGTACCACCCGAGGGGTGAACATGGGATATGGACCATTTTCGAGACCGGTAAGGATTTCGGCCATGGATGGATGGCCCGCTCAAATGAGAACGGTGGGTGGCACACCCCAAATGCCCCATAGAAACACCCCAACCCGCACCACGGGGTCCATACCCTATTTTCACCCGCTCGGGTAGAACCACCCGCGGTGAGGTTGGGGTGTTTCTATTGTCATATTGGCCGAAATCCTTACCGTTCTCGAAAACAGTCCATACCTCATTCCGAGTGGGGGTGTTTCTATGGTGTATTTGGGGCGGGCCACCTACACATGCCGTAATATTGACCGACAGAGGCATGTTTTTTGCGAACAAGGAATAAAATGCTCCATACCCCATTTTCACCCCAGCAGGGTGGTACCCTCCAGAGATTATGGTAGGGTGTTTCTATGTGATATTTGGAGCGGGCCACACATCCCTGTCGTCAAATTGGCCGAAATCCTTACCGTTCTCGAACATGGTCCATATCCCATCTTCACCCCTCGGTGGTAACCCACCCCACCGCCGCCCTAATGTGAGGGGTGGGGTGTCTATATGGGTTATTTGATGTACCCTTCCCCGGGGTGAGGGCTGGGGTGTTTCTATTCGGTATTTGGCCGTACCCCATTTCCACCTCCTCGGTGGCACCCCCCCCCCCCCCCCCCCGCCGGGTGAGGGTGGATGGGTGGGGGTTCTATGATGTATTTTGATCGGGCCACCCACTCCTTCTGGTAAATTAATTAGCCTAAATCCTTACCATTCTCAAAAATGGTCCATACCCCAGGGGGTGAGGGTGATGTTTCTATAGGGCATTTTGGGCGGCCTCCTATTCATGCCGAAATCCTTCCCGTCCTCGAAAAAGGTCTATACCCCATTTTCACCCGTCCGGATGTTACCCCCGGCCGGGGGACGGGTGGTGGTGTTTCTATGGGGTATTTGTGGCGGGCCCCACCCATGCCCTCAAGAGATGGTTTTGAGTTCCAAAAGTCATGTTCGTCCATGATATTAGATATCTAACCGCTATACAACAGACCGTGCATTCGTCGTGATTTGTCAAAGCGCACGGGTTATTCGCCTGATCAGGATATTCGATAGCGACAACAGGTCGCGTGACCGGACAATGCATTGACAAGTGGCGATAATAAACAGACAAACCACACCTCCTATCCGTGCAATTGGACAAGTGTGGCCCACAGGTAGCGCAATCGACCATATCATGTCGTCCCAGCGGTGGAGTCAAACTTTTCTTCAACGAGGTTTAGAATTGTCAAATAATCAGTCAAATGGTGGAGCTGTAATAATCACGAGTGAGAGCGTGTCTAAGTGGCGACTGCCGACTGGTGTTATCATGTCACAGTTGATTCATTCGCACGCGAGCTTTGCTCAGATATGTTCCTTCAATATGATTTTTACAACTATCTTCTTCTTCTTTTTTGGCTTGTGTCAATCACAAATACTGATGTTTTCTACGAATTCATTTGAAGGGTTCAACGTTTTAATTTTGACACCAAAACGATGCTACTGCATGACCAGATATGCTATACACATAGTTTGCAATCCTAAACTTATATGTTATATGAGTCAAATTTTATAACTTATTGATGTAGATCATGCCACAAAGCTCTACTCTGGCTACGCCCAAAAATTCCCATAATATTCCACCAGTTCAAAGCCTGTGAACTTTTTGATTTTCTGCATGACGGGAAATTTATAACATTGAAAAAAAAGCAACGCATGTAATATATTTCTTTATTAAAAGCTGTCCAACCAGGGGGGAGTCGGAAAAAAATTGCAGGCACGTATGCTGATTTTTGACTTTCGACCCTTGTTGGGACCCACCCACCCCCACGTCCAAATTTTTTTTCCATTTTCGGCAGTTTTTTCCGACCATTTTTTGACACCCACCCCCCTTTTAACACTTAAAAAGATATTTGCGGGGGAAAATTCAATGTAAACAGCTGTATATGAATTTCTATGCATACTATTAGTCATGGATGTTAAAATTGACATGTAAAGCCATCTTGGATTTCAAAATTCAATCCATTAGCATGGGCTACAGGCTATACTGTTTGTCTGATCATCATGAAATTTGTCATTTATGTTAATATTGACATATAGATGTGTTTTAAGCCAAACTCATTGCAAAAACAGTCCAAAAGACTTGCAGGAAAAATATTTTTGAGTTGCGGAAAAATTTTGTTTGTTGGTCCTATCGATCACCCACCCACCCCGGGATACGTACCTGGAAAAACTTGTTTCCACCCCCTGGTCCCACTGTCATAAGCAAATTGTCTTTACTGGACTGACCTCTTGTCCAGGATTGACTCGATTATGGAGCCTTTCTTCAGCGTCAGAGGTGACGGGATAGGAGCCTGCAACACCTTTGCGCACATTTTGATCATTTGAACATTTGAATTAAAAAAAATTTAATTAAATTTAAAACAAACAAATATTAATTTAAATTTTAAATTGTGGTTCTTGTTAGATTCAACTCCTTACTCAATTTAACGACACATTTTTTACTTTTTTTTATATTAAATTTTTTCTTATTTTTAAATCAAAATTTGTAAAACCTAAGGCCATTATACCATCCGAGTCACCACACATAATTTGGTTGAACTCGGTCCAGAATATGGGAAAACAGTTGCGAACAGACAAACGTACATACAAATAGACAGCCCCTGTACCATTTAATATATACAGATATACATGTAAATACACCAAATTTTGTCTTCGCGGGTAAAGTATCTTGCAGAAAATCTATCAAAGTGATGAACAGCGCTTGAAACTCGTGTTTAGAGACACGTCCTTTGTTAGATTGATTTAAACCCAGAATGAGATCGGATTAACTATCCATGAGCGATACTTGTTTCTCAATGAATAAATCTATTGAGTATGCACGCGTTCGCGATAATTTATGACGTGTAAATAACCATTATATCGGCCTGTCTTTTGGTCCGAATGGTAAAAGGGTAGTTTGACTGCATGCTCATTTCACCTAATCGAGTTGTCAATTAGCTGGCAACTGAAAGACAAAAACGCCCCCTTAGACCCGGTTTGGCTGGACCGCCGATGTAGGTTTAAACCAGGTTCAAACTCGAAGGATTAAACCGGAGATGACGAATCCGACCATTATGTCCGGCCAATGACACAAATAACCCAACGCACGACTTTCCAGGTGTACGCTTTTTAACATGTGTTTTTATGCCCGCGCCATAAAAGTAAAAATAACGACTATGAGTCCATTATCTGCTGATTTCAGAATCAAATAATCACATTATGTAGCTATTTCACATTATAGGTCGATTATGTGCGTATTTGTGCGATGATATACGATATGATTTGGAAAATGATATGATTTGATTTGGAAAATTTTGAGGAAAGCTTATCTTGACAATAAAGTGAGAAAGCTGTATTTAAAGTACAGTAAGTTCTAGAAGTCGGTAAGATTTAACACAAAAGAACAGTTAGATAAGGAGCTCGATAAACTTTAAACATTAGTACGAGTTGGACTATCAGAGAAGAGTGGTGAAATGAGCCTGAAAAAATGTGTTCTGGTGAAATAAGCCTGAAAAAATGTGCTCAAAGAGGCATAGTCTCTTTATTCTCCTTTCGAGATTCATATTAATGTTGAGGTTTACTTTGTTAAGTTTTATTTAGTTTTGTTCTTTTCTTTCTTCTTCGGTAGTTCTTCCATTCGCCTGTAAATTTCGTCTATAATGCTCTAATGCGTCTATAATGCATTGACTTTTTTCGTTACCTCCCCAAATGGCGAAGAGATTGTCAGGAATACCGCCAAGTGGTTACAAGTCGTTATATGGTTTTTAGTATGCATGAGCTATGAATGTTGTTTGAGATTTAGTATGATTGAGGTCGATAAGTTAGGTATTCAGTTTCAGTTTTCATCAATGTATTGTGATTTGTTTTTGTTTACTGGATGCAATATATTTCTGCAATTTGCTCATATATTGGTACAACTGAATGGTAAGAATGCATGTGTCCTTAATGAATGTATTTTAGTATTCTTTCATATAACTACAGGGGACTGGGGCAGGCTAACAAAAGATGGAATGTTATGAATTATATTAGAGATTTAATTTTTTTTCTATCTACTGTCTCCAAGATACACATTTCATCGAAAAACTCGAATATCGAGTACAATCTGAATGGGGATAATCTGCATAGTTTTCCTCATTCTGTGGTACGTCTAGGGGAGTCGCTTTCGTTTGGAAAACAATTTTGGAACTAACTGTGGATAGTATCAAAATTCTACTGCTTAATGTATACGGACCAAATGATGACGAGCCGGAATTTTATAAAATATTCTCGAATTGTTAGAATCTTTTGACAATACTAATATTATCTGCTGTGGATATGGGAATATTATTAGAAATTTATGTTTAGATGCATTAAATTACCAAAATCTACCAAACCCAAAATCACATATAAAGCTGTTGATAATGATGAAAATGTCCGAGCTGATTGACATATGGAGATAAAACATGAAACTTTAAAGCGATACACATGGAGGAGAGTCTCACCAGTGAAAATGTCACGCTTAAACTACTTTCTGATATCTAGTGACCTGATAGGTTTTGTTGATACTGAATAGGTACCGAATATTAAGCCTGATATCGGTTTGATCATTCAATTGTCACGCTTGTATTGAGGTTCCATGAAGCAGAGAGAGATAGAAGCTATTGGAAATTTAACAACTCTCTACTGAGAGATGCAGACTACGTTAACGTGGTAAAAACTATTATTAAGGAAAATATTTAGTATGTAACGCAGAATATTTAGAAAATGATGAATTAAAAGGGACCAGGTGTAGTTCTTGATAACTGATAGCGTATTCATTGAGGCAATACTTTTAATTATAAGAGGTTACACGTTAAGTTTTTCGTCAAGAACAAAAAGAAAACGAGAGCAGAGTTGGAGCAATTTGAGGATGAAAAGCAGCTAATAGAAGAAAAACTATCAAATAGTACAGAAATTGATAATCGATAATCAACGATATCAAAGATAAAGAGAAGAATATTACATAAATCCGTGAGCAAGAGATTGGGGGTACAACGATTAGGTCTAGATGGATTGAAGATAGAGAACAAACCTCAAAGTGTTTTTAAAATATGGAAAAACGCCACAACATGTATATAAATAACTCCTCAAAAATGATAAATGAATATGGAGAATTAAGAACTGGTACAAGCAATAGTAAATGAATCAAGACAATTTTATGAAAAATTATCCTCCAAGAAAACTAAATTTTGGATCTTAAGGTAAGAATGAAAGACTGCGCGCACCCAAAACTTATCACACAACAGGCAGCAAGCATGGAAGGTTTTATTACTAAAGAAGAGTTCTGTCGGCCATTAAAACTATGTCAAATTGGAAAAGCCCAAGTATAAATGGCTATACAACAGAATGTTATAAGTTTGTTGGAAGGTCCTTCATATGGAAATCAGCAAATCATGGATATACGACTGGGAGCTTTGCGTTACACAGAACAGGGAATTATAACCTTGATACCAAAAAGCAAATAAGGACAAAATGCTCTTAAAAAACTGGAGACCAAGAACATTACTTTATTATTTTTATAAGCTAGTGAGCGCATGTATTGCAAAACGAATCAGAAGTGTTTTGCCAAATATTATCCATTCTGATCTGAAAGGATTCATGACATTGGAGAAAACACAAGGCTAATTTATTATATCATGCACTATACAAAACAAAAGAGCATTGCAGGCATGATATTTTTGTTCTCGATTTTGAAAAAGCATTTGACTCCTGGGAATTCATGAACCAAGCCCAAGACATTTTCAATTTCGGAGAATTACTCAAAAGATGGGTCCATTCTTTTAATAAAAACGCTCGGCATCAGTTATGATAAATGGCTTTCTGTCAAATAGGTTCGAATTAGGCAGAGGATGTCGACAATGTGACCCTTTATCCCAATATATTGTTTTTAATTTGTGCTGAAATCCTTGGGATACTGACAAGAAATAATGGATTCCAATCCATACTACTAGAGATAGTAACCTGTGTTGGTTTCAGTACAGAAATTTACATATAATGTTAAGTACAAATCAGTATCTGGAGAAAATTAAGATTCGACAAGATGGTACATGTCTGAGATGCAATCAAAATGAAGAAACAATTAAGCACATAGTTTCGGGTTGCCCTGGGTTCGCAGAATTTTATCTGAAATTATCAGATCGGCTTGCAGCACACTCGATTAATATGTGTTGCACAGCCAAGAACTCCATTCTAGGAAATCCAGGATGACATAACATCCTGAATCCAGGATGACATAACATCCTGAATTATATAAATCTTTTAATAACGAGGTACATTTACAATATGAAATTTACAGGATGTTCATTGTTCATCAAAGTTTTAAAATAGATGAATTTGAAGCCGACTTCAGACTGATAAAAAATTGTGGAGGCTTCATGATAGTTTCATGACTCAATTCTGCAATAAAATTTCCTATCAACATAATTTCTAGAAAGAGATAGGGCTAATACTACATTTTGAATGAAAATTGTTTCTATTTTGCTGCCTTTCCTCTTGGAGACTCAATTCTGACTACGGAATAAAAATAGACATGTACACCATTTGCTCCGACAAACAACAACGGGACACGAGCAATGAAAAAAAATCATTAAAATGTCATATCAATAAAACAAGCTGATATTTTGTTTTCAGCATCCAAAATACTTAATATGATGAATCAAACTGAAGTCGTATGAAAGTATGAGTGAGTGATGGTCAGAAGTAGTGTGTGTGAGGGAATTATTATTATTATTTATACTGTGGCTTGAGAAACTTGTATTTCGATGTGTGCGAATGCCATCCATTGAGTAGAATCCAGGACTTGATTTTTAGGATTTCATATTAGAATAGAAGTACAACTATTCTATCATATAACACTCAAAACAAGTCCTGAATAATACTTTAATTTCCCTTCGGTGTAAAATGAAAATGTTTGGTTATACAAAAGCATCTTATTATCTCAATAAACATATATACAAACAAAAGTATACGTACTTATATCATTGAGTCAGTGTGATATACTATGGTTCTGATGCGTTCTCTGTCTAGGATAGGATAGGATAGGATAAGTTTATTTAAAATATACATACATGATTATCACAAACATATAAACAATAAATATTAATATTCTGTTTATTGCACGGGATGATATAGCCCTTCCGGGCTGTATTCTTGCCATCCCCGTTGGCATATGTTTCGCTATAGTGAATGTTTAAAGATGGCGTATGTGGGGCGTTCATCTTCATGTGAGTGCACAGACTATCATAGCTTGTAAACATAATTATCACGGATATGTTACAGATATGGTTTAGGTTGTGCCAACCCGGACCATTGCCAGATTTGATCATGACAATCCGTAAATGGATGCTGTTTTGTGTGGTCATCGGGGAGGCAATTTAGTGAGGTCTTGTGGGGGGGATCATGTGTAGAGATAATTTACAATAGGTGTATACAACGCCCAATACATGTACATATCATTATTGCAGCATTTGTTAGCATGTGCAGTACGGGCATCCAATATTTTTACATTTCACGTTTTCAGAATAGTTTTGTATCATGTCTGTATGCAAGTGCTAACAAAATAAATGTCTTGTTTGATGTGAAGTGTGTGTTTTTTTGGATTGTTTCATATCGTGGCTAAAGCAAGATGGTGTAGATTTTCACTGAAGACAGTGTTTCTAGGAATATGTGATTTTTAGTTCGCTTTATGGACATCATTTCAAAGGATTCATGTAGTCGATCATAATACCAGTCATGCATAAAAACGGATGAATGAAGAGTGTGAAGATCGAATATTTTAAATATATTCTCCATTTTCTAAAACATCGAACATGGTCCCGACCAAATGTTCTTTGGGGAAACGACTCTTGAGGAGACAATTCATTTCTAAATAGATTCTCCCATTAACATATGAAACTATATTCATTGTAAATTTCTTTATTATATACAGTAATGCCCTAAGTAATCGACTCTTTAACTACAGCAGAATTATGGGTAACTTTTCAGGATTTAGTCGGAAATATGGCTTGTTGCCATTCATCGGAAAGCTCTACTGTAGTTAAAGAGTCGATTACTTAGGGCATTACTGTACGTACAGTTCACATGTATTTGATTGGACGAAGCGCGAACACATCAAAT
Source organism: Siphonodentalium dalli (assembly GCA_032622095.1). Taxonomy (NCBI): domain Eukaryota; kingdom Metazoa; phylum Mollusca; class Scaphopoda; order Gadilida; family Siphonodentaliidae; genus Siphonodentalium; species Siphonodentalium dalli. The sequence goes on from CP136067.1 coordinate 52,638,345, forward strand.
TGTTAAAACCCATATTATAGTTTGATATGTCTACTCTGCTCAAGAATCATGTTTTCTGCGAGTTGTACCTTGTATTCGTTGACGTGTAGTTCACATAGGAAATGGTCCTATTTTTAACTTATTATCTGAACATTGGCTTCCCATAAGTATGAAATATTGAGTACGTATATTATCTTTCCATCTGACTGTCGACTGCTAATTTATCCTGAACATCCCTCCAAATGAACAATATACCAATCCAATGTATGCCTTTACAACTGAATAGGAGAACCCATTTATAATAGAAAGGGTTACTTCGTGCAGAACTAAAGGATTACTGGCAGTGGCACCGGTGAGTGCATGAGAACTCAGTAAAGCAAACCATGCATCATTTCCCAATGAATGTACTTATCATATTTCAACCGTGAATAAATGTTATAATAGGGAATTTATTGAGTTATGGCTACATAACTGACCCCCATGTAGCGTAATGGCCACTTGGCATAGAGAAAAATGCGTGCACTAAAAGATAATTTAATTTAATCGATGTATCACAAACTACGTACACCTAACCTAGGTTATCTGCACCCAATGTAGGGTTACGAAGAGGCACCTAATATGAAAAGTAACAGTCGTTGTGATTTTTTCATTTTCATTTTACCTACTAAAGATTACTCTAAAATCCATCTTGTTTTAACTATTAAAACCACTGAATTTACCAGATCACCATATTATCCCTCATATTTTGTGTTTTCCAAACTTTTATTCAACTGCAGTTTGGATTGTTAGTTTTTGTTTTTAAATTCTGCTCAATATATGTCACCAAATTTCGACATAATAGTATATATTTTTTTTTAGAAATAACTCTTATTTCGACTCAGGTTATGCAGTTATAACCGAAAAGTGTAAAGCGCGTCATAGTAAATTTGTATTCAAACTTTCTGGTTATAACTCATAACCTTAATCGAAACAAGAGTTATTTTGCAGGACAACCACCATAAGTAGAAGGTAGAATAAAACGAGCGAAAACTACGAGAAAAAAAACACGCACATTAAATCTAAAGAGACACGTTGTCGCTCAGACCTCTAATTATATATTGACCACGTGTCGTCATTAATTCATCGTTTTGTTTGGCTCGTGGCAAGTGATCACACAACGGCGAGTGCAGCACACGTGTCCCTGCATATTTTGGCTGTAACATTTGTCAGTTTCAATTTCATTTCTTTGAAATTGTTAGCACGAGTCTCGTTGAATTATATAGGTACTTGTTTGCTGAGGGTTAGAAGTACGGTAATTGATGGGGCAGTCCTACCCGACGGAATTCTGATAAAAAATCGAGATCCCCTTCAAATCGTAGGAAGTATCGAATAATTTCCGTGCATATTTTAGGCACGGGGCTTATAGGCGTGGTCGTATCACTCGATTCTGCTGTCATCCATGTAGTGGACAGTATATTCACGAAATATAAGTTATCGAGAAATAAACTTAATGGCTCAAAGTGTGCCCATTAAATTATCTTATAATATTCCGCAGATTGACAGTTTATAATTAAATTGTATCCCTTTGAATTATACCATAATATATAGTGCATATATGTGGCCAGATGCTAGTAGCCCGTTTATTATATGCTAAGCTATCAGATAGTGTTATATTTGTATCAGATAAAAACCGTTATCCATTTAGTGAGATATTGATATCTCACTCGCAACTGGGCCAACTGAGCGGAGCATATAATAAACAGAACAGCTACACTTTTTTGTTGGCCATGAACATTTAAATATTATCGCGGTCACTAATTAAGGGGTTTCCTATTACTAAGTTTGTTTTCCATTGTTATATTGTCATATTGTATAAAACTATCACAGAGTTCCTGTCTTATTTATGTATAGTAAACACTTTCAAAGAAGTAATGATAAGCATGTAAAAGTTTTATTTACATAACAATGCTTTCAACACGCGAAATGTCGTTATTGGAGAACTTTCAGTAATGAAGATAAGACCAAATTTGATATCTATTTCTTCATGTTCTTCACGCGAAGGCAATATGCCACTTTAAGCATAATGTCGCCAAGTAAAACAGAAAGGATTGGCATGGTGATACGACTCTGATTTTTTTTTAATCCACGAACATAGCGGCCATAAGTATTGGACTCCAGATATTGGGTCCCAATAAAAAGTGAAGATCGCTGTTGATTTTAACTCATGGTTTATTTATATAATCTGTACTGAATGAAAGTCGTCACACGTGGCTGTCAGAATATAGGGGTGTGTCCTTTGTTGTGTGACACAATTGGCTTCTGGTTCCACCATTCAGTTGACAGAAAATGGTAATCCGTAAGGATTCACGTGGAAATGACATGAGGCGACTTGTGGTCCTTTGATCTTTCCAGCTCTATAGCATTGGTGGGATTTCGTTAAGTAAAAAAACATGCGACGGGTGTACGTGGGTATAGTGGGCTAATCTGAGGGTTGAATGGTCCGAAGGTTCAATAGTCCGAGGGTCAATAGTCCGCTGGTCCTACAGAAGGGGCAGTGTGGTTTTTTGGGTCACTCTCCCAACTTTGGTCAACATAATCAACAGCTGGAAAGCTGCATGCAATATATCAGGGTTACATAATCCCAAATCTCAAATACAAATTGCAAGTATTCACGTATGAAATGTCAAATACAGATGACAGCGATCATGCATTGGACCTTTGTGGATGTGTATATATCAAACAGAAACACTTGTGACGTTTCAAACTTGTAATATATGTCGCTTTCTATAGCGTTACGCGTTCAAACACGCCAGCAATGTTCTTGTCCCGTTGTTACTCGCATTTCAGGTACACGATTCTTGTTCACTTTCGCGCTGAATGAAATTAACTTACATGTATGAGAAAGCAAAGTGGCATCTCACATATTACAAAAGTCGACGTCATTTTGCCTCCCTTGTCACTCATAATTGGACAAGCGTGGCGACCTGTAGCAGGCAACCACCCATGCACGCTGGGGCCTATATAGAGGTGTGTGATCGACTATCGAACCATCGGACTATATATATTGACCGCTCGGGCTATCGAACCCTCGGACTATTGAACCCTCGGACTATTGAACCATCGGACTATCGAACCCTCCGACCATTGAAACCTCGGAATTTTGAACCCTCGGAATTTTGAACCCTCTGACTAACGTATTCTACCCATAAAACAAATGTTCGTAGCGATAGGACTGATCTTTTGTTTTGCAGCTTGTTTGCGAGTGTATGAACACGGCCTGCTATTCTTAATATATATACGGGAAATCAGTTGATCCATTCCAAGGTTTTTTGTTATATGTATACATGAGTTCAACAGTTACGAATGTGTCGGGATAAGTGATTATCTTACTTGTCATTAAATTGTCAGAAAGAGGGACCGTGGCTCAGTTGATAAGATGCGCCGTTGTTGAGATCTATATATAACAGCATGTAATGCAAAGCAACAAGTCCAAGTTCCCGGTATCATTTGAGGTAGTTGGCATTAATTAGTATTAATTAGAAAAAAATAGCAGGCTCTTTTAATGAGTAGGTTCTCATAAGTGAGCACTTCACTCCAATCTCAATAACACACTCGTAACACGCCCGCATATAACATACCCACAATTGCTACACTCAACGCAACGTTGCAGAAAAAAGAGTTAACAATAGCCATTGTGGCAGTGAGGGAGGACCTTCGAATATTCGAATAATAAGGCCGCCAATGAATATAAGGCTATTAATAGATTATTATGTGGTGGGGTATTTCCCTAATAATATTTGAATGACATGTAATAACATCGTGGATAATGTGATGAGAATTGTCAATATTGATTAGATGAATATACACATCATGATTTAGTTTTTCTTGCAAATATAGGTAACTAGCAGATTAGCCCGCCACTGGCGGGATTGGTCACATGGCTTTTGTCGATCCATTAATTTTGGATTTTCAAGGTAACCCCGTACAGGCACGCCGACAGCATGCTATCATTTGCGGGTAACCATTTCTCATTTGCGGGTACCCGTGTCAAGGTCATGTTGGGTGGACAAAATAACCCGACAAAAATATTTCCCGTCCCGAGTTGACCATACATAACAAATTTCACATCGATGTCACCACTGACTACCGATATATCGCCCAAGGTCATTTGTGGGTACCCGTTTCAAGATCAATGTCACCTCGGGCGGACAAACTGACCCGACGAAAATCTCCCCCGTCCCTTGGAACCCCTAAGTACGAAATTTCGTCTCGATATCCCCAGTTTCCGAGACGGTCAAATGCCGTAAATTTTCACTAAAGTAGATAAACGCTCTTTAATAGCGACGCCTCATATACAAACGCTCATTAATTACCACGCGATTAACCCATCAATCCCCATTACGGTGGCAATTGAAGGGTGAAGGAGTGGTCGCACGGGCTCTCGAATGTTGCGATGACACTTCCCTTGGTTTTTTACACTTAGATAGGAAGTTTGGGCTCAATCGGTCGAGCCGTTTTCGAGTCTATAAAGGATATATATATATATATATATTCACACGGAAGTTTCAAAATATATAGTAGAAGAAGATAATATTATAATTATAAATATGAATTCATAAGGTGTAATTTGGAGTGAGAAAAGTGACAACACATTGCCGATCGCGGCGTCGAACACGACAAGTTCTTAACAATGTTGTCAGTGATGAGAAAATATGTATCTTGAGAATAAAACAAGAATAAGAGAACGAAAGGAAACTTGTAGTTTGATCCGAGTTTTTTTTATCCATGCACAAAGCACAACTTTTAAGGTGTTTTTCTTTCAAAAAGTGAATATACGGAGTTATCACAGCAGGCTTTGATGTCAACATGCTATTTATGGACAATCACACATTTAACAAACTATTGTATAACCCTTTACCCAAACAGAAGGGCCCTGCGCCAATGCATTCTCTTATATATGCGAGTCGACCATAGGTCGCCTCGCATATATAAGAGAATGCATTGGCTTAACACATTAAAAATTATAAAATTGTTAAAGAATGTAAGAAAAAATGGTAAAAAGTGTTAATTTTTTTTTTTTTTTAGGCCAATGCATTCTCTAATATATGCGAGGCGACCTATGGTCGACTCGCGTATATAAGAGAATGCATTGGCACAGGGCATAACTGTAACTATCACAATGTGGTCAAGGAGCCGGTTCCAATGATATCCATATGTGTATGGTTCTATTGAGACAGACCGAAGATATTTTAGGCTGTTGAAGCTTTATTTTGCCGGTTTTGGCCGGTTTGTTGGGTAAAGGGTTAAAACATAATTACACCCATTATCATACAAGTACATAGCGACACACTTGCACAATTGCATGTAACAGCTAGCGGAATCTCTCTAAGATTGTGAAACGCTGTAAGTATGATGTACTAGCAAGGTTACCCGGCGTTGCACATGTTAAAGTGATGTGAAACCCTCTGTGGATATTTGGTGGGAATAGAGAATACTCTTGCTCTCAAAGTGTTACACGTATTCTCATAAATTGTATATCCAAATGGCATCACAAAACATTATTCTTACACATGGAATATAAGTAGTGGCTCACCTTGTCAGGTCGGAACGATTATCATTTTGTTTATCGCGTTTAATCCGTCCCACCAATAAAGAAGTATTTATTTATTTACAACTGCGTATACTTCAGACGTTATAGCATGAAACATGAATATCATACACATATTAGTTCGAAAAAATAAAAGACGACAATTGTGTTTTACATAGAGATGTATCAATCAAACAATCAATCAATCAATCAATCTAGTTTATCATATTTTCATGAAGATACATATGTTTTAAAGATATGTCCATGTGCTCCTCTGTTCTGGTGCTATATACTGGCTAATCATTTTAAGTTTAAAAGAAATGATGTTATGCACGTATAGCAGCTACATGTGCCCGACACAGCGATAGTTTGAGTTGTTTATGTTAGACGATGAGTCTGCTCTAAACAAAATGGAAGAAACCCTCTGTATCGGGCAGATATACCCTTGTCGGATGTCACTATTGGAGTATCCTGACAAGTCATGTGCTACGGACTGCGTTTTCCTTTATCTCAGAAGAAACCATATTTGACTGCACACTGTAACCACTATTTTTGAACAGGCCTGCTCTACATTTCCATATCTCTTGGCAATTGTAACTTTTTTTGTGGAAACTATATTGAATGGAACAGACTCAATCGTGTTAGAATATATACATGAGCCATTCTAATATGCAATCCTCTGACGATTCAAGGTCCCTCAGTTTGAATGAATATATGTCGTAAATACATTGATATAAATATACTTTTATATGCTTTTATATGCTTTCTTCTATGTATCTGTGTTGCTAGATCATTACAGGAATGCCCCGATTTCCATCCACATATAAATATGATAGTTCAGAAGATATAATTGTTCAAGTGTCTTAATTCGGTCACCATTTGTGGAGATTGTGAAATTGGAATGCCATAAACTCCTTAGAACGACATGGAGATGGCCTGGGAGATGACTATATATAACTTTGTTGAAAATCGGCCAATTGAACAATCTTAGCGAATCTCCTCTCGCCATCCATGACCCAAACGACCCCAAATGTGACTTGATTGATCATATCATTAGAGAAGAACGTGCATTAATTTGGTGGAATTAGTGCTATATATATTTGTATCAACTTTGGTGCAACTCCCCTCGTGCATGGCTTGAACCGGGCACTTTTGTCATATTTAAACCACGTCTATCAGTCTCATGCATGCATTATATAATGGAGATGATTATATATAAGTTTGGTGGTAATCGGCAACTAAACAAATTCTTATCATAGTTATTACCCCCCCCCCATATCTCACCCAAAGGGCACCAATTTCGCGTCTTTAAATCACACGTTTATATTCCTCGTTTCACGGAGAGGAATATATCAATTTGGTCGAAGTCTGCGCTAAAAATAGCCCCTCCCCTGACACCAACAACGTCACTTTAGAAAATGTTAACCCGCACCATTATCTTACTCGTAAAAAGTTACCCATGTTAGACCGCCTTGGTGCCATCTCGATTGTACCCTTAAAGTTATATATAGAACACAGACATATATTCGCAAATATTTGATTCATTGTATCATTTGAGAAGAACGTGTATGAGTTTGATGGTAATTGGCACCAAACATATTTTTATAAGTTTTTGGTGACCCTCCCGTCCCTATTTCGGACTCAAGCGGCGCCACTTTTGACATCATTAAACCACACACTGAGACTCATTATAGAGATGAATATATATAAAATTTATGAAAATTGGCGAGTATACAAATTCCTATTAAATTTAGGGCCACTATTGCATATCTCTCACACAAAAGGCACCGATTTGGCGCATTTAAACCACATGATTAGATTATTCGTATCACGGAGAAGAATATGTATCAATCAGGTGGAAATCGGCGCTAAACATACTGTTTATCAATGTTTGTGTCCCTCTCACACTCTAGGCACCCCTGACTCGAATGGCCCCACTTTTGACATCATTAAACCACACTATTAGACTCCTGATATCATGGAGATTATTATTTGTAAGTTTGGTGTTAATTCGCGACTAAACAAATTTTTATCAATTTAGTGCCCACCCCACCCCCAACTCTCACCAAAGCAGCACCAATATGACGTCTTTAAAATCACACGATTAGATTCATCATATTATGGATAAGAATGTGTATCAATTTGGTGGAAATTGGCGCTAAAAATAGTGTGTATCAATTTTGGTGCCCCTCTCCCTTCCAGTGCACCCCTGACTCGAATGACGCCACTTTTGACAGCTTTAAGCCACGCCATTAGACACCTCATACCATGGGGATGAATTTGTATAAGTTTGGTGGCAATCGGCGACTAAACCAAATCTTATCAGATTTAGTACCCACCCACCGCCCCCCCCCCCAAATCTCTCATCCCAACGACACCAATTTAGCGTCTTTAAACCACACAATAAGATTCCTTGTATCATGGAGAAGATCTCTGAAGAATGTGCATCCATTTGGTGAAATTCGGCGCTAAAATTATTTTTGATCAATTTTGGTGCCACTCTCCCCTTCCGGGCATCCCTGACGGCGCGACTTTTGACAAATTTAAACCACACCATTATATTCCTCTTATTATGGGGATGATTATATATAATTAAAAAATTAAAAATACGCAAAAATTAAAGTAAGCTCACTGTGGGCCTATTTCGGTATAAAATAAATGTGATTATTTAGGTTCAATATGAACCAATTTGCAGACCATATTTACCATCTTTTTATATGCGCCATCCAACAGAATAACGGATATAAGTCCGCTATGAGCTTGGCTTATGTAGGAATAAAATAAGTCGAACATGTGAATATAATGTGAATATTTAGGTCTATCCGTCTAGTGGGATATCGATATCGATATCTCACTCGTAAACTTCCGCGCTCAATTTAAAAGTGATTCGATACTAGATGGAAGCTGTACCAAAAGTTCCTGAGTGTTCAGGTTGAACAAATTGTATTACAAGTTACAAATATCCAATGTGTACTCTTCTTTCGAGCTGAGCCATGGACCAACTGAGCGGAGCATATAATAAACAGAACATCTACACTTTTTATTGGATATGGTAATTATCTCATTCGTGATGACAACAACAAATGTATTTCCACTAGACGCAGAGGCACCAGTGGAAATTCATGTTTTTGTTGTCATCACTCATGATATAATTCCCATATCCAACCAAAAAGTGTAGATATCCTCTATGTTTTGAGGATACGAATATCGATTATCGGCGCTGACAGTAGTTACGTCCACTGTGTTCCTTCAAGTCTGGCCCCCATCAACAATATGTTTTCAGCTCATTCTAATTTTCATTGGAACGTAAACGATTAATCTATCAGAAATCGCGACAGATAAGACGCAATCAACTGTATAAGGAACATCATTTCGAACAAAATTTCAAGACATGTGTACCCGTCAGCATGCACACTTTACGAAAGTTGTGTACGCGTCAGCACATTTTACGAACCCTGTGTACTAATCGGCACATTTTACGAAACCTGTACACCCGTCAATACATTTTACGAATACTGTTTGCCCTTCAGCCCATCTTACGAACCATGTGTACCATTCAGCAAATTTTACGAACCGCGCGTACCATTCAGCACATTTTAGGAACCATGTTCACCCGTTAGCACAGTCTACGAACACTGTTTACACATCAGCACATGTTATGATCCCAGTGTACGCGTCAGCACATTTTACGAACCCTGTGTACACGTTAGCACATTTTACGAACCTTGCGTACCCGTCAGCACATTTTACGAGCCCTGTGCATGTGTACCATTCAGCCAATATTACGAACCATGTGTTGTACCATTCAGCACATTTTACGAACTGTGTACCATTCAGCACATTTTACGAACCTTGTGCACCCGTTAGCACATTTTACGAACCTTGTGCACCCGTTAGCACATTTTACGAGCCTTGTGTACCCATCAGCGAATACCGTTAGCACATTTTACGAACCGTGTATACCATTCAGCACATGTTACGAACATTGTATACCATTCAGCACATATACGTACCATGTGTACCCGTCAGCACATTCCACGAACACCGTCAGTACATATCATGAACACCGTCAGCACATTTCTCGAACCCTGTGCACCCATCAGCACATTCTACGAACCATGTGTACCATTCAGCACATTATTACGAACCCGTGCACCCGTTCTCACATTTTACGAGCCCTATATATCATTCAGCACAATTACGAATCACGTGTACCATTCAGCACATGTTTACGAACCCTTGTACCCGTCAGAACACTTTACGAGCCCTGTGTACCATTCAGTAAATTTTACGAACCCCGTGTACCCGTCGGCACATTTTACGAGCCCTGTGTACCCGTCATCACATTTTACGAGCCTTGTGTACCCGTCATCACATTTTACGAGCCTTGTGTACCACTCAGCACATCGTTATGAACCCTTGCACCCGTCAGAACATATTACGAACCCCTTGTACCCGTCAGAACATTTTACGAGCCCTGTGTACCCGTCATCCCATTTTACGAGCCATGTGTACCATTCAGCACATTTTACGAATCCCGTGTACCCGTCATCACATTTTACTAACCATGTGTACCATTCAGCACATTTTTACGAACCCGTGTACCATTCAGCACATTTTTACGAACTCCGTGTACCATTCAGCACATTTTACGAGCCCTGTGTACCCTTCAGCACAGTTTACCCCTGCGTACCCGTCATCACATTTTACGAGCCCTGTGTACCATTCATCACAGTTTATCCCTGCGTACCCATCATCATATTTTACGAGCCCTTTGTACCATTCAGCACAGTTTATCACTGCGTACCCGTCATCACATTTTACGAGCCATGTGTAGCATTTAGCACATTTTTACGAACCCGTCCACCCGTCATCATATTCTACGAACCATATGTACCATTCAGCACATTTTTACGAACCCGTCCACCCGTCATCACATTTTACGAGCCCTGTGTACCATTCACAACATTTTACGAACCATGTGGACCCGTCATCACATTTTACGAGCCATGTGTACCATTCAGCACAGTTTACCCCTGTGTACCCATCAGAAAATCTCACGAACCCTGTGTACACATCATCACATTTTACGAGCCCTGTGTAGCATTCAGCACATTTTACGGACCCTGTGTACCCGTCATCACATTTTACGAGCCCTCCGTATCCATCAGAACATTTTACGGGCCCAGTGTACCCGTCATCACATGATACGAGTCCTGTGCGCCCGTCATTACATTTTACGAACCATGTGTACCATTCAGCACAGTCTTATGAACCCTGTGTACCAGTCAGCACATTTTACGAACCATGTGTACCATTGAGCACATTTTACGAACCCTGTGTACCAGTCAGCACATTTTACGAACCATGTGTACCATTCAGCACATTGTTACGAAACCTGTGTACCCGTCATCACATTTTACGAAAATGTGTACCCGTCAGCACATTTTACGAACCCTGTAACATTCAGAACATTTTACGAACTATGTGTACCCTTCAGAACATTTTACGAACTATGTGAACCAATTCAAGACTAGTTATGTGGTAAGTGGAACACTTCCGACGGTCGAAAACTTATTTAGCAACAGTAAATTCCCAGTGGAAATATACACGAAGATTGTGGCGTATGGGAAGTTACACGATCATGGCAGACAATGGTATATCATACTCCATAATCAAAGTTCTTGATTATTTTTCTTCACGACTTCGTTTCTGCCTCACGCTCCAAGAAGTGTCAATATCTTGTGATAACCCGCCATTCATCGGCATAATATCGACAGAGCTATTACGAGTCTAATACACTTGTTAAGTCGATAGCTGATGTCCATATAAAGATGATACATGATATCCATCTCTGCTAACATATAGGCTCACGAACACCTCGGCGTGCATACCAACATATAAACCATGATAAATCATTACGTAATCGTTGGTTAGTAAATACTGCCGGGGTTATCATATTTCGTGTCAAGAATGCAAATATACCTATACATGTTCTAAAAGTATGGGGTGGTTAAATTTCGATTTACACATCAGAACTATATGTGAGATAAAAGTGAGCTTGAGCTTGCCACTAACGTCTTTACAGTGGCTTTTCAGTGCCACGTGAATGTATCTATTAACTTGCAGCAGCAATTTATCTATCTTGCACCTTCAAGTTAGTACTTGCAGCTGCAAGTTAATAATATTGCATTTTGATTGGCTACGATTAGGGTTGTGCTTATCGAAATATTATGGAGTGGTTTATGGGTAAGGATTGGATAGGGGTGGATAGAGGGTTAAATTGAGGATGGGGATCTGCAAGATATTATCTAACTGTTGCAAATATATTATATAGTTAGCATGCAGTTGCACGGGTATAACATGTATGTAGGTGAAAGATAGCTGACTTACCGCCGCAAGATACTAAATTACATGCGCCTCAAGTTAATACATAAAATTTAGTGGCGCTTATAACCCCTTTATATACTAAATGGTTTCTCCAACTCAGTTATAACAGTATACATTGGAACGGCCTATTATTCATTTGGAGGGATGTTCATGTAATAAAAGCAGACGACATACAGAAACGCAGATAACACAAGAGCAGATGGATTCATATTCGTTTGAGGGAAATATGAGGATAATAAGTTCCGTTTGTTGAATTTATTATCTGAACATTTCCTGAGGAAACTACTCTACTATTACCAGTATTTAGTATAGAAAGGATTAACAGCCATTGCAGTATCTCCAATAAAAGTGTTTCTATCGAGTGTAGGGATTGTGCATATGTATCATTGTAACTGAAATGCTTAAATAGTCTAGTATGTCATGTGGATGAGGACATACATAGATAGTGTTACTTGTACAGTTGTGATACATGTAGGCGACGAAACGTATGAAACGTTTAACTATTGACAAAAAGCGTTCTGTATGCCTCCGAAATTATTGATTATAGAAACACTCGACAATTGATCCAGTACGTTATATTCTACGGGTTATGATTCGATCTAAGCATCTTCTGACCGTAGCGATGTAACCTATACCTACGATTATATCACCGGGTTTTCGTCAGTCCAAGAAACCCATTTTGAAAGACAAAAAATGTTCTTGTCTCAAAATAGCAGCAGCTGAAACTTTCAGGTTCTAAATAATATAGTAGGAGTTTTTCTAATACGTGTAATATAGATTCCACATAACATTTTGTGAAAAGTATGTGGATTATCAGCAAAGCCGACGTGATGTCTGGGCGTGGCTTTGCAGTCTATCACCAATCACTCCCCATCCTTGATATATTGTAAAATTCACATCATGCATTTCTAAATGTCATCTCTGGAACACGAGTATTTGGAATTTCCAGACTGGAACACCGGGTGACCTAGTTCCGATAGTTAAATTGTCCAACCAATATTTACTGTGAATTGTTGGAATTCCAAGAGACAAATATTTACCTACGTATACCTGTATTCTCATTTTCCAACAAAAGGCCATTGCATCGTAAACCTGGCTAGACAATTTTAGGATGAAGTTACCTCCTATTTGAAATTGTTTGCCCACATATACATATAGGAGGTACTTGAATAACTTCTCAAAGTTCCAACAGTTAGAAAACCTCTGACTTAAGAGGTGTGGCACAGATGAAATTCCGTATATAATTGTAATTTGGTCCTGCGCGAAGAGCGAGATTGGGGGGGGGGGTTGCGTTGGACACTCAAAATTAGCCACGATGTCAAATCTAATTGATGGATATGGATACCAACTAAATGTAAGATAAACGTATGACTAGTTCGTGTTCGTTACTTTGAAGTAATGTGGGTTACTATTATATATAACTTACTAAACTGTATTTCGTCTTTAAAAAAGGCTTCTCGGCATTATGAGAGCACCTTTTAAAATAAACGTACTCCTAACACTTTAAATGTTTATACGGTTTTTCTAAATGAAAATTATTACGAAATTTCTTGAACCAAGAAAAGTTAAGTTTCCTCTCATGATCTTCAGATATGATGTCGTGGATATATAAACGTCACTTTGATCTATTCCTTGTAAATTCAAGATTAACAATTACAACATGATATGAAATAAAAACATCCATGGATCGGATCGAACCCGAAGTTCTTTGTACATGTACAGAGGTATCTCAAAATATACGGTAGATTTGCAAACAAATTAATCGATATAAGGTTGAAAATACGTTAAACAATAACGTTATGTTTCTTATATTTCAGATTAATAATAGACCATTCCAATTCATTCTTTTATAACTGAGTGGGCGGATCCATTTAGTATAGAAAGTGTTAATCAGACCCCAGCGGATCCGTCGATACATACGACGACATACGACATACTCAGTGAGACCACACCTGTTTATCGTAAATGTGTATATCCAATGGATAAACGCGCATTTCATCTTGATGCATGTTTCTTGTCTATGATTCGCACTACACGCGACCATTGCTTGTATACACATGTTCTTATAGACGACAGCAAGTCGCGTGTACCACACGCAATGGATTACCAATTATGAATTATAAAGTTCCTATATATAAATTAGACTAGTTTCGTGATAGGCGACCAAAACAAACTTACCATAAATATTCTCCGTTGCAGGCACTGGGCGTCAATTTCTCGCTAGAATTCATCGACTCGATGCCAATTACTACCAGTCGGATTTAAGCGCTCGGTTATTTAGAATACTCTAATTGGGACAAACATCTTAAGCAATCTGATAATTAGTCGCCATCTGGGACAATCGCACGTCGGCAGACATACCTGCGCCTATCATCTGAGTGGGCAGGTAAATCGAAGTTAATTCTGATGATTTAGATTATATCGATCGCGACGGAGTGAATAATCGTTCACGTTGCAAATAGCAAGTCTGTTCGTTAAACTTGACATATGTGTATAAGTGCAACACGGCGCAAATTCAAATTATAAATTCAAAACTATAATCCTGTTTCGATTAAAGGGTTACACCGGTGTAGTTTTTCTCAGCCCGCTAATCCACTGAACACGTTGCCTATCACAAAAACTTTTCGGCAACGTGCTCAGTGGATTAGCGAGCATCGATAATGATTAGAAAAGTTACACCGGTGTAATCCTTTACGATTATGCAGTTATAACTGAAAAGTTTACAGACAAATTCTATAACGCGCGTTTTATTAAATTATATAAGGCATGCAATGACGTTTCACGTAAGTATGCGTTGTTTGCCCGCGTAAAGAAATAGTACCAGATAAATAAAGACTCTTTGGCGTCATTATTGGCGTATATTTAACACCATAACTTTTCAAACTCTTCATTCATTATAGCTTGTTGGAAAAATATTGAAAGCCATAGTATTTTTAGACGTAGCGTATGGAATGTAAACAGACGACAAACCTGAAGTCAAAGGTCACCTGGCAATATTTCCTGTTACTAAACGAACGCTTAATATCACAATTTATAGAATAGGTTTATTGAATCGAATAAGGTTAGGATCATGTAATAAATATATATATATATCAGTAGAATAGAAAACAATTTGATTTTGTTTGCATTTAGTTATCGCGCTGTTTAGCAAAAGAAGTAGTACGTGTTTATTTAAAACGAAAGAACTGTACGATGTATCAGGGTTCTAGTGCGTGATAATGTGTTGCATGAATGCACACGTTTAAAGGCCCACTTAATTTTCGAACCCCCAGATCACATATATAAAATATATGCCATATTATATACCATTTGAAAGAGGAAGCTACAAAACATTGTATTATCAACTTCTCCGGTGTAATAAACTGTGAACATGTTGTTTTGTTGAGTTATCGACATCTTTTTTGTGTGTGTGTGCTTAAGTTTCATCTGTTGTGTAGTGCAAAGTGTATTATTTTCTATATTAAAGATGGAGTTATTCCCCTTCCATTGAAAATTCATTTTTAATTTGAATTCTTTTGATATTCTGGGAGCCATAACGGGGAGGGGGATCTTTCTATGATTTCAGCAGTTTTCTATTTCTCAATGGGCATCTTCTGAGACACAGACGTTTCAAACGGTGATGAATTATAGTATTTTAATTATATTTTATGGCATAGATTGTTATTAACCCTTTACCCAACAAACCGGCCAAAACCGGCCAAATAAAGCTTCAACAGCCTAAAATATCTTCGGTCTGTCTCAATAAAACCATACAAATATGGATATCATTGGAACCGGCTCCTTGACCACATTGTGATAGTTACAGTTATGCCCTGTGCCAATGCATTCTCTTATATATGCGAGTCGACCATAGGTCGCCTCGCATATATAAGAGAATGCATTGGCCTAAAAAAAATCTTTTTTTTAACACTTTTTACCATTTTTTCTTACATTCTTTAACAATTTTATAATTTTTAATGTGTTAAGCCAATGCATTCTCTTATATATGCGAGGCGACCTATGGTCGACTCGCATATATAAGAGAATGCATTGGCACAGGGCCCTTCTGTTGGGTAAAGGGTTAAAGCCCTATATCAAGGCACTATAAAAAAATAACAACAGGTGACTCGAAAATTAAGTGGGCCTTTAACTCCAGTGTCAAAACTATATCTCATTCATTTCAGACTGCTCGGAATTCCACACATCAGGCGCATTTCTTCCATCAATATTGAAACGACGGCCAGTCCACAGAGTGAGTGTAGTTTCGTATTCTATTGCGTTATGTGTGCAAAGTTCAACGGCCATGTAACTGATATATGTAATAAATGAATGGGAACAGTCACTGTTTTCTGTGGTTGCCACCCGTTGTCCTTATATGTGTAGAAACTTTTGCAGACTTATTCAGAAAAAAAACATTGGAATGTTTTATTTCATTTTGTAATCCTAGTCACCAACAAACTCGAAAAATTGGCAAAATGTCCTTGGAAATCACCGCAACGCAATGTGTTTGTTGTGTTTAACTATAGTTTTTTTTTTATATCGATAAATACCATGGTCCTGGTAATGGCATAATACACAGAGTTTCTGTACCTTTAATAGACTTGATGAAGTCATGCACAGAAAGTAGCTATTTTCACCATTCAGCATTATGAATATGTGACATAGATGCCTTGCGTCGTATTAGGAAAGAACTAGCACGGATCGCTCTTTAACCCGCTCACAACGGGAGCTGCGATGGTGCATCACTAAAGATCCTGTGCCAGTGCATTCTCTTATATTAGATAATGCACTGGCTTACAAGGTCAATGTGATTATTGTTAGGCCAATGTATTTTCGTAGATGCTAGACTCCCTATGTGAGACTCGCATATATAAGAGAATCATTGGCAAAGGTTTTTCACACAATTTCAGGAGGCTCCAGTCATTGAAGGGTTAATGTTCCATGCCGGAAAAAAACTTGACCATTGTTTTCTTCTTAGACAGTAAATTCAATGTCTGCAGTGAGTTCATTAGACACATATAGTGTGTCTATAAGAAAGTTTTGTATTTGTCTTGAGCACCACTGGAGAACACGAGTCGCTTTAAGATAACGCGTCGGTGTCAATTTCAGTTTAAAATCTTTGTATATGTTGGATATCAATATCCAAGCTATCTTAATTACAAGCGTGAACTATTAAGGAGATAAACGTGAATATTCGGGGATTCGAGCATGAAAACAGTTTGTGATTCTTTTTCGGTGATCATATCTCTGGATACGTTTCGTGTGGTTACTCAGAAAAGCGCAGGAACAACTTCTTATTAACCTACCTATTTATATATATACATTCAAATGTGTTCTCCGATCAGCGGCGGATGCTGGTGAATCGAAACTGAAGTTAGCAGCTCTCGGCCAATCAGAATGCGTGTTTCAGCGACAAATATTGAACTTTACAATATGAAATTGATTTTCAGTTAGTGCTATTTGTTATGAGAGATTTTCGAAAAGTTTGAGTGTTATTTTTTGTTATGAGAAATTTTCGAATAGTTTGGGAACCACCCTGGTTAAGCGGTCCTGCTAATTTGCTAACATGCTGAAGGGTAATGCCAAAGCCGCGAAAATTACTACTTGAGAAAAACAAATAACGGTCTAATTTCTTAATTTCGGACATAGAAATACAGTAGGACCAATCAGCATCATAGCAAATTAACAGCACCATTTAACCAGGCGTGGGCACAGTCGAATTAGACTCGTCTCCGTCGCATGTTTGTCCTTTATCGCTAGCCATAAACTGCGCGAAACGTCTGTATTGGTTTCAATTAAGATATACAACAATGTCTAAACGGAGTCGTAAACTAGATTGCACGTAAAAACATATTGTGTGTTCGTTCGTCTAAGGGTGAGTTCTGTCGGTTTACTCCAACCCATGGGAGCAGTCCGCTGCACAATATAGAGTCAGTTTAAACACCTGTCGGTATCGCTATCATCTCGATCAGTCTCGTGGGGATCTTCGCTTGTTTCTTTCTGACATACCAACCTTGTTAATGTATGTAATCATGACGAAGTTGGAGTTTTATAGCAGAAGGATCTCTTTTCAAAACGGAATAGTTGCGTGTATGGGCCACATATGTCTTTCCCGTGAAGGAACCCAATCTATGTTGGTGTTTATTCTAGAGTTAATTACTTTCTTACATTCGACCAGAGATACTATTTCTTACATTCGACCAGAGATACTATTTCTTACAGTTGGCCAGAGATACTATTTCTTACATTCGACCAGAGATAATATTTCTTACATTCGACCAGAGATACTATTTCTTACAGTTGGCCAGAGATACTATTTCTTACATTCGACCAGAGATACTATTTCTTAAATTCGACCAGAGATACTATTTCTTACATTCGACCAGAGATACTATTTCTTACATTCGACCAGAGATACTATTTCTTACATTTGGCCAGAGTTACTATTTCTTACATTCGACCAGAGATACTATTTCTTACATTCGACAAGAGATACTATGTCTTACATTCGACCAGAGATACTATTTCTTACATTCGGTCAGAGATACTATTTCTTACATTTGGCCAGAGATACTATTTCTTACATTCGACCAGAGATACTATTTCTTACATTCGACTAGAGATACAATTTCTTGCATTCGACCAGAGATATTATTTCTTACATTCGACCAGAGATACTATTTCTTACATTTGGCCAGAGATACTATTTCTTACATTCGGCCAGAGATATAGTATATCTGATTCGGCCTTACATTAGACTAGAGATAAATGACTGGTATATAGTTGATACCATTTTGACAATGGGGAGGTTTAGATTGATAAAACGTCTTGAACCCTTTTTATTCTAAATGGAATCTCCCAGTTAAAAAGTTAACTTCAGAAAAGTATATTATTGATTTGAAGGGATGTTAATGTGATAACAGCAGACGGCATATACTAGTGCAGAATGAGCCATATCTATTGAGGGAAATGTTTGGATAATAAGTTCAACAAACGTGTTGAACTTATTATCTGAATATTTCCTTTGCAGATGTAACTAGAATGCACTCAGAGAGATGCAAACGTGCGCAAAAATGTAATAAAAAATAATTAAAAAAATAATTTCACTGTATTTTACTTAATTTATTTAATTTAATTTAATTTAATGTTAGCAAAAAAAGACAATTATAATCTTCAATAATTTTATTTAGGGGATAACAGTGTGGTGTTTTGTGATTTCGGAAAGGTACATGGCGAATATACTGTGGCAAATTTAGTTAATGGGCGACGACGGAGCCCATTAACGGGTATTTGCCACAGTATATTCGCCATGTACCTTTCCGAAATCACAAAACACCACACTGTTATCCCCATTCTAATGCTCTTCGAACTTAAAAATGTTATTTAGACAAACAAATGGCTCGTAATTATCAACGAAATGTGCGGCCATAGAAAACACTCAGCCATCAGTCAACACTCTTATCGTTAAAAATACTGATAAACATGAAAAATTGCCACCTCAAATAGAAATAAATATGCACAACAATTAGTTTCTACATGTACCTGATGTCTTTTTCAGATGTTTATCACTTACAAATTGCGGTTTTGATTTTACCGCGACCTGGAACTTTGAAGTTGAATTGAAACAATGGGAAATTATTTACTCAATGCGATGTATTTCACGCCGTGTCTGTCGCGGTTTCATGTCAAGAAATTTGGTCAAATGATATCGAGACACTGACATTGGTGGGGTATAACGTTGTGTTGTTTTGTATTTTCTGAAAGTACACGTATACGGGGCGAATGTACTGACTGTCAATTTTCGACAAAAGCCACATCGCTGGTTTGTTTATATAGCAACGAGCTAGTAACGGAAGTCAGTGCCAAGGGCGTCAACTCTATAATCTACACCGTAACGTCGCCGGCATGTACTGCGTAAGGGTGGCGTCATGGAGTGAAATCGGTAGGGTGACACCAACGTACGTACCTACGAATCTGACTGATCGCCATACTGTTGCGCGAGCGCACGTAATAACTACTCATTAATGATGCGTTTGTGTAGAAAGGGGTACGTTGGTCGTCAAGCATAGCAGACTTTAGTTCCAATTGCCATCGGCGAGAAAGTATTATCCAATAGTCAGCCAGCTATGTGCTATTTCCAAACGAATCCGTGCAACACAACACATTTTGTTAGTTGTTCATTGGAAGCTAAACGTACCATACCATACAGAAAGCATCAAATATAGCAGCTACGCGTGGGTAGCATTTACACTCGGTGTTGTGCTGACTTCGCCGAGAAGATATATCTGTTCTACTATTGGTCACAAGCCTGAATTTAATGTGTCTGACATTTGCACAATAAGGTCCCCAGAGGTTCAATTTAGTGACGCTATCCCGCACATCGGGCTAGCATCACCACATTCACCCTCTGGGGACCTCAGTCGGCTTAGGCCTCATCTTATGGGAAGTATCTATAGTCTCAAAATAACATTGCTTTAGTTACTTTTTCCTTATGGGGAGTTTCTATATCCCCTAATTTGCAGAAGATAAAATGCATAATCGAGTGACTAAAGGGTGAACATCGCCATCTTCAACTGCATGGGAACTTCAACTGATAATTGCATGGTATCCCAGAGGCCTAAGCAGAATGATGTCCCCAGAGGGTGAATGTAGTGATGCTAGCCCGCAAATGTCAGATGCATTAAATTCAGACTTGATTCGTCAAGATCTATCGCCCACGTGACGAATAGTATAATCTCATATGTATTGACGGTCTAAGTTAGAAGTGTTCAATCTAAACCTCTCTAATGTGTTGAATGGTGTTTGGTAGAAAATTTACATTAAAGACCCACTTAATTTTCGAACCCCCAGATCACATATATAAAATATATGCCATATTATATACCATTTGAAAGAGGAAGCTCCAAAACATTGTATTATCAACTTATCCGGTGTAATAAACTGTGAACATGTTGTTTTTGTTGAGTTACGGACGTGTGTTTTTTATGCTTAAATTTCATCTGTTTTGTAGTGCGAAGTGTGTTATTTTCAATGGAGGGGGAATAACTCTATATCTTAAAGACAGATTATTCCGCTTTCATTGACAATACATTTTTAGTTTGAATTCTTTTGCATTCTGGGAGCAGCTTTCTATTTCTCTATATATGGGCATCTTCTGAGAGACAGACGTTTCAAATGGTAATGAATTATAGTATTTTATTCAAGGCACTATAAAAAACATAATCGGTGACTCGAAACGTGGTCCTTTAATGAAACAACCCGAGATATCAGTTTTATAGACTTTAACCCTTTACCCAACAGAAGGGCCCTGTGCCAATGCATTCTCTTATATATGCGAGTCGACCATAGGTCGCTTCGCATATATAAGAGAATGCATTGGCTTAACACATTAAAAATTATAAAATTGTTAAAGAATGTAAGAAAAAATGGTAAAAAGAGTTTTTTTTAAAGTTTTTAGGCCAATGCATTCTCTTATATATGCGAGGCGACCTATGGTCGACTCGCATATATAAGAGAATGCATTGGCACAGGGCATAACTGTAACTATCACAATGTGGTCAAGGAGACGGTTCCAATGATATCCATATTTGTTTGGTTCTATTGAGACAGACCGAAGATATTTTAGGCTGTTGAAGCTTTATTTGGCCGGTTTTGGCCGGTTTGTTGGGTAAAGGGTTAAAATTTTATATTTCCAGTGAGATGTTGCTGAAAACTGCAAGTTTGGTTTCCTTAGGACGAAAACCTGCAATATCCAATTTCCGGCCGATACATTTATAAAATTATCGAAACAATAGATTTAAAGATACTTTTTAAATGTTATTGTTTATATTTAAAGCTATTGGTTGTACATGCATGCATTTGATAACATATAATTGTGTATATTATTAAACTGACATATATTTCGTTCTTCACACCGCACACTCAGAATATGGTAAGTTTTATCCGTATTCCAAAGCATGATATCATATAAGTTTGCATGATTTAGAATAGGTCGGACCATTGTTTCTATAGGCGATTGTCAAGCCACGCGATATGTGATACATATAGAGAGTTAGGCTGCGTGCATACGCTGGCAAATTTGCACGGTATATGTTTTGCAGGCATTTCGCATAACATGCATCTTTACCAAAGCGAACGACATGAGCATTAACATCTATGTAGTTTCACTTCTAACAGTGCTATACTCACATTTGCCTTAAATAAGTGTATGACTATGATTGATTCTTGCGAGATAATTTCATGTTATATACAATTACAAGCAAATTCCGGTAGCTACAAAGATTTTTACTTCGCACGTAATTCGATGTCGTATAGATGCAATGTATATGCTTGTTTCCGTTCATATTCGGTCACCATATCGTTTTCTACAACAAAATGCCTGCAAACCATACCGTGCAAACTTGCCAGCCGCGTATGAACGTATACCTTAGAAAATATTGATCTCGTATGATATACTTTTGCGTTGGTTTTCTTATATCCCCACGCCCTTCTTCGTTAACCCTTTCTTTATTGAATGAATTCTCCCACTGGCCATATATAAAAATACACATATGAATTGTCTATTCTTATTTTGGGGTGCAGTTTTCAGGAAATATGATCAGACGATAGATACGTGTAGAAGAACTGACCATACCTGTGAATATAGGAAAATAAGGAGTGATATTCATTGGTGGGAAATGTTCAGATTATAAGTTCAACAAAACCCGTCTGTTGAACTTATTATATGATGATTTCCTGAGTGAGTATTTACTAAAGAAAGGGTTAATTTTACTGTTTAATTTTCTTGTAAATTTTATTGTTTGTCCGATTTGGTTCTTGACACATTTTGATTCGCATATATATAATTCGCTACATCAGACTGCGTATAAGCGCAAGGTTATATATGGTTTCATATACATGTGGTATGGTTACTCAATTTATTTTTAAATTTATATTATTTGTATAATGATATATCTATAACCCTATTCATTTCAGAATTTGTGATATATTTGAAAGTTGTGCATGTATTTCTGTATATTCCACCTAATTAATTGACACAACTACATGATATAGTTGCAATAAAGGTAATAGTTAATTCGAATCCGCGGTCTTGCAGATGACAGTTTACCACCGAGACGTCATATGGAATTGTGTGTTCTTGAACAGTCTCGTCGATACGAAGAAAAATATTATGTTGTCTCTGTTTCGACTATACATACGACCCACTTGTTCCATTCGCGTTATAAAAAACTTATGTACAAGAAAAATCGAATGTTGAACGAATGTTGAATGTTGTGCTGACTTCACACGAATGTTCAACGAATGTTGAAATTTTGTGCTAACTTCATGGACCCCAAAACGCATGCCTTTAGACTTTATACGAGAATGGAGATAGACTATTCGCTATTTAGTCGAGCTGAAACACGTGGGTTGACTGGTTGACCTATATATGGTCTTGTCATCTGAGCAATTCCAAATGCATTCTCCTCAGGGATACAAATCGACAAACAAATCAACAAACCCAAGTGCACAATGAAAAGAAATCCATCTAAACAACGTTCAATATTCATTAACATTTTATCACTGATTAGAAGCATGAAGTGTCCACCTTCCGGGGTCGCCCACGGGTAACGTAAATACTTCCAATCAATATACTGATATAAAAGTACATACGACATGTGTAATCATGACCCCTTGAGCACTTTACTTGATGATACCTTTTGGGAATCGCATATGATAGATGCAGCTGTTTACGTATATTGAAGAGAACCAGAGGAATTTCGAAGTACATGTAATAGACATGTTCAGATACACGTTACATAGTACTTTGGCTTATAGGCCTCGCGACCACACGCATACGATGTCAACCATGTAGCTATATAAATGACACAGTCGTTACCCGGTTCAGGAGGCTCCGCACTTTGGGATCTTTAGCGATTTTTGTTCCGACTCTATTCTGATTTTGTGTTTACATTTTTATCATGGAAAACCTCAGTACACTGTTAGGAGAAAATTGATATGTTGAGTATTAAATAGTGATGCCTTTGTCCCCTTTGTTCGGAGTGAGTACATTGATATTCGTATAACCTACCATTAACACCATTGAGATAGTCGTCTTGTTGTGTCCATATATAAAATAATACAAACACTTAAAGAACGTTTTTCCAGGAGAAGTGATTTACTACAATATGTTCTGAATACATGGGTTTTTGCCCGTGTATGTCCTGTTTCATCAGCATTTTACGAGAGTAAAGTGGGGTACACCATACCTTTTCTTTCATGGACTTTACAAAGGTATGTCTTTTTTACATGGGTGTACATGGCTTTTACCAGAGTTTAACATTGTTAACCTGACTTAACCATAATTTAATTGGAATTTACATGGGTATGTCGTTTTTACATGGCTGTTACCAGAGTATATGATTGTTAACCTGACTTTACCATCATTTACTTTGAATGTACAATGGTATGTCGATTTTACGAGGCTTTTACCAGAGAATATCATGCATTGTAACCTGACTTTACGATGATTTTCTTGGAATTTACAAGGGTATGTCCATTTTACATGGCTTATATGTGGCTTTTATCAAAGTATATAATTTTAAACCAGACTTTACCATGCATTTACTTGGAATTTACAAGGGTAACTCATTTTTACATTGTAACCTGACTTTACCAGAGTAGAGTCTGGTAATCCATGGTTTACCGGGCTTTTAGCAGAGTGTTTTTATTGTTAACCTGTCTTTACTTGAAATTTACTAGGATATATCATTTACATGGGTTACACGTCTTTTTTCCAGTGTATATCATTGTAAACCTGACTTTACCAGAGTGTTTTTATTGTCACATTTTACCAGAGTAGAGCCTGGTAAACCATGGTTTACCTGGCTTTTACCAGAGTGAATTTTAAGGGTGCGGACATAATATGAGAAAAAAAACAGATAGAACCATATTTGAACCTCGTTAACATTTTCGCCGTTAGATTAGCTTCGGATTAGCGAACATGGTCTATAAATTGAGAAAAATAGACAACCTAAAGTACCCGCTGATGAGACAATTTGCGAAAAGGGTGGTATAAAGGTGGAAACAAAACAACAGTTCATTATGTGATGTCTCATTTATTTAAAATGTTCAAAAAAAAACATAACATATCAGGAACTGACATAAGACAAAGCAGTTTGACTGTTACGAGCCTATGCTTGTTTATTTTTAAAACAAGTTGATACCCTATTTGTTCCGAAATACTCAGTAGTTTTCTATAACATTCTGACCAAAGTCGCCAGTCGGAGGTTCGTGGAATACACCAGTCCATACATCTAGGAGAATCCTTCGACTGACAACTTTGGTCAGAATGTTAGAGCAAACAACATACTGTGAGTTTGAACACAAATGAGGTACCAGCTTGTTTGAAAAATAGTATGGCATATGCTCGTATTTGCAAAAATACTATGTAATAAGTCATATCCTAGTTTAATACTCTTTTCCTCGTTTCTGGTGGCGTTTTCGATCGCCTCGGCCATTTTGAATGCGTGATACTCATCAACTCGAAAGCACGTGATTACCCACCGTCATTAAACATAAATTCTTAATCATCTTGAGAAGTGATGAACCCAAAAACATGTAATATCAAATTCTACATGGTCCAATTCTTTATACAGAAGCGGTGTGAATCACCAAACATTTGAAATTCAGCGGACATGGCTAATTCGAACCTGTCTACGTATAATTTAGAGGGACGGATACGATAGGTCAATAAACACACGAAATATTGATATCCCGGCTTCATATAGCCTGAAAAACACTTGCCAAAGTCACAGCCATTTTCCAGCCGTTTTCAATTTTTCGCCAGAAGTCAGACAAACGCTCTTTATTTCTACCATATCTGGAATAGATTAACACGAAACGCTCTTTTCTATTCCATGTCGTGTAAATGGCTGTTTTTGTTTGGGACACAAAACAGCGTGTTCGTTGTTGTATTTCCATTACTTCAATGTGTCTTTTGTGGTTACATAATGCTCGTAGAAAGGTAGTTCAAATATTTATCGACATATCTCGATACCGGGAAACATTGAAAAGCGAATAATATTATTTGTATTCTGGAGCGCAAACCGCCGTGTGGCATGAATATTTATAATGTTACTACATCTATTGTTACTATATGTTTATTACACACTCAGTCGTGATTTATAAGGATTTGTCGGTGAATTAAAAGTGATAATGTCACTCCTGTGAATTACGTCCCCGGTGAGCGCACGCGATCAGCTGATCGGGGACTATTTTGTCACTTATTATCTTCATAATTGGCGCCTTTTATTGATGGGAAGTGTGTAATAAACAGAATAATCAATTGGTTTTAATGAATACGTGACATAATTCACTCGGGGAGTCGGTCATATTGGTAAATACTCGTTCGATCCGATCACTGGGGTTTTACCAGGACCGGCTCCACTCGTAAATAGAGGATCTCACATGAGTTTCTAGTTTATACGGAATTTATCAACCGAGTTCACTAAATTCGATTTGAGCCGAGGTTTACCGAGGCTCAAATAGAATTTAGGGGACGAGGTTGATAAATTACGTATACAATAGGACGAGTGTGAGATACCTTTTATCACATGATCAAATAAACCCGAAGCAACGCGCAATATTCATCGAAAACAACAATCATAAACTACAGCGATCGCAAGTTATTTGAAGAACGCCGTGACGTCATCGCACGCGCTGATATTAAACGTGTCTATTACCGATAATTATGAAACTGCTTTTATGGCCAAATTATGTGATAAATTGTTTTACGTAATCATCGAAACCAATTGATTACTCTCAGTATATTCACATTTTATTTTATTTATGTAATTATTTTGACATCGGCCTCGAGTGCGCGAATATGTCAATAAATATATTTAAGCTATTTGCGGACAAGGTTGACTACAGCCTTTGTGCACTATGCAATAGCACCCAAATAATACGAATTCTCATATTTGGTTGTATATGTTTCGTTGTTGGGCATTTTCCCCATCCTCAACAGTCAACACATCTTCGTGTTACATGTAGTTTACGTGAATTATAGAGTTTACAGTGTATACATGCATGTGTTAGTGCGAATCCGCGGTGATTGGATGAGAAACATCAACGATTCCATTTCTACACAAATGAGGATTGGACTAGATTTACTTTTTAAAGGGACTCAATCCGCCTCGATTGTCCCCATGTCATCAGATTCCAACAATAACACACTTTTTTAAATGCCGCTTCAGTTATCAGAATCGATCAGTTGCCAAAAATAATGCTAACCAAAGTCAACTAGAGTATAAAATTGCCCAACACGTGTTATTTATCAGCATTTTGTTCAATGAAATCTGGCCGGATTGTCAAATATATAATACCCAAAGCCATTTTATTTTGAAGTTATCCAGACCGTCGGCTCGTCAACTTTTGGCCAGGCCGCCAGATAGTACCGGTGGAGAAAATTAGATATTTCAATAATCGATATCTGATCACTCTGAGCTTTTATGGGTGAGTTCCTCGACTCGAATCAAATATGTTTTACCACAGAAGCCAAAGAAATAGTAATTTGGGAGCGCTAATTCGGATTATGCATCTGTAAAGGGACTCAAGGCTTTCGGGTTCATGCGACATGACATAAATAGACAGAACACAACGCGCATCTTAATCGAGAATCTTTTATCGAATGAGTTGCGGATGGCGCGAGAGCGTAGCGAGAGCGAAATATAACTTTGCGCCGTCCGCAACGAGTTCGATAAAAGATTCGAGATTATGATGCAAGTTGTGTTCTTTATTTATTCTACACCGTTCAGTCAGATAAGTTCAATCCATGCATGTCACACCCATTGTTACTATAGCCACCTTTATTGTGATTTATGTCTGACAAAAAGCCAGTAATTATGGGGGGATCACCGGAAGCGTATGATCGACGTAATGTACGTCATCTTTCTTGGCGACAACATCAACAAGAATAGTTCCGTCTTGTATTCCACTAGAGGTATACACTACTATGTATTCAATGGCTGGGATTCCGTTGAATACATGTGCCTCACGTCAATGGGTTTGGAATAAAAGTAACTAAAACAACATCATGTACAAGTACATGAAAAATAGATTGACTCTGTTCTTATTTTATTATTAATAGCTTTCCAGTATTAAAATTTGTAAACACAATAATATTAAAGTGGAATTACCTCGATAAAGGTCCAATTCTAGTCCAATAAGATGCCAAACTTTAATCAAAACTTGATCGTAAACGTTGGAAAATGCCAAAGCATTGAAAAATATTCTGAAAATCATATTCAGAATAAAATATATGAACTCACTGCATGATTAGCGATGTTTATTTACAAATCACTGTATCAGTTTTGTTTACATCACAATGGTTTCAACATGCGAAATTTCGCTATTGGATAATTGTCAATAATGAATATAAGAACAAAGTTAATCTATTTCTCCAAGTTCCTCTTATACGTGATGTTTGTATACATACTTTTTAATATCTTTTGCAGGTTTACCCACTGCGAGTGTCTTATAATTATGTCGCCGTAAGAGTAGAGTTCCTGCACGTTTGCTCAGTGTATGCGTCATGTGACCAAGCATGCACCAATCGATTTGGGGGCATGTATATACAAGTAAAATCTCTCCGACTCTTTGTGTTCACACAATAAATGCAATATATACAAATTGACGCTATAGTTTCAGTTCTACGTGTATATTTCTAGATGACAGGTATTATAGGCTGTCAGAAGTAGCCCATGCTCGTTTTATTCCGTGTTTCTCGATAACTATTTATTTTTTCAGCGTGTGCACCGGAAAAACTTGGTGAGTTGCGCTTGGGTTCCGAGGTTCTTCATGTTGAGATGTACATAGTAGTTTGTGATACTAGTTGTGTATTTTATATGTTAATGCTTATAGCCGATGTGAAGAGATGTGGTATTTGATCATTGGCGATGAGTCGCTATGGCGTTTTTTTGGCCATCGTTCCTGCTTTAAACCATTTATTTGGGGTTTACTTTCTCGGTTATATTTTATGCAAGTTGTGGGTCCTAACGGGAGTGGCTGTTTCAGAGTGAAAGTTTTCGGCCAAGAGCCTGTCTGGCAAATAATCTCCAAGTCGGGTAGATTGGCCATATATGGCAATTCGGGGTACGGTAGAACCTGCTATTCGGGTATAACTATGCAAATTAACCTTAACTGACAATTTAATTACGAGTAGAACGGAGACAGGGGTCACCATTCATGAAATCAGCAAAAGTTAGCTTATTTTTATGATCGTAAGCACTGGATAGTGAAATGACATTGGACTACTGGGCGGCAGGGGCAGGTCTAAAAGAACATTCACTCTGAAACAGACTGGCCGGGTCATAACTGGTGATATTTTTTTCCATTCATTCATTTAAAACCCGTATATTTATCTTCTATTAGTACATCCAGCAAAAACAGTCAACAGTAACTCACATGTATAAATAGCTCATATAACGTACAAATAATTTGTGGACAATGATTATCGCCAACACTCAACTGACTTCACGTGACACCTTGGTTATTCTCACGCTCCTGATTGGTCAGTAATCCAACCTAACATCACATCATTATCCGCTGTGCGGTCGCCGTGGGTTTTTGAATTTCCATTTTCTTAAATTCTCCAGTTTTGTAGCAGTTTATTGGCAGAGCACTGCTAGATTTGAATTTGAAACGCCATTTTCTTAATTCTTTCATTTCGTAGCAGTTCAGCAAAGTGTTGCTAGATGTGAGTTTGAAACTCCATTTCCCTAATAATTTCATTTAGTAGCAGTTTAGCAGCAGAGCACTGCTAGATTTGAATTTGAAACGTCCTTTTCTTAATTCGTTCATTTAGTAGCAGTATCTTTTCAGCATCATATATAGAGCTGCTAGATTTGAGTTTGAAACTCTCTTTTCTTAATAATCTCATTTAGTATCAGTTTAGCAGCATGGCACTGCTGTCATTGCATTTGAAACTATCTGTTTTTAATTCGGGTGTCTTTGTTGCTCATAGAACCTAAAACTATGAGTTCCAACAATAGTTTGACCACGTCTCTTGTCATTTATGTAGATTAGAACTAGCGTCTCTCATGGAATACGTGACATTTAACGTTGACACTTTGTTCAAGCTTATAACATAGTCGAGATCTGACTGACAATCTAAACACGACGAACAGACAAAAATAATATTCACAATATAGTAGACGACAACGTGTCCATATTCGAACGAATGTCCCTTCAAAATGCGTTAAATATATGACTGATTTACGAAACAGCACTACCATAATAAGTACGACCGGGGAATCAACTGCAGAAAATGGTTTTCGGTTGGGACGTTGAGTATAATTCGTCGTGAACGAAAACGTATCCATAGCAACTCATTGTAGGGACTGTCCACAAGAGGTGCGCACTGTGCGTTGTCTGTGTTACCTTTAATTAATTAGGGTGCATCCAATATGCAATGTGTAATCTATGTTAGACAAAATACATTTGAGCACAAACAAGTAGAAGACACACTGCATGTGCATAGCATTGTTGACACTCAAAATGGAACATATATTTGCACGTACGTGTAGACGTATATAATATGACCAGAGGACTCAAGCCGCTTGCGTATATTGCATGAAGTCCATGGTATCTACATGCTGGACTTAAGTCGTCGATATGATACGAACAAATTAATTTATCTGAATGGGTCACCTTTGTATTACTAAATATACCGATGACGACAGCAATGGTATGTTCTATCAGCATAGTAGCTGAATCTCACTTCCTGGTTATGGAGAGAGCAATGAAGTTTTTCTAGGTATCAAGATATTAAAACAGAAGGTTTACATCAAACTAATTCCGTTTCATTTCGTTCCGATGTTGGTGGCTTCAAAACAAATCGTATTCATTAATATAGTATGTGTGATCATTAAAGAACATGGAAACGTAATTGATCGAATCTGTGTTGGTTAACTAGTGATT
The DNA here is from genome assembly GCA_032622095.1 of Siphonodentalium dalli. Lineage (NCBI taxonomy): Eukaryota > Metazoa > Mollusca > Scaphopoda > Gadilida > Siphonodentaliidae > Siphonodentalium > Siphonodentalium dalli. The sequence continues at coordinate 52,669,219 of CP136067.1, forward strand.
AGAAGCCTATGGTCCTGTGGCCGTCTCAACTTATTGTATTGTATATGACATTTAATGTATAAATTGATAGCATACTGAATGAACGTATTCCTACACTGATTTTATCACACATTTTGTTTTCTATTTATGCTTACAGGGCGTAAGGGTGAGTAGTTAGTTAAAATATAAATGTGCATTCATGTAATTCAAACCTCTGCAACATTCAGGCAGTAATTATAACTACAAAGCACCTTAGTGTCAGTATGTTCGCGTCAATGCCGGTATATCATGAACGTAACATTTGGACGTATTAACTCACTTACACTTAGCTCTCCATGGTGATAATGATGCTAATGATGATGGTGGTGGCAATGTTTATCATCATCATCGCCATCATCGTCATCATTACCATCATCATAATTATCATCATCTTCTTTGTCATCAGCATCGTCATAACCATCATCATCACCGTCATCAGCATCATCATAACCACCATCCCCACAATCAAAATCATCATAATTGCCATCAGCATCATCATTCTCGTCGTAATCATGATCGTCACTATCATCTTCGTCATCGACATCATCATCATCATCATCATCGTCGTCATCATCGTCTTCTGTATTCGCATCTTCATCAACATCATCACCATCATCAACATCTTTATTGTCATCTTCGTCACCATCAGTATCGTCGTCGTCTTCATCGTTATCGCCATCATCGACATCAGAATCGTCATCATATCCACCATTGTACATACGTGTAAATACGTCTTGCTCGGGACAAGTTCTCCTCATATTAATTTCCATACCACGTAAAATTTAATTATGGCATCTATTCATTTGATGTGCACAAGCTATGTAATAGCCTTGTATAACATATTCTTTGAATGGAGGAAATAATTATGTACTAATAATAAAAAACACGAAGAACTCTAATTTTGTGGAACGATATTGCATATTATTCAGTGCAATACAGACCCTTTTTCATTTGTTGATTTGCAAATATCTCGCAAACAAACGTTAATAATATATGCTCAAATTGCTGTTGCGATAATGATTTTATACAGTATATAATATATAAGGTCCACGAAAACAAGAGTCGTGCATGACCTATGTCATTGCAGATATGTATGATGGGTTATTCGAATCAGCGTGTTGGGTCTTCGCGAACCGCGGGATAATTTTACTCAACTATTTTGACACAAAGAACTCACAGAGGAACAACGTGGCCATATATTTGCGGGTTCGTACTCTGCTAACACAAACCTGGGTGAATCACAACCCATGACATGAGGCCATGGTGATCCTTGTTCGTTCGGTGAGAAATACAACATGACGCCACGGCGATTTTTGTCCGCTTGGTGACGTGAGAATCACAACCGACGACATGCCGCCACGTTGATCCTTGTCTGCTCTGTGGGAATCACAACCCACGACATGACGCCGCGGTGCACGAACCTTATCCGTTCTGTGAGAATCACAACCGACGACATGCCGCCACGTTGATCCTTGTCTGCTCCGTGAGAATCACAACACACGACGTGACGCCACGGTGATTCTTGTCAGTTCTGTGAGAATAACAACCCACGACGTGACGCCACGGTGCACGAACTTTGTCCGTTTTGTGAGAATCACAACCCACGCCGTGACGCCACGGTGATCCCTGTCCGCTCTGTGAGAATCACAACAAACTTCGACAAAAAGTATCGTCACAGTTTTTAACGAATCGCGTCGTGGTAACAATCGTGAATAACGTAGATGGACGCTTGGCAGTGACATCAATGAGTCCACTGAATGTCGTCACCTTGGCATAGTTCAGTCAAATTTGATCACAATGCAGTCCACGCAGGCGAGGCATCACCGAAAATGTGCAATACTTTTCGTTAGCAAGCAGAAAATTACTTCAGATGGCTACACCCGTTACGATGTGCAAACTACTGCATAGTGTAGTTATTTCGAGAGCTCTCTGTGGATCTGAGCTTCTATTGAACAACGAACAAATACACACCATCGAAAAGTCTCATCAAACATGTGTGAAACACATACAGTCTCTGCCCAGTTTTGCAAGCACAAATCTCTCTCTAAGTCATGTTGGAATCATTCCCATACAAAGACAGCTTCATTTGAGGACACTAGCTTGCCTCGCAGATCGAATCAACTTGCCTGCTACACGGGATATTCATCTTCGTGTATTTTGATATAAGCTCTACCACCGTACCTTTTCGGAATGAAGACCACATGATTCGTTTCTGACATCATCGATATTCTTAAAATCTATTATCTCGACTCTCATCGTTATCATTTTCTGTCAAGTAGATTGATCACGACTAAAGCCAGTTTGGAAACGTCTAACAAAAGCAATGGTCAAGGAGCATCAGAGTGCAGACTGCATGGTTCTCATCCGTCGCGTGTGATGCAACTAATCAGATGCGCGTTTTTCTGCATGTGGACTCTCACCTTTACCATTTTTCTGTCAAGTGGATTGTTCGTGACGAAAGCCAGTTGGAAATGTCTAACAAAAGCAAAGGGCGTCAGACCGATTTTCCGAAGACCTATTACTACGAAGGCCCACAACTCCGAAGGGCCGATTCTCCGACGGCCCATAACTCCGAAGATCCGATTCTCCGACGGCCCATAACTCCGAAGATCCGATTCTCCGAAAGCCCATAACTCCGAAGGGCCGATTCTCCGAAAGCCCATAACTCCGAAGGGCCGATTTTCCGAAGACCTATAACTCCGAAGGTCTATAACTCCGAAGGTCCGATTCTCCGAAGGTCTATAACTCCGAAGGTCCGATTCTCCGAAGGTCTATAACTCCGAAGGTCCGATTCTCCGAAGGTCTATAACTCCGAAGGTCCGATTCTCCGAAGGTCTATAACTCCGAAGGTCCGATTCTCCGAAGGTCTATAACTCCGAAGGTCAGATTCTCCGAAGGTCCGATTCTCCGAAGGTCCGATTCTCCGAAGGTCCGATTCTCCGAAGATTTTGTTTTATCGGGGTATTATCGTTTACTAAATAGTGTACAGTCCAGTGGCGAAGCCAAGGGGTCCCAAAATTCCTACTGCCCCTATTAAACCTCTACTTGCTATTTCAGACAATATGGGCCCCTACCAAAACATGTCCAATGTCATGTAAACGCCCGGAAATCGTTCATGGGGCATCAAAATATTCAAAATTTTCCTACCCCCCCCCCCCCACCTAAATGGGAATCCTGGCCCGCCACTGACTATACACCATATACTATAACATTACGTTGGCCCATGAGATGCCAGAATAAAATGTACAGGGGTGAACGGGGAAGAACTTGTCCTTAATTTTTCATATATAAAATGAACCTGATTGCATCAAATCACCCCAATGCAGTCAGATGTGCACAGTTTAATCATGTTAATTGTATTAAGACGTACATTGTGGCAAAATAATTGCATTTCTTTCATAAATTTAAGCATTCTGTGGAAAATTAAGGCTTGTCGCACACTACTGATGGTGTAGATATCACCTTATTATAATACATAGTTAACGTTTCCAATATATGAGGGCCCTTTCCCCCCTTTTCGTACGCCGGATTCCACCCATTTTGTACCCGTACGCCGGATTCCAGACGTCAATTTGAAGCTGGACGCCGGATTCCATGGTAAATTTGAAGCTGGATTCCGGATTCCAGGGGGGGGGGATATATTATCTACATGTACATGTTCTTTACAAAATATAACCATTGAAGCATTTTCAGTCGCCAGAAAAAGGGCGAGTTCTGCCCCTTTGGCCCCCGTTCGCCCCTGTGCATGTTAGGCTACTCTGACATTCTTGCAGCGTTTCGTTATGATATACCCGGTGAACACCAGTGGCGGAGCCAGATTGCCATTTAGGGGTGCACATTAATTAGCATATGTGGGGGATATATCATGCATATGATATGCCGAAAGCATATCACGAAGGCCTGATTTGGGGAGCGCATGCATGGGAGGGGTCGCCCCCAATCGTTGGTCCGGGGGCTCCCCTGTGCAGGAACACTGAATATTTGAATGCCTAGGAGGGATTTCCGGACGTTTACATGACACTTGACATGTTTTTGGGGGGGGCGGTCTTCCCTAGGGCCCCATTGACCCCGCCACTGGACTGTGCACTATTTAATAAGCGATAAAACATGATCTTCGGAGAATCGGACCTTCGGAGAATCGGACCTTCGGAGTTATAGACCTTCGGAGAATCGGACCTTCAGAGTTATAGACCTTCGGAGAATCGGACCTTCGGAGTTATAGACCTTCGGAGTTATGGCCCTTCGGAGTTATAGACCTTCGGAGTTATGGGCGTTCGGAGTTATAGACCTTCGGAGTTATGGGCGTTCGGAGTTATAGGCCTTCGGAGAATCGGACCTTCGGAGAATCGGACCTTCGGAGTTATAGACCTTCGGAGAATCGGACCTTCGGAGTTATAGACCTTCGGAAAATCGGGCCTTCGGAGTTATGGATCTTCGGAGAATCGGACCTTCGGAGTTATGGGTCTTCGGAAAAACGCTACGTAACCAAGCAAAGATCAAGGAGCATCAGTGTGCAGACTGCATGGTTCTCATCCGTCCCGAGTGATACAAAGAATCAGATGCGCTTTCTTCTGCATGTGGACCAGCTGTCATCATGGAATATCTGGCAGATCATCCGGAAAAATCTCAGGAGATGAAAAATCTGGCACAGCTTCTTAACCGAACACTGTTCACCAACAAATCTAAATGCGAACTGCGTGGGTGTATATATGGCAATGAGATCAAACACATCACCACTCCATATAAAACTCCTGTCGTGCATGTTCTAAGATGCCATTACTGGTGCATGACCATTCATAGACCGTTTCGGCACTGGTAGGTTCGTCACTAGTCGTAGACTCTCTGTATCAAGACTATTTCCATGCTATCCTGTCGGTGCAACATTTGGTCGCCAAATTCTTCATGCAAACTTCCTATCTAAGGGTAAAAACCAAGGGAACTGTCATCGCAACATTCGAGAGCCCGTGCGACCACTCCTTCACCCTTCAACTGCCACCGTAATGAGTATTGGTGGGTTAATCGCGTGGTAATTAATGAGCGTTTGTATATGAGGCGTCGCTATTAAAGAGCGTTTATCAACTTTAGTGAAAATATACGGCATTTGACCGTCTCAAAAACTGGGGATATCGAGACGAAATTTCGTACTTAGGGGTTCCAAGGGACGTGGGGGGGGATTTTCGTCGGGTCAGTTTGTCCGCCCGATGTGACCTTGACCTTGAAACGGGTACCCACAAATGACCTTGGGCGATATCTCGGTTGTCAGCGGTGACATCGACGTGTATGGTCAACTCGGGACGGGGAATATTTTTGTCGGCGTGTCTGTACGGGGTTACCTTGAAAAACAAAAATTAATGGATCGACCAAAGCCATGGGACCAATCTCGCCAGTGGCGGGCTTATCTGATAGTGGTATATACAATAGGTGTGGTCATACGCATAATACACTTGTACATGTATATTCTTCTGTATTAGAGATAAATAAATAAATAATTAAATAGAACAGGATACCACCATGTTCGGTTGCCTTTATAGTATAATTTACGCATAGATGTACATTTTATAATGGTCGATAGAAGTGAACTGGCCCGAAACTGTTCAAGACTATATTGCATTATACATAATTCATTAGTTTATATATCTACGTTTCATTCCTTTGTTTGTGCAAACGATTCAGTCGTTAAATTGAGCAGATTTCGCTATCTCATCACGTTTGTCGATACTGTTGACCTGGTTGTGTTATCATTCAGGAACGTGTGGAGAGGGTCTTCATTGGGGTGTCCACCTTGGAATGGAATTCCCAACTCCACCTCCTCCCTCCATTGGACCTTGCACCATGCTAAACTCCCAAGTGCATATAATACCAATTACACCCCACCCTTGGATTAAAATTTCCGAAATTGGCATCTCACAGCCTTGATTTTAGTTTATTTTAATGAATAATAGTCGTTGACTGACTACCTACCGACGAGGGAAGAAGACCCACCGGTGGGAGAACATTTTTAAATATGAACCTGAAAACTGAAAAATGCTTGCACTCCAGGAAATTCAGGCCTCGATGTTTTTTAATTGATTAGCAGTTTTAGCTGGCCACCGGGAGGGACCAGAACACCTCGGACACAATGAAACATCGAAATCTGGTGGGTTCCGCGACTCGAATCAAATATTTTTTTACCCCCAATTGTAATTTAGGAGCGTTAATTCGGATTATCTTTAAGAATTACAAATATGGCTGTTACATGTATCTGATGACAACGACCCCTGTTTAAAAAATTTACTAAAAATAATCTGTGTATACAAGCGCTATGATTTATTTAAGTCACTCTGAGTGAAATATCAACGCTACTGTTGCTGCATATGTCCTTAAATGTGTTTGCCGACTTGAACAGGGAAATGGGATATGGTGCGAAAGTTCAAGTTTCACCGGTTTACTAATTGTGAAAATTCAAAAGTGTAATTGTAAAAGTGGTTAATCTCGGACATTGATATATTGGATGTATCGTTTCGCTGGTTTAAAGCAAGGAATGTCATGATCGTGGTCATGTAAAGCGACCATTTGGCCAATATGTGGTAGTAAACTTTGAATTTACCGATTCAACGACAGCGTGTGTGCATAAGGCAGAATTTGATTAAATGTGGAAATAGGATATTAAGTGGAAGCAACATTTTGCTGCTTCCACTTAAATTCGTAATTTACCGAAACCACTTGCCACGTCTATATGATATGTATGTTTGATAATTCCTCATTCCATTGTGTCATTTTCTTATTTTTTATTTTCCTGCTTCTTACTTGGACTAGCAGATGGTAAGTTCATTGCGTACACTGTATTTTATTAAAAAAAATACAGTCAGTATCATTATGTCCATATCAATCGTTACGTGTTTGTCGCAAGGTACACATCTCTTTAAGAGAGAGAGAGGGCGAGAGAGAGAGAGAGAGAGAGAGAGAGAGAGAGAGAGAGAGAGAGAGAGAGAGAGAGAGAGAGAGAGAGAGAGAGCGAGAGAGAGAGAGAGAGAGTGCGAGAGAGGGAGAGAGAGAGAGAAAAAAAACAAATAAGAGGCGTTGTGGTAATGGTCAATATCTAGACGCTTAAGTTATTCAGTGTGAAGTGACGTAAAGGTTACTTTCACCAATTGTGGGGATCAATGGACAATCTAAGGGAAGGATATATGTTTGTAATCTTTCACTTTCACTCTGTTCTGAATGCGATACTCTTAGAAATATAAAGGTGACACTGTTGTAATATAGTTCGGAGTGCATTCCAGTGGATGTGGTTGAAAACTGTATATGAGAGATTAAATTAGATATACGGCTCTGATTGGTCAATAGAATAGCCTTGTTTGTTTTACATAGAGATACTTGCAGGACACCTCCTCCGGAATGGCTATTGACCCAGACGTTAACGCTTTTTAGTTAAGTTTAATTGTTGTCGTGCGGTGTGAAAATGACAGCATTTTAGTGCGGTTCTGACAAAACAAGATTTATGGGCAGATTCATCAGATTTTAAGAAACTTATACTGAGGCATATGGAAACTATTTTCACCATTGTAACATAAAACCACTCCCCCGAGTGTACCCAGATACTATTTAAGGATGAATCATAGCCGGAATGGAATTTTCGCTCAGTTCGCCACATAATGTCAGTTTTGGTACATAAATTATCGACTAAAACTGCTCATATATAATTTTAGAATTATATGACATTGTTATAATATGGGGTTCTATCTGCACCCGTGTGTAGTTAATAAGCATATTTGCGGCAATTTTTGTAATTGATATGTTTACATATAGGTTATTTCAACGTTTCACTTCTCTGATCCATAGCCTTTGCATTTCCCTTTGATATTTGTTCCCAGATCCCACTCAATATATGAGCAACGTTCACGCTTCAGTCCAGTTTGTCACGATTCACAACCATATTTGTTTAAATTGTGTTTTAATTTGTCGTCTATATTTCTGTTGCTTTAGCAGAAGACGGCCGATACATAGATGTCCATTAATTTAATATCCATGAACATTTATTCAATATAAATTCAATATATAATTGTTGCCCTGGAATTGATTTTCATACAGTTTTATATATCCAAGACCCATCAACATTGTCTTTATTAATGAAAATCTGCCGAAATCAATATCAATATATAATGTAAACAGATTCGTGGGAGATTTTAACTCAGTGCGAACCAAGTGTCAAGGTCATGTATGAGCAAATTAATCGTTGGAACATGGACACCTGGGCCGAGTGGTGTTTGTGAAGAAATCGACCATTCTTTGTAAACAAGCGAGGCGAAGGAAGGATGTTGGGATATTGCGCTGACAAAAGAATTATATTAGCGCGCGTTTCTTCTCGCAGAATGTCGATCACACGGTCTCATGAGACGGGTGTGGGTGATAGACCTGAACGCGATTCCATGCCATGTGCACAATGAATCGCGACATTAATATCAATATCAATATCGCCATTCCGTTGTGGTCTGATCTAAATCTTAGGAGTGTCAATATATTCATCATCTTATTATAACCCACACAGCTCTCTACCGATGTGTGTTTTCGAATTCACGTGCTTTGTGAGTTCACGAACTGTAGACCACCCATTCAATTGAATTTATTGCGAACATCACGCACGTAACAGAGTTAGCAAATTCACATAAACCCGCCGGTCTGTTTGAGTAAAAATCAATTCCTCGGCCAGGTTTTTAAGATTCAAAGTCAGTCAAAGTTGACATTTTTCGAATTTGTTTTTAATTGAATGCATTTTACTCTATATTTTAATGATTGTATTTCCGTTCTCGTTACAGATGTGCCAGGTCAGTATTCTCGATCATCTCCAGCCCTGAAGCCATCGTGAACTTCAACGTAGATCATGACATGAAACTCTACTCAGGCTAACGCCCGTATATATATAGAGATCATATTCCGCCAGTACACAACCTTTGAACTTTTTGAAGTTTTTACAGGGAACCTTATGAAGCTGAAAAAATTACGCGGGGAATATATTTCTTAGTTATTATATCTGTTCCTTAATAATGTACTCCAATGTAAGTGAAGGTCCTGACTAAATTTTTCGATTTAAGTGACTATGTGAGCGATTTTGCTTCGCGTCGCTTACAATTATGTAATTTCTCTTGGTTAATTAATTCAATGTTTATTGCGATATCGGCTCAGAAAAGTCACAGAAAAGCATGCAATTTCGAGTTGGGACCTTCTCCTTCGGTGAATTACATTATTAAGGAACAGACAATAACTAAGAAATATATTCCCCGCGTTATTTTTTTTACTTTATAAGGTTCCCTGTAAACATTTCAAAAAGTTCCAAGGTTTTGTACTGATCTCTACAGGCTTTAGCCATAGTAGAGATTCATGGCATGATCTAACATCAACGTAGCCGTTGCTTACTTCAAGATGGCAACGAAACGGGAAAGCAGCGACAATACATTTAGATCAGTTTTGGTTTAGAATGATATTCAGATGACGCTGGTTGAAATTGAATTTGTGTGACTATATATCCTGTTTGTTAAAGGGGCAATAACTGAGTGTTATACTTGTGCTCCGATTATGTTGTGAGCTATTCTTTATTCCAATTATTTATGTTTAACCTATTATAAGGCAGATTATTGTAATGGCGTTCAATGTGATTAATATACCACTTGGTTCTTGACCTCATGTTACGTATGATATGCGCGCAACAAAAAGGTGTTGGTCTGTTATGAATTGATTAACTGCTCATTTATCTTTATGGCTCGTTCAATATAATTTTAATGTGACGTAAATTATGTGCAGGAATGGAAGATAACATATCGACATTCACCAACACCCACCTTATGCGCATTGTATGATGACCAAATGTTATAAACCGACTGGACGAACACACATGTACATGTACTGTGTATAAGCTGAAACGCACATTGTCTTTTCTTTTTTTTTTACATGTGAGCATTATGAATGCTGGTAGTTTATATTCAAAATCCCAAAATATCTTATATGTTTTTGGTGATTGTTTGAGAGACATTAATCTTGGTGGCAATGGCTGACCTTCGAATGTCAGCATGTTCCCTTGTGCAATTTAACTACAATATGACAATGGTCGACAAAAGATTGTTTTATTTACTGTTCTGAAACCTGTGTTTTCAAGATACATGCACAATTTAGCTAATTCGTTTTGTTTTGTTTTTTCTATTGCATACTCTCGTGGATAGATGTCGCCACGGGTAAGTAAACTCGTACCACGGATCAGATTGAATGTTATACATTGTCGAATACATAGTGATCACGGTTTTGTCCAATTTCAACCTCTATCAATTTAAGGGCGTATATGGTGATAATACTTTCATATGATTAGTAGTTTATGGTTAACCTCCTCAATTTAGCATATATACAAATGACAAATATATACATGTTATATAAATATGCATGCAAATGTTATACTAATCACAATACTAATCACAATATTAATCTTACAGTGTTTACGTCATGTCACACGCATGCGGTCGGGTTCTGACATTTTCAAGTTTCAAGTGTTAGTGAGGTCGGTGATAATCTAAAGAATTTAGAAATGGGAAGGCATACATAGAGGTTCCCGAATACCAGTTGCCCTTTTAAAACCTGATGAGCAATATCACATGCGTGTGATCGAGCGAAATAAAATTTCCAATTAAATTATTTACTGGACATCAATGTTGAGTATTGGAACTTGAGAACGTGTGTCGTCATATTACCTTCTCGGGTGAAATTAGACAAGGGTTTCAGACATCGAATTCAGAAAGTAGCATACATCATATGTATTATAACACTGTAACACCAACATATAATAACTCGCCGACGTAGGTAATGGTTGTTTACTTTCAACTTTCAAAATACATTGTCATTCACAAATTGCAAGGACGCATGTGCGTTTGTGAGTTATTATCGTTAAAATGGTACCCATATCACGAGTGAAACGGATCCAATGTGTCATTTACACATGTAGCAGATTGATTCATGATTTGGCGGATCACGTTTCCCACAACACCCGATCCTCATAGCATTATCAGATACACAGACACTTAAAGATAGTCTATCTCTTTTAGTTCCCTGGATATAAAATATTAGACATGAATCGAAGACCCCTGTCCGGAAATGCTTCTATCGGTTAATATTGATTATATTTCTAATATTTTCTGGTCTAAAACGTGTGGTTGTTTAGCTAACGAACAGAAGTGGTTACTGTAAACAGAGACTAGAAATGTCTTTGTGTAATTTTGTAACACATAAACGTTAATTAGACTCATTGTCGCTTATACATATGTAATAAAACAATACAAACAATCAATCTGGGACATTTGACGTTCGGAGCATAGCTACGGGAATACCATAATGATGTCCCATTTAATCATCTCATTTTATAATAAAATATTCGAAGTAAAATCAATATTAATTGATCAAAGCGTTTCCGGACTTGGGTCTTCAATTCATATCTATTATTTTATACCCACGAAACTATTTCAAAATTGTTTCATGAAGAGTTAATCCATCTTTAATCGCGGATAATCTTTTACCATCAAAAGATACTTAATTATGCACCATATACGGCCATCGATCCCACCACGTTATATGCAACTTAATAATGGTATTGCTGCGGACAGAGTATGGTAAGGGTGATAACCCAATATAGAACGTACTTTCAACGAAATAACGGATATCTCTGAAACAATTTGCAACATCACAATGATCAACTTTGGTCATATGTAAGTCAAATTCACATATTGGGTGGGTGGGCTTGTTGAGATTTTGCGTCATTCTTCTGAAAAAAACCGCTCTTTAAATACAAAAATGAGTTCTCATCTATTTGTGTACCTTATACGCCAATCGAGCCCACCGTTACGGTCTTTAAATCTTAATACTGAAATGTCCACGGGCACAACATGATGAATATATTGACGAAATACCGGATATATTCAGAAATTAATTATAAAATAAATTAAAAAAAACATTTTTATAAAGCGATTCTTTTAAGAACGTTTTTATCCGAAGAAATTCAAATTGATTAAATAACGGAGATATTCAGAACTGAAAATATAAAGAGCGTTTTTAAAGAGCGTTTTTTCTTCTTGAAGAAGTTATTTTAAATACCATATATTACATATAGTAATTTCCATTCCGTTTCTCTATTTCAGAATTGTCCAACAATGGTGAGTTATATCGTTGCTATATAGACAAATACTGTGTGTTACTGACGAATTAGCAATTAGTGGAATTTTACAACTAGTCATACATATATATGGAAACTTAATAAATGTACATACGCCCTTTTCCACACATTCTATACACAGAAAACTGAAGTATGGTACAATATGGTTTATTGCCACCAGAACACATCGATGCGATTCGTTGGTGAATGACTCTCCAATCAGAGTGCATGCATGCAAGAATATATCAATCAGATGTATTTAATGGAAGGACAACTAACTAACCAAATCACCTCTGAATCGTGGAATACAATGCCCGTCGGTTCCGCGCACACACCGAATACACTAATGGACCACATAACACCATGCATGCCAGTTACTGTGTTCACAGTGTAGTTCCAGCAGTACATTCTAAATATTTACGGGGTGCGCATGCAATGAGTCATGCAACGGAGGTCGGGGACGCTATTGCATGTGCTTATACGCGAAACCACACGCATGTATATGTCCATGTGGAACGTCGCGATTACCCTTTGTGTATATGTACGACTAGTCCTGGTCATCTATCCTCGTGTGGAAATGACAGACGTCGGTTTGTCGCCATCTCATTTGCACTTTAAAATCTCCCTCAGAGGATCGCGATTATACTGAATGTTGTTCATGCAAGAAATCTAGATACAAATGTAGCTCATGCATTGACCGACATTTAACTGAAGTTGCACAGAAGCCGATGCACAGGGGTCCGGGGACTTATAATTTGTTGGCAGCATTATAACACCATGACAATCTCCGTTTCAAAGCAATGAAAGAATTTGAGTGCCCGTCCGAAGGGCGGCACGGGGACTGTGATGGGCTCATCCGTGGATCGCCCTTACGCCCTGTCTTGATTATTCTTTTGTCGTTGTTTCCTTTCCATCAGTCAGGCCGCGGGTCGGGTGGAAAAGTCTTGAGTCTGGGCTTTGTCATCGTCGTAGGTGTCTTGCACCTTGTCTGTGCCTTGGCTCAGTCTTTGCCTTTATCTTGCCTCAGCTTTTTGGAAAATGCGGGACGATCCAGCGGTGTCGCTGGGTTGCGCATTTTCTCTTGGTTGTCCTGGCCCGGGACCATCCAATAGGCGCATTGGACTGCGGGTTCCTAAGAGAGTACGGGACGGTCCAGTGATTCCACTGGACTGCGTGCTCTCTTCTAGTTCAGCCCGGGACGGTCAAATACTACTATTAGACTGTGGGATTTCTCTGTTTCAGGATACGGGACGGTCTAGCATAGCCTGCTGGACTGCGTATCCTAAACCCGGGACGGTCCAATAAGCCTATTGGACTGCGTGTATTTTCAGCCACGGAGAAGCTGTTTGCGTTGTAAACACTTCCTCATGATGTCACTGCCGTCCACTCTCGCAAGTGTACTTTCCTTCAGATCGCGCAGACTCTCTCTGGTGGGTTCCATTTCAGCGATGGTATGCAGATCTACAATACGGGTGCGATACGGTGCTTGCAGTGCCACCCCAGGGTCTTGTTTTGGACCACCTGTAGCATTTGGGTCGCGTGATTTGCTGCCAGGTTGGTAGCCACAGATGCATATTCCATGATTGGTCTTACGAGCGTTTTGTAGACTCTAAGCAGTGTGGACATGCTAGCGCCTCATGAAGTTCCTCTCAGCCGTCTGAGAAGATTCACTCGTAGCATGGCCCTCGTGGCTACCTTATTCACATGGGTTAACATAGTGAGTTTAGTGTCCATAGTGACGCCTAGGAAGGTAACCTCTTTCGAGGCAACCAAGTCTATGCCAGAGACTTTAAGTTTGACCGCCATCTTGCGTCGTCGATTCGAGAACAGCTCAAATTTTGTTTTGTTCGCATTAAACTTAATGCGCCATTTCGAGACCAGTCTCAAATAATAAATAAAGTGAGTAGATGGGCGCGAAGCGCCCGGGATGGTCGAAATGTTCGAGTGATCTTCCCCTTCACCCCCCCAACCCCCGTCTCAAATTAATCACAGCTTCCATTTTATACAAATTTTACACCATGGTAGCAGTAATGCGATTGGTGCAATCAGCTACATTCGGTTTCGCATCCAATCGTATGTTCTCTTATTCTCATCGCTTGACGGCAATTCCTTATCGGCATAATTATAATAGGTGAAGCGGAAACAATTAATTGGTTTATTTTACCTATGGTCACAAACTGACACAGCATGGTCAATGTATGTTATTTTAATTCACCATTATTGCGATTCTGGGTTGGGTAGCCCGACTTTTTTTCTCATTTTTTTTCGCCTTGTCGTATTTTATGGACGTTAGTTTTGAAGAATAATGTCCAAGGAAGCGGTAGAGTTGTCAACGAAATAGGTAATTTGAAAAGAAATGTGTTTTTGAAGCCAGTTGCCTCAAAGTTGGCATGAATTCCTCGAAATGGGGACCTGTGACCCTTCTTGTAATAAATAATACAAAATTTAAAAAAAATGTTCCCGAACCCCTGTATGCTATATAGTGGTACGAAGTCGAAGTGTTCTGCTCAGCAGGCACGATGTGGGAGAGAGATTATCATGCTCAATGATTGTGTTAATTTTCGAGGGATGTTCAGTGAAAATAAAAGCAGATAATACAAGTGCTGAAGGATTCATATTATGGTAAATGTTCAGATAATAATGAACTTATTATCTGAATATGTCCTAAGGGAACTACTTTCCAATGCGTATTTATAACATAAAGGATTAACCGGCCAGGGGGGGGTGTGGGAAAAAAATGCCAGGCACGTATGATCATTTTAATTTTTGCCGGCCTCGGACCACCCACCCACCCAATTTCTTCCGTTTCCGGCCTTTTTTTCCAGGCAATTTTGGACACCCACCCTTTTTGTCCGTTTCAGGAATTTTTTTCCGGTCAGTTTTGGACACCCACCCCTTAAATAGTTTATTGCGCGAGATTTTAATAGAACAGTGCATAATGCAGATAATTTTAACGATACTATTTGAATTTATCATATAAGTGTCATTAATTAAGAAATGTGTCAACATAATCACATTTCTAGGGATAGGCAGAGTGCCAAAGTTTTTATTAACATTCATTTTCATAATATATAGTGATTATTTGATATTTTTATATTTGCTATGTGATATATTGCTTGAACCAAATTTGTTATCAAAACATGTGGAAATACAACTGTTCATCCCAGTTCATCCCAGTTTGAAGAATAATGCTAATACCAAACATAACCATGATATACCCGCATGACTCTTCTTGGGGCATCTCAGAAACCAGAACTGAGGAAACATGTTATAGCGTGTAATGGCAGGCTGATAGTCACTGCCTGAAGTATACGTAATAGGCTTCGTAATAATTGGGAATAACATATGGATGGATAGCCCAATCTCACCTCTTTTTTGCTCACGATATCAGTGACGATAAAATCTTTGTTACTGTGATTAACATTACAAGCTGATTCACATTAACTTGGAAAACAATTTGAAATTTAAACACTCTTAAAAGAGATTTGCCTTATGCGGAAGAAGAAGAAGAAATTGTTCAAGCTGGCCCGGCTGGCCTTCAATTTATATGTTAAGATTTTATGTTTTACGTTGTCAAAATTCTATTTTATTCCATTATTT
This sequence comes from Siphonodentalium dalli, assembly GCA_032622095.1. Lineage (NCBI taxonomy): Eukaryota > Metazoa > Mollusca > Scaphopoda > Gadilida > Siphonodentaliidae > Siphonodentalium > Siphonodentalium dalli. Next base: position 52,685,000 of record CP136067.1, read on the forward strand.
ATTATATCTTTATTTCCATGTCACATATGGTCAAGTGTGCGTTCATTTTATTGCTTATTTTCAGCTGAGTTCTGCATATTTATTCTTATTTTGTTGTATCAGTAGATGGAATGCTGATTAAATTTTATTTTTCCAATAGCGCAGTTTCTTGTTCTATCATGTTGAATTTGGTTTATTGTTGGTCATTGTGCAACTGATCCAACTTCTGATAACCTCTATATATAGTATAGCATTGCTATTAACTATATATGACCTGTTTCTGTTCAAAACACAACAAAATAAGACTCAATAGCAGAAATGGAAAAAAAAATTGGCACATGGAAAAAACTGCTTTTCGGACCCGAGAGACACCCACCCACCCCATCATACGCCTGGAAATTTTTCCGACCCCCCCCCCCCCCTGAATCGGCCAGAATTATTCAAACCTAGTATTGTGGCTTCAGTCATGCTCGCATACCAACTGTATGTGATTTAGACAGGCGTGGGATGCGATATAAATGTAGCGCACCACACTTAGTCCAGCCATTCCTTGTTACACTCTGGAACCCATTAAGAATCCTTCTGAACGTGTCAGTACCAGGAGCAACCGATCTTTCATGTAGCTATCGACACGGCTCACCACGTCGTGTTTAATTGGGAGAAACCATTAAATTATTTTGTGTATTTCTATGTGGAAATGCTATATGTGGACCTCGGTAGCTCAAAGGTTTAAGTTTTCTAATTGTAGTCGTTGTCAACGCGGAGATTATGAGTTCGAGCCAAAACGACGGACCGCAGAGCTTCATAACGATGGCTATGTTTTGTGTTAAGCGGAGTGTTACTATAATGTTATGCGCTGTTCAAATATGGCGCATTGTTATGACCATTTAGCAAGGTTTCTCGTATTGTGACTGCTTAGCACCACTCACGCGTTAAGGGAGTATTCGGCTCGTGTGACGATAGATCGTGTCAGTATACTAACCTTGTTATGCGGACGAATTTGTCGCGGTTGGGGTTGCTTCATCGCTGGAAGATGGGAGTGTCAATTGTGCCACGTGTCCTACAACCGAGGTAATAATTGACGGAAAGTCCCTTGAAACTCACTGTGTAAAGTGCTATATAAATGGATCGATTCCCAGGCAAATTGCCACCTATATATTTTGAAAGACATAGCAATAGCAAAAATGCATTATAGCAATTTCTAATTAACAGCTTAATATGAGAAACACGAGTTAGAAAAACGCAATAACATTCTACCTGTTGCTGCTTTCCCTAAAATTATGCAAAACGAGATCGTCATTGTCCTCATGTCAAGTGACGTCATGCACATAAATATATGGAAGCCTGTCGTAACGTCGGTATGTAGACAAGCAACGTAGTTATGCATGTACTCAGTCTTTCGAAAACATTTTATAAAATTATACTCTATTTACGGGATACACTTGATTAGTGTATGAATCCACGTTTCCACGACAATTAAATCTATGGATGTCAGAAGATCTGAGTAGACACGCACCTCACGAGGAGAGTATTATATAGTACGGTTTAACACACATAAATAAAAAAAAACATCATTGCTCAAAGAAATGGAGCATTAAAACAATGGGTTCAGCAAGGTCCGCTATGTGTAGTCCTACATGTTTATATACAATCGTCGAACGAATGAATATTGATTAATTTTATCTTATGGTTAGTGAATTTTATACGTGCATACATTTAATTGTCCCGCAGCCAGCAAGGAGAGGATAACAACATTTTTCAGCATCATCGCAATAATCTTGAATTGTCCACGGTACCACGCGGTTAATGGTGTTAGTAGGTCAAGAGTATTAATATGTTCTTACTCATTTCTCTGTATTATTTCACTGAAAACGCCCAAATGTTGTGGTTTTTATAATCCATATATTTAGCCTATTTATGATTTTATTTTTCAATCGGAGTTCATTGACTTTGATTGTGTCTTCGGAGTGGTTTAAAATTATGGTCTCAACAAATTACAGAAATGTTAAATAACCAAATTTTGTATAACAAAAAACAAAAACATAGTGGACACGGAATATACTGAGACCGAAGGTATAGAGACCATAATTTGTTTAGACGGACAGCAAACATATATATATCAAATTTACGCTAAAACTGAAATTCACCGGATACCGTATATTTTCTCGCGATTGAAATTTTCTGGGTTGATAATATAGGTTTCGAAAACGAGCTTCTTGAATTTCGTTCTCAGTTACGACTTGCCAATCTCATTCTCAGATAGTCTTATATGGGATATCGGTTCTGTGGCCAGAACCATAGTAGCCACAGGGAAATATTTTATATGCGTGTGATACCACGCAAAGGCCGTCAAAAAATGAGGGAAACCGGGCCAAATATCCGCATCCATTTTGTTTTTCGAAAATTGGGATGAAATCGTGCATGAGGGTCAAATATGGTATTCGTTGTTACCAAGCCGGCTGTGTTACCAGAACCATGTTACCAACGCCTATCAATCGATGGGGAACCAACCCATTTATAGACGCATCTAATTGTTCGAAAATTGGGCGAAAGTCGTGCATTGGGGGGGGGGGTCAAAATAGCACTTTTCATTACTAAATCGCCACTGTGACCAGAACCATGGTAGCCACCAGGGAACACTTGAACATTCATGCGGTGATACACCATGGCTGCCAATAGATGACGACTCCGGCCCAATAGCCGCATCCAATATTTAAACAATTGGGCTGAAGTCGTGGACGGGGGTCAAACTAGAAAATATGTAAGTATTTCTTTGGTAAATCGGTTATGTGGCCAAAACAACCGGAAATCATTGCATATTAATGTGGTGCCACCACATGACCATCCACAAAGCACGAACCCGTCCAAATAGCCGTGAGCGTCCAATATTTTGAAAATTGGCTGAAGTGTTCGCATGGGGGGGGGGGGGTCAAAATAAGACGTTTTGTTCCTAAATCGGCTCTGTCGCCATGCAGATGTACAGTGGCCACCCGTAAATCATTGCCACCCCATGGCCGTCCACAATTGAGGACGCATCTATTTATTTTTTCTCGAAAATTGGGCTAACGTCGTGCATGGAGGTCAAATTAATAAAGTGCACTTCGTCACTACGAAACTGGACTGTCACCATGCACAGTTGCATGAGATGAGATAAAGCTGACACCTTACGTCAACTGCAAGAACCGATTGCTGACACACATACATACAACAATATATACTAGTCTATATATCTCAACCCCAATAATATTTACTCGTGAACTAAGATCGTGTCAAAAGCAATAAGGACCAGTCAGGTTTACACCATAGCTCCCTATGGAACTAGTGGTTGCACATTAGCCCGTAATATGACCCATGGTACCAATTAATATATCGCTTCAAACTATCTATCTTATGAATAAAAAGACAATTTGTGGTTATTAATGTCGTTTTTCAATTGGCCGTATAAGTAGTATCAACACCATTGATGAGGTTTGACATGGCATGCTGTGTATATCTGACAATTTTCCTGGTCTAGAGATACCAGTTCATAACAAAAATACTTCCATGGTAATGAATATCATCAAAAATATTTATAAAATGATTTTATCTATATATCCCAGAATTAGATGAGGAGAAATGATTATTTTCTATCCTGCCTTGACCTATGACCTTAAAAAAACCTCAATGTCCCAGACCTCACGTCAACAAGTTAAAATCAGCTGAAAGAAATATCTATCTTGAACAAATTACAGGCCACATTCCGTTCACATTTTGCAACGAAGTGTGAAAAACGACCACTTTATTAACCATACCCCCAATATTTAGACACTTCTTGTTGCGGAAGGGTAGTGGCCCTTCCGCCATATCCGAGGCAGTAAACTGTGAACTCAAGCTTGCTATCATGTATTTTCTAAAGCCAGAGGTACCAAGCTTTCGAAAAACACAATGACAATTTGCCCCCAATTTTGGTACCAACAAGCTCATATTTTCCCTGGTTACTCATAGACTAATTCTTATTCTTACATCATGCATACAAACGTGTAAGCTTTGCGAAGATCAATCCGATGCTAAAATCATACAGTGAAATCATTTTAAGTTCATTGAGGTGTATTAATCGTTGATTTCCTGGTTTGTCCAAACCACGAAATCAGTAGCCAACGAAATAGTTGATACTATACATTAATTTTGAAGGGCATAATACCTATGCACAATGTAAAGAAATATTGAACGTTATGTATGTTTTCGATGTATGTCGTAAAATTTGTATAATATAACACGGAATTAAGGCGAGACGAAACGTAATAGTTTATAGTATTAAAGACCTGAGTAATATTTGAAGCGCAAATTTACTTAGTGTATATCGCATTTTATATTATACTAGAAGGTGACCCGACTTCGTCCGGGGTTTGACCTTGAATTGTCTATTTTGAAGGCCAAGGTCAAGTGGGGTCACGATTTGACCCGTCCAAAACACTGCCCGAACAAAAGTACCCGACAAAAGTACCCGTCGAAATCAATCCGGTTTTACCCGATTTGACCTTTTAACCCGATTTGATTTCCACTCAAGTATATAAACGCGCCTCATATACACACGCTCATTAATTATCAAGTTTCAACGTAAAGATAAATTACCATCGGTGCCCGAGATATCGCCAAGACGTCTGAAACAGTCAAATGCATCGGCCGGTTAAGCGTTAACGTGATCTAACGTTATGACCTCTAACGACGTCATAGAAGTTACGCATTGTTTTTATCCTGATGGAAGATAGTACCACTTCTTCTTGATAATTGAGGCAGATAACTAAAACGGATACATACGCATTATATATCGTTGGAAAGAGGAAACACGAAATATTCTCACAGTGTCATTGTTATGACTGGAGTTTAATTATTCGCGCTGTTTCGAATCGATTTGTAAGCACCGAACTCAAATGAAAGTCCCGTAACACAGCGTAAAAACAGATTTGACCTCGGCACGTGAAAAGTTGACCTCGGATCTAAAAATAAATATGCCTATGCCACCCGCCGGCCGAAAATACTCCCACATACCAAGTTTCATCGAAATCGGGTCGGCCGTTTTCGAGTTCATCGCGAACACACAGACCACAGACAGACCACAGACAGATACACAGACAGATCTTCCAAAATATATAATAGATAGCATTGAGAATATGACGCTTAAAACCTATATATTTGAAATTATTCGGTCGAGAGAAAAAAACAGCATGAAAAACATGTTTTAGTATGGAAATACGTGTAGCAATGTTTGTTTTCAATAGTTATGTAATTGTTTTGAGCCGGGTGTAATTCATTGACCCCTTTTGTGGTTTTCGAATCGTCGCGCAAAGAATTGCAGGCGAGCAAATGGACCCCTTTCTAACAAAGTGAGCATGCAATCTATATATATATATATAAAAGAGTAGGATATGTCCGTCTGTCCGTCTCTCTGTCTGTCTGTCCGCATTTTCTCCCAGACTGTTGGTCCGATTTCAACCAAATATGGTGTGGTGACTCAGTGTACCCGGCGGAGGTTATAACGGCGTTAGTTTTTTTTTCTTCAAAATTTTAATATAAAAAAATGTAATTAAAAAATTAAAAAGACATAAAAAATAAATGTTTGTTAATTTGAGCAAATAGCTCAAAATTTTTACCCCCATCCAAAGAAAAGTAATTTAGAAGCTTTAATTCGGATTATGCATCTTTTAGACTGATCATTCTTTTATATTTCAGTTCAGAAAGCGAGAAGTCCTTCATTCGGTGAGTAAAACATAGATTTACTTCTTGCTCGAACTTATTCAAATTGAACCTTAACCACCTGTCCGAGACAAAATGTTCAGCGGTTGGAAATTTCATGTAAGAATGACAAAACGGTTAGATTGGAAATGGGTAGAGATTACTCTGATATTTAAATTTTCCAACCATTGGGCAGGTTTAAATTGTAAAAAGGACAACTCAAACATGGGTCGCTAGTAGCAACCTGTGGTCGGCTGATTCGTGTGACGGCTAGACTTCCCCGTTTCGTAGAAATTGTTTCGATCATTCAGAGCTCATAACCAATCTTCAAACTTATAAAAAGCGTGATAACCCAAATGCATATAGTCGCTCCTCCCAATACCACGACCATAGGAATCAGAGAGCTAAATGCGTATAGTCGCTGCTCCCAATATCATGGCCATAGGAATCAGGGAGCTAAATGTGTTCCAGAGTCTGGGAGCGAGTGCACCTTGGTAACTTAAGAATGGCCTTCACCTGATATATGTGATACATTTTAAAGGATAAACTCTTGTTTATTTGATTTGTACAATATATCTAAATAATTTTAACTGCTGAATGTGGGGGAATTGATTTTTGTGAGTGGGAAATTTATCCAACAATAGCTGCTGTAGTTCTCGGATTTTCCAGGTAAACATTTTCTGCGGGATAGCACTGTCGCCTGCTTGGGGATTTATTTTAAAAAGTAAGCACACGATCTATGGTTTTTCTTGCATTTCCATGATCACCTGGTGTCAATCAAGCTGGGTAAACACCACCGGAGTAGCCCGCAGGCTGGAAGGAGCTCATGGTTGCTAGGAGACATGACGTCTACATAAATAATTTCATTAGTTTACAGTTCCTTATCGTATCCCCATGGCACGATTGTCACACGAAACACCACGACATGAGTCAACAAGAAAACCATAGTCAGAAATGGTAACGCCCTCAAGATCATATTATTAGGCATATATAAAATAAAAAATATATTGGTTTCATGAATTCACCACCTCAGAAGAATTCCGTTAAAGCAACTTATCCTTCAAATTATTGCAACTACGCTTTATCACTGAATGTTTCTCATTCACCACACCACAGCACACCCACTTCTCTCTCTCTCTCTCTCTCTCTCTCTCTCTCTCTCTCTCTCTCTCTCTCTCTCTCTCTCTCTCTCTCTCTCTTCCCTCTCTCTTCTCTCTCTCTCCCTCCCCCTCTCTATATCTCTCTATGCAAATATGTGGCTCACTTTGAAAATCTTTTCATTGATATCTTCAAAGTTTGAAATTACGATCATTATATGAGGTTCTAATTCGTGTTTCTTTCAGCTAGAGAAATTAGCTGAGACAGAAAACCATAATCAGTTGTTACAGAAACGACATCGGGTGGCAGATATATTGACACGATTACGGGGTCGTTTCTTATCGGGTATCCGTGGACACAGCGGCACGCCCATCATACAAACGCGTTTAACGCGTTATGATGTTCTACCGTCGTCACAGGTGAGTTCCCCCTACTATTTTTCCACCAAGCACAGCCATGCATGCCAAATTAACATCATTCTCAAATAGGCGCATTGCGAGCATTTCACTATGGGGTACTCAAGTCACAAAGTGACTAAATACGGGTTGATCCAATTGAAACAAATCCACTGATCGAACTTTAAGAAGGACACATTTTCCTTATTCGATGTGATGCATACAAAAGTATACTCAAAAATTTCATTGATGAAATATACGGTGGCTGGTTTAGAACAAGGGGATTTTTTTTTATTTGGTGGTAAAGAAATAGCTAATTTGATACCACGAAATAACTATTTTATCCCCATTCAGTCAGATGCACTTCATATAACGGCTTGTATTATCTGGTATATAGGTTATATCGAGAAGAGTGAATGCAAAAATGATCATAAAATACATCTGTACAACAGCTAAATACATGAGAAGTAAATACTGTGTAGTTCCACTAGCTAGTAGTGAGGTTATAAAAAAATTGCCTGCAATTAGCATGCAATCTGGGGTCAATGCTATGACGAGTTTTCTTTGTAAGAATCTACAAGTGTTTGTAAGATAACAATTTCTCATTCCGCTAATATACTTGGTACTGTGAACCTACAATTACAAACATAAATCAAAAATATTATGCGTTCTTTGTAACTACTAACATTTCCAAATCGTCAAGGAACGTGACTGTAGAAGGTCTGCGTGTGCATGGGGTCTCATCAACTTTCAGTTTTTCACACCGTTGTCACTATATGTTTAGATAGTAACATGGGGTAAAATATATACCTATATTGACCGCCTTGGTGGAACAACGAGAACTATACTCCCGATGTGTCTTTTGAAAAGCAAGCAGGACTATTGACCGGGATAGCAAGCAGGACTATTAATAGACCGGGTGTCCTAGATTCAGAAAACATCATCGATGGAATATGCTTTCGTTATTCCACCCAAGTCAGTAAAGATAGATAGATATAGATAGATATATATGTATTGCAATACACCAATTTATGGCAGTTGCACAATTGAAAATAACGAACATATATATCATAAACAACATAATAACAAACATAATATGGTTAATTTCTAATATTGATAATGACACATTTGCAATTGTCAACTAATGAGCTGTTTCCTCCGAAGAATAACCGGATCATGTTGCACACATAAGCAATTATTTTCCCATGCTTGTTTTTCATGATATATAAAAATTTGTTCGCTTCGTTCATCTTGTAAACATTCGGTTCGTTTCTTTCAATCGTTTCGAACAAATTATGTCTGAGATCCTTATAGGCATCGCATTCCATGACAAAATGTATCTCCGTTTCAATTCTATTGTTTGCATACAGGGCATATTCGCTTTTCAAATCGTGTCTTAGGTTGTTTGTGTCTCCCTTTTTTTATTTCTAGTACATGATTACTCGCGCGAAGTCTAGTAAAATATGCTCGAGCTTCTTGTGATTTCGTACATATGAGATATGGTTCAAGGATATATTCTTCCTTGCATAACCTGTAAGTGCGTAATTTGTTTTTTCCACTCAATTTATCGTCGTCGAATATATCATGTTTAAACTGCGAGATGTGATCTCGTTTTAACTTCACGACCAACTGCCTCACATTCGTTCCTGGAAAAGTATTATCATCGTTTAGTCTAACATCCCATTTGGATAGTTGCGTGGCCCAAGATGAAAGTTTACAAGTTATTGATTCTTCAAAAGACCCGGATAAAAAATTGTCACTATTTACTTTAGAAAGTTTACTCATATATTTGAATAATTGAAGTACAGCATCGTTAGCTAGAGGAAAACGACCTAGCTCCGCCCGCGATGCGTGATTAGATGATTTCCTGTTTAAGAATAAAATATTCTTACAAAACTTCAGATGCATTTGTTCACACGCAATCGTATCTTTGAAAGGCAAATTAAGTTCCGGCGCCCATATTTCACAACCATATAATAAGATTGGTTTAATAAGCTTATCGAACAGTTTACACTTAGTCAGTGTGGGTAATTCAACTTGCGATTTGAGCAGGTTTGTTAAGAAAAACATAGCTTTAGATCCCCTTGCACTCAAGTTCTCCTGTGCCTTTTTCATTTTCCCATTGTAAGTGAAAATCAGACTAAGGTATTTATACTCATCCACTACTTCCAGTTGTCTTCCTTTAAAATAGAATGATTGATCCTGTTTCGTTTTCCTTGACCGGAAAACCATACATTTTGTTTTCTCTGCATTTAAATGAAGATTATTGTCAGTTGCATATTGCTCCAATTGTTTGAAGCACGATTGTAGGCCCGACGGTGACTGTAATAACATAACATAAGTCATCAGCAAAAAGGAGATGGTTGAGAACTCTGCCATTCACATATACTGGGTCAGAAGTTTGTCCGAAATTCTTCCTTATATCATCAATGGAAATCTTAAACAATATAGGGGATAAGTTAAGCATGGCTTACCCCTTTTGTCGACAACGTTGGGGGACCAACCCCTGAAGATGTCTTAACTGAATAATAACTCGAGCTATAAAGCGATTGTAATACATTTAAAGTATGGCCACGGATACCGATACTTCTCATTTTATCATGTAAAGATGTGTTTTATTATATATGGCAGAATTCTGACCTCGCGCCAATCACGTGACGCCACAGGCGGGCAATAGTTCGGCGACCATATATAGACCGGGCGATACTACGCTCATACAGGGCAATGGTCAAAATTAATATGTGACAAGTGATTGCAACTTCGTCCACCCAAGACTCTATATATGTGGACTTAATATGACCATACGCTATCGTAATTAACGAACCACAGCTAAACACACGCATAAGCTAGGATATATATGTGTCTTTTAATCCTATAAAATAACTTCATAGATGCGTATTCCCATCTAATAAGATTAACTTAAGCCTTATTTCGCGGTGCGATTATGAGATGCACAAGGGTTCATCGACAGAGTGGGTTCTATAGCAATTTCGTGTTTAAATTAGGTCAATCATATCATACATCAAGGGATGTGAGAAATCAGAGATTCACAATGGAAACAGACAACGAGTTCACCGACTCAGATTTATAACCTAAATAAAAAACTTTTAAAAGCCATTCCTTTTGAACAAATTATTATAGAATGTAAACTACCAACATGAAACTTAAAGTATTCAAATGTCAAGACTGTTGGTTGTTGTCTAGAGTGGAGTATCTTACTGAAATTAACCATTATATTATTGACGCTGTGTGTGCAATCCGATTGAGATGTGTACTATACGAAGAAGCTTGTCGATTTCATCATGTTCATTTCTTTCATAAAACGTCTTCATGTCGATGTCAACGAAACTCTACGAGCAACGTCACCATGTAACTTTCACCCTCAACCGAATATGCGATAACCTGAATGTATCGTCTGCTTTGTTCATAAGTATGTGTTTCTTTTCGATTCATGAAAATAGAAGGATATCTGAGGATTATCATATTCACGTATGTACTATGTTATATTAGGATAATTTAAACGCGATATAATAACGTTTGCTTGCATCACGAATTTCGATTTCGATTCCAGTATTGTCCCCAGCCCAGCCAGAGTGATTGAGATTTCCCCATTGCACGCGACATGTATATTTTATTAGGCCACTCCATTGCAAATATTTGACAGTCCACAATATGTATAATTATGTTCTCAATAAAATGCAAACAGCGGCTACGAATGAACTTCACTGTGCATAATTCCGATAGTAACTCCCTCATTTTGGAACGCCGGCCATTGAAAGACGCACACGTTTATTTCAGATTACGACATTAATGCATTAAGCCCACCGTTCTACTGTGCGACAAAGGTGCTCGCAAAAATTCAAAACAGCAGTGTCGGATTAGATAATAATTGGTGACGTCATAAAATCAGATATAGTCTATATACGACCCACAGCGTCCGGCTTTGGTTCGTTATAAGCGAGATCACTGGGTCACTGCCGTATTGGATGCATCCAGCTCCATTCCGTGGTTTCAGAGATTCATACAGCCCCGGCTGCGTGGTTTTAGTGCTACAGGTCAAAGTTATGGAGTAGCATTTCCATATATGGAAGTCATGAATAATTCATGACTTCCATATAAGGAATACTACTCCAGAAATTTGACCGGTAGCACTAAAACCACGGAATCTGGCCTGGTGGATCCAATATGATAGCGAGTTAGTGACAAGGCGACACGTATATAATAATAGGAAATATTCGATATTTTTCTCCATCTATTTTCAGAGATGAACACATCAAGACGTCTACTTGGCAGTTTTCAACAGTCGACGAGTAGATCCACGCAGCGTTACCTACCTTTGCTGATTTTATTATCCGTTTGTTGATCTATATATATCCAGATCCGAACTATATCGTTGCTTTAGATCCCCGTGGACCTTGATCAAAGTTGACCCGTGGCTCTGTCAGACCTCCACTGGAACCCGGGGCTGACAAACTCAATGGCTCGAATTCACTAACTGTGTTTATATATAGTCCATGTAGTTTATTCCTGGCGAGGCTCAACTCGAAGCTATCTGTTGTCGTCGACCGTGTTGACACCGCTGCGGTATAGTATTATCCAATTAGAGGGAATCGTTTTAATTATGAGCTGTATGTTCTTGAAAATATAGGGACGTGAAGGTATCCACCAGCCAATGATATCTTCAACACTCATTCCACATAAAGATTCAGTCTGAGTATCTTCCTCTATTTGCGGATTTTATCCGGTGAGTGTTCGCGATTTAGTCGTGAGGCAGTGTCGATTGGTACATGGCAAATGAGATAGCTTGGCTGGATAATATTAATAATAGTGTGTGTGTCATAGAATGATGGACTAAGTTTTTCGGCACAGACGTTTCGTTACTTGTGTTTACGGTTCGGCACCTGGACGTTTCGGCATCCGATTTTTCGGCACTTCGGACATTTTGGCACATGGCAATTTTTGGAACAACGAAGCTATATATCAGTGATGACTAGACATAATTTCTGTTTTCATTCTTTATTTCAATAATATGTGGTAAAACACGTAAAATGGTTTATAACACAAAACGCATGGAAAAACGACAACAAAGGCTGTGAATAGATAAATATCACGAGTCATACACGCTAAGATACGATCATCTGCGGTCCCGAAACAACCAATGGGTCGATACAACCAATGACCGAAAACCCAGGTGCCGAATCGTCCTGCACTCGTGTCGTAAACGCTATAGCGAAGATACCGTGTGCGTTCAATCGCTACCAAATAAACTATCCGGTTTATAAAATAAACCCAGTTGGTTAATTCGAGCCAATGTGTGTAATACTATTCTGCTTGCAAGCGATAGGTCAGGCCAACATGAGTTTGAGACATATCAATATTCATTTCGAACACAAAACAAGTCCACGAACATGTTTTCATGAAAAATGGGGAGTCATGAGTTCAACGCGCGAACATGACGTCACGGTTTGCCTGGTCTGTTCTGGGTTTGATCTCGGTGTTAGATCACATAGTGAGGATCACGTGACTTTCGTTGTGCGATTTTAATCAACAACCAAGAACGAGGAACGAACACGCCCATTTGTATATTACATGCAAATAATCCGGATTTACACACTGGACAATTTAACGAAAATATTCTGAAGATCACATGGACTCCCATCGTGATTTCGTATTATGAACTTCATATCGATGATGCAAGACGAGGATCTGCTTCTTGGAGTTAAAAATCCACTTATAATTATCGATAACATTTTTGACATTTTTCCCTCTCACACAAAACTGATACACGAAAATATAGTACCAATATTTTATTGTCGACATGTTGTCAACGAAGACGAGATTCAAGACGTGAACAGCAGTCGTTATTTTGTTTATATTTACACACTAAGTGTTGTCATCACTAAATCCAGCATTCTGATTGGTCGGCGCCCACGTGGCTAGTTGCAGTTATTTCTCGGTGAATGCGTAACGCCTCATAACACCAAGCTAATAACACCATCGATACGTCATTAGGTTTGGAAAGACGAACGCGTAATGCTTTGGGCGCATTTTGACTCGCGCAGGATTGACTTAATACATCATCGGGTTTCAACATGAAGAGAAATTGTTCCTATTAACTTTTGCCAAGGGTGCTATTGTGTATTTTGGGCTGATCTTGTCACGATACACTTTTCGATTTAAATATATTTACAAAAGCGGCTTTTTCGCTAAATGTATATAAATATAAGGATTAACTGTCATGTGGACTATTTTTATGGAGATGTAACGGTGAGGTAAGTGGACATAACTTGTATGTAAAACCCTTCGGGTTTTACACAAGTTATGTCCACTTACCTCACCGTTACATCTCCATAAAAACAGTCCACGTGACAGTTAATCCTTATTTTATGTACAACGCCATATCCTTGTAAGATACGACAGGAAACACATTTATTGTCCAGCAATAACAAAATTCCTAACATGTAATTTACTAATAACAGAGCATGGTACTTCATTTCTGTGAGAAAAGTATTTTGTATTTTTGGAAGGCTTCGATGTCGGAAATTGAAAACAATTATTGGCGTTCTTAGTATTATGTTCGCCATGTCGTATGAGTATAGGAATAAGGACGTGTGTTGTGGTGATGACTCACTCCCTATTTAGTGGCGACCCACATTTAGAAACTTCGAGTATCTAAACCACGAACTTTGGAATTCTCAGACAGTGTACCAGATATTTGTTGAAATAATTACTCATTTAATTAAAATTCTGCGAATGCAATTTCATAAAGGTGGAACTTTTGTTGGGAGTGCGGTCGAAAATTCTAATGTGGAAAGCCCTACCCAGATACCCTAGCTATTGATCCATTAGCAATGATTGTACAATATAGTCGAATAACCCACTGGGAAATTGTACGACCTATAGAATACTCTTTTAGATATGTTACGCACTAAACTACACGCAGGGACGTGGCGAGAGTGGGGTGTCTACCCGCAACTTTGGTCAAAATTTGTTATAGTTCGAAAATGCATACTTCACACGATAACTGTTGGAAATTTTACACCACATGTAGGTTGAAATTGTTCTCAGTATATTTATTTTCCGACCAATAATTAGTGGGGAATTTATTATTTTTAGACCAACAGTAGCATTGTTCTATATATAGTCCAAATTGTGCTCAGAAAATGTTATCAGTTGGAAAGTTGAACGTTTCAACCCAAGAGAGGTCCAAATGGATTTGGATTTAGATCTGTTTCAAGGGGGCGGTTAGAAAAGGCGGACACCCCCAACATGGACACTCAAGTCGAATAACCGAATGGGAAATTATACGACCTATATAATACTTTTGTAGATATGATACACACTAAACTAAACACAGGGACGTGGCGAGGGTGGGGTGTCCACCCGCAACTTTGGCCTCCTATATATAGTCCAAAGTTTGGTAATAAATTGTTATCAGTTGGAAAGTTGAAAGTTCCAACCCAAGGGAGGTCCAAATGGATTTGGATTTAAATCTGTTTCAAGGGGAGGGGCACTTAGAAATTTCAATGCGGACACCCCCAACAGAAACATGCTAGCCACGTCCCTGACAACGTGTATAATATACGACAGATCAGTGAGTGAGAATCTGGGTTTTACTCAAACAATTTCACATGAACATGTTCAACATGTCTAGTGAATGTCTGTGATTGTTCGGCACAAACCGTTGATTTATGGAAAACATTTATATGCCCATCATACGTTATTATATAAGGGTTGTTCCCGAAGTCGGGACCAGATGTAATCAAGGTGCGAAGATATCCGCTTCTTCTTGATTCGTTTCATTTGTCTCAGCCAGCCGCTCTGTCTAATAGAGTTATCGTTCATGGATTGCCCTTCAGCGGAGAATCCAGTCCCTTCCACGCCCCGCGAATCTGATAGGAAAATCAGTTTCATCGTCCTTTTGAGCGAAAGCACAGTCACGTTTTGCAGGCTGTCACCAGTGAATATTCCCCTATGGATATAATATACAGGTTACATTACGTGTAGCGTGTGTTGCTATGACGTTACCATAGATATGCAATATATTATGCATCGTACGATAAACATCACATGGTTCCGTGGCGGACGACGAGACGTCGTTACCGTGTATAATTATATAAACAATGGTCATGTGGAAATATATCGCGTCTAGTATTAATGTTGATTGTGTGACAGGAGTGTCTATTTGTTTTTTGATCAGAAATACATGCATTTATTTTTTGCTACACACTTGCCACAGGAAACGCCCGAACACAAACATCTGAGTTCAATGCGATCGGGATGCGTAGGCAATAGTAATTGATTGATTGATTGGGGTTTTATGTCGCTTTAGCCACTAAGGCCATATCACGACATTGCCAGTTTTAATGGTGGAGGAAATCCGCACACTTACGGCTAATCTAACAGTGATTTCAATGGCTGATAAACTCGTCGACCATGTGCGGCAAACCACCGGCCATCGGCAAGTAACTGGCAACTTTCCCAGATAACGATTTCGAGTTACAAAGTCCACGATGGAAACATGTGAATTTGAACCCTTATCGCCAGCGCTGGAAGGCGAAACGACTTGGAGTTGTACCCCTAACCGATTGAGCCACCGAGGCCCCCCTAGGCAATAGTAACACACGTCGCATGCATGCATATGTAAATAAACCTGGTTCCATGTAACATTTGTAACACACATGTTCCTGTATATATTTAAAATATATGTATGTAAACTTACGTTTCGTTTCGCCTATCGAAGTGGGTTAGACGTATTTCGAGCGTGTCTCCGTCGAGAAGATGGAATTTGGTGAAATGCAGCTTTATTTTACTATGTCTTCTTGTCTGTTCGAAAATTAACAAATCATATATGTGACACATTGAGTGTTTCTTAACCACGTACAAGTGGTCCAAATTAGTAGATGTCCCAAAACTCGACTTGAGTGAGTTGTCTTTCAAGTTAAACGACTTTCATTTCGGCGTATAATAACTTCTGGACAATTGCTATTATGTTATAATATGAATATGTGACGCATTTGCAAAATTAACAAACGTCAAACAGGTGAAATGCACAATATATAAGTATCTGATTGCGATAGTCTGTTAACCGTTAATGTTAACATGCTACACACTCATGCATGGTTTCATTGTTTGGTTTATTTGGATGAATGCCTTTATAATCGTTTCACGATGTTATCAATGTAACTACACAGTAGAAACCACCGATCTAAATAAACAAGTGACTGGCGAACTAACCAGATACACGAACAAGATTAACACTAACCAGATACACGAATAAGATTAACACTTACTAAATACACGAATAAGATTAACACTTACCAGATACACGAATAATAGTAACACTTACCAGATACACGAATAAGATTAACCAGATACACGAACAAGATTAACACTTACCAAATACACGAATAAGATTAACACTTACCAAATACACGAATAAGATTAACACTTACCAGATACATGAATAAGATTAACACTTACCAGATACACGAATAAGATTAACACTTACCAAATACACGAATAAGATTAGCCAGATACACGAACAAGATTAACACTTACCAAATACACGAATAATATTAACACTTACCAGATACACGAATAAGATTAACACTTACCAGATACACGAATAAGATTAACCAGATACACGAATAAGATTAACACTTACCAGATACACGAATAAGATTAACCAGATACACGAATAAGATTAACACTTACCAGATACACGAATAAGATTAATCAGATACACGAATAAGATTAACTAGTTACACGAATAAGATTAACACTAACCAGATACACGAATAAGATTAACACCCCTTTGCGTGGATCATAAATCCGCGTATATCACGGAGAGAACCAGCTTGGCCATCGCTATATAGTTTGTAACGCTGATATTTAGAACGTCATATAGTTTGGTGTGTTTTATTGAAGGGTAGGGCCGTTGGGCACCATGATTCACACTAAATAAAAATAAAACAAACTAAAACTACATTCATTTCTTATATTTATATAGCTCTAGATCACATTTCCATGTGCATCGGTCGTCAGCGCCGGTGGTATTAACTCAGCTGAATTTATTTTTGAAATATATCTGCAGTTTGGATATTATATTATGCACCACTGTAAGTTAGCCCAATATTCTACATATTTACTATCGATCGATTCGTCTGTGGCCGCGCACTAAAAACACGCCCAGTTATTGTATCTATACCACTGTTAGTTATCTAGGTCAATGAGATGTGACGTTGGTTCGTGTGATTGTGGGTTTTATTTGGGTTATAAAACACATGACCCAATTGACAGTTGACCAATCATCGAACATGAATTTGTGCAATACACATGTTGTGTAAATATCGAGCTATATGTGTGTCTCGCCGACTTATCCACCGAGCTTGACCGATTAACACACTCATGCATGGTTTCATTGTTTGGTTTATTTGGATGAATGCCTTTATAATCGTTTCACGATGTTATCAATGTAACTACACAGTAGAAACCACCGATCTAAATAAACAAGTGACTGGCGAACTAACCAGATACACGAACAAGATTAACACTAACCAGATACACGAATAAGATTAACACTTACTAAATACACGAATAAGATTAACACTTACCAGATACACGAATAATAGTAACACTTACCAGATACACGAATAAGATTAACCAGATACACGAACAAGATTAACACTTACCAAATACACGAATAAGATTAACACTTACCAAATACACGAATAAGATTAACACTTACCAGATACATGAATAAGATTAACACTTACCAGATACACGAATAAGATTAACACTTACCAAATACACGAATAAGATTAGCCAGATACACGAACAAGATTAACACTTACCAAATACACGAATAATATTAACACTTACCAGATACACGAATAAGATTAACACTTACCAGATACACGAATAAGATTAACCAGATACACGAATAAGATTAACACTTACCAGATACACGAATAAGATTAACCAGATACACGAATAAGATTAACACTTACCAGATACACGAATAAGATTAATCAGATACACGAATAAGATTAACTAGTTACACGAATAAGATTAACACTAACCAGATACACGAATAAGATTAACACCCCTTTGCGTGGATCATAAATCCGCGTATATCACGGAGAGAACCAGCTTGGCCATCGCTATATAGTTTGTAACGCTGATATTTAGAACGTCATATAGTTTGGTGTGTTTTATTGAAGGGTAGGGGCGTTGGGCACCATGATTCACACTAAATAAAAATAAAACAAACTAAAACTACATTCATTTCTTATATTTATATAGCTCTAGATCACATTTCCATGTGCATCGGTCGTCAGCGCCGGTGGTATTAACTCAGCTGAATTTATTTTTGAAATATATCTGCAGTTTGGATATTATATTATGCACCACTGTAAGTTAGCCCAATATTCTACATATTTACTATCGATCGATTCGTCTGTGGCCGCGCACTAAAAACACGCCCAGTTATTGTATCTATACCACTGTTAGTTATCTAGGTCAATGAGATGTGACGTTGGTTCGTGTGATTGTGGGTTTTATTTGGGTTATAAAACACATGACCCAATTGACAGTTGACCAATCATCGAACATGAATTTGTGCAATACACATGTTGTGTAAATATCGAGCTATATGTGTGTCTCGCCGACTTATCCACCGAGCTTGACCGAGGCTCCAGATCTGTTGCTAATGGTTTCAAACGCAATGTACTCACCTTTAAAATATACTCGCAGTCACTGTCCGATGGGTAACCATTCTCGTCACCAGGGGAGATTATCACAGATGGGTCGTCTCTTACTCTGTATCTGCCACCGCAGTGCGTATCTGGATTGGAGTTGGAAACTTTAACCTCGAGATTTAGCCTCAAATTAGACCCAGTAATTACACTCTTCTGCCGTATTTTTGGGGATTGATGCAGGTCCATTAGCATAATTGCGATTTACTGATGTGTGAAATTCATATAGAAGCACATTCTTCAGAGATGGTATTTATACGTGATTGAAATGTCGCATCAAAACAATGAGACTGGTATTTATTTTGTGCCGCATGCATGTAACTATAAAGGGATTTCTAGTTCTTTGCTCTATAAAGAGCGTCGTCCTCCCTTCACAGTGGATGGTTGAAAGCTGTTAATCAATCACTTCCGTATATCATTTTGAGGCATTTAATGTCAAGTGGCGAGATGTACGAAGCTTGTGTATTATACACATGTGTATCCAATGGATATACCCAAGAAAACTCGTTATTTCATTTGTAACTAGAAGACTACGGGCGCCGTTCTTCTATTTATTACCTAGTTTATGCTATCACAAAATCGAAGATATGATATCATGAAATTGTAAGCATTTAGTAATATCACATATCCGATTTTATGATATCATAAATTCATTTTGTGGTATCACTTATTCGAATTTGTGATATCATATATTAATTTTGTGATATATATAAAGTAAAATCCAAGATGGCCACCAATGTGTGATAGCTCACATCTAGTGGTCACCCAAAGATCAATATGAAGTTTGGTGATGATCGGAAGAGGGTACAGTCTCTATGGTGTGCCTGGGCTAGACGAGGTTGGCGCTGGTTCGAACCCCGGCATGGATGAAAATCGGGACCGGTTTTCAAGCTTGATTTGGTTTGAGGAACATCTCAATGTACCATTCCGATCAACACATGGCCATTTCGATAAGAAATGAGAATTTGTTCACGCAAATATGAAGCAATGAACACTCATACTGAGTCCGTGCCTCCATAACTCTAACATATATATACATATATAAAATCCAAGATGGGCACCAATGTGTGATAGCTCACATCTAGTGGTCACCCCAAAGATCAATATGAAGTTTGGTGATGATCGGAAGAGGGGTGCAGTCTCTATGGTGTGCCAAAAGATTTTGACATAATAGTAAGATCCAAGATGGCTGCAGGTGGCCATGTTTTTAAAGGAAATTCGGGGGGGGGGGGAATGATGGGTCCCATCTAGTGGTCACCTAAAAGATCCATATGAAGCTTTGTGACGATCGGATGATTGATGTGGTATGTAGGGTGTCACCACCGTGTGCCAAAATATTTAGGCATGCAAAGAGTAAAATCCAAGATGGCTGCCGGCGGCTATGTTTTTCATCGAAAATTGTTCGATAGCTCCCATTTAGAGGTGATGATAAACATGCCTGTACATTTTCAAAACAATTCTCCAATAAATACGGACTGTAGTGGTGAACCGATTTTTTCAAATTTGAAATCCAAGATGGCTGTTGGCGGCCATGTTTTTTAACGAATTTCGGAAAAAACGATGGCTCCCTCATCTGGAGTTCACCCCGAAGATTGATATAGTTTGAGGACGATCGGGTGAGAGATGTGACCTGTAGGGTGTGCTGATGGAAATTGTTGACGGAGGGCGGATGTCTGATGGTCCCAACGGACGGTCGGACGACACGGCGCATAGACGGGCGGACGATGGACTCCAACCCATGGCAATAGCTCAACTTGACTAAGTTGAGGTCAAAATACTATTTATTGATATCACTAAATGCATTTAGTGATATCATAAAATATGTATTGATATCATAAAATGAATATATAATATCACAAAATCAAAGTATTGATATAACTAAATACTTACTATTTTGTGATATCATATATTCGATTTTATGATATCTTAAATTAATTCTATGATATCACTAATTCGAATTAGTGATATCATATATTTATTTTGTGATATCAATATATACTAGTTATTTTATGATTTCACTTATCCGATTTTAAGATATCACAAATTCAAGGATTGATTGTGCCGTTCTTCTATTTATTACCTATTTAGTGACATCAGTAATTCATTTTATGATATCACGAAATGAATATATTATATCACAAAATCGAACATATAATGATATCATTAAATATCTTATTATATCACAAACTGATTTAAAGATATTTATAATCCCAATTTGTGATATTATACTGTTGCAAGTACAAGTTATAATACAGACAGTTTCAGTTTGACTTCAACTGAAAAGTTAACCGGACCGGGGCGGACCGGAAACTACCGCTGTATGTGGATCGGTCCGAAGTGATTTAAATAGCGACGGCGGAACTCTCCGTTCCAGAACGGTCCAGTTCGCATTCCCACTATAAGACAGTTGGTACGGTTCGTCAACACGTGCACATGCACGGAGCGTTGTGGCGCTTGATAAACATTGTGTGTTACTTACCAAAGTCCTTGACACAAATATACCCTGTTGTGTCGCTGTGGTCACATGTTTTGAAAATCACATCAAGGCCGTCAGAAACAGCGCACTGTGGAAACATTTCCACGGAAACGGACAGGATCCCTCTGAAGAAGACACAGCCGATAATTAGTTGAGTGGCCAAATAAAAAAGGGCATTAATTGCGAATTTACATCCATATTAACTATTAAAAGAGTATCAAAATCTAAGGTGGCGTCCAATATGGCGGCCAATTTAAATTTTAGATACAGATGAATATCTTTAAAAGAGTATCAAAATCTAAGGTGGCGTCCAATATGGCGGCCAATTTAAATTTTAGATACAGATGAATATCTTACGTGGGCGTGACAGATAGTTTTAGATTCACCAAGAATCAACATAATCACGTTTTTTTCAGTCGCTATGATGTCACGCCGTCTGTTTGAGGAACCACACTCTCGCAAAAAAATATTCAAGATAAATGAACGCTATATATATAACTAGAAGGTGACCCGACTTCGTCCGGGCTTTGGCCTTGAATTGACTATTTTGAAGGTCAAGGTCAAGTGGGGTCACGATTTCACCAGTCCAAAAAACTGCCCGGACAAAAGTAACCGACAAACATGCCCGTCGAAATCCATCCGGTTTTACCCGATTTGACCTTAAATTGATCATTTTGAAGGTCGAGGTCAGGTCGGGGTCACGACTCTACCCGTCCAAAACACTCAGTGGACAAAAGTAACCCTATGTATCAACTTTCGTGGAAATCCCATCAAAATTCGCGATTTGACCTTGAAATGACCAGATTTCAAGGTCAAGGTCACGTTGCATGGGCAAATGAATAGGCCTATGCCACTTCCCGGCCGAAAATACCCCCACATACCAAGTTTCATCGAAATCCCGTGATATTCGGGCGTTTGACCTTGAAATGCCCCGATTTCAAGGGCAATGTCACGTCGCACGGGCAAATTAATAGGTTTATGCCACTCCCGGCAGAAGGTACCCCCACATACCAAGTTTCATCGAAATCCCTTGATATTCGGGGGTTTGACCTTGATATAACCCGATTTCAAGGTCAAGGTCACGTCGCACGGACAAATTAATATGCCTATGCCACCCCCGGCCGAAAATACCCCCACATACCAAGTTTCATCGAAATCGGCTTGGCCGTGTTCGAGTTCATCGCGAACACACAGACAGACAAACACACAGACAGATCTTCCAAAATATATAATAGACTAGAAGGTGACCCGACTTCGTCCGGGCTTTGACCTTGAATTGTCCATTTTGAAGGTCAATGTCAAGTGGGGTCACGATTTGACCAGTCCAAAACACTGCCCGGACAAAAGTACCCGACAAACGTGCCCGTCGAAATCCATCCGGTTTTACCCGATTTGACCTTGAATTGATCATTTTGAAGGTCAAGGTCAGGTCGGGGGTCACGATTTGACCCATCCAAAACACTCAGTGAACAAAAGTAACCCTATGTATAAAATTTCGTTGAAATCCCATCAAAATTGGCGATTTGACCTTGAATTGATCCGATTTCAAGGTCAAGGTCACGTCACACGGGCAAATGAATATGCTTATGAGACTCCCCATAGGAAAGTACCCCCACATACCAAGTTTCATCGAAATCCCGTGATATTCTGGCGTTTGACCTTGAAATGACCCGATGTCAAGGTCAAGTTCACGTTGCGCGGGCAAATTAATAGGCCTATGCCACTCCGCGGCCGAAATTTCCACCACATACCAAGTTTCATCGAAATCCCTTGATATTCGGGCGCTTGACCTTGAAATTACCCGATTTCAAGGTCACGTCGCACGGGAAAATTAATAGACCTATGCCAGTTCCCGGCCGAAAATACCCCCACATACCAAGTTTCATCGAAATCGGCTCGGCCGTTTTCGAGTCCATCACGAACACACACAGACACACAGACAGACAGATCTTCCAAAATATATAATAGACTAGAAGGTGACCCGACTTCGTCCGGGCTTGGACCTTTAATTGTCCATTTTGAAGGTCAAGGTCAAGTGGGGTCACGATTTGACCAGTCCAAAACACTGCCCGGACAAAAGTACCCGACAAACGTGCCCGTCGAATCCATCCGGTTTTACCCGATTTGACCTTGAATTGATCATTTTGAAGGTCAAGGTCAGGTCGGGGTCACGATATGACCCGTCCAAAACAATCAGTGGACAAAAGTAACCCCACGTATCAAATTTCGTCGAAATCCCATCAAAATTGGCGATTTGACCTTGAAGTTACCCGAGTTCAAGGTCAAGGTCACGTCGCACGGGCAAATGAATATGCTTATGAGACTCCCCATACGAAAGGACCCCCACATACCAAGTTTCATCGAAATCCCGTGATATTCAGGCGTTTGACATTGAAATGACCCGATTCAAGGTCAAGGTCACGTCGCACGGGCAAATTAATAGGCCTATGTCACTCCCCGGCCGAACGTATCCCCACATACCAAGTTTCATCGAAATCCCGTGATATTCGGGCGTTTGACCTTGAACTGACCCGATTTCAAGGTCACGTCGCACGGACAAATTAATAGGCCCATGCCACCCCACGGCCGAAAATACCCCCACATACCAAGTTTCATCGAAATCGGGTCGGCCGTTTTCGAGTTCATCGCGAACACACACACAGACACACACACACACACACATCTTCCAAAATATATAATAGACTAGAAGGTGACCCGACTTCGTGCGGGCTTTGACCTTGAATTGTCCATTTTGAAGGTCAAGGTCAAGTGGGGTCACGATTTGACCAGTCCAAAACACTGCCCGGACAAAGTACCCGACAAACGTGCCCGTCGAAATCCATCCGGTTTTACCAGATTTGACCTCGAATTGATCATTTTGAAGGTCAAGGTGAGGTCGGTCTCACGATATGACCCGTCCAAAACACACAGTGGACAACAGTAACCCCATGTATCAAATTTCGTCGAAATCCCATCAAAATTGGCGATTTGACCTTGAATTGACCCGATTTCAAGGTCAAGGTCACGTCGCACGGGCAAATGAATATGCTTATGAGACTCCCCGTACGAATGCACCCCCACATACCAAGTTTCATCGAAATCCCGTGATATTCGGGCGTTTGACCTTGAAATTACCCGATTTCAAGGTCAATGTGACGTCGCACGGGCAAATTAATAGGCCTATGCCAGTTCCCGGCCGAAAATACACCCACATACCAAGTTTCATCGAAATCGGTTCGGCCGTTTTCGACTCCATCGCGAACACACAGACAGACAGACACACAGACAGATCTTCCAAAATATATAATAGACTAGAAGGTGACCCGACTTCGTCCGGGCTATTCAAAAACCAAATTTCAAGTCGATAGCTCCACCCGTTTCCGAGATCTGGTCTGCGCATGCGGATAAAATTCGTATCCGGGGCAAGATACATACACATACCAAATTCCAAGTCGATAGCTCCACCCGTTTCCGAGATATATAGCACAATGTCATTTGCGGATACCTCGGCCGGTGATGAGTTAACGCGACATCGGCCGGTTAAGAGTTAACGCGATCACGTCACGATCTGTTGATGGCGTAATATATTTACGCAATGTTTTTCGATGAGCGAAGCATGGTCCTGTGTTCTTCCCGATAATTAAGGTAGAAACTTTAAACGTACACAGGCGTGTGATACATCATTGGAAAGATGAAGCGCCACAGATTCTAACCGTGAGACTGGCAATTTATTATTCGCGCTATATCGAATCGATTTGTGAGCACCGAACTGAAATATATTAGCGCAAAACGGCGTAAAAACAGATTTGACCTCGGCACGTGAAAAGTTGAGCTCGGATCTGAGAATTAATAGGCCTATGCCCGTTCCCGGTCGAAAATACCACCACATACCAAGTTTCATCGAAATCGGCTCGGTCGTTTTCGAGTTCATCGCGAACACACAGACCACACACACCCTCACACACACACACACACACAGATCTTCCAAAATATATAATAGATAAAACACGACTTGAATTTCGGTTTGTCCGATTCGCTCACGAGGTGATTTGATGAATTGTCCCCGGCTTCAGTTCGAACTTTGTCTCATCTATGAGGTTGGTATCCATTTCGTGACCACAACGGTCATAGACGACAGTGTCGTTTATGGATCAAAACGGTCGAGAACGACCAAAACAAATAATGGCGCTGTATATCAGAAAATTTACATTATGAAATTTGCGGTTTCACAAAAATTCCACTATTAATTCTCAATAAGTATCGAATTAAACAACAATATTATTTTCTCGTATTATAAATTTAAATACTAACACACCAGGCAATCCGAGAAAAAAAAATCGTATGACATAGCATTAGTTGGTGACGTCACCAAGAAAACTGCGAAGGTTATGTCAAGGTCGATGTGTCCCCGAGGTCACAAGTTTCAGAAACCTGTAAGCCACGTGGTGTTTGTTTTTTAAGATTAATATCTTGCTACTGACACGAGGACAACATGTTTCTGCAAGAGCCCACACTTCAGTAATGACTTCTCTCCGATTTATATTGAGCCAAGCGAACCGCAAATTGTCCGAAAAAGTGATAGCAGGGTGAGTGTTTACGGAACAGAATGTCGTTCTGCAAGGGTTACAAATGCATCTTATCCCTTTCTATACTGAATGGATTCTCCCATTTAGTTATAAACATTGGATTGGTCTATTATTCATTTAGTGGGGTGGTCAGGTAATAAAAGCAGATGACAGAGGGTATAATTGCGCACACGAATTTTTACTCGGTTTGTAGACATTTTCACTTCGTTTCACTGGGAACTGTATAAAACTTCGGGCCCATGGTCCAATTTAAACTCCGTTTCTGGAACACAAACACATAATACTATGTTCATATTGGAACTGAACATTTTGATATACATACTGTCCATTGAGCTGGTGTTCACTGAATATAGAGTTATCCACCCATCGCGGAACTTCATCCGGCAGCTTTTTCAATCCAATCCAGAAGTTTTGTGAGTCGGATATTCGAGTCATCTCTTTTATTTTCTTCATCGTCCAGGCCTGTGTGTGTTGAGAAGACAAAGCATAAATAGTCAAAACCCAAGGTATCCAACTGCGAAGTTCAAGGTTGGATTTGTGTGCCCTATAATTTATGAAACGTCCAAATTTGGATCTGAAAACAAAATCACGGATCTTCAGTTAACCTGTTCTTTATAAAATACTCATAGTTCTCTTGGACATGTTCAGATAACAAGTTCATCAAACGACTATTGAATTTATTATCTGAACATTTCCCACCAATGATTATGAATAATTCTGCACTTGTATTATCGTTTCGTGCGTCTGTCGTCTGCTCAGAGTTGTTGAACACACGTCCAAATGAATAATAGACCATTCCGGTATATATATTTGTATCTGGGTGGGATAATCCATTTAGTAAAGAAAGGGTTAATGAAGGTTGAGTTTAGTGACTAGGCCTTAACACGATGCTAAAGATGTATAATCCGATTAAGAGCCCATCAGTTTATAATCCGATTAAGAGCCCATCAGTTACTATTTCTTTGGATTCGCGGGTAAAAAATATTTGATTCGAGTCGAGGAAGATCAGAGTTATTAGATATCGATTTTAGAAATTTATCGATTTTTCGAGACTTATTAGTGGCCCAGTAAAAAGTCGACGAGCCGACGGTCTCGACCAAACTGCGGATGAAGAATGTTAACTCTAAAATCAAGAGGCTTTGTGTTGATAATAAGGCAAAATTTTGTCGAACAATATGTTGATAAATAACACGGTTCGGGCAATTTTATACTATATTCGACAGTGGTTAGCATTATTTTTAGGCAATTAATCGATTATGATAACTAAAGCGACATTTCTAAAAATGTTGTTGTTGTTGTTGGAATCTGATTGAGTACCTTTAATAATTTTAATGATGGACGAGGAATTGCCACAGAGAAGGTATAGTACGACAAGCACACGGAAACCACTAACACTCGATACACAACGAACATACCAGATACCCGAGTTAGGTGACCATCCTTCACGGAAACCACTAACACTCGATACACAACGAACATACCAGATACCCGAGTTAGGTGACCATCCTTTTGGAAAATTTATCACTTAATTTGTTAACAAGACTGTATCAGCTCCTATGAATGAATAGCAATTTATCAAACGACGCACATGCTTACCTATGGAAATAATGACGAGTAACTGCTAGAAAGGTGTACACCTTTGTTGTTTCAAAATAAAACAATGTAGGCCATTCAGTACGCATTCATGTTGATATTCGTTACCGACAAGACCTATATCAGTACTTTTTACACCTGTGCATATTTACATTATCACTTTTGACCAGCTCGAAATTTATTAGTGCACATTGTTATGGTGTCAACCCTTTATTCCGATGGCCCGATATTATTCCGAAGGTCCAATACTGCGAAGGTCCAATAGTTCGAAGGTCCATATTACGAAGATCCAATACTCCGAAGGTCCCATATTACGAAGGTCCAATACTCCGAAGGTCCTATATTCCAAAGACCCAATACTCCGAAGGCCCGATACTCCGAAGGCCCGATACACCGAAAGCCCAATAGTCCGAAGGTCCGATACAACGAAGGTAGGATACTACGAAGTTCCGGAAAGTCAGATTATTATAAGAACTGTTAATTGATATGCGTATGATATATTGTCGCTTGATCTGGCCTAAGACCCACTAGGGCGAAGCGGAAGCTCAGACCCCACAGTCACGACAATGCACAATGCATCGGTAGATTTATCCATAAAACGTTAATCAAAGGTCTACACGCAGTGAAACCCGTCGTTACATCAGAATGCATTCGGAGTATCGGACCTTCGGGGTATCGGACCTTCCGAGTAATCGTTCTTCGGAGTTCAAAAACTTCGGAGTATTAGACCTTCGGAGTATTGGGCTTTCTGAGTATTAGAACTTCAGACTGTTGGAACTTCGGAGTATTAATACTTCGGAATATCGGACCTCCGGAATATTTAGCTTTCGGAATATCGGAACTTCGTTGTATTGGACCTTCGGAATATCGGACCTTCGGAGTATAGTGTCTTCGGAATAAAGGCACATAATCATTTTATTATCATTTTTATCAAACTCGAAATATAAAAGTTTCGGTTTTCTCAATGATCCTATATTTTCGTTTTTCAATTTGGTCAAAGTCACAACACGGTGGCGAATCACGTGGTTTAAAGTTGATGACTATCACGAATTCAAAATGGCCGAGGTGATCGTAAACGCGACCAGAAACAATGAATACAAGTAACAAACTAGGATATAGAGGATCTCCGACGAGTTATCTTGGGATATAAGATTGTTTGAAACGAGTTTGATAAATTTTATTCACAAAGAGTCGTAGACGAGTTATGAATCAAATTTATCAAACGAGTTTCATAAAATCTTATATAAAACATGACGAGTTGAAGATCTTGTATATCACATGATAAAATCTAGAGCTTTGTGTTTTTTTAACAAATCAAAGTCCCAAAAAGAGGTTCCAAAATACAGATATATATATAGTCCCTCAATTTGCCTCTTTTTTGTGTGTCTATTTTCGTTAATGCAACGAAATTGGACAATAATTTACCTTTAATGAACGAAGCAATCACTTTATATTGTTTGGTGTTTGTGTGATGCGCGGCTTTTCGAAATAGTATTAATCCGTCTGAATCAACGTTATTTTTTGGCGCGATGCCAAGTCATATGTAGCACGCGCCTATTCATCACTAGTGACATATACGGAAATATGTAATGACTTTTTGTTAATGATATAATAGGGTATTCATGTGATATAATGATATATTACATAGTATTTTGGCAGCTATGAGCATATGCTATACTATTTTTCAAACAAGCTGTTACCCAATTTGAGTCCAAACTCACAGTTGTTTGCTACAAAATTCTGACCAAAGTTGTCAGTCGAAGGATTCTCCTATAGATATATGGACTGCATGGTGTATTCCATGAATCTCCGACTGGCAACTTTGGTCAGTGTGTTATAGAAAACTACTGAGTATTTTTGAAGAAACAGGGTATCAACTCGCTTTAAAAATAAACTAGCATATGTAAACTTGTAACAGTCAAAATGCTATGCTTTGCGTCAGTTCCTCATATATTATGTTTTGTGTGTTTGCGCTCGCCTCGGCCATTTTAAATGCATGGTACTCACCAACCTCGAAACCACGTGATTCCCCACCGTGGATAAATGGCGGGGGGGATTCAGAAATGGCAAAAACATTGGCCAAATGAATTTTCCGGCCACCATGAGACCTGCTTGTCGACAGGACTACCGGGGCCAAGCCAGTGTCGTCGATTTGTTGAGAACATATTTTGATGTTCGAATGTGCGAACTTATGTAAATTTAGTATAACACACCCATTCTTCTGTGTTCTTGTAAACTACCAATCTGCTATCTAAATTCGAACAACGCCTGACCGCTGTGGCAAAGTCCACCACGTCGTTATCAAAGAATTGATAACACCTTCCTTTGGAAAAAGTCCATCCGTCTTGACATCGCCAATCAATAACTGTAACAAGTTCAATTCGTTTAATCTTATTGACCCATTATACATAGATATTAAGATAACACATATAAATACATTTATGTACATGACTGACATAATAGATATTCAAATGATATACATTATAATATATGAACAGTATTTACAATATAAATAATATACCTGTTTGCCATAGGTGCTGTCCACTGACGCTGTATACCATGGTGCCATATATGACTGATCCACACAAAGTGCATAGACACCCTCAATTATGGTAATATAATTAAGAGTATGTATCCACGCTGGTTTAGTCGCTTGCACATGTTATTTCGTGTTAGGTTCGTAGGAATACAGTGTCATTTAGGCAATCTCACACGACTTCCCCGTCAAGAACATTTTGGGCTGAAATTTGTTAGATAGTTAGACATTTTGGGCTGAAGTTTGTTTGATAGTTAGATAGTTTGTTAGATAGTGCCGCCCGCCTCCCCAAAGCCCACCCACCCTACAAGTGATTTTTCCTATAGTGTTTTTGAAACGTGTCTCTTTGTGGTGTCTCTCAGGTGATATAGTCTCTCGCATTCGAGAAGATAATGAAATTCATCTCCAATCTTTCTGGAGTTACAGAGTGGACAAAGACAATAGAGAGGTTTCGCATGTGACGTGGATAGAGTATAACGGATACAAAGTCAGGAATGGTTGTCCATGCAGTGAGTTTCCGCTTGACACGATCTATACCATGCAAATATATTTACAGCGCGAACGATAATCTTCTCATCAATCGGCTAATCACTGGGACAATTGGGAATAATTGTCCAAAGCGTGATAAACGATGGCTGCATGATACAAATTTGACACTCTGTCCGTCGCACGGTTAGGAAATTACGGCTGTGGTTAGCTAGAAGGTGCGCATAATTTGATTACGTAGTACCCTAACCGTCGCCCAAAACGTATCCGTTGCTTTCCCCTAAAACGCGTTCCATCCTTCATCCCGAATATTCCCAAGAACAACAACACCCATATAGGATAGTGCGTTGCATCGTCACGCGGACCATATTTATTCTCACCAACTACACATAATCATTCCAATATACATGCACAAAAACATTCCATCACAACCATATAAACAAACAAGGACATCCATCACAATTACATCGGCCATTTGCATCTGGGCAGATGGCCCAACATCACTGAATGTTCTAATCACACCCGAGATAGAAAATGATATCATTGTGTACACGCTCACCTGCATCTGCGCAGATGGAGGAACATCACTGAATGTTCTAAACCTCGCACTTTGAATGACAGTGCGGCCTGATAACCTATCACGCACACTACCCGGGCCGTGCATCACGTTGCAGTGCCCCACCTCGAACTGACATGAAGTCGCATCGCATTCGCAATGCAGTTACAACGCGTCACTATAATGACAGTGTATAATTAGTCACCAATATATACGCAATTTTCCTATTCCATCGGAAATATGTACGGATATTTATGGCATCAAGTCCACTTTTACTGTAGTACTTCACAAAACAGTCCACCAAAAACCGCTTTTCATCTGTTCTAACATTTAATCATTCACAAATCTCAATGCTCAAATATCCAAATATTCCACATGCCAGTCCACTAGAAATACATAAAATGGAATAAATAGCCATCTATTAACCATTGAGAGATGACTGCATCGAATTATGCATGGAACCAAAATATCCGTTTGCGTCTGCGCAAACTCCAGAACATCACTGAACGTTCGGAAACCGTACACTGCAGGAGCAGTATATGGCGTCGGTCTGCATTACCTATAATTCTAATTGAATTAATATGCATATAATTCGCCAAAATTGGAAACAATACAACACACATCATATATATATACAAATATATACGTATACATACATATATATACACATATACACACATATGTATCGATAAGCATCGAACAAGACTTTGTTTATAATACACCAATCGCCCGTCGGCCTGCACACGGTCAGAAAACCAAACATCAGTGGTTCCAACACGACACTGTACTGGCAGTGAGAATATAGTTTTGTCCAGTTGACACGATTGTGTTTATGGACCCAAACAACGTTTACTGTAGTATTCTACAAAATAGTCCACCAAAAATCGCATTGCATCGGTTCGAACTTTTAATTATTCACAATTCTCAATGCTCAAATATCCAAATATTCCATATTTCAGTCCACTGGAAATACATAGAATAAAATAAATAGCCATATAGTATGCATTGAGAGATGACTGCATCTAATTATGGAGCCAAGCATCCGTTTGCATCGGCGCAAACTCCAGAACATCACTGAACGTTCGGACAAGCGAACACTACATGGGCAGTATAATGTCAGTCTGCATTACTTATCATTATATTTGAATTACCGGTAATATGCATATAAATTCTCCATTAATTGAAACAAATATAATATACAGCCAATACAAATATCTATCGCTCGCGATATGTATGAATAAGCATCCATACAATCCTAGAAACACTGATATCCCATCTCTCTGTGCATACGATCAAAAAACCCAACTTGATTTGTTCGAACACGACACTGTACTGACAGTGAGCATAATATTATAGACCCGTTTACACCATTGTGAATAACCACGGTTACTCGGTTCCATCTGGAACAATTTACGAATCTCAAATTTCCATATATCCACAAGTAAATCCAATGGTAATTCGTATTCCAATTACACACCATGCAGATAACAAGATACATCGTAAATACAGTGGATACTCTGCACTTCAACATACACCTGATGCTATTATGATAATATATGTTGCATACAGGATCTACTTTAGAAAGACTATTCGAGTCTTAACACACTACAATATATTACTACATGTAATACTGATTTATAAAACATAATATATCCAATATATAGATACAATCACATTATACAATCATACTGTACTGACAGTGATCATAATATATACCCGTTTACACCATTGTGAATAACCACGGTTACTCGGTTTCATCTGGAAAAATTTACGAATCTCAAATTTCCATATATGCACAAGTAATTCCAATGGTAATTCGTATTCCAATTACACACCATGCAGATAACAAGATACACTGTAGATGCAGTGGATACTCTTCACTTCAACATACAACTGATGTTATATGAAAATATATGTTGCATACGGCCAGTCGGATCTACTTTAGAAAGACTATTCGAGTCTTAACACACTACAATATATTACTCTACAATCTACATGTAATACTGAGTTATGAAACATAATATTTCCAATATATATA
The DNA here is from genome assembly GCA_032622095.1 of Siphonodentalium dalli. Taxonomy (NCBI): domain Eukaryota; kingdom Metazoa; phylum Mollusca; class Scaphopoda; order Gadilida; family Siphonodentaliidae; genus Siphonodentalium; species Siphonodentalium dalli. The sequence goes on from CP136067.1 coordinate 52,718,214, forward strand.
TACAATCATATTATACAATCATGGATTTCACAATAAAAAACAACATGAACCATAATGTTACTACGGTACGTGGCCGGCCAGGAAAAACCATAGATAAAAACCCGTAGGATAAAACACCTATGGAAACCTGTGACACCAAACCAATGCCAAGTAACAACTTATACCGTCCGATCTCTACCAGATCTGTCGATCGGTACCGTACCTCAGTGTCGGCTTATCACTGGCAACATTATGTCATGCACACAAACCACTCCCTACATTCTCTCTAAATCGGTGTCAACAATTGAGCTAATACATAACATGTATTTCAACATGTCCCATACAAAGACATGTATCGATTTAATTCATGAAAGAGCTATCAGATTCATTGCAATGCGGATATATACACGTGTATATATATATATACGTATTAACGCCTCGTAGACCGTAAACATTTAGGCGGTCCACACCCTAAGACGGAATCAACGCAGATGACAATACACCTCTCGCCAACGAGAAGCGCCGCATTCGGCGATTCGTCTTTCACCGCTAGGGGAAAGTACTTTAACTCTAATTCCCTCCGGTCAAACGATTTAAAGAATATTTCCCCTAAAACGCGTTCCATCCTTCATCCCGAATATTCCCAAGAACAACAACACCCATATAGGATAGTGCGTTGCATCGTCACGCGGACCACAGATTGACAAAGAAAGAATGATGAATAATTCGATATCCCCAATTTCTAATAAAACTAAAGCGGCACACTGAGTACCTTATCACATTCTGATCTTCGACAATGGTGCCATTGAATCTGTTATTGAAAATTTCAAGATTCACACATCTGTTTCGAATATACTGTTCAGTCGATTATTTACATATAATAAATATATCGTTTGATCATAATTATGCATGTCATAAATTTATAATTTTTAACAAGAACCATCTGGAGTTCAGTTCTAAGATATACAGAACACACGAGTTCCGTTGATATATAGAATGATTTCATAGTCCCATCAGTCTGTTACATGTAAACATATGAATTCAGCGCCATGCATTTCCAAATGAACACTTGTTCGGAGACGAATCCTCACCGATTGATGACAGCCAATCTGTGATGTCTACACCTCCGGTAAAACCAAGCTGTTCGCCATACGCCTGGAATGGAACATCGACAAAACCAGTACGCACAGTGATTCTCAACCAAATTTTCAAAATAATTTGTGTAATTTTGAATAACCATTCCCTAATGATTTTTTTTTTTTTTTTTTGTGAATCCGCAATTTTGAAAAGTTGACAACTCTATATATAATATATGGTATGTATATTTTAATGTTCACAATACAACCTATATTGTATGCATCCCTGCATCAGTGAGAATGCGGAGCAAACCAACTACAATATCGTTATGCAGCCCAATAAGACGTCATGTCTAACCCGGATACAACATTGTATCACAATTTTCACGTGAGTTACACAATTTCACACATTCGGAACCATACTAAGAATTCGAATTATTTCGTGAACAAAACGATCTTTCCAACGCAGCAGCTTACAATAATATAACTGCGTGCTGTTACACATGTATAGTAAGTGTAAAACCACAATTTAGCTCCCAATTTCGGAATTTATATACATTTGTTTCATTGACCGAGCCATGGGCCTATGTGTATATGTATTCTAATATATACATCAGTTCACAAACCCTTTGGGGCACATTGTCAATTAACAAAGAAGAATTATACTTATCTTCAATCTTATAACTCATCGCCGATTCGCCACCATAATTTCTCAATCGGACGATTCCCTTAGAAGACACAAATGTATGCCGCTATCTTGATGTACTGTATAACTTCCGAATTTGATGCACAAGAGCGCAAGGCGAACTGGTAATGTCTCACTCAATCAAGCCGGTAAACAACGATCACGTAGTCGTCACACTAATCAGCTTATCTCACAGTGACCAACGTCCGTGTCATATCACCAGCGTAACATGCCGTTCGATTTTGTTATTGAGTTAATGCATGAATCTGCTGTAAAGCGATAATGTCTTGTTGGCTTCAATATATTGTAACTCCGGCAAAGGTGCACATTCAATATGGCTGCTCAACAAAATTTAGGCGGTCCACGCCCTAAGACGGAATCAACGCAGATGACAATACACCTCTCGCCAACGAGAAGCGCCGCATTCGGCGATTCGTCTTTCACCGCTAGGGGAAAGTACTTTAACTCTAATTCCCTCCGGTCAAACGATTTAAAGAATATTTATCCGTGACAAGCGAAAGCTCTCTAAAGACAAGTTTCGCAAATTCACGGTTTTCAGATACGATTACAACTAGGACACCACGTCACCAAGTTATTTGGCACCTTCTAATCGTAACCATGAAGCCCTATAACCACAATAACGGATATAGGTTTTCAATTCCTTCGGTTTATTCCAAAAAACTTCTTTTAAATATTCAGGCACTCAGTCAACGAGGTTCGTTGTGCCATACAGCCGTCAGCTATGAAACATGCCGACAACTATCATCAATTGGCCGAATCTATATATATAAAAGTGTAGGATATGTCTGTCCGTCTGTCTGTCTGGATTTTTCTTCCAGACTGCTGGTACGATTTTGGTATGGTGACTCGGGGTATCCTGGCGAAGGTTATAATTGCGTTAGTTTTTCAAAAATGTTATTTAAAAAAATGTATTAAACAAACAAAAAAACGCTCACTGTGGGCCTATTTCAGCACCAGGTGTACTCTCTTCATAAGTGCGTTTTCACTTTGGCCCGCGCCATCCAGCAGAATAACGGGGATAAGTCCACTATGGGTTTATCACTGGGGTTCATCCACAAATCGAGATTTTACCGCTTTTCCGATAAATGCTACGCCGCATTTTCGAAAATGCTTTACATAGTGGTAAGTTATTAACTTTCAGGTAATATTCCTCAAAGAAATAATTGGTACATATGATTGGCCAGTTTTAGCAATAGTGTATAAATCACGATAATTTAGACAGGTGTATGGAATGCGACGTACTAATCATTTGTCACCTCGTTTGTGGTGTTCTTTTGCAAATACTCCGCATAAAAATAATATTTGTTCTGTGAACAATGTATCTCTAAATAATGTGCAAACAGTTATATTTAATTATACATTATTAAGTTCCTCTGGTTAATAGTTGTTCCAATATATTGCGCTGTAAGTGATGGAAAATATGTTATTTAAACACCACATGAAGGCTACGTTTCCGTTTTCAAGATGGTACTTTTCTTAATACACATAAAGTGATAGGGTACAGTTTCCTTCTTCCAAATATCGCCACGAAAATTAATGCAAAATCAATTGAATTGATTCCAGATCGGTCCATATAGCGCCATAACATTGGAGACGGGATAGTTTTCTTATGATTTTGTTAGCTTTAGTTGGTTTGATTCAACTATAGCGACAGGGCTATGCCATATAGTCATTATATTTTAGTGCTGTACCAGTGTACTGTCCTGATCCAACCCCAAGCTGGTAATGCCCGGTATCGCATTCTCGAGCAACCATAAAAATTCGCCATCTTTGGTTGTTAATGTTATAGTTTATATACTGTGGTATGTTCTAGAATACGACAGAACCCACCCCATGATATCATGTTATAAATGCGCAGTTATTGGGTAAATATTGAAATTGGGTGCCCCCCCCCCCCCCCCCAACCTTCTCTTGGAATTGGAAAAAAATTATATGGCATTGGAAAAATCTGTTAGACGCTCAGACCCACCCACCCATCGGACCTGGGGTTTTGGTGCCCCCAGATTGTATCACTATTTTATCAGTACACCATACAATTTGCTCACGAAAATTTTCCCAACTTGTCTCAAAATTGACAGTAGTTTACAATCACTTTCGTCACCTAACTTCGTCTTGAATGTCGATCTATTGAGCGCTTTTATTAATTAGCTTTCCGTTTCCATTTGGGGTCAAAAAAAGTTTAGCCAAAACTTTAGCCAAATGAAATTTTTATTAGCCAAATTCGAAAAAGATTGGCCATTGGCTAATTTGGCTACCGACAGCGCGAACACTGTTTACATTGCAAGCTACATCGCTCGCGAATTTCGTATGCTCAGTCAGATGGTGTCTGTCAAGCCTAATGGCGTGATATCGGCGGGATTTATATACAGTAATGTAACGTTCGCTAATTTAGATTCAGCGATCGAGATAATTTACAGACGTACAATGTAGTTTTATACATATATACATAAATAGTAATGAAAAGATCCCATAAGCCATAGTGACCAATTCAGCATAATTTTAGTAAGAGTACATGGTGGCTATATATATTAAAGCGTTACTGCTTTTAATTTCAAACCAAAACAATCGGTTAAATTAATAGAGAATATAATCAAAATCAAGGCGGCAAAGAATATACCATTCCAATGTATACTGTTTGAACTGTTTGAGTACAAGTAACCATTTATCAACCAAACGCCAAGATTTTGGTTTAAACATTGTTTATTTCCCATCACATTTATAATTGCATGAACAGTTTATAACATGAGTTGACAAAATAATAGAATGACGGTGCTGGAGGATTTATATATATGATGTGTATCTGACGAGAGGGAAGACGTGGCTTTTACTATGATGGATGCGTCTTCCCGCTGTGTATTTTGTGCCCTGTAAAATATTTCGAATTTTCACGTGTGATTTGTCGTTTAGATGCAGGGCTCGGCAGTAGATAGACATTAATGATCGTTTTTATCATTAGAAAAGCAGTATACTGTGCCGATTTAATACAGGGCCGACGAGACTCAGTGTATATACATGTGGCCAAATTGAGATTTGCTTTCTTTTATAAGTTAATGCATGTTGAAAGAGTAAACAAAACAACAGAAGATATGCAAATGTAACTGTTTCATTCACTGGAAAATTAACAGTTGAAATGAAAGAGAATTATAGTTGGAAATCACCAAGAAAGAGTCCATAAAGACAAAAAAAAAAGAATAAATTTATCGGTTCAGAAACGTAACCAATTTGTCGGAAGAGGACACGATGTGTAGCATGCTTTTGGAGAACAAACGATAGCAATTCAGAGCACTTTTTAATTGTCGATTTTGGTCCGATAATTGCCTCATATTGTAATGCAATGAATGTCCACATATAGGTCCGAAATATACCCATCTGCGACAATACAAGTTTGCTTAACCACATTACAGTATTGTCACACTCTATATGTCTAATATTTGTTGACACCGTTTTAGTGATAAATGCACACACAATGAGATGCTTTCTAGATGCGAAACAAGGTATTCACTACGATCTTCTGATGACATATTAGTTCGGGACGAATGTGGCTCATATAGGGTGTAGTTAGCTTCCAGAAACGTTACGTAATTTAAGTAATTTTCTCTGCTGTCAACTAATGGTGAAAACACACTTTGAAAATAGGAAGTGAAACGTAGCGTCTCGATTGAGCGGCGTATAGCATTTATCGGAAAAGCGGCATTTCTCCAGTACCGGATGAGCTCCCGTGCTTATATCTGAACCAAATATCAGTCCAATATTAACCAATATCAATATCTAGGTCCAATATGAACATATTTACCCGAGTATATATTGAAGTAGCATATATATAAAAGTAGGATATATTTGCCATCTGTGCGAAGCGCACACAGGGGACATGGCACATGCAGCCCCCCCCCCCTCCGATGTTGAATAAAGGCTCCCATGTGAAGCCTGTTTCAGCTAGTATAATAGTATATAGTATAGTGAACGGCATGCTTAAAGGGGTACTGTACGCCAAATGTTGTTGTTGGTTTCTATAGTCTCCGAGTCTGAGAATAAGGTAACACTTTTTTCATTATTTGAAAGTCTGTTGAGTACGAAGTAGTGTTACGGATGACAAATTTACCGGAATGCAAAAATACAAATTGTCGTTGTCGAGTAATTTTTGTACAGTTTTCAACCAAATGAATCAAATAAAAGTTATATTATAGGCATACTAGTCCCATATAATCATTTAAGTTATTGTATCGTCGCTAGTCAGTGAGTGGCTTGAGTGTTCTCCCCGTATCATCATAATATTTTAAGCGATCGTGTGTGCGATCGGTTTAACAAGCCAGTATCCCTCATTTACTTTATTTGATTACGCAAATTCGTAATTTAATTGACGCCATTTTATGGCTCCAGTCATAAATTCAATTTATATCAAATTATTAACTTTTAAATTATTAAATTTTAAGATAGCCTATTAACCTGAGCGTTTACAGAATACATCTTCGACTCAAATTACTTATGTTTCTATATATTATCGATATTAGATCGTTGTTGTCACCGGAAATTTAATGAAAATGGCGTACAGTACCCCTTTAATGTGTTAGATCGTGCGAAGCGATAATCTCACTGGCATATATAACTAGCCAAACGTTATCGAGTTTAACAATCCTATTTTTCGTTATTTTAAAAAAAAAAAAACGAATATTTTTACAGGACATAAATTTTACCAAGCCTGAGTTTAGGGTGCCTGTCATTTGCAGAATGAGGTCCCCAGAGGGTGAATTTAGTGACGTTATCTCGCATAGTGGGCTAGCATCATTGAATTAACCCTCTGGGGACCTCATTCCTCATGGCCTCATCTGCAACGGGAGACATACATGTAGATTAATATTGAAGTTGTACACCCATTGGGAACCTCGATTATGCAATGTGTCATCTGCCAATTTGGGGATATAGAGAGACAAAACTAAAAAAGAAATCTAAGTTTCTGTATAAATTTGAAAATAGAGACTTTCCAGAGAAGATGAGGCCTAAGCAGAATGAGGTCTCCAGGGGGTGAATTTAGTGATGATATCCCGCTATGCGTCACTAAATTCACCCTCTGTGGACCTCATTCTGCAATTGACAGGCACACAAAACTCAGGATTGAATTTTACGATGACGAATAGCTATAGTCTGCTCATTGTGAGTTTGCCAAAACCTTTCTATTGTACACAATGTTAACCCTTCCATGATTAGAGCTTCTTGGAATTTTGCGAAAGCCATGTGTCAATCCATTATCATATATATATATATATGATATTCCCCATCTAGTGGTCATTCCGAAGATCCATATGAAGTTTGGTGACGGTGAGTAATGTGGTATGTAGGGTGTGCCAAATGATTTAGCCATGCACTATGTATATTCTAAGATGGCTGCCGGCGGCCATGATTTTTATCGAAAATCGTTCAAATTCAATAGCTCCCATCTATCTAGAGATGACCCTAAACGTGCCTGTAATATATTTCAAATTTGGCTTCTTCAAGTTGAGGTAAGGATCCAATACTCAATTCTCTCAAACACAATGTCTAAATATAAATTGTTGTTCGTGTATGGCCGATTACCAATGGGGCGTCTCGAGAGTGCAACGACACCTTTTATATAAATTATGGATTGATAGGGTTGCGAATCACCACCAAAGAAACTTTTAGGCCAGCATGACTGTGGGACTATGGGTCACATATTTTGGGTAATCAGACAACAATAACTGGAATATCAAAACATGATATTAAATGTGACGGAAGTTTCTATCCGACGCCATGGTTAAAGATGCATAATCCGATTAAGCGCCCCTCAGATACTATTTATTTGGTTTTGGGGGTAAAAAATATTTGATTCGAGTCGAGGAACCCACTATCGAGACTTATTAGTGGCCCAGTAAAAAGTCGACGAGCCGACGGTCTCGGACCAAATTGCGGATGAAGATGGATAACTCTAAAATTAGGAGGTTTGTGTTGATAATAAGGCCAAATTTCGTCGAACTAAGATTGAATACCTTTAACATAAAATGTTTCATAGAGAACGGGACAATTTGGCCAGATTTGTCATCTCCGGTTTAAACGAGGTTTACGGAAACCTCTATGGTTTAACCGCACTTAGACAAACTAAATCCGTAGTGTAAAACTGAGACCACAGATCTAAGTGACCCATTTAAACCCGGTTCAGCCAGACCCATTGTTTAGCAGTAGTGTCTCAACTATCGTCGAGCTAATCCTAGGTGCCTGTTGGGGACCACCATGACGGAAGTCGATAATTACGACAACGATCATATTTTGATTGGAACTGTATAAGCGATAAGCACTTATACCTGCAAATTGTGTGCGCATCAATTTTTTGTCAATTGCGATATTTTGTTTTGACTTTTATAACCTTAAACCGGAAACTAAACTCTATCATTCGACGTTCCAGTTAAACTAGGTTTAGGGAGTCCAGACCTGAGATGACAAATCCGACTTTTCTAGACTGCGATTTAAAATTGTTAAACAGTCAGTTCAATGGGTGGAAGTGTAAATGATATAGGTTTTGCGGCGGGTCAATGCGGCGAGGATGGCGGCTTGCTGTTGTCATGTCAAAATTGATTCATTTCCACACGAGAAAAAATGCTGATCTTATAGCCAAACAAAAACAAAACAATGATTAGTTTTGTGGCCACGATCAACAAAGAAAGAAGTAACATTGAAAAGGAACTGTGAAATACAATAGTTGTCATGTGAATTAGTACAATTGCGCTGAATTACATATTACTGTTAGAAATTAACGATTCTGAACTCACCGTGTCTAATGCCAGGCAGAGCCCGTTCACATCGGTCACCAACAAAACCATCAACACAGACACATCGACATTCAATCCCTGCTCTGAATCCCCCATGGTCACAACCGTCATCTGGACATCTGCCTTGAATGGTATGAAAATCGTTTAGCGCACAATACTAATGACAGTTATACAACTGTATGTCTTCACAGAGTATATGAAATCTGCCTCTCAGTTTAATAAATATCTACATTGTATATATCAACATGTTGCGACACAAGGACACGATAATGTGGCAACATCATTTTAAAATTCAGCGTGAACATTATAGTAACTTAAAAAGAATCATTGATAATATTTTTGTTTCGCAAATTGCCAGTGAGACATCGTCTTTGGGAAGTCTGAACGATTCAATGTGTGTCCCCGCACAGTAATATATGTGAGCATGCCCGCAAACTAGAACACAACTCATATATTACTAAATGCAGGTGTGCCGGGCTCACATAACTATACATGTGTTTACGCATCTGTAATTATAATTTATTTAACAGCAACATGTTCCTCGTGTCCTGGACTATTTTACACTATACTATAGGCATAACTACTTTAACTGCTATATTATTTACCCGAACACGAGTACGCTCGATACACGTAGAGAGAATCCAAAAAGCTCGGACCATCGGAGTCTCCAATGATGTTCTGGTAGGCAGGATCCAGTGCAACCATGGTGATGTTATCGTCAGCAGAGTACGCCTGCGTGTATAAAGAAGCACGTCAACTGAGATATGGTTACCACGGTAACGTCATTACAATACATTGACTACACTGTGCGAGAAATACTATATAACTCAAATGAAAACACCAATAGATTTACAAAGATTGTGCTGTTAAATCATATGTATTTATTTATTGGGGATTAACCCTTTACCCAACAGAAGGGCCCTGTGCCAATGCATTCTCTTATATATGCGAGTCGACCATAGGTCGCCTCGCATATATAAGAGAATGCATTGGCTTAACACATTAAAAATTATAAAATTGTTAAAGAATGTAAGAAAAAATGATAAAAAGTGTTAAAAAAAGATTTTTTTTTAGGCCAATGCATTCTCTTATATATGCGAGGCGACCTATGGTCGACTCGCATATATAAGAGAATGCATTGGCACAGGGTATAACTGTAACTATCACAATGTGGTCAAGGAGCCGATTCCAATGATATCCATATTTGTATGGTTCTATTGAGACAGACCGAAGATATTTTAGGCTGTTGAAGCTTTATTTGGCCGGTTTTGGCCGGTTTGTTGGGTAAAGGATTAACGTCGTTTTCGTCAGCCATGCAGAGCTATATCACGACGTTGCAGTTTTATTGGTTGAGGAAAAGTCCGTGCACTAAGGCAAATCTAGCAGTGATTCCATTGGCTGGAAAATTTGTGCCCGGCGAAACCAACGACCATCGGCTATAGTAACTGGCAACTCCCACAGATAGCGATATGGTATACAAAGTCAGCGATGACTCCACCGAAAATTTAACCCATATCGCCAGCGCTGGAGAGCGAGTGGGTCTGGAGCATATACCCTTACCGACTGAGCCCCCCCCCCCCCCCCCCCCCGTGCTGTCATATATATGTAGGATGTTTTGGCCAAAGAATGTTAATTATAGAGTCACTTTAAGTCGCCTGGTATTTGCAATTTAAACTAAACTGAGGTCAATATCAGAGAGGGAGTCGATCAGGTAAACGTACCTCCGATACCAATAGCCGTGGTTGTGTTTACGGATACCATCCGGCTTGGTTCTAGTCACGTTTTTTATTTTTCGGTAATCACATTAAACAAAATCTCAACGTGTCGGTATGGTAGGTCAGTCTGACCATTTAGACATCTGTTTTAGTTTATGTTCGGAACCAATGCATGTATAACCGAGCGCACCCGGATATGCAGAGTAGTCAGGCTGTGGTAACTATTTCGTTATTTTGTGAGTCGACTATCCCATTTAAAATGCTGACCATTCAACCACGGAGACACCCATAACGTCTTTCGATCACTGGTATGTGACCGCATACATGTACATACGGGTGAGTTCATGCGGTCTCCAGCATCTGAAGTTATCTTGGAAAATATCAGGGGGAAATTATAGATATTTGTAAATTAACATCTTCCTTTTACATGTATTTGTCACTTACCCTATCTCCGTAATGCATCACGCTTTTATAGTCATACGGCACACCATGCGAGTCGTAGCTGATGTTTATGTCGGTGGCTTTTTTGTACGTCCCCAGACTTCCTGTTCTCACATTATCTTTGAGCACCCGGATGTACATATCCCGGTCATCTCGATTCATCTCGTGCATAAACCCGATAGCGTGGCCCAATTCGTGTACAATTGTCGGGATCTGAAGAAAATGAATTGAAAAACATATAGTTCTGAGTCTCTGACCGAGACAATAGTAATATTGCACACACACACACACACACACACACACACACACACACACACACACACTCTCTCTCTCTCTCTCTCTCTCTCTCCCTCTCTCTCTCTCTCTCTCTCTCTCTCTCTCTCTCTCTCTTCTCTCTATCTATATCGCTCTATCTTTCTCTTTATCCCCCCTTCGCACACTCATTCAAACAAATTCACAGAAACCACACATACCATCATCCACTCCTCGTCTCGTTCACTACCGGTGACGTTATAATATATAGTGTTCTTTCTTCGGTAATTACTCAAATTGAAATCATGTGGTAATAGTGATTTTTAATTACAATATAATCTTTCATTTAATATCGAATTTCAGTGGATCGAACTGCCGGTGTAACACGACACCAAATCATGATAGTGTTGTTCTGAGATAAATACAGGTTCAATCGTGGGGGTGTATCTAACCCAATATCTTGATATCAGTTTGTCAAACAATATTTCCTGAGCGAACGACTCGTATATAGTATATAGAAAGGATTAAGGTGACGCAAGCGTTGCGTATTTCAACAGACAATACAATGTTGTGTACAGCATGTGTTTTCTTGTACTCGTCCAGTATGTGTGTTTTTTATTGTACGAGTCCAGGTTGCGGTGAAAAGTCATACTGGACGAGACACGCAGCTTCGAGTCCAATGTGAGTTTTCACCACAATCTGCATGGACGAGTACAAGAAAAACACATACTGTACACAACATATGTTTATCCAAATTTTCGGAATACAACTTTTGTGGTTATTTTTGGTATTTATCCGCATGATTCTCTATAAAAGCCTGTATTTGATCATCAGAAAGCATGAATTGGAACAGTGAACACGGAAGTGAAAAAAAACTCAATGCGGAAGTGATACGTCTGCTAAATCAACAAGAATATATTGCGCGCGCATCACAATTTCACTGATTCATTTGGCAATAGAGTCCCGATAAAAAGTCATATTGTACTCGATTTAGTCCAATATGACTCCCGTGAGTCCAATACTTTTTCTCTGATTATCTTGTGATGGCTTTTGCCCAATTAGAAATAGTGTTAGTTAAGGGATGGATAGTTAAGGGGTGTACCTACCCGCAAGCATCGATATCCGATTCCCAGAAGCTGCGGCTGATATTTTCCATAACCATTCGCGCCCGAAAAACATCTGAATTATTGAAAATAGGTCTGATTTACTTGATAATATTCTTTACATATTTCATCAGCTTAGAAGGTCCGCAAGCCTATTTTCATGAGACGATTTACATGAATTCGGGGCTTTAACTATCTCCATTCCGGATCCGTTTAAGGGATGTAATGGTAGAGATCGAACAACACAATGATGACCTTCATTCAGTCAATGTGGTACATGTATTATAAGGTCGTATATCTGTCACTAGATTTGTCACATAATGGTGTTCAGAAACAAAATGCTCATCAGTCAATATATACTACCATGTGGCGTATATATACACTTCAGGATAACGTGCTACTCATCGCCTAGTTCTTTGTACATATTGTACATACAGTAATGCCATAAGTAATCAACTCTTTATCTACAGCAGAATTATGGGTAACTTTGCAGGATTTAGTCGGAATAGAGCTTTCCGATGAATGGCAACAAGCCATATTTCCGACTAAATCCTGAAAAGTTACCCATAATTCTGCTGTAGTTAAAGAGTTGATTACTTAGGGCATGACTGTACATATGTACTCTGATTGAATAGCCAGTGTTAAGTCAAGAAACTTGTTCAATTGGAAGTCGGTAGTGATTTTTTGTCCGAAATCAAATGAGATTCTTGACAGAAACTGTTCTAATATCACATATAGAGGCATTAGATTTAATAATTCGATAAAATGCATATTAACTCAATGTGTATATTGTTGACCACCAGCTTTGGATGTAACAGTCCTGTAATATTTTATGTACTCTTTGACAACCATAAATCACAACAGCAACTTCATGCTGGGCTTGCTTGTTTAAACTTATTGCGTAGAGAGACCACCCGGACCCCTACCAGCGATATAGAGTAACCCCCCTCTGAGAGAAGCTCCTCAGCATGGGTTTGCTAAATTTACGTCCATGATCATTCTCTGGAAGTATATATGGATAAAACATTAATATAGTCTGTTCAGTTGTGAGAAGCAGTTATTCTATCTTTCAGAATTTATGCCGCCGTAATAGAATTCTTCATAGACATGATTGAAAAATCTAGTTCAATTCAAAAGGCCCTTTAAATTCTACCTGGAATGTGAACTAATAATTCCACACCTCACAATCCGCTACACCCCTTTAATCTCCACCATTCAACTTCATCAGAAGTTTAAAACTGGCTTATATTGTCAAACATAATGCTTATACATTTTCAACATTATCAGAATAAAGAAAATCCCAAGTAAGTAATACAATTTGGACATGTGGCTTTTACACAAAATGTTTGAGATATACTCAATAGTTCGCTTGATAAAACGGTTCCTCTTTTGGCAGGCAACGAAATTTAATTCAATTATCTGAACATAATTATATAGGTGGTTAACTATTGAAGTTTTGTCAGAAATGTAACCGTCATCACTGCAAATCTGCATATTTCATGATGTTTAATTTTGTTTTTGTCTGACACGAAACACTATTTATAGCTTTAATTTACACTCACCTTCCTCCTTTGTAGAACATGAGGAAATGTCGGCCGCCAATCATTCCCAGAAGTTCATCGTCCCATTTCACAAAACGTATACATGTCCTTTCCTCCCACCTCTTCATGGCCACTCGAATCAGGGCTTTTTCTCGTGCAGCTAAGAAATAATTCCGTTCAGTTATCGTGTTATCAAATTATTATATAGTGGGTGTGTGTTGCTGTTGATGGTGATACAACGCTGTGGTCGTTTTGTGAACACTGTGTGAACCGCGAAGCAGTTCTCACCAAATGTGCTCCCAACGACCACAGCGTATAATCCCCCAACAACACCCACTCACTGTATTCATTTCTTATTTTTATATAGCTTTTTGATGACTTATTCTCATAGAAAAGCTGAGTGTATTCTTATTAATTTTCACAAAATCTGCCGAGAAGTTGAGACTAGCCCACGCAACGCATTAAGTCAGCCCAATATAATATTTCCAAGAACTTAGCAACGATAACGTGATCGATATAAATAACTGGCTTCAGATGCAATTCGGCGGACCTTCGAAAAGCACGCCAATTTATTCTGCTAACCGCTTATAGAGATTAGGTCGGATTAGGTCAACAATTTGTGTTCGTGTTCGTGTTACGGTCTGTGTGTTATTAGGGTATGAAATGTGTGACCCAATTGGTAGTTGACCAATCACCAAACAGGATTCAGTGTAACACAGACGGGCTATGTAAATATTACAGAATAACTGGAACGACTTAAACTTGGATAAGCACATATCAGCTCTACTCATTGCACATTTTTCACTGCCCGAAAAAGGTAACATTAGATCAACAACGGTCAGAGGTGCAAAAATACTGTCAAGTCAACACAGAACATTCTTTTCGACGATCCTACATTAGTTGATGGTAGTGATGCTAGCCTCTTCGACATCACAAAGTCTGAACGGTTTACACCAAGATTCGATACAGATACAGATGATGCAGTTATATGGTCTACGCGATGCAAATCTGATGTGATCGTGTTCAACAATAACATACACATGTATCACCATCAGCAGCAGTGTAAAAGTGTCGTGTCGTCGCTCTGAAACGTTTGTGGCGTATACTACATAATTTTGATTATCAAAACCTGGGACGGTGTGTTATTGATCGCAGTCAAAACGAAGAGAAATCAGAGCATGAATTAGTTTCATGTTAGGTTGACGCAATAACATAGTCGTATAAGAGCGACGTATTTTATCCCAAAGGGTTAACCAGATGCGTGAATTTAAACCAAAATTGTGTACAAACACAAACATGTTTGGTAGCGAGATCTTTCACTGGTATAGATCACTACATCATAACGCATGACATTTCAGATAAGTAAGTTATACACTGATGTTGCGAAGTACTTAGACGAAATTAAAACATAATTATAAAGTACAAGTATTTTGGCAGTAATGCTATTTAGTTTGCGAATGGGAATAATTCACAGAGCAGAATCGTGGGAACTATATTTTTTGTCGGAGGGGATGTGCGAAGTGGTTGTGTTATCTTTATTTCCAATAAATTGATCGGCGAAGACATTCGCTTATTTTGAAAACCCTCCTTCCCTCCCAGTTTTTGTTTGTTTTGGGAATACACATTTGATTGATGTCTGCCCCCATTTGGCCTACATCTATATACGGTTATTGTGCCTCAAAAAATTGTCACCCACATGTTTGTATTCCTTACTACTACATTTATTGTATCGGCTTCCTGTAAATAACTATGTTTTCTAAACAGGTAGCTATGACCGCATTCCAGTTGTTGTCTTTCACTCTCACCCTGTGGGGTAAATACCTTTTCTGGACATTCCGTTTCCGATTCCAGAATTCCGACCGGAAGAGCGTGTTCGACGTTGTAGTTTTGATTACTCCAATGCGTCATTCTGGGACATTATGCTCGTAGAAAGGTAGTTAATGTATTTTCGATATATTTCGATACCGGAAAATATTTAAAAGCGAATATTATTAGGTGTAATTGGAGTGCAAACCGACGAGTGGCTTTAAGCCAGGTTTAAAAATTGCCATAGACCTTTTTAGATATTTAATCAATTCTGTCGATGTCAACTATAAGGATTCTAAATATTGTCTCAAAATTAATGTTAATCGTAACAAATTAGAAGAAACTGTTCAAACACATAATATAGCATGAGGGAAATATAAGTGACAATAAGGCTGGTATTTAACTAATAGCTTATTAGTGTCGAAGACCGTGTCATTGGTGATGCAGAAGTAATTTCTTGGCCTGATTAAGAAGCAACATGGTGCTTTTGTTCAGACATATACAGATGCTCGCAGCCATAGTTTGTGCAATAAATCGATGGGTGTAATGTTGAGTGTGGCTCAAATACATTTTCAAGTACCACGGCCTTAAACTTAGATGTGACTGCAACAAGGAAAATAATTGTTCTTCGATTATGAATCTAGGATTACATTGATCAGACTCCCTTAATAGTTGTTATTTCTCCGGTGTCAGTTACCAAGTCCCTCGTCTGTTTGTACTTGAATATAATTCAGGAGCGTTCAATTAGTTCTATGGTGTGACACCTATTTGTGGATGTAGGGATAGTGAGACTACTAGAACTTTTATAAATAGTGTGCACTGATTAAGTCTCTAAACTATCCTTGGGAACTAGATTAATATTCTGTTTGTGTTATATCGGTGGTACTGTCTATACACATATACGCTGAAGTTGTGGCGGTCGATGGCGTTGGCCTCTTTCAAATGTGTCTTGCTATGTATCGCTCTAAGTTCATCAACATCCACACTCTTTTTGTAGAGAGAAAGCACTTGACATACATGCACGTAAGTTAATATTGGGTCAATATGGCAACGCATGTTGTCGACATAGATAACACACATGTTATCTCGGAAGTAATTTGTTTGTTGTTACATTGAATTGAACATAGGCATGTCCTTGCAACCAGCTTCCCCATAGCTATGATCGTGCTAGTACATCTGATTCCAAGATTTGGTGTTTATCTAATTTCGAAACCACAATTTCTCAGCTGTCATCCATATTTTACCATCTAGTATTTTAGACACTAGAGCAGGGGGAAGGGCTGTATGATTTAATTATTCCCTCACTCGATTGTCCACAACAATGATTACATTACGCACATATGAATGAAAAGGCAAAATAGCTTTAAACAAAATGTGGGTTACAATGTATGGAATTAGTCTAAGATGCCTGTGACCCAGCATTGACATGATGAAACACCATTTTTGAGGTGATGTAACCCATGTAAATTTATATCCATGTGCCATGTATTTCGTAACCTCTTACGTATACCAGGTTCAACACAATGTGAAGGAATTTCCAAAATCTGAATGATTAAGACAATTAACTTAATATGGTCATATGAATCTTTAGTCTCGACTCTTTGACCAACATAAGTGAAATAATGATGCGCGTAAGTGGTGATTATCCCTACTATGGTGACAGTCAGACCATTCTTATTTGCCTCGATACATTGGACTTCAGTACGCCTATCCACCCAGCTACCCATATCAAAGTCGTGTGTTTTAATATTAAATTACAATAATAAAACAAACAAAAGAGAGATATGCGTGATCTAAAGTAATGTATGTGACCCCTTCTATTTAATTGGTGTACTTTCATCCATGCAGTACGCAGATGTATCACATAAATAAATTCAAATTCAAATTCAAAAAGACTGAGAATGCAGAACTACGTCGCTTTTCTACTTGTCGACGTTACGACAGGCGTCCATACAAACTCCATGTAGCTCCCTCTAAGTTACCACTGCGATATAGCACTGCCACAAGGATGGTACTTTGCAGACCGATATATCTATTTTTACATATCGTCGGAACTATATTTAGTCACCTATTATCTTATTTTGACCACCAAAAGTTTACAATAATGGAAATTCTTTCCGCATTATAAGAACAATATGAACTGAACCAGACATAGACAATTTTAATCCTAAAACATAAGAACTAAGAACACGTAAGAAATCCTTACCAAATGTCCTTATGGCAGTGGTATCTCAGCGGAGCGATGGGAGATAACTCTGCCTGGAATTTGGCGTCCGTATAGTTTTGTGCATGACGTCACGTGATCTGAATGCAATGATGTTCTCAATTCGTACACGGAAAGAAGCAGCAGGTAAAATGTGAGTGCGTTTTTCAAACTTGTGTTTTTCCTATAATGCTGTGAATTTGAAATGGCTGTCATGCACAATTGTACATGCTATTGTTATGACTTTCAAAATATATATTTGCATGATGTGCAAGTTGTCGACATCAGCATCCCTCAATCGTTTGAAGTAAAGCAAAGTTGACGAAGGATCAGGTTATGTCCGACTTGATAGTAATCGCCCTTTAAGCTACCGAATCAGTCTCTAATTAACAGGTATCACAGCTACCATTCGATTTCCGCCTCTCTGGCTGACAAGGGCGCTCTATGGCAAAGGCCACCTCCATGGCCAGAACGTTGCTTTTTTTTCCGTGAGGCTACGGACGTTTAAATAAATTAAAACAGAATGGACAGGTATTTATCAAGTCCAACACATTCACCCTGTACTGTGAGTATAGCCTGACCGTACATTAAATGTGCTCACTAACAACAGAAATAGTGCACAACTCAGAATAATAGAAATTCCCAAAGCGAGTGGGTATGACTTTGTGTTTACTTAAATAATGATGGCGGTATCCCTCGCCTGAAACCGTTGTAGCAACAGAAAACAAAATATTTTGTTCCTAATATACCCATGGAACTGGAACTGGAACCGAAACTGTTCATATGTTTTAGATAATTTGAACAGTTCCTATATATGGAGAGATAATACATTTTCGATATGATAAATCGTCTGGATTGGCTCACAACCACGCCAATACTTGTTTGTGATATGCCCTAAGTACTAGATTCTAGAAAGTTTTATATATGACTATAGTCTGTACATGTGCGTGGATCTGAAATACAATCATCAATGCTATTACTTATAGTTATACTTGTTTTAGGGGGTAGCAGGAAGACAGCCCGATAGGGCTAGGCTACCCCCGACAATACACTGCTATACTTTATTATGTATTAATGCCACTGTATCATTCGTGTGTATTGTAAATAAACTATCCTATCCTATCCTATCACACACCCTGCCCAATTGAAGGTCAGAATTCGGCAATTTTCCATTGATTATAACGATCTTTATTGAAAAACAAGAGTGGTATCGCGTGTTCAGGCATTTATCTTCCACTACTATCGTCAGTGACTTGGAATATGTCAGGGGAATAAAATAAATGTGGCATTCAAATGGACAGGGGTGTGCAAAAATCATACCCACTCGCTTTGGGAATCCTATATTTTTCTGAGTTGTACGCTAGTTCTGTTGTCGGGGAGCATATGTATACGGTCAGTCTACAATCACAATACACAGTGAATATGTTAATGGGTATGCATAATAGTCCATTTTGTTTTAATCCATCGAATCGCCCGCAGCTAGCCTCACCAAAAAAAAGCGTTCTGTCCATAGAGGCGGCCTTGTTTGCCTGAGAGCGGCAGTGTCAGCCAATTTAAAGAGACGGCAAATCGAATGGTAGGTGTGCGCTGACCTCGAGTTTTGATCTCGAAAATTGTTCTCCACTTATATTAGACGGCTGTATCACCTCAACGTGCGACTGTTCGATACGTCGTATGAACGGACACACCCTCGTCTACAGCATAATGTACCAATAGTTCAACCATTAAAGGGGCAGTGTCAAAGGGGAGTAAAAAAATTGTAAATAATTCCTATTTGACTTATTTACTTTAACACATGCACCGTACCGTATCCGAGGTACAAAAATGCATGACATAATTATGAGTACGAACGTCGGAGTGTTACCTTATCGTATGTACTGGTTGTTTTTTTTGGTATTCGCACTCGCGTAAACCGCCGGCAAGCTGCATTGAAATAACGAAAGCTACAGTGAAATAACGAAATCGTATTTCACTGTAGCTTCTATAATGAAATACGGATGGCAGCAAAACTGGAATGAATAGAACGCTCGTCGTCAAGATATTCTCGTAAAATATCAGGCAAATGTATCCAATAAAATGTTAGATAATAATTAATATGCATACTCATCCCCGAAAAGTATTAATGTTATTGTATGGTCAGTATGTGTCTTGAGTTGATGCCCCGTATCGATATAATTTTTTACCCGATCTGTGCCAAATGTTGTTCAATTCATATGATTGTGTTATTACATTGAAATTCGTAAATTAGTTTATGACTCCAGCCATTTATAATTTAACTAATTTATATTAAATAATTAAATTTGATTTTCATGATAGCCTGCATGTTAACCGGAACGTTTTTGGCAGACATCTTCGACTCAAATTAATTATTTTGCATTATATTATCGTTGTTACAAGGAATGTATTGAATTTGGCATACAATCTTCATTGAACAGTTGTGATTAAATTCGTAAAATTATCAGTGTCATGTTGTGTGCTTATAAGTAGGTTATATCCTGGTGATGATAGTTTTCACGAAATAGCCACTGAGTCTCGTCAAAGACTCGTGGATATTTCTCGTATACGATTACCACGATGATGTTACCTATTTACAGTCTGAAACATTTTCAATAATTCCTTTAATTAAAATCGTCAATGTTATTATCCATAGCTTTCACAACTCACCATTTAGAATAGTTTAAATTAGCCATGGCAATAATTCGTTTCCATACCGAAACGTCAATTAATATATAGTTCGATTTCCATTTCAGGACCATTGTGTTGTGTATTTCTGATATATATCCAAGTAATTACATTATGATTACATGTGGATATATTTTACACGAATTTCTGTTGTGAAACAACTCAACCCCAAGCCCATCCATTATTCAATTTACTCACTATACGTGTTCGGGATCATGTAAGGAATCGTCGCATTCGGCCAGTATCTGATGGTCCTCCTCTGTTTTGGTTTATCAACTCCATTGCTGACTCCGAAACAGCTTGCTATCTGAATTAAATTCAATTCAATTCAATTGATTTATCTGATCATCAAATGAAGATATCACAGAGTGCAAGATAGTTACACATTCAAATAGTACAGTGTATAATTAAAGGCACGTGAGGCCTTAGTTGTCGAAAATATTCATATTTGTTCTAATCACCGTAAACAGAAAAACAGAAAAACGCATACAGTTTCGTTCATATATACCATGACCATCACGTAAACAGCATGTTATCATAAAGACCTACTATATTTTACCTAAGCAAGAGCCTGATTGTGTTACAGAAGACAGCACAATGCTACTGGCTAATCACACACAAATGGCATAAACGCTCTTTATTAGTTCCATATCAGGAATTCACCAACAAAGAACGCTCTTTATGTTTACCATCATAATATAAACAAACACCAGAAAAGTTACTTTTTATGCTTTTGTTTACATAACAATGGTCAAACGTTTGACAATAACATACTGTTTATGCGATATTTCTTATATGTATACGGACAAAGTCTGTCTACATTTTGATGTTCTTTCTGTTAGTGGCGGTTTTTGACGGGTGGAAATATTTTCACAGGATACCCACCGCCAAGGCCAACCGTACCTTTAAGGGGCTGTGCAGTGCGAAATTGGAAATGTGTTATTAGTGATTTTTAGCTTATATTGTGCTACCATAGAGCTAAGCATAAACTATGGTATTGGTGTTGGGGGTCATTCTTTATAAAGGTTTTGTTACATGTGTAAACAACATGTATATTATGTCGGTATATTTTTGAAGGGAGTTTACTTGTTTGCCCGAAAATGTAGCCTCGAGAGTTTCGGATGATATCGATGACCTTTTTTATAAAGATTGAGAGATTTTTGGTAATTTTTTTGGTGCGACTATTATATTGTGCTGCTATCTTGTGACCGTTTGGTCTAAAGTAATATAGTTTGCGAAATGACTGGTGAAATTCAATAAATATTGCGGGAACTGTCGTGGAAAAATAAATAAGAGATATATACTTAATAGGTCTTATAAGGTGCATAATCCGAATTAACGCTCCCAAATTGCTATTTATTTGGCTTCGGGGGTAAAAAATATTTGATTCGAGTCGAGGAACCCACCTATCAACGATCAGAGTGATCAGATATCGATTATTGAAATTTGTTAATTCCCGAGATATATATTTTGTGGCGGCCTGGCAAATATTCGTCAAGCCGACGGTCTCTGACCAAATTGCGGATAAAATGGATAACTCTAAAATCAGGTGGCTTTTGGTGTTAGATATTTGACAATCCGGCCAAATTACGTTGAACAAATTGTTGATAAATAACATGTTTTGGGCAATTTTATACTATAGTTGACTGTGGTTAACATCATTTTTGGGCAATTAATCGATTATGATAACTGAAACAGCATTTCAAAAATTGTTGTTGTTGTTTTTGTTGTTGTTGTTGTTGTTGGAATCTGATGATATGGGGACCATCGAATAGGATTGAGCATCTCTAAGCTATTTCGAAGATAATAGACATACCTTTTACATAATTAAGCGTGCAAAATTTATAGCCCAACATATTAATTCATACGATTCGTGGCACAAGAATGTAGTCTAGCTTACATCACAATTTTACAAAAATTCGTCCGAGTTCATATGTACCTACATTTTTAAATGAGTATGTATTTCGGACAATAAACACCTATACATGAGTGTACTTACCAGTAACGAGATAACTAATATTTCCATTTTTATATATTTTCATTTGATTGCTTATATCATGTCTTTCGCCGGTGTGTAATCCCTTGTTGTCGGTATATTTGTGTACCATATGTGGGCACGCAGCGTGAAATAAAGGCAGTATATATATGCACTGTATACTATTCGCTTGATTTGGCCTCTTGTATTCTCACAAGTTCTATAAACATACGTCGGTTGCCTACTGTGAGCTCTCTCATGTCGACCATCCGAAATGACTAGATTAGTATTCAAATATGTAGCATTTGACTTCGGCATTCAATTGGCTTCTGATTAAATTTTGGATTATTTGGTGTTGTTATGTTCAGGGGCGTAGCGGCAGTAAATAAGGGGTGTTGCTCACCTGTTCCAAACCAAAATCTCAATATATGACTTTCCAAAGCGGTCAAATCGCTAGAAAGTACACACTCCTTGTCGTAATCACATTCGTGATCAAGAACAGTCGTATGTCACCGTGTAGATGTAAAAACTACACACAGGTAGCCATCTACCTCGCTTAAAGGGACACAATGCCTTCGAAGTGAGTTGAATCGAAATAACATAGATTCTATAAAAGTGTGTAAAACAATTTATCATCAACAAGTACATTTAAAAATAGATCGAATTTGTTCTTATTTTCGTTATTAATAACTCTCCAACAAGATTTCACTTATCAAAACCGTTGCCATGTAGCATTACTGTTATAGTGGCATCACCGATCAAAGTCCAATGGGATAGCAAAGTTATCAATAATTGACTGTAAACATTGGAAAAGGTCAAAACATTGAAAAAAACTAGTTCGTTGAAAAATTAGCATTTCCATATATGGAGCTTTTGAATATTCATGATATTCATGAATTAAATATAAGTATTTTGTCAGTTACAATTCATCCTGGCCGATATATACAAGTTTCAAATGAATATTGACAGGTCAGTTTCTCAGAATAATGCAGAATGAATTGTAAGCTACAAAAGTCTGAAATAAATAAATGTGACATTTCTTCATATTACGTGTAGGTGCGGATCTGTATAGGATATTGAACTCTGCATGGAGCTTGATTCGTAATATGTTGAACACAAAGAGCGTTTGTATCACTGAGGTACGAAAATGTAAACATTGAGGAAAATTAATAGTTTCTATGGGGACATTGACTACTGTGAACCATCGTCAATACCCTATAGGAATAGGTAGTCCATATATGCAGCATGGAAAATAACAAGGCATTTCTTCTCTGCGACTCGACTTCTGCCCAAGCTCTTTGCAGAGTTCAGTCCCCTGCTAGGCAGGACTTACCACCCCCAGGCCTGGTTCCGTGGGTTTAGTGCCACAGGTCAAAGTTCTGGAGTGGTATTTCAATATATGGAAATCATGAATATTCAAAAGCTCCATATATGGAAATGCTACTCCAGAACTTTGATCGGTAGCATTAAAACCACGGAACCGGGCTTGAAGAATATCTGAAACCACGGAACGGGGCTGGAACGGTGATCTCGCTTAGTAAGATAATACACATTCCAGCAGCGATCAGACATAGCGTGGCGAGTGGAATGAACTCTGTTTTGTAGCTTGATTTCTGCCATTTTTTATTTCACTGACCAGACCGTCGTTTCTATATTTAGAACGTGTTGGGCTCGATTGATGGAAGCCGAATATAACAAACATTAATTCACTGTTGATACTTTTATTCGAAAAACTAATTTTACATGGTAATATAGAACATGAATTAATAACTTGTTTGTGCGTGAAAGCAGCACGGTTATTCAAAATAAATATAGCTTACGAACATTTAAAGATGTATGTAATATGACATGTAATCGATACCTGTAAATCAGATATGATGTAATTTTCTTACAATAAGAAAATAAATAAATAAGTAAAATAAAATAATATTTTGTTTTATTTTGACTTTTTGTTCCAAATATGTTATTTTATAACCTGGAGACTTAAATTTCATCTGGAGCCCTCGACACATCTTTAACCTGTGAAAGTCACGCTATAAAATATGGTAAGCTTTATGCCACTTTCAAATATCCTGACCAACACCGGTCTGTAATAGACTATGTTAATATATGTTCATTCATATGCGAAAGGTGTCTATTATCCACCTCCGTGAATAGCTGTATAGAGCTATCGTGATGTCACTCTGATATATGGGCTTCAGTGTATACATGTTGTCTTTTTGGTCACGAAGCTGTTTGCTTTTAAGTCTTTTAAGTATATGTGGTGGTTTGAGAAAATATCAAATAAAGGATAGAGACCCAATTTACTGGGTATTCCTATGCAAATCTTCTGAACAAAAATTACAGAGTGGCAAATATTCTTGGTGCGATCTGATGCGGCTTTTGACATAAAACATTATTAGGCCGGTAAATGTTCCATTAACCATTTCTATACTAAATACTCATTGACGAGTAGTTCCCTTAGAGAATGTTCAGATAGTAAGTTCAACAAACGATCATAGTGACCCTCCATGTGTCCCAACGTCCTGCGACAATTATGAAACTTCTTCATGATATATTACAGACACATATTGTTTTCTGTATAGAAATTGCACGTGTGACACGGCAAGGTTGTTGAATGATGATTTATTTGTTCAACCTGGAATACAATGACCGTGTATAAGAATACAAAATTGTGTCAAGTGTAAGTTTTCCATATGCATGTGGTATTGGGTTTAACAACCATTAATTAGACCATTTGATATATACAATGACAAAGATATAATATTATGATCATTTCCATGAGTGAGACCAGATCTAAAACAAGAGATGGACTGTCGTCCGTTGCATACCACCGTGTACGGCTTGTAGCATATATACCGCATAGTATGGGCATACGTGTAGCCCATGAATGATATACTCAGACAGATGGACCCAAAAATCAGCATTTTCATATAAACAGAGATGAATAACTATAGAACGTTAAACCTAAACAAAACGATTGCACACGCAATATTGAATGTCCTCATAGTGGTGAACAGCCATGCGACATTTCATTGAGATCACATTCGTACTGTTCAAGTTATGCATGTCCTGGACAGACATCGGATGGACCAAAACGCCAACATTTCCAGATAAACAAAGATGAATGGAAAACCCGGAAAAAAAAACGATTGAACCCTCTATTGAATGTCATCATAGTATTGAACAGACATCGGACAAACCAAACAAACAAACATTTCCACATAAACAAAGATGAATAACCCTAGAATGGAAAATCCGAATAAAACTATGGAACCCTCTATTGAATGTCCTCATATATAGTAGTGAACATCATTACCAAATTATTGTACGAGCCCAGGTTGTGGTGAAAAGTCTATTTGGACGAGACACGCAGTATCTAGTCCAATATGACTTTTCACCACAACCTGGACGAGTACAAGAAAACAACAGTGTATGATGACATTTTTTATTATCCATCTGTTTATCCAACTTCGGGGAATAAAACTTTGTTGTTATTTTGGTATTTGTTGATTCTCTAGAAAAGCCTGTATTTCATCACCAGAAAGCATGATTTGGAACATTAAACATGTAAGTGAAATAAAATCTCAATGCGGAAGTTAAACATCTGCTAACGCACGCGCACATCACAATTTTACCGATTAATTTGGCAGTCGAGTTGCTTCGTGACGTCACGGAGTCCCGATAATTTTTAAAAGGTCATATAAAGGTTGAGTCCAATATGACTTTCTGTATTAATTCTAATATGACTTTTTCCCGGATTATCATGTGACGGTTTTGTCCAATCAGAAATAGTGTTAGTTAAGGGGTGGATAATAATAACTGTTATAATCTTCAACGTCCATGCAGCAGTAAATATAGCAGTGGGATAACATTAGAAACTATTTTAGACATCCATGCTGTCAATGAGCCTGACTGTTTCTGCTCACTCAGATTACGCACTCCCATGGCCGTGATGAGCGATGAGCAAACAACCAGGGACGTGGCGAAGTGGGTGTTTGGGTAAAAAATGTCACAGCATTACTTGGAAATTTTACACCACATGTAGGTTGAAATTTCACACCACATGTGGGTTGAAATTGTTCGCGTTGCTTGGCATTCCAACCAGTAATTAGTGGGACATTTGTTGTTTTAAAACCAACAGTAGCTCATTTTTCTCCATTTGGTAACAATTTGATCTGAAATGGCAATCAGTTGGAAATCTTGAGGTGCCAGTTGGAAAGATCCAACACAAGGAGGGTTTAAATGGATTCTGGTTCAATGGGGGGGGGGCGTGCAGTTGAAAATGTCAATGTGGACACAAATTCCTGAGTTTAGTGTGCCTGTCATTTGCAGAATAGCGGGCTAGCATCACCAAATTATGTATGGAGGCAGAGACTCAGATTGAAGTTCCCAAATGGTGAATATTGTACACCCATTGGGAACCTCGATTATGCAATGTGCCGAGTGTCAATTTGGGGATATAGAGAAACTAAACTAAAAAAGAAATATAATCTATGTGAAGAATTTTCTATAGAAATTTAATAATTATGAAACTTTCCAGAGAAGATGAGGCCAACGCAGAATGAGGTCCCCAGAGGGTGAATTTAGTTACGCTAGACCGCTAATCGGGATACCGTCACTAAATCCACCCTCTGAGTTGTCTTTTGGTCACGAAGCTGTTTGCTTTTAAGTACATGTAGTGGTATGAGCAAATATCAAATAAATGATAGAGACCCAAGATACTGGGGATTTCTATGCAAATCTTTTGAACAAAAATTACAGAGTGGCAAATATTCCTGGTGCGATCTGATGCGGTTTTGAAAACAAGACATTATTAGGCCGGTAAATGTTCCATTAACCCTTCTTATACTAAATACTCTTAACGAGTAGTGACCCCCCCCTATGTCCTGCGACGATTATGAAACTTCATCATGACATATTACAGACACATATTTTTCCCTGTATAGAAATATCACGTGTGACATGGCAAGATTGTTGAATTATGATTTTTTTTCAACCTGTAATACAATGACAATATGTGAGACCAGATCTGAAACAAGAGATGGACTGTCGTCCGGTGCATACCCCCTTATAGCATATATACCGCATAGTATGGCCATACATGTAACCTATGAATGATATACTCAGACAGATGGACCCAAAAATCAGCATTTTCATGTAAACAAAGATGAATAACTATAGAACGATAAACCTAAACAAATCGATTGAATACGTCATTGAATGTACTCATAGTAGGGAACATCCATGCGAAATGCCATTGAGATCCGAACATTACTGTTCAAGTTATAACCTGAACAGACATCGGATGGACCAAAAAGGTAACATTTCCAGATAAACAAAGATGAATAACTCTAGAATGGAAAAACCGAAGAAAACGATTGAACACTCTATTGAATTTCCTCATAGTAGTGAATATCCATAGCAAATTTCATAGAGATCACATTCGTACTACACACTACTGTTCCCAATTATGACCTGAACAGACGTTGGACGAACCAAAAAGCCAAAATTTCCAGATAAACAAAGATGAATAAATCTAGAATGGAAAATCCGAACAAAACGGCGGAGCCCTCTATTGAATGTCCTCATAGTAGTGAACATCATTACCATATTGCATTGAGGTCCGAGCACTACTGTTCAAGTTTTGATATGAACAGACATCGGCCGCAATCACGGACGTCTCGACGCTCGGACGAACGCACAGCCAGACAGGTACAAACAGTATACCCCCCCCCCCCCTTTTTTTAAGGGGGTATACTTTGTAAATATCGTTGGTATAATAATCAGATGACTAGACACAAATCACGTCTAGGATTATGAGAAAACTTCATAGCCACTAGATCATGCCGTGAATCTCTATTCTGGCTAATGCCCGTAGATTTTAAAACCTAGTTATTATGTGTTCCTTAATAATTTACTTCACTGTTGGTCAAGGTCCCAACTCGAACTTTCACGATTTAAATAAATTTGTGAGCAATTTTGCTTTGCGTCGCTTACAATTGGGACATTCATCTACAGTGAAGTACATTATGCAGGAACAGATAATGACTAAGAAATATATTCCCCACGTTATAATTTCGACTTAATAAGGTTCCCTGTCAAAACTTCAAAAAGTTCCAAGGTTTTGTACTGGTCGAATATGATCTCTACGGGCGTTAGCTTAGCCAGCGAAGAGATTCATGGCATGATATACATAGCCACATTATTACGATTAGGTGTCCTGATAAACAAGCTATATAGACTAATAGCCCAGTGGATTAACAAAAAAATCGTGACTGGCCGGATTAAAGCATGACATTTGGTACATATGTTCTTTGAACATAGGATAATCTTTTTGGCGGGGGGTTCCCGGACTACCAGATCGTGGTGAGGAATAAATCTGGTTTCCATGGCAACAGCATCTGGAAAATTGGAGGAATCGGGAAATACCTGTTTCTGTTAAACTAATTGGTACTATGTTTGATATTAGTAACTAAGTTCAGAATACAAGTGGTTGGCCACTTCATAATATAAATGGGGAGAGGCATTTGTGTCAAGGTCATCCACTAAGGTCAAGGTCATTTAGTAATTTGTTCATTTACAACTAGTAATTCAGCATTCACTTGCCCCTAAATGTCCCTATTTCGCAATTAACCCAAACCATGTAATTTATGTAGAATCGAAGGTTTCTTGCCTTCAATTAACACGGAAAGAAAGTGGCCGTGTAGACACGAAACAAGATGGCGTCCAACATGGTCGCCGTGTTTTAAGACGAGGCACTATAAGTTAGTTTGATGTAAATTATAGAGAGTAAATCTTGACAAATGTATACAAATGTATATATTATTGTGAAGCTAAGACACAAGGTTAGCGTTTTATGGCAAAATTGGAAATCCCATTCCAAGATAGCCATCAAAATGGTCGCTGGTTGTGGAAAATGTGACTATTTTTCACTAATATTTTCTAGATTAGTTTCTGCTGTTTGGAACTGATGAGAATTGCAACTTTATTTAAAATTGTTTAAGTTAACAGATCATTGGATTTCAAATTTGAATCCGTAGCCGCACACTGCAACCCACATTTATTATATATGTTTAATGTTAACTGATCATTGGAGCAATGAAATATGCCATTATGTGAGTCACAGTCCCTTCCGTTCTCTCAAAATTTTGATTTTACAGAACGTGCTATAAAATTTCACAAACAATCACCATTGGGATCCTAGTCATACAAAATGAAATGAGCAGAACTGTGCATTGTGCAGTGAGGCACACCTTTACCTATGAATATTCCTACTCAATGGAACCAAAATGGTCACTTTGACTCAAAATTACCGCCAAAATGGCAGTCATCTTATGGAAAATGGTAGATATATTGCCCCAGCGCGCCTTGCAATCACTTACAAGTTGTGGTTCATGAATAAAATCGACTTATAATCCTTCTATGCTTTGAATACTAACATTGCTGATGCACATTGGTTAATAGTTACTATTGTAACCACTGACATTACAAAACATATTGGATTTCTCTCTCACAAACGTGATATACAAATTAACTTTTCAGGTTTGGACCATTTTGTTCAAGTAAAATTGAACTATCTTTGGTATTAAAGGTGTTTATCGTTTTGAACTGTCTTAAATGTGTCACACGGGGTTGTTATTTAGACAAAATTACTCAAGATGGCTTGCAAAATGGCAATCAGATATGTAAAAAATCCACATATATCCCATACATTATTCTATGCTGTTCCGAAAAGGTATAAAATTGTAACTCACTAGTACTTGGTTATTAAAATGTTACTTAATCAACTGACAACTAAACATCTCTATTGATTAGCATATACTTGAGTTATTGTGGAAATCGATAGCCACCATATGCCCACCTTTGCGACACACACATGGCCATAGTGTTACTCTATATATAGACCAGACAAATGACCATATAACCACTCACTTTATATACAAACACCTCACCCATGACCATACAGCCACCATTGGGTATATCCGTACACCCCACCCATGACCATACAGCCCCGAGTCACCATACAGACACAACAGGTATACTCATACACCTGACCCATGACTATATAGTCACTATATATCTGTTCACCACATGCATGATCATACATTGATGGGCTATAATACAGTCCCTCCTTGTATATATATATTCACCTCACTATTGGCATCCATATATATATATTCGCAACAACCATGGTCCTATAACCACTCAAGATATACATATACACCCAACCATGACCATTGAATCATTCCAGGTATACATATACACCTCAGCAATGGCCATGTAGCTAAATGCTTTATACACATACACCTCACCCATGACCACATAGCCAAACTTGGGTATACATGCACACCCCACGCATGACCATACAGACATGAGTCACCATGCAGGTACACCGGGTATACTCCTGCAACTGACCCATGACCATATGGTCACTTTCTGTATACCTATGGTCCACACACAGAATCATAGTCACTCCTTGTATATTGTATACCTATTCACCTCACCATTGGCGATATGGTCACTCCCTGTATACCTATTCACCACACCCATTTCCATATAGCCACTCGATATATACATATACACCCAACCATGACAACAGTAACTCAAGCCTACATATACACCCCACCAATGGCCATATGGCCACCTGCTTTATAGACAAAACACCTCACATATGGCCATACAGCCACAATTGGGTACACCCGTACACCTCACACATGACCATACAGTAATTAGTCACCATGTAGGCACACCAGGTACACTCCCAGGCATGACCCATAACCATACATACATATTCACCACAGTCATGATCATACAGTCACGCAATGTATACATATTCACCTCACCATTACCCATACAGTTACCCCAGTATACATATTCTCCACGCCGATGGCCATATAACCACCCAAGATATACACATACACCCTAACAATGATCATACGGTCACTCCAGGTATGCATAGTGTTCGTGCTATCAGTGGCCAAATTGGCCAATGGCCAATTTTTTTTCGAAATTGGCCAATACAAATTTCATTTGGCCAAACATTTTGTTTACCACAAATGGAGACGGGAAGCTAATTCAAAAGTGCTGAATAGATCGACAGACTCTACGAAGTTAGGCGACGATAGTATTTCGCACTTCGGAAATATCGTACCGTGAAAATCTGTCTCCCGTCTAATAATAATCTAGCTTCACATCATGAAAGGTTTGAAATCAATAGATATTCAACAATTATCATCTCATGATAATAAGCAACATTTTTTTTATCTCGGAGAAAATAGCGATGACAACTAACACAGCTCATTACTTTATTAGTTAGCGACCTATAATTATGTTCCTAAAATATTATGTTGTTTAAAGTTGTTTTAATTATGATTTTATTCTGAGTAACAAATAAAGTTTAAAACAAATATTTTAGTCATCAATTCTGAACTGCTCAGAAAATGAGGATTTAATTTGAATAAATTGTTATACATTTGGCTAAACTTTTGGCCACAATATTTTTCGGTCCAGCGCGAACACTGTATACATATACACCTCACCAATGACCATACAGCTCTTCCAGATATACAAGTACCCCACACACGGCCATTCATACCTTCCACACTTGCATATACATAATTCATAATCATATTTTAACTTTGTGTGAGAAAAATCCAATAGTTCTGGTAATGTCAGTGGTTACAATAGTAACTATTAACCAAGGTGTATCAGCAATGTTAGTATTCAATGTAGAAGGCATATAAGTTGATGTTATCTATCAACCACAACTTGTAAGTGATTGCACGGCGGGCTGGGGCAATATATCTACTCCCCCCATAATTTAGCCGCCATCTTGCCGGTCATTTTGAGTCAAAATGACGTTTTTGGTTCCATTGAGTTGCAATATTTATAAGTAAAGGTATGCCTCACTTACATTGCACAGTTCTGCTCATTTCTTTTTGTAATATGACTAGAATCCCAATGGTGATTTTTGGTGAAATTTTATTCCATTGCTCCAAATGTCAGTTAACATAAAAATATATATATTAAATGCGGGTTGCAATGTGCGGCGATGGATTCAATTTTGAAATAAAAAATAGCTGCTGGCAGTCATGTTTTTTAACGGATTTGGAAAAAATTGATGGCTCCCATCTAGAGGACACCCCGATGATTGGTATAAAGTTTGTTGTTGATCGGATGAGGGATATGGTCTGTATGGTGTGGCAAAGGATTTAGTCATACAAAGCGAGAAATCCAAGATAGCTGCCGGCGGCCATGTTTTTCATAAAAAAAAAGGCGCTGTTATATAGGTTTGTTGCCACACGAGGACGCCCGCCAACGGTCTCTCGCCATATTAACAGTTTAAATTGAGAAAAGGGAATGGAATAAGACCACGATCTGAAGGGATCTACAATCTAGATCAAAAGACATGGGGTGTGACAACGACCGTATTATCAGGGAGTACCGGTACACAGCAGTATGGATATGGACTGAGAGAATCATGCTCCCATGAGACCTTGAGGAGTTGGTGGAAAGTTTAACAGAGAGGATAAAATTGTACACACTAAATGAAGTTCCCGTCCCAGACACCAAAATTAAAAAGAAATTCTGAGTCAAAAAGGGATATAACAGATACCATTCATTGAACCAAACCATTTTCGAATTTGACCTGTATTTTTATGATGCTCATGTCACATCTGAGTCGAGAAGGGACATATCTCCGTCAAAAATGGTTGGACCAGACCCATATGTTGGTGTGGATCAAGTGGGAGAGTTCAGTTGAAAATTCCAAGGCAGACACTCCCAGCTGAGACCCTCCAGCCACGTCTCCGATCATAGAACAACGTGTTTTTCATTTTTGCATGGATTGAAGATATGTTTTGTAACTGTGCTGCCATAGGACAGAATCGAATTACTGTACATGCAATAGTACAACAGGTATAATTAATTTATGTGGTTGCCTTTTTCGGCAATAATATCTTAGTTACCCATGTAGATTTTAGCATTCGATAATCTTCTAAAGTCTACTAAAGTTGACAGAAATGTTACTATGTCAGTGATCAAATTTGAAACAGTTGCTATGGAAACAAGTACATTGGGTCCACCCAACATATGGACATGTATGACTAACTTACCCCGCGGATAGTATTACGCATTGAAGTTTTTCTGAACGAAATTGAGGAAGTAATACACAAAAAGTCAATTGAATTGGCCATTGTGACATTATTTGGGATAATGGTTGTCATGGAAACCATAATTATGTTCATATAAGTCCACATTTTACCTCCGAAGTGAATGAATTTCTGATATAGGACATGTCGGTGGAATAAATTCTGAGAAATTATTCGCAAAGCGTTATCATTTTCATTCGAAAATGGTAATTTTACGATATTTTCGCTAGCAGTTGCCATGGCAACAAGATGTATGTTATGTATTAAAATTACCAACTCAACTCAAAAACTCTAATATTAATATTAACCCAACACAATCGCTCTATATTTACGTCGTATGACTATATTTAATATTTATTTGTGAGGGTCAAATTAAAATTTACTTGATTTATCTTTAGCATAGTCCAGGCCGTAATTGCACAAATACCATAAAAAGTGGTATCTAAAAAATGTGATGATCTAAACTTAAGGTTATCAAAAGTAAACAATGACCATATGAAATAAAGTATATCATATACCAAATTGAACATAGTGGTGATGCCCTATTTTGTGTGCATTTATGAAAGGGAATGCCTTTATGACTAAAGCTTTAGGGTTGGCGGCATTTGAGACCATCAATAAAAAATAGACAGAAAAATGATATATTTTCCAATGACCTTGACCTTAGTGGTTGAACTTGACCCTACATGTCCTAGTGACCCAGTTCAGTTGATGGACCATTGATTGCACTATGAGTTCACATCATTTATTCAAACACAAGTCTAACTGTTTCCATACTGGGGCATTTGTTCACTTTTCCCCAAATATGTTATGACGTTACCATGGAAACCAGAAATTCTCCTAAACCATGACCCGCAGCCCGGCCACCCCCCTCCAAATTTTTTCCCCATATTCCATTTTACATATCGGCAAAGTTTCATGCTTTAATCCGGTCTGTCACGATTTTGCTAAATTTTGACCTAAGCCACCGGGCTATAACTGTTATAATCTTCAACGTCCATGCAAAAGTAACTATAGCAGTGAGATGACATTACAAACTATATATAGATATTCATGTTGTCAATGAGACTTACTGCTTCTGCTCATCGATCACTCAGATTACACACTCCCATACAATACAATGATTTATTCTCATGACACATGACAGATGCGTATGGAGATTAACATAACTTATATACAAAAATTGGTAACAAGTATATATATGCAATATGTACAAATAACTATGACATTGCGATGAACAAACAATCAGGGACGTGGCGAAGTGAGGGTTTGGGTAAAAACTGGAAATATCAGGCCTGTCACAGCATTATTTGGAAATTTTACACCACATATAGGTTTAAATTGTTCGCATTGCTTGGCATTCCAACCAGTAATTAGTGTAACATTTGTTGTTTTAAAACCAAAATTAGCACATTTTTCTCCATTTGGTAACAATTTGATCTGAAAGGGCAATCAGTTGGAAATCTTGAGGTGCCAGTTGGCCAGATCCAACACAAGGAGGGTGTAAATGGATTCTAGTTCAATTGGGGGGGGGGGGGCGTGCAGTTGAAAATGTCAAGGTGTGCACACAAGTCTGATTTTACTGTGCCTGTCATTGGCAGAATGAGGTCTGCTCTAGACTAAGTACAAATACAACACGTTTGTAGCAGATAGCCGCTGGCTTTATTGGTGACAAGGTGAAAACAGACATTCCAGCAACAGCCGCCAGAAACATTTGGAGGCAGAAACCTTTTCATGTTCGTGCCAAAAGTATGGTTATTAACTTCATACTGTCTTATATGCTAATGCAGTGTACTCATGCAGTTGGTAAATATCTTCTCAAACCAATATTTTCAAACAACTTGATTGAACTGACAGCCGTTTACAGAAGGCATTCAGGCATTAAAACAGAGATAAAACCACTGTGTGGAGAAAACAACTCTGAAAGCTTTGAATATATATATATACATTATATGCATATATAAACATGAGCAATATGTATCCTACGCGATTAGTTCCAATTCATAATAATTTGATTCCAGCAATGCACTGAATTCCAAAATTAAGAAAAATCTACACATAATAAAATATATACCATTCGGTCGTTTATTGGTCGAACATATTATAACTGATACTTATAATATATGATGACTACTCATAATAAAAACGTGTCAAACGTTCTGCTTTGTATACATGACCTTGCATGGTACCGGCAAAGAAATATAGGTGAGTTCCATTTATTTGAAACATCCACATGTTCTTTTAATTTAAATTAAAATTTGATACGTGCACCTTGCGAGACCAGACCGGCTAAAGTGACCAGAACATTATCTCACCCAGTAAGC
This sequence comes from Siphonodentalium dalli, assembly GCA_032622095.1. NCBI lineage: Eukaryota > Metazoa > Mollusca > Scaphopoda > Gadilida > Siphonodentaliidae > Siphonodentalium > Siphonodentalium dalli. Next base: position 52,753,946 of record CP136067.1, read on the forward strand.
CCGACCACGGCTTACACTCATTAACACTAATCACCTGCCTTTAGCATGTGAAAGACAATGAACAACGACTCAGTTGTACTCATACGTTACGCTTCAGACAAAAGTTTTGTACTATACTGCGAAACGTCCAAAACAAATAGTCCCCAGAGGGTGAATTTATTGATGCTATCGCCCATAGCGGGGTAGCATCACCAAATTCACCCTCTTGGGACGTCATTCTGCATGGCCTTATCTGCTATGGGAGACATTGACTCAGATTAAAGTTCCCAAATGGTGAATATTGTAATGTACACCCATTTGGGAACCTCGATTATGCAATGTGTCGTCTGCCAATTTAGGGATATAGAGAAACTAAACTAAAAAGAAATCGAATCTATGTTAAGAAGTTTATATAGAAATTTTATAATAAAGAAACTTTCCAGAGAAGATGAGGCCTAAGCAGAATGATGTCCACAGAGGGTGAATTTAGTGACTCTAGCCCGATATGCAGGATAGCGTCACTGAATTCACCCTCTGGGGACCTCATTCTGCAAATGACAGACACACTAAACTCGGACTTGTGTGCATGCCCCAACGGAGACCATTAAGCCACGTCCCTGCAAACAAATACAAGACAACCATAGTCAGAAATGGTAACGCCACCAAGATCATATTATTAGCCATAAATATAAATTATAATACAATTATTATATAAACTAGCTTTCAAATTTTATGTGGGAAATTTGCATACTTCTATATTTCAAGTTTTCCCGTTTCTCGTGTTATACATTACTTTCTTCAAACTGTCTTCTTTATTACACAAGCTGATGGGCCCGACTTCGTCCGGGATGTTTCCCATCTGATTTCCGGCGAAAGGCGCGATTTGACCTTCAATTGACTATTTCGAAAGTCAAGGTCAGGTCAGGGTCATGATTTGACCCGTCCAAAACACCCCCACCCGGAGAAAAGTACCACTAGGTATCAAATTTCGTCGAAATCCGTCCGTTTTACCCCACTTGACCTTTAATTAACAATTTTGAAGGTCAAGGTAAGGTCGGAGTCATGATTTGACCCGTCCAAAACACTACCCCGACAAAAGTACACATATGTATAAAATTTCGTCGAAATCCATCCGTTTTACCCGATTTGACCTTTGATTGACCACATTGAAGGTCAAGGTCACGCCGATGTCACGATTTGACCCGTTCAAAACACTCCCCGGACAAAAGTATCCCTAGTTATCAAATTTCGCCGAAATTTGTCCGTTTTACCCAAATTGACCTTGCATTGACAGTTTTAAAGGTCAAGGTCAGGTCGGGCTCACGATTTGACCCGTCCAAAACACTTCCCGGACACAAATACCCATAAGTATCAAATTACGTTGAAATCTATGGAAAGCCGAAGAGGACATATTAGTTGCTAATTGCTAGATATACGACGCACGACTTGTAGCGGTATTTTAAAGGTGTTTCAAACTAGGAGATAGAAGGATTCTGCGTTTCAAATGGTGATGAATTATAGTAATTTATTCAAATTTTATGGCATAAATTGTTATTAAAACCGTACATACTATAACAAAAATGAATGACTCGAAAATTAAGTGGGCCCTTTAAACAAAGTCAAAATTGCAGTTAGGCTCATCTCATACTCGTTTAATCAGCGATATTCTGCTGCGCAGTTTGTTATAGTTCCCAGTATTCATTGAGCGTTATATCCCCACTGTTATAATTCGCCTTTAGCAGGCGTACTCTTGCCTCAGATTATTGAGATATTATGTCACACGTAATGACATTAAATCGCATGGAAACATAGCAATTGTGTGGGCTGCTTGGCGTGAATATTTAATGAGAAATAAAGTCATACGTAATGACATTAAACTCAAGAAAACCCGCGAAAACAAAACAAAATCACATTTAATGTTTTAAGTTATTTCCTTCATAAAAAGAATCTTCGTGATAATGAACCCTCCCAATACTTTAGAATATAGAATTAACCTTAAAATAACAAAAACCTTCGGAATAACGAACCTTCTGATTGGTGAACCTTCGGAATAGCGAACATTCAGAGAAATTTCGGAATAGTGGACATTCTGGATAGTGAACCTTCGGAATAGAGACATGCCCCCAATATTCATATTATATGCCCAGAGTTCAAAGGTATGGGCCCATAAAATCCTAAATTTGGCCCTTAAAATATTGAACTCCAAATTGGAGCCCACACAGAACATCACTTAAGTCAACTGTACCTGTGTCATGTCCCAATGCCCGGAGGGTCCACAATATACCACAACATTCATATTATATGCCAAGAATTCAAAAGTATGGGCCCACGTAATGACATTAAATCTCAAGAAAACCCGCGAAAACAAAACAAAATCACATTTAATGTTCTAAGTTAAGTTATTTCCTCCTGTATCTGTATCGGTATGCGCGCAGGATCAGTTCGGATGTGAGCGCACACTCCGTAAAAAGAATCTTTGTGATAATGAACCCTCTCAAATTAGTCTCAATACTTTAGAATATAGAATTAACCTAAAAATAACAAAAACCTTCGGAATAGAGAACCTTCGGAATAGCGGACCTTCGGGATAGCGAACCTTCATAATAGAAACATGCCCCCACAAGTACACCGGTTACGTAAACACAAGTGCTAATCTTTGTTGTACTATCGTGACTCTATCGGTACGATTTATACTCAGTACGAAATAACCATAATAATACAGTCGCCCAGTGGATTATCGATCGACCACAGAATATGAAAATCTGCGTACCAAGCAACACCACGGTGTGGCGTAATAAAACTCGCTGCTCATAAAGGTGTTGTTGACGAGCGAGTGCATGGTTTTTTAGCACAATACGACTCAATATACATATGTTATATGGCGTATACATCGAACGTACAATAAAAATACGGACTTTATTGATTTCTTCTAATAAAACATATATGTCATATATACTATTTTGAGCTAATTATTAACCATTCCATGACGGGTGTTGTGCTGGTACAGCATTAAAGCATGTGCCAGTGCAATCTCTTTTATCTGTGAGTCTCGCACAGTGAGTCTAGCATATATAAGAGAATGCACTGGATTACAATGTCAACGTAAGTAGTGTTGGGCCGATACATTATCTTATATATGCTAGGCTCCATACGGGAAACTCATATATATAAGAGAATGCATTGGCACAGGGTTTTCGCAAAATTTCAGGAAGCTCCTGCCATGGAAGGGTTAAATCCTAATGGTTTGGAGCAGACAATATACACTGAAAAATTAATTAGAAATTTGACAATACCGAGTTGGTTAGAGAATGGAAATGGAATATACTCAGAGGTGCTTTGCATAATTTCGGAATTCTGTTTTAACCCTGTCTATACTAAATATTCATTTGTGAATAGTTCCTTTATGCAATGTTCATATAATAAGTTCAACAAACGACCATATGCAGTTTGTTGAACTTATTATGTGAACATTTCCCACCAATTAATGAAATCCTTCCACACTTTTATTAGCTTTTCCTCTGTTTGCTGTCTGCTTAAACTTCATGAACACCCCTCCAGATGAATAATAGACTATGCCGATGTATACTTTCATAACTGAATGGGAGAACCCATTTAGTATAGAAAGGATTAACATCGAAAATTTCCCGAACCAATAGCATTCGAAAGATCAATCACCCATGGATTTAATCACAGGTCCCCAGAACAAAATTTGACCCCACCCCCTATGATACTTAATCCTATAGAAAGGTATCCAACTTGGCCCGGCCTAATTTTTTTATTAGTTTTACAATGTCCACAATCAGGTTAAAATACACCAAAATAATTTTTGTAACATAAATGCCTCATATATAGTTAGAAAGATATGTTATTACTCTTCAATTTGATGCATCCCCTGTAAAAATTGGTTAAGAAAAACTCTGGTTATGAGCACAGGTCTGACGCAAACCGACTGTAAAATTTCACTCGTTCGACATGATGTCCGCTAAACTCGGTAAAAAAGTGCGATTTTTACACCGACTTGGGCTTCAAAAACACAATAGACGGTTAGTAGAATATATATATTATACATCATTAGCAGCGGAATTGTTTACTGACCCACCCAAACCAATCGCGCTACATCAAGGCATCGTATCTCTCGTATTTATGGAAAAATTCAGTTTCATAAACCCGGAAGGAAAGTTAATTTTTCCAAAGACAGCCATTGGTGTTCCGGCGCATATGTGTACTCTCTATAGTTCATACCCAACATAATATATAACGAAGAAGTCGTTTATACTACTGTATATACGCTCTAAATATTTATGGAGTTATATTTCTGTCCATATGTATGTTTTCAAATCGGCATTCGTGTTAATTCAGTCTTTGTGTATTTATTTAACTATATATTGTGTTGGGTATGAACTATAGAGAGTACACATATGCGCCCGAACACCAATGGCCGTCTTTGGAAAAATTAACTTTCCTTCCGGGTTTATGAAACTGAATTTTTCAATAAATACGAGAGATACGATGCCTTGATGTAGCGCGATTGGTTTGGGTGGGTCAGTAAACAATTCCGCTGCTAATGATGTATAATATATATATTCTACTAACCGTCTATTGTGTTTTTGAAGCCCAAGTCGGTGTAAAAATCGCACTTTTTTACCGAGTTTAGCGGACATCATGTCGAACGAGTGAAATTTTACAGTCGGTTTGCGTCAGACCTGTGCTCATAACCAGAGTTTTTCTTAACCAATTTTTACAGGGGATGCATCAAATTGAAGAGTAATAACATATCTTTCTAACTATATATGAGGCATTTATGTTACAAAAATTATTTTGGTGTATTTTAACCTGATTGTGGACATTGTAAAACTAATAAAAAAATTAGGCCGGGCCAAGTTGGATACCTTTCTATAGGATTAAGTATCATAGGGGGTGGGGTCAAATTTTGTTCTGGGGACCTGTGGATTTAATAATATATACGGAGCGCAAAAAAATTTGGTTTCCCAAATTTTTGTCTCAAATTATGTTTTGATCGAAATCGAAGCTGAAAAATGTTGCATCTCGAAATATTTACAGGTATATTTATATTTCGAAACAGAAATTTAGAAGGACGAATCAACTCACAATAATCTCACAATAATCTCAGAGCTCTTCGTTTTGTGTTTTACCATACTAGGACGAATAACCAGAACATCCTCTATTGTTTCATGCTATTAGGGTGGGGGTTCTCAATGTGCCAGAAATCACTGACAATACTGATATATGATAAAAAAAAGTCAATTCTGAAGCTTTAAAGGGACCTAAGTGGGGTGAATGTTAAAAAAAAAAATTAAAAGTTTGTAAATTATCACCACGAAGAAAACGTGGCGAAATAAATAAATAAACCTGTTATAATCATTACTGATAGTTCTCAAATAACGAAATATCGGGTGTTGATGCCGTTGTTATGTAAACAAAACTGTTATCGTGAGTGTCAACACACATCGCTAATCGTGTACAAAGTTCAAATATTTTAGTCTGAATATTGATTTTAAGAATACTATTAGAAGGCCTTGAGTCCCTTTAAATTCAAAGTCAGCACACTTCTTATTCATTAAAGATGCATTATCCGATTTAACGCTCCTAAATTACTATTTCTTTGGCTTCGGGGGTAAAAAATATTTCATTCGAGTCGAGGAACTCACCCATCAAAGCTCAAAGTGATCAGATATCGATTTTTGAAATTTATTATTTCTCGAGATGTGCAATTATTTGTGGCCCAGAAACACGTCGTCAAACGGACGGTCTCGGACAAAATTGCGGACGAAGATGGATAACTCTAAAAAAAAGTGGTAATACGGCCAAATTTCGTGAATACTCAAGTGATAATACGGCCATAATTCGTTGAATAAAATGTTCATAAGTAACACGTTTTGGGAAATGTTATACCATAGTTGACAGTGGATAGCATTATTTTGTTGCAATCAATCGATTCTGATAACTAAAGCAAATTTTGAAGAAATGTTGTTGTTGTTTCTTGATGATATGGGGATCCTCTGATCGGATTGAGTACCTTTAATAATGTACAGTCGATATGCCAAACAACTGTTACTTCCTTTTACTGCCAGGTAACCGCCGAATTAGATCAAGTATAACCATTCCTATCAAGATGAAAAACATCACGCCAAGTCCAAATCCTCCCGCAATGCGAGCAAATATGCTATTATTGGCAGCAGAATTCTTGGTCATGATGTATTTGGCTGTACTATTTTTTCTGATGGTCATTTCCTTCACCAAGATATCGACGTCGAATGTTGTCATGGTGCGACATCTACTGCTGCAATAGCGGCCTGTAACGATATATATATAGAATATACGGATATATATGTAACGATATATATATAGAATATACGGATATATATGTAACGATATATATATAGAATATACGGATATATATGTAACGATATATATGTAGAATATACGGATATATATTAGTGTTCGGTCCGAATATTCGAATGTTCGAATATTCGCTCGTAAAAATAAATATTCGAATATTCGAATGATTATTTGCCTATTCGAATATTCGAGAATAATCTCCGGGTAATTGTTTCCTGGTTTGTTATTAGTCTGAGGGTCTGTTAAAAGTATAGTCTATTTTCCACTGATCATAAACTAATTAATATGACGTAACTGTAACGTTAACGTTCTGATTTGATTGGCGTCATGAAATAATTTTATTGGCTAGGTGTAAACCAGACCGTGCTTGCATGTGGTCTTAGGAAGCGGACCTATAAGGCATCGTTTTGTTTTGTTTGCGCGTTGTCACTTGTGTGTATAATATGGCGTCAAATTCGAAGAAATCAGACATATGGACTCACTTCACGTGACGCGGTGCGATAGCTGATCACACTCTGCGACTTGTCCGACGATTTTTCTAGAAAATTCACGTTGAAAACGAAGTATTGTCAAAGAATAGCGACGGATGATGATTTAAACTACATCAAGAGTGTATATACGCCGATAAAAGCCTAAATGGATGAAAAGGATGTCGATAACAAGCGGAAAGCGTCCACTGAGTTGTCACCACCGGCGCCGCCATGTCAGCCATCACGGGAATTCTGCGGTAAGCCAGACTTTCGAACTGAAACATCGTTAGCAGATATATCCTCAGTCATTACAGATAGTCTAGCTATGGTAAATGAAATTCCAATAGGTATAGAATGTGAAATTGCTGAGAAAAATACGCAAAATGCTGTTGAAACGGACTTAGGTGATATTTTGAACACAACTGTACCTGCAATATGCACAAAAATGGCGGACAGTGATGCAACTTTTTCAAATAATACAGAGAACTTTAACGATCCTATATGTAGACAAAGTGATTTGAAAGACATTAAAGACTCCCTGAAAGAAATTACCAATCGATTAGGGAATATAGGATTACTGAGAGCTGATATTGATCACAGGGACTTTGTAGAAAATATATTTATAAAATATACATAAACAATACGACAAGGGGAGACACCTGTCGGCACCCAAAAACCACAGTAGCGTTGAATTCCGACTCGCAACACCGATTTTGGTAGTGTAAACGGCAATTTCGCGTATATTTCGACTAACAAATGTGATAGAAGCTCTCCTTACCTTGTTATATCATCAGAATAACCGTTTAAACGTGTTTTACAACTTTGAGGTGGGATAAAATCACCTTGCTTGACCATCAACATGCAGGGGAAATAACTCTATCTATCATACCACAATTGGTCTCTCAGAATAGGTCCCTCTATAAGGCGGTGTATAAAAGAAATGGTAACATTTCAACCTCGCAGATCAAGACTATCTTATATCATGTTCAACAACAATTTTAACATTTACAAGTATGCAATAATATATAATATAATAATAGATAATAAAATATGTAATTTAATGAGACCAATAATTTAGTAGTTTACAAATTATGAATGGAGTGCTCCTAACACAAATGGTTACAATACACCAAATGATTTACATAGGCCTCAGTGTTAACAAATCCCGTTGGCCTATATTCGCTGCAAAGCTTTGACCTGCACGAGTATTTGTAATTAAAGAACGTCCTTGTAGACACACAAAAATGTGCAAAAAAGTACTTGTTAACATGGTAGATCACACTGGAGCTTGACAAACGTCACACTACCCTTAAAATTGTGAAAAAAATGACATCGAAAAAAACACAAACACCTCCCATAAATTATTCGCCACTTGCACAGCCATAACCATTTACCATGTGGTTATATTTGATGTTTCTCGACGGGAAACACATCTGTGCATTTTTTCGTGCACTTTTCATCCATGTATCATTGACCATTCAGCTGCCAGAATTTTTTTTATGCTGATCCTAGCTTGGGGGTCCCAGGGGAAATCACTCTACTAATTTGTATTTGGTGTATTGTAACCAAATGAAGGACCTCAGAACAGAACTGTGTAGTTTACTGTGTCACGTTGCATTAATAAAATATTACATATGTACTTGTTCGGGTATGTGAAACTGAACAGATAGTATTCAGGAGCTATACCAACTGTAGGAATTTAGCATTCTACGAAGATCACCAGTAATCTGAAGCAAATGGACTGTACCACTCCATAGACAACGCGGCGATAAACTGACGAAAGTGATTTCACCATCGAGAGTCACTGCATTCAATTAATATATAAGAATGATGGTGTTTATTGTCAAGTTGGATATAATATTTGTAAAAAATACCTACTTTGAACAAGATTAATCTACATTTTTAATAGATCACCCTACTGGAGTGATCACATCACTTTAAAAACATGGAGCAGAGCCTGGCAGAGGCGACTAAAACGACATGCAGTTACATTCATGTTGCTGCACTCTGGTGTGATACCAGCAGGCAATAACTTATATGACCGAATACCGTATATTAGTCTCCAATATTGTCATTGATGATGTCGCTTACTGATTTAGACTGAAGTTTCGATTGTTTATCTTTCTCCACATTGGGACTTTCATGCATTAATTCTGCGAGTTTTAATAATATTTGGTGAACCAAATTGACGTAGAAGTGTAATAAATAGAGTAATCAATTAGTTCCGAGAATTACGTTAAATAATTCGCTCGAGGCATGAGACGTTTGGGTAAGAAAATGCACTCGTTTCTTGCCGACGTCTCTCGCCTCTCGTGAATTATTTAACGTAATTCTCGGAACCAATTGATTACTCTCTATATATTTGATGCAACTCAAGCATTTATACTAACTAGCAATCGATTTCGTTGTTTGCCAATTGTATTTCTGATTCATAATAAGTACCTGCTTGAATTTGATAATCTTCAGAGACACAAATCGAAAATGATATACATGTAGCTAACAATGTGGTAACAATTTCAGTAACTTTTTTTGCACAAAAAGCCATACAAAGTTATTGTCATTGTGATAAATCCACTCTACACATAGTTCTAATTTTTCATATATAACACCATATCATGCATAAGATAATTGATCATTGCAAATATATGTGCTAATTGTTTTTTCTCTCTTCTACCCAACTGTAATCCATCAGTTCATTAATCTTCTCATCATGCTCTTTATCCCTTTAGCTTAATCTACTCTTCCACTTCTCACTGACCACTATATGTAATCTGTTCTTTTCTGAGGAGATGGCTCTATATACGCATCTGATGCTTGTTGTCAAATCATCTTCCTCCCTTCTAGTCTCATGTGAGCCTATGCATAGGCCTACATGTGTCATGTTTTATAATTATATGTTTTTGGGAAGAAAATCACAGGTAAGAATATTTTATATATAACAAAACGTTCAAATCAAAATATAATATAAACTAGTATACACTTTAATTACAACTTAAAATGTTGTATTATGATAATAAAATAACATACAACAGAAAAATATATTTTAACATCCAAACGTTACACAGTGATATTCTGTTATTTTGTGAGGTCCTTCCTTTGTGTGAGGAACACTCCATTCACAATGTGCAATCTACTGAAATATTGGTTTCGTTAAATTATGTAGCATACCTGTAAATGTTAAAATTGTTATGTTGAACATGATATAAGATAGTCTTGATCTGCGAGGTTGAAATGTTACCATTTCTTTTATACACCGCCTTATAGAGGGACCTATTCTGAGAGACCAATTGTGGTATGATAGATAGAGTTATTTCCCCTGCATGTTGATGGTCAAGCAAGGTGATTTTATCCCACCTCAAAGTTGTAAAACACGTTTAAACGGATATTCTGATGATCTAACAAGGTAAGGAGAGCTTCTATCACATTTGTTAGACGAAATATACGCGAAATTGCCGTTTACACGACCAAAATCGGTGTTGCTAGTCGGAATTCAACGCTACTGTGGTTTTTGGGTGCCGACAGGTGTCTCCCCTTGTCGTATTGTTTATGTATATTTTATAAATATATTTTCTACAAAGTCCCTGTGATATTGATGGGCTGAAAACAAGAATGACCAAAGTAGAGACAGATGTGGGTGACTTGGATTCTAGAGTTAAAGTTATAGAAAGTGTTAAACCAGCTACACGAAGCGACCCACAGAGTATTCACAACATTATATTGGATAATGAACAAATAAAGAGAAGACTGGCAAAACTGGAAACTGAAAATGATGAATTGAAAACCACAATGAACTCTTGCTCTATAAAGATTGATGAAATATCAGCTACTGTGGTGGATTTGCAAGGGAGAAGTATGAGGGAGAATTTAATATTTACTGGCATAGAAGAAACCCAGGGAAACATGCATGGTGGGGATAACAAAACCACAATAGAGGATATTCTACAGGAGTTCTTCAAGGAAAAACTGAAGATAAAAGACCGTATACTAATAGACCGGGCACACCGAATTGGTGAGAAGAGTAATGACCACTCCCAGTGTAGACCAATTGTTGCAAAATTTACATTCTATAAGCAGAAGGAATTAGTGAAGAAAATGGCGAAGAACCTCAATTCTCAAGACAAAGTCTATGTGAATGAACAATTCCCTAAAGAAGTACAAAAGTACAGGAAAGAAGTTCTCTATCCCATGGTGAAGACTGCCAGAGATAAGGGCGATTATGCAAGAATTGTCCATGATAAACTTTATATAAATAACACGTTAGTGAACCCACCCAAGCCCCCACCATATAAGAATAAGGCCAATAAGGGAAGTGGGCAACAGGCTAGTATGCAATGAGGGTACGTGGGGAGGACCTACCTGCAAATTCTATCTTTGAATGTGTGTGGGATCAATTCAAAAGTATGTGAGCCAGAGTTCCTGGAATACATCAGTGCTTATGATATATTATGCTTTCAAGAAACAAAAACAGACAGCACTGATGTGGTCCGGGTTCCTGGCTACCATACAGTCTCAATGAAAAACAGAGCTGATATTGCTGTCTTTAGGTCGGGTGGTATAGGCCTACTGGTTAAGGACGAGCTTGTACATGTGGTAGAGTTGTTTGAAACTAGCGACACTAATGACATCGCTCAATGGTTCAAAATTAACAGTGACAATGGGAATCCCCCAATTGTAATTGGTAATATTTACGTACCCCCAGAGAATAGCAGGTATGCCTCCCCGGAATGGGCAAATAAGCTTTATGCAATGATTATTGAAAAGCTACTTATAACTGACAAAATTATCCTTATTGGTGATTTTAATGCTCGAACAGCTCAATTGATTGATTATGAAGATGAGGAAGAAATGATAGAATTAATTGATTATGGTGGTGGCTTGGATCAGTTTTCACTAACAAGAGTCTCACAAGATAGAAAGACAAATAATTATGGTTTCAAATTAATTGATATATGTAAGACTGCAAAACTACTTATATGCAATGGTAGAGTTGGAACAGACAGAGCAATTGGCACAACTACATTCAAAGACATCAGCCTAATTGACTATGTAATTTGCTCACCATTTGCATGCAAATTAATTAATGATTTGCATGTACATGACCAAGATAGTCTTTTATCTGATGCACATTGTCCCTTAACTGTGAAAATTTCAATATCATGCAATGAAGAAGAAATTCCTTCAGTAAATTGTACAAATCTGAATGAAACAATCACTATTAAACCATGGACAAGCGAAAAAGGTGTGCAGTTCTCCGAAACTTTCACAGATGATTCAGTACAGAATCTTGTAGAAATTTTGAATCAAATGCAAGATAATAGTGAATTGAGTGATAAAGAATTATCTGAATTCTCAGAAATTTTGACAAGTAACTTGTTACAAAATGCAACAGATGTATTGGGTTCCAAAAAGAAGAGGAACGGTGGGTTTCCAAAAAATAAATCTAAAGCACCATGGTTTGATAGTGATTGCTCCAACACAAGGAAGAAATATAGAAAAGCAAGGAAAATCTATCTGATCTATAAATCTCCCCAAAATCATACCAATTTGTTAGAATGTAGAAGGGCATATAAGGTCGCAATGCGCAGAAGTAAGTTCAAATACAATATTGAGTTTCAAAACAGAGTTGAGAGCCAATCCGAGGGAATATTGGAAACTTATTAATAGTATAGATGATAAAAAATGTCATCACCCCATGCCCTCAGTTGATGAATTCTATTCCCATTTTTCAAATGTTACAGGATGTGTTGATACTCCGCTCTCAGAGTCTGTAAAACCAAACTACGATACATCATTACTGAATCGAGATATTAATATCGAAGAGGTCGAAAAGGCAGTACAAGGTCTAAAAACAGGGAAAGCACCTGGAATCGATAAAGTTACAAATGAGTATATCAGAGGTTCCTACCCTAAAATGAAAATAGTTTATCTTAAATATTTTAATCTGATTCTCAAAACTGGACATATACCCAAAGAGTGGAGTATTGGACTTATTAAACCAATTTATAAATCTGGGAAATTTTCTTCCCCTGATAACTATAGACAAATTAAACTTGTCAGCTGTTTGGCCAAATTGTTTACTAGTATACTCAGTAAGAGAATATACTCATTCCTAGAAATAAATGGCATCCTCTCTGTAAATCAAGCTGGATTTCGGCCCAACTATTCCACCATTGACCACATACATACATTGAATTCGATGATTGAGTTAACCAATTCTATTAATGGTAGTTTATATTGTGCCTTCATAGACCTGTCTAAGGCTTTTGACAGTGTCTGGAGGAATGGTCTTTGGTATGAACTTATCTCATCAGGTATTGATGGAAAATTATTAAAGGTCATACAAAGTATGTATCAGGATATAACATCATGTGTTTCAGTTGATGAAAAGATTTCCCCCCTTTTTAAATGTCCAATTGGCGTGAGGCAAGGCGGAAATCTCTCCCCGATACTTTTTGCCCTATATCTGAATGATCTGGAGTCATACCTTGGCCAAAACTGTCAAAATCCCCTAGCTTTGTCAGCCTTGAGTGGTAAAGCAATGCACAGATTTGTTAAACTGTTTTCACTTTTATATGCTGATGATACCATACTCATGGCTGACACAGCTGAGGGATTAGAAGAAATCCTAGATTCTTATCATCAATACTGTCTAGACTGGAAACTCAGCATTAACTGCTCTAAAACAAAAATAGTTGTATTTGGCCAAGGGAAATATGAAGATGAGATCTTCTATATTGGAAATGAGCCTATAGAATTATCCAAAAGTTATAAGTATCTTGGGGTGACATTTAGCAATGAGAACCAATTATTTATTGATGAAAAGAAAAAAAGGTGTGCTGCGGCCAAAAAGGCCATGTTCTCACTCATTCACAAAATGAGAAAATCACATCTAACCTTTGATGTTATAATTGATATATATAATAAAGCAATCTTACCAACCCTCACGTATGGATGTGAAGTATGGGGATATGGTTCTAATGCTATGATTGAGACAACAGAGTTATGGTTTTTTAAATTCATCTTGGGCTTGAAAACTACAACACCGACTGCTATGGTATATGGTGAACTGGGCAGTGTGCTGCGGCCAAAAAGGCCATGTTCTCACTCATTCACAAAATGAGAAAATCACATCTAACCTTTGATGTTATAATTGATATATATAATAAAGCAATCTTACCAACCCTCACGTATGGATGTGAAGTATGGGGATATGGTTCTAATGCTATGATTGAGACAACAGAGTTATGGTTTTTTAAATTCATCTTGGGCTTGAAAACTACAACACCGACTGCTATGGTATATGGTGAACTGGGCATAATCCCAGTTTCAACTATAATTAAACACAAAATGTTATGTTACTGGACCAGAATAATTGAAGGCGAAGGCTGGAAATTGACAAAAAATACTATATGATTCAATGATTTGTAGTAAAAAAAACTAAGCGTGCCTTTAAATGGGTGAATGGCATCAGAAAAATATTAAATGAAACTGGAATGTCATTTATTTGGAGTGACCAAAATTTATGTAGAAGTAAATGGTTCAAAAATGCAACAAGGGATAGACTAAGAGATATGCACATGCAAGAATGGAGGGGTAAACTTGATACTTCTAATAAATACATATTTTATAGAGCAGTTAAACACAATTATGCAATGGAACCATATCTCAAATACTTCAACCAATCAGATGCAAAGGTCATAGCAAGATTTAGAACCAGAAACCATAGACTCCCTATAGAAACTGGTGATTGGGAGGAATTGGATCTCTCAAAGAGAATTTGTAAAGCCTGTAATGAAGGTATAGGTGATGAATATCATGCTATTTTAGTGTGCAAAAAACTCAAAACACTCCGAATGAAATGTATGGATAAGTACTTCTATGAAAGACCAAGTGTGTTCAAACTAAATGAGTTATTTAATTTGAACACTGATAAATTAAAGCCAATTGTAAGACTTATCAGAGAAATACCTAAGATTTTATGTGCTTAGAAACACTAATGATTTACAATTTAGCAGCCCCAACCCCTATCAAATGAAATGTGAATTTCCGCATACACAATACCCACTTATATGAAGTGAGAATGACATAACCCGGGAATTAAGGCCCACTATATGTACTAGTGCTTCAGGCACTAAACATTACAAACCCGACTATACATGTTGCTGCATATGGCAACACCATCGATATTGATGGAATTATAGCTAACCGTGATGGCATGGCGGCCATGTAAGACTAGCACCAGACTGAATTGACCTCTCATATGGAGAGTATACTTAAAGGTACGGTTGGCCTTGAAGGTGGGTATCCTGTGAAAATATTTCCACCCGTCAAAAACCGCCACAAACAGAAAGAACATCAAAATGTAGACAGACTTTGTCCGTATACAAATAAGAAATATCGCATAAACAGTATGTTATTGTCATATATTTGACCATTGTTATGTAAACAAAAGCATAAAAAGTAACTTTTCTGGTGTTTGTTTATATTATGATGGTAAACATAAAGAGCGCTCTTTGTTGGTGAATTCCTGATATGGAACTAATAAAGAGCGTTTATGTCATTTGTGTGTGATTAGCCAGTAGCATTGTGCTGTCTTCTGTAACACAATCAGGCTCTAGCTTAGGTAAACTATAGTAGGTCTTTATGATAACATGCTGTTTACGCGATGGTCATGGTATATATGAACGAAATTGTATACGTTTTAATGTTTTTCTGTTTACGGTGTTTGGAACAAATATGAATATTTTCGACAATTAAGGCCGCACGTGCCTTTAATTGTATAAATTGTGTATATATTTTCATTATAAATTACAAATCAAATCTAAAATAATTATTATTTGATTTGTAATTGCATTGATTACGTATCGGAATTCACAACTTTGCCGGTTTTATAAGATTTTGTTCAACATGATTTTTTACAAAGATGGCCAAATGTGTTACCTTATCATTGTATAAAAATGTATATGATGTTTAATCATAAATTTGATAAATAATAATCATCATGTCTGAACATAAAACCTCTCACTCTGGCTCAACTACATTAGTCTGAGAATGGTGGAACAGAGTGAGAGGTGTTAAACGAAGTTCCTTGACACTTGGGCTGAAATTGTATTTAATGGCCGATTGTGCCATCTGTGGATGAGTTAGGTATATTCCAGTGTAATCTATAATATAATTTATTATTTAAAATTAAGGAATCTGCATATACTTTTGTGAATAAATCATTAACAAGTGTCTGGAAACTGTAGAGCATACTTGTAAACCGTACCACTAGTATCAAGTGGACTATACTCACCCTTTGAGCAGCATATATATTAGTCCTTCAATCTATCATGAATTCCCTTGTGACTAATTGCCATTAAAAAGCACTGCGGTGTGAACTGAGCTGAATCTGACACAATGTATCAATACTACCATGTTTCAATATATATCCGAATGTGCGAACATATTGAATTTAATACCGGTAACAATTGAATTTGATTTATTATTATTGACGGAACTTCGGAAGTAAAATATAAGTTGAACGTTCTCCGTATAGCAATTAACACAAATGTCGAGTTTCCACAGCATAAATCCACATTGGATGATAGGAAATAAAATCCTGATGAAAAAATAAACATTCCGACCACTTTTGTCGCACTGGTACACACGGCACAATCGTTTCGACGATTCTGCGACCAATTCCACGATTCTGCGGCTTGACAACCACGGTGCTGCGGCAATTTAACGATTCTGCGACCAGGCCGATGCGATAAAAACTAAAAAAAAATTAAAGAATGAATAAATCCAGAAATATGTAGGTATATGTACCATATATTATATTTCTATTAGGTACGGCGATCTTCGATTCGATAATCGATAGAGAGTTCAGCACTAGACAGTTAACACAACAATACATAATCTTTGACACAAATAGACCGGTTGTTCTGGTTTTACACACATCACTGAGTGAAATTCGTCTTCAGAGTTTAGAAAAAATATATAATGTCCTATAAAACTGAGTGGAAACCAAATAATAACATATCCATACGTCTTTGGGTGATTTTTCACAACTGATGTTAACCTCAGTTCTGTGATTGATGGCGCTGTGTCCATATTTGCGGGGGTATCATCGCATTCAATTGACAACGCCGATGAGTCGACTATGACAACGACGATTGTGCGACCAGCAATTGAAATTTCATTAACTTGTGCTCACGAGAAGTCGTTTTCTAATGAATGGCACGCTCGCTATAGACATGAATACGCATATGAATCACACGACCTCAAGCCTACGAGATTAAGACTCTTTTATTTGGAGCCAGCTGAGGAAAATAAAGTAATGTCGAATCGTATATTTCTATACTGTACATGTTTAATTTCCATATATGTGCACCACACATTACATGATTTAAATTGCCTTTCCGCCTATCCAACTTTCCTTCCGTCTGTCTGTACGCAGTCGACTCACAATGTCTCGGTATTTTCTTATCGCCAACATGTCTTATTCCCAGTTGCGTTGTGGTATCGATGGTGGAGAATGGTCGCCTTAGAAATTAACTCCACACATGAAACTTAATATATATGTATAAATATATATATATATATATATATATATATCTAGGGAGAAAGAGGGGAGGGGAGGGAGATATGAGGGGAGGGAGAGAGGAGGGGATGGAGAGAGGGGAGAGAGATGTGAGAGAGATAGGGAGAGAGATATGGAAATGGGGAGGGATAGATAATCTCTAATGTGTTTTTTCAAGCTGACTTTAAAATGGACAAGGTTAATAAATTATTTTGCAAATAACTGGGACGAATTTGAAATCCATTTTATCACATAATCATATTTTAAGAAGGAAAACGAGCTAAAAAGACGGATGAACAAAAATAATATTGATTTCCTTACCACAACACAAGAGGAAGTAAAGACACATTCAAGACAAAATAATGTTCCATTTTAAATGTGTTTTTTTTTCACTTTGGCAAAGTTGTATATATTGTATCATTAAAAGATCCTAATATTGCATATTTCCTTATATCCACTAATGATTAATATGTGCGTGCTTCCCGGGACACTTGACATCACACCCGCAATGACCGCGCGGATTAATAGTACTTTCGAAAAGCCGCGCATGACACCAACATTAGATATTGGAAATTTTGGTCCCAACTCCTTTGCATTGACGAAAATAGATACAAAAACATAGAGGCAAATTGGGGGACTATATTTTTTCGTCGCCAGCCAGAGTGCGCTATTCTGTCGTATACCTTTGTGTAGCGTCTCGACCGACACCGTAAATATATCCATTGTGCATGCATTTTCAGCTTCTTTTAAAGATTTTGATATTTAAAAAAAGGGTATAAAGAAAGTTATCAAACTCGTTTTATAAAATGTTATATCCCAACATTTCTCGTTGGGGATCCTCTATATAAATCATTTATATCATCCGTCCTTAATTACCGCTATATATTTTCCGTGAACGCGGACATGTATTTCATGAATATTAAAAAATCATTATATGGAATGCACCTCCAGAACTTTGACACGTAGACTTAAACCGCGGAATGGGGTCTGGGTAATCCAATATGGCCGCGACTCGGTGATCTCGCTTATTCTAAGATGTGGTGCAGAAAATGATAAAAAATTGGGCGCAATGGATATGAGGGTCATATATTTTGAACGCATCGTAAAGCATGACATAGTTACAGAAAGACACACACACTCAGCTTTTATATAGATATTAGAAGGTGACCCAACTTCGTCCGGGCTTTGACCTTGAATTGTCCATTTTGAAGGTCAAGGTCAAGTGGGGTCACGATTTGACCAGTCCAAAACACTGCCCGGACAAAAGTACCCGACAAACGTGCCCGTCGAAATCCATCCGGTTTTACCCGACTTGACCTTGAATTGATCATTTTGAAGGTCAGGTCGGGGTCACGATTTGACCCGTCGTCCAAAACACTCAGTGGACAAAAGTAACCCAATGTATCAAATTTCGTGAAAATCCCATCAAAATTCTCGATTTGACCTTGAATTGACCCGTCGCACGCATATGGCTGTTTCTATAGTCTATATGAAAGTCTATCGAGTACGAAGTAATGTTACGGCTGAAGATTAGCCGGAATGCGAAAATACAAAATTCGTGTTGTCGATAAATATTTTTACAGTTTTCAAAACAATGTATCAAATAAAATTCATACTATATGCATACTAGTCCAACATACTCATTTATAGTCAATAGTCAGTGGTTGGCTTGGGTTTACGACCCGTATCAACATATATTTTTACACGAGCATGTGTGTCACGCTTTGTCCAATCCACTATATCTCTTATGTGACTTGGTCTCTATAGCTTCACATGTGGGGATCATGCAGTAAATACACAGTACTGTATTGAATCCAGGACATGTGCATTGTACAACGAAGGCACTGTTCCAAACATTTATTGATGCAGCATACACGGGCTTATACGCATAAATAAGCTGTCCGATGACAGTGCAGTGACCAATACATCGTATACAAATGAAAATTACCGTTCAACGAGTCGCCCAATCGTCGTTGTCATGGTCGAAGCGGGGCGTTGTCAAATAGTTGACACCGTTACTGCATTTCTGTGTATAGTTTAATTGAATATTGCGTCAACGGGGGTACGAATTTGACAAATAATACATTTATGCTTATCAAAGCTTACGTTGGATGTTAATTTTCGCACCGTTAATGTCCCCTTGTAGCCCAAGAAATTACTTTTGCGATCGGTTCGCGGTTTGATCGGATTATCCAGACTTGACCGAGCCGATTGTGACTCATTTTATGTATAGATCTCATCTTCGTATGTATTCCATGAATTAACCTGGTGGACCTGCAAAGTGTACTCTACACGATGCATGCAAGAAGAAGCCCACTTTTATCGTCCCAATTCAGTAAAAGGCCTCTTTATCTATGTTTGTCATAAAATATCACGTATAATAAGGCCGCAGAATCGCTGAACTGCCGCAGCACCGTGGTTGTCAAGCCGCAGAATCGTGGAATTGGTCGTAGAATCGTCGAAACGATTGTGTCGTGTGATCACTAGGTCACTGACGCGACTCGCCCAGACACCGCATTCCATTTATAAGCAGGTCAGCACGTGCTGACCTAATTACACGACCTTGACACAAGTGAGGCTAACTACCCGGTATGCCCAAAGACCAATAAAGAGGGACATGAGTTAAATTGCCACTGATCTGGTGGTCCGATGACCCGAATATATTAATATAATTTAAAATATACCATGCCAAATCGTAATTATCACAGATATATTGCTGACCAAAAATATTATTGCATGCCCTATTATATGACCTATATGCCGTATATGGACCATTACATTATATGAAATGATTGCTTCTAAAAGTTAGTTGAAACCTGTAAAACACGTAAAATTTAAAGGTACTCAACCCGTAAAGAGGGTCCCCATCTCAACAGATTCCAACAACAACAATCCGATCAGAGGGTCCTATATTACTATTTCTTTGGCTTTGGGGGTAAAAAATATTTGATTCGAGTCGAGAAACCCATCAAACAAAGCTCAGAGTTATTAGATATTGATTTTTCAAATTTGTTATGTTCTCGAGATGAGTACCAATAACTGCCGTAATCTGCTCTGGATGTGTACCTCAAATCTATTCAAACAGACAAGGATGAATAACTCTAAAATCAAGTGGTAATTTTAACTAAATTTTGACTGAGTTCTGGGCCAGATAGAATTCCCGATAATGAAAAATAATAGATTTATAAAATCGATATCTAACAAATCTGAGCTTTGATGGGTGACTTCCTCGACTCGAATCAAATATTTTTGACCCCCGAAGCCATTGAAATAGTAATTGAGAGGAGTTTTATCGGGTTGAGTATATGTTCTCCTATGAATGAGAGGTGTAAGGCGAGTAAGACAGTGAGTAACACCAAACAGTGCACACCACCCTATTGCAGATACATGTACGAATACACCCTTTCAATGATAGGCTTAATTAACTAAGATAATCCGTACAAATTCAAAATATGATAATATGTATCTATAGAGCAATAATTGTAATCCGTATTCAATTAATGTATTTAAAAATGAATTGCTAGTGGTGGTGGGTGGTTTTAAGTACGCATGTGATGGCACTGGGCCCTGCCTGATTATCAGCTGCCATGTGTCGCAACACGACACTGGAAGGGATAGTCAGTGGGGGCCCAGATCATTTTTTGGAAAGTCAGGATGCGTGGTGTGATCGTTATGGTGGCGCGTGCGTGATGTATATTGTATTTTGATTTTGTATTTTGTATTTTGTCTTGTATGTCATATATTTTCTTGACGAAGGCAATAAAACTATTGAACTCACATTGGATGCCAAAACTTAGTTATTAGTTATTGTGGCACTGCGACCAACTTGTGGAACCATGCATGCATGGGACATTGACTACTTGAACTTCATAAACAGATAAACTCTTGCTATTAAGCCAAAAGACTTGTTTTCTCTCTTTTTTTTGCGTATAGCATGTGCATGTTATTTCATTAAATAATAAATTGGTTCCAAAATATGTTATCTTTATAATTTTATAATTTATCTAAATATTCGAATACTATTCGAATATTCGCTCGTTATTCGAACCGAATATTCGAATACCGAAATCCGTCGAATACCGAACACTAATATATATAGAATGTCTGAAAAACAAATTGACATCATCAGTGAGATTGCCGGTCAACTTTGAGAGTGCGTGTGATGAATCGGCAATTCATCGAGTGGTGAAAATTTGTCTTTCGGGCATACTATCCGTATATTTTGTTTATACCACGATAATTTATAAACACTTACGTATAAATTAATTTTAATGCCATAAAACGTGACCAGAGCCACACTCTTATAATCCCGTATATGAAATAACCTCTCGCGTATATACTGTACCAGTAACTCGCTCAAGTTCACGCGCATGGCGTTTTGGGATTTTTATCGCCTGTGAATGTGTGTGAACTGGATTGAATTGCCAAAAATGGACTACCCATCGCCTATATGGCTAACATGACATATACGGTAAGGTCGCGAAAGGTAAAACTGAGTTCCAACTGTGTGTATATCTATTTCACAGAAAAAGAAACGGCGATCTAACTTATATGCAATAGCGAAGCCGCGATCCACTGTTGCAAGATGTGAGTGAAACCCCAAGGCATACTACTCCCTTAATTAGGTACCCAAATACGAAACTAAATGTCCCATTATATATCTCTACACGGTAATATCCCATAACATTTTATTTCATTTTGCGAGTTTCGTTACAAACCACATTAATTTCCAATGATAGATACGACAATTTTACTTTTTCAAAAACTATATTCGATACCTTGAAATGGAAACCGACGTTCTCGATATATTGAATAATCCAAAAATCCATTCGGTTTCTCTCGGTATTCAACACGATATCGAATAAACGGTATATTATCGAAATACCGTGCAGCCCTACGATCTATATATATGTGTGGTACCGCAATACACAGTTAATGCCGAATAGAGCAAATGTTTATCCTTTGCCGATGTTCACATATAGTAAAATGCCATGCAGATGGCGGGATAAAATGATATACAATGTATGGTCAAAATTGCCAGGGAGAATCACAGCCCGTAAAATAGGACGGAGTCACACATTCGATTGTAATTATAAATTTTTAACTATATTGAGGATAAACCACACGGTTATACCACGATGAATATCTAAGTAGTATGACTTCACTTACTCACACACTCACTCTAATCAATGCAATGTTTAATCAATACCATAGTTGTACGCTCGTTTTTTTTTTTAAAGGACGAATTATGTTATTTGTCCGTCCGTCTGCCTTCCGCCCATCCATCGAACCGTTCGCGTTTGGTTTCCGGATGATAACTTAGATAGTCTCAACTGAATGGAGTGAAATTTGTTATGTGGGATTACTAGCACAAAATACAGGTTCCGCCCGCCAATTTCCACCAGAGTTATGCCCCTTTCTGTTCGAATTTGCACTCAATGTTCGTTCCGGGTGATAACTTTAGTAAGTCTGAACTGAATGGAATTAAATTTGGTATGCGAGTTTACTATAGTCCAAAATACAGGTAAAGTTCGAGTTTGGGTTCCGCCCGCCAATGTTCAGCAGAGTTATGGCCCTTTGTTGGAATTAAACAACGGGCGTATTTTGTCACACTCTAGCAATGCTGTTGTTAATTTTATGTCGGAGTTGGAACATGCTAGTTACTGAATTATTAACTTAATTCCGCGCCTGAACAAAAACTAAATGCAACCCAAATAAAGAACCAAATATACATGTTTTTTGGTTCTTCACGAAGAACCAAATTAAAGAACCAAATGAAGATCAAACATGTTTTTGTTCCTCGAAGAACCAAATTAAAGAACCAAATTAAAGGACCAAATTAAAGGCCCAAATTAAAGGACCAAATTAAAGAACCAAATAAAGGACCAAATTAAGTACACAACAGACATTCTGGTTCCTCGGAACCAAACTTGTTTTAATGTTGAGGGGATGACCAAAGTCACTTGCTGTCGTTCTCTATCTGGTTCCCGGATATAACCAGAACATGGAACAAAATAGTTCCTTGGGTTCCCCATTTGGTTCATTAAATGCCTACTAGGAAACAATGACGAGTGCTTGTGTAAACCATGTTCCGTGACACTGTGTGTAGGTTATAAGCACGCTTGATGTGTCTTTGTTTCTGAATGTTCTATATATTATTCGTAAATGCGTTATACCGTTTAAAAATGATATTACACGATGTTGGTTCACCGGATAAACCCAGAAGATCGGAAAATGTTCTGATGTCTGAAAGAGATATCGAATTATATTAATACAGTTATTGCTCCATACTTCCCACCCTATTTCTGACATGAGCAATAGAGTTACCCCCACTAGCAATCAAATGATCAGAGTCTAATACATATGACTCGAAACAGTCTATATCGTGTGTACATTTGTATTTCAAAGGAATCCCGCTTGATTTAGGGTACGTTCATATGCTGGCAATATTTCACTGCAAACTGCAAAAATGCCAGGTGCAAAATTACCAAAACGGATTAAATTCTCCCATTTGTCAACAAATCAGCGTTAGTTGTGATCAACGAACGACAGCGGTTTTTGCGTGATTGGTGATATCGCTGAGTTGTTCACAATATATTAAGAACACAGTGCGTGTTGGTATTCTTAGGCCAGTCAAAATAATGTTACTTGATAAGTTGGAATGTGAGATCGCTGCGGCAAGTTCCATCGATGGGATGTTGCTGATATATGAGTACCATAAACGCAACCTAGAGAGGAGATGGTGGGTCCGCACTTGGCTCAAAGTAGAAATCGAGAAATCCCATTGGTACCCAGTACTACCCACCGCCTTGTATTGGTGTTTTTTAACGGCTACCACAAGCTTTAAAACTGTCGATGGAAATTACTAACCTAACATCCATGATTGGCAATTCACTCAACAAAATTACACCACTGTATGCATGAAATGTCCCCATTGTAACATACATACATTATTAAATCTGAATGTCTATTATAAAACTGTCCAACCATTTGATATTCCCATCGTAACACCCCTAAAGTTGATAATTCTCAACTGATTGCTATACTTCAGTAAAACAATTCGGTTTTTCGGTCTAATCACAAAAAATATCATACCTATTACAGTACTGTTTGATATATCAAATTATCAGCACAAAATTCAAACCATATTGGTCGGAAGTTTCCAACTAATATTGTGTCAGGCATGAAATGTCCAACTTTCGGGATCCACCCCTGACACACGTCCCTGGTGGGAAAGTATTGCCTTGATTGAAATAGGTTTACTTGAGCATCGCAGTCTTGGCTAGACGATGTTAACACGGGTTTCAACCCCCACATGGGCGAAAATCGGGACCTCTCAATGTGCCATACCGTTCGATACGTGGCAATGTCGATAATAAATGAGAACTTTTGAAACAACGAATACTCATACTGTGTCCGTGCCTCCATAAATCTTATATACGTTTGGTGAAGTTGGCGGTACTGTTTGTGTCCATTTTGCCAACCCTCTTCCCCTAGCTCCGACGTTTCTGACTTGAGAACTACCACATTCGGGACTCTTTATGAGATTCCTCGCGAATAACGGTGAAGCGTATATACATGTATAATTAAGTGTGTATGACAATAGTCGAGAACAAACTGTTCTACCAATGCCCCTCTCCGATACACAATTCGTACCAAGGACAACGGGGACACTAGCAATTATTGTTAGTGGCCTCGTTTTGTGGTAACCGGCTAAGAGGCACACGCCGTTATCACAAATCATCGTTGATTGTTGTCAGCCAGCCACGACGGAGCACGAGCAAGTCGGCAGCCGGCAAAAATGCCAGCTTACAAAACGACAACCGGGCGTGGCATTTTTGCAGTGCAATTTTGCCAGCGTATGAACGTACCCTTAGTCTTCCCCATATCATCTAACCCAAAAACGCGTGGACATATTGTTAAATTTTAGACTGGGACATTTACTTTATTTTACTTAAGTAAAATAAAATGTCATTTTATTTTACTTAAGTAAAAGTGTCATTTTATATTGCTTAAGTGAAATAAAGCGCCATCTACATGATTTTATTTTACTTAAGTAAAATAAAATGGCACACTAATTTTATTACTTAAGTGAAATAAAATGACCATTATGTTACGCCCTTTTTATTTTACTTAAGTAAAAAAGAATTGTACTTAAGTTAAAACATGTTTTTTTTGCTTAAGTAAAATTGTTTTTACTTAAGTGAAATAAAAATGACCGTTATTTTACTTAAGTAAAATAAAATATGATTTTATTTCACTTAAGTAAAATAAAGTGTCATTTTATTTTACTTAAGTAAAATTAATATTAAATAGCGGTTTGGCTTGCCATAAAGTTGATGTAATAGTGGATGTTTTATTACAGCATGTTTAGTTTTATCAAGCAATGTCTAGTTTATTTTAAATAGCTTTACATTTTAAAGGCGTTTTATTCTTACAAGATTGTTGGAGTTTCCACACTAGTTTCCAGTTTATTTTTATAATTTTGATGAAAATATATGATTCAGGATCTCACTAAATGTTTTCTAAAAATGCCCATGCCGAGTTCTTTCCAGCGCGTGGGTGTCGGGAAGGAAATTTCATCTTACTGTCCAATATGCAACATGCCATAGCTGAATGTCATCTCCACTAAGGCCTGTATATGCGGTCCGATATGGCAAGCCAAACCGCTATTTAATATTAATTTTACTTAAGTAAAATAAAATGACACTTTATTTTACTTAAGTGAAATAAAATCATATTTTATTTTACTTAAGTAAAACAACGGTAATTTTTGTATTTCATTTAAGTAAAAATTTTTTTTACTTAAGTAAAAATAACCATGTTTTAACTTAAGTGAAATTCTGTTTTACTTAAGTAATAATAAAAAAGGGCGTACATAATTTTGAATTTTATTTCACTTAAGTAAAATTAGTGTGCGTTTTAATTTTACTAAGTAAAATAAAATGCCATTTTATTTTACTTAAGTAAAATAAAATGACACTTTATTTTACTTAAGTAAAATAAAATGGCATTTTATTAAATCAAACCACGTAGATGGCGCTTTATTTCTCTTAAGTAAAATAAAATGACCCTTTTTTTTTACTTAAAATAAAGTAAAGTGTCATTTTATTTTACTTAAGTAAAAATAACGGTCATTTTTTATTTCACTTAAGTAAAAAACAATTTTACTTAAGTAAAAATAACCATGTTTTAACTTAAGTACAATTCTTTTTTACTTAAATAAAATAAACAGGCCGCAACATAATGGTCATTTTATTTCACTTAAGTAAAATTAGTGTGCATTTTAATATTACTTAAGTAAAATAAAATGTCATTTTATTTAAAATAAAGTAAAATAAAACCATTTAGATGGCGCTTTATTTCACTTAATAAAAATAAAATGACACTTTATTTCACTTAAGTGTAATAAAGTGTCATTTTATTTTACATAGCGGTTTGGCTTGCCATAGTCCGAGTAACATACATATGGTGTTTTGCAGTTAAGATATGTTTAGAATTGTTACACATCATATATTTCTGGGTTTTTAAAGGCTCCAGTAAAACATTTATGAGAGGGTGTAAAAATGTGCTTTTGCTGTTTCGACCACCCACCCACCCATCCCGGCATACCTTCCTGCAAATATTTACCACCCCGGGACATCCATTTATTACTGTTTTGAAGACACATGCGACCAACGGGGACTCACCGGTATAGGCTCAATACCTGATTGAGTATTCATGTGACAACGAGGGCAATGTCAGTGGCTATTCAGATACGTTCGCCCTTTCGAAGGTTTTGTCTGGGTAAATACGGGAGACACATAAGATCAGTTTTCATTGAGTCACACCATTATGTCTATATATGACAGAAACAATTCCATGCGTGATGCGAACAAAGACGTTATAATTTATAATCATATAAAAATAAAATATTAGGTACGTCCCATGCATTCACCTACCATGTGCTATCGGGAGTCCATTCTGTGAATCTGCACCAGTTGAAGGCAAAGTTGCAGACGATGACGGTTGCATGGTTGATCTCATAGATGGCTCAGTTCTGTGTGTTGCTACTGTTGCTGCTATTGACGATGACACCAATGGTAGTAGTGTTGTCGTCATTGTCGTCGTCGTGGTTGTAGTAGACGTCGTTGTTGTTCTCGTCTTCGTTGTGGTAATGGTTATTGCTGTTGCTTCGGTTGTCGTAGTTGTTGTTGTTGTTGCTACTGTTGTTGTTGGTGTCGTTTTTGTTGTTGTTGCTGCTTCTGTTGTTGTTGTCGAAGTTGCTGTTGTTGTTGGTGGTGGTGGTGGTGGTCTCGTTGTTGTTGCTGCTGTTGTCGTTGTTGTTATTGTTGCTGCTGTTGTTGTTGTTGTTTTCGTAGAAGTTGTTGTTGTTGGTACTGCATGGAACACATTTCAGAATGAATTACTAATCAAGTATGTGTATATGGACGTGAAGCTTATCTAGCCAGTGCTAACTGATGCTCAGCAATAATAATCGGTTATTTATAATAATTATGATATGATATGAAAATACTGAGTTGCGCTTTACATAGAGGTAATATACAGTCAATATGTCTTCTTGAACAAATGAGTTCTCAATAGTGTTTTGAGCATTTCCAGATTCCCGCAACGTCTAATTTCTATATCTGAATTATTCCATATAATGTTCCATCCATACGTAACCAAACCCTCTGTCGCATCCCTGCATGCGTGTGACCAGTCTTGAGAACATGCACATGAAATTTGAAAAATGTGAAATGGTGTCCATGCAATATAAGTATGTTGCCCAACCCCGCCGCGTCCCCTACATGAGTACGCATAGCCCAATCCCCTGTCGCCACGTCCCTGTGACAAACCCATGTGAACAAACATACATGAACATACACGGAACGTTCAAACAGACGCAACAGTGTCCCGTGCAATATAAAACCCATGTCGCGGCGTCACTGTGACCAGCCTTGAAAACATACACTTGGAATGTTCAAATAGACCCAACTGCTGGCTTCCAAGCAATATAAGTACGCACAGCCAACCCGCTGTCACCGTTTCCCTGCAAGTGACCATGCAGTCCTTGAGAAGATGCACATGAAATGTTCAAACAGACCCTGCAGTGCCCCATATACTATAATTACGTACTGGTACACCCCAACCACCTGTCCTCCGCGTCCCCTGCACTAACCGCCACCCATATATGGCAAATTTTAACGTGGGATAACCCATACTCCACGTCCCCTGACACTAAGGATGTTCAAGACTTAGATAACATGAGTTGGAACAACAATGGTAAACTGTGTGCAAAAAAGGAGATGTGACGACAGGGGTTGGATGTCACTCCCCACTTTTCAACATTTGGAATTTTCAATACATAAGTTATAATATAGGTTGATTATTTTGGCAAAAAACTGTTTCGATAGATTAATTTCGGTATGTCCTTCATGTAAGAATGCACTAACCCTAACTGTAACCCTAACCCTAGCCCTAAAACCCTAGCTCTAACCATACCCCTAAACCTAACCCTAACATATATGGAGAATGGAGTGCGGTGCGTGGTTTTTGTATTCTTACATGAAGGATATACCTTAATTTCCCAACCAATAATTTAGAGTACAATATTTAAAAACAATTTTTTTACAAAGACTATATTGTAGATTTAAATGGTCGTGCGTTGGAATTCAAACTCAGCATCGAGAAGATGCAAATGAAAATTAGTTAAGTTACGAAAACTGATTGGTTGATAGGGTGGTCGACATCCCCTCCCTCCCTCCAACGAGGGATCTCGAATGCGTCCATGAAATAGGTCACCCCTTTCTCAGACTTGGCTGATGGCGATAAAGTGCAGATTTGTCAATTATCGCAGAAACGAATTGAAATAAAAGAGTTGTTGAAATGTCGGGCCGCCGACAGACAATGGGAGTACAGTAATGCCCAAAGTAATTGACCACTTAACCACAGCAGAATTATTGGTAATTTTTCAGGATTTAGTAGGAAATATGGCTTGTTGCCATTCATCGGAAAGCTCTCACTATATTTCCGACTAAATCCTGAAAAATTACCCATAATTCTGCTGTGGTTAAGTGGTCAATTACTTTGGGAATTACTGTAAAAGGAAGAAGTTATATATGTTTACTCAATCATAACAGCATGTTAATTAAAGGTTCCGTGATGGTGTTTCTGGTGTATTCCTTTTGTCCCGTAAGTATAGCCATTATATGTTATCTCGGCAGGACACAGACAGGACACTCGAGTTGCACAGACGTCATCTAATGTATACAGCTGAGGTTGGCTTAGTCCAAGTCTTCTCGTACTAAAACCAGCTAAGATATTGGGATGGCGAGATGCTGGTGTTTAGTCCGAGTTCGCCTCCATAGGCTTGCTATAACACGAGTTACGCCCAGGGTTTGTGGCGGGAATTTGTGGTGTATTTTACTCGATTTACCTCACATATCAATACATGATGCTATATACATCGGAAAGATTGACATCTTATGGTCATAATGGTGTATCATGTTAAATTACACATATAATATTCCGGTTGATTGCCACTAACATCGCTTTGTTTTATATACTTGTTTACGTTTTAACCGAAAGCCGAAGTGTTCCGAAGAACTTCGGCATAGTCCTGAGTTTGTTTTGGCCGGGACGAATTTTGATACAAACAAGATGGCAGTCCCCATATCTATTCTAATGTTCGTTGTGTTTACACTGTTTTAAACTGTGAGAGGGTTGTAATTCCCGTAATTTATTTAATGTATTACATGTATATCTTCAATGTTTACTTAATCTATTTATTTATTTATTTATTGACACACATAATTACGATTACAATGGAGAATGCATCGCCATGTGCGTGGTTAGTCGAAAATCTACGGAATATTTTCACCGGAAAATGACAAACACAGTTCGCGAGGTCAACTGAGTTCGCATACTTTTAAAAATATGTCAACGCTGAGGTAAATGTCTCTTTTCACATTAAATTACCGCTTTCAATTCACAACTGATGTGGGTTTCAGATCAAATAGCATGTCTTCTGCGGAAAAAATCCGTTTATTGTCGCAATTGTGATATTTTATTTCATATAATTGTGGTTTAACTCGTGTTATAGAAAGCCTATGGAGGCGAACTCGGACTAAATTCAAGCATCTCGCCATCCCAATATCTTAGCTGGTTTTAGTACGAGAAGACTTGGACTAAGGTTGGCTAAAATTATAAAATAACCATTTAACATTATTATAATGGTCCGATGTGTTCGTAATTGGATCGTGCTAAAAGGGAATTTGCTTCTCTGCAAAAACATACGTACGAGTACCTGAATGGTTACTGAATCACCCCTGGTCAAGTGGTCCTGATAATGTGCTATGATGCGGTTGGGTCCTGCTGAATTCCTATGATGTTTTTAGGGCAAACTGATGCTGTTAACAAAAAAGTACCATTATATTTTTTTAATTTGTCTTTTCGCGGTGTTCCGATAATCTGAAAATACCTGCAAGAAAAGCCATTATGCGTATCCTTGAATATGAAGCGACACAATGTATATAAGACTTGTTAGTTTTAACTGCATGACGTTCTAGTTGTATATATTTTGTTCTTTCTGGTGACCTTTGTCATGTGAAACTAATCATATTATAATCATTGTTCTTTTTAATAATATTATAATCACTGTTCTTTTAGTCTAATTAAATTCATGTAAACACAGAGATGGCTACATATCTGTTTAGTGGGAAATACGGGACATGTTTTATCAAGTTTGGTATTATCTCTATTCTCGTCCCTGACCCTGTTCGGTCATAACTGAAATTTCAAATGTTGAAAAGTGGGGGGGGGGGGGGGGGGGGGGTGACATCAAATCCCCTGTCGCCACATCCCCTTTTTGCACACAGTTTACCATAGTTGTTCCAACTCATGTTATCTAAGTCTTAAACACCCTTAGTGTCGGGGACGTGGAGTATGGGTTTATTGGGTTATCCCACGTTATCTCATAAAATTTGCCATATATGGATGGCAGTGAGTGCAGGGACGCGGATATAGGGGATGGGTGTTCTAGTACGTAATTATAGTGTGTGGGACAATGCGGGGTATGTTTGAACATTTCATGTGCATGTTCTCAAGACTGGTCACATAATTATGTTCCTGGTACCATGATCATGGCAATTTCTACATATAAGTTTGGTGGAAATAAACAAAAATTGTTTTACCAACATTGCTGTCCACATCTAACCCCGTCCTGTATCTACTGTTATCCAATCCAAATGTTCGTAAACCAGGGTATAATATTGTTATGGCCTAATAGGGAAATGGTGCTTTGTTATCACCATATTTAACTATCATAGTTAAATTTAGGATGTGCCAGACCTGTTAGATAGTATTTTATTATGAATTATGAGAATATATCGTCATCACCGGTACGTTGTCTGTTGGTGATGTATCATGGTGTTAAATGTACTACATGTATCGAGGCATAACTCTTTTGAGCTGTTTGTCTAAAGTTTTCACATCTATCTTAAACACAAGGTTGACATCTTTCTCTGAAGATAATGAAATCATAAGCAAATTTCAGACTGGTTTCAGTAAAGCCCACTCCAAAATTGACAACATCTTTATATTGCAGAGTATTATCAATTTATATTTGCCAAATGGAAAGAAATTGTATTGTGCATTCGTTGATTTCCGTAAGGCATTTGACACAGTGTGGAGAGACGCGTTATGGTTGAAGATGCTAGATTGTGGAATTAACTGCAAGATAGTTATGATTATTAAGGACATGTATAGTAAATTAAAATGTGTGTTAAAGTGGGCGGAGCAAAATCCGAGTTCTTTTCTAGCAATGTTGGCCAATTTCAAGGTGAATTAATGTCACCATTTCTATTTTCTTTATATATTAACGACCTCACAACCTTTCTGTCAAATGGTGCAATAAATAACCTCCAATTTCTAGACAACATGTACATGGAATATATTGGAATTTATATCACATTACTTTGTATATTTTATGCAGACGACGCTGTCCTGATTACCGAGAACGAGGAAAATATGCACCGCGCTTTATGGGCATTTTCCGACTATACTAATGCATGGAAGCTCCACGTTAATACCAGAAGGACTAACATTGTGATTTTCTGTAAAAAAAAACTATCGCAAAACCTGCCGATATCCATGTACAGGGGAGGAGAATTGGAAATAGTTAAAGAATTCAAATATCTTGGGGTTATTTTCTTTTATAATGGGAGATTTTGCAACGCATTGACACAAATTCACAACACAGCTATGAAAGCCATGTATGGCCTGTTCAATAAAGTGCGCAAACTCCACCTTCCAGTGAAATTAATGCTGAAACTCTTCGATAGTATAGTAACTCCAATAGCTCTTTATGGTAGTGAAGTTTGGTGCTTCGAAAAATGTGATATTATAGAGAAATTGCATATGAAATTTTGTAAAAACCTTTTGCGCATGAAATCTAGCACACCTAATGATATGGTCCACGGAGAGCTTGGTAGACATCCACTGATAATTGATATAAAATGTAGGGTGTTGTCATATTGGTCAAAACTAAACTCCTCCGACGGATCTGAATTAGCAAAGAATATTTATGTAGTGATGAAGGAGGTCCATAACAATGATAGCACATATTCTGGAAAACTTAAATGATTTGAGTTTATAAAAATGACCCTGAGTGAGATCGGTTTGATATCCCGATGGAATACTCAAACTGGACTCACGGGAACGGAGATCAGGAATATTAAATCTCGTCTGATTGAAGAACACTGGATTAAAATGTTTCGTGACCTGAAGGAATCTAAATCATCAAGGGGAACTTTATATAGTAATATAAAGCGTCATTCCAGTATTAGTCGTTACCTTATTTATCTACCACAACATCTCATACCAACATTGGTGAAATTTAGGACAGCAACCATAGACTGCCATACGAGCTTTCAAGATGGCGAGAACACGAGAGTTTACTATGCAAAATGTGCGGTTCGGAAACATGTGACGATTATCATATTCTCGTGATCTGCGATAATTTGGTCACACTCAGGTGAAAATACATTCCTGACTATTACTGGTTAAACCCTTCACTAGAAAAGTTTTATGAACTCCTTGCGATTGAAAATATATCAATATTGAAGAACGTTAGCATTTATTTGAAACATGTCTTTAAAGAATACAACTAAGATAATACACTGATCTATAGAGTTACCCATGTGAAGTTATATACACGTATTTCTGTATACATATGCTCGTGTGCAAATATATGCATACAGTATGCATATGATATATTTATATAAGTATTACATACAATTTATTATGTATGAACATGAAATTCTGATGAAAATGTTATTCATACCAATGTACATAGTGTATATATGTTATTATGCATGTTCCACATTAATTTGTGGCTTTTCGCATTAAACTCATTCATTCATATGATGTGCACATGTCATACAGTAATGCCCTAAATAGTCGACTCCTTAACCACAGCAGAATTATGGGTAATTTTTCAGGATTTAGTCGGAAACATGGCTGTGGTTAAAGGCCCACTTAATTTTCGAGTCGCCGATTAATTTTTTTTATAGTAACTTGATATACGGTTTTAATAACAATCTATGCCATAAAATATGATTAAAATACTATAATTCATCACTATTTGAAACAGCTGTATCTCAGAAGATGCCCACAGAGTAATAGAAAACTGTTGAAAACATAGAATGACTCCCCCCCCCCCCCCCCCCCCCTTTGGATCACAGAATGCAATAGAATACAAACTTTTTCAATGGAAGGGGAAGAACTCTATATTTAATATATAGAGTTTTTCCTCCTGTATTGAAAATAATACTGATTTTTACTTCAATCTAGATGACAAAACGCGTTGGCAACTCAACAAAAACAACATGTCCTCAGTTTATTACACCGGATAAGTTGATAATACAATGTTTTGGAGCTTCCTCTTTCAAATGGTATATAATATGGCATATATTTTATATAATGCAATCCGAGGGTTCGAAAATTAAGTGGGCCTTTAAGGAGTCGATTATTTAGGACATTACACTATGTAAGTATGAAATCAATATATCAACATCTCTAACACACACGGCATCGATTTGGCACTTTAAAGATACAGGCTCCAATTTGACAACAGAAAAGACTTACACCCTGTCAACCAGTACCATTCGCATGGCACATGCATATAGCGATAATACGTCGAAACGAGTACAAAAAATCACAACTGGATGAGAACGCTCTTTATTATCTACCGCTTTTGTGAAACGAAAGCATGGACGCATTTTTTTGCTGCCCCTCTCCCTTTTTGCTCCTGACACCAACTGCGTCACTTTAGCAAATTTTAACCCGCACCATTATTTTCCTCGTAAAAAGTCACCTCTGCAAGACCCCTTTGGCGCCTTTTAGATGGTTCACCGTGAAGTTATATATAGACCTGAGAGACATTGGCAAACACACACGATTTGATTCATCGTATCATTGGAAAAGAATGTGCATGAATTTTATGTAAAATAGCGCTGAACATATTTTTTATCAGTTTTTTTGTGACCCTCCCCTCCCTATCTCTGACTCAAGCGGCGCCACCTTTTGACATATTTAAACCACACAATTAGACTCATTATGAAGAAGACTACATGTTTATATGTATAAAATTGGTGGAATCGGCGACTAAACAAATTCGTATCAAATTGCCCCCCCCCCCCAATCTCTCACTCAAAAGGTCCCAATTTTGAGTATCCTGAAGATGATAATGTATAAGTTTGGTGGAAATCGGTGACAAAAATTTGTGCTGCCTCTCCTCATGTTCTGCCCCTGACAACAACCGCTTCACTTCAGAAAATTCTAACCCGCACCATTATCTTCCTCGTAAAAAGTTACCCATGTTAGACCTCTTTGGTGCCATCTAGATGGTCCCCGTGAATATATATATAACACAGACAGACAGACATTCGCAAATATAGATATAGATTATGTCTAATATATATAGAATATGCATCTAGTGTCGTCGCTTAAATTGTTTATGTCCGTGAGGGGATTTGAACATTTATTGGGCAGAAACCATTGTGCTGCACTCCAAATGATTCGTGCGGTCGTTTTATAATACCTTGTTTCAGATAGTAACTTGATAATATTTTGTGAACACTTCAAACACATCTACAAGTTGTGTTGCCACGCACTGTAAGTCTTCGTTCTGCACACTGAAACGCGGAGAACCATGCAGCATTCATGACGTGGGAAAACCGGAGTGCAGCTTAGAGCGAAATAGTTCGTGAGTAATTTACATTGATTAAAAACAGACCTTGTTCTGAGGATTTATAGATGTTTTAGATCTAAAACATATATCATTTTACGAATTTTTTTTAGTGAATTATACACGATAAAAACGTTCTGAAATCACAATGACGGCATTAAGGCCGGTTGACGTCCTTAGTTACCTGCGCAATTTGCATATCAAATTACGTCATAAAAGTAGTACTAACCTAATAAAGATACGTTGACCTAATAAAGCTACATTGACGTAATAAACGTAACGTTTATTAGGCAGGCTTGTGCAGCCAATATACGTAGTGAGCGGTGGATAAATTGTATTCTGTTGTAACTTGTATGTCAAATAGGACTTGTTCTGCCGCCGACATTGCATCACATACCACTTGTCTAGTATGAAAGTGTACGTTTGTCCCCCGTTATATACATGTGCACTCAAGCGGCGTCACATTATTTTTTCAACTATTCGATATTATCCAGGTCTAGTTACCCACCCATCCTGATTAACATCGGGATCTAAACACTATAGTAATCATGGAGTGCATCGCTCTATGTTCGACAACACTCTTCCTAAAATATTGCGTCCTTATCTTCAATCAGAAATATTTACACACTAAGTGTTGTCATCACTAAATCCAGCATTCTGATTGGTCGGCGCCCACGTGGCTAGTTGCAGTTATTTCTCGGTGAATGTGCAACGCCTCATAACACCAAGCTAATAACACCATCGATACGTCATTAGGTTTGGAAAGACGAACGCGTAATGCTTTGGGCGCATTTTGACTGGCACAGGATTTACTTAATACATCATCGGGTTTCAACATGAAGAGAAATTGTTCCTATTAACGTTTGCCAAGGGTGTTATAGTGTATTTTGGGCTGATCTTGTCACGATACACTTTTCGATTTAAATATATTTACAAAAGTGGCCTTTTCGCTAAATGTATATAAATATAAGGATTAACTGTCATGTGGACTATTTTTATGGAGATGTAACGGTGAGGTAAGTGGACATAACTTGTATGTAAAACCCTTCGGGTTTTACACAAGTTATGTCCACTTACCTCACCGTTACATCTCCATAAAAACAGTCCACATGACAGTTAATCCTTATTTAACTGTCTTGCAGTATACTGATATTGCGCTGGATATAAATCTTAAACATATCAGGAAAATATTCATGAATTTGGAATTCTATAAATTGTTTATTATCATGGCTGCATAACGATATAGGTCTCATTGATTGACACAAGGTTGACTCGAGGGTGGTATTGTGGTTGTCCTGTTGTTGTTAACCCTTTCAGTGCCAAGTCACATTTTTGTATCAACCCATATTTCCTTATTAGAGCTCTTTCCAGCAATGTATCACATTATAATAATCAATAAATTTGAAAAATGATCAAGGAAATATGGGTTGATACAAAAATCCGACTTGGCACTGAAAGGGTTAAACAGCCAGTCTTATACTGAATCCTTAAAAATGCCAGTTGTTTCAATTGGAACACAGATAAACCATTAAAGGGTTTGTTCTTTAGTGTGCGGGTGATCTTGCACAAAAAAAAAGGGGGAGAGACATAATTTTGCCATTTCTCCATATCGGTGGCATGACCACAAAATTGTATAATATTTTTAGCACCCATTTATATTTTAAACTGTCACTCTCACTTTATCACCCGGACAACTATGCGAAAATACAGCAATGGATATATTCATCTCCACTGGGGTCTGCATTTAATAAGAAGAAGCCGCCGCTCGATGATGCCGACGCTGCACATGGTTCACTTCCGACCGACCCCCCATATTGCTTTTCCATATGTATACCTGAAAGTCGTAAGACTTGTTCCGTATGATGATGATGATTATGATGATGATTATGATATGATTGATAGAACAAACCACTATTATTGACATATGAGCACCCGTTCCCTTATTAAAATCAACATATAGTGACCTACTGCGAATTGTCACAACCAGAAAAACCCATTATATATTTATAAAATGCCCAGCGAACCACATCTTTCTAAAATCTGTAGAACAGTATACACCGGGGCGTTTTTAAAATACGTATCAATTGACATATACGCACCCGTTCCCTAATTAATATCAAAATATTTCGACAATTTTAGAGGATCTCCGCGAATTCGGTGACCTCAGCAAATAGTCCTCAAATAGCGACCTACTGCGAATTGTCAAAACCGGAAAAACCCATTATCTATTATTAAAATGCCCAGCGAACCACAGCTTTCTAAAATCTGTAGAACAGTATACACCGGGGGCGTTAATAACAAAATTGTATTTCACTGTGGCTTCTAAGAGAAACATACTACGATTTACCTTTCGGTAATTGTCCGCTATTTCATAGGCAATTATATAATACATTGTACAAGAAATCATGACCGCCTATCATAACATCTTTTCATTTTTAAGGGGGTGGCAGTAAGACAGTCTAGCCTGACTATGCCACCCCTCGAATATACAACATAATATTTGTCAAATGTATTATGCATTAATATGTGTATATTTAAATAAAATATCCTATCCTATCCTATCCTACATCTCCTATATATTTTGAAGACCTATGTCTGTCTGTCTGTCTGTCTGTATGGCTGTATGTCATTTATACAAATCTACGATTCTCGACCGATCGGGACGAAACTTGGTACGTGTGTGTAGTTTGACCAGGCGGTCGTCTTTGTCGTATTGGCGAGCCCGTGCGGCGCCCGCTTCGCGCATGCGCAGACGAGATCTCGGAAACGGGTGGAGCTATCGACTTTAAATTTGCTATGTGAATGTATCTTGCCCCGGATACGAATTTTATCGGGTCGCCTAGCCCGTGCGACGCAAGCTTCGTGCATGCGCAGACCAGATCTCGATAACGGGTGGAGCTATCGACTTGAAATTTGGTTTTTGAATAGCCCGGACAACGTCGGGCTCATCGGCTAGTACATATATATATATAAAGGTGGGCGCGTGAATATTAGAATCGTTGAAGCTACAGAGTGTGTATATACCCATCCCTAAAACGTACTCACATGCTTGACACACGGGCTTCCCAGTTTTGGCATAGCTGTTGCATACCGTGTCAGAGAAATATTCCACCGGAGTCTTTATCCCGTCGTCGTAATGCATATAAACACAGTTATCAGTTCTTTTATTGCTAGGTTGACCCGTTACCCAGGCGAACCACGGGACTGGATTGCCTTCCCACGTGACCCAATCCCATTCATTGGCTTCGTCGTTGATTCCCATCCACCACCTGTCGTCGCGAGCAGAGAGGCCCTGAAGCCTAGAAGAAAGAGCTATAACTGATTAGGGTGTTTATTACCCCCTACTCCCTTGAATCACGAATACCCGTTTAAATAACAGAGTGGTGAATCAGGCGTACCATGCAGTTAAGAATATATGGAATAAAAATACACTAATATAATAGTTTTCACCACAGGTCCACAGAATAAAAATTGACCCAATTTGGATCAATTTCTGTTCTGGGGTCCTGTGGTTTTCGCATATTCACACACTTCCACATATATACCCAGAGATTTTAGACTGAATTACGTCCAACTGTTAAATTGTCATTCCCCAGGCGCCTGTGTGTATACCGTCTCATTGAAAATGGTCTGAATTCCGCATACAAATGGTGACACCAGCACTAATGCTTCGTTGTTATGGAAATGTATACGAAGGTTTGTTCCGATTTGGACCCGAAAAGATATGTATATTTGGTAATATTCTATTGTATATTATCAAACGAGATACAGCACTGCTACACAGTGCAACAATATACAGGGATATATTGATCATGTGCCACATACATGTACATAACTTCGATATACCAATTTTTGATAAAGATATCGCAGATAATCTAACCCTCGTTGCTTTCGCAACTAGTCAGATTCCTCATGTCTAAAACAATTGTCACGCAATTTCGAAAAGTTAAAGTGATGTGAAACACTCCGGTATGGTGATCAAATAGAAATGGAGAATAATCTTGCTAAAAGTAGTCATATTTTACAAATATTATATCCAAATTGACATGATAAACCATCATTCTTATAAACACCTCAAAAAAAGAAAGTCCCCCCTAATATATTCGGTAATATTTTATGAGATATTGGATGGATTTTGACGTAACTTTACGCAAATGTTTAGTGTTAACTGAGACACAACCTGTGCAAGGCCCAGTCATGTGAGTAATGTTATGGCCGACTGAGCACGAATTGAATGGAAGAGGGGTTCTTTTAAAAAGTTGCAAAACACTGGCGAAGGATGGACAGTCACTCCAGTGTTCCATTGTTCACACAAGTTGTTACATGTACTGTAAATGTGGTCCAAAAGTGACACTGAGAGTCCACATTAACATGCCCGCTGCATGCCAATTTAAGCCATTCAGTCTAACCACATTCCTTTGGAATGACACCTTTGAAGTTTAATGCCGTGAGCAACACAGAGTTATTGAAATAAGTCTCTTTGAAGCCATTTTTCAGTAAACCATTTTTCCCACCATGCAGGTCATTGAGGTACCAACAGATGATCTGAGCACGTGCGAGAAGTGGGAGACCGAGGCACAGCCGAATGACTGATCACTCAACCTGGGTTTTTTCTTTTGAAAAGTGACCCTCTTCCATTAAATTCGTGCTCACTCAACCATATCTCACCTCACAGCAGAGTGCTCAGCACACTTGACGTCTCTGGTACCACAAATCATTTGTGGAAAGTTTCATCAAAATCCATCCAATATCTCATCAAAATATTACCGAATATATTAGGGGGGCTTTCTTTTTTGAGGTGTTTATATTAAATCGTTTCGTCCATAATCGAGAGGTAAGTATTTACAATTTAGCGTAGTTCAGACGATGTTTTCTATGGAGTTTTACGGTCGATTTGCTTGAGATATTCCAGTTGGCATAGCGCCTGAATACTAAGTTATCAGTTTCACGCAGCCGAATAAGTCCATAATATGTCTTTAAACACGACATGGGAACGGGTTTCTATATAACCAGCATGTCTATTTTCAGAATATACCTGTGTTCCAGTCTAAAATATAGTAGAAACATGATTTGTTGATGGTTTTAAGAATTTAAATATATAGCGTACGTTTATTGATTATAAAATTAGTAACTATCAAAACTAATCTTAGCATGGACTATATATGAGAGTTGAAATTGGGCACACATGTGACATATCAAGAATGCAGTGACTGTCTACGTTCAGAATATACAATTTCCAATCTGAACTTGTGGTGGAAATTGTTTATTTTACGGTTTTAATAATTTAAGAGAGTTTACTGATTATAAAACTATTAATTAACACAATTCATAATGACGCATTCATAATGACCGTCCTGTGTCCATGTTTCCTATGTATATATGATATGTGTTAAACGACTCTTCTCTTCATTTATGGAGGACATTAAAGATATATATATATATATATACTCAAGGAGAATTGTGTGTGTGTGTGTGTGAGTGTGTATGTGGGGTGTGGGTGGGGGTGAGTGTGTGTGTGTGTGTGTGTGAGGGTGTGTGTGTGTGTGTGTGTTCCGATCGCGCAAACAAATCGCGGATGTCCCTCAACTCGCATTCACAATTCGCGGATGTCCCTCTAAATTGGCACAACAAACAACTTTAAAGAAGGAAGGTGGTGTATATTAATACACATTCTTCAATGAATAATAAATAACAATGGTTTAATTAATCAAAATATTCGCGGAGGTTCCTTTCCGAACATTGAAAACGGCGATAACAATTTGTGGTGGTCCCCATGTATATATGCGTGCGCCCGTATATGCCCGGATCTATATATATAGGTCCCTTTATAATAAGAATAA
Source organism: Siphonodentalium dalli (assembly GCA_032622095.1). Lineage (NCBI taxonomy): Eukaryota > Metazoa > Mollusca > Scaphopoda > Gadilida > Siphonodentaliidae > Siphonodentalium > Siphonodentalium dalli. The sequence goes on from CP136067.1 coordinate 52,795,388, forward strand.
GAATAAGAATATTTATTAATGATGTCTTTCAGTCAATTAAATACTGTTATTCATTAACTAGCTCCTATAATCCAAGAGAACGCTGTGTGGGGTATACCGATCGCGCGAATTAAATCGCGGATGTTCCTCAACTCGCATTCAGAATTCGCGAATATCCCTCTAATTGGCAAATCAAACAACTTTAAAGAAGGAAAGTGGTGTATACTGGTTACTATTCGTTGAATTTGTCTTAAATGTACCCTGTATACACCACTTTCCTTCTTTAAAGTTGTTCGTTTTGCCAATTTAGAAGGAACTCCGTGAATTATGAATGCGAGTTGAGGGATCTCCGCGATTTAATTTGCGTTATCATGACACCCGCGCAGCAATCTCCGGGAGTATATATATATATAGGCACTATAGTCGGGGAGCCAATAAGGTCCACCTGCACCCCCCCCCCCCCCCCCGATGATTACAAATAACCTTATTTTTATTGTTCCCTATGGTATCCAGATAAAGAATCCGGAATTCACCGAAAAATAAAGGTGGCCCTACTGGGTGCTAGAGCCATTTGAATCCAAGATGGCCGCCATTTCCTCTAACTCCGACCAGATGTATTTAATCGTTGTAATAGATCGGTTGTTAGCAAAAGACACAGACAAAATGTATGCCATTTTGTTGGTATGATGTCCTTCTTCAAAATGACGGCAAATAATTTCGAAAAAAATTCAAAATGGCCGCCGAAAAATGACGTCATATGCACGAAAATAGGAAATTTAATTAATATTTCACCATATCTTCCATTTTTCTTCACATTAATCATTAGTAAATGGCAATGTTTTTGAGACAGTCGTCAAGCGTGATATTTTAGCGTCATTTTAAGACATTTGTCATTGACGAGGGTTCAGTAATAGATACAGAAAGAGAATTTAAAAAATAGGGGTGAAATTTTCGATTTTTTTTGCAAGACGATTTTGCTGTATTTAATCGTTGTAATAGATCGGTTGTTAGCAAAAGACACAGACAAAATGTATGCCGTTTTGTTGGTATGATGTCCTTCTTCAAAATGCCGGCAAATAATTTCGAAAAAAAATCAAAATGGCCGCCGAAAAATGACGTCATATGCACGAAAATAGGAAATTTAATTAATATCTCACCATATCTTCCATTTTTCTTCACATTAATCCTAGTAAATGGCAATGTATTTGAGACAGGCATCAAGCGTGATATTATAGCGTCATTTTAAGACATTTGCCATTGACGAGGGTTCAGTAATAGATACAGAAAGAGGATTTGAAAAAGAGGGGTGAAATTTTCGATTTTTTTGCAAGACGGTCTTGATAATCATTTTAACGACAAACCACACAGGATGTTAATATAGAATGTCAACAACTATGTGCTTTATTTTATTGGACGGATGTTTTAATTAAATGGGAATGAAATTGGTGTAGAACATTTCCAAAATGCCCGCCAAAAATATGAAAAATGGTAAATATTGTCCCAGGGTGTCCTGCAATGGCTTACAAGTTGTGGTTGATATATACAATTGGCTAATCTGTATTATATACATTGAATACTTATATGTCTGATGCACCATGGATCAATGTTTCTATTGTCACCACTGACATCACCAGAAATATTGGATATTTCTCTCACAAACTTGACATAAATATCGGCAAAAATTAACTTTTCAGGGTTGGACAATTTTTTTAAGTAAAATGCAACTATCATTGGTATCAAAGGTATTTATTGTTTTGGTCTATCTTAAATGTGTCACAATACGGTGTTTATAGACCAAATTGCTCAAGATGGCTTCCAAAATGGCAACCAAATTTGTAAAAAGTTAATTTTTTACATATATCCCGAACATTATTATCTGCGTTATTCGACAAGGTAGCAAACTGTGACTCACTTGGTTATTATACGTGTTAGTTAATTAACCGACAACTACGTTCTATTCTGTTTGTCCCAGTTCCGTATGGGGCATGACAAATTCATTTTAAAGTTGCAGTATGGAAAAAAGTGATCAACTGGATAAAAGATGGATGCCAATATGGCAGCCAGGGAGTTACTGTATGATCATAGGTGATGTGAATAGGTATACAGGGAGTTACTGTATGGTCATGAATGATGTGAATAGGTATACAATGAGTGACTATATGGTTATGAGTGGGGTGTCCATGGTGAGATGCATAGGAATAGAAGGAGTGGCTGTATGGGCATGTGTGAGGTGAATCGGTATACATGTAGTGACTGTACGGTATATTGTGTGTGGCCGATGTGATCGTATGGGCATTGCTGTGGTTTATAGATATAACGAGAGTAGCTACATGGTCATCCGTGTGTTGTTTATGTATATATGGAGTGACTGTAAGGTCGTGATGTATATGTGTACCGTGTGTGGCTGTATTGTGACATGTGGTGTATATGTATATTTGTGCTGTCTGTATGATCATGGATGGATTGCGTAGATAAATAGGGTGTGATTTTATGGTTATGGGTAATGTGTATAGGTGCACATGGTATGCCTGTGGTCAAGATTGAAGTTATATGCATACCTGGAATAAGCTTTATGGTTATTGACGAGCGTGTGGCTATATAGGGAGTGCCATTTTGGTAACGGGTGGGTCGTATATTTATATATGTTGTATTATCATCGGTGGTGTATATGGTGTAGATGAATGATCATGGATGGCGTGTATGAGTATACAGTGAGTTGATTAATTGTCATGTGTGAGGTGTATATGCAAGTATGAGACTTATGAGTGGTCGTGTGTGCGGGTATTGGTATATTTGGAAGGGCTCACCATTGGTGGGTGAGGTGTATATGTATATCTGAATTGACTCTATGGTCATGGGTATGGCGAATAGATATACATGTAGTGGCTGTATGGTCCATGCTGAGATGAATAGGTATAAAATGAGTGACTGTATGATCGTGAATGTGAAATAGTATGTATACATAGAGTGACTATATGGTCAGGTGTAGGAGTATACCTGGTGTTCATGCATGGTGATTCATGGCTGTATCGTCATTTGTGGCATGTACCGGTATAGCCAAATAAGGCTGTATGGTCAGGTGTACGTGTATAGAGTGGGTGACTATATTGTCATTTGTGTGGTGTGTATGTACATATGAGGTCATGGGATGCGTTGTACATGTATAATTTGGGTGGCTATCGCTTTCCACAATAACTCAAGGATATGTTAATCAATAGAGAGGTCATGTCAAAGAGTTCTCCACCTTGATAGTGTTTGTGTACATGGGGAACTTTAAACGTGAAAAGCGATAGCCACCCATTACCACACAGTCATTCCATATATGCATAAACACCACATACATAACAATATAGTGACCAACTGTATAAACGTACACCTGACCCATGACCATGGATGGCCATACAGCCATGCGTCACAATGCATGTACACCGGGTATAATCCAAAAGATGACCCATAACCATAGAGTCACCCATTCATCTCACCATTGGCCATACGGTCATCCCATGTATACCTATTCTCCACACACACATGGTCAAATAGACATTCAATATATACATCAACACCACAACAATGACCATATAGTCACCTCGGGTATACATATCCACCTCACCAATGGTCATATAGCCACTCGCTTCATACACATACCCTCATCCGTGGCACCTGGTATACTCCTTCATTTGACCTATGGCCATATAGTCACCCCGTGTGTACCTATTCAAAACATTCATACATGATCATGGTCAATCATTGTATATATATTCACCTCACCCTTGGCCATGTCACTCCCTGTATCCCTATTTGTCACACCATAGCAGAATAGCCACTCAAGATATACTAATACTCCCCAGCCATGTCAGTATATTCAATCCATGTATGCATATGCACATCATCCATGGCCATATAGCCGCTCGCTATATACACATACCCCTCGCCCATGACCATATAGCAACACATGTGTATGCCCGTATAACCTACACATGACCATACCGCAACGAGTCACCAAGCAGGAACACCGGGTATACTCATACACCTGACACATGACAATTTAGTCACTCCCTGCATAGCTATTCATTACATTTATGATCATACAGTCACTCATTGTATACATACATGTACTCGTCTCACCATTGACCATACAATAACTCCCTGTATACCTATTCACCTTACCTATGATCATATAGTAACTCCGTGGCATTCACCCTATATCCAGTTGATATGTTTTATCATAATGGACCAGAATAGCCACATATTATGGTTCATCTCAGTTCCGTTTCAACGTTCTGCCAATTTCCTTTCAATAATATGACAAGAATCACAAAAGAGGTTCTCCGCCAAATTTCATACTGCAACTTTAAAATGAATTTGTCATGCCCCATACGGAACTGGAACAAACATAATAGAACGTGGTTGTCAGCTAATTAACTAACACGTATAATAACCAAGTGAGTCACAATTTAATACCTTGTCGGATAACGCAGAGAATAATGTTCGGGATATATGTAAAAAAATAACTTTTTACAAATTTGGTTGCCATTTTGGAAGCCATCTTGAGCAATTTGGTCTATAAACACCGTAGTGTGACACATTTAAGATAGACCAAAACAATAAATACCTTTGATACCAATGATAGTTGCATTTTACTTTTAAAAATTGTCCAATTGTCCAATTTTTGCCGATATTTATGTCAAGTTTGTGAGAGAAATATCCAATATTTCTGGTGATGTCAGTGGTGACAATAGAAACAATGATCCATGGTGCATCAGACATGTAAGTATTCAATGTATATAATACAGATTAGCCAATTGTATATATCAACCACAACTTGTAAGCCATTGCAGGACACCCTGGGACAATATTTACCATTTTTCATATTTTTGGCGGGCATTTTGGAAATGTTCTACACCAATTTCATTCCCATTGAAGTAAAACATCCGTCCAATAAAATAAAGCACATAGTTGTTGACATTCTATATTAACATCCTGTGTGGTTTGTCGTTAAAATGACTATCAAGACCGTCTTGCAAAAAAATCGAAAATTTCACCCCTCTTTTTCAAATCCTCTTTCTGTATCTATTACTGAACCCTCGTAAATGGCAAATGTCTTAAAATGACGCTATAATATCACGCTTGATGCCTGTCTCAAATACATTGCCATTTACTAGGATTAATGTGAAGAAAAATGGAAGATATGGTGAGATATTAATTAAATTTCCTATTTTCGTGCATATGACGTCATTTTTCGGCGGCCATTTTGAATTTTCTTCGAAATTATTTGCCGTCATTTTGAAGAAGGACATCATACCAACAAAATGGCATACATTTTGTCTGTGTCTTTTGCTAACAACCGATCTATTACAACGATTAAATACAGCAAAATCGTCTTGCAAAAAAAATCGAAAATTTCACCCCTATTTTTCAAATCCTCTTTCTGTATCTATTACTGAACCCTCGTCAATGGCAAATGTCTTAAAATGACGCTATAATATCACGCTTGATGACTGTCTCAAAAACATTGCCATTTACTAATGATTAATATGAAGAAAAATGGAAGATATGGTGAAATATTATCTGGATACCATAGGGAACAATAAAAATAAGGTTATTTGTAATCATCGGGGGGGGGGTGCAGGTGGACCTTATTGGGTCCCCGACTACTAGCTAATGAATAATATTATTTGATTGACTTAATAAATAACATCTAATAAATATTCTTCATCTTAATCACAAATTTAAGAAGTCCTTCTGGCATAGGAGGACATATAGATCTATATAGTGAATATTTATAGTCGTTTGATTTGCACCAAGTGAACTCGGCGCATATATAATTGATAGAACAAACCACTATTATGATGATCGTGTCGTTATTTGTTTAAAATACGTATCAATTGACATACACGCACCCGTTCCCTCATTAAAATCAACATATTTCGCCCATGTTAGGGGAACTCCGCGAATTCTGGGACATCCGCAAAGGGAGCTCCGCAAATAGGGATCTACTGCAAATCGTCACACCGACATGACATTGGGAATTCCCATGTTTATTTATATAATTTTGACGTCACGTGAACAAAGTTTCTTCAACCTAGCCACCAGAGACCTCTAGCGTTAATTACGGTTTTAGTTATTAGTTTTACATTCATCTTCATTGGTTTTACGTTTTAGTTATTAGTTTTACATTCATCTTCATTGGTTTTACATTCATCTTCATTGGTTTGACAATAAGGTATATTATTTTGATGACGATAATCATTGATCGTGGGAAATCGTCTATTGGTTTGAAATATGTCTATTGATTAAGAAAATATGGCTATTGAAACGGAATGTACGTTTATTGAATATGCGATAGCTGTACTAATTGTTTGATATTATATATTAGTTGAACAATGAATACTATTAAATTAAAATAGAACATTAATTCTGCATCGGTCCACATTGATTATGAATCTATATCTATTAAAATGGCATTTTATCTTATTGAATCCAAGAACGACTGTTGGTTTGAAAATGGAGACTATTGGTTTGAAATCGATTGCTAATAAAACGGGATAGACTTATATTGAATGTGCGATGCATTTAATTGTTTTCACAAACCACCATTAACTTTTATTTCATGTAATTTCCGACCGAATGGCCGCCCATAGATTTGTCCAATTTTCACCATGATGCAACTCAATGGCTATCATATATGGAACTTTAATAAGAAAATGACCCTTGCATGTAATCTACTGTAACTATATGTGATTTTACAATAATAACACGCGATATAGATATATTGATAAACATGTGGTTCATACACATAATTCAGTGATAATGTTCACTATTCTACAAATCTAACGCTTATCAAGATTGAAGTTTCAACCTTCAGAATTTGGTTGCAATTTGGATGAATTTTTTTTTTTCATCAATTTACAAATGTTTAATGGCAGCAAAATATAGTATAATTATGCATGAGTTGTGTGTTAAACAATCTATATTTATGTAAGTTCAGTCACTGTTAAAGACATGTTATGTACTTGTTCGGGTGCGTGAAACTGATAAGTTATCATTCAGGCGCTATCACAACTGGAGGAATGTAATATTCTACTAACATCGCCGAAAATTTTAAGCAAATCGACCGAACCACTCCATAGAAAACATCGTCAGAACAACGCTCGATTGTAAATATTTACTACTCGATTCGGGACGCATCTATCGGCGATAAACTAACGAAAACGATTTCGCCATCGAGAGTGATTGCATTTAATTCACATATAAGAATGATAGATATGTGTTGTCAATTTGGATATACTATTTGTAAAAATTACTACTTTGAACAAGATTATACTCCATTTCTATTTCATCACCACACCGGAGTGTTTCACATCATTTTATATTGTTAGGTCGCGTATAATTTTGTAATATTAGCATGACATGCTATGGTGCTTATTCTGTTTTATATATATTTAAAGGCACGGGTGGCGTTCGTTGCAGAAATATTCATATTTGTTCAAATCGCCATCAACAGATGGAATATTAAAATATATATAGTTTTGTTCATATGCCAAACATAATCAGCGCGTAAATAGTATATTGTCGTCAAAACGTACGATGGTGTACGTAAACAAGAGCCTGCTCGTGTTAGGGTACGTTCATGCGCTGGCAATATTGCACTGCAAACTGCAAAAATGCCAGCTGCAAAATTGCCAAAACGGATTCATTTCTGCCCGCTGTCAACAAATCAAGAGTTAAGGTTGTTCCACACCGGGCGCGAGTGAGCGATTATAACGGCCGTTTTCTAACGTCCGTAGCAGTTCAAAGCGCGCGATTTTTATGTTCACACCGAAAGCGACCGACTCGCTGACCACGAGGCGATTATAGCAGTGATGTTATGCTTCGTCGAATTGTCGCTTTGTTGCAAACCAGCGAGATAATTGGACGGCTCTCAAATAGGTGTTTATACGACCGTTATTTTTCTATTTGATGACGGCACACTGATTTGTCGCCGCGATAATGGAGGACTTTAGCGAGAGGCTAATAATCGAAGTACAACGGAAATTGTTTCTGAAACATTTACATTTGTAATCATGTTGTCTATGTCAAAGGCCCTGTTTGCAATTCGTGTGAGTCCCGAACTTTCCAAATACTGAAAACTGGCTACAACAAACACAGAAAACTTGAAGATAGACAGTAGCGACATGATTTAAACTGATCGCAACTTCGTAGAATAGCGAAGACCGCATCCGATACTTCCAAGAAATATTACAAAGGCATAACGACAGAAAGCGGGGCGTGGTTTGCAAATGTTCCAGTGAAAGAGTTACGACTGATCACGTTTTAAATGGCGTAGTATTGGATGAAGCGCATCTGTCCATCAACCTTGGTCTTATTTGATCGAAAACAAATGACACGAAATCGCCCACATAAAACCGGAAGTCATTCTTCTAATCACAAGCGAATACAAAGGTAGACAATCGAATAGGTTCACTCTGTTTCGATTCTCAAGCTTCCTATATCGGGTGTGTAGTTTTTAAATTAGCAATGGACACAAAACACACCGGAACGTTGTCAGTTTTCAGCGGAAGTAAACGAGAATACATGCACCCGACCACCGCGAACCAAAACCGGAATACACCGGACCACCGCGAACCAAACCGGAATACACCGGACCACCGCGAACCAAACCGGAATACACCGGACCACCGCGAACCAAACCGGAATTGATAAAGTCGTGTTGTAGATCAGTAGTTTGTTTATTTAGCTTTACGTTTGTCGTCTGTACACGGCGCTCGATGCTTTAATCGAATTTTATGTTCTAAGTTCTTGTTGAACTGTATGCCCGTGACTATACACGAATTCGTGTCCCCATGTTAACCCTTTACCCAACAAACCGGCCAAAACCGGCCAAATAAAGCTTCAACAGCCTAAAATATCTTCGGTCTGTCTCAATAGAACCATACAAATATGGATATCATTCGAACCGGCTCCTTGACCACATTGTGATGGTTACAGGTATGCCCTGTGCCAATGCATTCTCTTATATATGCGAGTCGACCATAGGTCGCCTCGCATATATAAGAGAATGCATTGGCCTAAAAAAAATCTTTTTTTAACACTTTTTACCATTTGTTCTTACATTCTTTAACAATTTTATAATTTTTAATGTGTTAAGCCAATGCATTCTCTTATATATGCGAGGCGACCTATGGTCGACTCGCATATATAAGAGAATGCATTGGCACATGGCCGTTCTGTTGGGTAAAGGGTTAAGGAATGACCTTGGTTTCCCAATGTAATTATAAGGTTTAACCCTTTATAAACAATAAAGTGTTATTGACGAGTAGATCTCAAGGAATTATTCCGATAATCTTAAAGACATATTATGGACTTGTTCGAATGCGTGAAATTGATGTTAGTACTCAGGCGCTATGGCAACCTGGGGAATGTAGTAGTCTACAAACATCGCCGAAATTTTCAAAGAAATTGACCAAACCACTCCACAGAAAACATCGTCTTAAGTACGTTCAATTGTAAATATTTACATCTCGATTCGGGACGAAACTATCGGCGATAAACTAACACAAATTATTTCGCCATCGAGAGTCGTTGCATTTAATTGATATGTAAGAATGACGATGTCTTTTGTCAATTTGGATTAATATTCGTTAAAAAAATAACTACTTTTATTCTCAATTTCTATTTGATCACCCTACCGGAGTGTTTCAGTTTCACATCACTTTAACACGAAACAATTTAAAACATCACACACTGCTTTCTCTTTGTTTTAATCGTGAAATTTATATGTACTATACCATAAACGTTTTATATCACATGGTCCACTTGAACCCGATATATAATACAAGAAAACCATAATCAGAAATGGTAACGCCCTCATATCATTAGCCATAAATATAAATTATAACATAAAATATATTGGTTACATGAATTCACCGCCTCAGAATTCCGTTAAAACAACTAAAGGTTGTTCCACACCGGGCGCGAGCGAGCGATTATAAAGGCCGTTTTTTTTATGTTCACATCGCAAGCGACCGACTCGCTGACCACGAGGCGATTATAGCAGTGATTTTAGGCTTCGTCGAATTGTCGCTTTGTTACAAACCAGCGAGATAATTGGACGGCTCTCAAATAGGTGTTTATACGACCGTTATTTTTCTATTTGATGACGGCACACTGATTTGTCGCCGCGATAATGGAGGACTTTAGCGAGAGGCTAATAATCGAAGTACAACGCATGTGTGTCTGTATGGCACATGTGTGTCTGTATGACTGTGTGTGTCTGTATGACTGTATGTATGCATGTATGCAATGTGTGTCTGTATGACTGTATGTCTCTATGACCAAATAATTAAACCATTTATTTTTGTTATTTTTCGCGACTGAAATTCCACCTTAGATTACTATATTCAGTTTATTCCTTGTAAAGAACTAAAATCATGGACCGTATAATCTGCTCCATTGGCTGGTGAATTATATTTTGGTATAATCAGGGGAAATGATAAAGAATATAACGAGGCTAGTTCATTCCAAAAGACGTTGTGGTAAACATGAGACAATGCATTCATCAACTAATAATAATCGCGTATTACCGGGTGGGAGCACTATTATAACTAATGTGTAGAAACGATTACACATCAAATGTGTAAACCCGGTTAATACACATAGCAATGTGTAGTTTTACATACAAATACATTGACCAAGTGCCGTTCTACACATAATGTGTACATTTTATTACACACACTTGTGTAAGAATGTAGATCGTGCGCATTGCGTGCCTTCAGTTTCATAGTCTGCTACATGACGACGATATTGTTTGAGTATATGTTTTGGAATACAATTTACTACTGTCTCAATACCCATGTAATTTTGAGTGACGAGAATAAACAAATTGTAGACAAGGAATGTAAGTTCAGAATTCCGACTTGTGAGTATTGTACTAATGATATATGAGGATATATTTGTTAAAACTTCCATGAAGAATACTGCTCTTACTCTTGTTTATATGATTGTTGTAATACGTTAATACTAATCACGTGCAACCACGCCACGACCATGGTTTGTTCATTTAAAACGAAAACTCACACATGACAGAGCAAAATATTACGTACCATTGTACGCCATGAAAGTTTTAACATATAAATCTCCATTTGCCATGAATACTATATACCCACAGTTCGGAATACTGAACTTTACATTCTTGTCTACGATATATATGTGTAAGAATTTACACAACATGTGTAAGGCATAGGTGTTGATTTTATGCACACCAGTGTGTGTACATGTGTATAAATTAACCCATTTATTGTGTAAAATATGCTTAAGATAAAAAATGAATAATGGTTGTGTAGCAGGGCTACACGTTGTTTGTAGAAACCCTACACATTAGTCATAAGTGTGTGGGGTGGGGGTATCCCCCATGCAGCCACCTGACTCCCCTGAAATTAGCGTACACACAGAATAATAACCTGACTATCGCGCGCGACGAAGCGTTTCAGTCGCTTGCGGTGTGGACATAAAAATCAGGCGCTTTGAACTGCTACGGACGTTAGAAAGCGGCCGTTATAATCGCTCGCTCGCGCCCGGTGTGGAACAACCTTTAGTAGTGATCAATGAACGACAACCGTTTTGCGTGATTGATGAGCTTTTTGCAATATATTAGAACACGATGCGTGTTGGTATTCTTAGGCCAGTCAAAATAATGTCACTTGAAATGTTGGAATGTGATATCGCTCGTGTTCAAATTGCCGACGTATAGTGTGCAATCATCTCTGAGATAGCACTACTACAATAGATTTATATTCACTCCGAATATTACTAGGTCGTTTTACGCAACGAAACCCACCCGCATCACAATAGTTAGTATAGAAGTAAAATAATTACTTATGTAGACTTCACTTCGTCATTTCGATAGTATTCTACCTACAAACTCATAAACCCTATAAACGCTCTTCAGCGAAATTACAGCATCCAAAAGTGGGTTGTAGGAGAGGACCGACGGCCCTTTCAAATCTTCCCGGGTATCACCCCAAACTACAAACTTATCATTCCAATAATTTTAGTTACAAAATCGTCGGTCTTCATGTTAAGCAAAACAATAAGTTAAGAAAAACGGGGGGGGGGGCGTGGTGCCGATGTTAAACACAACAAAGAAATCAAATAAATAGTAACACAAGTTAAACAAAAGCACACAATATTATATGTTATTAATTGGTTGTTTCCATATTGGCCGAGTTATGAGGCCGAGGTCTGTCGTATTGGCCTGAGGCCGCAGGCCGAAGGCTAATGCGACAGACCGAGGCCTCATAACTCGGTCAATGTGGAAACAACCAATTAATAAGTATTTTATTAATTAGCAACAATGGCAATAATTGTTTCACAGGATGAATATATTAACATAGATGTACCATTGTGTGTTTTATAAATTAACAATTATTCCAGCAATTTTTATTCTTGTGAACTTTGTGAAGAACTTGCAGCGATTTCACAGGACTGTCAGTTTCCACTGGGAATGATATTGATACGGATACATGTAGTTCATCCACGTACATGTAAATTTACTCCCAAAAACAGTGACTTTCCGTAATGCATCCGAAATCAACTGCAATCTATCTTCCGTCGACCCAATATTCTTTGCCGATTGAGCTAATTACGCATGACGTCATTTGCGTTACCTTGACTTATTGGCCGCATTTTCTACTTATTGACCGACTTTTTGTTACTTATTGGCCGCGTTTTCTACTTATTGGCCGACTTTTTGTTACTTATGACGCGGGCAACGTTCTACTTATTGCGGCCGATAACCTATAGCTAATTAATAAATTGTTATTCAAATGGCATGAATAATTATATTGGCCCATATATGCTTTATCAATGCCAAAGACTAACATCCCATTATCCCTACTGTTAGACCCCACCCACAACTACGACATAAGCAGTCACTTTTAAACCACTACAATTACATCGATATCGCAGTCTGGGTAGATGGTGTTGGCACGTATTCGAACCCCAGCGTGGTAGAAATTCGTGACCGATTTTCAAGCTTGATCTGTATTGAGTTATATCTCAATGTGCCATTATGATCGATACATGACCATTTCGATAACAATTGATAATTTGTACACGCTCACTGAAGTAAGCACATTTGAAGCAATGCATGGATACTCATAGTGAGTCCTGCCACCACCTCCCCTATAGCTCCCACATTTATGACTCGGGAAGCATCACTTTTGGTACTCTTTGTATAACGCCATACAATCATATCCTCATATAACGGAGATCCGTACACATGTATAATTAAGTGTGTATGAGAATCACAGAGAGCACACCCCGATCCCATTCGATCGTATCAAGGACGGTACAGACACAATAAATTATTAACGCCACCGGTGTATACTGTGCTTGAAAATATAATATCCACTGGTGTTGGTTACAAGCAACTAATTATATGGAGTTACCACAGTGGTGCAAAATCGATGGAGAAAACGGTGGAGAGTTTCAAGATGGCGACGGAAAAAAGTAGTGTAAGGTACGTGGTTCAACTCAATGAATGTTTTCTGTCATTTAAGTAATTAATTTCACTACGACAAAGTTGCACGGGCAGTCTAATTGTGTGTGGAATATAGTCGACATGTTGTTCAATTGATATTAAGTATTTTAAGTGTGCTAGAAAGGTCAACATGTGGTGGAAATATTTGTTTACCTTTTGAGGTGGCGAGATTCGTGCATTTGTGTGCATACATTGTGAATCCGACGGCATTCAGACGGAATCCTAACGGTTGCGTTTGTTAGAGGATATGAAGTTACACGAGTAACGGAATTTATACTTAACATAACACTTAGGACTAATTAAATTGGTAAAAATGAAATTATTTTCCAAATTGTCAAAATGGCGGTGTAGATCAAGACAATTTACACAATAATGATGATGGTGCAGAGTACAATATTTATGATGGTGTAGATTATTTTCTAAATTCAAATACCTGGATGTAATTATAAGCAATCAACGTCGTTTGTGATGTCATTTCGGGCGTAGACCTAACTATCAATGTCAGGCATTATAGACATACGGTATAAGCTATTTTGTACGGTAATTTCGGCTTCTGACAACTATACATTGGTCTATGCATAAATGACATGGCAAACGACGTTGATTCCATAATTATATTGTCGAGCGCAGAGCAAAAATATACTATCAATTTGCATTTATCCTCGGAAAAATCTTTTTATTGGAACCTAATGAATTTTAAAATATTAAAGGGTCTAGATATGATCAGTTGGATTGTATCAGTGTCCGGTGATCATGGATGAAGACCATGCTTCTATAAACACAAGAATTTTTTTGGGACCTGATTTGGACTCTTTCGCCGCGTCCCTGTATACATATATTGAACTTTGCTCTCCATAACCTCACTTGTGATTGTTTCGTTGTTTTTTTATTTCAGAATTGAAGCATTGGAAGAATCCTTCAACGAAGAATCAGGCTCAACGTCTCAGACAACGAGTGGTCAATAATCGGACTCGGACAAGAGATTCAGATATGACTGTGTGCATATTGTGCACATTCCTTCAACATGAAAAAGGAGGAGAATACACACACAAATTCACAACCACCCCCGTGTGGTGAGGGTGGCCAAAAGTTTAATGAGAAACATTTGTTGCTTGCATATCGTGCAAAGCACGGTGATGGATCTAAGTTTGAATCCGACAAATGGCCCAATTTTTTTTCTCGCAAGTACGCCTTGAATCACCATATAGAAAGTCACCAAATTGGAAAGTGGCACACATGTGATAAATGCCGTTCTGTATTTACCAGGAAGGATACCTTAAGAAATCACACGAAAGCTGTACACGACAATTAAGGACGTCCTTCGTCGATGCCGCAGCTGCGGGAAAGCATATATCTGGCGTGGAGCCCTGTCTGCACACGTTGCCATGTGTCACTAACTGACAACGGACCTATAGATACAGTATTATGCGTGGAAAACTATTTATTTTTATTATGTTTTGAAGATTGGAATTTATCTTTTTAAGAGTAAATATATATATGTTATGTATATATGTTGTGCGTTACTGAATAAAGAGGCAGGGTCTACTTTGTTTATACTTCGATGGACGATCTTTATTCAATAACAGGGAAGTTGTCACAAAAATACCATAGCCTGTAATTGTATAAGCCTTGTCGCTGAGTCGAGACCATCAATCCAGACCTGTTCTGTTGTTTTAGTGCCACAGGTCAAAGTTATGGAGTAGCATTCTATGGAATTCATGAACATTCAGATGGCATGCTACTCCAGAACTTTGACATTGTACGTAGCACTAAACGGAACGGGGCTGGATGGATCCAATACGGCCGCGACTCAGTGCCAAGGCTTATTGTATATGTCAATGTACATTGGATATATATCATGCCTTACGGGGAACGAAATAAGCCTTAGAAGAATTCACGAATTGCAGAGTAACCTTCTTTCCGATGAGTTGGGGTACACAGGAAGGGCAACAGATATTATACATATCGTGTGTTTATTCTTTATATATCTGAAAGTTTAATCCCCGCCTGATCTCTGCAAATATTTTTTATTCCTGCATGGACACGGTGAAATTCTCTCACAGGAAATGTGTTTCTCGCCGGCTCCTCTGGCTGTGACACTTTTCCACTTTAAAGTTTTCGTTTGAGATGTGTGCGCTCTCCTAAATCGAATTGATTATCCTTGCAATGGAGTGTCATAACCATGCTTTAAATTATACAGTATGTCTATTAATTGTAGCTACGGCATCAGTTTTAAGAAGAATGCCATGTGACATTCGACTATAGCTTCAGTTGATTCACCAAACACACATTACAATGGAACATTACCAATTTGGGACAAAAATATCTTAGTGTGGAGTTTATATTTACATTAAGATCACACATCCTTATGGTGTTTGGAGTGGTTTGTTATGCATATCTAATCGAGCATTAACCGGTAATTTTTCGTGAAATATATATCTACCTATTGTACCACGCATTCCCCTGTAGATTATCTTAATGTCGGGGTCAAATATGACTTTTTATGAGGCAATTATATAATTTGTTTTTCTGCTTGTTTCACTATTTCAATTTCGAACCTATTCCAATACTAACGTACCAGTCGTCAAACAAATAGTATTGGTTGTATGGTTTTCCGAAACACGATACACTGGTATCCATCCCAATGAACAATTGTATCTCTCAATTTATTTACCAGAATATGAAAGAAAAGATATTTTTCGTGTTCTCCAAATTAATGGTCATTATTAGGCAAGTGACATCACGTCATTTATATTAGACAGGCGAAATAGCTACTGTGGTGTAGAATTCTGATAAGACACGACATCCGTGTACATACCTGAGCCGGATCGCAGATACATCTAGCACATCTGCTATGTCTTGAAAACTGGATGAAGATGACAGCTTTCGATTATGGCCATTTGTATTGGTATATCACGATTTTCCTCAACACCACCAAGTCTAGATATCATCTACACCATCATCGTGTATTTCATCTACCCCATCATTACTTATTGCTATTCGCCGGAACCAGGCAACATTCTACACCGTCAGAAACATTCATCTGCACCGCCAAAAATGGTTGTTTGTATTGAGGTAAATTCAACCGATTTTGAAGGTGATCATGCGAAGTAACTTAATCCTGTGTATCTAGAACCATCAAATATACACTCCGGTGACGTTTTATGGTCATTAACAACATCCTGACCGAATAATACGGTAAAATAACAATTTAATTCCATCTCAAATGCTAGCAATTTCATGAATGTTGGATTCGAACCTGTTTCTAACAGTAACAGTGAAGAAAAACGTCAATTATTATGCATCCCCCATAACGGCCAATTTATAGCCAGTAAAGTTGCGGAAATGTGCGGTAACTTCTGTCCGAAATAAACCACTAATACCGCGATTTACAACGCACATATTCATCAAAACATACATCCTCCACCGTTTTCTCCACCGTTTTCTCCATCGATCTTGCACCACTGTGGTTACGCTTCTTGAATTTATGTAGGGAAACTCGAGTCAGCATAAATCAAAATATGGCTGCTGATTGGTTGATTATTATTGAGGGAAATATCCCTAAGCGGGGACATAAAATCATAGCCTACGTAAATATGGCGATCATGCATGTTTGGATGTCCAGGAAGAGTCTGGTGGGGTCCCGATGTTATGGAAAGGGTCTGGGTATTTTTATGCTGCTGATTTGTGTGCAGTAAATGGGGTAGTTGTGGAAATGCAAGATTATCGTTTGAAAACAATACAGAAAGGGGAGCGTTTGACGTCACAGACTGCTGCAGCGGATGACTTTCTAAGGGAAAATTTACCACTTGAAGTTCAAATAGGCTTAACCCATGGCCGGGGGGGGGGGACTTCTAGTTAACACTGTCGCCTATGGGAAATAATTAGGTGTTTGTAACCTGTTATGCGGGATTAGGTCGATGTAAAAGCTGCGAATGGGTCGCTTTAAAAGCTGTAGTGTTACCCCGAATGCGGTATCATCAATAAAATAGTTCGACACAGATTAGCACATGTGCTGATATTGATAAGTACCACACCCTTTGGAAAGCATGCGATCGTGTGGTAATCAAAGATGGATTTCGACGAAATTTGATACTTATGGGTAATTTTGTCCGGGGATGTTTTGTACCGGTCAAATCGTGACCCCGGTCGGACCTTGACCTTCAATATGGTAAATCTAAGGTCAAATCGGGTAAAACGGATGGATTTTGACGACATTTTATACCTAGGGGTACTTTCGTCCGGGTATGTTTTGGACGGGTCAAATCGTGACCCCGACCTGACATTGACCTTCAAAATGGTCAATTCAAGGTCCAATCTGGTAAAACGGACTGATTTCGACGGGGAGTGTTTTGGACGGGTGAAATCGTGACCCCGACCTGACCTTGACAAGGTCAAATCGCGCCTTTCGCCGGAAAGCAGATGGAAACAGCCCGGACGAAGTCGGTCCCACCAGCCAGTGTAATAAAATGCGAGACAGCTTGAAGAATGTAATGTATAACACGAGAAACGGGAAAACGTGGTATATGGAAGTATCAAAATTTCCCACATGGAATTTGAAAGCTAGTTTATTATAATTATATTATAATTTATATTTATGGCTAATAATATGATCTTGGTGGCGTTACCATTTCTGACTATGGTTTTCTTGTTGTTAGTGGCCTTGTGTTGTGGCCACCGAAAGAGAGGTATACGCCGTTAATATATAATACCGTTGATTGTTGACGACCAGCCACGACCCAGCACGAGCTAGTCGGTAGCTGGCAAAAATTCCAGCTAACAAAACAAAACAAATCAACCTTTGCAGCTGGCATTTTTTCAGTTTGCAGTGCAATATTGCCAGCGTATGAACGTACCCTTACAGCAGTTTTGCTTCTGTTTACATAATACAGCGCAATTCTATTGGTTAATCACACACAAGTGATATAAACGCTCTTTATTATTTCCATATCAGGAAACAGTAACAAATAACGCTCTTTATGTTTACCATATCCGGATCTAAACAAAAGCCAGGTTCTGTAACGTTTTTTGCTTTTGTTTACATAACAAAGGATACACATTTGACAATAACATACTGTTTATGCCATATTTCTGATTGGTATACGAACAAATTCTGTCTACATTTTACTATTCTTTCTGTTTATGGCGGTTTTTGACGGAGCTGAATATTTTTTAACAGCATACACACCGCCAACGCCGCCCGGCGTACCTTTCGGGTACGTTCATACACTGGCAATATTGCACTGCAAACTGCAAAAATGCAATGCCATGCCAGATTTTGTTCGCTGGCATTTTTGCAGGTTGCCGACTAGCTCGTGCTACGTCGTGACTGGCTGACAACAATCAACGACGATTTATGATAACGGTGTCTACCTCTTTGTCGGTGCCCATAAAACGAGGCCACTAACAATAATTACAAGTATCCGTGTTGTCCTTGATTCGAATTGTGTATCGTGGAGAGGCATTGGTAGAACAGTTTGTTCTCAGCTATTGTCTTATTCATACTTATATATACGCGGGGAATCTCATGACGTGGTATAAAGAGTTCCGAAAGTGGCAAAATGGATACAAACAGTGTCGCCAACTTCACCAAAGATATATCATGGTGGGCGTCTTGACAGTTGTGATAATGGTTCGTCTTTGGCATCATAAAGCATATATATATGTAACTATGCAGTCAATTATTATTATAAAAAAAACACCAATACAAGGCGGGTACCAATGGGATTTCTCAAAAGTCGGAAAGTCGTCGGTTTTCTTCGTTGAACTAAGTGCGGACCCACCATCTCTCTGAGTCACGTTTATGGTACTCATATATCAGAACCATCCCATCGATGGAGCTGGTCGTGACGATCTCACATTCCAACATATCAAGTGACATTATTACGCCACATCGTGGTGTTGCTTGATACGCAGATTTTCATGTTCGAGCGGACGATCGATAATCCACTGATGCGTTATTTCGCTAAAATCCGATTCAGATTCTGGATTCAGATTACAGATTGGTCCCCGTACGACTTGGTTCGGCAAAAGAACAGACCAGAAATTGGCAGAATCAGTAAACGAACAGACCGTAATCTCAATTTCGTGGTAATCCGATTGGGATTCGGATTCCGATTACGGACTCAAATGTTCGTAATGTAAACAAACCGAGATTTCGCCACCTCAGAGTTTAAAAACACAATAAAACATAAGAATCCGTCTCTTGTGTACAAATTATTGCAGAATATAAACGATCTATATCAAAGAATTTTAAATGCGGAGACAAATTTGTTTTATTGAATGTAAACTAGGAGAATATTACTGAAATTAGCCAATAATAACGCTATTGATAGTAACGCTGTGGGAGCACTTCGGTTGATGGCGAAGCAATTGCAAATCATTGTTGATTGTCACTTTCATATGTCCATTTCATAATTCCATCCTTAAAATACCGCCCGAACGCATGTCGGTTTCGAATTCGGCGCATACGTCACCATTGACCGAATTCATATGAACCTGCATGGATATGTATTCTGCTGTGTTCGTTATTATAATGTTTCTTCTTATTCAAGAAATAGTAGGATTATGTGGTATCGATGGATTATCAGATACACGTATGTACTATCATCTAGTCTTAAATTTATAGCAATTTCATGTTTAACATGTTTTGTTTCGTTAAATGCAGTCGTTTTGCACAATAGTCTCTGTATAGACAACAGACACATGTTCTAGGGACGTGGCTAGAAGCTTCCTCAAATTTCCGGCCAACTGCACCCCCCCCCCCCCCCCCCCCCCATTGAACCAAACATCAATCTCACAGGTTCGCAGAATTCAATTTGCTCCCCTTGGAAATATCCAATCTGACAAACACTAAGATTGGAAAATTACCAACTTTTACTGGTTGAAAAAAATCAAACAATGAGAACAATGCCAACCTATATATGGTGTCAAATTAATGTCCAACTAATGTTGTGTCATGCATGAAATTTCCGACTGCTGGAATGTACCAAAGTTTAGTTTAGATATATTTATTTCAAATATATGTCAAATTTAGATAACACATGATATATAACACATACATTTGTCTATACATACAAAGGAATTGGGGGACAAGTACAGACTCACTTAAGGGTACCCCCCTCTCCCATATGTTATTACACTGAAAAAATAAATAATTAGTAATGGCAAAGCAACATGACTACCAAAACAAGTTGAACATATATACAGATCACTGGACACCCCCTCTCCCGAGTTAGTCATAAGTTTGTATATGTATTTATTTAAAAATCGGGTTTGTTTGTTGCGTTTGTTGGCTTGTACGTATCATTATTTGAAACAGTTAGTCAAAATAATCCTGATTTTCCTCACGTATTAGTGACTGCACAGCTTAGCAAATTGTACCAAAGTTCGGGGTGGGGGTCGAGACACCCAATCAACCCATGTCGTCACGTCCCTGTTAAACTGACAAGTTTCGTGTGTTCTTCACAACATCTTCGGAATTTGATTCAGGAGGCCTAGAGCTGTCACGTTTAGATATGCTTGCCATCATCAATAAACACACTTTAACTTGAAAAAAAAAGATGCGATTAAGTCGGATTGGCAGCAAATTATGTGCCGTGTATATACACATAGAAGAAAAGCATGACTTTCACAACAAACATGAACTTTATAAATATAAGATACAAATGATACTTGTGTCAAATACATGAGCCATGTTTGACGCTGGGAGAACATTAAACATAGTTTTGGAGACCACGTGGATTTCAAAGTCTGACCTAGAATCGGGAATTAGCCCCGCCCCCGTAATCGGCTTCGGATTCTCAATCTGGATTTTAGCGAAATTACGACTCTGGGCGAATGTATTATGGTTAGGTATTTTTTCGTACTTGAGTATAAACCGTACCGATAGAGTCACGATAGTCCAACAATGATTAGCACATGTCACCGGTGTAATTGTGGGGACATGTTTCTATTATGAAGGTTCGCTATCCCGAAGGTCCACTATTCCGAAGGTTCTCTATTCTGAATACTTGCTATTTCGAAGGTTCACTATTCCGAAGGTTCGCTATTCCGAAGGTTCTCTATTCCGAAGGTTTTTGTTATTCATTTTTAGATTAATTCTATATTCTAAAGTATTGAGAGGGTTCATTATCACGAAGATTATTTTTATGGAGTGTGCGCTCACATCCGAACTGATCACGCGCGCATACCGATACAGATACAGGAGGAAATATCTTAGAACATTAAATGTGATTTTGTTTTGTTTTCGCGGGTTTTCTTGAGATTTAATGTGAATACGTGGGCCCATACCTTTGAATTCTTGGCATATAATATGAATGTTGTGGTATATATGGACACTCCTGCACAGGTACAGTTGACTTAAGTGCTGTTCTGTGCGGGTTCCAATTTGGGGTTCAATATTTTAAGGGCCAAATTTAGAATTTTATTGGCCCATACCTTTGAACTCTGGGCATATAATATATATATATTGGGGGGCATGTCTCTATTCCGACGGTTCACTATCCCGAAGGACCACTATTCCGAAATTTCTCTGAATGTTCGCTATTCCGAAGGTTCACCAATCCGAAGGTTCGTTATTCCGAAGGTTCTCTATTCCGAAGATTTTGTTATTTTAAGGTTAATTCTATATTCTAAAGTATTGAGAGGGTTCATTATCACCAAGATTCTTTTTATGAAGGAAATAACTTAAAACATTAAATGTGATTTTGTTTTGTTTTCGCGGGTTTTCTTGAGTTTAATGTCATTACGTATGACCTTATTTCTCATTACATATTCACGCCAAGCAGCCCACACTATTGCTATGTTTCCATGCGATTTAATGTCATTACGTGTGACCTAATATCTCAATAATCTGAGGCAAGAGTACGCCTGCTAAAGGCGAATTATAACAGTGGGGCCATAAAGCTCAATGAATACTGGAGGCTATAACAAACTGCGCAGCAGAATATCGCTGAATAGACGAGTATGAGATGAGCCTAACTGCAATTGTGACTTTGTTTCAAGGCCCACTTAATTTTCGAGTCATTGATTTTTGTTATAGTATATACGGTTTTAATAACAATTTATGCCATACAATTTGAATAAAATACTATAATTCATCACCATTTGAAACGCAGAATACTTCTATCTCCTAGTTTGAAACACCTTTAAAAAACTGCGACAAGTCGTGCGTCGTATATCTAGCAATTAGCAACTAACATGTCCTCTTCGGCTTTCCATAGATTTCAACGTAATTTGATACTTAGGGGTATTTGTGTCCGGGAAGTGTTTTTGGACGGGTCAAATCGTGACCCCGACCTGATCTTGACCTTTAAAACTGTCAATGCAAGGTCAATTTGGGCAAAACGGACGAATTTCTGCGAAATTTGATACCTAAGGATACTTTTGTCCAGGGAGTGTTTTGAACGGGTGAAATCGACGTGAACTTGACCTTCAATGTGGTCAATCAAAGGTCAAAACGGATGGATTTCGACGAAATTTGATACCTATGGGTACTTTTGTCGGGGGAGTGTTTTGGACGGGTCAAATCATGATTCCGACCTTACCTTGACCTTCAAAATTGTTAATTAAAGGTCAAGTGGGGTGGGGGTGTTTTGGACGGGTCAAATCATGACCCTGACCTTGACTTTCGAAATAGTCAATTCAAGGTCAAATCGCGCCTTTCGCCGGAAATCAGATGGGAAACAGCCCGGACGAAGTCGGGCCTATCAGCTTGTGTAATAAAGCAGACAGTTTGAAGAATGTAATGTATAACACGAGAAACGGGAAAACGGGAAAACTTGAAATATGGAAGTATGCAAATTTCCCACATGAAATTTATAGTATAATTATATTATAATTTATATTTATGGCTAATAATATGATCATGGTGGCGTTACCATTTCTGACTATGGTTTTCTTGTTTTGACTGGCCTAAAAATACCAACACGCACTGCGTTCTTAATATATTGCAAACAGCTCAGCGATATCAGCAATCACGGAAAAACCGCCGTGGTACATGGTCACTACTAACGCTGATTTGTTGACAACCGGCAGATATTAATCCGTTTTGGCAATTTTGCAGCTGGCAATTTTGCAGTTTGCGATGCAATATTACCAGCGTATGAACGTACCCTTAAACATGTCCACATGTATTCCATATGCATAGATCAGTTGTTGTTCATTAAATGGGGATCTACTAAAAGACGGGACGGAACGATTTTCCGGAACGGGACGGAACGATTTGTCTAAAAGACGGGACGGAACGGAACGAATATTTAAAAGTAATTTTATTCGGAAATGAAAGAGTTTAGAGGCACAAACATGGTCTCAACTTGTTTATTGGTATCTACTCTATACGAATGTGATAAAATTGAGCGTATGCTGAACGATGGGCGTTCGAATAACGAAGCGTCGAAATTAGGGAAATTTATCACTTCTGGGACGATAATCTAAACACTAAAAGTCATATTTTGTTTATATTTTCATGTTTGGGTGACGGATTATTGCAGAAAATGTTAGTCTAATATATACTAAATAGTAAAATAGAAGTTTGCACTTGTTTTCTGCAGGTAAAAGTAGTGTTTTTAACGACGGGACGTCCCGTGGATAAAACACTACTTTTACCAGCAGAAAACAAGTTCAAACTTCTATTTTACTATTTAGTATATATTAGACTAACATTTTCTGCAATAATCCGTCACCCAAACATGAAAATGTGAACCTAATGCTAGTTTTTCTGTTAAGATTTTCGTTCGGCGGAATGGAGATTTTTCAAGAATGGAGGTGTCGTCGTCCCGTCGATACAAACACTACTTTTATCAGCAGATAAACAAGTGCAACCTTCTATTTTACTATTTAGTATATATTAGACTAACATTTTCTGCAAAAATCCGTCACCCAAACATGAAAATGTGAACGAAATGCTAGTTTTTCTGTTAAGATTTTCGAAGATTTTAGTTCGGCGGAATGCAGATTTTTCAAGAATGGATGTGTCAACGTCCCGTGGATAAAAACACCACTTTTACCAGCAGAAAACAAGTTCAAACTTATATTTTACTATTTAGTATATATTAGACTAACATTTTCTGCAATAATCCGTCACCCAAACATGAAAATATGAACCTAATGCTAGTTTTTCTGTTAAGATTTTCGTTCGGCGGAATGCAGATTTTTCAAGAATGGAGGTGTCATCGTCCCGTCGACACAAACACTACTTTTACCAGCAGAACACAAGTGCAAACTTCTATTTTACTATTTAGTATATATTAGACTAACATTTTCTGCAATAATCCGTCACCCAAACATGAAAATGTAAACGAAATATGACTTTTAGTGTTTAGATTATCGTCCCAGAAGTGATAATTTTCCCTAATTTCGACGCTTCGTTATTCGAACGCCCATCGTTCAGCATACGCTCAATTTTGTCGGGAAAACATCACATTCGTATAGAGTAGATACCAATAAACAAGTTGATACCATGTTTGTGCCTCTAAACTCGTTCATTTCCGAATAAAATGACTTTTAAATTTTCGTTCCGTTCCGTCCCGTCTTTTAGACAAATCGTTCCGTCCCGTTCCGGAAAATCGTTCCGTCCCGTCTTTTAGTAGATCCCCATTAAATGTTGTTGGGGTTTTCCAAATTGGAGAGGAAATAATGTGATCGGACGATAAAGAAGACAGTTTCTCCGTCCACTCAATAGAAAGACAGTTTCTCCGTCCACTCAATAGATCGTCTGGGATGCCTATGTCAAATATATATAATTATACTAAACGAACATCTTAGTCAACGTGGCAAATCACTGTCTCAAAGCATTTGCCAATAAATAAAATGAATTATCACTGGGCAAGACAGTTCTGGAAACTTTTCCAAGGGAGAATTAATTTATAAGAAGCCATATACGCATTATGCGCCTGGTCTTAATGCAACACATTAAGATGTAAATGACACAGTGGGTGGACAAAGCTTCACGAAGACTTCCATGCGAATTACGATCAATGTGACAGAATAATAATGGCACTAAGACTAGTGTTGTCGTCAATTTCACTGCGTCTGCTACAAAGTTGTATAAAGTCATGGATTATAATGTGTGTGGGTTCTAACACAAACAATAGCAATGACTTTGTTGTATAATAGAGTGATAAAGTTTGCTACTTCTCTCATGCTGTGACAATTACGCACCTTTACTGAACGGACATGTGCCGATATTGTGGAGAATAAAGCGTTGTTAATGTTGTAAGAAGAGGTTCCAATATCTCTTTGGGTGACATTATATGACATGGTGAAGTTTTGGTGCTTTCACGAATACCACACATTGTTCCTAGTAAGCATTGGTGTCAAAGAAAAATAGTTGCGGGAGCCTTCTAACTTCCTTCAGAATTTATCATGACACCATCTATTGCGAACTAGACATCTACCTGGGCTTAAAGGCACGTGAGGCCTTAGTTGTCGAAAATATTCATATTTGTTCCAATCACCGTAAACAGAAAAAACAGTAAAACGCATACAGTTTCGTTCATATATACCATGACCATCGCGTAAACAGCGTGTTATCATAAAGACCTACTATATTTTACCTAAACAAGAGCCTGATTGTGTTACAGAAGACAGCACAATGCTACTGGCTAATCACACACAAATGGCATAAACGCTCTTTATTAGTTCCATATAAGGAATTCACCCACAAAGAACGCTCTTTATGTTTACCATCATAATATAAACAAACACCAGAAAAGTAACTTTTTATGCCTTTGTTTACATAACAATGGTCAACCATATGACAATAACATACTGTTTATGCGATATTTCTTATTTGTATACGGACAAAGTCTGTCTACATTTTGATGTTCTTTCTGTTTGTGGCGGGTTTTGACGGTTGGAAATATTTTCACAGGATACCCTCCGCCAAGGCCAACCGTACCTTTAACGAATCGTCCCCCAAAGTGGGGACTAAGTATACGCAGGCTCTTAGAATGAATGTGACGGAAGGTACAGAGCTTTTGTTGATAAGATGCAAGGGTATACAGTTAAGTTATGTTATACCTTGCTCTATTTTAAGTGTTTGCTTCATCCATAATTATATAAATTATTATTAATACATATAAAAGGCTTGTTTACTTCACTGTTGCGTTGTTTTTTGTTAGCTAATGACATTTCAAGTCAATCCGGTAACTTGTATATGAGGTTGACAACGCATGTTCTAAACTCTGGCTGATCACACGCAGAGCCGAGATTAATTTGAGCGCGAAATCCATCATATAATGCCTATATATATTTATCACATAATTTGGCCATAAAAGCAGTTTCATAATTATCGGTAATAGACACGTTTAATATCAGCGCGTGCGATGACGTCACGGCGTTCTTCAAATAACTTGCGATCGCTGTAGTTTATGATTGTTGTTTTCGATGAATATTTCCCGTTGCTTCCTGTTGCTTCGGGTTTATTTGATCATGTGATAAAAGGTATCTCACACTCGTCCTATTTTATACGTAATTTATCAACCTCGCCCTCTAAATTCTATTTGAGCCTCGGTAAACCTCGGCTCAAATCGAATTTAGTGAACTCGGTTGATAAATTCCGTATAAAATAGAAACTCATGTGAGATCCTCTATGTATGCCATTTTTGGATAAAGTTGTGCTTTTTCTGGTGAAGTGACTCCTTCAGCTCTACTTAGTATACAGCGATTCGAATTTACTTGATTGCCACAGCTATACAAGAAACGTGGACATTATTTGTGGTTGGAATTTGTATGGTGAATGTTTAGTTTCATGCAGTCGCTGTATTCAAGCTATCCGAATGTAACTGGAATGGGAAGTGTGGAACCAAAGCATTTAATGGTATAGTAAGGTCTCAGCCGACCGAAATGTCGATTCTTTTTCAGTAGCACAAATATTGCAAAAATACAGAATATACCATGCACGCAGTGTGTGTAGGATAGACTCTATTACATTATTGTTTTATTGATTTGTGTTGTCAAATGACTAGTGCATGATTGAAGGCACATTGTAAATAATAACGAACTAAAATGTCACAAATACACAGGTAGATGTTAGTCGTTCATATTCATGGACACCATCGTTGCTATTACAATATATAGTTCGTTATTATTTACAATGTGCCTTCAACCACTAGTCATTTGACAACACAAATCAATAAAACAATAATTTAATACATGTATGTAGTCGCACTGTGAAATTTCAGTCTTCTTGAGAATGTGTTTGTTCGTTTGTTCGACTCAACGGGCTGCATATTATTGGCGACATTAAAAAAAACATACGCCATTAAGTGATATTATAACCAACGTTCGAGCAAGATAAGAAATTCTCAATAGGGCTCAGTGTTCAATTTTGATCGCAACTACAGCCAGGGAGAATCATCTGATCAAATCAAATTGTCCAACTACGTCGGAGTTGTATACAAGTATTTTTGAGAAATTTCATTTCTTTCATATCATAATTACACATTTACTTTTCGCTGATTATCTCGTTTTACTATCTGAAACGCCTGATGGTTTGCAAAATTCTTTGAATGCTTGGAAAACTATAGTTTTCAAAATAATCTAACAGTTATGGCGCGTCCACATGATGGGCAAGAAAATGTCAGGTATGCCCCATGTGACTTACTTGACCAATGAACAAAATACTACAGGAAAATATCTGATACACTGCTATTGTATCGCCTGTCGGCGATATGTGTTCACCTTGATTGGTGGTCATCGGTATCCGTTAAATAATCTGTAACGGATTCTCTGGTAAAAGTTCACGCACTTGAGTTATGATCCATCGATTGTATCGCCTGTTTCAACAACTGACTTCGTAATTCCATATTAAATGGGTTGACCGAATCGCTGAAGTATTATATGGACATGTGCGTAGGAACACATAGCTATATAGGGTTTCCGTTGATGGAGGATGTCCAGGTGAGATTTCCAACTCTGTACACCCCCATTGGACCAGGCCAAACTCAACTCCCAAGATCAAATAATTCAAATATGGCACCCCTCCCATCCGTTTTGAATTTCCCACCTGGCACCTAACATGTCTTGTTTTTGTCTCTTTTAACTTGAATTTTGACTGAACACCGGAGAAGGAGGAACCTAGAGGACATTTCAAACCAATATTTTGGCAAAAGGTAGGACGAAATGCAAATTTTGGTCTAAAACAACAAATTACACATACATTACTGGTTGGAAAATCAGACTATACCAGAACAATTTCGACCTATTGTTGTTGTAAAATTACCAACTAATATTTGTCAGTTATGAAATTTCCAACTGGTGAAAACTGTACCATAGTTGGGGTCCCATATCCCCACATGTCCTCCTGTATGTTGGGTAACGTAATATACACCACAGCCCCATGAACCACGCCAAATATACAAATCAAGATCAGTTCATATAGGGTCTCAATGGGGTGGGGTCATCTGATTCCCCACAAACAATAATAACTTGTGTCACCCCACATATGCATATGTACAATGGAATTATAACATAGGCGTCCAAATAACGTGATCACTTTCTCATAAAAAGGTCTCTAAACATATGAGAGCAGCAACGTGGCGATAAATGTCGGTGGGTGCCTCATCCCACCCGATTTCGGTAATCCATGTGAACAGTTGGAAATTTAATAATGTTATGAATTGCCAATATGGACTATAGGTTGTTTACCGGGCGCAATTCACTTGAACCAGCACGACCAATACTGTTCTGATTGAGCTCAATCAACGCCATCGAACCCACCGCTTTCTCAAGAAAATATCAGAGTACAATTGGACATTATATTTTCTTGCAGATATTTTATTGCCGCTACATGTGAACGCGCCATTAATGCAGACAAAACAAAATGCATGATATTTAAATAAAATAAGCGGAAGTTAAATATAGACAATACATTTTATATCAACAATGAGCTGTTAGAAAGAGTTGACGAATATAAATTCTTAGGTCTCGTCTTCACTTCTGGGGTCAATACTATGAAGCGTTTTCTTTGTAAGAATCTACAATTGTTTGTAAGAAATAACAATTTATCATTCCGCTAATACTATGAACCTACGATTACAAACATAGATCACAAATAGTATGTGTTCTTTGTATTTACAAATATCTCCCAATCACAAAGAATGTTCGAGTACTATGAAAGTTAATTGAAAGTTATAACGTTAAGGAACGTGATTAGAAGGTCTTCGTATTGGGTGTCCAACATAAATTTTCAGTTTTCGCACCCTTAACCCGGATAAGATACCCATCTATGATACGCAGGGACGTGGCGACAAGGGGTCGATTCACCCCCTTTTGAAAATGTTTTGTCAGCTGGAAATCTCAAGTACAACCAACAGGGACGTCGCGACAAGGGGGTTGGGTTATGTTTCTCGCCCCAAACATTTTAGCAACACGTTCAACAGTTGGAAATTTGATACCTGAAACAACTTGAATTGTAAATTTTACAAAAACAATAGGTTGAACTTGTTCTCTTATTTTGTTTTTCCAACAAAGGGTATGTGTTTGTTTTAGACCAACATTTGCATATTTACCTCCTTTGGTCAAAAGTTTGGATTTAAATGGCCTATATCTAGAAATTGACAAACCTTAGGATTGTCGATTTTCACACCCTTAAACCGGACCATATAACCTTCTGATTCGCAGGGATGTAGCGCCCCCCCCCCCCCCTTTGAAAATGTTTTATCAATGGAAATCTCATAAACAGGGACATGACGATAGTGGTCTTGGGAACACGATGCCTGGCACATTACAGCTGTTCGGAATAGGAATCTTATGAGTCACAACGTCGCTGACAAACGTTCGTGATTGATATAAATAGTGAGTGATATCTTTGAGTTTCGATCGTCAACGCGAATGCATTTGGTCACGGTAAAGGACACGAATACGAAGATGCAAGCACAGTTTTCACAAATGACTACAGCATAAATTCAGTGACGTGGCAAGATGGTCTATTCGGTGTGCCAACGTCGATATCCAACTGTATCCCCACCACTCAATCAGAAACTTCTATTTCTGTGAAATGTAATTGTTTACCCCGGTTGGCTTCTGATTTTCCAGCTGTAAAATTAAGTTGTCCAACCCCCCCCCCCCCCCCCCCGCCCTTGGGTTGGACATTTTGACTAAATATGACTAACTTATATAGTCTTAGTCACAAACATTTTGAGTAACTTTGGTCAAGTATTGGAATTATTTGCACATAATTCTGCAACTTACATTTTCGCCTTCCCAGTGACTAAGAAAAGTTATGATTAATCCTGGCCATTTTGATTAATTAGTCGTTTTGAATCCCCATTTCTTAGTCGTTATGACTAACATCACCCTAGTAATCTTTACTAATGTTATGCCCCAGTCATGTCGGCTGAACTAAGTTAGTCATCCCTATGTGGAATTTATACGCATTTTTTTTATTCAAAGGGTGCGTATTGAAATTATAGGATGAACACCCAATCACCAAAACGGAGCCCATATAGCCACGTCCCTATCTCGATATATTATAAGATATCGGAGCAGTTTGAAATTATAAAATGACCACCCTCCTATAACCGAGAGCCTTAGCACGTCCCTGCTTCGATACTGTGATGGGCACCCCCTGATAAAATGGAGCCACGTTCCTGCCTCGATGTGTTATGATAAGAGTAGCGGATCAGTTTGAAATCATAGGATGGGCACAATATATATAATGTTATACCATCAAAATAATATTTTGTTTTCACAAACTGAATGGTTGTAATTTGTGAAAACAATGATACAAAAATTGGTTGTAGTACTCGATATTACACTGACTTGTACTTACATACACACTCTACAAACGAACAGTTTATTAGTTAACTTTGCGCAGACAAGTGGTCATCAACTTAGCAACCCGTGTACCGATTGGATAGCTCTGATAATAGTCCAGGAGATATTGGTCGACCTCTGCACCCCCCCCCCCAGGGCTTAACTTCACCCCACTAATGTTTTTTCTTAAGGTTAACAAGAAAAAAAAGTGGCCGCAGAGACTCCATACAAGATGGCGTCCATCATGGCGGCCATTTTATTTTAATGCACCAGGTCTCTTTGATCGCCATTATAGTAAAGATGATAGCACATGCGGTCTTGTCTTCGAAACGGATGTGGAAATACAATCTTACCACACCAATTAAAAACCGACACGCATGACATTCTATATATTAAACATGCACCAGGTGTAGGGGTGGTGTATACAGTGGCCCATTTCATTCCCAGTATCATGGCGCATGTCCACAAACTAGCAACGCGAGCATTGTTCTTCTCTGCTGGGAGATATTCGACGAGACAACTGCGGGGCGTCACACAGTTTGCTACAATAACGCCCATCGTAAGAAAGTAAAGGATTGTAGACTTGTTTTCGGTCGCCATTATGGCCGCCATCTTCGATTTGGAAAACAATTTCTTGCATGAGATGTAAAGTAATTACTTCACCTCAGTATTTCCAACTCAACTCAAGGATTGTAGACTTGTTTTCGGTCGCCATTTTGGCCGCCATCTTCGATTTGGAAAACAATTTCTTGCATGAGATGTAAAGTAATTACTTCACCTCAGTATTTCCAACTCAACTGTACGCATGGATGGAGTTGTCTCGACAATAATGCCCAATGATGTGAATATGAGGGAATTTCGGTGATTTTTCAAAATCTGTCCGCCATTGTGGGCGCCATTTTGGATTTGGGGGACTTTTATTTGGATATGGTACAAGGAAAGTTCTTCGCCTAAGTGTTCCCAACTTACAATAGTAAGCAGGTGTGGAGTTGTCATGACAATAATGCTCACTGATGTTAAAATCAGCGATTTTCGGCGATTTTTTATTTCTGGTGGCCATTTTGGCCGCCATCTTGGATGGATTTGGGTAAATATTCCTCAACTCAGGTATAAGAGGAATCCTAGCTCGAGTATCTCCTGCAAATATATATGCAATATATATATAATAGCAATAACATAATAGCAATAACATTCATTGATTCGAAACATAACATCGAGTTATTAACGGAGATTCGGCTTTGACCTATGATACCGGCATTTGGGAAAACGTGACATATGATAAATATATGATAAATGTATAATATGACACAACAATTCTAACATTTTCCCACAGAGACAAACGAAAGGTGGTAACATATCTGAAAAATAGCATATTTTCACATTTCGGCGGCCATCTTGGCCGCCATATTGGATTCTGGTGTCGGATTTTTGGCTAATTTGTAAGGGTTGTATATTAGCATAACGAATCGAGCGGAAAACAAGACCGCATGTGCTATCATCTTTACTATAATGGCGATCAAAGAGACCTGGTGCATTAAAATAAAATGGCCGCCATGATGGACGCCATCTTGTATGGAGTCTCTGCGGCCACTTTTTTTTCTTGTTAAAGGTACTCAACCCGTAAAGAGGGTCCCCATCTCAACAGATTCCAACAACAACAATCCGATCAGAGGGTCCTATATTACTATTTCTTTGGCTTTGGGGGTAAAAAATATTTGATTCGAGTCGAGGAACCCATCAAACAAAGCTCAGAGTTATTAGATATTGATTTTTGAAAATTCTTATGTTCTCGAGATGAGTACCAATAACTGCCGTCAATTTGGTAACCTGCTCGAGATATTACGCCAAAATTCTATTCAAACAGACAAGGATGGATAACTCTATAATCAAGTGGGTGATAATAACGAATTTTTTATTGTCTTCTGGGCCAGAAAGAATCCCCGATAATGAAAAATAATAGATTTCTAAAATCGATATCTAACAAATCCGAGCCTTGGTGAGTGACTTCCTCGACTCGAATCAAATACTTTTGACCCCCGAAGCCATTGAAATAGTAATTGAGATGAGTTTTATCGGGTTGAGTACCTTTAACAAGTGAAAAAAATTAGAGGAGACCTTAAGGAAGAAAATTAGTGGGGTGAAGTTAAGTCCTGAGGGGTGCAGAGGTCGACCAATATCTCCTGGACTATAAGCGATCACCTCTCAACTTATGATTGGTTAATTATTTTGTAACTTTGGCTTGCCGTGATTCAATATGTTGTGAATCACTCACAGGTAACGGTTTGCCCGTAAGCAATCTACAATAATCAGCAGTAGATCTTTGTGAAATTTGCGAGATTTTGTTAGCTCATCGTTTCATAGTACCGGCGATATCACTAATCACACAATAATAGCACGCATTGTAACTTTGCCATAGCAATTGTTGTCATTTATTTTAGCTCTATATACATGTCCGTCTAACTTGAACTGGTATTCATATAACACTGATAACAGGTGAATGGGAGCAGAGTGGTGAGTTAGTTTTTTCTACGTTTTAGGGGTTTCACTCCTCGCCCAGTCTGAGGTATTACAATAATACGGCTAAATTGTCCATGTACTATGAAACCACTGTGATAGTTAACACAAATTTGTAATTACAAATTAATAAATACTATTTGATTTACAGGTATAAAATTGTTCATAGTATTGACCCCTGACGGTAAAATGTCGAGAGCTTGTGAACATTTAAGTGGGAGAGCTTCTAAGGCTATGTTTTTCATGACGAGCTCACTGAATTTACATATAGAATTGTCTCTCAGTACTAAATGTAAGTTGTTTGACAAATTAATAATGCCTATATTGCTGTATATATGGTTCCGAAATATGGGCATCCGAGTTGAAAATTCCATTTATTGATACCAACCCACTTGAGCAAACACACTTGGAATTTTGTAAGGGTATACTCAGGTTGAATAAAAAGGCCTCAAATCATGCTTCGGGGGCTGAACTGGGTCGATATCCATAGCAATTGATGATATTGGTAATATGTATAAATATCTAAATAAACTGCGTGCAGTAAAATCAAGAACTTTAATGCATGATCCTTTTAGGGAATCCCTCATGTCTAATCAATCAACTTGGGACGCACAATTAGTCAAAAGTGGTATCAATATATCACAATCTTAACACAACAATAAGAGTGACAGACAAACTAATAATTGAACGGTTAAAATCAGAACATATAAATAAGTTCAAAAAAGACATTTTCGATGATGACAGACCAGATGGTGCTAATAAACTGCGAACTTGCAGAACTTTCAAAGACAATTATGACATATATACCTGATGCACGTTCGATCGTCAGCGACAAGAGAGATTTTCACTCGACTACGTGTTAGCAATCATATTTTAGCTATAGAAAAGGGTCGACACACGCAACCGAAAACGCCATTAAAAGACAGAATTTGTCACAGGTGCTTCTTTGTTCATGGTGGTATACTGGATAATTATGCTCAGGTTTAAAAGAAGTTACAAGGCCAATAGGTACCACATACTTTTAATATCCTCGTTACTGTATGGTCCGTGTCAATCAGTGGATAGGCTGTTTCTGGCAACAATGGTGTTCTACTACGAACACAGAATGTAAGGCAAACCATCGATATCAGAAGCGCGGTTGCAGTTTGCCAGCATGATTATTGAGATCGCTATTGTTTAAAATTAAGAAACCAACATAGGTCCTATCCATAGATCGCACTCGTTTATCTTATGAGTTGGATCGATAGCTGTCAAACGTTTGATATTTTATATATATTTAGAACTGAGCGTAGTTCAGTCATTTTTAAAACGTACAATCGACGTGGATGAAATTGACTCACGGTTATGATATCTCCATGAAGATACAGACATCCAAACTTCACCAATTTGGCGTCTTTAAATAACACAATTAGGTTCCTTGGATCATGGAGAAGAATGTGTATCAATTTGGTGGAAATAGGCGCTAAATTATTGCCACTTTTGACATATTTAAACCACACCATTAGATTCCTCATGGCATGGGGATGATTATATACAAGAAAACTAAGATGCATGCATCAGGTCGCCCGTGAACTATCTACCATAGAATTGTTGTAGCTATCGATTATACATTTTGGAACACCTGTCTGTATGTATGTGTGTATGTATGAATGCATGTGTGTGTGTGTTATAGACTCTAACGCTGCTCGACCGATCCGACTCGGATTTGGTATTCAACGTGCCAAC
Organism: Siphonodentalium dalli; assembly: GCA_032622095.1. Classification (NCBI taxonomy): domain Eukaryota; kingdom Metazoa; phylum Mollusca; class Scaphopoda; order Gadilida; family Siphonodentaliidae; genus Siphonodentalium; species Siphonodentalium dalli. The sequence continues at coordinate 52,830,906 of CP136067.1, forward strand.
TTGACCTCGCTCATAGGCATGTTTCTGGACCTTGACCGATCCGACTAAAAATTTGTGTGTAGGACTACTTCGATCCCGGGAGCAATATGGACACGTCCAATTTCACGTGGGACCATGTCCTCGAACGTGCTGATATAGGCATGTTTCTGGACCAATTGAACAATAGTTTGGCCAGACGCTGTATTTTCTGGGTACTGTCCAGATGGAGGCGATCACAAAAAAATCCCTAAATAGCCCGAGTACATCAGCTAGTCTAATATATATTTTTGGACATTTGTCTGTCTGTTTGTCTGTTAGCTATGGCCGGGAAAACTGTCGGACAGATTTGACGAAATTTGATACCTAGGGGTAATTATTTCCAGGGAGTATTTTGGACGGGACGGACAAATCTTGATCCCGACCTAGCTTTGACATTCAAAACGGTCAATTCAAGGTCAAATCTGGTAAAACGGGAGGATTTCAGCGAAATTTGATACCTACCATTACTTTTGTCCCAGGAGTGTTTCGGATGGGTCAAATCATGACCCCGACCTGATATTGACATTCAAAATTGTCAATTCAAGGTCAAGTCGGGTAAAGCCGGGCGGATTTCGACGGGTACTTTTGTCGGGAACTTTTGTCCGGGGAGTGTTTTGGACGGGTCAAATCGTGACCCCGACATGACCTTCACCTTTAAAATGGTCAATTCAAGGTTAAATCGCGCAATTCTCCGAAAATCAGAGGGGAACATCCCGGACGAAGTCGTGTCCACCAGCTACTATTATATATTTCTAGATTTAGTTACAAACTAAATACCTGTATATTGTACAAAGAAATGTTTGACAAATATATCTATATCAATATTACCATACGGGTCATTAAAATAGATACGACGAAACAAATTTTGAAGGGTGCATGTATCAGGTAAATTTTTATATTTCAAATGATGACAGGAATGCGGAAAGTTGAAGTACCTACGTAATACTGGCTATCCGCATGAAGAGATATACATGTATATAAAAACAAAAATAGAAGATGACTGCTGGCGACAATGTTTTCCAAAAAAATTCAAAGCATTCGATAGCTCCCATCTAGTTGTCAGCCCGAAGATCAATATGAAGTTTGGTGACTATCAGATGAGGGATATGTCTGTACAGTTGCTAAACAATTCAGTCATGCAAAAGAGTAAGATACCAAATTGCTGCCTGTGGTCATATTTTTTAACGAAATTCGGAAAAATTAGATTACTCTCACCCTGGTTATCCAGAAGATCATAGTGGAATCTGGTGACGATCGGACAAGGGGGTGTCGTCTGTAGGATCAACCAAATTATTTAGCCATAAAAATAGTAAAATTCAAGATCACGGCTGGCAGTGATGTTTTCACAAGGAAAGTATGAGAACAAAATATGGCTCACATCTAGCGGTGACCCAAAATATCCACATGAGATAAAGTTCTCCAATAAAAGCTGGCTGCAGGGTGCGCCAATTGATTCAAATTTGAAATTTAGCAGGGTGTACTCACTGTGCTGCTGGTGGCCATGCATGTTTTCCCCGCAAATTTGATAGACTGATGGACAAAACCACTGAATCCGTTGAATCAATATACATGTATACATGGATTCATTTATATGCATTGTTATATACACAGTACTGGTATATAAAGGTACTGAAAATAACTATATTACTAGTATACACACAATAAACCATATATCATGGCTATGGGTTCTAATATCCGAACATGACAGCTGAGAACTTGGTGTGAATTGAAGAGTGGTGGTATTTCAAGCATATCTAACCCTCCACGTTAGAAACATGCCATTAAATGGCATAAGTATAACCTAGCTTGAGGACAGAAGTGAACCATAAAACCCCCCTTAATTCAAACAGGTCCTCGCGCGCGATGTATGGTCGATCACATGATGATCTGGGGGGGGGGTAGAATTGTTGTATAAAAACAGCACTACATGTAAATATAAAATAAAATAGTGCTACATCTTATTACAGATTATTGCCACATATAATCAGTGACTATACAGACAGTCTGACAAAATAAAGTTTCAGTGACACTCTATCCGAATAGGGGAATAATTTCATCTGTTACAGTCAATGGAGCAATTATGAATCTGGAAAGGTGAAATTTCTAAGTAATACTAGATATCGACATGACGCGATAACATATAACGTAAATGCAATATGGCCGCTGGCGACCATTTTTTCCTATGAAATTCAAAAAATATTTGATAGCTCTTATCTGATAGATCAATATCAAGATAAATATGAAGTTTGGTGATGATCGGATGAGTGAAGTGGACTGTGGTCTGTGCTAAACGGTTTAGTAATGCTTTAAAAGAATCTTACCTTAATATTTTTATGTTCACTTTATAAACTTCACTGAGTCATCTTTGTCATGTATTGAATTTTATATCTTTTGTTAACAGTTTATAAATCATGTATGTCTCATGTTTGTTATTTTAATTTATGTGTTTATTATCATTAAATAAAGTTGCATTCCTTAAAAAGATTCTTACCTTAATGTTTTTATGTTCACTTTATAAACTTCACTGAGTCATCTTTGTCATGTATTGAATTTGATATCTGTTGTTAACAGTTTATAAATTATGTATGTCTCGTGTTCGTTATTATATTGTATGTGCTTATTATCATTTAAAATAAATGTATTCACGTCCTCAATTATTATTTCACAAAAAAGCTCAAATACCCCAAAACACAATAGTTTAGAGTCGCCAATTAGTTAATCCGATTACCTATAACACTAAGCACATAAGCCGCTTAACCTTTTAAATGGGGCCGACCGTTTACACTTTATAGAATGAAAGAACGAAAAGTTGAATAAAATCAACAAATTTGTGAATTTAAGAACAATTCAAACGTTAATGTTGTCCATGTCATAACCCGGACATATGCACTATATTTCAGTCTTGTCCATTTATAAACAAAGAAGATAATGCGACATCAAGTCCGCTCACACCTTTTATACACCTTTATAGTGTGTTTCAGAACGAAAAAAAAATGAATAAAATCAACAAATTTGTAAATTTATAAACAATTCAAACGTCGTTGTATTCCATGTCCCAGCCCTGACATATACACCAAATTTCAATAATATTCATTAAGAAACAACGGACCAAACGATATATAACACCCCGGTTACACCTTTTATTCCGAGTCGGGCTCAGCCTCGGATACATCTTATAGTGGGTACCGAATTGGCACACGTCGAATGGGGCGAGTTGGCCCTGGGGAGATTAGGCCGATCCGACACCTTCTATAATTTACAGTATGTACCCGTTTACGCGTAGTTTACTTTAGAAAGTTCCGCAATTAATACCGTAAATAGAGCGACTGTATTTGACAGAGAATGCCTCTGTTATTGATTATCAAGTTGCTATACATAAAAAACGACATTCACATGCTCGTTCGAGCGCAGTAGTCTATTTTCCCCATATTAAAGGACATCCACAAATACTAAATAACGCTAACCTACTGCAAATGTTCTACACGACAACTGTTAACATATTTGGGCTGAATTCATCTGATGCGGTATTATTCCTCAAAATAAACAACAAAACCATCGTTACTTGGAAATGTAGTTTGGGCTAACATTTACATAAATCCTCCACATCATTTATCCGACACACACGTCAGATGAAAAACAGCCATCAGATAAACGCCCAAATTGGGCGAAATAAGTTTGCTGTTAGTCGGATGCCGTCTTGGGCTGCTGGCTCGAAGTCTGTTAATACTACAGTTGGGTGAAGTGGAATATTACATCCGCTGCTTTCTGTTTTACAAGACTAAATAAGCTTATTTCTGGCACACGAGGAAATATAGATCTATGTAGTGAATATTTATCGTCGTTTGATTTGCACCAAGTGAATTGATAATTGATAGAACAAACCACTATTATGATGATCGTGTCGTTATTTGTTTAAAATACATATATCAATTGACATATACGCACCCGTTCCCTCATTAAAATAAACATATTTCGCCCATGTTAGGGACCACCGCGAATTCGGGGACCTCCACAAAGGGAACTCCGCAAATAGGGACCTACTGCAAATCGTCACACCCATGTTTATTTATATATTTCTGACGTCACACGAACAAAGTTTCTTCAACATAGCCACCAGAGACCTCTAGCGTTAATCACGGTTTTAGTTAATATATTTACAATAAGTTATTAGTTTTACAATAAGTTATTAGTTTTACAATAAGGTCTATTAGTTTTACAATAAGGTCTATTAATTTTACAATAAGTTAATTACGGTTTTAGTTATTAGTTTTACAATAAATTATTAGTTTTACAATAAGGTCTATTAATTTTACAATAAGTTATTAGCTTTACAATAAGTTAATTACGGTTTTAGTTATTAGTTTTACAATAAGTTATTAGCTTTACAATAAGGTATATTATTTTGATAACGATAATCATTGATCGTGGGAAATCGTCTATTGGTTTGAAATATGTCTATTGATAGAATATTAATTCTGCATCGGTCAACATTGATTATGAATCTATATCTATTAAAACGGAGTTGTCTCTTATTGAATCCAAGAACGAATATTGGTTTGAAAATGGAGACTATTGGTTTGAAATAGATTGCAACTGAATGTGCGATGCGTGTAATTGTTTTCACAAACCACCATTAACTTTTATTTCATGTAATTTCCGACCGATGGCCGCCCATAGGCTTGATCTAGACAATTATCAAATGAATACGGACAGTTCAGTTTCTCTGAATAATGCAGAATGAATTGTAACCTACAAAAGTCACAAATAAATAAATGTGACTTTTCTTCACAATACGTGTAGGTGCGGGTAGCGGTAAGTACTGCGTAGGGGACTGAATTCTGTAATGGCTGCATGGATCTTGGACAACATGTGGAGCTGAGATCGACGACTCGAAAGAACGCGCACAACTAATGTAACTGATTTCGTAACCAACCATGGGAATGAAATTATTCAACGCATATCATATTGGAATGTAACATAAGAAACTCTTTGGCGACAAAATAGTTGTAAAATATAATATTTTAACGTTTCGGGCGTAAGATCAAATCGATATGGCTTTCGAGAATAACGTTAGTACGTGCAAACACTGCGTGACATGCACTGGCATATTTGCCTGACAATCTTACTTTCAGATATTTCAGATATCTGATAAACTTTCATTAAATTTTAGAATTGTCTGGAAACTCACACCCGAATAGTCACGATGACACATGCCTATAGTCTAATATTTGGGACATGTTCTAGCATGGCGCAAAGAATAAGACAACGGTATAGTCACTGGCTGGAATATAGAAATCTTCTAAACGTGGGGTGACTAATAAAAGAACGCCGTCGCCTGAATTTAAGATTTAACAGCTGTGTTAGGAGTGATATATAACTAACTCACAAATTGTCTCTGATGTATTCCCATTCACTGCTGCTGTTATAGACGACCAGATGTGTTCCATCTATTCGGCAAAGGTCAGCGGCATCTCCGCTAATCATCCTCTTGTTCACAGGTACCCACACGCAAAAGCCTGCTGGAGTGGCGACAATGTTCCCAAAATTTGGGCATGATCCCCCTGTCGGTAAAAGAAGTTGCTCAATGGATTCCAAACTGTGCAACACACACCGCTTGTCGTTAAGACAAGCACACAATAATGTGGAAATTCCAACATTGTCAATGCAATTATTTAAGCAACTTAAAGGCACGTGAGGCCTTAGTTGTCGAAAATATTCATATTTGTTCTAATCGCCGTAAACAGAAAAACATTAAAACGCATACAGTTTCGTTCATATATACCATGACAATCACGTAAACAGCATGTTATCATAAAGACCTACTATATTTTACCTAAGCAAGAGCCTGATTGTGTTACAGAAGACAACACAATGCTACTGGCTAATCACACACAAATGGCATAAACGCTCTTTATTAGTTCCATATCAGGAATTCACCAACAAAGAACGCTCTTTATGTTTACCATCATAATATAAACAAACACCAGAAAAGTAACTTTTTATGCTTTTGTTTACATAACAATGGTCAAGCATTTGACAATAACATACTGTTTATGCGATATTTCTTATTTGTATACGGAAAAAGTCTGTCTACATTTTGATGTTCTTTCTGTTTGTGGCGGTTTTTGACGGGTGGAAATATTTTCACAGGCTACCCACCGCCAAGGCCAACCGTACCTTTAATCTTCCAGAATTAAAAGTAAATCCTCAAATTTATGGATTCATCACAATTCTAGAACATAGAGGATATCTAGTGTTTTTGAGTGGATACCGAAAAATATGTCATGAGTGAGCGAGACAAATGTTTCCAAAGAAATTCACCACTTACGACGTTAAATGATATCACAATCGTCTTCAATCGATGCATAATTTTTGAAGCCATCAGCTGATCGATGCCTGTTCACGCAATGCTACTTCACCATCCGCAGAATAAAAAATATATTTCCCGTATTCTTACCTTTATTTCCCCCATAAATATGTCGAATTTAAACATAAACTAGATTTTAATTATAACTGTAATATCAGTGAATGTAATATAAATTAGAATATCACAATGGGTTCTTTCAATTTGTCCTTCTTCAACAGTACAAACCGGAAATCGTATTGGTACACGCAAATGAATCGGTCGCAAGCGCGAGCTAGTGTGAAAGTATATTCTTCTATATCCCCTTCTGAGTGATATCGATATTTATCTAAACGCGTTTTTTTCTATAATTCACCGTTGAGCGTATAATAAATATATATATCTATTACTTGTATTGGTTTATTTTGCGGGAAAGAATACTATCAAATAAAGTTTGGACACCTTCTTCAAAATGACACCTGGTTTTGAGAAGAATATTCATGTTCGCTACTAAAGTGAATATATTTGAACTAATAAACTATGTGGCCGGCAGTGAGAGCATACTAGATCACAATAATTCAATTCAAAAGGATTCAGTTGCATTTATATCTAGAAATATATTTGTCTGTTTTGACAAAAACGTGTCACCTAACTCGAGGTATGAATTTGATTTAAACATATTTTTATTAGTATAATGCATAAATAATACATAACATATGAGGGATTGGAGGACAAGTTCTTTTAAACTTAGATGGACCTCCGCTCCCTACAGATCATACATAAAACATAAATATAACAATTTATTTTGGATTTAAATCAGGTTTTGGTAGGGCGGGTAGAATATATATATTGTGAGTGCGTGAGTATAAGATATTACATGGGGTGTTAATTGTTATAAATCAGTGGTGTGGTGGGGTTAATAGGTATAATTATACATACATATGACTATAACGCCAACCGGCAGCATATTTTTGTATAAAGTGGGGAAAGCGCTAGCGTTAGTTGGTGTGTTTGGGAAATGGTAAATAGAAAGGGGTCATTTGAGTAAGTAATAGAACAGGGTATTGGGGCAGCAAGTACATTTATGGTTCAGAGTTCGGATTGTGTGGGTTTACAGGAGCTCATTCGATGCACGTCGCAAATCGTCCGGAATATTTTATGAATTTTAAAGCTGTATCTGTTAGAATGCAATTCTCGTGGCGGTTAAAGTTAGATCTCCGGTTAGAAGCGCTTGTAGGACGCGAATCGAAAGGATCTCATAACATGTGACCGTTCTATGCGTTGTTGTGAATAAAGGGTGCAATACATGAAAAAGTGTTCTGCATCTTCCACAGGGCTTCCACAAATACACATGGGTTTATCACCAATGTGGTTTTCAACTTTGTCATGATTCAGATTGCTACACTTATTTCTAATTCGACAGTGTATGATATTAGTTTGTCGGTCACCGAGATATACATGAGATGAATTTTTTCTCTTGGGGAGAATTGTTGATTTGATAGCCTCGTAAGATTTTATTTTGATGTCATTTGCCAAGCAGTTCCAAACTTCGATTGTTTTCGAAAAGAATGATTTCTTGAACGTTTCTAGATGACAAAAGAAGTTCTCAAAATCGTCCACGTTGCGTAAAAAGTAACGACTCGTATCACCTCGAGGTATGAATTATCCATCTTTGAATTTCAACTGTACCTATAGATGTTAATCAATAAATACACAGAACGACACGATGTATAAATGGGTTTGTCGAAACGGCACTTGCGCCTCTCATTATATCCTTCCGCGACAGCACGAGTGCCGTATCGACAAGCCCATTTACACATCGTGTCGTTCTGTGTTTATTACACGCTTCGCGTCCTATAGAATCCGTGCATTAAAAATACAGGATTAGAAGGTTTATTTAGGCTCATACAGGGCGTGTTTGTCATGTGTGATGATTCTTTTATTTAAATAGTTCCAGTTTCATGGTTGAGGCGAACGTCATGTACGTCATTTTACGTCAACGAGATGCGTATGGAACGTACGTTCCATACGGATTTGTAAATATGGAACAGCAACAACACTCTACTTCTATAGGAACAAGCATGTAATAACATTAAATCTTTTGAATTCCTAGATGCGAGGAACTGAGATTTCTGAAATGGTGAATAATTGGTCACCTCAGCGCTATCTTAGAGATGCATTATCCGAATTAACGCTCCCAAATTACTGTTTCTTTGATTTCGGGGTAAAACATATTTGATTAGAGTCGAAGAACCCACCCATCAAAGCTCTGGGTGATCAGATATCGATTTTTGTGGCCAAGAAAATATCCGTCAAACCGACGGTCTCGGTAAAATTTCGGATGAAGATGGATAACTCTAAAATCAATTGGTAATACGGCCAAATTCCGTGACTCTCAAGTGGTAATACGGCCATATTTCGCTGAACAAAATGTTGATAAATAACATTTTTTGGGAAATTTTATACCATAGTATTAGAGAGTGGTTAGCATTATTTTGTTGCAATTAATCGATTCTAAAGCGTATTTTGAAGAAATGATGATCGGATTGGGTACCTTTAATCATCTCATGACGAGAGCTGCGCTGGTGCAGCATTAAGGATCATGTGCCAGTGCATTCTCTTATATATATACGCGAGTCGCCCATATATATTGGGGGGCCTCGCATATATAAGAGAATTAATACACTGGCTTACAATGTCAATATAAATATTGTTAGGCAAATCAATTCTCTTATACATGCGAGGCAATGCATTGCCACAGGATTTTCGCTAAATTTCAAGAAGCTCCAGTCATGGACAGTTTAAAACGAGCATGTCACTTGATCAAACGAATATCTGACGGCGTTATATTCACAGTGTGTGAGCCTGTACTCGAGGATTGTCCGATTTTCTGGTAATTGCTACAACTTTGTTCCGAGTTTCATTATTTTTGACAAAAATGCCGAACATGTATGTATTTCCGAAATGTGTCAATTAAATGGGTTACATGTTGATAAATAAGTTAACCTGTAACCTCGTGGTATTGCATACCATTGACCTAAATTTATTGTTTTGACCAAAACTATTATTTCAATTGCATATTCATATAAATAGACGCCCCATTTCTCCGATTTTGTCTGTTATGTATTTTCATTCTCTAAAGGCGACAAAATGTGTTCATAATCAAAGTGCCTTAACTATATCGACGGGGACATTATTTCGACGGACAAAATCATATCTACCCTCTATAAAATATTTTTGTTTAACAAAATCCTGCATATTGACCTGTTTGGCGGTCAATTTTGATAATATATTAAAGAAATGTAATCAAAATATGCTGAAAATATTGGTTTATATCATGTATTCTATCATTTAAAATACTCATACATGCATATTTCCCTATATATGTAGGTAAAATGATGGTTTAACCCCTCCTACCCACCCGTTGCTAATGTGGAAACCGTTGCCTAGCAACCGTTGCTAAGGAAGGGATTTACACGACTGCCTCCACATCTTAAAATGATCAGTGGGGCCTAATATACATATGTACCAAGTTTCATGCTTTTCTCACAATGTTATCAATTCTGGTGTTTTTTGTCACATATCGCTTGCACTATATCATATATACAGCTTTGTTTGTTTCGACCACAGGAACGTGGTGAAAATTACAAACTAATTGATCCAAAAGCAGATATCCGTCGCGTCGAATATATTTCTTTCCGCATAGAAGCCATACACCCGTCGTTCGTCTGCTTGCTATTTCGAACTGGGTTTTTGATGACGCCACAGTGGTCCAAAAGCCCACGTTTTGTACAAATATATAAAGTATATATACTTAAGTAGCTTTTCACACCACATCGATTTTATTCTTCTAACTCCCATTTTCGCTGTCTGGATGGATATGCTAATAAACGGAAATATGCCGACTTGACTGAAACATTCGGCTGTATGCATTGAAAACTATGAGGTTTATGTTATGTAAGAATCCATACTAAGGTACACCGTAGATATCTTTTGCACAACATCTGCCGTATATATAGTGAGCTATTTCGAACATAATATTGATATAAAACAAGTTTATCTCGACGAATGATTGCAGTCCATCGACGCAAAGTTTACAGATGTGCTGGACGAATGTGATAAAGAAGAATGCATCGAAAAACATCGGTTGTCTTAACTATATACTGGTCATTTTTATACCACAGGTATTTGGCACAATAGACCCAACCACTCAAAAGACATATGTATAAGTTTTATAGCTATGTCTTGGGTGTGCGGGGATCTATATGCTAATAAACGGAAATACCTCTGATTTCTAAGTGTTCCAACTGACTTTTTCTGGACAAGACTAATGTTTCCATACTGTACTGTTCTCAAATGTTCATGTGCTATATGTGCATGAATTTTAAAGGGTTTCCAGAGATCCCATTTTATCCTACATTGAAACTAATTTGACAACTAATTAAAGAGGAATATCTTTGCAACATCAATCTAAATAGCCAATATTATTGGCTATCAATCTGGAAGTAGAGAAAAAATAGATAACTTTTTGCCCATATGATAGTTTAGCGTGTATAAAAATGCCGTTTCTACACACAGTCACCACAGTCTAGAAAGACAAACATATTGGAAATACTAGGAAATGAGGAAAGCATGGAGTACATGGGCGTATATACAAACTGTTAATATTATTTCTCTGCCATTAAAGATCCATTTGTTAAAGTGACACCGACACGTACGGTAGTTTTTTTTATTTCTTTGTTTTTCTAACGACGAGCCCGTGCATGCATGTGTTGGTGCCATCGCATGGTCTGTATAATATATGTGTGGGGGTGTGTGTGTGGCTGATCGTTGTATGAGATGTATGCAATCCCCATGTAAATATTATAATTATTTGCAGCTATGTTCTCTGTGCATGCATGGCCTACATTCAATGTCCGCGGGGCCCCAAAGTCTATTAAATTTCTGCGATTCTGTTTCAGGCATTGTTTGTTTTACGTAAAACCAGGTAAAACAATAAAATTAGTTGCAAACAACGCCATTCGTAACACACCTCTCGATGACTCCATTCATAACACCAAAGAGCATTCGAAATAATATAAGAATAATCTGACATGACGTATACGTATTATTAGAACGCTCTTTAATGGTCGCCATTATTATAGTCCAGGAGATCGGGAGGTAGTGTTGCTCATATTGACGGACAAGCTGCGACCATGTTATTTTTAATGTTTTAGGTATGGTAATGAAGAAAAATCATGATAACAAGAAAAAATTTGTAGCCTTCTTTGTTTATTTGATTTTTTTGGGGCATTTTTTGACATTTTAAGCCCAAAATTTTCATTTTTTTTCCAATGTGTAAATATTTCATTTTAGCATGATTTTGGTGAATAAGTTGAATAGTAATTGTGTTAATAATGTTAAATAACTAATTGTGCTAAAAAAAAGGAAGAATTTTAAATATTTTATTTTTCAATTTTTTACCATTTTTTTTACTTTTTTACGCAAAATCGTCCAAATTGCAACCATTTCATCTTAGTATGATTTTAAGGTTAAAATTCATCATAATTATTTTAATATTGTTAAATAATTTACAACTTGGCTTCTACAATGTTTTTAAATGGATTTAAAAAGGTTTCTACTTGTTTTCTAAGTTGAGGGGGGGGGGTCTAATTCAAATCCAATTAAACATTGTACTGTTCAAAATTAGATAAATTCCTTAAGGCGTATGGTAGATATACGTAACTAGTTTCCAAAACGTATACATATGCCTTTCTATTCTGGGCGTTATGCACGCGAGTCAGATTTTACAAATTAAATTATGCTGAAAAACCCTGAATTTTGGGTGTGGTCACATTTGTGGTCATAATATTCCGATTAGTGAGTGGATGGACATGGGGCATGCGACACTGTGCAGTGTATATGTATATAACAAGCATGACATGAGACATTAGTATCTTTCAACTAAACTGTGCTTCCAGAGTTATCAGGAATCGAGTATCGTTGTTATTTCTTACCCCCCCACAAATGGTCAATTTTAAAACGGGGTATGTGGGTCAAAGGACCACTGGGAGATAATAGGATGTCCAATGACTTCCATATTTCTATCGTATCACAGTAAAGCTTTTTTTGTAAAATTGGCGCAGTTCACACGATCAAAGTTCGATTTTCTTTACAATTATATGTTACAAGCAACTAATTATATAGAGTTACGCTTCTTGAAACTCGAGTCAGCATAACAAAACAATCTGGCTGCTGATTGGTTGATTATCATTGAGGGAAATGTCCCTAATCGGGAACAGAAAATCATAGCCTACGTAAATATGGCAATCGTGTATGTTTAGATGTCCAGGAAGAGTCTGGTGGTATCCAGAAGTTACGGAAGGGGTCTGGATATGTTTATGCTGCTGATTTTTGTGCAGTAAATGGGGTAGTTGTGGAAATGCAAGATTATCGTTTGAAAAAAATACCGAAAATGGCGCGTTTGTTGTCACATACTGGTGCAGCGGATGGCGTGCTAAGGGAAAATTGACCACTTGAAGTTCAAATAGGCTTAACCCATAGCCGGCGGGACTTTTAGTTAACACTGTGGCCTATGGAAAATAATTAGGTGTTTGTAACCTATAGATACGAAGCTTCGGTACATTAATTATTATTTATATATTACTATATTTAAATCAGATGTATGCATACATTCGACGTCGAAACAAAAACATGAATCTACCGATTATTAATGACATTCAAGTTAAATTTTCAATAATAGAAAATTATACTGTGACTGGTTCATTCAACATGAAGTTAATCAAGGTGTATCTTTATTAATAACAGTATACAGTACTATCAAAATCAGAAGAAACATGTGACCCTGGGTACTTATCTCCCAGTGCTGTGGCAAAAAAAAAATTGACAATGCATTCTTAAACCCAAACCTGTGGCGGTTTTTCATCCAATGCACTGAATCTTCGTGCCATGTACCGAAGCTTCGTGACGTGTCAGAACTCCGGGAATATACCACCATATGACATCATATGGTACCGGTAACAAACGTTGAATGGCCACCAGAAACCCGGATATTAATAATTTCAGATCATAATTAGCATCGCATTATATATTAACCCATCGAGGAATGTCATAATGACACACTATATTACACCTACTATATAACTCCTCCCTCCCTGACACAGGGCTACATATAAGAAGTTTTTCGATGTCTACTTAATGAGAGTATACAGTTCCGTCAAAATCTGGCGAAAATGTGACCTCGCATCGTTAATCCCAATCTGTGGCGATTTTTCATCCAATTTACCGAAGCTTCGTGACACGTACCGTCAAATGGCATCAAACGTTGAATGGTCACCATAAACTTTGATATCAGTCATTTCAGATCGTAATTATCATGGAATTATATATTAACCCATGGTGTAATTATGTCAAAATGACACACTATATTACATCCACCCTATATAACTGCTTCCTCCCTGACACAGTGCTACATACAAGAAGTTTATCCATGTCTACTTAATGAGAGCATATAGTTCTGTCGAAATCTGGCGAAAAATGTGACCTTGCATCATTAACCCCAAATTTGTGGCGGTTTTTCATCCTATGTACCGAAGCTTCGTGACATGTACCGAAGCTTGGTGACGTGTCAGAACTTCTAAAATATACCCCATCGGGACATCAATTGGTATCAAACGTTGAATGGTCACCAGAAATCTCGATATTAGTCCTTTCAGACCATAATAACATAGCATTATATATTAACCCATCGAGAAATATGTCAAAATGACACACTATATTACACCCACCCCGATATAACTGCGTCCTCCCTGACACAGGCTGCATATAAACAGTTTATCCATGTCTACTTAATGAGAGTATAGAGTTCTGTCAAAATCGGGCGATAAATTTGGTCTATAAATCCCGTAGTGTGACATTAATATAGACCAAAACAATAAACACCTTTCAACCCAAAGATAGTTACATTTTAATTGCAAAAATGGTCCAAACATGAAAAGTTAATTTTTGCCGATATTTAAGTCCAGTTTTTGGTGATGTCAGTGGTGACAATAGTAACAATTAACCATGGCACATCAGACATGTTAGTATTCAATGTATAGAAGGCAGAATAGCCAATTTTGTACATCATCCACAACTTGTAATCGATTGCAGGACACGCTGGGGCAATATTTATCATTTTCCATATTTTGGCAGCCATTTTGGCAGCCATTTTGAGCCAAAGTAAGAATTTTGGTTCCAGTGAGTTGGAATATTCATAGGTATAATCATATGCATCACTTACATTACAAAGTTCTGTTCATTTCTTGTTAAAGTATGACTATAATCCCAATTGTGATTTTTTTTGTAAAAGTTTATACTGCGTTCTGTAAATTCGAATTTTTGAGGGAACGGAAGGGGCTAGGAACCCAAAAAGTGCATATTTAATTGCCCCAATGATCAGTTACACAAAATACAAAATAAAGTCGCATTACTCAACCAGTTCCAAACAGCATGAATCGATCTAGAAGATATTTGTAAAAAAAGTCATATTTTCAACTTCCGGCGGCCATTTTGGTGGCCATCTTAGATGGTGAGTTTCAATTTTGCCCCCAAAAAGTGACATTATGTCTTAGCTTCACGAAAATATATACATTTGTATACATTTTACAAGATTTTCACCGCTATAATTTGCATAAAACTGACTTAGGGTCTGGTCTGAAAAACGGCGGCCATGATGGACGCCATTTTGTCTGAAGTGTATACGGCCACTTTTTTTTCTTGTTAACATTGCTTAAAAGTTGAAGGACATAATAAGGAACAAAATGAATTGGGAGAAGTTAAGTCCTAGGGGGTGCAAGGGTACCCATATTAGCTCCCGGACTACTAGTAGTACTATGACGTCGCCGGTAAATTCTTCTATTTTCGGTCGTCCGGTAGGTCAATAAAAACACGTTTTTCGCCAATTAAGCTACAAATTCACCACTACTATCATGGATTTTCATAATCTACATATATTTTACTACAAAATTAGACCGGATAGCACTTGTCCGTCAAAATGAGCAACATTTGTTATTTCTTGGGGTCGATCTCCTGGACTATTATATATAGGCAAGAAAGTCATAATAATATACATTATCATAGTATATATAGACCTTTTTTTTTCTTTTCTTTTTTTAACCGAAATTCAAAACCTAATAGAACTGCCTGTTTTGAAATGCAATAACTTCAAAAGCTCAAATGAATGGACTAATATATATATATATTCGTTCTCGTTATTATATTTAATTGGTTTATAGACGTATATATAATTAGTAGTACAAATACTCACAGCAAACCGTCACCAACCCACTGCAGAAGACGACGATGTTTGTCAACATTCCAAAACTGTTTCTTGAATGGTATGTTGTTGGGGTTTACGATACACGTGCAAGCTGGGTTTGAATTCTGCAAAATACAGGATTCCATGCAGGAGTTCCACCATTTGTGTTCGAAAAATTAATTAGACGAACTAAGTCCGTAACTCAGGTAAAAATAATCTGACTACCTGGTTTTCGAACTCGATCGAGATATTACTCATGAGAGATCAATATACCAGATATCAATGAATGATTGACGTTTGTTAAAGTTATCGTGTACGGATATACCAAAGTGTTGCTGTATGGTCATGGGTGAGGTGTGTGTATATAAAGCGAGTAACATATGGTAATTTATGTGGTGTTCGTTTACATATGGAGTGACTGCATGGTCACTGATGGGTTCTACATGAGTACATTTGTGTGAATATCGCTTTCCAACGGTTTCCTGACAATAGTTTATAAGTTGATCAATTTTGATTCTAATGGTCAGAATTTTGATGTTAATGGACCAGAGTAGCCATATAATATGATCCCTCTCAGTTTCAACGTTCTGCCCATTTCCGTTCAAAAACACGACCAGAATCCAAAAAGAAGTTTTCGGCAAAATTCCATTCTGCATTCATTAAAATGAATGTGTCATGCCTCATAAGGTACTGGGACAACAGGAACATAACATTTAGTTGTCGGTTGATTAAGTAACATGTTTAATAACCAAGTAAGTCACAATCTTCTAACTTTTCCGAACAGCAGAGAATAATGTTCGGAATATATATATGTGACAAATAAACATTTCACCTAATTTGTTTGTCATCTTGAGTAATTTTGTCTAACAACACAGCGGTGTGAAATATTTAAGACATATAAAATTAATAAGCTCATGTGATCACAAAGATACTTATATTTTACTTGAAGACAAATGTCCAAATCTGAAATGTGAATTTTTGCAGATTTGAATGTGAAGTTTGTGATTGAAAAATCCAATATTTCTGGTAATGTCAGTGGTTACAATAATAAAAAAAAATCATAATGCATCCGCAATGTTAGCATTCAATGTATAGAAGGCATATTAGTCGATTTTATTCAGCAACCACATCTTGTAGGCGACTGCAGGGCAAGCTGGGCAATATCTACCATTTTCCACAATTTGGCAGTCATTTTGAGCCAAAGTCACTGTTGGTTCCATTGAGTTGGAATATTCATAAGTAATGGTATGCCTCATATTATGTCGAATATAAATGGTGCGTATATTTGAAATTTCATTTCATTTAATCGTCAAGTATTTTCCTTGCATTAAATGTCTAAATGCATGGCATATATACGGATCTCGTCAATTTCCATAAATTTGACATATACTTGAGATTTACGGACACGTAAATGTGGAAAAATACGTGCATGTCCGTAAACCCCACGTTAATCCCACGATATATTCATTTCAAATCTATGGAAATTTCCGTGATCCGTATATATATACATGTATATATGCCGCAAATCTATATATTTAATGAAAAATACGTGACGTTTAAATAAAACTAAATTCCAAATTTGGTGCAGTGTATGTTATTATGCAGTGCCTGTTATTGTAGAATTCAACTCATGCGCGACAGCTACACACAGACAATCGGACCCACTCTAACGTTCTTATAGCAGAGTAGTTTTTTCCATTTCATTTATAGATATACTATATATGGCCGTTAGCGCGATAACTTTAACAAATTGTAAGCCGATTCAGTTCTTGTTTAGTATATAAATCATTGACAACAATCACTGGATCGAGTTTCAAAAACCAGGGTTGGTCGATGTTTTTTACCTTTAGGAGTGATGACCCTTAGTTTGTCGATTTTTAGCAACTTGACGGTTAAAGTGAGAACTTATAGACACGTCAACAGATTTAACTAATTTTGGTTTCTGGATCTTTCTCAAACATATAAAGCTGACTCGCGACAGGACATTCGTAACTATATATGTATACAAGACCTATACAGCAAGGTCTCGCCCCTTCGGTGTCGACTTTCTACTTTTAGAATGTCCAGTCGCTCGTCCATTAACCCTGATTTATCATGCTCTTATCCCATAATTATAGGAACACACGAAACAGATTGCACTCATGAATATTTGGAAACGGGCCAGGGAGGGCTGTATATATCCTCCCCCGCTCAAAATTCGGGCAATTTTCTGGCAAATTGGAGATATTTTAGGTCAAATTCGGGCAATTATATATCTGGCAACTTTAATGATATATATATTTCTGGTGGAAAATTACTGTATTTTTCATATTTATGTCCAAATTTTACACATTATAGGTTAATTTGAATGTAATTTGTTATATATTTATGTGTATATACAAGGTATATTCTGCAAAAAAACTGTATTTACAACCATGAATATATCTTGTAAAACAAAAATGCGGGCAAAAATCTCAGCCGCCTTAAAACTTCGGGCGCCCGTACGTATAACGGCTATGCACACAATTACATGTGACGTCCCGGTACTCACCGAAGTGCCGTCGCCGATATGCGCGTCTACGTGTAGATGTAGATCCCGCGCTCACCCCATCCATGCAATAAACTATAACCGAAAGAAATCTCACAATCAAGAAGTCGCACAGACACTGAGTTATAGAAACTAAAGTACCGATGATTGCATGGATCTGAGTAAACCTTCACGAGATCGATGATTCCATTAACTCTATTCGTGCAAGAAAGTATATAAGTAAGTGTTTGCGTTCGCTGAATGAGGCTCTCCATTAAATCGGGGTGAAACACCGTGCAATGAAGCCTGTTTGGCACTAAACGCATGCATACGTTATAATACAATAACCCTTGTTTAAGTCCAAACTTGGAAATCTCCCAGGAAGAGTGTGCTGAACCGCGTTTTATAATTATATTTGAGATATATACATTCTATATTCTATTTGTAGGATCACACTCTTGACGAGTACACTCTTAAAACCTACGTAGGTATACTATACTTGTCCCGTGGTGAGTACCACAATGTTGGTACACTGGAGTACATTAGTACTGGGTACTATATATATGTGGAGTACTAAATACCCAGGTAAATTGATGTAATATGGGCGGAGTTATCCATGTCCAGGTATATTTTCGTATATACATGCCCGGATACTCTGGAGTACTAAATATCCAGGTACTGTATAAGTATGTCCAGGTATTCCAGAGTACCTGCATGGACAGGTACCCGCACTTCCAATTAACCTGAATTTTTATGTAGCCCCACGTTTTCTGAAATAAGCAGCCAAATTTCCGAATATGTGTGTAATTAAAGTAAACATTATAAATCAATACAACCTTTAAATTGGTAATTGGCTGGTACTGTAAAAGTAGTAAAAGTATAATGTTCACATAACAAAGGTTTTAAAAATTGGGGCTCGAAGAGTTTTCAATGATAAAACTGAAACCAAAGGCTATATCGATCTCCCATGTTATGTTTAGTGACGATGGTTGAACAAACTTTTATGATTTTCACATTTACCCTCTGCGAGTGCATGCTCTGCATGTGTCCCTTTAGCATCTGAAATGAGGAATGATCTATTGCGGAATGTCGAATACATGTCTAAAAGAAGTGGTCTCGCTTCTCCAGCAACACTCACAACCGCATTAGGAAGCTCCACAAGACTCGTTCTGATTATAGGTTTTACTACATGTACACAGTACTATACAGTAGGCATACATCCCTTAAAATAAGATGTCCGTTAAAATCCAATTTCAGGTTCCATTGGTTCAATTCGTGCTTCCCAACTCGAATTTCGGAATTTGGTCCCATGCAGTTTCATCGGTTTTCCGGTTTTGCTGACAATCGCTGGATTTAGCGCAAAATGTCTTATTTTGTCCCAAATCTGGTCAAAATTGTCACGTAAATTCGAATGTCAGACTGGCTTTCACTTAGGTGTTATAGGCATCCGTTTGGCATTCAGTTTAGAAATTGCGACTCAAAAATCGATTTTGGTTTTTTTACGCGAAATGTTTTGATCCAATTCGTGCTTCATTTGAATATGGTCAAAATTGTATGAAAATTCGAATATCAGGCTGGCTTTCAGATAAGTGCTCGGAACGTACGCGAACTGTTAATTTGCTGGTGGTCTGGACTTTGGGAGAAACGATAAAATTCTGACCATATTCGCGCGGGGGGGGGGGGGGGGGGGGGCACGAAATGAGTCAAAAGAACACCTTCACGCAAAAAGCCCAACATCGATTTTTGATTCGAAATGTTCTAAGTTGAATGCCACACGAATGCATGCCTCACACCTGACTGAAAGCCAGACTGACATTTGAATTTACTTGACAATTTTGAAATAGGTAACAGTCTGCGACCCATGCATTTTGATTATTAAAATTCCTAGTGGGGATACATGCACTTCCACAACAAATGTAGGGTAAATCGTATGGAGGGTTATTAGGGTCACAACCCTAACTTTACTCAACCCGATAAAACTCCTCTCAATTACTATTTCAATGGCTTCGGGGGTCAAAAATATTTGATTCGAGTCGAGGAAGTCACCCATCAAAGCTCAGATTTGTTAGATATCGATTTTAGAAATCTATTATTTTTCATTATCGGGAATACTATCTGGCCCAGAACTCAGTCAAAATTGCGTTAAAATTACCACTTGATTTTAGAGTTATCCATCCTTGTCTGTTTGAATAGATTTGGAGAACACATCCAGAGCAGTTACAGCAGTTAGCAGTACTCATCTCGAGTTTATAACAAATTTCAAAAATCAATATCTAATAACTCTGAGCTTTGTTTGATGGGTTCCTCGACTGGAATCAAATATTTTTTACCCCCCAAAGCCAAAGAAATAGTAATATAGGACCCTCCGATCGGATTGTTGTTGTTGGAATCTGTTGAGATGGGGACCCTCTTTACGGGTTGAGTACCTTTAATATTTTAATTCTTACTTAATATTTTAATTCTAACTTAACATTTTAATTCTTATATTTTAATTCTAACTTAACATTTTAACTCTAACTTAATCTTTTAATTCTTACTTAATATTTTAATTCTAACTTAACATTTTAATTCTTTATTTTAATTTTAACTTTACATTTTAATTATAACTTCATATTTTAATTCTTACTTAATATTTTAATTCTTATATTTTTAATTGTAACTCTAACTTTATATTTCAATTCTTACTTAATAGTTTTATTTTAATATTTTAAATCTACTACAAAAAGGTATAATGTTGGAATTAAAATATTATATATAAAAAGTTGAAACTGAAATGAGCATAAAACGGGTCTCAGAATTGAAAGGCAAAAATTAAAACAAACATAAAATGGATTCTGGAAGTTGTAATTGTGACCCTAATAACACGCCTGAACTTCTATAACAATTCTAACGAAAGGCGTCGCTGCGATCGGACGGCGGGACATGACAATCTGCGGGATGGGATGGAATATGGAATAGAACGACAATCTGCGGAACAGAATTTCAAATTGCGTTGAACGGCCGATATCCCGAGGAATACAGCACGTAGAGGGCTCCTTTTGGGGTCTAACGAAAGGCCCACATTCCACACATAGTAACCACTGACCGGACACCAGAAGTTGCATTATTTGGTCGACAACTGACCTAACATGAAATTGTCGAAATCAAGGCCGTGGAACAGCTGTAGAAATGCATTTTTACAGCGATAACGCTATGCCCACAAGCAAACTTGGTATTAAAATGAAGTTTATCATCTATTTCACAGCAAGAGACCGATTAACCCACCCATGCGAAGGTGCCATGAAACACGAAAAACTGCGTTCGACGTCAATGTTTAGAATTTAGATTTCTCGATGAATACGCTAGCAAACAACAAGTGTTAGGTACCAAATGGCACATTGGAATACTGCGCATTCGTTTGTAGCTACAATATGGCTGTTTTAGTACGAATACTGTAATGGCGAACACGCAAACACGCGCCGATTAAAACAGCTAAAAATAGACTCGATGTTTACAATAACATGATCGATTTCAGCTGATATATTCTATATAACGAGGCGTATATTATATCAAAATGTAGGATTAGACACGGGGAATGTAATTATGTCAAAATGGGTCCAATACGCAGTGAAATTGTTGCAGAAATTAGCTCCAAGAAAGAGCGCTACTTTTTCTCGTAAAAAATAGAATGGCCGACTGAAGCCGTTTTATCGTTCCAACTAAGCCTGTTCTTAGCTGCACTTCATCCACAAAATATGAATATACACCATGTATCAGAAGACGTATCAAATGTGATTTTTAAAGGGCTTTGCGCTCTTCATTTGTTATAATTCGCACTTATTTTGTATTTCAGTTGTGACTAAAAGCCCAGATGCCGGAAGCCGGTGTCCGGCGATTACAAGCCAAGTTACAAAATAGATTAACTGGGTTGAACGCATGAATATGTCAATGGTCAGACTGTTCGAAAGAATATTCAAATCAAATAGTGTTTATAGACTTAAAAACTTATGTGTCCGCCGGTCATACGCGTTGGAGGTTCTCATACTATCTGCCGGTCATACGCGGGGGAGATTATCATATGAACATATTATCTTACGCGGCGGAGGTTCATATTATTCGCTGGTCATAATAATAATAATAATAATAATAATAATAATAATATTTATATAGCGCCTATCCCCCGCAAGGGGCCCTAAGCGCTTTACACATTATATAAATACACAAGAAATGCACATGGAAAATAATCAATAGATATGTGGAATTATATATAATCAGATTTTGTTAGTTTTCTTTGTGTCGGGGTAGCGTCGTCGGAATATGTGAGTTTTTAAAGCAGATCGAAAATCGGTTAGCAAGCAAGATTTTCGCATTTCATTTGGTAGAGAGTTCCAAATGTCGGGACAGGCTACAGAGAAAGCTCTGTCGCCGACGGTCAAAAGATTTGCACCTTGAGGGCAGAGAAGGGACGATTCACCAGAACGAAGTGTTCGCCGGGGAGTGTATGGATATATCAGACTGTTAATATATTCGGGAAGGGATTCAGAGACAAACATCCGACGGAAACCAAATGTTGCTATTTTGAATTGTATCCGATCTTTGATAGGTAGCCAGTGAAGGTCGGCATGCATGGTTGTTACGCTACAGCCTTTCCTTCTTCGGAGTACAATTCTGGCGGCGGTGTCCTGCAAGCGTTGAAGTCTGTTGATTTGCGAATCGGGGAGCCGGAAGTGTTGTTAAACGCCATGTAACACGATAATATATCTTCTTTCTGAGTTTCACGATTTTCAAGATACCTAGGTGTGTATATATGCATCTTGTAAAAGTGACTATCGTTAGATATAAACAAAAATAGAACCAGATTTAAACAAAAAACCAGGTGTGACTGTTAGGCCATTTCCGATAACCAACAAAGATCGATGTTTACGTTGAATCAAACTGTGTAAATGAAGCCATTATATAAGTTCAATATCAAATAGCAAATTTAATATCGAAGCTATGCTAATAGTTCACACCTTGATGAAATAAACCAAACGGAGGTGTACATGAGGTAATTAATCTATAATCCCTCTTTTGTCGAAATAAATATAATGATATCAGTTTCCCATACATCGAGCGTCCTGCATGAGCTCCGGTGACATCAGACCGGATGCAAAGGATTATCAAAGAATGGTCTTTTACAATTCCACATCCTATTTTGCCGTCACTAAAGTACATTAAAGAAAACGCCGACTATCATGGAGTCAGTTGCCACGATCGTGGCAACAATGGCACAAAGTGAACTCGTTCGGTGAAGGTTGCGTGTATACACCGCGAAGCACGTGCAGTGTGTGAAATTTCGTGTAATTCTCTTGGAAAACATCATCTCATTTACACGTATACATTGTCGCATTAATATGGATGAAGCTTTAGATTCTCAAATGGATTCAGTAAAACGTTCGCAGGAGATCCTACAGGTTAGTGTGAATAGCAGACATTTGAACTCAATATTACCACGGTGTTATAACAGCAACACATGTATACATTTATAACGAAAAACACTTCACATAAAACAAATACTCGCGGCACAATTAATATTCATAACGCATCATCGATCGGGACCACTATTTCCACGTTTTAGTTTGAAATCTGTTATATTAATATTCGAATTTAAATAACATTAGGATCAGGGGTCAATACTATGAACAATTTTATACCTGTAAATACAAATTGTATTTATTAATTTGTAATTACAAATTTGTGTTAACTATCACAGTGGTTTCATAGTACAGGGAAAATTTAGCCGTATTATTGTAATACATTAAACTGGGCGAGAGGTGAAACCCCTAAAAGGCAGCTGTAAAACTTAGAAAACACTAACTCACCACTCTGCTCCCATGCACCCGTTATCAATGTTATCTGAATACCAGTTCAAATTAGACGGACATGCATATAGAGCTAAAATAACTGACAACGATTTATATGGGGAAGTTACAATGCGTGCTATCATATTGTGAATAGTGATAACGCCAGTACTATGAAACGATGAGCTAACAAAATCACGCATATTTCACAAAGATCTACTGTTGATTATTGTAGATTTCTTACGGACAAACCTTTGCCTGTGAGGGATTAACAATATATTGAATCACGCCAAGCCAAAGTTACCAAAGAAATAACCAATCATAAGTTGAGAGGTGATCACTTATCAGAGCTATCCAATCGGTTCACGGATTGCTAAGTTGATGACCACTTGTCTGCGCAAAGTTAACAAATAAACTGTTCGTTTGTAGTGTGTGTATGTAAGTACAAGTCAGTGTAATAACGAGTACTACAACCAATTTGGTATCATTGTTTTTACAAATTACAAATTTACAACCATTCAGTTTGTGAAAATAAAATATTATTTTGATGGTATAGCATTATATATATTGTGACCATCCTATGATTTCAAACTGATCCGCTACTCTTATTATAACACATCGAGGCAGTAACGTGGCTTCATTTTATCGGGGGGGTGTATCGAAGCAGGGACGTGCTAATGGTATCGGTTATAGGAGTGGTGGGGGCCCCCGGTGGTCCAGTCGGTCCAGGTGCATTACACCGTCACAGGCCGTCCAGTGTTGACGAAGCTGATTCGAATCCCGTCATATGGAGGGTGACCGGAATCGTGTATCTGGGCAAGTTTGTCAGTTGCTTTCCGGGGGGTCGGTGGTTTCTACACGCAGTGGGACGATTTCTCGGCGAAATCAAGCCTCTGTGTGGTCTTTCCTCCACCCGTAAAATTGACAACGTCGTGTGTGGCCTAGCGACTAGAACGACGATAAACCATAATAAACCAAACCAAAGCAATAGGAGTGGTGGTCATTTTATAATTTCAAACTGCTCCGATATCTTATAATATATCTAGATAGGGACGTGGCTATATGGGCTCAGTTTGGCGATGGGGTATCCATCCTATAATTTCCATATGCACCCTTTGAATAAACAAAATGCCTATAAATTCCACATAGCGATGGAATCGTATATCAAGAGGAAAGTATTTTAATTTTTCTACGCTGATAACAAAAGTTAGTCAATATGACTAACATATGTTAGTCAAACGTTTTTCCTCAGGATGACTGATTTAGTTCAGACAACATGACTGAGGCATAACATTAATGAAAATAACTAGGGTGATGTTAGTTATAACGACTAAGAAATGGGGATTCAAACGACTAATTAGTCAAAATAGTCATAACTTTTCTTAGTCAATTGGAAGGCGAAAACTAAAGTTGCTGAATTATGTGCAAATAATTCCAATACTTGACCAAAGTTACTCAAAATGTTTGTGACTAACACTAAGTTAGTCATATTTAATGAATATGTCCAACCCATGTGGGTGGACAACTTACTGTTACAGCTTGAAAATCAGAAGCCAACCGGGGTAAACAATTACATTTCACAGAAACAGAAGTTTCTAATTGAGGGATGGGGATACAGTTGGATATCGACGTTGGCGCATCGAAGAGAACATCTTGCCACGTCACTTGCTCTAGTCATTTGTGAAAACTGTGCTTGCATCTTCGTATTCGTATCCTTGACCGTGACCAAATGCATTCGCGTCGACGATTGAAACTCAAATGATAATCCGCCCATGACCATGAGTATCATTTACCTCGCAATGCTTTCTTGAGCGAAAAATCATACTCACATTGGGAACACGCGTCATTTTTATTTATTGTCATTTATAAACTATACTTGATCAAGACAACAACAACGAAATGTCTCTAACCAATGACCAAAAGGCAGTCACATATATTTCTGGAAGAATGTGTCAGGCATCGTGTTCCCAAGACCACTATCGCCATGTCCCTGTTTATGAGATTTCCATTGATAACACATTTTCATAAGGGGCTACATCCCTGCGAATCAGATGGTTATATGCTCCGGTTTAAGGATGTGAAAATCGACAATTTATGTTTGACACCATATATAGACATTCTAGACAAGTTCCTTAACGTTGTAACTTTCAATAAATTGGGTAATTTCAGTAGTTACAAGGAACACATACTGCTACCTCACATCCAAGCTGACCCCCTAAGGTTAGACAATTTCTAAATATAGGCCATTTCAATCCAAACTTTTGACCAAAGGAGGTAAATATGCAAATGTTGGTCTAAAACAAACACATACCCCCTAATAAATTGTTGGAAAAACAAAATAACAGAACAAGTTCAACCTATTGTTGTTGTAAAATATTCAATTCATGTTGTTTCAGGTATTAAATTTCCAGCTGTTGAACGTGTTGATAAAATGTTTGGGGGAGAAACATAACCCAAACCCCTTGTCGCGACGTCCCTGAATGTGGGTAGTACTTGAGATTTCCAGCTGACAAAATATTTTCACGAGGGGGTGAATCGACCCCTTGTCGCCACGTCCCTGCGTATCATAGATGGATATATTATCCGGGTTAAGGGTGCGAAAACTGAAAAATTATGTTTCATAGTACTCGAACATTCTTTGTGATTGGAGATATTTGTAAATACAAAGAACACGTACTATTTGTGATTTATGTTTGTAATCGTAGGTTCATAGTATTGGCGGAATGATAAATTGTTATTTCTTACAAACAATTGTAGATTCTTACAAAGATAAAGTTTCATAGTATTGACCCCAGAGTGTGGTCGTTGGCATTGTTTAATCCAGCGTAAACAGATGTATTAGTTACTTTTTTTATTTAGGAAACCGAACTAAAACATGTGTATAAATATCGTTCGTCAACCGGACATGTTCCCCATGTACATTTCAACAACATTGTAGCCTTTTAACACATATTTTGCTCTCATGTTCGTAAATTTCCTATGGCTTACAATGGTTGTTAAGGAGCCGATTGTGGTGTCGTTCATATCACTAGGCAGGCACATGTCGCTTCGTCGATTAAGCTATCGGCTCATTGGCTATAATTGAAATTGGGGCGGTACCTACGGATAGGTCCATTACAACTTCCAGAATCCATTTTATGCTTGTTTTAATTTTTGCCTTTCAATTCTGAGATCCGTTTTATGCTCATTTAAATTTCAACTTTTTAAATATAATATTTTAATTCCAACATTAGACCTTTTTGTAGTAGATTTAAAATATTAAAATAAAACTATTAAGTAAGAATTGAAATATAAAGTTAGAGTTACAAATAAAATATAAGAATTAAGATATTAAGTAAGAATTAAAAGATTAAGTTAGAGTTAAAATGTTAAGTTAGAATTAAAATATAAGAATTAAAATGTTAAGTTAGAATTAAAATGTTAAGTTAGAATTAAAATATAAGTATTAAAATGTTAAGTTTGAATTAAAATGTTAAGTTAGCATTAAAATATAAGAATTAAAATGTTAAGTTAGAATTAAAATGTGAAGTTAGGATTGCGACCCTAATAACCCTCCATAATATCGGGGATAAAAATGAATTGCGCCTATATAGATAATTGAGACAAATTTTAAAAGGAATTTAGCAAAGTCCAGCAGTGGTCTGGAAATTGGGAAAAACGATTAAATTCGGACCAGATTTATTAGTCCAAGTCTTCTCGTACTATAAAACCAGCTAAGATATTGGTATGGCGAGATGCTGGATTATTTCGCCATACCAATATCTTAGCTGGTTTTAGTACGAGAAGACTTGGACTAACTGGTGATATGAATTATTTATTTTATTCAGTGAAATATAATTAGTTCTCACATTTGTCGTGGTGTCAAAAATTGTCATACTCCGGCCCCGACGCCGACTCGGGGAAATTGTGTACTCGGAAGATATATGATACTAGCAGGTGGACCCGACTTCGTCCGGGCTGTTTCCCCTCTTCTTTTCTGCGAATTGCGCGATTTGACCTTGAATTGTCCATTTTGAAGGTCAAGGTGAGGTGAGGTCACGATTTGACCCGTCCAAAACACTGCCCGGACAAAAGTACCAGTCGAAATCCATCCGGTTTTACCCGATTTGACCTTGAATTGATCATTTTGAAGGTCAAGGTCAGGTCGGGGTCACGATTTGACCCGTCCAAAACACTCAGTGGACAAAAGTAACCATATGTATCAAATTTCGTCGAAATCCCATAAAACTTCGCGATTTGACCTTGAATTGACCCGATTTCAAGGTCAATGTCACGTCGCACGGGCAAATGAATAGGCCTATGACACTCCCCATACGAAAGTATCCCTAGACACTAATTTTCATCGAAATCCCGTGATACTCGGGCGTTTGACCTTGAAATGACCCGATTTTAAGGTCATTGTCATGTCGCACGGGCAAATTAATAGGACCATGCCACTCCCCGGCCGAAAGTACCCCCACATACCAAGTTTCATCGAAATCGGCTATGCCATGCTATCGCGAACAGACAGACAGACAGACAGATTTCCAAAATATATAATAGACTAGCATGTTAGCCCGCTACTGGCGGCAATCGTCAGAAACTTGACAATTTTTAATTTTTTTAATTAATTTTTTAATTTAATTTTTTGTTTTTCAATGAGTTAATTGTGCCTTTTTAATTTTTAAATTTAATTTTACCCGATTTGACCTTGAATTGATCATTTCAAGGTCAAGGTCAGTCACAATTTAACCAGTCCATGACACTTTAATAATTAATTTTTTAATTAAATTTTTTGTTTTTTTTCAATGAGTTAATTGTGTTTTTTTAATTTATTGGCTTTTAAAAAAAAATTAATTAAATTTTTAATTTAATTTTTTGTTTTTCAATGAGTTAATTGTGTCTTTTTAATTTTTTAATTTAATTTTTTGTTTTTCAATTTTACCCGATTTGACCTTAAATTGATCATTTTCAAGGTCAAGGTCAGATCGGGATCACAATTTAACTCGTCCATGACACTTCCAGTAGGTAGCAAGTTTTAGCTCAATCGGTTCGAGCCTATAAAGGACACACACATATATATCATTTGTGGGTACCCGTTTCAAGGTGAAGATCACCTCGGGCGGAAAAACTGACCCGATGAAAATCTCCCCCGTTCCTAGGAAGCCCTAAGTACGTAAGAATCACACAACACGCTCATGTCTGGATACAGTCACGCTCACGTGTGGACCCAGACGTAAGAATCACATTACACGCATACGCTCGTTATCAACGACACTGCGGATACGAACGCTCTTTAACTATCAACGCGATTAACACCACAGTGCAAATTGTTGTGATTGAGAGTGAGAATGAGTGCTGGGAGCTTCTCCAAAACGCAGCGACGACCATTCCCGTAGGTTTACACCCTTAGATGGGAAGTTTGGTCTCGATCGGTGCAGCCCTTTTCGTTTCTATAAAGTATATACACACATATATATATACGGAAGTCTCAAAATATATAGTAGACTAGTAGGTTAGCCCGCCACTGGCGGCAATAGTCAGAAACATGACAATTTTTAATTTAATTTTTTGTTTTTCAATGAGTTAATTTTTTTGTTTTTCAATGAGTTAATTGTGCCTTTTTAATTTGTTAATTAATTGTGCCTTTTTAATTTTGTTTTTCAATTTTACCCGATTTTTTTTGTTTTTCAATGAACCCGTCCATGACACTTCCCGTATTTAGCAAGTTTGAGCTCAATCGGTTCGAGTCTATAAAGGACACACACATATATATGACACTTCCCGTAGGTAGCAAGTTTGAGCTCGATCGGCATTCCCTGGAATTTCCCAGTCAATATTTAGCAAGTTTGAGCTCAATCGGTTCGAGTCTATAAAGGACACACTCATATATATGACACTCCCCGTAGGTAGCAAGTTTGAGCTCAATCGGCATTCCCTGGAATTTCCCAGTCACCAACGCGGCGTAATTTTGGTACATATATAGAGACCAATTGTCCATCGGCTGTCATGTGTAGTAAAGATGTCATATAAGCCGACATTGCCGTGGGGATGCCCGTTCCTACACGCGTTTTCGATTCTATGAAGTACCCACATATATACACACATACACACACACACATATATATATATATATATATATATATATATATATATATATATATATATATATATATATATATATATATATATATATATAGCTATATATATATATATATATATATATATATAGCTACACACACACACACATATACACACATATACACATATATATATATATATATACGGAAGTCTCAAATTATATAGTAGATTGGCAGATTCCAGTAGCTTTATAACGGTATATCTGGGGAGAAATCTGATGCTATATTCGTGATTATCTGGGATGATTTCGGTATATAACTATATACTGTAAAAACAAAGCGCGCCATCCGTGCTCGCAGGGTTGGTCAGAAACAAATGTTTTTTAAATTTAATGTATGTTCCGTATATCTCTCTGCAGATGCAAATAACGTTGAATGGCAAACAGACGCTCTTTATAGCGATGCGTAAAAAACAAACGCTCATTAAATAATCACTTGATTAACCCCCGCCGTGCCTTTGCGGTGATTTTGAGAGTGGAGAACGCGTGCTCTGAGCTTCTCCAAAACGCCGCGACGACGATTCCCGTGGTATTTTACATTTAGATGGGAAGTTTGAACTCAATCGAGCGAGCCGTTTTCGATTCTATGAAGTACATATATATATACGAAGTCTCAAAATATATAGTATAGACTAGCAGGTTAGCCCGCCACCGGCGGCTTGTCCGAAACATGACATTTTTTTTATATATTTTTTTTTATTTTTAGCTCCACGCGTTTCAATAAGAAAAATTTGTACCGGTAGCTCCACCCGTTTCCGAGATCTGGTCTGCGCATGCGCGAAGCTGACGTCGCACGGGCTCGGCGACCCGATAAAATTCGTACCCGGGCCAAGATACATTCACATACCAAATTTCAAGTCGATAGCTCCACCGGTTTCCGAGATCTCGTCTGCGCATGCGCGAAGCTGGCGTCGCACGGACTCGGCGACCCGATAACATTTGTATCCGGGGCAAGATACATTCACATAGCAAATTTCAAGTCGATAGCTCCACCCGTTTGCGAGATAACGCATTCTTTGTTTTTCAATGAGTTAATTCATGGTACCCGTCCTCCCCGTCCTAAACTTCAGAGCGGACAGTCAATTAATCCCGTCGTGAAATCCCTCTGCATAATATTTCGAGCTCTTAGATCAATTCTGCCTTTTTAGTTGCATTTCGTCCGCATCCGTATTTCGGACGCATGGGGTCAGTCGTTTAGCCACGTCCATTGGAATCCGCATCGGACGCATGGGGTATCGTTTAGCCACGTCCATTGCAATAAAGAGCGTTAATTGTTAAAACCTCCGTATAAGGTATAGATAAAGAGCGTTATTGCCTTAACCCCCGAAGTGCCTTTGCGGTGATTTCGGAGTGGATAAAGGGTGCTCAGAGCTTCTCGAAAACACGACTACGGCGGTGTCGGTGAGATTTTACACTTACATACGAAATTTGATCTCAATCTGTACACGCGTTTTGGATTCTATGAAGTACACACACACACACACACACATATACGAAGTCTCAAAATATATAGTATAGACTAGCAGGTTAGCCCGCCACCGGCGGCGTTCGTCAGAAACATGAAATTTTTAAAATTATAATTTTTTTTTTTTTTTAAATGTTTTAATGATTGATTCGTCAATTGAACTGAATGGTCAGAATACAGAACTGAAAACGTGAGGAGACACAATGAGCCCGACGTTGTCCGGGCTATTCAAAAACCAAATTTCAAGTCGATAGCTCCACCCGTTCCCGAGATCTGGTCTGCGCATGCGCGAAGCTGGCGTCGCATGCACTCGGCGACCCGATAAAATTCGTATCCGGGGCAAGATACATTCACATACCAAATTTCAAGTCGATAGCTCCACCCATTTCCGAGATCTGGTCTGCGCATGCGCGAATCTGGCGTCGCACGGGCCCGGCGACCCGATAAAATTCGTATCCGGGGCAAGATACATTCACATAGCAAATTTCAAGTCGATAGCTCCACCCGTTTCCGAGATCTCGTCTGCGCATGCGCGAAGCGGGCGCCGCACGGGCTCGCCAATACGACAACGTCCACCGCCTGGTCAAACTACAAACATGTACCAAGTTTCGTCCCGATCGGTCGAGAATCGTAGATTTGTATAAATGACAGACAGACAGACAGACAGACAAACAGAGGTCTTCAAAAATATATATGAGACTAGCAGGTTTGCCCGCCACTGGCGGCGTTCGTCAGAAACATGACAATTTTAATTTTTTGAATTATTTTTGAATTAATTTTTGAATTAATTTTTGAATTAATTTTTGAATTAATTTTTTAATTAATTTTTGAATTTAATATATATTTTTTTTAATGAGTTAATATTAATTTTTTTTTATAACATGAGTTAATTGTGCATTTTTAATTTACTGGATTTTTGAATTAATTTCTTTGATTAATTTTTTAATTTAATTTTTGGTTTTTCAATATTTTACCCGATTAGACCTTAGTTTACCCGATTAAGGTGAAGAAGACATAAGAATCACACAACACGCAGTACCCGTCCCTAAAAGATGTATGATTTAACGTACATCGGACGGATAAACTGACCCGATGATAATTTCCCCCGTTCTTAGGAAAGACAGACATAAGAATCACACAACACGCATTTTTTGTTTTCACACAACACGCAGTACCCGTTCCTAAAAGATGTATGATTGAAAATTTCCCCCGTTCCTAGGAACGACAGACATAAGAATCACACAACACGTTAATTCTGCCTTTTTAATCGAGATAAATGCATTTCGCGGTTTGCGTCCGTAGTTTTGTACGCATTGTTAACCGTTTAGCAACGTCGATGGCAATAAAGAGCGTTGGTCGGTTAACGACTCCAAATATGGTCGATATAAAGATCATTAATGCCTTAACCCCATAAATTTCGCTTGCTGTGATTTTGATAATTGGGAGTGGAGAATGAGTGATCAGAGCTTGTCCAAAATGCGACGTCGACGATCCCCGTGCGTTTTTACACTTATATACGAAATTTTAGCTCGATCCGCGCAGCCGTTTTCGATTCTATGAAGTACCCATACACACACCCACATATATATATATACAGAAGTCTCAAAATATATAGTAGACTAGCAGGTTAGTCCACCACTGGCGGCGTTCGTCAGAAACATGACAATTTTTTTATTTTTTTAATATTTTAATTTGATTTTTTACCTGATTTGACCTTGAATTGATAATTTTCAAGGTCAATGTCAGGTCGGGGTCACAATTTAACCAGTCCACGACACTTCCCGTATGTAGCAAGTTTGAGCTCAATCAATATATATCATTTTGTGGGTACCCGTTTCAAGGTGAAGATCACCTAATATGGCGGAAAAACTTACCCGATCCGCGTTCTTAGAAAGCCCCAAGTACGTAAGAATCACACAATACGCTCATGTCTATACACGCCCAGACCCAGACGATGAAAAACTTCCCCGTTCCTAGGAACGACAGACTTTTTAATCAAGAGAAATTATGATACCCGTCCCTAAAAGAGGTATGATTTTTTTTAACCTGCCCGTGGTCATTGAGCAGCCCCTGACAGAGGTTGTCCACCCTTACGAGATGGTCAATAGTCCCCGTAACGAGCGGACAGTCAATTAATCCCGTCGTGAACCCCAACACCAATGCGACGTCATTTAGTTTGGTATCATGTGTTGCGTTCTAAAAATAGGTCGATTACAGTGGATTCGTAAATGACGAAATATGAGTGCGAGTGCGACAGAGAATATTGTTTGATCTAAAGCAACTCGAACGAATGGCAGTCTTGCTATTCACAAAGAATTGTAAATGAAATGCGTCTGATCCAATTGTAAAAGTATTATGACTTCCAATAAATCTCTCCGCATAGGAAAGCACTCAAAAGTATTGTTCCCGTATATCTCTCTGCATAATAAATTTGTTCGATGCTAAATTTCGAGCGATAACGTTGCGTTGAATTGTAAACAAACGCTCTTTTATAGCGACGCGTCATATACAAACGCTCATTAAATTATCACTTGATTAACCACCGCAGTGCCGTTTTTGTGACTGAGAGTGGAGAACGGGTGCTCTGAGCTTCTCCAAAACGCCGCGACGACGATTCCCGTGGAGTTTTACCCTTAGATGGGAAGTTTGAACTCAATCGAGCCAGTCGTTTTAGAGTCTATAAAGTACACATCAATATACACACATATATATATATATATATGCACACATATATACGGAAGTCTCAAAATATATAGGAGATAATTGTATCACTATTATTCGAATATAATTTATTATTTCAACGACCTATAAGTCAGCGAAGTCATAGTTATACCAATGTTAACTTCATTCAAACAATACTTTTAACAGGTTGTAGAAATATATTGGTGATATGAACTAATTATTTTATTCAGTGAAACATTTATAATCAGTTCTCACATCTGTCGTGGTGTCGAAAAAAAGTCATAATCACACCGCCGCGCGTTGATAGCAGTGTTTTACTGTGTTTATAATCTATCACGCATAAGGTTTGCTTTCGTATTCTCTTATACTTCCGCCATCACAACTCGAAGTGGAATATGATCAATATTGTTATGCATGCTTGTTTACCCAATAAAACGCATTATGTAGGCCCTATGTGACAAGTTTGATATGTCGTAATTCGCCCGGTCATTTGGTGTTATATATATATATAGTCTATTACATTTTGTTTCACTAAAATGTGTTACATTTAATCTTTCGTTTGAAAAATTTCTCTATATAAAACACCCAGTCGTCAGTATCAAGTATATTCAAATTTATTATACTGTTACAATGACTGTGCCTATATATGACACAAGGAGAGATCCATTAGATTTCCGTGAAGTTATTTTTCGTTTCGGCATTGGTAATGAAACATCCATTTTTCAAAGGAAAGATGTGCTTCCCAGTGTCGTTTATCATACACGAACGAAAAACACAGAAAACTCACGACACTTTCTGGAGAGAAATGGTTGCTTCACTGCATAAATTAATTAATTCATATCACCAATATATTTCTACAACCTGTTAAAAGTATTGTACAACATTTAGTGTTTGTGAAGTTGATAGTTAAGTATGAAATTCAAGATTTAACTCGGGTGCACTTTTTCTCATTCCGGCTTGAACTACACTTTTTAGTGTGTTTTCGAAGTAAAAATGCTATTAAAAAGTATGTTAGTAATTTTTTCGGTAAAATTTGTATCACATATTTAATAAATTGGCATAGTAGCATATAATTTAGTAAAATAATTGTTTTCTTCTTTAAAGTAGAAAAGATATGCAACATATATCTTCCGAGTACACATCCCCCCCCCCCCCCCCCCCCGAGTCGGAGCCGGGGCCGGAGTACACTTTTTAGTGACCATCGTTTTATATTTCGTACCCACTCACCATTATTTCGTACCCGGAAGTGATATGTGTGATTTTTTTTGTTAACGCAAACATTAAATTTTCATCTCACAAATGACCGAAACTGGAGGCGAGAAAGAAGAATTCATTGTCGAAACATTCTTTAAACACATTAGTGAGTTTGCAACCGACAAAGCAAAAGATTTGATTGTAAGTTGGCATACATATTATGCTATTATAAACGTCACTGTAGACTATAGTCAGGTCTGGCAAATGTGAGAATACAGCTACAATAGCTGTATTCTATGGGAGGCCCTTTTCACATTTATTATTTATTTGCGCTTAAGCGCAAATCATTTGCGCTTAAGCGCAAATATGTGTCTATCAATTTATTTGCGCTTAAGCGCAAATCATTTGCGCTTAAGCGCAAATACCTAACACTCCCTTCCTTCCCTCTCATTGTGAATGATTGAGTCCATCTTATAGTATATTATAATGGGCCCATAGTAATAGCCCCATACAGACTCGAAGTTAAAGAAAAAACATAGATTTCCATATGCATATCAGCATCTCTGTCCCTGGTGTCCCAGGAATTGGTGTCTCACTCCAAGAGCTCTAGTATATTTTTTAAAGAGATATCTCCTGCACAGATATATACCATTTCCATGGCCATAAAAAGGGAATTAGGGGTTACCGGGGGGCTTGCTTCCTTCATATGGTGTACTTATTGACTTGAAATAGGGGGAAAAAACCCTATTTTCATATTATCAGCATCCCTGTCCCCAAGAATGTGTGTCTCCATCACAGAGATCAAGTATATTTTATAAATGAGACATATCCTGCACAGATTTATACCATTTCCATGTCATAAAAGGGATCTAGTGGTTACTGGGGGATTGCTTCCCTCATATGGTGGGCCTATATAGACTTGAGTGATGTGTTTAGGCCTGTGCCATTTAAAATTAATTCAGGGGGGAATCAATGAATATTAATTTGTATTTGCGCTTAAGCGCAAATCATTTGCGCTTAAGCGCAAATATGATCTATTTGCGCTTAAGCGCAAATGATTTGCGCTTAAGCGCAAATGATTTACGCTTAAGCGCAAATATTTGCGCTTAAGCGCAAATGATAGAGGTTATTTGCGCTTAAGCGCAAATATTTGCGCTTAAGCGTAAATATTTGCGCTTAAGCGCAAATAAATAATAAATGTGAAAAGGGCCTCCCATAGTATTCAGCTACCTAGCTGTATTCAGCTATATTTTATACTCTCAAACCGGCTGTTTTTCGATAATAAACTAGAAGCGCTAATTTGCGCATCAAAATTAGGCTACCCTATTCTCCGGCCACCCTCAACCAAATCAAAATCGTCGCTTGTGTTCTGACAAAGTGTTGCCTTTTGTCGGCACGGCGATGGTGATTATGTGTGAAAACTTACTACGGCGGTCATAACGGTTAATAACTCTCTTATGCAATGCGGAATACCTTGAAAAATACATTAAATACAATATTTATCACCGAAGATGGAACATCTTAATCATTCCCGGAAGTATCAATATGATGCTGCTAAAACGCAGTTTGGTTGGTGCGTTAAAACAGGTAAAAAGGGGAACATCTCTAGCCAGAGTTTAACCGAGCGAGTTCCACTCACTGCTTGAGCTGATTCTCTCCAAAAATACGGAAATGCATACTTGTATGTCGAATCGCGAAAATACAAATACCAATGTTATGTTTAGTAAGTTTTCACACATTATATATTTTCCCGCCAAAACAGATTGAATAGTTCTGACTCGCTAACGACCAGGACTTCATGTTTGAAATACTTCAGAAATTATATAAGTCGCATTTTCATTTCAGTTGTCCCTATGTTGTGCCATACATTTGCAATATGCCGCACAATATCTGTATGTACAGTTATGAATAGTTACCAGTATCGCTCACAAACCGCTAGTGGTATGTAATTCTAAATGCTTGATATAGGTACACCATTCTAACGCCCCCTACCGGTTTAGCATCGGGAAGAAGTAAACGAGTGTTTGGGATGAATTTGATCTTTATTTTATAAGTTAGTTAATGAATGCATTTGCAGAAAATAGTCCCCAGAATATTTACTGACATCGACCACCGTAGTAAGTTTTCACACAAAATCAGAATTGCTGTGTCGACAAAAGGCAACACTTTGTCAGAACACAAGCGACGATTTTGATTTGGTTGAGGGTGACCGGAGAATATGGTAGCCTAATTTTGATGCGCAAATTAGCGCTTCTAGTTTATTATCGAAAAACAGCCGGTTTGAGAGTATAATATATAGCTGAATACAGCTAGGTTAGCTGAATACAGCTATTGTAGCTGTATTCTCACATTTGCCAGACCTGATAGTATAGTGACATACCACGAAATTTTGCAATACACACATATGTGTGGTATCATATGATGCAGGTCAGGGAAATGTGAAAAAATAGTCACTCTGTGTAATTCGTCTATAACAATGACAATGATGCTGATTTATGACTATTTGGATAATAAATTTATGGTTGGTTGGTCAGGTCAGGGAGAACCCAAAATCGATGTACTAAACCTCGATTTGTGTAAAAAACCTCGATCGAGGTTCTTCGAGACCATGTCACCACTGGTGATATAGTTTGGAGTATTTCATCTTATACCTATGGGAGGCCAAATTCACATTTAATAATTAATTGTGCTTGATTGCGCCACAGTCCCTAGGAATCACTGTTACTGGTTGAATAAAATCAATATTTTATATTTAGTTATTATAGTTATATAAAGAACAGTTTGGAAAGTACAAAGTTTGTATACTGCATTTTCATTGGCAGATGATTTGCAAGAAATTACAGAATACAAATTTTTATGCCACACAAACATTCGCGAATTCTGAGTTTATATCATAATATTCCGTATTTTTTTCTTGAAACGATGGTGTATTCAGATTGTTAGTATCTTTACCCACTTACGAGAAAATAGCTGTTAGTTACTCGAATATTCCTTCAGGTGCAAACTCGGTGGAATTCTTTACGATTTTGGAAAAACATATCCATTCTATAAATACCATTTTACTTATTCGCACCCGGTGATAATCCGAATAAAAGGGATTACGGATGTGAGTAAACAGACGTCGGGTGTGGTAAAACTGGCTCTGCTGTACACTACTAAGTGCACATTTTAACTCATTCTCATTACTAGAGAAATGTAGAAATGACCATCTCAAACTAATATATCTATATATTTTCAAGTAGGGCCCTAGGGGTGTTTGATACCTTGAGATGTGAAAGCAAATTTTATATTCCAAGCTCCCGGTTAGCTCCGCATCCCAAGAGGGGAAATGGGAGATAACTTGTACTGGGATTGGCTGCAAATTTTAAATAAGTAATTGTAATAAGGAACTGAAGAGAGACACTACCGGAAGTTGCTGTGCGTCATTAAAAATGATTTTCAACAATTCAATAAATGTGAATTTATGCTGATATTTGGATGGAAAATCACGATTTATGTACAACTCAGACCAGGTAGAGTTGATATGACCCAACGAGCGCATTAAGAACAATTAACTTAATTGTCACATGTCAATTGTGGGGAGATAAATGCATTTTTTTTCGAACGAAAAATCCAATTGTTCGTTTTAGTGATAGAGCACAGGTGGTGGTCTTCAGCCAATGAGATGATGGTTTACATAATAACAAAATCTGATGTTGCCCAACTGTACCTTATATCTATATAGTAGAGGTAATATATCTAGATCTATTTGTTATATTTTAATCAAATTTAATATTACATGGACAGTGATTCCTAGGACTGTGATTGCGCTTAAGCACAATTAATTATTAAATGTGAATTTGGCCTAGCTCCCATACTAGGTGTAAGATGAAATACTCCACACTATATCACTTACACTACATTACTTCCATTAATATCATATTTGGTTTAGAGTGTTTCCCCTTATATCATGGGTGTATGTTTTGACCAGTGATCACATGGTCTCGAAGAACCTCGATCGAGGTTTTTCACACAAATCGAGATTTAGTACATCGATTTTGGCTTCTCCCTGACCTGTTGGTGTGTATGTTAAAGTTCTTTGAAAGGAGACTTCCGCTCTGTATGAAAATATTAAAAATAACTTATTTTGGCATGATTATGCCCCACAAACAACAGCACCTGATCAGGTTGATGACTGTCCTGACATGAATTCAACTATTATAGAATATAGTAAATATTAAACTATAATAGTTGAATTTCTTCTTCCTCTTTTCTTAGGTGCCAACTGCAATTTTGCGTAATGTCGCACCACAATGCTGGGAGCCAAAAGTCTTTAGCATGAAGATGATAAAATGGTTGAAACTATTTACATATCTATCCAATGACTCTATTTCTTCGTTGTGGTGAAATAAGGCTTCATTGCTTTGAATGTTTCTAAGTCGATGGTCCTGTACCGGTCCTACTAAACAACGAACACAAACAAACATAAACGAACACAGGTCTAAAAAGAGGATTAGAAGGGTGAAAATTGGTTTGTGGGTGCGTGTGGGTCCATTATATGTGTATGTGGTGTTATTTCCAACTTTGACGACTTATTTTTCGAGTTATAAGCATTATTTGAATGCAAAGCTACTAAACAACGAACACAAATGAACATGAGATTAGCCGTATTGCAAAGGTGTTAATAAAGGTGTTAATTAACTACCGCCATCTCTATGGCTTATACTCTGTCTCTTTGTCACTGAATTGTTTTGACTTAGTTATTTTGTCTTATTATGACTTCGTTTAACTTCCCTGGCATCACACTGCTCTTTCAGTAGAGCTTCAGGTACTAGAATCAAAGTTTGTTTTATATACAATCGAATATTTATATATTATTTTACATTAGAGGTAGCAAACTCAGGCCCGGCGGAACGATGGGCAGAGTTTGTTCTCCTTGAAGTCAGTCAGTGGGTGAAAATGGCTCCATCAAAATGTTGCATTATTTATATCAAGTAATGCACTTATTTGATATGAATCAAAGAAGTCTATATGTTATTTTATCACATGATTAGCACTATTTTCCTATGTAATATTCGAGCGTAATAGACAAGTGTAATATCGTCGCGTGCAATGACGTCACGCTGCTCTGTCTGTTTATTATTGTTCTTTTCGATAAAATTTAAGCGATTATATGACCATGTGATGAAAAGTATCTCAAACTCGATCTATTTTATACCTAATTTATCAACCTCGTCCACTAAATTCTATTTGAGCTTCGGTAAACCTCGGCTCAAATTGAATTTAGTGAACTCGGTTGATAAATTCCGTATAAAATAGAAACTCATGTGAGATCCTTTATGTATATTTGCATACTATATGCTAACTTTGTCGTTTATTGGTGATCGTCTTGGTTTTTGATGCCTTCACTCTTTCCTTTTTTTGGTCAGTCACTTTTTCATTTAAATTGTCTGTAAACTCAGTCAATTTTTTTGTTAATTATATTATTAAAGGCACGGAAGGCCTTAGTTGTCGAAAATATTCATATTTGTTCCAATCACCATAAACAGAAAAACACTAAAACGCATACAGTTTCGTTCATCGTGTAAACAGCATGCTATCATAAAGACCTACTATATTTTACCTAAGCAAGAGCCTGATATTGTTACAGAAGACAGCACAGTGTTACTTGCTATTAATCACACACAAATGATATAAACACTCTTTATTAGTTCCATATCAGGAATTCAGCAAAAAAGAACGCTCTTTATGTTTACAATCATAATATAAACAAACACCAGGAAAGTAACTGTTTATGCTTTTGTTTACACAATGGTCAAACATATGACAATAACATACTGTTTATGTGATATTTCTTATTTGTATACGGACAAAGTCTGTCTACATTTTCTTTTTGTGTCGGTTTTTTACCGTTGGAAATATTTTCACAGCATATACCCACTGCCAAGGATTCCCGCACCTTTAATGCTTTCATAATTGTTATTTGTCCAACATTTCGGAATTGTTGAATTTTTTTTTCTAGCATTGAAAACTTTTCGTTGTTAGTCTTTCCATAAATGATGTAAGGTATCGTCTGTTGTCACATATATTTGTCAATTATGTCTGTCTGTATTTCGTCATAAATGATTTTGTTTTCTATTGTTTCCAAGCCGCTCTCGCTATGAATACTTTTCCATCTTATTGACAGTTGGATCACTGTCTGTTTTATTTACGATTGAGATTTTCCTTAAGATGCCTGTTACATAGCGTATGCGTGTATCAGGAAAGCAAGCAGAAATAGCATTTACCAGACTGATCTCCGAGACTATATATATAGTCATCTCAGAGACTGACAACAATGACCCACTCACATTCACTCAAATGTTTTGTTAGCTATGCATTAAAACGCCGACCTCTGATGTTTCCCTGTCTTTTTATTGCCATCAGTGATAAAATTGACAATCATCTTGCAGTAAAAACAAGGATACAGAGTAAGCCGTTGTTAATTAACACCTGCATGGTAGCCTTTGCACTGCCGCTAATCTTATGTTCGTTTGTGTTCGTTGTTTTGTAGTTTTGTATTAAAATAATGCTAATAACTCAAAAAATAAATCATCAAAGTTGGAAATAACACCACATATACATAGAATGGACCCACGCACAACCACAAACCAAATTTCGCCCTTCTACTCCGCTTTTTGGACCTGTGTTCATTTATGTTCGTTTGTGTTCGTTGTTTAGTAGGACCCTCCTGTACATGTTTGGTATTTTATTCCACACTTTTATGTTTTCGGGAAGTATGAGTTTTTGTAGGAATCTATCCTGGCAAATGGTAAGCTCCAGGTCCCGATCTTCTTTCCATGTCGCTAGTAGACTGGACCAGTTGTCGGTATCCATCTGCTGGGATGTCCACAGATCTGTTGGCTATGCGGTGGAATATTACTAAATTTATCTGCCTTACATATATATCGGCGATACAGTGATTCCCATCGCAGTGATGTCAACATTTGCAATGGTCGGCTCCAATTACTGTGGTCATTCTTGACAAATCATGCGCCTCTCCACTGGACTACCTTTATTGCATCGATATTGCGTACTGTGTTCGGTTTCCAAATAGTAGACACGTACTCTAGTTTTGGTCGCACTATTGTTGTATAGCATTTCTCTCTTACCTTTTCTGGACAGCAACTGATGATTCGTTGCAGAAATGCACAGGTGCCTATCGCCTTTTCACAGTGCTAACGGTGGCTAAATCCACAATTTCCCTGTTTTTTGGTGGAAACTATAGGATCGCGCATCCCAGTCCACAGCCAAATTGCACTCAGACTCGAGTCCTAACAATATTGCAGCGAATTAACAGTATCCAGATATAATTTTTATGCAACCTTTTGCGCCACTGTATTATAGTTAATAATGATACAATGATGCATTTCTAAATGACATTAACCAGTTTACATATAAAGCACTCAATCACTCCTTCATAACAATGCCACCTGGACAAATTGATAGATAGATAGATAGATTTATTAGGTGCAATATAAAACATAATATTACAAAAGGTCCTCAGATTGAATGGACCATAAGACGCTATAGTTTAGATTGTAGACACACGTTATAAAAATCTTTGCCCTTAAAGCTACAGATTGGATTCGAATACAGGAGATATTAGCCCTGCGTGAAGTTGGTCCCATACGAAGACGGCCCCATGTGAAGACGGCTCTAGAGAAGTCGGCCCATATATAAAAGAACCATTGTTTAAAATCATTATTTTATGATATGAACACTAAAAAACTGATAATAATAATGACAAAATAACATAACAAATGATAATAAAATTAACAAATAAATTTAAACGTCGTCGTCAGTGATGGGCGTTGAAATCTCTGCGATCGGGGTATCTGGCTTGTGGTCAAATCTCTATCTCTATACAGCTTCCAGAGGTTAAATATTTGATCCTGCTCAGTTTTATTCATGGCCTTTTGCGGATAAAACTCAAAATCAATTTCTGGGTCGAAATTTCAGCGATGATCTGGAAAATGGGGAAACCGAGGAAACTGTGACCAAATTTGAGCGGGGGACCGCAGATTGAATCATTTGAACACCCCTCCCGCCAAAACCCAAAATTGGAATTTTAATGAAAAGTTGAATATCGAATGTCTATAACGCCAAACATCTAACTAACTTCACACACCTCAGACTTCACAATGAATTAGCCAACATAAACACTATCTCTATCAAATTAAGCCACATTTAATCACTTCTAATTAATGGGGCCGACTTCTCTGGGGCTGTCTTCGTGTGGTGCCATCTTCGTATGAGGCCGAATTCGCGCGGGGCTGACTTCTCCTGATAACTTGCCTTCATGATGGGTATTACTGTTAAAATAGTCACATCTGTTAAAACTGCCATAAACAGAGGGAATATTAAAATACAGACAGATTTTGTTATTATACCAATCATAAATATCACATAAAATAGCATGTTATTGCTAAGAACGTATATGCCGTGTTGGTAAGCAGAAGTCAAATTATGTTACAGTACAGTAGGTAAAGAGTGTGCAATAAGCAAAACATTCAACACAGGGGAGACCCCACTAAGTTGACTTGGTTAAAACTCCCAACATGTTGTTTACAACATACCAGTAATACTGGTCCAGTATAGCGATCGCTTATCCGCCTCTCAAGATTTCGGTTTTCAATGGATCACTGTGAATCACTCTCCCAAAACAAATTGCCAAGGTGTTGAGTATTTTGCTTATACGTGCTGTATATAAACAAACAGTAGGCTCACACAAAGTGTTTTTGTGGATAATTTCACGTTCATACTATCATCATGCTATACAATTAGTATATTCTTGAGGAAATTTTCATAATTTGGTAACTTTTATTTCTAAATTAAAACCTACAACCAAGGCCATCCATGCCATTAAAATTAAAAATAACTCATGAGCAAAATAGTATTTGGGGCGGGGACTGGCCCTGGGATGGTAGGAAGTACTAAGTGGTCCTCTCCTTCACCCCCAGC
The DNA here is from genome assembly GCA_032622095.1 of Siphonodentalium dalli. Classification (NCBI taxonomy): domain Eukaryota; kingdom Metazoa; phylum Mollusca; class Scaphopoda; order Gadilida; family Siphonodentaliidae; genus Siphonodentalium; species Siphonodentalium dalli. Next base: position 52,875,331 of record CP136067.1, read on the forward strand.
AGCAACTCTTTTCAACTGCCTGCGAGAATGCCTGACACGTCTGAATTGTCCAAGGTGTTACAAACCTCTGGGAATTCCAAGCTTAATTATAAAAAAATGCAAATGCATAATACGTTCTGTCATGTTTCTTGGCTGACACTTGATAGTCAATTGTTTTGCAATGATGAATTATCAGAGCTTGATGCTATTATCACAGAAGACACCGGATTTTACACGTGGACAAATGTTTAATGACATGTGGTATTAACATATAGAGTTACCTCCCTTCAAACAACGTATGTTATTCTTGTTGGGTGCTTGAACTGATGATTGGGGGATAATTAGTGTTTTGTCTTTTAATAACAGTAAATTTTATTGTATAAATTCTGAATATACATGTAGGCATGTGTGCATTGAGTATATTTAAAACAGGGTTATCGTTCCTAGCGAAAAAATAGTTTTATTCTTGATCACTACTCCATTGTAGTTGATATAATATGAAATAAAATGAACACTAATTAATATATATGAAGCTCTTTAGACATAAATATTTAGTGACTTCTACAGTTTTTTGTCACGAGACACCAAAATTAACAACGGTAAAATTCACCATTCAATTCGAGATTCGATGTCAATATCTGGAAGGATACAAATCCCCGATTCGCATGGCACTAATTTGAATACATGTAGGCTTCAATATAAATATGATTTAGAATTTCCTTTCATACAATATACTGGTAATCCTATAGCAATAATGTATAGTTGTGAATTTTATATATGTCAGACTGGTATCACAGCCCTCGAAATTAAGAAAAATGTCCCATATCAAATTTAATGCTGTGGCATTATAGTTTCCACATGTTGCCATGGCATTTCCCATGGCATTGTTTATTGCCGTGGCCAATTTTGAGGACTGGTTATCATGTACTCATTACAGCATTTATGGCATGTTTTTATGTTATCCAACCCAATACATACTCAATTTTGGATCTGAGGCTGGTAAGATGATGTATACTTAATCTCAAGTTGGTATCCTGGATGAATACACTATAGGGGTACCGGCAGTCAACCTGTTAACTATGTATGACTGTTAAATGTTATTTATTGTCTTTTTCTCAGGAAAAGGATAGAGATATACAGAAGACCTCCACAAACCCAACATGGACACAATTTCTGCATTTACTTGTACAGTTTTCAAATGCAGAAAAAACATACTTATCATTGATATTCCTTGGACAGAAGTGGTTCGGCCGCCAAAGAGATGTGAGTTTCTGTATTCTGTCTTTTTTTACATACATACAGTAATGCCCTAAATAATCGACTCCTTAACCACAACAGAATTATGGGTTATTTTTCAGGATTTAGTCGGATTTAGGTCATTACTGTACTGTTACTGCTCTAGCTCTTTTAATGCCACAGCTGAGCAGATTGAATTAAATGATGCATTCTGGCAAAAACATTTGTAACAATATAAAAGTTTATTAAGCAAATAATAGAATGAAATAATTAGACATATACAAGCATATGACAAGTTGTAATGAATATTTTTCCCCTTCTGCACTGTCCTGCTTCTACTTTATTCCCCCTCTAAATACTATTCCCACTTAGTAAGGCTATAATATTGTTATGGTCTTAAAGTGACGAAACACTCTACTGCAGCTCACACCGAATAAACTTGCTGAACGCAGGTATTTCAATAATTTGTGTATCAAAATTACCAGAATACAATGTCATTCTTTCATATACATGTACATTAAATAATATTGAGGAAATCATGCTCGTTTGGTTGTTGGCAATTTGTTCTGGGCGAATGTGGGACTGTTTGTTTACATTTCTGTGAAGTTCAGATGTCGTATTTTACGAAATGGCACAGCCAATGTTGTTGAATATTTTGCCAATGATAGTTTAATGACGCTTTCTTCAAATGGGTTTAGTGGGTGAGTCGTAAAATATCAGTTTAAAGTAGTGAAGTAAGCACATAATATGTCTTTAACCCTTTCATGACACGAGCTGCATCATTAAAAATCCTGTGCCAGTGCATTCTCTTAAATATGCGAGTTGCCATAGGGAGCCTCGCATATATAAGAAAATGCACTGGCTTACAAGGTCAAGGTATATATTGTTAGGCCAATGTATTCTCTTATATATGCGAGGCTCATTTATAAGAAAGTGCTTGGCACAGGGTTTTCGAAAAATTTCAGGAAGCTCCAGTCATGGAATGGTTAAGTTACCCAGAATATCAACATGTTATAGAACAACACATCCTCAGAACTAACCTGAGAGATAATAATCGACTCCTTAACCACAGCAGAATTATGGGTAATTTTTCAGGATTTAGTTGGAAATATGGCTTGTTGCCATTCATCGGAAAGCTCTCGAGGAGAGCTTTCCGATGAATGGCAACAAGCCATATTTCCGGCTGAAAAGTTACCCATAATTCTGCTGTGGTTAAGGAGTTCATTATTTAGGGCATTACTGTCAGTGTTCGCGCTGTCGGTAGCCAAATTAGCCAATGGCTAATATTTTTCGAATTTGGCTAATAAAAATTTAATTTGGCTAAACTTTTGGCTAAACTTTTTTTTCCCCAAATGGAGATCGAAAGCGTAGAAACATAAAGCTAATTAATACGCAATCAAACTTCACGAGACAGCGAAAGGTAAGCTCTAACATTTAACCAGCCTAATCGTCAAAACGCATAAGCTGTACACTTGTTATGTAATTGACTAACAGTCTTGATAAGATAAAACACCTAAATCCTTTGTTCATTATAGAAGAACAGTTCTTAATCAATGGTTGCGTAATCTGCATCCTGTTTAATAAACTGGCTTCTAACCATAAAAGTGCCAACGACATAGAGTTATTACAATTAGCTTAGCAGATTTATGCGGGCTTTTTTGCGTATTGTTCGATGTGAAATCCCGCCGTATTCTATATTAATTTTTATGAATTGATCTGCTTGTGTAATATAATGCATACATATGTTCGTATAATATTGTTTTTGTGTTGTTTTAATTTTGTTTTTATACTGAGTAACAAATAAAGTTTAAAGCAAATATTTTAGTCATTAATTGTGAACCGACCAGAAAGTGAGGATTTAATTTGGCCAAAAACATTTGGCTAATTTTTTTTCATTTGGCTAATAAAATTTTCATTTGGCTAAACTTTTGGCTAAACTATTTTTCGGTCCAGCGCGAACACTGATTACTGTACCTGTCTGACATCTCGGTATATCTTAATGCTACCTGAATTTGATGATGATAATCATTTTCTGATGATCTTGATTATGATGATGACGACGATATGATGACGATGATAATGATCATGGTGATTATGATAGTGATGATGGTCATGCTGATGACGATGATGATGGCAATGACAACATGATAATGGTCATGGTGATTATGAATATGATGATGATGATGATTGGGAGGTCACTGTATATTATATACGTACATGATATTCTTTATTCTGTCCATCTGTTGTATATAATTCTGTTTTCTCAAATCCATTCATGTCATATAATTGGATCCGAGAAACAGGCAATTATTAAATTAATGTATGTTACAAATATCACCTTATATTTTTCCAGAACCCACGTCATTCCTATCAGCAGTTGTCACAGGAATTCAGGAAACTTGAAGATGCAGCAATGCGGCGGCTTGGGCGCAGTGATTTTGATGACCTTCTCAGTCATCTGTGTGGCCAGCTTTACCATTTTGTCACTGCAAGACAAAAGACCATGGATTTGTATCCTTTGGTACAATAATTGTGCAATTTGTAACACTGTCAAGATTTGATCCTGGAAGTGACACTAAATGGAGAAATTAGCAATGTTAAAATCATTGAAAAACAATGAAAGTTTATTGGATGACCTCTGAATATTGTCACATTTGTTTTGTTTTTTATACCTCCACTCTCGAAGAGAATGGGGGTATACTGGATTGAACTCTTCCATCCGTCATTCCATCCATTCATTTGGACATCTATCCCTCCGTTTTTCCATCAGGGCAGATATATCAAACAGCAGTTGTCAGATCTGAATGAAATTTGGTATGAATGTTCACTACTATGAGGGCATTCAATGGAGTGTTCAACGTTTTTCCCGGATTTTCGGTTTTATAATTATTCATCTTTGTTTATTTGGAAATGTTGGTTTTTTGGTCCGTCCGAGCAGATATCTCCACCACCATTCGATGAATCTTAATGAAATTTATTATGGATGTTCACTACTATGAGAGCCCTCATGGTATCCATGAACAAAGCATATTCACCTTCTACAGACTATCAAATCTGTCAAGAAACCTGTTCTGAGGGCCATTTTGAGGACTGTAACTCCACATTCATACGATGTTAGCTCAATTCCTTGAAAGATAAAATACTTTATTTTTGCATCATTCAAATTATTTTGTTTGTCTCATATGCAAAATACGGATAGTGTCAGATTGGTTGAAAATCTATCACACATGATGGAATCGGTGCATTTGCGGAGAATATTTTTCTGCAGTGGAAGTGTCATATTCCTGCGTAATAAATTGCCAACTATTGATATTAGGGATTATCTGCCTGATGCTAATATGAAATAGAGGAACATTTCCACAATAACTATGTTTATGATCTACCACATGCAATTGTGTGTAACAGATTTATAAAACTTGAGAGTTTCTCTTCAGGAAAACAAATTTCCAGCATGTGTATCCCGATAACAAAATGACAACAAAATAATTGTATGAAACATTCTGAGTCAATAAAACACACATGTATGAGTAAACTGCTCAAACAAGATCAAATGATTGACCATGCATACATATCGCATGAATGACATGTGGTTTTGTATTTATATTTGTCAAAAATTCTATAGTTACTGTTTCGGACATGATGGCTAGAGGTTTTTGATTACTTCAATGAATTATGCCAACGCCTAGTGAAAACTGGGTAACACTTTCTGTGAATAACATATATATATATATATATATGTTAATTGTAATTGATCATGGAAGGACATGATTCAACTCAAGATGGAAACAATAATATGGTTGATATTTAACTGCAGTTGGTCAGCCCTTGACAAATACTAGCTATGAACAGATAACAGCTATGAGTGGTGCAAAGAACATTATCTACGAGGATCTAGACAATGTTATAATGGAAATCACACAAGCTCACAAGAAGAACTTCCACCATCCGCTACTCAGTCCATTGAAAACAGCTTTCAGGTAAGGCATACAGTAATGTCCAAAGTATTTGATCACTTAATCACAGCAGAATTATGGGTAATTTTTCAAGATTTTGTCGGAAATATGGCTTGTTGCCATTCATCGGAAAGCTCTCGGCCATATTTCAGACTAAATCCTGAAAAATTACCCATAATTCTGCTGTGGTTAAGTTGTCAATTACTTTGGGCATTACTGTACACTTGGTCATGATACGATATGAATCATGATACATGATCAACAATACGATACATATCATGATACCCTAAATTAATGTTTCCAAATGATTACCACCTGAGTTATCAGAACCAACATGTTTATAATTGGAGGTAGAGTTCATTTTAAACTGTTTAAGCTGTTTAATTGTTAGCTAGATGAGTCAAATACACATAATATACATGTAAACTTGGGAGAACATTGTAGGTTTTGCTCATTTTCACATGGGCATCTTCAGAAATTACTTGATTTCCTGTATCATGATACACATGACACGATACGATGCATGTATTGTTTAAAAGCGAATCGTGATACATTGAATGCACGATGAATCATTACAGTCCTATTCCTTGATTGTTGTATCAACATTATGACCATCCTAGTGGATTTGTAATACTGGTATACAAACACAATATCTCCCTGGCATCGTGTATGGATGTATTCCCCGGTGTATCACAAAGCAGTCATGTATTGTCAATTGATTGAGAAGGATGCCATAATAGCAGGTAATCATCGCTGTTTTGAGAAGTAATTATGGGTGATTTATGATAAATTGTTATCGAAACCAACATCAGCAATCAATTGCTGATTAACTGTTATTGAACATATGGGTTTCATTGATATATGGTGATATTTATTGAGGTTATTGCTGACTAAAAAGTTTGGCCAAATGTGATTTTCTTTGGTTATTTTCAAAACAATCTGGCCATTGGCCAATTTGACCACGACAGTGTGAATCCTGGAGTTGGAGCCTAGCATTATACCTACAGTAATGCTCTAAGTAAGCGACTTCTTAACCACAGCAGAATTATGGGTAACTTTTCAGGATTTAGTCGGAAATATGGCTTGTTGCCATTCATCGGAAAGCTCTCCCCGAGAGCTTTCCGATGAATGGCAACAAGCCATATTTCCGACTAAATCCTGAAAAGTTACCCATAATTCTGCTGTGGTTAAGAAGTCGCTTACTTAGAGCATTACTGTAGTAATTCTCACTTTTATCAGATTCTGTCCTGGTTCTGCTATTAGACAGAACCACACAGGAGTGTGAATGTGGTGAACGTTATCGCATGAGTATGAACCACACAGGAGTGTGAATGTGGTGAACGTTATCGCATGAGTATGAACCACACAGGAGTGTGAATGTGGTGAACGTTATCGCATGAGTATAATGTGGCACAATGTTGTAACGAGAGTCTCACTGCTCTTGCTGCAACTTGCGTTTTGCAAACGAGTGCAATGAAGTTCACTTCACACAGCTTTGATATTCTACATTTATTAACCCTTTACCCAACAAACCGGCCAAATAAAGCTTCAACAGCCTAAAATATCTTCGGTCTGTCTCAATAGAACCATACAAATATGGATATCATTGGAACCGGCTCCTTGACCACATTGTGATAGTTACAGTTATGCCCTGTGCCAATGCATTCTCTTATATATGCGAGTCGACCATAGGTCGCCTCGCATATATAAGAGAATGCATTGGCCTAAAAAAAATCTTTTTTTACCATTTTTTCTTACATTCTTTAACAATTTTATAATTTTTAATGTGTTAAGCCAATGCATTCTCTTATATATGCGAGGCGACCTATGGTCGACTCGCATATATAAGAGAATGCATTGGCACAGGGCCCTTCTGTTGGGTAAAGGGTTAAACACCATCACTCAATATTCGTTAGTGTCAAATAATTGTTTCTCTTTGGTTTGCATGCTAGTTAGCCATCTTCTCAACACAATACGAGGTTGAATTATTTTTGTTGTACTGGTTTGGTTTTCGTGCATGACATTTACAATGATTGGGATCACTCTAGTGGATTTTGGTGAAATTACCACACATGTGGAAGTAATGCAATCAAACAAAATATATAAATAATAATTATACAGACTATATATGCATCGGAATAACTTATTGTTATTGATAGAAATTACCATTTCAGAATATTTGTTTCTTCAGTCCATTTTTGCATGAAATTTGCTTAAAAATCGCATGGCAAACTATAAGAAAGAAACCTTGTTTTTCAGCGCTATATTGGCGAGTTCGTTCGGGAATTTAGGTCTGTTTTTATACGTCCTTTTGAAAAAAAGTTTGTATTAAGTAATCAGTCCGTCCGTCCGTTTGTCAGTCCTATAACATTTTTGGTTTCTGATCGATAACTCTAGTTTGGATTATTTATTCTGAACCAAAGTTGGTATTTGTATTTTCCAGCAAAATATACAGGCCAAGTTCGAATATGGGTTCCGTGACATCCGTCTAATTAACGTTACATGAGTTACGGCCCTTTTTCGAATTTGACCGTCTGTTAACATTTTTGGTTTCTGACCAATAACTCCAATTTGGATTATTTGATTTGAACCAAAGCTGGTAAGTGTGTTTCCAAGCTAAAACTACAGGCCAAGTTCGAATCTGGGTTCTGTCCAATTATTTTCACATGAGTTCATGCCATTTTTCGACTAGGAATTTGACCTCATTTTGGCATTAAAATTAGTAGTATATCAGATATTCTTTGTAAGCTCAAATTATTATTTTATTTTGTAGTAGTACAATTCAAAATGGCTAAAAGACATACAGTAATGCCCTAAATAATCAACCCCTTAACCACAGCAGAATTATGGGTAACTTTTCAGGATTTAGTCGGAAATATTGCTTGTTGCCATTCATTGGAAAGCTCTCGGGGAGAGCTTTCCGATGAATGGCAACAAGCCATATTTCCGACTAAATCCTGAAAAGTTACCCATAATTCTGCTGTGGTTATGGGGTCGATTACTTTGTGCATTACCATATTTTGCCCTAGCAATGCTCTTGTTATCTCTCAGAAGGTTCAGAAGAGCCATAGTCATTTTACTATTATCCAATAGATATCCTTTATTTATACTACAGTTATGAGTGTGACACAATACATCACCTTCTACAGTGCCAAATACTGATGACAGAATGGCAGTTCTTACCCTCCCTGCTACAGCTGCATGAGGCACATTCTAAACTCAAAAGCTGGGGTGAAAACGCTTCGTCAAAGGAGGTAGGTATACTTTTGTTTAATGCCTAAATAGCGCTTATAAAGCCACATGGTGGTTTGTGCTCCAAAATACACCTAATAATATTTGCTTTTGAATTTTTCCCGGTATTGAAATAGGTAGATAAATACCTGGACTACATTTCTACGAGCTTTATATGTCATAGAAAGACGCATTAAAGTCATAAAAAATACAACTTCGAACACAAATTTGGACCGAGCAAAAACTGCCATTTGTATTCATTGGAATTCTGGAATCGGAAACAACTGTCCGGGAAAGGTATATTGCGTTAGCTTAGCATGAAACTATTTAAAAACTTCACTCAATACTTTGTCTTCATTTTACTCATTAAAATTATGTAGTACTATAAATATTTAAAAGCGATGACAGCTCTCGATTTTCTTCCCATGGTCATCAGCTGCAATTTTTATGTGACCACTGGTTATATAAATTTAAAGGTACAAACGAAACTATCTCAAATTTATAATAATTTATAAGAAGCAAAACACGTTTTTCAGCGCATCAACAAAATTGTTCCTCTTACCAAATTATGTATACATAATGTTGGCCATGTTCCTTTTCATTTTTGTTAACTTGTAGTCTACTAAACTACAGTTTTATCATTACACAGAGTACAGATGTATTCAAAATAATATTTTGTTTCAACAGTAAAATAATATTTTTGTTGAAAAGCTAATATTGTTCTAAAGTAAATTTGACTAGTTTACTGGTATATGTTAGCATTTTTAGGTATTCATCTTTTATATCAGGATAACATAAATATATATATCAGAGTTATGGAGACACGGACTCAGAATGAGTGTTCATTGCTTCAAATGTGCTTGCTTCAGTGAGCGTGAACAAATTCTCATCTCTTATCGAAATATACTTAGTAATTCCAACACTATGTGTGAATTCAGACAATATTTAAATTAAACACAACAGCATAAGACATAGACAACATATAATTAAACTGAGATAGGTATAGGTTCTGACTGAATATTTTACAACAAGACATGCATGCAGCTGTTTTATGAAGGCTTTATTCACATATGTGAAAATTATTACCATTTAGTTGTGGTGTACAGGCGGTAGACTAATGGGTAAAACAGATCTCTTAGGTTTTAGGTTGTAGATTTGGATTTTATACTAAATTTGCGAATCCGTTTATATTATACTAGCAGGTTAGCCCGCCACTGGCGGCAATAGTCAGAAACATGACAATTTTAATTTAATTTTTTGTTTTCAATGAGTTATTTTTTTTGTTTTTCAATGAGTTAATATCGATCGGTCGAGGTGTTGGTATCTGATGCAAAAGACGAAATTGTGAGTGTTGGTCAATAGTCCCCGTGGTGAACCCCAACGCGACGTAAACATGTGTTGCGTTCTAAAAATAGGAAAGCACTTTCTCTCTGCATAATAAATTTCGAGCGATAACGTTTGCGTAAATACGAAATTGTGAGTGTTGGTTTGTAACCGGGATTTCTGAGAAGCATTATGCCTATAACTACCCCCCCCTAAGCCCTGACGTAAGTGTCATACATACTATAACAATGATGTTGTAAGAGTACTACATCCAATAAATCTCCCTGCATAGGAAATGCAGTCAATGTTCCCGTATAACTCTGCAGATGCTAATAACATTGAATGGGAAACAGACGCTCTTTATAGAGATGCGTCAAAAACAAACGCTCATTAAATAATCACTTGATTAACCCCCGCCGTGCCTTTGCGGTGATTTGGGAGTGAATAAAGGGTGCTCTGATCTTCTCCAAAACGCGACCACGACGATTCCCGTGGGATTTTACCTTTAGATAGGAAGTTTGGTCCCGATCGGTCAACCCGTTTTCGATTTTATGAAGTACACACATATATATATACGAAGTCTCAAAATATATAGTATAGATAAAAAAATTACATCATCATATCGTCTTATATGACTGTGTGGAATATTCACACTGATATTTTGCAAAATTAACATTTGTTTGGGTGTAATGTTTATTGCTACTGAACCTGCCATCTGCAGGATTTTGCACTGAAATTTTCTTTACAAATTCCATTCATGACATTTTTTGGACAATATGATACCATAGCTGGGTGATATTACTGTTATCTATTGGTAATTGGTTGATTGTCTTTTGAAGTTATACCATTGTTCTTATAGTCTGGATGATATGGAGCCCTCAGATCAGATTGGGGAATCTTTAACCCTCTCTTTACTAAATAGATTCTCCCAAACAGTTGTTAACCCTTTGAGTGCCAGGTCGATTTTTGTATCAACCCATATACCCTGTGCCAATGCATTCTCTTATATATGCGAGTCGACCATAGGTCGCCTCGCATATATAAGAGAATGCATTGGCCTAACAATTTTTTTTATTTTTGTTACAATTTTTTACAATTTTAATAATTTATTCTTATATTCTTTAACAGACTTATTTTGTAGGTTTAGGGCCGATGAGATCGGCCCCTGGCACTCAAAGGGTTAAAGTATATAATGTTCAGATAATAAGTTAAGCAAACGTCCCATGGCCGTTTTTTGAACTTATTATCTGAACATTTCCTTAGGGAACTACATGTGCTTGTCAATGAGTATTTTCAGCTGAATTATTCATAAATAGAGGATCTATAATGAGTCTAAATTCTATACAAAATTTATTAACCTCTTCCACTAAATTTGATTAATAAATTTCGATGAATTTGAATTCATTTTATCACATAATCACATTTCAGCAAGGACAAACGATCTCGAAAAACAGCTGGGGCTTAACAAAATTAATATTGATTTCCTTATCACAACCAAAGAGGAAGTAAAGACACCTCCAAGAAATAATGTAGTTCCATTTTAACCCTTTACCCAACAAACCGGCCAAAACCGGCCAAATAAAGCTTCAACAGCCTAAAATATCTTCGGTCTGTCTGAATAGAACCATACAAATATGGATATCATTGGAACCGGCTCCTTGACCAAATTGTGATAGTTACAGTTATGCCCTGTGCCAATGCATTCTCTTATATATGCGAGTCGACCATAGGTCGCCTCGCATATATAAGAGAATGCATTGGCCTAAAAAAAAAATCTTTTTTTAACACTTTTTACCATTTTTTCTTACATTCTTTAACAATTTTATAATTGTTAATGTGTTAAGCCAATGCATTCTCTTATATATGCGAGGCGACCTATGGTCGACTCGCATATATAAGAGAATGCATTGGCACAGGGCCCTTCTGTTGGGTAAAGGGTTAAATGTGTCTTTTCATGTTGACAAAATTGTTCAATCACACTTATCACCCATGTTTATCTCACAGTGAACACTAAATAACCCAACACAAATTGAATATCATAATTATATTCTTATTAACATAATAATAAAGTTCTACTATAGATATCGACATCATTGTGCTAAGCTCTTATGTCACTGCACGTGCCAATAATACATGTGTGTCTTACTAACTAATATGAGGCCGGATTTAGGGGAAATTATGTGATAATATGCATTAAGTGCTATTTATATTGCTTGTTGTGCAAATAAAGGCTGCCAATGTATATGAACTCACCTTTATTCTTGGTTCATGTTAATGCTATCTTTTGGAGGAAACAGAATATCATATGCAGGTAATGTCTATGTTTTGTGGAATAACTTAAATTCTTGTGAAAACTTTTTTAGGTGGCATGTGATTTCTAGCATTGATCATACAAGTTGTGTAACATGGATACATTCGTCATCAATTAATAGGAAGTTGTTTTGGAACTGTTCTGAGTAACCACATTGAACTAGGGCTTCACGGTATCCGGATTTTAATACCGACTACGATATTGAAAATGATACCGCGATATGACTAAATATCGTCACCAATAAATTTGAGCAGAACTGTTTGAGCATGATACTAGTAGCAAGCAGACACAAATATAGCATTATTGATTTGATAATTATAATTATGAACACATGTTTCTTTGACAGGTATATAAAATAAATAATTAATATAAATGGTCCTGAGTTTCGTTCTTTATATGACGGATAGATATATTTATAAGTGCCTGACGTAATCGGGAATTCCCTACCAACTGCGAGTCGCTTATGACATTAAAAATGACGTTAACAGTCGCTCATGTAAATAATAACAGCAAACATGTGTTGATTTCATATTTCATATTGTACAAACAAAACAAGATAACTAATGTGACAAGCATAGAATAGAAGTCCATATCTGATTTTAACTTATCCATTTCGATGTATAGGACTGATATCTGGCCATGTAGTTATATACCTTTCAAAAATTATCTAATGAATTAGCGCATTATACGTCTAATGCATAAGCTTGTGTGGCGCTGTTGAATGCGCGTCATTGTGTCTCCAGATTATACAAACACCACACATTTTTTATTGTATTTGACCAGGAAACCTTCCAGCAATATTGAGCTGAGAACAGCCTGTATACACATCAATTGCCGCCCATGCAATAATTAGGCATACCGACATGATTGTCCGCATTGTGTTGACAAACGCTTATGGAGCAGTGAGAAATAATTAATTTTTACGCAACGCTAAACCGAAGCCGTTAGCAATGGCCTTTGTCTCAGCATTAGAGGTGTCGATGGTTGCTAAATATTTGACACTGATAGAGATATCGTCGGTATTAATATCCACACCGGCGGCTACGATGTACCGACTATTTGCATAAAGTGAAACCGACTACACGGTGTCAAAAACAGTATCGCGATATGACTACATACCGAAATACCGTGAAGCCCTACATTGAACATACCCAGGGATTTGATGCAATGGAAAAGGATATCTCACTTATTGGCATGTACAGTAATCAACTCCTTAACCACAGCAGATATGGGTAATTTTTCAGGATTTAGTTGGAAATATGGCTTGTTGCCATTCATAGGAAAGCTTTCAGTGAGAGCTTTCCGATGAATGGCAACAAGCCATTTTCCAACTAAATCCCGAAAAGTTACCCATAATTCTGCTGTGGTTAATGAGTCGATTATTTAGGGCATTACTGTAATGCCGATCAAAATAATTCTCATCCTGTTTGGACTGTTTGGTCTCTTTTGTTTGCTATTAAGGGATTTGAGCACAAAAACAGGTTGTCAACTTATCAGCGAGCCGGCTCGTTCACAAACTCTTTTCATGCTTGAATCCCTGATTTACCAACTCCACAGAGTATATTTATCGCCTAAATTATGAGCAATGTTTCTTACTAATATCCTACTTTCATGAAGACACTAGACTGGTGTAGATACATTGGTTTTTATCAATTCTGTCTATGTTATTAACCCTTTCATGATGGGAGCTGCGCTGGTGCAGCATTAAAGATCCTGGGCCAGTGCATTCTCTTGTATATGCGAGACTTCCAATTGGGAGCCTCGCATATATAAGAGAATGATCTGGCTTACAAGGTCAAGGTAAATATAGGCCATGTATTCTCTTATATATGTGAGCCTCCCTATGTGAGACTCACATATATAATAGAATGCATTGGCACAGGGTTTTCGGAATATTTCTGGAAACTCCATTCATGGAAGGGTTAAGGTAAATATTGTGGACAAATTCACTTTGGATTGTTGGAACAGCATGCTACATATAATAAATTTAGCAAAACAGGCGAGCTGAATAATGATGTAAATCACCTACAGTAATGCTCTAATTAATCGACCTCTTAACCAAAGCAGAATTATGGGTAACTTTTCAGGATTTAGTCGGAAATATGGCTTGTTGCCATTCGTCGGAAAGCTCTCAGGGAGAGCTTTCCGATGAATGGCAACAAGCCATATTTCCGACTAAATCCTGAAAAGTTACCCATAATTCTGCTTTGGTTAAGAGGTCGATTAATTAGAGCATTACTGTACATAAGCATTCTGTATAAAGCTAGACACTGCTGCTGATGGTGTCATTGTCCCTTTTTTTTGACATAAAGCACACCATGTGCATTTCTATATACATGAATGTACACCAGTCTTGCGTAATGTCACATAAAAGGGTTTATAAATGCATGCATGTCATTCATTTTGGCAGCCTCGTCTGTTCATTGGTCGAAACAACCAGTTCTTTTAGTCCCTTTAGATATAGTTCAAAGTGTAACCAATCACCAATTGTGATACAAGATTTGTTTTACCAGTATCGGAAGAAAATACTTCCAACTTGAAGCAGACGACAATTAATTTCCAGCATCATCTTAATCCAACATTAACAAGACTGGTGTGCATTTCTGTATACATAAGAGATTGCACTGGCACAGGATATTTAATGCTGCATCAGCGCAGCTCCCATCATGAAAGGGTTAACAAACATAAACCTTACAATGTTGTGTATCAAGGCAATATATATGCAAATAGAAATTCGGCATGAACTTGTGAAATTCATTATTTTGTTGTATGCGACATAATTCACTGAATCTACTCCCAGGAGTTACATGTATGTTGACAAGCAAGTCTTCAAATAATGTGTCTGTGCAGAATGAGGTCCCCAGAGGGGGAATTTAGTGGTGCTATCCTGCACAGCAGACTATCATCACCAAATTCACCCTCTGGGACCTCATTGGAGTCAAGAATCAATTTCCAATCATTTGGGTTTTATAACAACATTGTTAATTCAAGGAATTTCTGTGCATAGTATACATGTATGTCACTGAAATAAATTATCAATACAACCAGGGGCCTTGGTGGCTCAGTCAGTTAGTGGTATAACTCCAAGCCAATATGCTCTCCAGCACTAGAGATGAGGGTCCAAATCCACATGTGTCCATCATGGACTTTATAACACAAAATCCTTGGAGTTGCCAGTTACTTGCCGATGGCCAGTGTTGTGTCCAGACCTGTTAAGTTTTGAAAATGTCAATCCGGGAGATTTTTGCGGGAGGTATGCCCAAATATGCTCATGTTCCAAAAATAATTTTTATGATGAATATTATATAGTTTTTTTGAGTTTCTATTTGTGTTTATTTTATAAATATATAGACCTAAATAAAATGGTAATGATTGTCCTGTTGGTAGTTGTAATAGAGCTTCTGTGAGTGGGAGATACCACCATTTATTGAAGAGAAAGAAGCAGACACTTCGTATAAACTAAGTAAAAATTCTCAGAATTCCACCGGATACAGCCGGATAAGCGCGAAACCGAAAGTATAATTCGGAATAAACTACAAAGTGGACTCGTCTAACGGTTTACCCCCAAAAGAAATGCACACATTCAACCATTTATTAACTAATTTTAAGAAGCAGAAACTTTGTTTAAAATAAGTTAAAACGAACACGAGTTACACAGGTTTCAACCGGACATGTATGCATGAAATCGATTGTACAAAATGACCCGTCTTACAGTTTTACCCGCAAACGAAATCATGGACACATTCCATCGTAATGCCTACCATTGTGACTAATCTGTAACTAAGAATTTGCATCAATGGGGCCTTACAATACAGCTGCAAACTTGTGTCGCATATGGTTGACGAGTCTATCAGCAAATTAAATCACTGTTAGATTAGCCGTAAGTGTGCCAATTTCCTCCGCCACTAAAACTGGCAATGTTGTGATATAGCCTTATTTGCTGAAAGCGACATTAAACCCCCGATCATTCAATGAATCAACCACAATGAATTTTCATCCTTTCAGAACAAGAAGTCGACATTTGGCAGTTCAAAGTCGTCTACACTGCCTGCATTATATCAGTGGCTAGTCAAATATAAACAACTACTCACCTCAAAGGTCAGCATACTATCTTAAAGGGACTCAAAGTCTTCAAAGTTGGTTTATGCGAAATAACATAAATTTTATAAAAGTTTTTGAACTTTTTTTGTTTGTTTTTTGAACATGGTAAAATAAATAAACTTTTTTCTTATTTTCATTATTAATAACTCTCAATTATCGAGATTTCGCATATCAAAACCATTGTTATGTAAACATTACTGTTACAGTGGCATTAACAATCAAAGTCCAATAACATACCAAAGTTTAATCACAATTTTACAGTAAACATTGGAAAAGGTGAAAGCATTGATAAATTTCTGAAAATTATTTTTAGACATATACTGCTTGGATTTGAAGTAAATGCATAGCTAATATATGGAAAAATAAATGCAATGCGTGGTCATGACAGGTTCTCGCAATCAGACTCAGCCGTTATCCCTAGCCTCTGTGGATGGAGGAGACTTGGGCACTGTTCACAGACACTTTGCTATCGATTGGTAAGCGACCGTATGTAGGTCGAATCAGCGTTTCGTTTTGATTTTCACACAGTTATGGAGATGATATAAAACAGGTTAATCAATTAAAGTTCTGCTCAAGTCGGAACCAGTGAGAATGTGTGTGTCAAAACTATAGGATTAACCCTTTACCCAACAAAACGGCCAAAACCGGCCAAATAAAGCTTCAACAGCCTAAAATATCTTCGATCTGTCTCAATAGAACCATACAAATATGGATATCATTGGAACCGGCTCCTTGACCACATTGTGATAGTTACAGTTATGCCCTGTGCCAATGCATTCTCTTATATATGCGAGTCGACCATAGGTCGCCTCGCATATATAAGAGAATGCATTGGCCTAAAAAAAATCTTTTTTTAACACTTTTTACCATTTTTTCTTACATTCTTTAACAATTTTATAATTTTTAATGTGTTAAGCCAATGCATTTTCTTATATATGCGAGGCGACCTATGGTCGACTCGCATATATAAGAGAATGCATTGGCACAGGGCCCTTCTGTTGGGTAAAGGGTTAAGGCCAAACATGGATATGAATCATCAGGCTCGCTGTGTGACAATGAAAGCAAAATTCCGATAAGACCTAAATACGGTCATTAACCAATACATATTGTAGCATGCATGAATAGTGCCTTCATCTAAGTGACCTGTCAATGACTTCTTCAGTAGCTCTGATAATGTTTCTTATCATTTTCAGTTCTGCTTATATTTCTATGATGTTCTTAGTAAGCAGACTGTAGCTGCGGAAATGAAGACTAAGTTAGGAAAAACACAAGAAGACTTTGTCTCGAGGTAAATGTCACAATGGTTAGCAACCTTAGCCTTTTCATTACCTTATTTTCCCTTTCAGTGCAGTGTATTCATAGAATATATATTGTTGATGCAGCACGAGTGCCAGTGTGGAAGGATATAGCCTCGAGTTCTATCCTTCTGCAATGGCAAAAGTGCCGTGTCCGCAAGCCCATTAACACAAGGGCTGCAACGATACACTTGGGTAATGGTACGATACAACAGGCTTGAGATTCAACGAGATTCAGTGAATTGAATCTCATAATGATTTTCGCAAAACTTTTCAATTTTCAGTGCTTTATGACTAATTTGATTCAGCATTTGATTATCGCAAAAATAAATGAATTTTGAGTCCTGATACAAATCACGATACATGACCAACAATTTTTAACTGGAGGTAGAGATCATTTTAAACTAAAATGGAGTTTAAATGTTGGCTAGATGAGTCAATTATACATAGTATACATGTAAACTTGAGAGATAATTGGACGTTTTGCTTTTTTACACTTGCCCATCTTCAGACATTACTTGATTTCCTGTATCATGATACACATGACACGATACGATGCATGTATCTTTTGAAAGTATATGGCGATACATTGGAATCACAATGAATCGTTGCAGCCTAATTTAAGACACATGTCATTCTGTGTTTATTACACGCCACCCATCCTAGTATCTGTGAATTAAAAACTATAGGCTTTCAAGTTTTTTTCAGACACCTTCAGGGCTTGTTTTGTCATGTGTGATGATGGTTTTATTTTATAGTTCCAGTTTCAAGTTTGAGGCGGACGTCATTTATGTTCAGAGTTCGTGCTGCCACTTGCCAAATTTGCCAATGGCAATAATAATTCACAAAAAATATTTTCATTTGCCAAAAGTTTTGGCAAGTCACTTTTTAATTCCTCAATAAAGTTTAAAAATATCGGTCAATCAATACCATTCATTTTAGGAAACTATTACAATATAACTATATTAGTGGTGTTTATATGGTTTCGGAAATATTAACACCTCCATTAAGATGCAGTTAATCTGGTAACATTATTATCGATGGGTGGAGTGATTAACAATATTTAGTGTGATGGTGATGTTTACATAGCTAATCCACTTATGATGTTCCCTTCTGGTGAAGCAACTCTTCTACCATTTTATTGTTCGGTGTTTGGTTTATTGTTGTATGATAAACTACAATAGATATGCCAGTATAATTATTAACTAACTGCTTTCCTATCGATATGAAACATCGTTCAAACCGCGAGTGTCGAAACATAAAACTCAATCAAGGTTGCAGAAAATGATACTATCAGGGATAACATTTGGCAAAATCTAATAGAATTTGGCAAAAACTATTTTCATTTAGCAAAAGTAAATATCGGTCCAGCGCGGACCCTGTTGATGTTGCATGACTTCAACATGATGCATATGGCACACGTGGGGCATATGGATTTGTAAATATGGCACACCAGGAATACAGTAATTCTAGGAACAAGCATGAAGTAAAGTTCCTGGAAACCTGTAGTTCTGTTATTGTTGTTTCTAGACAAATTAAAACAAGAAGTTGCACCTCAGGTGCTAGCATAACACCAAATTGAAACATTGCCAGGAAGGAAACCAAATGTAAAATAAAAAATAGAAAGATAACTCTAGAATGGAAAAGGCAAACTACGTCATGACTTCATTTTCCTTTCCACACATATGAGTGGAAAGGTTTAACCCATCCTATACTAAGTACTCATTGACTAGTAGTTCCCCTAGGAAATGTTCAGATAATAAGTAGGTTGTTTGTTGAACTTATTTTCTGAACTTTTCACTCCAATAAATAGGACTCCTTCTGTACTTATTATAGGACTCCTTCTGTACTTATTATTATAGGACTCCTTCTGTACTTATTATTTGCCGTCTGCTCAGTAGTTGTCAGGAACACTCATCCAGGTGAATAATAGACCATTCCAGTGTATACTTTTATAACTGAGTGGGAAAATCCATTTAACCCTTTACCCAACAGGCCAAATAAAGCTTCAACAGCCTAAAATATCTTCGGTCTGTCTCAATAGAACCCTACAAATATGGATATCATTGGAACCGGCTCCTTGACCACATTGTGATAGTTACAGATATGCCCTGTGCCAATGCATTCTCTTATATATGCGAGTCGACCATAGGTCGCCTCGCATATATAAGAGAATGCATTGGCCTTAAAAAAATCTTTTTTTAACACTTTTTACAATTTGTTCTTACATTCTTTAACAATTTTATAATTTTTAATGTGTTAAGCCAATGCATTCTCTTATATATGCGAGGCGACCTATGGTCGACTCGCATATATAAGAGAATGCATTGGCACAGGGCCCTTCTGTTGGGTAAAGGGTTAAGAGATACAAATTATGAAACCGACTGATCGGTGGGACACAGGGTAAGGGAGATCTGTCAATAACAGGTGTGCTGCAAATTTATCTTGTTATCTTTTTCAGAATAACATCTTTCCAGAGGAAAACCGATGCCAGTAATATTAGTCTAGTCCTGGATGCAAATGGCCTGCAATGGCAGAAAGGATGGGGAGCATATTGCCATCCAGCCAAGGTGCATGAGAAGCCAACGGGGCTAAAACTCTATCCAGCTATCTTCACCCATCCAGGGGTATGTGAATTCATATGCAATGTGTCAGTTGTGATCTAAAATATATTGCAATGTTTTGCCACCAGTAAGAAACAGCGTCATTGATTGGCCAGATAGCCGTGCAACATATCCCATGGTTGGCCTCGAGCCGTCAACATTATTTTCATTTGAAACATTTCACCAATAAATGCGGGCTGCAGGGTATGCGGATGGATTCAAATTTGAAATCCAAGATGGCTGCTGGCAGCCATGTTTTATAACGAATTTTGGAAATAATCGATGACAGCAATCTAGAGGACAGCCCAAAGATCCATATCAAGTTTGGTGACAATAGGATAAGGGATGTGGCCTGTAGGGTGTGCCATAGGATTTAGTCAGGCAAAGAGTAAAATCAAAGATGGCCACTGGCAACCATGTTTTTTAATGAATTTCGGGAATAATAGATGGCTCCCATCTAGTGGTCACCCCAAAGATCCATATAAAGCTTGGTGACGATCGGATGAGGGATGTGGCCTGTAGGGTGTGCCAAAGGATTTAGTCATGCAAAGAGTAAAAACCAAGATGGCTGCCATGTTTTTCATCGAAAATTGATCAAATTCAATGGCTCCCATCTAGAGGTGATCCTAAACATGCCTGCAAATTTTCAAAACAGTTTCTCCAATAAATGCGGGCTGAGCCGATGGATTCAAATTTGAACTCCAAGATGGCTGCTGGTGGCCATGTTTATTAACGAATTATGGAAAAAATCGATGACTCCCATCTGGAGGACACTATGAAGATCTTTGGTGATGATCAGATGTGGGATGCGGCCTGTAGGGTGAGCCAAAGGAAATTGTTGACAGACACATGGACAATGGACACCAACCCACGACAATAGCTCAAACTTTACAAAGTAAAGTTGAGCTAAAAAAGGTCATCACACACCTGTCAGAAGAAAAGACATTAAACACCAAACATCAGTCACTCTGCTTTTCACATAAAGCAGACACTGAAATCCAACCCTGACTTTGATTATAGCAACTTATGCTGAAAACAACGAGATGTCGGATTGTTTCTCAAGTATTCTCCGAACTATACAACCAGCATGCATGAACAAGAAGAGTTTGTATTCGCCTCCCTATGTAGATATTTGTTAACATGAAATCAACAAAGCCTTCCTATAGAGTTCACAAATTTGTTTTTATTCCATATGTGTTCCCTTTTCTTTTTCCTGGAAAATTAACATACTTTTACTTTGAGTAATATGAATTGTACGTGACATGAAGTGGAGTAACCACACACATTGTGCCTCGAATTTGCTTTTTTATTGCCAACATAATGCTAAGAATAATTTATGTAACAGCATGCAATGGCCCCGGTGGAGACCACATGACAAGTATTGTCATGGATTGTGCAATCTTGTCTCGATTCTGGCCTTCAAAGCCAACATGATGTAAATGATGTCATGAACAGTGCAATGATGGTTTCGCTGGTTTTCATTAAGCTAGCTAACGAAATTGGCCTAAATGAAACTAATATACCTAAATCACATGGGAATTCTTCGGAAGTTGTGAAGTTGACAATTTAATTTTCGTCTCTTTGGTCCACTGCTGATTCCGGAATTTAACAATCTTCAGACAGTTACTAACCAGAAGTCACGTGTCATTTCACAAAAAATGTACACACCACCAGAATTTGGCTCATCACTATAGAAAATAATATAGAACAAATTATATGATGTCATCATTCACCTGTGCCTAATGTATAAGCACCAAAGCACGCATCGCGCGCTTGTGGTTGCTATAAAAGGACAGGCAAAATCTGCATATACCACACCATCCGGGTCCTGATGAAGATAAACTGTTATCGAAAGTGCTACATCATTATTAGGATATTCAAGTGATTGATTACCTCCCTGGTGGATCATCCTCACCTAATTTTCTTTACTCATAACTCGATCACCTGCAATATGGCCACGAGCATCTCTCTCTCTCTCTCTCTCTCTCTCGAAGGTCACACCTTTGACATCAACTTCCCCACACCCAACGTGTCCCTCACTGTAGTATTCCACGGTGATGACTCGCAAAGGGGAACAAAACGTACATGCACAAATCTGGAACAATGAACCTCAGCAGGCAAATAAAGAGGGGGAGATATCGTGTGGATCTTCACTCTGTGCACACCCTACAACAGTAGGCACTTAATTGGTAATGTTGGCCTCGGAGGCGAAAAGATGGGCAACGAAAACCGTCCGACGGCGGTGAAGAAAATACTAACAAGAAGGACTTTAACTAGTCGCCTCCCAAATACTTCTACTTTGGTTAACTGCATTATTTTACCATGCATCTATTAGTTCGCAGAAGCAACTTAATTTCTGTTTGCATGACAATTCTAACTAATTTTAATAATTTGAAATAATCTTTTCTCAGGAATATCCAGCTAAACATTGGCCAAATGTAGTTATGAGAATAACAGAAATTGGCACAGATATTGACAAAGTTCATTACTTTTACGATAAGGTGAGTACATTTATTGTCAGTTTTTTTATTATAAAAATCACAGATGCACTGTATGTTCCTCGCTTATAGCTGAAATGAGGTCATAGCTCAAAAGTTTGTAACAGTTTCGGGAAAAAAAGAGAGCAGAATACATCATGGATAATAACTGAAAGTGTTTTGCATATCAAGTAAAGTGAACCTTGATACTTGCCATTTGTACAAATTAAATTTGCAGGCATTGAAGCATTTGCAAATATTCTGCTTTTATCAGCTTTTATGGCATCATTTATTTCACTGGTGCGCATTAAAATGCGACTAAAAATATTGTCAACATTTCAAATGATTTTGATGCGGTAATTTATTCATTTTAATTTTGTTTTACTTTAGGCCAAAATTACTAAAAAATTTGTGTTCTCAGGCACCTCCCTATGACTGAAATTTTCTTTTAATTTTTTTTTCAATATTTTCTGTTAATATTTCAATTAACCCTTTGAGTGCCAGGTCGATTTTTGTATCAACCCATATACCCTGTGCCAATGCATTCTCTTATATATGCGAGTCGACCATAGGTCGCCTCGCATATATATAAAGAGAATGCATTGGCCTAACAATTTTTTTTTTTTTTTTTTTTTTAAATTTTAATAATTTATTCTTATATTCTTTAAAGCATGATCATGATGCTTCCTCTCATTTGTCATTAACTGTCTATTCTAACCAAGTTGAAAGTGTTGAGTCAAGTAACGCATTTGCACATATAGACAAGAAGATGAGCATCACTTACCCATGGGGCAATTTCATTCATTACTCTGGGCTGGAATGGAAAAATTATTCAGGACAGAAATGAGTGAAATGAGAGAAGTAATCTAATAATAGCAACAGCCGCAAGACAAAATGCTTTTCAAATATTAAAATTGGACAAAACCCAATTTGAGTGTGAAGATGAAGTCACGATATAGACCACTAAAACATTGGGTATATAAAGATTTAACAGTCTGCAACTCATTTGATAAAATATTCTCGATTAAGATGCGCGTTGTGTTCTGTCTATTTATTGCACACCCATTGCTTTATTGTTGTGAAATGCAGCAAGATACAGATGGTTTCAAAACATTCAATAAAAATATATGTCTCTCTTGTCCTTTGACAATACAAACCTATTACATTGTCAACATTCTGATGACTACATCAACTGTAACAAAATGTCTTCATTATTTTGACGTCTGCTTTATCAAAATATATCTATTTGTTTTTCAATTAAATAAGGTAGTGCCAATACTAATTTTAGTATTCTGTAATCGGCAATCTCTGGGTGTGCAATGAACATAGAATGACACAGTGGCATGAACTGGTTAACTCATTCATTGTGGAGCCCCAAGAAAATTATGTTGCCTGGCCGCCAGTCCCCTTGAGTGACATGTACATGTATATTATTATATCAGCATCAGTCGGCCATCATTTTTTAATCATCTTCTGGCCAATGGCTGAAGATTTCTAAGTTCACCATACCTGTTGATTTCCGATATAGCTAAAACATCCATTGGACTAGAACATGCAGTTAAAGTATTAAGTGACTCTGTCACTGTTTTTGTCAATGTCAATGCACAACCCTGGAATACTTTATAAATTTCAATTATTATTTGCATCGGTACCATATCAGGCGTTCTCAGCTGAATTGGTTGCCACTCTGGTCTGACATAGACTTATTGTTTTTTAGCTCAACTAAGTACAAAGTAAAATTTGAGCTATTGCCATGGGTTGTGTCTGCTGTCCGCGTGTGCGTCAGTCTGTGCATCAGCAATTTCTCAACTTTTGATGCCTCCATTGGGTATTTTGAAAATTTAATTTTGGAAGATGCATCCTGGATTTCATATGCCTTTCTTGTATAATTATTTGCAATTTTACTCTTATCAACTTGAAACGAACAAAATACTGCGTATTATCTGTGTCATTTACCTATGGTATGGGAAAGACTTCCAGTTTAGAGACATGATTTCATACGGTGTTGGTTTTTACAATGAGTATATCACCTATCTGTGCTGTTTTATACGTAAAGTTAGATTTCATAGTATGTTGATCTGTTTCAGACGTCACAATGCACATACTTTGTTGCCGCAGTCGACAGTAGAATATCACTTGTCGTGGTATTTGAGTGCAAGAAATCTGAGAAGGACTCAAATGTCAACAGTTTTCTACATGATACCATGCAGTTACTGAGGTGTGTTAAGTTATTCAACAGTTTAAGACCTGGTGCAAAATGAGATGTTTGAACTGCCTGGATTGTGGTCTTATGTTGCCAAATCGGACAGGACCGTTGGTAGGATGTCAGATTAAAATCAATTAAAATAGTAACCATGATAGCCCTGCCTGCCTGTGATATTTGTGGCAAGACAAATAAAATAATTTTTACACCAGATTTTAGTTTTTATTGAGCCATCATTTGATTTGACAAGGAGATAGCCCTACTTCATATACCACTTACAACAAGGAGATAGCCCTACTTCATATCCCACTTACAGCAATGAGAGTGCATTACCTATGCCTCCAATGTATATATAACAAAGGCCAAGAGTCAACACATCTGTGGCCCCAACGCTGTTTTATACGAAGTGCCAGACAACGGTCACACTAGGACGACCCAGGGATGATGAGATGATGCTAAAAACTTCAAAGCACGCATGCTCTCCAACAAAGGGGGCCTAAATGGGGGGAGTGATTTTCCATGAATCATCTTAGTGCGACCCGTGTCTTGGAAGTCGTATAAAACAGCGATGAGCCACAGGCATGTAGGCACAAGATATGCAGCACGTCGGGTTGTGCCAGAGAAATTCTGACGAGCCAGTTGGTTTTATACATCATGCTCCGGTCGCGCTCTCTTGGACTTTGGACCATTTTCACACTAATTAGGCTGGCGCGAACCATGTCTGGCTCGACATATAAAACGGGCCTTATCCAAGCAGTTTCCCCCAAATGCTACACAGGATTAAAATGAATTTCCTGGCATTATTTCTCTTGACAGAAATTTATGGAAAGGCAAAATCCTTGTTGTTTATAGTAACATGTATTCGCAGTAATTGTTTGAATGACATTGTGGCTTCGATATTTGGCTTAAAATTTCCAATAAATTGACTCATTTGAACTATTTTTTTGTGGGATTTGAGGGCATTTCAAAGACACAGGTACTTTCACATGAATGGGTTTACATATTCTTGTCAATATCCTAGTACATCAGCAGGACCTTCGCCCTCTGCATCTAAACTGGTTGGAATGTGATTTAAAATCAAGACATGATGTAAAGAAGTAACATTTTATTCTGCATTAAATGACAATGAAACAAAATACCACAGAAGTTAAACGAAATAGATTTTTAAAACATATGATGAATTTATAGTAAGTTAATGAAGCAGATGGAATTTATAAACTAATGAATGATTTTATGAAAATCTTTTCATGTTATAAATAAAATATAAATGAATTTTCAGCAAAAACAAAACAAAACCCACAGGGCTTGTTCAGAAAGGTTTACTGAAGTTCCATGAACTGAATACAAGTCAACGATCAAATGTAATCGGGGCTAAAAAAAATACTTGAACAATTTCCATAAATTATCTAAGCCTCCTAAAATCAAATTGAACAAACAAAGTAATTCCCCTTCCAGAGGAGTTGACAGTCAATAAAATAAACAATGGATTAGTACAAAAATAAGCCATAATTTAATACAAAAAAAGGAAGCACAAGATGACACAACGTGAGGATACAAAGTGACTCGCCTATTCTGAAACACTAATCTCCGTGCCCGGCACAATGATATATCAGTAATATCCTCAATTTAACTATAAAGAGTATTCATCTGATTTGACAAAGTTTGCTGCACAACTCATAAACAAACCAAAAAAAAACCATCTGTCTAGCTAAATTTATGGACAGATGTGGACTTCGCGTTGTGAAGCCGGGTGACAGAATGATTTATGTTTATTAACAGAAACAGAACATTACTTTTGTTTGGCCTTAGAAAAATGGAAAGAGCAAATAATGCCGTATAAAATAAATTCCTAGATTATCAACAGTATCGTCCCCAATATTTCGCCCGCCTCATATATATTTATTTTTTGTTCCAAACTTCAAGATTCATGGTCATTGATTGTGGGAAATCACCATTCTCACAAAAAGGTTAGAAAGATGTCCAATTGGCACTGTAGCAGCTAGACATTGTTAACACATTTGGATAGGTCTTCCCCTGTGGAAACAAGAGATGGACTGTCATCCGGTGCATAACCCCATGTAGCATACTGCCTTGTGTGGGCATACTTATGACTGAGATACTCAGGCAGATGCCCCCTTTTTGGCAAAAGCAAGTGTATACGTATCTACTTCACTTTTGTGTAACTTTCTTCACATGGACCCCCTACATGCATGTATAGAATAGAAGCCAATAATAATATTATTACAGCTATCACACTTTACTAATAGGTGTAATTATTAGTACAATGTATGCATTTATGTATGTAGAGAGGTAATTGTATTGTCACTAATTGGTGCACCGAAAATAAATAATAAAAAAAAACTTCCGATAATCTAGGTATAAATTTTTATGGCGTAAATAATTGTCATCAGATGGGGCATCTTTTCACATATCATTTTCACACTGTGACAGAAAGAGGCTAATAAATAGATACTACAGTCAATATGCAGACTCTACGTGCTCCAGAAAGATCAATTTTGGAACATATGTGTGTTCCGTTTTATAGTTTTAAAGATGCTCTACCTCTTCATAATAATAACAACATAATATTTATAAATCCCAATTTCAAGACTACAAATAGCTATTTTGTGAATAAATTACAGATAAAACTGAAGATTGGGCATATTAATTGTCTATATTAACCCTTTGGCGAGTGGAACGACATATAATATGTCATTTCGGGAAGTGTCATTTTTATGTAGACATAACTTCAATTAATCATCTGATTTATAAATGAATTGTACAGGAGATATTTTGATTAATATAATGTCCCAATGTATAAGTGCAATAGATTAAAATACCACACGTAAACAGAAAATACACATAAATTAAAATGAATTATCGCTATGACGTTGACGTTAAATTCACGCATGACATCATGTATATGACGTTATACTCCCCAAAGGGTTAAAGGGCATAACAAAGTGGTTTGTTTCAATTGGAAGGTCATGGTGAAAATGCAATTTGTCGTGACTGGGGTGCTAACAAGAAATCTCCTTTGGCATACTCTGAACGTTTCAGCATGTATTTCTGTTCTAAAAATAGCCCACAATACTGCTCCGCTGATGCGATAAGAAATTCTAAATAAATTTTATATTAATTGATAGAAACTTTTCCGGACAGGTGTCCTCGATTCATATCTATTATTTTATATCCCAGAATCTATATAAAACTTTCTGGTAAGAGATAGACCATCTTTAAAACTTTGATTGTAAAATGTTGATATATATACAGTAATGCCCTAAATAATCGACTCCTTAACCACAGCAGAATTATGGGTAACTTTTCAGGATTTAGTCGGAAATATGGCTTGTTGCCATTCATCGGAAAGCTCTCATTGAGAGCTTTCCGATGAATGGCAACAAGCCATATTTCCAACTAAATCCTGGAAAATTACCCATAATTCTGCTTTAGTTAAGGAGTTGATTATTTAGAGCATTACTGTAGCTACACTTTGGAGATCACTCATTCTGGTGGTGAAACTATGAATGAGAATATTTTGATTTCAATGAAAGATGAAAGTAACTCCATCGAACTGTGTCTTAAGATGGTGAAACCTCTATCAATATCACATTCTCTTCTATAGGAGACATAGACTCAGATGGAAGTTCCCAAATGTCAAATATTGTGATGTAGACCAATTGGGAACCTTGATTATGCAATGTGTCATCTGCCAGTTTGGGGATATAGAGAATCTAAACTAAAAAATAAATAGAATTTATGTTTCTATATATATTTTATAATAAAGAAACTTTCCAGAGAAGATGAGGCCCAACCAGAGTGAGAATTTAGTGCGGGATAGCGTCACTAAATTCATCCTCTGGGGACCTCACTCTGCAAATGACATGCACACTATAATCAGGTCTGATGAGTTGTCAAATGAAAGTGGTAATTTAATATGGAAAATACATTTTATCATGATGATCACATAACTAAACAAAAATTACGAACTCATTTGACCTCACAAAATGATCTTGGCTTATTCCTTCTTTTCTGGAAGTAAACATGAAAGCATGGGCCGCCTTGAAAGAAATCGTATATCATGCAAAGTGGAAAATACATACATCGTGAGATGTCCAGTGTTAAGATATGCCAGAATACATACCACCATACCCGCCAAGTAAGAGGACATACCCACCACCAGAAACAACATAGTTGACACATACCTGCCA
Source organism: Siphonodentalium dalli (assembly GCA_032622095.1). NCBI lineage: Eukaryota > Metazoa > Mollusca > Scaphopoda > Gadilida > Siphonodentaliidae > Siphonodentalium > Siphonodentalium dalli. The sequence continues at coordinate 52,904,254 of CP136067.1, forward strand.
AGTATAAAAAAGGCCCAACATCAACAACAAATGTATCCGCCACATTCTATGAAACATATCCACCATGAAAACTGACCAATAAGCAGGCACCATGCCAACTATAAGGTATATAAGTAAATCTGGAATCGATGCAGCATCATAACCTGTTGTGTCCGAAGAAGCCCCGCCCATACAGGGCGAAATTGGGTTAAGACTATAGGAAAGACCAGTATAGAACTCAGAGATTACCCTCTGAGAATCAGTTTTTATTTCCGTTCATTGCTACTAACATAGTTAGATGTTATAATTATTTTCACTGTGATAAATCACTCTTTCCAATAATTATAGCATTTTGTGTATGTGGGATAAATTGATTTCAATGGACGAAAAATCCTGCCACTGGGTCTGGGAGCGAAGTCCGTGCTAAAAGAGTATTAAGGGAATGGCACATCAACTAAAAACAGCAACCTATATAACAAGCTGGTTTTAGTCCAAATAAAGTAGGATTAAGCTCAAGCTGAACAGAACCAAAATAAGAGGTAAAAAAATGAATAAAAACAGTTAAGGCCATGGCTGCCAAATTCTATGGAAGACAATTTAACACACAATCACAAAACTGGCGCACTCGCCATGACAAAAATAACCTCAGCTCAAGGACCAAGCTAATACTGTTAAGTGTAACAAAAATTGGGTTCCAATAGTTCTTTAACTTATTATCTGAACATTTTCCACAAATTTATACAAATCCATCTACACTTGTATTATTTTTTTGTTTGTCTGTCTGCTTTTTATTACCAGTGTACACTTTCAGCATAGAAAGACTAAATTGTACCATAGGTCTAACCTTTAAAGCATTATACAATTATATGCAATTGTAGTAATCAGGGCAGATAAGAATGTGCCCCAATGGCCAGTGCAGTGACTTACACCTTAATAAAACACACTCAAACTAAATTAATATAACATTTTCTTGATTAATTTCTATAGTCAACTGAATATATTTTCTGCAGTTTGGAAATTATACCCATGCAGCACTGTAAGTTAGCACAATATTCTGCCTGTAAATTATTGATCGATTAGTCTATGGTCGCACTTAAAGGTACTCAACCCGATAAAACTCCTCTCAATTACTATTTGAATTGCTTCGGGGGTCAAAAATATTTGATTCGAGTCGAGGAAGTCACCCATCAAAGCTCAGATTTGTTAGATATCGATTTTAGAAATCTATTATTTTTCATTATCGGGAATACTCTCTGGCCCAGAACTCAGTCAAAATTGCGTTAAAATTACCACTTGATTTTAGAGTTATCCATCCTTGTCTGTTTGAATAGATTTGGAGTACACATCCAGAGCAGATTACGGCAGTTATTAGTACTCATCTCGAGTTAATAACAAATTTCAAAAATCAATATCTAATAACTCTGAGCTTTGTTTGATGGGTTCCTCGACTCGAGGACCCCCAAAGCCAAAGAAATAGTAATATAGGACCCTCTGATCGGATTGTTGTTGTTGGAATCTGTTGAGATGGGGACCCTCTTTACGGGTTGAGTACCTTTAATTGATTCTAATAAATATTTTTGTCTGCCAACTGGACAGCAGCTAACTTTGTTCAAACTGGAATCGCTATTGATACAGATTGTGAATTGAATTGAGGGCTGGGGATAGCAGCGTGATGATATTATGATGATTTATTATGGATCTCAATAATGGTGAATCACAGATTCTAATACATATGAGGACTCCATTCATTACATTGAGCAGGTCATTATGTTCGGGGCAGTGAATCAAATGATTGTGTAATTATGGTAGGCTTGCTTCCCCCAGTCCAGAGGTGGTATAGCTGCATGCTCTGGGTGTAATAGAACGTTAGGTGTGTGGATGCCGGTCTAAGTGGAGAAGACGTATGATAAAAAAATTATTTTCTATAAATGAACAATAGATTTGATATCTGATAATATTTCAAGCTTGTATCATTTATAATTCACACAAGATTTATTCCATTGGGAAAAAAAGTTGCAAAAACCTTGTTGGTTTCATCATGGATGTCATCACTTTCACACAAGGTCTATGCTGATGCATCTTCGACACACAATTTCCAAATCAGAATCACAGTTGTGACCTGTGGATGTTGTCAGGGGTAGTACCTAACACCATCCTTGGTACCAGCCCTGGCTGTTACTATATTTAAATAAAAGGTCGCTGACCAAAATATCCACTGATGAAGGTGGCATGTGTGAAGGATTTATTGGTTTCAGATCCCTACACTACATCTGTAGGAGGAATTGATTACTCCTAAATATGTTCCATATCTTCAATGTGTCTAGAAAGGGTCAATAACTCTAAAATATAAAACATAAAGCATTTCTGAGTCAAAAATGGCCGAAATGAAACCGACAGAACTCAAATTCGCAGGTTCCCATTCTGGTTGACATTCTGGGGGGCAATTACACAATTCAAGAAAATTATTCACCCATTCCTGCCCAGCATAATGAATAGAATCTTCCAAAAGAGGTATACATATAATGGAATGTTTTAAGGAGAGTTTGAGACAGTGCGTTTGAGCTTCATACACTGAATGGCTTTGAGCCGTTTCTGTGCTGGTTCAAATGTTGATTGTAGTCCTAATGTCGACTCGTAGAACATGGTGGCCATATCCCATACTCCCTGAAAGAAGTGAATTTCAGTTATTAAAGTGATGTGAAACACCCCAGTAGGGTGGTCAAATAGAAATGGAAAATAATCTTGCTCAAAGTAGTTATTTTTATGAATATTAGTCCAAATTAACAGCATGCACTGCCATTCTTATATATTAATTAAACGCAATGACACTCGATGGCGAACTAATTTGTGTTAGCTTATCGCCGATGGTTGCGTGCCAAATCGAGATGTAAATATTTACTATTAAGCGTAGTTCAGACGATGATTTCTATGAAGTGGTATGGTCGATTTCTTTGAGATTTTCGGCGATGTTAGTAGAATGCTTCATCCCCACAGTTGGCAAAGTGCATGAGTACTACCTTAACAGTTTCACACACCCAAATAAGTCCATAATATGTCTTTAAATAACAAAGTGGATGAACAAAAGTTATTATTTGTACGCATTGTCGTAGCACTGTAATTCAAAATGGAGAAAGAGAAAATAAGTCAGAACAGTGAGTATAATTATGTTATTTTTGGGCAAACTTCAGAAAAATAACTACCAAAAGTTGCTGTTCTCATATAGGTGGTATGATAAGCTCTATTTCTATACCAAATTTGAACAAAAACATGTACAGACTTTGAACAAAAAACTGGTAAGGACTTTGAACATGAACAAGTCTCAGCATAAAACACACAGAACCTGGGCTCAATAATACCTTCAGTTATCACTGGTGATGCATATTGATGTCATATCATAAAATCGTTTTCTGGTGACCAGGTGTTGTCGCCCACTGTACCGACCATATAATAACACTCCGCCTCAAATTACGGTACTAAGAAAACGTGAACACTCCCGGTCATATAGTGGATAATAGCGTAAACAGATGACAGGGTTCATATATATTCAGCAAACAAAGTTCAAGAGCTGTATTGGTGAGTAGAAAACATTGAAAGAAAAATTTATATATTTTAGACACAAGATGCTGTTGGTATTTTCATCACATTATTATTGTTTAAACCACAAAATCTATATAAAAGTGCAGGCGGAAACCATCCTAGAGGGAGATTTCGCTGAAATGATTAACTTCTTCTTATTTTGATAGGGAGAAGTGACTTCTCTGTTCAATTACAGTAGGGTTCTTTAACCCTTCCATGACTGGAGCTTTCTGAAATTTTGAGAAAACCCTTTGCCAATGTATTCTCTTATATATGCGAGTCTCCAATAGGAAGCATTGCATATATAAGAAATTACATTGGCCTAACAATATTTACCTTGATGCTGTAAGCCAGTGAATTATCTTATATATGCAAGGCTCCCAATGGGAGACTCGCATATATAAGAGAATACATTGGCAAAGGGTTTTCTTGCACAGGATCTTTAATGCTGCACCAGTGCAGCTCCTATCATGAAAGGGTTAAGGTGTGCATATTGTTGCACACGGAACAGCCATGACTGTGTGCCTAGCACAGTGTCATCCCTGGACATGCCACTGAGAGGAGTGGAGGGACGAAATTTATCCAATATGTTTTCAATGTGTCTTGAGATTCAGAATATTGATCATGGCATCGGTGGTTGATTTTTGATACTCACGGTACTGGGAATGCAGAATGCAACACAAAGTCCGACCGATACCATGTCGGATTTGAACCTCCGACCGAGTCGTAGGTGACCTTGTCGAAGGTGTAGCTCAGAGGTTGGCCCACTAACACACCTACTGCTATCTTTTAATTGATTGCATTACTTCCACCTGTGTGATAATTTCACCCAAATGTACTAGAGCAATCTTGATAGCCTGTGTGCATAAATCCTTGCATCACCAGTGATAAATGAAGGTATTCTAGAGCCCAGGTTTTATGTGATTTTATGCTGAGACTTGTTTGTGTTCAAAGTCCTTAACCATTTTTGTTTTTAGTAGATGATTAGTTAGCATGTGCGTCAATCAGAAAGAATTATTTGATGCTAAATTATAATGACTGTTGGTGTGTAATAAACACAAAACCACATAGGCATGTGAAGTAGGTGAACATTATCGCACTCAACTCTAGTTGTAACATTGAACAACAACACACTTAGGCCACTTCTACCTAAAGGAGTGTCATGACAAATTTTGTTGTGTCAGTTGTGCTGTGCATTGGCACATTGCATTCAAATTGGAACACAGTCAATACCACTGAGGCAATTAGCTATACAGATGACACACACAACTGAGAGATTCTATTTTCAACAGTCAACACAACACAAGTCCCAATGCAAAGTTATATGGCAACTAAGAACACGAGTCATGAAATTCCTTTGCTTTCAATCTATTAAAGATGGCAGCTAAGTATGCAAAGCATAAGAAATTGACGTGTAATTATAAGAATAAATATTTAAGTGTTGGAATTAGGCATGTTTGACATTATCATATAATTTTTTAATTTGCACCTATGGGACAACTCAATATCCATAATAATTGAACTAATACTATGCAACAACGGTACTTAGTAATAGTTTGTAGGCCTATATTTGCAAATATATTCAGCCACAGGGCTAAATTGTATATGGGATGCGGACCCGCAAAAAGGGTGAATCACGATGTAGACTTCGTGATTATTATATAACAGATTATTTCTACAATGCATATATGAAAGCATACTCATAGAATTAACTCTATAATATATACAAACCTTAGAAGCGTAGATGTTGGCCATTGTAAAGTGGCTAACAGGGAGTTCATTTGAGACTTCCAAAGCCATGTTGGTAACAAATATGGCATCGTTGAGTCTATCCGACCGATGCAAAATGTTTGCGAGACTGATCAGCGATGAATCCTGAGAAAAAAAGATACATGTTTCTTATATTTTCATAAACTTTTTATGTCAAAATATAAATCATAGACCCACTCCCAGAAGACCGAAAGTGTTATCCTACTCTCAAGATGTTATCCTACTCTCAGCGCTGTATCATGATGTCAATTGTTGCATCATTCGGTATCCTTGCGCGTTATTTTAAAATAAATGGCTGGTGATGTTGTAGCTTTAATAACTTAAGAACATATTAGGCCTCTATGTGTTTCATTGTGGTCTGGGTCGTAACAAACTGGTATAGAAAATATAATAAACACACAGTCAACTGTTCTGTGTAGTGCATGGACTTTCTCCTCTTGTGAGATGCGAGGATTATTTTCACTCGGCTAGCGCCTCGTAAAATAATCCTCTGCATCTCACTCGAGGAGAGAAACCGTACGTACTCAGAACAATTAACTATTGTCTATATCTGTCCTAAATCCAAGTTCAAAACAGGGTTCATACAGTACCCTGAAAGTGCTTGAATTTGACCTGTTTTCTGGGCCTGGTAATCTTTGATAAACAGGTTATTTTATAAGTTTCATGAAGTGTGCTTGAATGTTACCCATGATGGGTTTTTTCAAGCTTGTTCATGTACTAAGACAAACAAGTTTTATTGTTACAGATTTATATTTGTTACATTTGCATAAACTATAATTGAAATGATGTCAATTTAAAAAGGTATGCATTTAGATTATATTGGCCTATTATATTTTGTAAGTTTGGTTAATGAGGTCCTTGAAATTGCTTGTTTGGTCCTTGTAAACTCCTTGAATTTAATTATGATTGAAGGTTATGAACCCTGTCATAAGAAAACAAAATAATCAAATGATGAATAATGAAATATTCTGTAAAATTAAGGTGCGACATTAACTTTTTTCCAGATATTTTTGGTTGTTGTGGGTAATGAAATTTTCTTCTAAACTCAAATTTGAGACAAGATAAGACTACATGTACATGTTCCCAATATTACCAGCAAACTTTCATTAAGCACAAGAAATGATAAGTCAGTGATTAAGTACAAATAATTTATGGAACTCTGGTGATCACAGGATAGTGAGATTCTGCGTATTTAACCCTTTCATGACTGGAGCTTCCTGAAATTTTGCAAAAACCCTGTGCCAATGCATTCTCTTATATATGCGAATCTCCCATATGGAGCCTCGCATATATAAGAGAATACATTGGCCTAACAATATTTACATCTACCTTGTAAGCCAGTGCATTCTCTTATATATATGCAAGGCTCCCTGTGTGAGACTCACATATATAAAAATGCACTGGCACACGATAACGAATCGAGTGGAAAACAAGACCGCATGTGCTATCATCTTTACTATAATGGCGATCAAAGAGACCTGGTGCATTAAAAAAAAATGGCCGCCATGATGGACGCCATCTTGTCTGGAGTCTCTGTGGCCACTTTTTTTTCTTGTTAACAAGTGAAAAAAATTAGAGGAGATCTTAAGGAAGAAAATTAGTGGGGTGAAGTTTAGTCCTGGGGGGTGTTCAGAGGTCGACCAATATCTCCTGGACTAAATCATTGGTCATCGAAAATATTCAAAATAAAGAGTGTACTGACATACCTTGTATTCCCTTGGGGAATTAGCCAAGGAGAGACGCAGACAATCCACAGCTTTCTTAGCTTCCCCCTCGACTCTCCAGTAAAGAGCCGCTATATTATTCAGGACCCACGATGTCTTATTCTGCAAACACACAGAGAATAAAGGCATGAGTATTAATGAAACAAGAGCCCAATATCAATAGAATTCACTTGGTGAGATACCATCCCTATAAGGTCACTTATGACTATGCATATATATTAACTTCTTCACTGCTGAATGAAGAAATGATGTCATGTGCAGGGCCATTGATGTTCGGCCCATTTGCCTGTGGAAAAATATTGGGAATATCCCAAAGACCATAAAACTGATACTCTGTAGAAAGGCTATTATCATTAACAATCCTGGTACGGCATACTCTGTTTCAAATGTCGAGAGACAATCGTTGCTCTAATTTCTTAGTTCCAGTTATGAATAATGAGTGACCACTAGTGTGCTGAAGTTGGTCCGCACACAGCATGACATTTTATGTGTGTACGCGTATGGATGTCAAGAGGTGAACAGAGCGCTCCAATGATATTTTAAAGTGATGAAATGAGTTGGTAATTCTGAAAATTATTTTATATTTTCCACTTCCATTTGCAACCTAATTTTGCAGGACTCTGATATTTACTTATGTCTTAACATTATTCACTTGACAGTAAAAGCTTATAGATGTGAATGTTCGGATAATTCATCTAAATTTGATCGTTTTCGGAGATGTGGTAAATCACAATGATTCATACAATTACCCTTGTCGTTTTATTGTACCATGATGTCCATCAAGGGTGGATGAAAGACAGTACAGAGGGGCAGCATAACATGTTACAAGCCCCTGTGACAGAACTTATTATCTGAACATCCCTACAAATGAATAAATGGAAACAATAGGATGTTTCTCTGTCTGTCTTCTGCTTATAGTATCTGAAAATGAATAGACTATCAAATGTATGATCTTAGAATGTATGGAAGTTCCATTCACACCTCAATGATTAAATTACTGAACACACCTGTTCTAGAGCTATAGCTATCCTGGCTCCTATGACCTCTGTTGTTTCAGTCTCACCTCGTAATCTCTGCAGGACCTGGAATATAACATGATAATGTGAACAATTATGAAAAATTTCAAAATATCTGCAAAATATAATTTTGTTTAAGCCAAACCAAAAATGTCTCTGTTTCTGATAACATGCAGACAGGGATATATATATATATATATTTATTTTTTTACAATTTGTTGTCACGTTACCATGGAATATGGTAGATCAATGTGTTTTGAAAATGAGCCAAGCATTGGATAAAAACATGCTGTCCTTTGAATTCATTTACTCTGCAGTAAGATCTCTACCAACGTTGATCTTAATAACCGACTTAGTTTTGCTTTTGGGATTGGGAAAAATGATAAATAATCACATTGACACAGGCAAAAATTGAGGCAGACAAGAATATCTCAGCCAGGCCTCAGCAAAATATTTTGAGTCACGCCAGCTAAGAATCTTGTGTGACGAAGCTATTATCTTCATTGTTATCAGGGTCCGTGCTGCCACTTTCCAAACATGCCTGAGTTTAGTGTGCCTGTCATTTGCAGAATGAGGTCCCCAGAGGGTGAATATAGTGATGCTATCCTGCATAGCGGGCTAGCATCACCAAATTCACCCTGTGGACCTCATTCTGCTAAGGCATCATCTTCTCTGGAAAGTTTATTTATTATGAAATTTATATGCACCCATTATCACACAGTCATTCCATATATACATAAACACCACATAACAATATAGTGACCCAATGTATACACGTACACCTGGCCCATGACCACGGATTACCATACAGCCATGAGTCACAATGGAGGCACACCGGGTATACTCCTAAACATTACCCATAACCATAGTCACTCCGTGGATACCAATGCATTCATTCACCTCACCATTGGCCATACGGTAATCCCCTGTATACATATTATCCACACACATGGTCAAATAGACATTCAATATATACATCAACACCACAACAATGACCATAGAGTCACTCCAGGTATACATATGCACCTCACCAATCGTCATATAGCCACTCGCTTCATACACATACCCTCACCCATGCCACCTGGTATACTCCTTCACCTGTCCTATGGCCATATAGTCACCCGTGTGTACCTATTCAAAACATTCATACATGATCATGGTCAATCCTTGTATACATATTCACCTCACCATTGGCCATGTCACTCCCTGTATCCCTATGTGTCACACCATAGCCGAATAGCGACACAAGATATACTAAAACACCCCAGCCATGTCAGAAAAGTCACTCCATGTATGCATATGCACCTCATCCATGGCCATATAGCCACTCGCTATATACACATACCTCTCGCCCATGACCATATAGCAACACGTGTGTATACCTGTATAACCTACACATGACCATACCGCCACGAGTCACCAAGTAGGACCACCAGGTATACCCATACACCTGACACATGACCATTTAGTCACTCCCTGTATAGATATTCATTACATTTATGACCATACAGTCACTCCTTGTATACCTACATGTACTCATCTCACCATTGACCATACATTCACTACATGTATACATATTCGACACACATAGTCATATAACCACTCGGTATATACATATGCAACCCACCCTAGACCATAGAGTCACTCCAGGAATACATATAGACCTCACCAACGGCAATTCAGCCCTTCCAGATATACAAAAACCTGCACACACGACCACTCATACCTTCCCTTCCATACTTGCATATACCCCTCACACATGACAATTCAGCAACTCACTGTATAATCATACACGCCATCCATGATCATACAGCTAAACCCTATACACCCACCAATGATAATACATCCACGAGATATAATTATGTAACACAAGGACACCCCCTATACACTCACACGCTCGATAATGTCCACCCAGCTTACTCCAGGTAGGCATATACACTTCAACCATGACCATGCAGTCATTCCATGTATACCTATACACATTACCCGTAACCATAAAATAACTCCCTATTTATCCACACATCCCATCCATGATTATACATACAACACATGTACATCCCACCCATGACCTTACAGTCACTCCATATATACATAATCAACACATAGATGACCATGTAGCTATATACATACACCACATCAATGTCCATAGAGGCACATCGGGTGCAGCCGTACTGGATAGACACAACCATACACCATACAGTCACTCCATGCATACCGATTCACATCACACATGCCCATGACCTCTCCCTGAATACCTATACATCTTACCATGGACAACCCACACATAACCATATAGTCACTCTTGGTATACCTATGCACATCATTCATGACATACAATAACTCCCTGGATACCTATTCACCTCACCTATGAGCATAGAGTAACTCCCTGACTACCATCTTGGCATCCACCCTGCATCCAGTTGATATTTTTGTTATCATAATGGACCAGAATAACCACAGATTATGGTTCATCTCGGTTCCGTCACAAAGTTCTGCCCATTTCCTGTCCATAATATGGCCAGAATCACAAAAGAGGTTTTCGGGCAAAATACAATACTTTAAAATGAAATTGTCATGCCCCATACGGAACTGGGACAACCAGAATAGAACATATAGTTGTCAGTTAATTAACTAACACGTATAATAACCAAGTAAGTCACAATTTATTACCTTTTCGGATAACACAGAGAATAATGTTCGGGATATATGTAAAAAAAATTTTTTACAAATTTTGTTGCCATTTTGGAAGCCATCTTGAGCAATTTGGTCTATAAATACTGTAGTGTGACACATTTAAGATAGACCAAAACAATAAACACATTTGAATCCAAAGACAGTTACACTTTACTTGAAAAAATGGTCCATACCTGAACAGTTAATTTTTGCCGATATTTATGTCAAGTTTTTGAGAGAAAAGTCCAATATTTTTGGTGATGTCAGTGGTGACAATATTATAGTAACAATTAACCATGGTGCATCAGACATGTTAGTATTCAATGTATAGGATGCAGAATAGCCAATTTTATACATCAACCACAACTTGTAAGCGATTGCAGGACACGCTGGGGCAATATTTACTATTTTCCATATTTTGGTGGCCATTTTGAGCCAAAGTAAGAATTTTGGTTCCAATGAGTTGGAATATTCATAGGTAATGATATACCTCACTTAGATTACAAAGTTCTGTTCATTTCTTGTTGAAATATGACTAGAATCCCAATTGTGATTTTTTGTGAAATTTTATGCTTCGTTCTAAAAAATCGAACTTTTGAGGGAAGGGGCTAGGACCCCAATAATTGCACATTTAATTGCTCCAATGATCAGTTAATATACAAAATACAAAATAAAGTCACATTACTCAACCAGTTCCAAACAGCATGAACTGATCTAGAAGATATTTGTGAAAAAAACGTCATATTTTCAACTTAATCATGATTCACAGAACTTTCAACCGGGTGTGATTTCATGCAGAGCGTTTATTTATTAAATAACATACTTGTCCATATATGTATAGCAGGTGATGATATAGTTCTGACAGAAAGGTCACGAGGGGTGATTCGAATAACAAAGTATTCCCATGTTCATGAGATTATATGTATAACGAGTGTGACATATGTCTCGATATTGACATAGTGTATTTTCGCGGCAATAAAAACAGTATGTGACTTTAAGTTGATTTTATGAGTGAAATATGGGTCACAGGCAGCGACAGGCACCCTCGTTGGATTCAGCATACTTGAATTATGCTAGAACACTTAGTTTCATGCTTTTCCCCAAAAATGCCTCTAGGGTTCTAGTATTCCACAAATGTAGCTTTTCCGACCAGACTATAACAAGGGCCTTGATATGCTTTGAACTTACCTCTCGGAGGCCAGACTCAGGATGATACTCTAGATTGTCCCTGTCTGATATGCTCGGAAGATGGTCCAGTGACGACACACTAACAAAGTCTGTCATGCACTCAGGCTCCTCCAGTCCTGTATTTAGTGGTATGTCAAAGTCTATGTGGTCCCGCAAACTGCAACAATTGAGTAAATAGTTTTTATCCCTTTCTATACTGAATAGATTCTTCCACTCAGTTATAAAAGTATACATTGGAACAGACTATTATTAATTTGGAGGGGTGTTGAGGTAATAAAAACAGACGGCAGACATGTAATGCCAATCAAAATTCTTTTCGTGCAGTTCATTTTAAATTATTTGTTTTGGTGGATTGAATTACAATGGCGATAAACATACCCTGTTTCGTTGGATATTCGGAGAATCGAGCATGAAAACAGTTGTCACCTCGGCAGCTCATTCACAAACTATTTTTATGCTCGAATCCTGGAATATACAACTCAACAGAATATGTTTATCAATGAAATCAATCTGCTTAAACATATACTTACAGCCAGTCTGCAAATAGTGTGTCTGTCATGTTGCAGAATGAGGTCAACAGAGGGTGAATTTAGTGATGCTATCCCACATGGTGGGCTAGCATCACCAAATTCACCCTCTGGGAACCTACTTCTGCTTAGGCCTCAACTGCTATGGGAGATTTAGGATCAGATGAAATTTCCCCAGTTGAAGTTATCACCCATTAATCATCCCCGATTATGCGTTTTATCTTCTGCAAATTATGGGATATAGAAACTTCACAGAAGGGAAAAACTAAAAATAATTCGAGACTATAGATACTTCCCAGAAGATGAGGCCTAAGCAGAATGAGATCCCCAGAGGGTGCATTTGGTGATGCGGGAAAGCCTCACTAAATTAACCCTCTGGGGACCTCATTCTGCAATTGACAGACACACTATTTGCAGGCTTGACTAAGAGTCATAATGACATACCGGTACAGAGTCTATCGTAGTCTTGTTGACAGTGCATTCTCTATATTTGCGAGGCTCCCTATGGGAGAATCGCATATATAAGATAATGCACTGGCACAGGGCCTTTACTGCTGCACCAGCGCCGCTCCCATTATGAAAGGGTTAATGATGGCGAACATTATTGCCAAAGTTTATTGATATCTGATGATATGGCTAACCCATGGCTGATCAGGAGATTCTTTATTTATGTGGACAGACAAAAATACTTACTTGATTCCTTTTGCTGTCACAGAAAGCCATGTACTGGTGAACTGTCTGAAATTCACCTCTGGTATTGTTTCACACTGCAACAATGTTGGCATGGCAACCACCAATCTTTTTCCAACCTGGAGAGTAGTATCTACAATGTGGAAGAAATGGACATATTCAGAACCGGCATATTTTAACCCTTTGAGTGCCAGGTCGATTTTTGTATCAACCCATATACCCTGTGCCAATGCATTCTCTTATATATGCGAGTCGACCATAGGTCGCCTCGCATATATAAGAGAATGCATTGGCCTAACAATTATTATTATTTTTTTATTTTTTTTTACAATTTTTTACAATTTTAATAATTTATTCTTATATTCTTTAACAGACTTATTTTGTAGGTTTAGGGCCGATGAGATCGGCCCCTGGCACTCAACGGGTTAAATGTCCAAAACCCTTCATAACATTGTATTTGTTAATTTATGCTATAAGTCATATTTCAAAACTATTCCTTGTAGGATAATCTGACTGTATTATTTTGATAGGGAGTGAATGGAGGGCATATCCTTCTCATCATGGGTGACAAAAATGAATCAAATCAGTGGAAGTAGACAGAACACAAAGCACATCTTAATCAAGAATTGTTATTGAATGAGTTGCAGACGGCACAAGAATATATTTCACAACTTATGAGAGCGGACCTCATGTGAAATGTGAATATCTGCCATCCGCAACTAGTTTGACAAAAGATTTAAGAATCTGATGCAAGTTGTGTTCTGTATTTATTACACACCCTTGTTTCAGGTAAGCTCAATCTTTAACTGCAACCTCCATTGATTCCATACTTGTGATTTAAGTCTGATGAATTGTCAACAATTGAGGCATGAAGGAAAAGGATATAGTTCATGTAATTTACGTCATTGCTCCTGACAAATTAAAAAGAAAAACAATCTGGCTTGTATTCCACTTGTAATAGACAATAATATATTCAATTGTTCTTATTCCACTGAATACACGTGCTTCATGCTAGCGGGTGTTGAAAAAAACAGCAAAACTGTGGCCATGTATGACTTATTTTCGACTTCTAGAATGCTATACATGTACAATAAAAAATCATTTTATAATCAATCAGGAGAAGTATAAACATAAAAGTTTATCTTACATAACTATGGTACGAAAGATTACAGATATCATACCAAAGAATTAGTAGACATCACTGCTATTTCAAGAGATAACTTGTTTTTTTTAGGACGAAGGCACCCCACTGCATGCAAAGTGTTTTCGCTTTTCGGTTTTCACTTTTTGTGGATTATGTATCTTTGGCTCTTGTTGAGGTCATATTCTCGCGGGAGTATCACAGGTATACACTAAATTGTGTATCCCAGTGACGGTTCTTACCCCAGCTTTGGTAGAAGTATAATTGAATGATCTTTCTTGACAAACTAATGTGTATACAAACAACCATTGCATAATACCAAATTTGAATAACTACAAATCTAATTGGAGCCTCTCCGATGAAACGACACTGGAATTCAACGAAGAACAAGTCGTTCCGATTCCTAATCGACTATCCATTTGACAATTAATATGCATTGCCAGGTGAGCATGGGGGACATAAGGGGGGGGGGGTAATTTTTTCCCATGGAGTAAGGCCATAATTTCTTGTTTAACCTCCAGTAAAATTAGGTTTTAGAGGTCACAACTTTTTAGAATCCCAATGATGAATACTAGTAACTACCAGGGTTCGCATTGCCACTTGTCAATGGTAAAAAATAACTTCATATGGCAAAAACACATTTCATTTGGCAAAAAATTGGGCAAGAGAAAATTTTAGTCCAGTGCCAACCCTGGTAACTACTATGACCAAGAGCAGCCCACACAATTTCTCACCTGGAATCTGGCTTTCTTGCAGCTCATATGGTATAGCATCTTCAGGCTTTCCATGCGCGAGGTTAGCTTTCACTTTAATGCGTCTCTGGAGGCGGGACTTAGGACTCGGCCCCTTTGGTTTGCGAGTACGATTTGGTGGTGGGTCGGCAGGAACATGAAGTTCAACAAACTCTGGTTTCTCGGAATACTTATTAGGGAATGAATTGTACTGTGATTTTTGTAGATGTTCCCATAGAAACGACTCCAGGGCTTCCATGTCTGGTCTTGAATCCTCAATATCCTCTACCTAAAATTACCAATATTTATAAATAGCACTCATTAGAATTTTGAAGGTTTGGTTTAGTTAATTGGGGTTTATCATCATTTCAGCTGCTAGTCATATAACGGCATTGTCAGTTTTACATGTGGAGCGCAAAGTAACTGACAAACTTGACCAGATACACAAATCTGGTTATCTCTGTGCAGATTACCATACAAACCCATGCATATCAGATTCTATCCCACTCCGCCATTGCAAACATCTTATTTTCGTAAAAAATAGCCATATTATTTTGATAAGCAAATGATAAAAAATTTGAACTTGATTGAAATTTTCAGGTGATTAGTCCACATACTAAATTTGAAAGCTATCGGATAATCATCACTTGAGTTATCAAACCAACAACAAAATAATCAGCAAATTCTAAGTTGAAAAGGGGCATAACTCCATCAGAAATGGTCAGCATGAACCCAATTTCAAACTTGATCGGGACTTTCTCACATGAAGGCCACATATCAAGTTTCATCAAATTCTATTGAATATTATTCCAAGTTATCATCCGACAACAAATCTTACGGATGGACTTGCAGACGGACACGCTCATTTCTCTTGTCTCCTGACAACAAACAAGACAGTCAATGACTGTGGAGACGCTCACCAGACTGTAAAGACTGAGAAGAATGGGACTCGGAAGACCTTAAGAGTTAGTACTTGTCAAATTCATTTAAAAACAAGTATTCCTAAAGAGGGACGTAGCCTAGAGGGTCTCTGTTGAGCAGTGGGGTGTCCACCTTGAAATATGGTCCAGATCCCCCCACCCCACATAGTCCATAGTCTGCTCCCTCCCAACTGAAGCAAGCACACTCCCAAGTTCGTAAAATTTCTTTGCACACGTTGGAATTTTACAACTGATACCTCAAGCTTTCCTAACTGTGGCAAAGTTACAACCTGACATGCCCCCATTTTATAATGGTGGACCCCATACAAACAAATTTTAATCCCAACTCTCCATAGGCAATATACACAAAATGCCATTTCTTGATTGGTTGAACCCATTTTAACAAATCGTGTAACCCAGTCCCAAGTAATATGAAAGTGTCAATGACACTGTAGCTCAACTTAGGTAGGGGAATAATTTAATGGTTGACAGTAAATGGAGGAATAGGAAAGGTGCTAATTGAAATGTCTAACCTGCGCCAAAGGATTTAGTGATGCAAAGAGTAAAATACAAGATGGCTGCTGGTGGCCATTTTTTTGGCCAATTGACCCCAAAAGGACTCATTCCCATCTACGTATAATTGTTAACATCCATGACAAATTTTATGAAGATCTGACCAAAGCTACGACCTACAAATTTCAATGATTCGTTCCCATCTACATGTCAATGTCAACGTTCATGACAAATTTTATAAAGATTAGATCAAAGGCAACCTATAGCCCGCACCAAAGGATTTAGTCACTCGTTCCCATCTACATGTCAGTGTTAACATACATGACAAATTTCATAAACTTCCGACCAACACAACGACCTGTAGCCCGCGCCAAAGGATTTAGTCATGCAAATAGTAAAATCCAAGATGGCTGCTGGCGGCCATGTTTTTCGGCCGAACGACCCCAAAATCACTCGTTCCCATCTACATGTCATTGTTAACATCCATGACAAATTTCATGATGTTCCGATCAAAGCTACGACCTGTAGCCCACGCCAAAGGATTTAGTCATGCAAAGAGTAAAATCCAAGATGGCTGCTGGCGGCCATGTTTATTGGCCGAACGACCCCAAAATGACTCGTTCCCATCTACATGTCAATATTAACATCCATGACAAATTTCATGATGATCAGACGAACAGTACGACCTGTAGCCCGCGCCAATGGATTGAATTTTGAAATCTAAGATGGCCACCAGCGGCCATGTTTTTTGGCCGAATGACCCCACAATAATTCGTTCCCATCTACATGTCAATGTCAACATTCATGACAAATTTCATAAAGATTAGACCAAAGGTACAACCTGTAGCCCGCGCCAAAGGATTTAGTCATGCAAAGAGTAAAATCCAAGATGGCTGCTGGCGGCCATGTTTATCGGCCGAACAACCCCAAAATGACTCGTTCCCATCTACATGTCAATATTAACATCCATGACAAATTTCATGATGATCAGACGAACAGTACGACCTGTAGCACGTGCCAATGGATTGAATTTTGAAATCTAATATGGCCACCAGCGGCCATGTATTTTGGCCGAATGACCCCACAATGATTCGTTCCCATCTACATGTCAATGTCAACATTCATGACAAATTTCATAAAGATTAGACCAAAGGTACAACCTGTAGCCCGCGCCAAAGGATTTAGTCATGCAAAGAGTAAAATCCAAGATGGCTGCTGGCGGCCATGTTTTTTGGCCGAACAACTCCAAAATCACTCATTCCCATCTACATGACAGTGTTAACATCCATGACAAATTTCATAAACTTCCGACCAAAACAACGACCTGTAGCCCGCGCCAAAGGATTTAGTCATGCAAAGAGTAAAATCCAAGATGGCTGCTGGCAGCCATGTTTTTTGGCCGAACGACCCCAAAATCACTCGTTCTCATCTACATGTCATTATTAACATCAATGACAAATTTCATGATGATCAGATAACAGTACGACCTGTAGGCCGCGCCAATGGATTGAATCTTGAAATCCAAGATGGCTGCCAGCGGCCATGTTTTTTGGCCGAATGACCCCAAAATGACTTGTTCCCATCTACATGTCAATGTCAACATTCATGACAAATTTCATGAAGATCAGACCAAAGGTACAACCTGTAGCCCGCGCCAAAGGAAATTGTTGACGGATACACGGACGACGGACGCCAAACCATGGCAATAGCTCAAACTTACAAAAGTAAGTTGAGCTAACAAGGACCCTCCATACTAGTTACTACATAAAAGCTAAATAGGACTGATGGCTCTTGAGGAGGAGCCATTTTAAGAATTACTATGGGGGAAGAGTTATGTCCCTGGTCGCACCCCTATTTGACCTGGTGAACCCATTTCAACAGATCTGAATCCCAGTCACAAAAGGACTCTCTATACCAAAATGTATGCTAAATATGCCAAATGGTTCTTGAGAAGATGTTTTAAAAATAAGAATTATGTCCGTGGCTCAGACCCTATTTGACCCAGTGATCCAATTCTGAATCAAATCTGAATCCTTGTCACCCATTCCAAATATAAGCTGAATAGGCCTGATGGTTCTTGATAGGAAGACATTTTAAGAATTACAATGGATGGACAAGTTATGTCCCTGGCTCCGCCCTTATTTGCCCAGGTGACCTCATTTTAACACATCTGTATCCCTGTCACCCAACGACCTTCCATACCAATTATAAGCTAAATAGCCCCGATGATTCTTGAGAAGATGTTTTAAGAATAACTATGGATGGAAAGAGTTAGGTCCCTAACTATGCCACTTTTTTGACCATGTGACCCCCATTTGAACAGAACTGAATCCCAGCCACCTAGGGACCATTCACACAAAATATGTCTCAATTCTTCGTTTCAGGTAACCTAAGAAAAATGCCTCCTTCTTTCTCATCCAGTTTCCCATATGTATTGGCCTGAGAAAACAGGTATTTAGTTTTACTGGCCTAACTGTCAGATTCATCATTCACACTTGCCCTTGGGAGTTTGTTATCATAAGCTATGGGTCATTTATATACAAACTCTTTAACAGGCAGAGAATTTTAGGCTATTAATCAAAGGAGCTGTCATTCCAATCAGATTTTGTTAACACTGCCAATTCATTTATTACTTTATAATCAATGTGACTTCTATATGGTGTTAAGTAAACATTCTGTGATTGCAGACACCTTCCTCATATCTCATAGAGCTCTGAGTATCTGCTAGCTGTTTGCATGTTCTTGATTTTAGACTGATTTAAACCAAATTTGGTTGAGTCACCCTGGTGGATGTTATAATGTTGTTATTTATTTTTTAAATTGAGCAGGATTTTTTTGTTTTTTAAGAGTTGTGTCCCTGGCTCTGCCCTTAATTGACCCAGTGACCCCATTTGAACAAATCTGAACCCCAGTCACCCAAGGACCCTCCATACCAAATATAAGCTAAATCAGCCCAATGGTTCTTGAGAAGTCATTCTAAGAATTACTATGGAGGAATAGTTATGGCCCTGCTTTTGCAACTATTTGACCCAGTGACCTCATTTGAACAAATCTGAATGTGAGTCACCTAGGGAACATCCACACCAAATATGAACCCATTCGGTCTTATGGTTCTGAAGAAAAGGTTTAAAGAATTGTTGACGGATGGACGGACGGATGGACGGACGAGGAGTGATGACTATAGCTCCACCGGAGACTTCGTCTCAGGTGAGCTAAAAAGCTATAAAAAACAAATATAGGGTTTCTTTTCACAGACAATACTTTCCAAAGTAGATATTTGTATGAGACACCTTTAATTTTGACATCATGTTTGTAGTAATATGCAAACAAATTCATAAGCATCTGATGTCATACATATTTCACTTATTAACCCTTCCATGACTAGTGCTTCATGCAATTTTGTGAAAACCCTGTGCCAATGCATTCTCTTATATATGCGAGTCCCCCATATATATAAGACAATGCACTGGCACAGGATCTTTAATGCTGCACCAACGCAGCTCCCGTCACGAAAGGGTCAAGAGTGATTAAACAAGATTAGAGCTGAACACCTTTAATAGTGTTCAAAATATAGATCGGGACAAAAGCACAACACTACACTAATACCCTAAATAATCAACTCCTTAACCACACTGAGAGCTTTCCGACGAATGGCAACAAGCCATATTTCCGACTAAATCCTGAAAAATTACCCATAATTCTGCTGTGGTTAGGGAGTCGATTATTTAGGGCATTACTGTAAGTTCATGAATATTCTTCTCACCTGTAAATCTCAGCAGACCTTTTAAAGTTATTGCAGGAAATAGTTTGTTCAACAAACACATCATTTAAAAAATATATCCATAAAACACCAGCGGTCAGATGCTCGTAGCCCATTTATATATAACCATGGGTATATGCCAGATAAAACCGTACAAAAAAAAAACCACCATTCTTTTGACTGTGTATTTATCCATGGCGTGTGTTCCTGTGGTTGTCCGTAACCTGGTGCCCAATGTTATTGCTTTGAAAGGTAATCATGTTCGACTGGTGTCGTTAGATTGGTAATGAGAATAGCGGTTCTATGTCTTGTCTGGTCATATTTACTGTTTGAAATTTGTCTGGAATAGACGCACTTTTTATACTAGAATTTGCACAACAGGAGCGCAGAGAAATCGCATGTCGAGTTAGTTTAAGGGTTTTTAGAAAAAGTATTTATATGATATAGAGAGGCCAACAGAACGATACCATATATATACTTTATGCCACTGCAATCAATTTGGGTTTAGTGTAGTTTTGTGGTTATGAGAGCTCATTTCCCACTGATTTCTGCTCCATATGTGGTCTTCTCCTTTAAAATATTTATATGATTTCAAACAGGGGATATCCCCGACGCAGGGGCTATACGATTCCCCGACAGGGGGGGGGGCGGGCTTCAGCTACTGGGTTGACCATTGCAGATCTCACCGACGGGGTGGCTATCCCTCCAAAATTAGGTTGAAATTGTTCTCGTTGTTTGTTTTTCCAACAATTTCTTAGTGACGAATTTGTTGTTTTTAGACCAACATTTGCATATTTCCCCTTTCATTTGCAAAATTCTGGACTGAAATGGCCAGCAATTTTCAAATCTAAGGGTGAGTGTCAGGTTAAAAATTTCCCCGAATTGGAAAGCTTGAGGCCGTCTAGATGTTAGGATTGTCAAATTTTCATGTTCAGATTTTCAAAATGTTCTCACATCGGGCCTAACCATCGTGTTCTGTGCCATTGCCAGTAGTTACTTGCTAATTAATTTAAGAAAAAATAAATCCGGGTGTAAATTTGTCTGGCGTTATACCACTAGATGTTAGGATTTTTTAATCTCATACTGGGCCGAACCATCCTTTTCATCCCCCTGTATGGCCAGTGGCCACAAGACAACTGGTCAATTTAGAATAGGCTACCATCTAGTAGTCTGTGAGGGAACATTTGGGAAAAATAATAGCACAGGAGGGGGGTGTGAAAACTGAATTACGGAAACTTGTGAGTTTGGTGTGGTTCAATGGGGTGGGGTGCAGTTGGAAATTCCAAGGTGGGAAACCACCCCAACGAAAACCACCCAGCCAAGTCCCGAGTGCCAAATATCCCAGATTCAACCATGCAGGGGTGCCCCTTGCTTCTGCTTTCGGCATAGGCCTATTTGTTTTCTATCCGAGAATACACTGAACCGGCGGCAATATATTGACCATACTCTGAATGGACTACACCATTAGATTCATCATATATTATGGAGATGTGTATGTTTGGTGGAAATCGACGACCATAAAGTTTCTATTAATTTTGGTGCCCCCATCCCTGACTCGGACTTTGATATCTTTAAACCATGCAACCCATTAGATTCTCTGTACCATGAAGACACCTATATATAAACTTGGTTTAAATCATGTGAATTGGCAAAATAATTATCACCAATGTGGCACACCTTTTTCCATCCATGACTCTGTTAGTCACTTTTGAAAGTTTTAACCTGCACTATTATCTTCCTTGTAAAACATTACCCCCATTGGACCCCTTTGGAGCACTCCAGATAGTTTGGCGTTCA
Source organism: Siphonodentalium dalli (assembly GCA_032622095.1). Classification (NCBI taxonomy): domain Eukaryota; kingdom Metazoa; phylum Mollusca; class Scaphopoda; order Gadilida; family Siphonodentaliidae; genus Siphonodentalium; species Siphonodentalium dalli. The sequence goes on from CP136067.1 coordinate 52,926,259, forward strand.
GAATGGCGTTCAGAATGTGTGTGAACAAATTCTCATTTCTTATCAAAATGTATCAATTAGAATAGCACATAAATAGACCCAATAGTATATAGCTTTATTCCACCAAGATGGAGAAAATATGTGGCCGAGAAGTATCCACAAATTGATGGACAATCGCTCATTAGACTTTCCTGTTTGTGTAACCACAATGAATTGTGAAGCAATGAAATGCAAATTGCAAGAAAAAGGTTTTAAGATCTGGTCACATTTGCCACATGGTCACTCCCTGGTAACGGTTGCTAGGCAACTACCCGATACTGAAAGTAAAATACAATTATAGCTTAATCGTCATAATTCAGCCCAATGAAGTGGCGTTTTAGAGGCAGTCAATACCCTATTGTGAAATTGAGATATATCTGACCAGAAGAGTTAACCTAACGTGTATCTAAGGGTAGCAACGGTTGCTAAGCAAATATCCCAAATGATAGAATGACACCATTGCCCTGTGTATTCAATTGTATTATGCCCCAATTGAGACATTCCATGGCATGCACATTTCTAAGCAACTACCCAAAATTGACAATACTATTCAATTATAGCTTATAGCGTCGTAATTTCGCGCTAAGAAACTGCGTTTTCTATGGAGTCAACTCCATGTTGTGAAATTTGAGATATATCTGGTCAGAAGAGTGAACCCAACTTGTATTTAATGGTATCAATGGTTGCTAAGAATATATTCCAAGTGATTGTATGATACCACTTCCCTGTGCATACAATGGTATTATGTCGCATTTTATACATCGCATAGGGGCATGGTGATGGTGATGCTCAAATGGTCTTAAACTTTACAGAATTGCTCAATAAAGCAAGATTTGACACGTGTTTGTAATGCGCACGCGCAAGTAGATCGCACTAGATGATATTGTGACCATGCAACCCCTTTCCACAGGACTACTCTGCATGATGCAATGTCGAAACGAGTAACTGTATAATGCAAACTCATATGCTGTGGGGATCCTTAAATGGTGTGATTGTATCTTACACAAAAACCCATACATTATCATTTTATCCTATGCGCATGCACGAACAAATCGACTCAAATAAGTGACTGCGCCTTCCTCATATATACCAGAACACTGATTATATATACAAGAATAATTTAAACCAATAAGAGTGATCGAAATGGTGTCTTTCTACAATCCTGCAAACCGCTCAACAATATATAGCGTTACGCGATATCGCTTCAAATAATGTACGTTTGTTGAATTCTGCGCTATGCGCATATATTCCAACCCCAACTAGTCGGCAACAACCCCAGACAAATGCACCCATAGCACTGCTGAAGTTCCTGGGAATCATTACCATAGATATAAGTGGATATACCAATCGTTATAACACATATAAACATGCTACATATGTTTATGACTAACAAGAATAGTCATCATGCTTAGGCCTATTATTCGCAAAACTGTTGTTTAGACACCGATAGTTACAGTATATCTAATAACCCGATTTCAGGTTGGACATCTATGATAACCATTACAGTTCTATTTCTTTAAATAGATGACATATATCTGATTCAGTATGGGGTTACATTAGTACTAACACAGAAAATGAACTTTGAAATGACGTCATTAGATAATCTGTTTATATTTAGAAACACCGGCACTCCCCACATACATGTAGAATTGGAAACAGACATCACATGTATAGTTTATATCAAAGTGCCATGTGCATGTTCCTTGTTTGAATGCTAATTATAAGATGTGACCTCATTGTAGCTAGTAATACACAATTTATAAAGTCACATACAGTAATGCCCTAAATAATCGACTCCTTAACCACAGCAGAATTATGGGTAACTTTTTAAGAGAGCTGAGAGCTTTCCGATGAATGCCAACAGGCCATATTTCCGACTAAATCCTGAAAAGTTACCCATAATTCTGCTGTGGTTAAGGAGTCGATTATTTATGGCATTACTGTAAGTCCTCCAGTCTGACCATCAGGATCAAAACGATGACCATAAAGACTAATATAGACTATACTGAATGTTGAATTTCAAGAGTAACTATTGGTGATCTCGGCAATGCATTCTGTTTCCTCTGTAGTTTTCAGGCGTATATCGTCAAACTATGACCTGTAAGATCATCATGTAAGCATATCAAAGTTACTACTTTCAAAGATGGAGGTTGGTCAGCAAACTGAAAGGGACCCTCAAGATGAACTACCTTCATAATTAGGGGATGTGTGCTTCTTATAGAATGCTGCTTTTCACCAGATCACTTTCACATGTGGTGAATATTCTGATATAAGATAGAATTGTGCTGGTAAACAGAGATAATTGATAGATATTCGCCACTGATTGTCAAATCGAATACTCAGGTCGAATCGAATATTATTTTGAATACCGAATATTCGCAGGACCCTAATTCAATGGCTACAATTCCATATAAATGGACATGGCTCATTCGAGCTTCCAAATTCTGTTCTCGTAATTTGGAAGGAGGTATAAGATAGGTTGACAAAAACACATAATACTGATATACCGGCTTCATATGCTTTGAAAAATACTTTCCATGGTCACCAGTGTGGTCACAGCCATTTTCCAGCTGTTGTAAATTTTTTGCACAGAAGTAAAACAAACGCTCTTTATTTCTCACATATCAGGAACAGACGTAAAGCTCTTTTTTGTTCCATGCCATGCAAATGGTTGTTTTTTTGTTTGGGACCCAAACATTTTTTTTGTTTGGTACCCAAACATTGTGTTCAAAGTTGTATTTTTATGACTTCAATGTGTCTTTCTGAGACATATAACGCTCATAGAAGGTAGTTCAAAAGTGAATATTATCAAGTGTATTTTGGAGCGCAAACTGCCAAGTGGTTTTAATACATGTCCCTTGCACCAACTGGGGTGAAATTAAATATAGAATATGATTAAAATACCTGGTAATATAGTATGTGGCTTTAAACATTATGTGGGGCTTTAAGCATTATATAAAACCAGTATTTTATAAATAAACAACAAATTAGCTGATGAATGTGTATATTTATTGAATATTTTGACTTCATCATATTGCATCAGTATCTAGAAGAGACATTTAATAATAATATACATTTGAGTATTCCTATATCAATCTTTGAAACCATTTCTTTAATAATAAATACACATTGAAAAGTAGTTCCTTTGGGGAATATTCAGATTAATAAGTTAGGCAATTTGTTAAACTTATAATCTGAACATTTCCCACCAATGAATAGGAATCAGTCTGCACTTATGCTTATATGCTTATATTTCCTGAACATCCTCCAGCATGAGTAATATATCATTCCAATGTATATTTTTATAACTGATGGGAAAATCCATTCAGCAAAGAAATGTAAATTGTGTTGGAGTAGAAAGTTCAACTAATTTTTGTACGTACATTTCATTGCCACATATAATGACATGATGAAATTGACTTGTTTCTCCTGCTATATTCATCCTTTTAAATAATTCTGAATCGGATGTTGCGCATATTGTACAGTATTAAATTGTAGTACAGTAATGCCCTAAATAAACAACCCCTTAACCACATGAGAATTATGGGTAACTTTTCAGGATTTAGTCGGAAATATGGCTTGTTGCCATTCATCGGAATGCTCTCACTGAGAGCTTTCCGATGAATGGCAACAAGCCATATTTCCGACTAAATCCTGAAAAGTTTACCCATAATTCTGCTGTGGTTAAGAGGTTGATTATTTAGGGCATTACTGTATTAAAACTTGATGGTGGCGACAATAACAACACTTTTATCAGAGTGGCTAATGGGATCATTGTTGTATCGGTATATGATTTAAACAGTGAAATTAGGAAATAAATGCAGCCAATCTCTCACAATTATGTTTGTGCTTTATCCATAGTTATTATGGATATGATGTGAATACAAAGACTCCATATTTAACCATTGTATCATAATTATAATTTACATATTACATTTTTCGTATTTTGGTTATATAGCGACTACGGATCGACTTCAGTTTTCAAACATGCACTTCGCTCTAGAGAAAGACCACTTCGACGTACTTTTGTGGCAGGGAGTAGTCACTACGCACTGAAAATCTGCTATGGCTGGTCCGCGCAACAAACCATGTCATACGACATGTCAGTCTCTTTGAAAAGACGACTAATATCCTAACAGATGTACGTCTCTAGAAGTGTCCATTACATTTAATTTCTATGTGATGTGGAATTCCCAACATGACGTAATAAACCGTTTCCAAATATTGGGTGCATTCCTGGCAAAGTAAATGTTTGTGAGAATCGTAGTATTTAGAAATAGTTATAAATACAACAAGATGCGAAATAATAATCAGTCATGAATATCGTTGACTGATAAAAACTTTAAGATGATGTCTCCTATATTGCGATGAGTAAAATGAATTATGGATATATCGCCTGTATTCAGTTTTCCAACAATAGTTGAGTTTGACAATGCGTGGGAAAATTGTCAACGCGTCATTTACCTCAGATCTGTGAAGTGATCGGTGATGACATAAACCAATGAAATCGTGCATAGTCTGTGCCACTCTCCAATGAAATGGAGGGAATCCCTTCAAAACAGAACCTAATTTTAATAGAGAGTTCTAGAGACCTACATCCGATATAGGATTTCTGGTGTGCATTTTTGTACTAATAAATATGACATTGACCCCATCAGCCACTGTGTGTTTTCTTCTAGCATATAGCAATCTCTTTTTATTTCATTTAAACTTTTTCAAACAAATTAATAAAATCACATACCAATTAATTCATAAATCATACCAAACATAGGTTTTCTCAAATGAATTTTATATTAACACAAATCTGGACGGAATATAATAACAAAGAAAGAAAAATCTCTTATTAAATAATATTAAGCTAATAATAAATATATAATATATGAAGATGAGTACTGCCAATAGTGTGGCATATAATTTCAAGGGGGCTAACCTAGTGTTAGGTTGGACTTGTTATATGGGGTTAATCACATTTAATTCAGGTCGCCAAAATCAATGTTGTGATTAATAATATTGTAGTAGCAATACCCCCACTGCCACAAATACATCTATTTGATATAAAGTGCCCATCATGGAATGTACATGAGACCATAGCTTAGCTTTAACTCTATTAATAGCTCTGCATATATATGCTATTTGGTATTTTTATTGGTACAAACTAAGCATCGATGAACTCAATAGATAGGACCGAACTAATGGAGATATCCAAAGTTGTCAATCAAATTATTATTTGCAGATATTTCTACCATCAGCAACTGAGCCGGTTGTTTGCTGCACTCAAAATTCTGAAATGATATTTGTTACACTAATTTGTATATCAGTGAATACTTTCAGTATGAAATTGACCATTTTTATTTATCTAATCATAATTTACCGAACTTGCAATTTGTGCAGTTGTTTGGAAATTATCCAGGACTATACAATGTCTTTCTAAATTCACGTAGGGTGACACTCATTCAATTTTTCATGTCTTAAAGATGAGAACAATGTATTTTCTTGTGTGTGAAAATCAGCATAAGAAAAGCCTGCAAAATTAATTGAGCAGACTATTGTCTCCTAGCAACCTCAATGATCACCCTCAATGGCAGGCTGTGGAATCATCCATTTAAATGTTAAGTCTGAGAATATAATGTTTTCTTAACTTCTGAAAAAGCAATCTAGAAACAACTACAAGTGAAATATTAACTATTGGTCAGCTAACTCCATCAGTGACAGGCAAGTCTATTGTTTATGATTAAGTCACAACATGACAGTTATAAACCAATTAAACCCATGACAGTTCTCATTTGGATTTCCATAAAATAAGATTTTATTATTACATTTTAAAACCATAAAACACATCTAAGAGAGAATTTAGTGAGACATATTTTTCTTCTTTTATGTATTAATTTTATATAGATTCCAATCAGTTGTGTCAGTGAGAAATTAAAACAGTTCATTCCATTTTACAGTTGTTTGCACTATATGGGAGCTATGGGAGCAGTTGCTCCAACACATATCACTTGAAAACTAGGGTTTTATGTGTGCCAATAAATTTCACAAAAATTACCCTGCGACCTTAAAAACATCTTCAATTCCCCATTTATCCAAGTTTACGTTGTCATAACCAAAGATTACATAAAAGATAAAACATCATTTAATCAAACTTATACTAGGCTCCCCACAATTCCATCAGCACATCTAATATCTCCTCACTGAGAGGAATGGAAACACACACATAAACAATATGTATACTACATGAAGGTCAAACCCCATCCTCAATTTTGCAGCTATGGAAAGAAAATAAAAGAAATTGTTAGTAAAGGTGATTTTAATATTGTGAATGACGATGTTCAGATATGCTTCAAAATATGTTATATTAACATCATATTATGTTGAATTTGTTAAATGTGTTAGTCTCACACCATTGTTAGTAATCAAGCAAAATATGATAAGAAATAAAAAACTTTCTTAGTAAAAAGCTGTATTGCATTTCAAAAAGCCGATGAGTTTGATGAAACAAAATTACAATACCTGTTAATGGTAATATCTCTTTTATAAAAGGTGCCAAAATTCAAATCTTCTAATTTGGCTAACCAAATCAATGAACTATATAGTAACAACCATGGGTCATTTTAATGTTTTAAAATTGTATAGCATTTTGCATCACTTTATAGATTTTGTATAGCATTCCCTACCAATACAAGTTTTTTCATTGTAAATAGGTTAGTAGAAATTAAAAATCGCGATGCAAATCAAGTTAAACCGTGCCCTGGTAACAACAAAACTAATTTATTTCTCATTTCCTTTCATGGGTTTAACCAGGTTTAGATCAAGGAAGATATAAATTTGTAAACAATATCTGCCACCATGAATGAAACACATGCAGGGCTAGCTCACACTAAAAGTGATGTCAAGATCTCCATTAATGATAAGTTTAATCTAGTTTGGCTCTATATACATGCAAAGCATGTTGCACATGCATCGCATGCTGTCTAGAAGGGCTTTTACATGGATATGTCTGGGCAAAGTCAGTACTCCTTGTATCAAAATGCACCTTCTTCACAATAAGAATAAATCCACCATAGAATAGATGTAAGTATGTAACACTATCACCATAGGGTAGACGAGAGTCTACTTACATAGTTTTGGAATTCTTCACGGCTACAACCGATTGACCTTGACCCATCATTGAAGATGACACATTCATTTGGTTCAACCTGGAGCTCGTTTGGTGATTGGATGTATATTTTCCGATGTCGCATGTCCCCATCAACCATGTCCAATTTGATGTGAGGTCGCTGACTTGCCTGTATGTTAAATGGATATAATAAGCTAACTTGAGCAAAATTGGGGGTATAGCGTACACAAAGATTTGATACCTGGATCTCAATTTTGAACAACATGACAGATTTGAGGGGTTCAAAAATCGACACGGAGGTATCAAATCCACGTTTGCCAGAGATAACCACACAATAACAAATCTACAATAAATTTTTGATGTAGTTTATCAGCAGATTCTCTTATTCAAATCATCTTGAAAGAAAAATCACTAGAAGATCAATGAATCACATGTCACCAAGATGGATCGTCAGACGAGAAGTGATGACAGCTCTTTGAAACTTCATTTTTTGTGAGAAAATTACATATAGTAAATGGCTATAATAATCCATTTTATTTATTTTACAGACTAATAAGTGGCCCATGTTTTTTATTTTGTGCAGAGCTCAATAAAATATGTGATTCAGGGAATTTGAATAGCCCGGTCGGGTTAGCGGAGACATGGGTCTCTTTTTTAAGCCTTATCAAATATATAGAGGATATGAAATGAGTGTTTCTCTAAAAAAAAACAAGTCTTAGAATTATCCGTTTAACCCTTTCAGTGCCAAGTCCGGTTGATACAAAAATCGGACTTGGCACTGAAAGGGTTAAACAAAATGGAAAATCCAGACGAGTTTCATATTCTATTTATCATAAAACTTGATTTGAGTTGATTTTCATGATAAATACTACATTATCATAATAGAAATTGGTTAAACTAAAAGAATTCAGGTTATATGAAGAGCGTGCCTGAGACGATTCACGACGTTACGAATGCATGCATCCGCACATAAAACATAGTTCTATGGTTCGATCCTAGTTACTGATTCCCAAAACATGTTATTAGAATTTCATATACTACCGAACTATTTAGATAATATTTAGTAAAGGATAAATATTTGATTCGGGAAGATTTAGAGCTTAAACTATCCCATCATCATGGCAACTATCACTAAATTGTTCCAACCTGCAAGTTCATTCACTTCACTTCCAAGTACAATCCCTGGGCATTTTCAACGTGCCAGGAATGTTATCAATGATGAATGTTGAAACGAAACAAAGATGTTTTAAATTGATATTACATTTAGCATAACATATTCTGTCATATTGTTAGTTTGTCCAATTATGAATATTAGGAACAGTGGAAACTTGGTCAGACGAGAGACTATGTCTGGTCGCTTCTGACACCAAGTGTGCGTATTTTGAAATAGTTCTATTTACACGTGCATGAACTTGACCTAGAACTTGTAGGTGACAGCCAATCACAAAGACGCTTTGAGCTTTGCAAAATATACCAATCATATCAATGGAAGGTGTTATTAGTTACTAATTAATAACACCTGGAATTTTGAAATATCTGAAGCCCAATAAAAGGTGCAAGTCATATGATAAATATAATTACGTTTCTGTAGACTTTATGATCATGCCATGAATCTCTACTCTGGCTAAAGCCCGTGAAGATCATATTCCACCAGTATAAAACCTTGGAACATTTTGACGTTGACAGGGAACCTTCTAAAGTCGAAAAAATAATGCAGGGAATATATTTCATAGTTATTATCTGTTCCTTAAACCTTCCGTGACTGGAGCTTTCTGAAATTTTGCGAAAACCCTGTGGCAATACTTCTCTTATATATGCGAGTCTCCCATTGGGAGCCTCACATATATAAGAGAATACATTGCCCTAACAATATTTACATTAACTTTGTAAGCCAGTGCATTCTCTTGAATATGCAAGGCTCACATACATGTATATAGGAGAATGCACTGGCATAGGATCTTTAATGCTGCACCAGCGCAGCTCCCGTAATGAAAGGGTTAATACTGTAGGTGAAGGTCCCAACTTGAAATTTCATCTTAGTGAATTTGCGATTTTGCATTGTGTCGCTTACAATTATGGAATTTCTCCTGGGTATTTAGTTCAATGTTTATTGCGATATCAGCTCATAAAAGTCAGACAAAAGCATGCAATTTTGGGTTGGGACATCCACCTACAGTGAAGTACATTAATGAGGAATAGATAATAGCAAAGAAATATATTTCCCGTGTTATTTTTTCGACTTTATAAGATTCCCTGTGAAAAACTTAAAAAAGTTCCAAGGTGTTTTACTGGTGGAATAGGATCTCTACGGCATTAACCAGAGTAAAGATTCATGGCATGACCTAGAAAACTTTATGTGTCTTTACAAAATACGGACTCACTTCAAGCTTGAATTTATTGCAGTCTTCGCCTGTGCAGGCCTCCTTTTTCATGTAAAACTCATTCAGTTCATTCAACTTTTCAGCCAGATCACCTGTAATATGGCAAGGATATTTTAAATTTCCACAACAATGATAAATAAAATTAAAAATATCTGCTGGTGTTAACACACAAACAGAAACAAATCCCACCCCCCCCCCCCCCCCCCCCACAACCGAAAATATAGTTTACTGTAAAAATCATTTTAATTCATGGGATATCGTGATATGGCCATACTACAAATTCAAGAGCCAACAAAGTATTTGAAACTACATTGGTGGACGTAATATTAATGTACAATGAAAGAGATAAGACCGAAGATAATATGTTATGTCCATTTTCAGTTTGTCATGAAATTGGAGTAATAAAACACGGAAGGCAAGACAAAACATAATAATTTATATAACATAGGTGTAATAAAACACGGAAGGCAAGACAAAACATAATAATTTATATAACATAGCCTATTGTTTATTGTGAACATATTATGTTCTCTGATCAATTCTATATTATTTTGTGCAAAAACAGTTAATCAGATTTCATATTCAATAAAGGCTAATGGTTTGGTCACATGCCGGTTAAATAAAACAATGTTATAACTATCTAGCCAAAGTTTTAAATAAAGACTTTAGCTATTAACACAATGACTATTAACACAATGACCTATCGGCATCTCAGTTCTTAACGACTACCCAAAACTGTCATAATACCTAGTACTGGTATATAGCTGAACATGTTGAGAACTTTAGATGGAAAAATAACATCTCTAATCCACAAATTCATGTCCCCACGAAATTATCTTTTTTTTAATTAACCCTTCCGTGACTAGAGCTTTCTGAAATTTAGCAAAAACCCTGTGCCAATGCATTCTCTTATATATGTCAGTCTCCCATAGGGTGCCTAACATATATAAGAGAATACATTGGACCAACAATATTTACATTGACCTTGTAAGCCAGTGCAATCCCTTTTATATGTGAGGCTCCCTATGGGAGGCTTGCATATATAAGAGAATGCACTGGCACAGGATTTTTCATGCTGCACCAGTGCAGCTCCGTCATGAAAGGGTTAACCACGAATATTGAATGACAACGAAATCAAAGCTATTCACGGTAAGCTTTACAGAGATAAATTATATTCTAAAAGTACACAAAAGAGATGATAACATAATTAATAACACTTTTGTGTGAATTAATTGAGCATTAAAACAACTTATAATCTTCAAGGTTAATTCGAAGCCGACCATTGTTCGTTTTTCTTGAGTTCCTGTCATCAAACTGGGCTGAAAATACATATTATACAGCATATACTCCGACATGGCAAGCTGAAGTCTTAGCTTAGATTCGCTTTGTTACTTGGACCTTTCTCAATCACCAAATACCCGATGATTATCCACTAATTATAAACAGAGAGATGTACAATGCTGATGTGGATATTCATGACCAATACCAGAGCTGTTAAGTTTCACGGATTGTACGCGAGACTCCCGGATAGCCACGGCAATTCCGCAAATATGGATAACCCCCAATTTCTCCCGGATTCAGCAAAACCCGGTGTAACATGTCATCTTCCCCCCCCAGGATATCTTCCCCCCCCCACCCTGGATATTCCCCCCCCCCCCCCCCCATGTACGACTAAAAAATAATTTCACTCATATGATATCGTTTGGTTCTGAAATGGCCAGAAAAATGTTTTTGGAGATTAAAAAAAAAAAAAAAAAAAAAATTTGTTTTATTTAAAAAAAAAAAAGGTGACAAAATTAGTTTTTTCACGAATTTGATTGTCTGTTCATGAAATGACCAGAATTTTTTTTTAATTCAAATTTTTTCTTTTCTTTCAAACGTCCAGGCTTGGATATTGCCACCCCCCCCCCCACCCAGCACCTACATGACAAAAAAATCATCTTATGGTTTTATCGCTTATTTTGCTTTATATAGTAATGAAACAGCGAGAAATTAGCTTCTCCAAGAGAAAGTTGTTTGAGTCAGGGTTTGGGTGGGGGTGGGGGGGAGATGTCCAGGTCAGGATATCCCCCCCCCCCCCCCCCCACCCAGCACCTACATGACAAATAAATAATCTGTATGGTTTTATTCGCTTCGTTTTGCTTTATATATTCAAGAAACAGCGAGAAATTAACTTCTTCTGAGAACAAGTTTTTGAGTCAGGGGTTTGGGGGGGGGGGGGGGGAGATGTCCAGGTCAGGATATCTCCCCCCCCCCCCCCACCCAGCACCTACATGACAAAAAAATAATCTTATGGTTTTATCGCTCGTTTTGCTTTATATAGTCATGAAACAGCGAGAAATTAACTTCTTCTGACGAACAACTTTTTTGAGTCAGGGTTTGGGGTGGGGGGGGAGATGTCCAGGTCAGGATATCTTCCCCCCCCCCCCACCCAGCACCTACATGACAAAAAAATAATCTTATGGTTTTATCGCTTATTTTGCTTTATATAGTCATGAAACAGCGAGAAATTAGCTTCTCAAGAGAACAAGTTGTTTGAGCAGGTTGGGGGGGGGGGGGGGGGAAGATGTCCAGGTCAGGATATCTCCCCCCCCCCCCCACCCAGCACCTACATGACAAATAAATAATCTGTATGGGTTTATCGCTTGTTTTGCTTATATATTCATGAAACAGCGAGAAATTAACTTCTTCTGACCTGGACATTTCCCCCCCCCCCCCACCCAAACCCTGACTCAAACAACTTGT